>OX438754.1:6755264-8101931 GCA_949316235.1 Oegoconia quadripuncta
GATGATGCCGCAGCTGGGAGCGGAGCATCCATCTCTGCGAGTCGCGCCGCCCTCAGTACAGACGCCCGGCTCGCCGCTGCCCGAGCCACTATTGCACGGGCTGCTGGAACATGCGGACTATCAGGTGACTATGATATCCTAAAATGCTGTTTATGTAGATATATACTGGTTCACATTAACCTGTCTTCGAAGGTAGTTTCCTCGGTTCAGTCTCCAGATTGGTGCCAAGTTCGCGAAACTTCTCGATATAGAGACAAATTTTGCTAAAAACGGTTATCAAAAAAATTGTTGTACTGTGAAATGAAAAGTGTATAATTTTTTTATAATTAATTATAAATAATGACCCACCCCCGTATTGTTTTTTGAAGTACAGTCTTGTCGAATGTCTGTCCTGTTTGCAGTTTAGTCTGTCATAGTATTGTATAACGAGACAGGGTTTTAGATTGTATTATTTTAAAAAAGATTTATATCATCCGTTAATGGTAAAATATAAATTACGCCCCATTAAATTAATGAATGAATATATATTTATTACCACAAACATTATAAGTATAAGCAAGTACACTGTTCCCTAGAACTAACCTTCATATTCAGCAGCAGAAGTTCTGATAAAAGGAGCCACGTTTAGCTTTGTGCTGTTGTGACATAAGTCGTACCAGCGCTGATTTTCAACTTGGTCCTTTTTAGAAAACCATCACCAAATTTGAGCCATATGAGTGTTTCTGTTATCTGCCATTTCTACTTCACACAACATGTTACTGACCTTCGGCTGTTACATCATACTGCTATATGGAATTATAATATTTCATAGCAGACTGACATATTCAGACAAAACGTAAAAAATATGGATCTTCAATCCCCGAAAACAACAATGAAATAAAAACAATACAAAACGAAATATTATTGTTTGTCATTTTGTATTAATACCTGAAACGTGTCTTCCAGAGTGGTATGCAGATGACAAACCTGGGTTACGACGATCAGCACGCGCATCACAGTCCACCGCACGACTACGACCTGCCTCTCAGTGTCGAACACGTGAGTGATAATATTACTTCACAATTATCTTACCCTAGTCCCAATTTATTTGGGGTCGACGCAGTACGTCTTTTTCTTATAATATTACATATATCCAGAGTATAATTATTATAATATCCATGTGAGTGGGGGGAGACATCATGGAGAAACCTAGGATCGCTGGCAGCTAATAGGCAGATCTTAGATTGTCACATTTCACATGACCAAGGAATAGTTATTGTAATAGCGAGTGAGAGTTACCTTTTGCCCTTGAAGACGAGCTGCAGTATGGTGAATGCCTGTGGCCCATTTAGATATCCCTCTCACCCCTCTGCAAAGTTTGCTTTCGGAACTCGAGAGTTGACTAATACTAAGAAAAAAAGAAGGCTTGCTTGTTCTTATTAATAATAAATAAACGTTTATGGCAGGCATAAAAACCTATATACAAAAAATTTTATAAAAACATTAATTAATACGAAATAAGTCCTACTAAGAAAATCTTTGGCGTATCAATTTCGATTCGATCTGTTAACAGAAGTGCGCAGTCTTTTCCAAAAGGAAGCTATGCGCTTGCGCACCCTGATAACTATATGGAATAATCCGAGAGTCGGCGAGGCACCATTGTATCGCATCCTTATGGTGCCGTGCGATTTTCTAGTGTATACAACCCTGAGTTGGCAAGTATATGTATAAATACTGACAAAAGATTTTAAATAACGCTATTTGACTTGAGAATCTTAATGATTTGTTTTTATTTTTCTCATACTATAGTTCAGCGAAGATCGCCAAATCTCATGCAGTGGGTAAAACTACAAAAATTTTACCAATGACTTCATTTGAATGTGAAAATGACAAACAAAATGAATGAATTTTGTTGACAAAATAGTTCCATGTGGGAATTAGTTTGGTACATCGGACTACTGCCAATAAAAGCAATGATTCTCTTAGATATTACATTGTAGCACTGCATTTATCATATTTGTACGATGTTTCCAGCCGGAGGAAGGTGAACGCGAGGCAGGCGAAACAGATGAACAGTTCGAGGAGAGAGTGCTGAACCGGCGTGCCGCCCAGCTGTTCACTGTGATGCGGCCTAAACTCTCCGCCGGCCTGCAGCTTTCCTTCGTAGAGCTGGCACCTCGGCACAACATTAGGAAACAGGTACTGTGATTTATCTACGGCAACAGAGTATTTCAAGCACCACCAACCGGTTGTTAAAAGAGCTAATCAGCTCTTGACCTCTGATCTTAAGTGAAGATGAGGCCGATAGTGGAAGCGCGCGTACTCGGAACCTCCAACTTATTTAGCTATCAGTCTCAAACTGCCGAAATACAACAATTGCTGCTTGGTGGCATATTATATTTTTACGTAGGTATTCGTCTTTATTTATCTAAAACCTTACATAGACAGATGTCACAAAAATCTATATAGGTTTATCCGAATACCGTACCTATGTCATCATCGGACACTCATGCATGACATAAGTTTATTTATTTATTATTCATGTAATATTCTAATATTATTCTTATAGAGATAAGTCCACATTTGTACACAACCTGTTTCTTGTGCTCTGTTATATTATATTTAATGTTCTGGTGCCATAAATACTACTCATGGCTCGGTACACGTCCTTCATTAGGACCTAGCTAAACAAACGGTCACCGTTTTCGCATGCCAACGCTTTGGTTCCCAGATTATATGCTGGCACAAGGCATTTTTAACACATTTACTGAGAGCGACGTGGACACATTTAGTGAGAGTAGGCTACAAAAGTTCGACGTTCTTTCCATGGGGTCTTGATTGACATAAACCAGCGTAAGACTTGGTGATCCGTCACCATTGTGGCGGTTGAACTCTCCTTAACTTGATTACGACTACGGTCATTGCTTCTGGTTCGCTAGTTGAATAGTTCTACTTGACTTGAACAGCCGGCTCTTACTGGATTGCGGCTTTTTCACTGTGGACGTTTGGAAGTTGTCGGCCTGTTGTACTGGGGCTACTGAGTATGTGCTGCAGCTGCTGTAATGCATTCTATTGTTCCATTTACCAAATGACAGGTTTTTTTGGTTTTATTAGTAAGGGGCACTTGAATTGCTCGACAAATGGTCGCTAACAGGAGAATGACACCAAATTTTAAATACTTCAGGTGGAGGACGTTGGTGATGACTTCTATCTTTACGATGTGTTTGGGTTATATTTGAGGAACTGAAGCTTCAATTTTATTTAATGCACAACAGGTTTAGCAGTAGACCTCAATCACACCTAATGTTAAGTGAAGATGAGGTCCAAGTTGGAAGCGTGGTTTCCTTTAGTTTCTCGAGTAACCGGTCTAGCGAGGCTAACAGGAACTGTCTGAAAACGACACGAAGTCTATCTCATGTATGCAAATAAGAGAAACGCAAACCGTCTATCTCGAATCATGAGACTACGACCCCCTAAACAGTTTGAGTTAGACAAGTAGCAAAAGTGTTATAAAGACTCTCGTAACTGATTGGTTGTTTGTCGTTATATCAATGTTTTACAACTAAGAATCTCACAAGATTAGGAAACGTAATAAGATTAAATTCTGTTTATTTGCAGGTGGCACAAAAGTTCTACAGTTTACTTGTTCTCAAGAAGCATCAAGTGCTAAAATTAGAACAAAGTGAAACATATGGACCTATTATTATAACCAAGGGCAACCAGTTTGAAACTGAAGCTATCTAAACATAATATTACGTTATTTATATAGTGTAATATAAAATTATCAAGGTTTATAGTTGATAAAAAGAGGGTATAATGAGGATCTTTAGTTGTAAAGTTGAAAGTTCTGGTTATAGGTTGAGCCAAAAATAATGTGTAAGTTTACCTTTTGATTCGAGTTTATGGAATGTCTACTTATTTAAATATTGGACCAAATAATATTACGAGTGTAATGATCTCATAAAAAACAGATTGCAGTTTTATATTATTAACAGAGCTCTAGTAATTTTATGAACTCGAATCATGAGCGGATGCGCCCTTTTGTATTTGGAAATTATGTTTGATAACTAGACAAATGCCTTATATTGTTTTGCTGTAGGTTAAGAGAAATTATTGTAAAGATATTTACAACTTTTTTGTTTCAGACAAACAAGTAATTGCCATACATTGAAGTATAATGTAATAACTCAGTACATAATAGCTCAATGTTGCCGTATTGTTGACTTGTCTCTCATTGATTGAATCCCAAAACTCGATTGTACTCCTTGAAGTCCGAAATATATTGTTTATTATATGAGTATGACATATAGATGTATCTCTTCTCAAAGAAGTGTAAGACTGTTTTGTGTTAGAGCCGAAGTATATTTTGAATGTATTTAATAAGTAACAAATCATGTATGTACGCGCTTGCACTTTTAGAATTTGAAAGTTATTATTGTGAATTTGTAAACAAAGCAATATAATTTGTTGTTTGTCGTATAAGTGAACTTTTACATTTCTTTGAGAACAGAATTATTTAAAAGCAAAGTGAGTACAAACTGATATCATTGGGTTGAATTCATTTTGATTTCTTTTGAAATTATGATAAAGGCTGTGTGTTGAGTGGCCCGCACGCACGCATCAGTTCTTTCTGAAACGTCGACAATGCCGAAGGGGCGGGTCGCCAGTGATTCGTACAAAACATAATTCGTTGTGTACGTGCCTAATCAACGCAACAGCTGAAACAAAGCATTGTGAATGCCTGGAACAGTTTACTAAATTAGAAGTGACATGTACATTTTGTAAATCAGAAATCCAAGAGTTTACCTCTGCAATCGTCAGATCTTATCACGGAGGTATTCACTTAGATGATTCTCATTACAGACATATTTGCAATAAATTTGTTGATAAAAAGTTCTCTCGTTTTGTTACATTGGAAATTATGTATTATACCTGCTTAATATTAATGAAAGAACCACAAGAGTAAACTTTTACTGTTGGTGAAAATCTGAATACCAATGATATCATAGTTTTCTAAAGTTCCATTTATAGTTATATCAGCACGATTCCTTGCATTCCTCTCTCGCTCGAACGGCGAGAATATATGCGAATGAGATCGAACGTCAGTTACCATTAGTGACGTTGATTACTTGGTATATTTAAATGAAATAGTCACAAGTATGTTTTGTGTTACGTCAGAGCAGGGCGGGGCTATAACGTCAGGAAGGGAGTATCAGAAGCCTGTGGCAACATTTCAAAGTAGCTTTTCTGCAGATAACTGCTATGTGTTAATCACTGCTAGAGTATATAAACGTTTTTCAAGTAAAGGAACACTATTTTTTACAACAGGTAGGCATTAGTTTTTTTTTTATACACAACGGGTTAGCACTTGACCTCATTCACGCCAGGTGTTAAGTGAAGATGAGGCCGAAAGTGGAAGCGTACTGACCCGGAAACCCTATCTTATTTGGGAAACTGGCTATCTTATCTCTGACAACCGGACTTTGCCTCATCACAAAATACCGCTGTTGGATATAGGGACGGTATCGATACTTTTGTACTCGATACTTGTATGATCTTTTTGGTCCGTATTGAATCATGAAGACTATGTATAGCGTAACTTAACCAACTCTAGACCAAAAAGAATAGTACAGGCACTGCAAGCACTTATTTCAAGACTTCGGCGAAAGGTGAGGATACTTGGGAGACCTCAGTTCAGTGTCTGTAATAAACATCATGCTCTGGTACCTATTTATTTTTTTGTTTTCATTTCATTCAAATCATTCTACACAATCCATGTTTTCAGTGGAAGACCAATCTATTCATTGACGTTAATCACTCTTAGTAACATGCATTTCATCTTCGCTTTTCTGTCATCTCGATCTCAACGGATTTCATATTGTTGGAAGAAAATTATACTCTGTTTTCGAGAAGTTACTTTCGAAAGCAGGAACCTGTGTCGAATTTACGCAATCGATTGTCGCAAAAAATTCTAGCTGAATCAGTCTAATTCTCAGCCGGTTCAGCAACATAAAAATGTAGCCGGTCGGTTCTCGGGCAGTGAGCTGCCCTCGAGATTTATTATTTATTCATTTAGTAATGTAAACCAACCAAATCGATGCTACTCGAGTGCTGCTGCATCGATATCGTGTGCCTAGTTGGACATAAATACAATGTTTTTTTCTAGGAGATTGACCCAATTACGCTGGTGCCCAGTGTTGCTATGTGCATTGTAATTATGGTAAATGCGACGTACTCGGCACAAATCTACTGTCTACCCACCATCAAAGCATGACAAAATCTACCGCGTAGGATTTGGATTTTTTTTTTAGTAAAAAATAGGGAGGTGAAAGATCGCGCGTTTCAGAACCGCGGAACCAACTTAACAATTATCTGCTGCATTTACAGGTCTCCTTTAGGTAGGACAATATCTTTCAGCATTTAGCAACACCGTGATGCCTCCTATATCACGTCTTCAAAATAATTTTCATAAAGGTCCCAGGCAGGTGCCAAATTATCTTTCATAGTGAAAGATGTTTTTCAAAGTAAAGAGAACTGTAATTACCTATACCTCGTAATTCCAGTTTTCATACTATAATGAAAATGGCTGTTTCATTAGTGTGCCGTTAAGGCAATGTTATATAATTCACTTCTGCCGTTCAATAAACAAAATGAATCGTTCAATGTTAAATTTCAATACCTAGCTTACCTTTGACTTCCAGCGCCTTCAGTGTTATAGGCCCATAGTAATTACATCCAGCGTTTTTCCTGGGCCAACTACCGTATTTTCTTCTATAATATTTATGGCGCGGAATGACCGTCGTCGTCCAGATTTAGGATGCTTTATGCTCACAATCGTGTCGCCTTTCACGACACTTACGAGAGGAGGGTTGGTCCTGTTCTACTGTGTTATATCTAATGCAAAACGGAACAGAAATCAGGCTTTGTTGCTCGCCCACGGCCGATACCGCTAGCCCTTTTTGTATTCAATGATACTTTCATACACCTACATCAGAAACTTGATCTGTACAATGGGACAAAAAATTCCCACTGGACAGACAAATCTAACCATCGATCTGACCAACGGGAAAAGCAGAGCTGATCAGGACAATGGGACAAAAATTTTATCGATCCTACAAAGTCGGTCATTGGCGGGCACACTTACACTTTGGTTATCCTTCTATAAGTCCGTCAATGTACCCAAACTCCGTACCTATGTAAAATTAATTTTCTTCTTATACAATAAAGAGTTTACAAACAATAGCCACCATGAATATGACTGAATCAATCCTTGGCTTTTCACTTATATAACCAGCTTCCATTGTAAATTTTATCTTTCGCAAGAAAATCACGGAGTCCCTTGTAGTATCTATGTAAGTAGTAGACGGCTTCTCTGGTGACGTCACGCGCCAATTTCGTTTTACACAGGCAAAAACAGTAATGGGATGTAGTGGTAACGCAAGCCCATATAACAGTGCGTAGCTCTCAAAGTAAACAGATTACAAAACAGAGGTTTAGATAGTTCGATTGAGTGGAGTAACATAGTACTCCAGTTTGATTAGTATTTTTATAAATCCGCCTAGCTCCCAGAATGCCGTGAAGCAGAGACTATGAAAATTTAGTTAATGTTAATTTGACTACCTTACGTACAGACTAAGCAGACCGAACATTCGGGATTAAATGCGGCATATATGCATTCAAAAGCATTTAGTAACAAGGAAACGATGTTGTTTGGTATATTACGAATTTGTAGTAGAAGTATTTTGTGTGTATATTTAAAAGAGCATGTACTTTAAGATACATCGGCGGCCAATGTTATTTACATGCAGACTGTACAAGTAGATTTTGTGAATAAGATGTTAGATTCTGTTGCAGATTATCCTCTGATGGTTTAGGTGTTAAAAGTGAACTAATCATAATAAATGCTCAATCAACTTGGATTGTATCATTTAATCGCCCTAAAAATGTACAATACAGATGCAGACATTCTCGAACAGATAACGTATACACTGTAAAAGTCGATGACAATACTCACACGCAAATACGCAGTCACTGGCTAACTAATATCATCAACGGCTTTTGACAATTAAAATAAATTATTCTGTGAGACTATTTTATAACATGATTCAAAATAACAGTCTACAAAATCAGGAATAGAAATAACAGTAGCTTCCACGAAATGTTTACGTACATTTTATTTTGCACATTTTATATACTACATAATTAAATAATTGCATTCCTGATGACGCACACTGGTAAGTGTAACACTTTTACACATCAGTCCTTGCATCACTATGAGGGTGAGGTTTCCACACATTCGATTCCACGGCCGTCCACTCCAGATAGTATACACTGAAACCTCATCGTGTGGGATGGCAGTAGTGTTCTTAAAAGTAAGTAGTTTAGAAAGCAAAGAGCAGCAGGAAGGCCATCATAAGACAAAAGAGACCCATAGCCTCAGACAGGGCGAAACCCAAGATGGCGTATGAGAAAAGCTGCTGCTTGAGGGAGGGGTTTCTGGCGTAGCCGATGATCAGGGAACCGAACACCGTTCCGATACCCGCTCCTGTAAAATGACAATATTTGTTAGGATTGTTTAAAACGAAAATTTCTGGGAATATAATTTGCACAGTGAATTTCTATGGCAGATGGCCAATACAGAAATGTATAATACAATGTACCTATGATGCAATCGAAAAGTTTTATGAGAATTAAATAATCATCATTGAATACAATGTCATCAGCCCACTAGTCCACTGCTGGACATAGGCCTCTCCAAAGTCGCGCTATAGAGGCGATCATTACAAGTCCAGGTGTTTTCAGCCACTGAATGTAGATCTCCTCAGCATTGAGTCGGGGTCTTCCGATTATAACACTATCATTGTAAGAGATTACGGTTAAACTCAATAAGGTCTATATGATTTATGCTGGCTTGCCGAGAAAATTTTGTAAAGTTTCATGTTCTGGATTGTCCTGACTGGGAATCAGGTATTGAGATGGTGGTCTCACATGAGCACAAGATATGTAAGTATGATGACCATGGCAATATGAATTACCTAAGACATAAATTCTAGTGTAACAAAATGTGAGTGCAAGCTAACTACAAACAATGCTCATCAAACTTACCTCGTAAGTGAATCATCTTCACAGTATTTAAAGTGCAGGGTTGTCAATATATTTGCACCAATAGCATGCAAACTTAAAAAAAGCTTATTTTATATAAAACTGTCTGTACACAATTTATACATAAATCCTTGTAGTAAAAAAAATAGTCTAAAAGGCGAACAACATCAGGAAGGCAATCATTAAACAAAACAGCCCCATGGCTTCAGATAGCGCAAATCCCAGGATAGCATATGAGAATATTTGTTGCTTCAGGGATGGATTGCGTGCATAGCCAATGATTAAGCATCCAAACACCACACCAATACCAATACCTGCAGACATATCACTATAGTTAATATTTGATAAGTGATTAAAAGTGCATAAGGTTAGCATGATCATTATGAAATTAGCAGGTTGATTTGGACCCTCAACTGATAAAATAGCTTGTAAGGTAAAATCAAAGTAACAAAGTCATGTTATGCAATCATGTACAAAGTTTTTGGCATTATACCAATTATTGAGCCTACTAAGTACTGCATAATGAGCAGATGAGAGTCCAAATAGATTAATAAGTGAAAGGGTAGCATAAAATAAAAGTTTAAACACCACAAGACAAAGACATGAATCAAAATTTTTTGAAAACATACCGGAACCCGCTACTCCTACTGTCGCTGCACCAGCGCCAATGAATTTAGCAGCGGAGTCAATATCTTTTGTGACTGATGTAGTCTGGAAGGACCTCACCGCTGAGAGTGGAACTGGTGCAGCTGGGACAATATGTTTTTGTGTGGTTGCTGCTGCCAAAGGTCGCACTAATGCTGTGTTGCTGAAGATCTGTAAATTATAATGGCCATTATAAAATAATTTGAAGCTTTTGTCCTGGACATAAAGGAATACCTGTCAATGGGTGCCTAAATTGTCTGATTTTTCAGGATAAGTAAGCTGAGCTGTATTTAAATTTTGTTAATTATGTAACTAAACATTAGCTTTTCCCACCCAGAGTTGCATCCATTGGGGTTTTCTTTGCCGCAGGCTTTTTAGAATAAAAAAAGTTTATTAAGTCTTTCTCCTGGTCCATGCCTGCTAAATATCAATATGGTTTAGTTGTGCCATTTTTATATAGTATAGTGTAGATTAAAAATTCATAGCTTTTAGGAAACATTTTTTTTAAATAAACATGTAAAGAGGACGTGTATGTTCAGTTGTGGATGTCCTGTGGCTGACAAATGAGGGTCGTATTCCAGTCCAAACCTTAATCCTGTTAAATGCGGCAAACGCCTGTGGCATGGTGCAAAAGCCCTACCTAGAAGTCTGTAACATAAGTTTCTTTTACTGAAACCTGATGTAAGCTAAGAATTAAAAAAATTTCGTGGCAAAATAATCAATAGTCTATCTTTAGCTCAGATACTCATATCTTTGATTACCTAATATTTGCCTACAATTGAAGTTAATAAAATGTAGCTAGTTCTTTTCAGATTGTCATACAAAAGTACAAGTAATATAAAGCTTCTGATTATGTAATTTTACAATAGGTTAAATTGATCACAAGATCATCTACATATTACGAAAGCGCCTAACTTAAATTCTTCAGGTAAAATGAATATATAAGCCGGTAACGTCCTAGCAGGGAAGATACACAAGGTCAACCAATGGAAAAGTCAATAGGATCACAAGTCTTACAAGACCGATACTGACAAAGAATAAATTCACTATTGATCGGCCAAATCAAACGAAGAATGAAATGGAGCTGTACTTACAGCAGACCTGGCTGCAGGGGCGATCAATCTGGCGGCGGACAGCATTTTTGTTATAATATAGGTGCGGCGAGCGACAACTGAAAGAAACGATATTACAATATGAGTATTCAGCAGCGCTACTACAGAACAAGGATCCTCTGATGTATACTTGAGGGTTGTTCAAGACTTGACGTTTCACCGACGAACTGCAGAAAGTTACGTAATTTACGGGACTACGTAACGGAGACGGCGACTGTTCAGTATAGACACTTATGTAAAACTATCACCTGCGATATCACTGTGCAGTAAATTTTACGGGCTAATAGATCGTATTATTACCACTAAATGAAATAAATGAGTGACGACGGAAAATGGCCGAATCGGCAATTTGACTTCATTGAAGTTTCAGTGATATCCTTGACAACTTACATACTCTCGAAAAAATATATGCACTAACACTCACTATATTCCCGTAAAAAACGATATTTTCACTTTGTATTTGACGATGGCTTGAAATCCTTACACTTTTTCACGATTATTTTATTCACAATTTTACCGCACTTACCAAAGAACACCGAGAAGGAGGAGACCGGCCTTTGGAATGTTCAACTTGTCAGTGAAGAAGTGAAACAGAGTATAAATTCCGCGTTGCTATTGGTTGAAACCGACGGCGGTCGCACGGTTTGGCCAACTATTGATCAATACGCCCAAGTGACAGCAATATACAGTACTAATATATCTCAAATTTACATTTTAGTTAAACATATTAAAATAAAGGCATTAATAAATCAAAAGAAATTTATGTTACAGTAAATATTTAAAACAACTCAATTTTAAAGTAGTCTTTAATAATGATAGCATTCAATAAGTACAATGGTATCGTCTTGAAGTTGACTAGTGCATTACCCTCTCAACGACATGGCCGTCTTCATGATAAACATCTGTAAATTCAATGGCTGTGGCATAACATTTCCAAGACTAGCGGACTTAATTGAACACATTGAAGACGTACATATCGGTAAATATCAAAGATTTATTATAATTTCAACCTAAATTTGTTATTTGTATGTGTAATGTAATCCGTGATACTCCCCATTACGTCTTATCAATGTCGGAATGTTGTCATCATTGACTATTATTTTTGGTTCGCGGAAGTAAAACAATGCGGGAATTTTTGTACTGTACGATTTATTTTATTAGTATGGAAACTACAGAAATAATTTTGTGTATTTATTTATATCTTGCAAACAGTGTTACCGTCGGTGTCGCGTGACCACAGGTGAGGACATAAACGTTTGGCGCCCATAGACTTGTATATTCCTATCAAGGTTGGCGCTCTAAATTATTTCCTATGGGATTTGAACAGCTGATCGATAGCGGAAAATTGTTGGTTGCCTCAACCACTTTAACTCTAATTTGGTAGGTACCTGAGCTTGATACCTACTTTTATTTGGTACAGACGGTTTGCCGATGAATTTATTGAGAACAAGTGTAGATTCTTCCTTCGTTCTTACGACATATTGTGAGAGTCTAAGGAGTCGTGAAAAGATCATTCCACGTTCTTTAAATTAATCATTGAAAGTTGTATTTCTTGTATTTTCAGATTATGACCCAGCAGTGGTGGAACAGAAGGAGGCTTCCCAGCCGGCGTGCATCCCGCTGAGCTACGTACTCAAGTTCTTCACAGAGGCGTCACGACGTGAATTCCAGAACATGCCGCCGGCCCCCGATGTGCGCCGGCGTCTTCTCTCCGCGCCCAAGACTCCCTCAATCCGCAGCAACACACCCACTGGTAATCCCCAGTCAGACGGTCAAAGAGCCGTTTTGACAAACATGTGTATAGGTACCTATCTGCACCTGGCTGGTACAACCTCATTTACTTCAGTGGGTATAGTAAGTGAGTCACGGCCATAGGATCCAATTCGAAAGTTTGTGTGTGTGTATGTATGTATGTTTGTTACCTCTTTGGTGCGTAGACAGATTAGGCCCTGGATAACATATAGCTAATCTTTTTGCTAAAATCTTCCACGAGGACGAGTCGCAGGCGGAAAACAATATATAAATCGATTGACTCATTTTTTATAATGGTTACTCATATCCTCCGCTGAATGTCCCGGGTGGTATGTGTTGGACGGCGCGACATATTATGTGTCTTTGTCCGGGTGTATCTCAGTAATGCGTTGTCCGATTTGAGTACGGTTTTTTTATATTAAAGGCTAAACGAGGGGACAGGTTATGATGAAAATCGGTTAAACAGTTTCGAAGATGTTTAGGTTTTAACACGGTTTTTTGGTGTATTTCGAAGGGTTTTCTAAATTTTAAAGACAGAAGTGCCCATGAATGCTAGTATGCGTAAATTGTTTCTGCTATACGAGTCACATTCTAAGATCAACTATCAAAACGGGATTATTAGATTGTGAGTACTTATCAGCACTTATCCGGCCATCCTTTTTGTCGAAGGCTTTAATTAGCGTGTATTAAACCTGGTGTATTCGTCCAGAGTTTAATAGATGCTCGGCTGCACAGGTTCTTTACGGTAAAACGAATTAGACATTTGGAATTGGAATAGCCTCACGGCCGTGTGTGTTTCTTTAGCCTCCAATTTTACCATTTTGTCGGCTTTTTGATTGCCTTTTCGTTGCCCGGGATCCGACTTAAGACAACTCACTTTTTCCTCCCAGAGTGTTTAAAACAAGTTTGCAGTTTTCAATCGAGACTTTATAGACAATGTTGTTGTCACTGCTGTTGATAATACGGTTGATGTGCGATGTGCTGTGGTGACAGGAGGTGAGGTGGCAGCCTGTGGCAATGAAACAGCACACACTTTAACATTTGTGTATTCGTCAGGAGACACGTACCAAAAAGAGGGCGACATTCAACTTACAATTAGTTTCATTAAAATAATTGCTTACCTAAGCTTAACCTACGTTTACGCGTTTTACCGCGTAAACACACCCACAAGTATACATACTACAGATGTAGCGTTTATGAAAATGGCATACTCGATCATAGCGTATATGTACTTCTGCATGGAAGATGGAGGCATATTTCCCAAGATTTAAACTGGTTTTGAATTTGAGCTACTTCTAGACTAAACTCCACAACCAATGTCGCAAGATCAGTCGGTATAACATTTCAGGCTCCCAGGTTTCCAAGTACCTAATTCCACAGTGAATAGCCTGCAGATTTCGGATTTAGGAATCATGGCACCGCCGGTCACCATGCCCAAATTAAACAGACAAACGGCTTAATTGAGAACCTTTACAAGGAAGGACAGCAATGAAGTAGAAGCAGATTACCAAATACCTACAGTTTCTTTGCGTCAAATTATAAAATAACAATCAATAACTTAAGATTATCTGAATTATTCTAAAAGATGGAAGTTGTCTCGTAATTGACACAAATTGCGACGTTGCCAGCCCGTCGTCGGTGCCCCGTAATGATTGAATCCTTATCATTTCCAGGCAGCGAGATGGATGAGGATGAGTTAATGAGCCCCTCCGAAGACAGTAACGACTCCTGGACCACTGTCGAGGAGTACAGCTCGGAGTTCATTCTGCGATATGGCGTTAAGTTAGTACCTATATAATTTTAGGGTACCGTATTCAAAAGAAAACCCTTACAGGACCACTTAATTATCCGTCTGTTTGTCAACATCCTATTTAGCCGAGCGGTTTACGTCCATTCTTATCACCTAGATAGTCACTTTTATACCTAACAGCCTTTTGCACATAATTTCAGTTTAATTAATGGTGGTTTTAAATTTATTTAAAGGCAAATTTTGAATGTCTGCCGGAACGGTTGAATGTCTGTTCATAATAAGTAATAGGGCAAGTAAATAATAAACAGATTGTATCTGTAAATTTTAGCCACCTGAGATTCACCTTTCAAGGGCTTCGGAGACGGTCAAGACCAAGGCCTGTTCGTTCGTTTACAAAGTTTGGTTGATGCTTGAATCAAGCCATACAATGCTGTATTTTTTAACTTATGTCACTGCTTGATGCGCTGTTTGATCGTGTACATGCTTGATTCAAGCCTCCTCTTGTGCATAGAATGAGTATGTTTACGAATTGCGATAGTGTTCATGGCGGACTCAGGAAATAAATGTTAAGAACCAAATTTAACCGGGAAATAAATAATATAAGAGCTATAGGAATGCTTTTAGAAATAGTATACATAGTTATTTTTTAATTACAACCGCTTGCTACGACGAGTAAGTGCAAAATATATAGGGCTTTATCTAACCGCCTACAAGCGCAAACCTTTCTACGTGCTTACGTCAAACGGCTTGACCGTCTCTGAAGCCCTTTATGTACGTAATTGCTATTTTTCTCCAGGAATTCGCATCGAATCGAATTCCATCATCATCATCATTAACCCATTTTCAGTCTACCGTCCAATGGTATCCGGAAAGTAGGTAACTACTATATAACTATCGGGTCGGTAGTCTGCTTTTGTTGGCCATCAGTCGCCACGACCTACATTTTTAGGCATCTGTTAAGTTGTTTATTAACGTTTTTAGTAAGTTTAAATCCTCTTTTGTAATTTCCTAATCTAATAAATAAATCCTCATTAATTTACATTCATCTTCACACCGTAAACATCCCACTGCAGGGATATAGGCCTGCCCTCGTATATGAGGGAGTATGGGCCATAGTCAACCACGCTGGCCCAATGCGGGTTGGGGACTTCACATGCCTTTGAATTTTTATTTCTCAGGCATGCTGGTTTGCTCACGATGTTTTCTTTCACCGTTTAAGAAACCAGTCGAAAGTAATTAAATTAAAGTAATTAAATTAAAAATTAAAGTAATTAAATTAAATTTAAAAACTCATTGGTACATGACCTGCCGAGAATCGAACCCGGACCTCCTAAATTGGGAGACCGCATCTTAACCGCTGAGCCACCGAAGCTCGGAATTTACATTATCTTGACTTATTTCAGATTGAACGCCAACGCGTCGTCCGGTGCTCTCGGCCCTGCCGCTCAGGAGAAACCGTTCGCCTGCCCTGTGCCCGGCTGCAAGAAGCGCTACAAGAACGTCAATGGCATCAAGTACCACTCTAAGAACGGACACAAGAAGGATGGCAAGTAAGTGATCAATGTCTCATTTTATAGTATCCCCATTTACGGTCGATGAGAGGCGGATATGACTCCTCTCATTGAGAAGAGTGACAGATATCTCACTTATGGTGAAGAGTGATAGATATCTCAAGAACATTATATATCATCATCATATCAGCTACAAAACGTCGACTGCTGAACATAGGCCTCCCCAACTACACTTACAACTGCAAAATTTACAGTTGTGAGCTGGACTTCATGTCTAGTTTCGTGTCTGAGTATCAGCCTTCACCATCATCATATCAACTACAGGACGTCCACTGAATATCAGTCTTAGTTTTTTATTCATTGACTATAAGTTTTATCTACATTTCTCTAACAATCCTTAAAATACAAAAAAAACCCCTAAAAATAAGAATTGTTTCTAATTATATGATCAACACTGAAAATCTCCTTACAGTCGTAGGGTTTAAAATAGATTATGATTACTCAATCAGGAGTCGAACCTGCGATCTCCGTTTCAACAGTTTTGTGGTAGGTGGAGCTTCTTGCTTGATTATTTTTGTGTCATCGTTTATGACATCGTTTGTCGCAAGTTTGTTTTGTATACTATGTATGCTTGCTTATATGTAATAAAGTGTTAAATAAAGATAATACATATAGACGAGCATAGATCCGCCTCCGTTTTAGGAGTCGGTTAAAAGTTTACATTATTTCGTATGACATTTTGCTTTTTCGAATTTTGTCAACCCTTGTCCCTATATCTTCTTATTTGCTGGAGACCTTGGCCTCCCTCTTTTAGCCTTATCTGTAAACGAACCAGCCCCCGTGCGACAACGTTTGTCGCGCGCGACGCGACATGAGAGTGGGATAGTTCAATCAATCAATCAATCAAATACGCTTTATTGTTTCGTATTTGTATATTTCGTCCAAGCGAATGGGCAGGACAAATATTATTTCGCGCGACATCCTACTAATGCAGGACGGTTAGCAAAATCTAACCAAGTCTTTCCGAACCGATACGATCTGGGAACCTTCAAGAAGCGAGCATATTCCTTCCTTAAAGGCCGGCAACGCCACTGCGGATCTTCCGTTTCCGTAGATGGTTATGGGCAGCGGTGACACTTACCATCAGGTGCACCTCTTGCTCGTTTGCCCACCTCTCCAATAAAAAAAAAAAAAAAAAAAAAAAAAAGTGGACCGATAATTCTATAGAAGACATCAAATACGTTCTTCGGATAACAATTGTAAACGTCTCTCCTTTAATTTTATACCCTATTTTATAATGTCCTCTATCGCTCGCTTTATCGAATTTGTTTTAGTGCAACTATGTATAGTAAATTCTTCGATGTGAATACTTTGACGTTTGCTAGCTCATCAAGTTCCGTAAATGTTTAAAAATGTAATCGGTTATTGTGTTACAACAATAAAAATATATAAAAAATCATATCACTGTCGCTGAAAATTACGAAATCGTCAACATAGAAGTTTAGTTTTAATGGTGATATTTAGGTTTTTTTTACAGAATTACCAAGCCATTTTTCAATATTCTTTTCGGTTATTATGTTTCTTTGTTTCTTTTTCATTCTATAATATTTTTTGTGTAGTAGAATTCAACAACCTTTCTTCACATTGGAAGCTCAAAGAATCATCTTTTCGTCAGATTTCGTAAGCAGGCCTGGCCTTAATTAATTGTATATCTAAAGACATTTTTATTTATTTGCAAATCTCTTTATCGAATTATCCAAGTTTGAAGAAGAGTAAACATTGCTATAATAAAAATCTTAATCCCAAATTATAAGTAATGGTGTCGATTCGGATGTACACCAACTAAACTAAACTAAAACCAGTTTTGGAGTGGTGCCGTCGGATCGTACTGTTCCAGGGAGAAAGAGACAGTACTACTTTAAAACTGGTTTTAGTTTAGTTGGTGTACATCCGAATTGACACCAATAACTTCCTCTAGGTAATGGCTATGTATGATTGTTACATATCAGTCTACCTACCTTCCTTGGTCATCTTAATATTGAGTGCTAAGAATTGCCGCTAAAAATAGTCCTAGAATATCACGCACTTTTTCTAATTTGTCAGCCTTCTATGTAATGAAATCGATATCCTAATATTCTCTTGATAGAAGACACACAATATTGCCGACACCTGATTATTACAATAAAAAGTTCACGTCTGGCCCCAAGAAACGGTTGACTGCACTCGAATATTTCTGGAAGAAATGGGTACCTACTTATATCTTACTTTTCTTTAGCATTTCTATTGGTGTTAGAACTTGCCATAGTACCTACGTAAATGGTTGGATGTATATGAATGCCATATACATAATTAAGTTGTGCTTTCATAAATCGTGCTATAAATAAGTTGTTGCTTTGTAGCATAGAGTAAGTGGAAATGTATACGATTAATAGTGGTAGCTAACTACCTTATATTTTTTAGTTTTAGACCAAATGTGCATAAAAAAAAATGTAGGTATCTATATTATATAGTAGTTACAGTCAGTGCCGGCCGGTGTCTCAGAAACTAGGGCCCGTATTAATAAACCATTCTCAATACAAGTCTTGAGACTGTATCACACGAGATGCGTCTTAACAGTTGACGCTATCTCAAGCTCCGTGTTAATTTATAAACCAATCTTGACGTCTACTCAGCTGGGATCACTTTTCAAGTATTTCAAGATAGTCTTGAGTTTCGTTTATTAATACGTGAAACTCGGCGCACCTCTCAAGTGAGTACGGCTTGAGTATTCACGTGCGTTTCAGGTCTCAAGTTAGGTTTATTAATCAACACGTTTACTTGAGACCGGTGACAAGACTGTTCTCAATCTTGAAAATGGTTTATTAATAGGGGGTTAGGTGGTGTACTGTACTAATTTGTTGCATAGGTGGTTACGACACTTTTTACTGTCAATTTCAGGTTTAAAAGTTCTTGTTAAGTTTGAATTTTTTATTTTGCACCTCATTTGCATTTCCTTTTGGTGGCCTCAACGACCCCGGCTGATATTATGCCACTTTGTTTTGGTTAAGTCAATTTGTTATAATATAGTTAGTCAATTATTGAACATTTTTACAGAAATTCAGCTGCCCAATAAAATTTATATTACATACCTAAACTCATGGTTTTCACAATAAATACTCTATTCTAATTACTCATAATTACGTAAATAAACTCGCTAAATAAAGGAAGAATGTGTCGATGACAACGTTTGCGCGTCTTCCGGGGTGTAACAAATGTCCATGGACAGCCTCGACAAAGTCTCATGGCCCGTAATCTGTTTGCAATAAAACGCAGTCTTAATTTTTTTTACAATTTTCAGGGTAAAAAAGGCTTACAAATGCCAATGCGGCAAAAGCTACAAAACGGCCCAAGGGCTTAAGAGCCATTCAATAATTCAGCATATAGCCCAGCCAACGTCGTCGCCGTCACCACCGCGCCTCCCGCCCAAGGTGCCAGGCCTCGTGGTCACCGCGTCCCCAGCCAGAGCTCTCATCGACCCCGACGGTAACAAACTAGTCCGCATCTACGACAGCATCAAAGCCAAAGACCTCCCAAACCTGCCCACGTTCACCATTCCGAAACATAATCTCACTAATTTGAATATAGTGAGCGCGAATCAGGCGAGGCACTCTGGGCTCCTAACACCTGCGTCCACGCCCGGGTCTAGCCCTGATAAGATCAAGTTCGACCGGATGCCCCGCGTGACCGTTCAGAATGCACGCCCTCTCACCCCGACCTACGCGGACTTGGGGAATTAGCTCCGTGCTTGATCATCTGAGGCAGTAATGCAAACGAATTTAAAGTCATTAGATTTAAGTCTAATTATGAACATACAGTTCCTATCTAAAAAAACTAAAAAAAAAATCATTCACGTTTGTTATGTTGTTTATAAATAAATGACGATTCTTAACTTTATTCAATGAAGGTGTTAATGTTATGGTCCAATAATATTGTGTAATTTAAATTAACTCGCATGCTTCAGGTTGCACTGATTTATTTTTAATGCGCATTGTTGATGCACAATTCCTGTAATTTTCACCTTCACTTCAAAACATTATTCGTTATGTATTTCTCAAAGAGATAAAAGATAATTTGTTTGATTGTTTATATTTGAGATTTTATTTAATTTAGTATTTTAGGATCTACCGTTTGGGATTTGCAATATTACCAACATGATAATAATGTTGATTTTGTAAGTTACTGAGTAATCTGAAAGAGTATGGAAACCTGCCAATTTCGTTAATATTTCCAGTTCGCTGAGTGCCCTAAGATTTTAATGTGTTACCGTTTTTTTAGTGGATTTCACAAAATATTATGAAAAATGATGAAAACTGTGATTTGATTACATTAGGTACTTATTGTGCTCATAAAAAAGTCAAACTTTAAAACTACTTTCGTAGGAAAAGGTTCCATGAAACCTGATAGGAATTAAAGAAGAGAAGACGCCTAGAGAATAAACTGTCACAAAACGAGAACCTATAAACTTTATCTAAGCATAACAGTTAGAGAGTAAATATAATAGTTGAATAGAATATAGCGCACTTGAATTTCATGGGACAATTTCCTATGAGGTTTTATAGTTTTATTTATTTGTAGGCAATTTATTTAGGGCTAAATGATGGGAGCGTGTTTTGTAAATTAATTTATCTCTTTGTGCCATTAATCCTAACATTTTGTACTTAATTAAATTCATACCTTAAAAATTATTTGTGTAACATCAAAAAAAAATGTTAGAATTTTATATTCATATAAGAAAAAACAAACAAAAAATAGCATTTTTCTCTAATTATTATTGTTTGAAGCTAGAATAAAGATATACTCGTAAATGTGATAATAATATTTAGAAAAAAGTAAAAAAAAATGCTTATAAGCGTACACGTATTTAAAAATAGTTGTAAGGCTGACTCGGTTTGGTGTATGTTTGTGATAAGAGAGTGTAGTTTTATAATGCTCCTGGTGCCTTTCATTTCACTTTTATTTGAGGGGATCTCAGTATAAACTTTGAGTTCCATAGATATTCTAGCCACACAAAAGGAAAATTAATCTCCAAATATTTAGTAAATTATTTACGAATACAATCTGCAGAAAAAATTGAGATCTCTAAGGCTGAATACTTCTTGATTCTTCAGTCTTTTAAAATTACAAATCCTTTATACATGGATAGTCGGAAAGGGGGTACTTAGCTTAAAGGGGATGCTTAGGTATCGTGAGTAGAGCATATTACCAAGGCGCAAAACGTGTTTTCCGAAAAAAAAAATCGACGTCCCATACAAAATTAACGGATCAGTATGGAATTTTTTTCTTGAAAAAAAAAATTGTTTTGGTCATGAGAACATTTTCTGTTCGCAGTACAGTTTGAAACAAATAAACTTTTGCAAGTCTGCATTATGTATACGTATTAAGTTTTCACAGGACACCATTAACGTATTTGGATATTTATTTATTGATATGTACACAGTACTTTTACTAATAAAAAAAATATCCTTAGACATACACACAGCGTCATCTAGTTACACAGCAAGCAAAGCAACTATATATAGACTGTGTTGTGGATACCAGATGGTTGATACATTACATTTTTTTTTTGTAAATAAATACTTATAAACGAAAACATCCATAACTCGGGTACAAACGTGTCCGTAATCGGGTCCGTATTCATCACACAGTCATATGCCCCTAGCGGGATTCGAACCCGCAAACTTTTGGTATAGTGGCCAGAATTGCTAACCACTACACCAAACAGGTCGTCAATCATCACAATACAAATTATGTATCAATAAATGATACATAATTATATATATACAATGTAGTAAGTACTAGCAAGCAACATACCCCGTCAGGGTGAGGCAGCGCGCAGAGGTCGGAGGACGCCCTGTCTCATTTACTCTAGTTTTTATTCCATTCAATAATAATTAGTATTATGTGTAATTTTGTGTTGTTTTAAGGAATGTATGGCATTGTGGCTGTTCGAAGGTTACAGCCGTTACACAGTTCTACAATATCATAAAGTACTAACGAAACACATTCATGATATCATGAGAAAACTAAATACCTATGTATTATGCCGTGCTGTTTCAGACTGTACCTAATAAAACCCCCTTTCGGTTCAGTACCTGCCTCCATTTCGACTAGTGTATGTAAGTGGATACGTCTACATCACACTTCAAAATTATTTGTATCTGTAATGATTGGGGTATAACTTTAGTGTAAAACCTTCTATCCGAGGAGAGGGAAAAATACAAATATTTACGTCTTCGTTTTACTTGTCAAAAATTGTTGCTCCTAAAAGGACTTATTGTACTAAGAATTGATTTTCCCCTTCAATTTGGAATTAGTTATTTTATTGTGGTTTGGAATTGAATTGTCTAGACAGTTGAGGTGCTATATGAAACAAGGGAATCCGCGCGTCACGATTGAATAGGGTGGTGTTATGGCATTCTCTCAAAACGATTTAAGTACCTATCTTAAGAAATTGTGAAGTTTAAAATCAATGACTACGAATGACATTACAATTGGGGTTTGAAAATATCCGATATTTAAAATGAATATCAGTTGTTTATTATACAGGGTGAATTTTAATTCGTGTATCCTGTTTACTGGTGACTCCTCATTACGAACCATTTTCCACTAGGAACCATATCCGAATTCAGGCGAAAATTGTTGGACTTCCAATCCATTAGTAAACGAAAATTCTGAAACCGGACCTTTTTTGGATGGATTAATGGTTCCTTGGGGAAAGTTATTCGTAATCGAGAGTCCTCAGTTAATGCTAATTACGCGATTCAAATTCAGTCTGTATATATTCTTTGTTATAAAACATCCGATTTTTGATATCATTTATGATGAATAATAATGGATATTACATAATATTCATCTTATATACTTTCCAGTATGTTATACTAATTTATTAAGCTTGTGTATTTATCAGCACTAGTATAAAAATTTAACTCCAGTAACCGATATATTTTCCCATAGTCGCTCGCCTGGAAAGTGAATGATGTCAGGATGGCATTCACAATATTTAGTATTTCTAACAGAGTTCATAACGTAAGTAAACAAAACTATAGTCGGTTGTAAACTCAAAAGCGCAGGTATCGCCGATTCACTGCAAGTTATATACCTAGGTACTTAGTGTTATAATAATTTTTTTGTTTGTATATCAGTAAGGGTAAAATATGGCATATTAGGTAAGTGTAATAGAAGTTATTGGCATAGGTAGGTTTTTTTTTCAAAACCACCATCGAAGCCCGCTCCGGCCGGAGATTGATATGCGACTGGCAGGATTCGTAGGGTTTCTATCATGCGCAATTTATTTGAAACTCATATTTACTCCAAGTATTCTTTATTAATTTAATGATGTAATTATGTGGAATAGGCTACAAACGCGACCGTCAAATGACACAAGTAACGCTTTATTCGATGATGGTTTGAAAAAAAAATTAACTAACAATGACAATACGGAAGGTATACGGAATTTCACTTACCTAATATGCTCTATTTTTTTCCTTATGGTAAAAAAACTCATCCGGTTATATCAGTGATATACATCATCGAACCCTGATTACAATGTCAACTTTTCGAACACTGGCAAACATATATCAAATAATATTAAAGAACAAAAAATGCCAGTATCTTAATACCACCTTATGGACTAGAGAATAATTAATATTGAAATTGTAGTAGGAGGTAGTATATAAAAAGTCGCGGTGCTTAACGGGTAAAAAGTGTGATAAATTCGGGTAAAATGTATTGTAGTGTGAATACCAAAGAAAAATGACATTTCAAGTACTTAAACTAAGCTAGTATAACGTCGAGAACCAACGCGGCCAATGTGCTCGTAAAGCTTTACATAAATAACACCCCTAGCAGAAAAAGCTAACATTCTTTCCGCTTTGACGCAACGGCAAGGACACAAAATGTGTTAGCACGCTTGCGTACCAACGTAACTGTCATGCATGTGTATTCAGTTCACGGTGTAATTAGTAAAGCGTACATAGGAAATGTTAGCGCATACTGCTACAAAGACCTTTGTAAATGGCTGTTAGCTTGAATATGAGGATATGAGCTTAGCAGTGCGAATTAGATAGTTGCTCTATGTAGAGCCATTGGGAATTAGTTATCATGCGCATAAAAAGCTGCGACATGATACAGAGCGTTCACGCATTATGGCATTCCTTGCAAACTTTCAAATCTAAAACATTCGAAATAAATAAATGTATTGTATAGATCTCAAAAACTTAAAATTGATCCGATTTAGTTCAATACAGTCTTTCAAAAACGTTCTCTACTAACATTTTATTCAGTTAGAATATGGACTTGAAAGTTTATATCGAATGTCATAAAGCGTAAAGGCTCTTATGGGTCCATTGACTTATTAATTTGACTTTATTTCGAGATTATAAAGTTATTTGAATCATCTTGATATAAGGTACAAATAAAATTACCTCTTGTTTAGGTATTTTCTCTTAACCACAACTATATTATGATAGAATTCTGAAAAAGTAAAAAATAATTACTCTATCGTCATCTCACCGCACTATATGTATAAACCCTCAAACCATTCGACTTTGTGGCCTTGTAAACCAAAGGGGAACGGAGCTATGACACCCGTAGGTACCTATTTACTTATTCATTATTCGTGGTATGCTTGGTGTCATATACTTGTGAAAACATTCGAATCTGTGTGTTCATGTTATATCGAAATATTTTAACTATTGTTTTCGATAAAAATTACGCTCATTTGTGTTATTAATAATTTCGTGTCGTATTAGTATTTCATTTAAGACTGATAGTTGGAAATATAATCTAATATTGTTTAATTTATTGCGAGTATTTATATAGAAAGACATTTGTTGACATGCTCATATATACATTGTATAATTTATTAACTTATTTATTGTCATATGTAAGTGCTTTCTTCATTTATGTAGCCACACGTTTTCCTTGATGAAAATAGTTACCTAATAGTGGGATAAGAAAACATGTAGTAAAAAAAGACGAATGACTGAAAAAGTGAAGCTATACAAAACTAGTACATACTGTTATTTCCTTCGTTTCGATATAAAATATTCAATAATTATTGTAACTAAAATGTAGAGATATATTGGTGTCGATTCGGTTTTGGAGTGGTGCCGTCGCATTGTACTGTTTCAGGGAGAAACAGACGTAGTACTACTTTAAAACTGGTTTTAGTTTAGTTGGTGTACATCCGAATCGACACCAATGGCTAGTTGCGTCAATATCAACAGGTTGCCGGTCGCTTGTGTCGTTTTGTATTTATAATGTATATCTATCCAAATATTGTTGTCTAGTCTTGTGTAGTAGACTATAGAGAGTGTATTTGTTTTTCTGAGTTTGTAGATCTGTTATCGTCAATTATAAATATGACCAATTTTCGATGTTGAGACGTTTGGAGGGTTTTTGTAAGAAGAAACTGGAGATTAATTGATATCGACGCATAGTGTCAAAGACTGCCTAAAACCTATTGGTATGCGCCAATCACGCGCCAATCGTGTGGACATAATCGTCCAAAGTAAATAGGTCTGTTTTAGATACTTGAAAATTGAAAATTCAGATATAAGTTTTAGGCAGTGCCGTTGCACAATGTCCCTGTGATTACATTGTTTTTGTTTTTTACTTTAGGTTGGGCGATTGCTTTTTCGGTTTGGTATTAAAATGTATATGATCCATGGTTGTGAATAATATACGATTACTAAACAAATGATAACTAATGTGCATGTATTGGTTCACAAAACATGGAATATGGTATTAATTTTGTTTATTGGACACATATTCATTTCGTCAGCGTCAAAATAGTTTGCAAAGTTTAATGAATGTCGTGAAGGACTGAAACATTTGGTAATGAATTGCGTACATACGAGGGTTGTTTGAAGTTTTGTTATCGCTATAACAGTAAAAGAAAATCAATATAAAAGAAAATTTTCTTTTAAGTTCCTTGTGAGTTGATAGATACCTACATTTTAGTGCAAAGTGTTTCTAAGTATCTAGTATCAAAAAACTCACTTTGATTGATTATTATGAAATGTAGTTCCAACATCCCTTTAATTGATATATAAATAAAAGACGAGCGATTGGTGCAGTGACCCTGCCTTTGAAATCCAACGCTTGCAGGTTCGAATTCCGCAACGAGGATCATCTTCACCACTCTATCCTGCCCCCTTCTAAATTCAACAACCCAGTAAACAACTGTGGAAAGGGGTAAAGCTTTTGTCTATAATTTCTAAAAATTTGTCGCAAATGTTCCAAAAACGCGCTGTCGTTGTGGCGGCTGCTAAATTCTCGAGTATGATTAATTGAACGATCGAATCAAGTGACCCTTGATGCAAATTAAGCAAAGCTCTATTCATAGTGGATAACGGTCACACATAAATATTCGAAACAGCCATGATTCGAAAATAAATGTTCGTATTCATCACACGAGCATTTACCCTTCGCGGGATTCGAACCCGCAACCGTTGGTTTCGCAGGCAGTTTCCACTACACCAATGTCATTTCGTTGCCATTGCCAACATTTCGTTCGTTAATATGAAAAATTTCGATGTACCCTCATATGTACCACCGGCGTCATTGTGTATAATAAATCAAATTCTATTTACTTCTCTGTAGAAAAAAATACATAAAACTAAAATATTCTCATCAAACTATTAGACTTCACGGAATGATGGTGATGAACGGCTAGAAACAGTCATGCTTTTATCCAATAAGAATTGCTAAAGGCGAGTACGCTTTACGTAAGTGTATCAAATTGTAATAAGGTACTAATAATGTGTAATTATTGGAGTTTTCAATTTGTGTAATGTACGATGTTTAAACGCATGATTCCCACTCCACATTGCGTATATTTCAAATCGTTA
Source organism: Oegoconia quadripuncta (assembly GCA_949316235.1). Classification (NCBI taxonomy): domain Eukaryota; kingdom Metazoa; phylum Arthropoda; class Insecta; order Lepidoptera; family Autostichidae; genus Oegoconia; species Oegoconia quadripuncta. The sequence continues at coordinate 6,782,008 of OX438754.1, forward strand.
CCTAATTAGTAATTACCTATAGCTAAATCAACGAGGATGTATTTGTATGGCCACCCCGACAAGAATTTGTGTGATATGTATACGCCGTGCTAATTTAATGACTTCTTTCCCGCAAGTATATTAATGGTAATACATACTATTTTTACGCATTATAAAATTTGTCCTCAAGCCCTATAACAAAATATTAGTTGCTCTACTGTGATCTAGTTTTACTTCTGCAAAGAGTGATTAGACAAATGAATGTGCACGGGAATGTGAATGTTACGATATAGTAGTGAACTCAAAAATGTATTTTTTTTTTCCTTAATTTCAGTTTTTTACAAAGTAACAGTGCCTATGAGTCAAAGATTATGTGTGCGGCTTTCGGGAAAAAGGCCAATAAATTAGCACCGTGTATAGGTTACAATGGACGAAAGATTCTGCCGAAAACAGATTCTACAGAGGAGAATAATCCAATGGTCGGGAAAAAATCCAATAGTAAACTACTATTCTCTAACGGAGGCATTAATCCACCAGCACCTCCTCGTTGATTGGACTAGTACGTGAGATTGTAATTAATGGTGTATTTTATGTATCTTTTGTACCCATTTTAATAAATTTGAATCGTAATTTCACATCATACGCTCATTGTCTTTCCACGTCCATAAATAAAACCAACTACAACCATATAAGTTTTGTGTTTTATTTTAAACGTTATATTAAATGAACTACCTATACATATCGCGTATTTATAAACTTTACAATATGAATACATCATCTTAATTATCTACAGTAAAAAGGATAAAGCTTTTTCGTACGAATACAACTAATGCCTATAAAATTCCATTAAGTACGTTTCGACACTGTAATCGCAAATAAAAATCAGCGGATCCATACAAAACGTTTCTTTAGTTAGATATGTGCGTGCATCGTCCCAGCAGCGCCACTGTCTCCGATTTGCATGTAAATTAAACTACATTTTGTCAAGATATTTACAAATCGTGTAAAAATCCGCCGCGCTTGCCGCTGACTTCGAGAATAAGGCCTCAAGAGATAAAAGTTGTGTGATGGCCTGATTCAACCCTTAAAAGGAAAGTACTTAATGGGACCTTATATAGGTACGTAGCGGACGAAATATACATTTTCACTTCTCTCAAAATCTAATAGGTATAAATTATACAAATATTTCCGACAGTTACACCAATCATCATAATCCAAAAACTAAACAAAGCTTATACTAACGATATTAGACAACAGATATAAATATTTATTTAAACGTCCATGATTCGGGAATAAATGTTCGTCTTAATTGATTAGAGATTTGAACCCGCAACCGTTGGTTTCACAGGCAGCCACTATCCACTACATCAAACACACTCAGTAGTGGTTTCAACTTCGGGCCGTATTCACAATGGTTCAATATCGGAAAGTTTTCGAGGGAACTCTGTCCATGTCGATAGTCTAGAGTGTTTATGGTAGTGATATCTTCCGAATCGAAATGGCAAACTTGATATTCGATATAGTCAAAAGATTTCATTTCATAGAATAAAAATACTGCTTATTCACAAGCGAAAAACGAGCACTAAAGGCTTGCCCATTTTTAGTCGAGTTTGGGTTAAAATATGTAATTTAATAAAACGAGAAAAATGTATATTGAATGAGATCCTCCTGATTTTTTGAAGTCGGTTAATAATTATCGCCGAGCGGCCTATGTCTATGCTTGCTTATCATCCAAATAGTTGGAAATTTATGAAGAGTCCCTTGTAAATAATTTCTGTTTTACGATTCTTTTCAATTTGTTTAAAGGCAAATTTTGAATGTCTACAACCTTATTATAAAAGCATAATTAGTGCCGTTTGAATGACTTAGTGACGAATTAGATGGACGAGTTTCCTTGGGAAGTTTCCGATATGAACCATTGTGATACACTTGTCACTCCGACGGAGCATGTATTAAGGTATGAAACCTCAAACCAAGTTACAATCTGAGGAGCGACCCTGTAAGCCTCGGTGTGATCGCAAATGAGAAACGAGACATTTCAAAGACTAGAGATTTCACATGCAAACGGGTTCGGGAACTGTACCGTTTCTGGTACCCTTTTCTATGGTTTGCATGCGCCACTTCATTGCTTTTTAATGGTAGGTAGTGTGACTGAAGCCACAAAATAACCTATATAATGGTATACCTTACAAGGAGTGTTGCTAGTTTCTACCATTTTATACATTTGTAGGCGTACTCTTCTCTTATACGAGTAGTTATTGCCAACCAAAACTGGAAAACTAAGTATACCTTGTCAGAATGTTATAAGCTTGGTTGGAGTACAATGCTTATCTGTGATGATAAATATGTATGTATAGTCTAGTATACCGGATGAGTTTTTTTACCGAAGGAAAAATAAATATTCCTTCCTATTTCACTAATAGGAGTTATTGGCATAGGTAGTTTTTTTTTTCAAAACCATCATCGTCTCACGCATCGGCGGCAGCGTCCGGAGATTGATACTTGCGACTGGCGGGATTTGTAGGGTTCCTATTATGCGAAATTTATTTGGAAATCATATTTTCCCCAATTTTTTTAAATAATTTAATTATGTAATTAAGTGGAATATGCTACAAACGTGACCGTCAACGGACACAACGCTTTAATCGGTGAAGGTTTTGAAAACCTTCTATTTCACTTACCTAATTTTTTCTATTTTTCCTTGCGGTCAACAAACTCATCCGGTATACTAGACTAATACCACCGGCAGACCGGTACATACCAGTTCTAATGATTACTTTCTGATTGCTAACTGTTGTAGTAACGCTGATATCTTCTCATGTTTGATGCTCTCGCGTATAGGACACTTGCTTTGTACGAAAAATAGCGCACTTTCGTCCTTTTGTTCGAATGCCACTTGCGCCGCTTCGTCGTAGAAACTGAAATTCATTTTGGATGTTTAGAGTTTAAAAAAAATTAGGGTCCAATCGGTAAACTTATGCCCGGATATTGTGTCAGCTAGAGTAACTTGTACCCTTATCTAATTAATGGAAAGAAGAGAACCAAAAAAATGTCTATGGTTTCTTGAGGTACGAGCCGATACCATTGCACATATGGTTTCTCGGATACGGTCAAAATAGAGTTTCGATTAAACAATACTTATACAATTGTAACAATCACCAGTAAAATTTTAAAACCCAGGGCATCGTAGTTTCTACGATGTTGCAAACTATGTTTTACAACAAAATATCAAAGTGATTGGAACTTGATTGAGTAGGCTTTTATAGTAGAGCACATTTTTATCGGCTCTATACCGAATAATAGTAGTATATTTCACATCAACAACAACACGTATACGTAACGACGTACCCTCACTGTTGGAGCACGGCCTCAGGTAGTGTTATGGGTCATCATTAACCACGAAGGCCCAGTGCGGATAGATATTTGCCAGACTATCGGCATGAGCAGACAGTGTTTACAAGTCGTCCCTGTAGGCCACTGACTTGGCTTAATGGCTGCTTTCAATTGCAAACAACCGGGGCCGGCTATTTCACGTGCCGTCCAAGGCACAGAGACTCACCTATTCACATACTGACCGCGCCAGACATTGCCTTAACTTCACTAATCGAAAACGAATAGTGCAACGAGTACTTTATACTACCCAGCTTTCGGAGTACTTACCCAGCTTTAACGTAGTATTTGACCTTGATGTCGTCTCGGCACTTTGGCAGGTATTTCAGTGCCTCATCGTTCTTCGCATACTTAAGGCACGCGTCCACAAACGGCTCGTAGCCAATGGGTGATTTCTTCGATTTGGAGAACCGGTCCAGTTCCGTCCAATCATGCTTCTCGGCTAGCGTCAGTATGCGGAGCCACCAGTATCTAAAGACGGAATTATGACACATGTTTGATTTATCATGAAATATGGGTTTTTCTATTCAAGTAAATTATTTATAAAATTGTCTTAAAAGCCCTCGGCTGATGCTATGGACTGTAGCTTGACACGCAACACCCCCGGCCCTATTATCCATCTTACTTTTTCGGCCGGTATTCGCCAAGGGTGGTGACAACTTTATAGACTATTGATGGGCACTAACATCACCCCATAGCTTCCAAAATCAGCACACATAAGGTCGCTATCTGCTAAACCAAAAGGTTTAGCCATATATAAAAATATATAAACTGCGGAGAGTTTCTCCAGGATGATTGGATGATTTATGGCGGGTAGTGACTCTGTCTTCGAAACCAATGGTCACGAGTTCCAATCCCGCTAGGAGTAAATGCACAAACATTTACTACTTACGAACGAATATTTATTCCCCAGCAATGGATCTTTATGTAAATATTTATGTATGTTTATCTGTTACTTAGTATTCATAGGCTCTGCCAAATTTGGAATTAGACAATAGTGTCATCATCATCAGCCCCTAAACATCCCACTGCAGGGATATAAGCCTTCCCTCTTATAAGAGGGAGTGTGGACCATAGTCCGCGACGCTGGCCCAACGCGGGTTGGGACTTCACATGCCTTAGAATTTTATTTCTCAGGCATGCAGGTTTCCTCACGATGTCTTCCTTCACCGTTTTAAGAGCAGTCGGATAAATGCACATAATTAATTTAATTACATTTAAAAACTCATTGGTACATGGCATGCCTGGGAATCGAATCTGGACTTCCCAAACTGGGAGATCACGTCTTAACCGCTGAGCCACCCGCTCGTGACAATAGTGTAAGTGACCGAAATATAGATGAAAAAATATTCGTATTATGTGTGGGACGTAGTCTCTCACTGTGGGCTTCAAAAGAAAGTTCAAGGTTATGGACCGAGTAATGGAGAGGACGATGCTCGGTGTTTCACTACGACATTGAATCTGGAATGAAGAAATCCGTAGAAAAACGAACGTCACCGACATAGCCCAGCGGATTAGCAAGTTCAATTGGTGGTGGGCAAGGCACATAGCGCGAAGAACTGATGGTCGGTGAGGCATTAAACTTCAAACTTCAAACATTTATTTCAACGTAAGATACATGATATCATTTGTTGAATGTCAATTTAAATCTACTGGAGATAAAAAAAGTTTATTGCATTTATCTGTCAGTCGGTATGTCCAAGCTACTACCGCTTCGGAAAGGGAATTCATCTGTGGGAAAAGAAAAGTCTTTAAATTTTTTCTCAGTAAGATTAATGATATTCTCAGGTATAAGGTTATAAAAGCGTATACAGTGTCCCACAAATGATGTATTAACTATGACCTAATAAATATGACCTAATGAAGATTGCCGAAAATCGGTGGACGCAAGAACCGCTGCACGCTTAGGGAATCTATGGTGGGAGGCCTATGCTCAGCAGTGGTCGCCCTGCGGTTGACATGATGATTTCTATGACGGAATGCGACTTACCGTCTGTCGGGCATTTTGTACTCGGAGCGCAGTTTGTCAGCCAACTTGACTTCGCCCTGGTTGAGCAGCTTGATGACAGTGTCGTGCAGCGAGAGTCCCACGAAGCTCACGCCGTACGTCTCCTGTAGGCTTGATTGTTGCTTGCACAGTTTGCGAGCTTCTTCGCACACTGACACACCTGTACAATTGTACATTTATAACTGACGAGGAAAGAATTTAGGCACAAGTGCAGTTGCATATGTGTTTTTACAACCATACAACAATTTAAATATCATAGTCGCCATGCAACAGCTAATTAGTAGCAAATACCCTGTTATATCCAGCAAATATACAGTCATACTTAAGCAAATTCACTGTTATATGTAGCAAATACCTCGTTATACTTTGCAAACACCCTGTTCATCATCATCATCATCATGTGACGACCTGTTTGGTGTAGTTGTTAGAAACTCTGCTACTATACCAAATGATCGCGGGGTCGAATCCCGTTAGGGGCATATGTTTGTATGATGAATACAGACATTGTGTTCCCGAGTTATGGATGTTTTTCATTTATACATGTATTTATTTACAAAAAAAAATGTATTTGTGTAGTTTATCAACCATCTGGTATCCACAACACAAGCCTAGATGCTTACTGTGGACCTAGATGGCGCTGTGTGTTTGTGCAAAGACATTTATTATTTATCATTAAACATCCCACTGCAGGGATATAGCCCTTCCCTTGTGTAATGTGGGAGTATGGGCCATAGTCCACCACGCTGGCCCAACGGAGTTGGAGACTTCACATGCCTTACAATTTTTATTTCTCAGGCATGCAAGTTACCTCACGATGTTTTTTAAATTACCCGTTATACCTAGCAAGCTCGTTTATACTATTGCTTTTTCCACTCTCACAAATGCTACATACACGTTCATCGGTTAGTGGTTGAGTGCACCTGCCCTTCGATTATGTAACTTCATCGGTATCGTCATCGATTACGTTGACCAATGAGAAACCGCCAAATTGTCGAGCAACGATGAGCCAACCAATCACATGTTAGAACGTAACCGATAACGATGAAATTATGTAATAGAACCTCAGACCTGTTGTAAGTACGTCAATCACAAAAAACCCTGTTATACCTACTAGGTCACTCAATTACAATATAAGCCCAGTTGCATACTACGCCTGTTCTATGGCCATACAATGCAATACCATACAATAATAATAATAAATAAATATAACCTCAGACATACACACAGCGCCATCTAGTACCACAGTAAGCAACTATAGGCTTGTGTTGTGGATACCAGATGGTTGATATACTACATAAATACATTTTTTTTTGTAAACAAATACTTATTATAAATGAAAACATCCATAACTCGGGTCCACATGTCCGTATTCATCACACAAACATATGCCCCTAACGGGATTCGAACCCACAACCTTTTGGTATAGTAGTCAGAGTTGCTAACCACTACACCAAACAGGTCGCCTACACTACATACACTAACTTATATAAAAGAGAGTTGGCATTTTTTTTTATTCTTTTATTTTAACGAGGCTTAGAAGTGCATTGCACTTATGCCAGCCTCATGGGTGGAAATGCCATGCAACCTCTTATTAGTAGTAAATATCTCACCGAGATCGTTCCTCCCTTTCTTGTAACACTCCCTGGCGGATATCAGCGACGCCTCCACACTGCCCGGGTTGGTCTGGTCGATAGCGTCACGTATGTGCGTGGCCGCCTGTCCGTAGAAGTCGTCCTCTTGCACATACACCTTACGAAGCGCTTCACGGTTGTGGCTGGCGCAGTATTTGATGTATAACGCATGCGCGAGGGGGAAGCTGCGGATTGTTAGCTGGGGGTAAGGGAATAATAAATATCCTTAGACATACACACAGCGCCATCTAGTTCCACAGTAAGCAACTAAAGGCTTGTGTTGTGGATACCAGATGGTTGATTGATTTTTTTGTAAATAAATACATCCATAACTCGGGTACACATGTCCGTATTCATCACACAAACATATGGCCCTAGCAGGATTCGAACCCGCAACCTTTTGGTGTAGTGGTCAGAGTTGCTAACCACTACACCAAACAGGTGGTCGAATGATTAGTAGTAGAATATTAACAGCATTTAAATATATAATTCACATACATACATAAAGTCACGCCTGTTTCCCGTAGGGGTAGGCAGAGATAATAGACTTCCACTTGCTACGATCAATAAATTTCACAATCAATATTATTAACTTTATAAGCCAGATTTCAATATTATTTGAATGTAATGCATTCGGTAGCAAACTGATTCCAATACTAAAACAAATGAATGAGGATAAACTAGGCTAATTATAGTGATTATGAAGATTAAAAAGATGATCGAATTCGATGATCGAAACACCTTTTGGTGTAGTGGTCAGAGTTGCTAACCACTACACCAAACAGGTGGTCGAATGATTAGTAGTAGAATATTAACAGCATTTAAATATATAATTCACATACATACATAAAGTCACGCCTGTTTCCCGTAGGGGTAGGCAGAGATAATAGACTTCCACTTGCTACGATCAATAAATTTCACAATCAATATTATTAACTTTATAAGCCAGATTTCAATATTATTTGAATGTAATGCATTCGGTAGCAAACTGATTCCAATACTAAAACAAATGAATGAGGATAAACTAGGCTAATTATAGTGATTATGAAGATTAAAAAGATGATCGAATTTAGGAACTTAGTTTATTTATTTATTATTATATTTACTAAAGTTCGATCTAAGCCGACTTAGATGTGGAGTAGGCAACCTAGGGGGAGTATAAAATAAGTTTTATTTATGGGTGCTGGATTAGAATATTTTTTTTAATGCCATGGGTGGGTGTTTGGGCCTCGATAATGTCACATTACGAAAATGAAATGGATAGTAAGAGAAAAAATGCAAAAAGAAAAATTAAGTGAAAATGAAACAAAATTGTCGTTTTTCTTATGGATCTCAATCTCAAGAACGATTTATTAATACGGGCCTTAGTAATATATTAAACTATTTTAAGATGCCAACCACTGTATACCACTTACTTTATCTGATTGTGGAGAAAATAAAATATTTATTTATTTATATTTTGTTCCGATTTGCCTTAGCAGTTTGTGGTTCAAAATGAAATATATTATAGATAAATTATGTATGGAAATCTCGCACAGGACAAACTCTTATTAAAATAACTAGACTAATATACTTACTTCAAACTCGTGTTTGCCCATCTTCTCCTTAAGGTGCAATAGTACAATGTAGACTAGATCCGTATCACCACTCGCTGTTGCCTTCAGTAAAGCAGTGGGACCCTCACCCAACGTCAGAAGAAGAGGAACTTGTAGCTTACTTTGAGTTTCATACTCCAAGATCTAGAATGCAATTCAACCCATCATTTATTGCGTAGGAATTTAAAAGAAACCGATTTGTGCGAAGAAAATTACAAAAGTATTTAAAAACCAAAAAACCCGACAGCATATTATTATTTAGTATTTTGCGGGGGCCATGTTGGATTTTTACCATGACATTTTTAATCAAACGACATCTTGTACTTCAAAATTGGTCAAGCCGTTTCGGCTACGGAAGGTAACACAGAAATTCATATACGTACGATAGACGTACGATTTACTAGGCACGTTGCGTAGTTTTTCGTGAATCTCCCGGGCTCTTGTTATCAAATTGCGGTTGGATCATGGATAGCGCTCTTGTTACTGGGGTTTACCTGTGCATTGCTTGATGGGCTATCTTGATAGGGAAAGAGTTGCGGCCATTTCCAGCTGCTTTTAAGGAGACAAAGATGCGGTTAAGTCACCTGAGCGGACTAACTAACTAACCAGCGGGTTACTTTAATAGCTAGCTACTTGCGATCCTTATCGTCTGGCATCATGGCGAAGGTGAAGTGCTATACACCGGGCAATTGAGCAGCTTCCAGCTGAATACTGGCGCTCTTATTACCAAGATGGGGTTTACCTGCGCATTAGTTGATGGGCTTTCTCGATTGTAAAAGATTTGCGGCCCTTTTCAGCTGCTTTTAAGGAGACAGTGGAGTACGATATACCAGCTTCGTTGCGTAGTTTTTCGTTGATTTTCCGCGCTCTTGTTACCTTATCTGAGCGGTGGTTAGCTTGTTGATGGGTTACCTTGATAGCCAGCGACTTGCGGCCCTTCTCGGCTGCCTTCATGGCGATCGTAGAGTACGATATACCAGGTACGTTTCGTAGTTTCTCGCCAATCTCCCGAGCGGCGCTCTCGTTGTCAAGGTGCGGTTGAGTCACCTGAGGTTATAGTACTTTATTGAACGTGTGTATGAGGAAATAGTACGTATACAGAATGATCTTTATATGGTTTAAATTTTCGAAAGTATTCGAGAAATTTGAAAGGTACAGACTTAATTTTTGGAAAGAAAAACGTGTGTAGACTTTATTAAATAATATAAAAATCCCGTCAACCCACTGAATGCCCTTATGGTTTACTAACTCAAAAAGTACTAATTTTTACCTTTCTTTAGATACCAGTTCTTTAGAGGTTAAACAACTTTTAATTAATATAGGTTTTATCAACTTTTGTGTGTATTAAACGAGAAACAGACGATTTATATAACAAGTTTCATGTGAAGAATGAGGATCACATGCATTGAGCTATAGCAAATCTAAATATTAGGAAGGATATTTCGTACACGGCTGATTCATTATAAATCTTACATGTAAAGCCCAGCATGTGGTTAGGTGATTACCTTATGGCAGGCCCAGTGTGAGAGCACGCGGGTTTGTCCGTCTTTCATTTGCAGATAGGAAGCGATGTGCGTAGCGAGGCAATGCAGCCGCCGCCATATCAACCGATCCAGTAATACACGCTCACCTAGATTTTGAACTCTAAAACGATGTAAGGCATTTACGTGCGGATTGAACGTTTAGATTACCAAAGATCATCCACTGTTGAACATAGGCGTTCCCCATAGCGAGCGACTGGTTGGAAGCCGCCTGCATCCATTATCATATCATTTTTTTTTTTTTTTTATTTTATTGATAATACAGAATCAACAGCATCATTATAAAAAATATTACACAAAATTTATAAGCCAAAGTCATGCCAATTACAGATTCTCTATTTCATTACAATTCTTTTAAAAAAATAATTAGGTGGTAAGTCACTTTTAAATAATAATCATTATACAATCTAGAGGTGAAAGTGAATAGTGAGACAAACTGAGTAATAATAAATAATTTAGTAAATAAGTAATATTACAAATAAAAAATTGGTCAAATAATTCAATCAATGTCAAATAATCGTCGTATGTATGAATTAAACTAAACTATCACTACTATCAAATAAATCAACTAAGTTAAAATTTAAATATTTTAGAAACGACAGAACCGATTTCCATCGAGCATGAAGAACCATGTGACATTAAAGAGATTATTAATCATTGACAGCTAATTCTTCTTCTTCTGTTCGAGTCAATGGCAAAAAAATTCTGGTAAGGGCCTTTGTGGGAGATGCAGTTACCATCTCCTGAAATACGAAAGACGCAATATCCTTAAATAGTCGAAAATTATATAATTATAAGCACCAAAAAAGCCGTACCGTTTCAGACGTATATTTAAATAATTTTTACGTTTTATTACGGCAAATAGGCGCTTAATTAAACCCCATAATAAAATATTACTTAAATTTTTAGTTATAATTTTTTACAAATCAAATATCATTGATTTGGTCGGGTGAAGTATTATATCCTTTTTATAAAAATGGCCCTAAAAAAGCACAATTGGCATACGCCGCCCTAAATTTGGGGCCAAAAGCCCTAACTTGGGAGGCCCGAGTAGATGGTGACTTTGAATTCAAAATCATTGGTTGCGTTTGTGAATACATCTGTAAGTGTTATTCGAACATACATATACATGGGACTAGATATTAGTGTTACCTACACTGGTGTCGATTCGGATGTACACCAACTAAACTAAAATCAGTTTTGGAGTGGTGCCGTCGCATCGAACTGTTCCAGGGAGAAAGAGAGAGTACTAGTTTAAAACTGGTTTTAGTTTAGTTGTTGTAAATCCGAATCGACATCAATGTCCGAAAGTCTAATCTAATAAAGTGTCAAAAAGGATACTGCATAAAAGTGAGCGGTATTGCCACTTTCGGGTCCCTAATAGCGTTCAGGACTCTCAACCATCTGCATGTCTTGACGTAGTGTTCAGTAAGCACTGGGTCTATGATAAAGCCCTTGCCGAATTGAGCCGCGCGTATCAGCATCTTCTGGACATCGGGGCTGAACTCGTAGGCGGCTGCATCTATGCAATCCTGGACTGCGTTAGCTAGATCTGGCTTCACTAGACGTATGTATTCGTCGGCTCTATGACTGCGTTTCTGTAATTACAGAAGATTTTCACAATACTCTTTGTCCATTTCCATGGAGAGTTGAAAGGAAACAGGCGTGACTTAATGTAGGTATTAAAAATTTTTACTCAAAGTTAACATTAACAAGGGTGTCAATTCGGATGTACACCAACTAAATTAAAACCAGTTTTGGAGTGGTGCCGTCGCATCGTATTGTTCCAGGGAGAAAGAGACAGTACTGCTTTAAAACTGGTTTTAGTTTAGCTGGTGTACATCCGAATCGACACCAATGCCAGTCAAAATTATAAGTAATTCAATAACATTACCAACAGCTTGTCACCCATCTAAGTACTAACCGCGGTTGAAATAGCTGCAGGTGACTGTGCATGTCCGAAATAAAAAAAACTTTCGTCTTTCCCAACTGGCTACGGAGCTTTATGAAGAAGTTTTCAATTCGACGCCTGTATACATATATCTTCAACAATTCTGAACCAATTTTGTTATGCATACATACGTAAAGTCACGCCTGTTTCCCGTAGCGGTAGGCAGAGACCACAGACTTCCACTTGCTATGATCCTGACTTGGGTTTTCTTTAAGATGTTCCCGATTTGATCATGGTAGTTCGCCGTGGTCTTCCCATATGAACCCTACCATCCACATTCGCTTCGTATATCTCTTTCGTTAGTCTTCTTTCATTCATCCTCTCCACATGTCCAAACCATCTCAGTATACCTTTTTCAATCTTTGTCACCACATCTTCTTTCTTCTAATTACACTATTCCTGATTCTATCTTTCAAAGTCACCCTATTCATACTTCTCAATGATCTTATTTCCACTGCATTGATTCTACTTAAATTCTTCTTGCGAATACCCAGCATTCACTTCCGTAAATCAGTGTTGGATCCAGCACCCCGCCATTCATTAAGTGTCATTCAATTATTTTATTATGTGTATCCAGAGTGGTCCGCGATGCACCCCAGATTGAAATTTTGAACATTTTTCGCGGTTAAAGTTAAAGCCATGGAAGTTTGAAGGAGTCAACAGACCTGAAATTGTTTTGAAGCCTCAACTAAATAAGAACCGGGCGCGGTGCTATTTATCCGGAATATTCTCTCGACAACTACCGGAACTTTCTGTATTAGTTCGTGTGTCGATTCTGAAAGAGAAACACCAAATTATTAACATTGCGGGGCATCATTTGATGACCTCTTTGGTGTGGTGGTTAGACACCCCAGGACCGACCCGCGCTGTGTGGTTCCCAACAGTATAGAATAGGACTATCCCTCTCTTCGCGTGGGTGCCGTAAAAGGCGGTTAAGGGGTCGTGAGTTTAAAAACATTGACCAGTGATGGATAAATTGCCAACCTCCCTGCCCAGAGAGGATGGGAGAGGCTTATGCCCACGGAAGACTGACGTAAAAAACGACCCGAGCAACACAAATAAATGACTATACATTGAAAATTCTGGGACATGTCTCTTCTCACGAGAGGGTACGTCCACTAAGCGGGCCCAGTGCGGATTGCTAATTTGCGTCAGATTTGTGGCAACCTGACCTGTTGTAGGCCACAGACTTGACCTAAGGACTGCCTTCAACTAAAACAACCGGGATCGTTTGTTAATCGTGCCGTTTGAAGCACAGAAACACTCATATCAAAATGCCCCTTGTGGTCACTTATCCAAGGACTAAAAAGGATATAGGGTAATAATTACCCTTTAATGGCCGTTGATTTGATAATTATTATCAAATGATAAATATATAATTTGCTCGGCAGTGCTGGAGTAGTGTTGAATGATTGACAAAATCAAAAACTCGTACCTGATATGACTCGCACGCAGTCCATCTCTGGTATGATATGGAAAGGTCCGTCATACGGATAAGCATACGAGTTTCCGTTGAAGCCATACACACACATCGTGTCGTCCCAGTGGCCCACTATCGCTTGCGATCCGCACCTGTAATATATGATACAACTCGTTCAAAAAGATGGACGACTTAGAGATCAAAAAATCAATGGTGTCGATTCGGATGTACACCAACTAAACTAAACTAAAACCAGTGTTAAAGTAGTACTGTCTCTTTCTTCGTGGAACAGTACGATTCGACGGCACCACAACAAAACTGGTTTTAGTTTAGTTTAGTTGGTGTACATCGTGTTTATTTCGTTATCAAAACATTAGATTACTATAAACAAGGTTGAGACTTCCTAGTTAGTATAGTAATAATAAATACATTTATCAGGAAGCCTCGCTCATCCATATCCATATATTATACACAAGAAACAAAATAATATTTATATTATGTATATGTATATTATGTTAGTCTATGTGTGCATGAAAAATGTGTGAGAAGCATGTGTTGTGAGATGACGAATATATTTCATCACAACACCTATATATAGCGTGCTTTTCCTGTGGTTTATAAAATTAATGATTTTCAGATATATTCTTTCACTTGTGCCAAGAGATCTCATTTCTAGCCAAACTTCAAGATTGTAGGACATCGGGAAGTACCCCCATATAGGTTTAGATGATCCTATACATTTTTAGTATGAAAATACGCTTTGAAAAGCCATAAATATAAATAAAATAATCTTTCTATTATCACTCCACCGACAAGACAATCTTAAATTGAAGAGGAAGTAATGTGGAAACTGAAATTTTTACAGCAGTGTCAGGCCACAGACCTGAGGTTTGCATATTCAATTTACTGCTTGATATCCGTGCAGCCGTTTGTACGAAAATGGGCCTTAAAAAATCAAAAATTTATTAATGATGATGTCATTGTCATGTACAGGACTCTCAGGACACGGGTCCTGTTAGCACTTGACCCTCTTTTTTGATTACATACTCAGCTGTACTCGAGCTGTAGTGTCTTCCTTACTCACCACACTAACTCCTTAGGTTGTTTTATGTAGCCGGTGTCAATTTCGCAGTATTTGCTTTTGAAGTCGGAGGCGCCGATCCACAGGTAACCGGAGTCTGTGAACAGAGCCACGTGGCGGCCGTTCTGCGAAGGCACTATGGTCAGGATCTGTGTGAACGCACTCCTTATTTCGGGACGCTGTAAATTATGAATATTGCATCACAAACAAATGTAATACAGATCACACAGCTAATCTATCTTAACTGACGTTGCTTTGGGGTTGAGCCAACTATGTGAGCTAAAATAACATGGCTGGTACAGAAAAGAAAAATGAACAGTCGACACTCGTCATCATCAGGCCTGTTTCCATCCACTGCTGGACATAGACCTTCTTCAATGCATACTACTGAACTTGTCTGCTCCAATGGCCACTGGACCTCACTTTATGACTGCCACTTTATGACCAGCAATGGTCTAGTATCAGATGATGATTTATAAGATTTGTGAAGCTTGTGACAATAAACATTAGTTACCATTAACACAGCCCTGGACTCCCCGAGCTGGCATTTGTAAACTTCCTTGTCCCTGCACACGAGGAATCCGATAACAGCGGATGTACGAAGTCCGGAGCTGAGAACGCACCATGACGTTATCGGTTCGTTGGGCCCTGAAACCATGTCAATACTACTTATAATGTTAACACATGAAAGCATGACTAAAAGAACTTGAATAATATTACACTGCAATTAAGTTTAAGATCCATATAAGATCAGAGAACAATTTTAGATTTGACATGTTACATACCTACATGTTTTGAATTCTGAAATAAATCATTAAGGGTGGTGGTCAAACCTTGTAGTTCAACATTATAAACATTGTAAATATATCTTTGCACACACACAGTGCCATCTAGTTCCACACTAAGCAACTAGGCATGTATTATGGATACTGGATGGTTGATATACTACACAAATACATTTTTTTTGTTGTAAATAAATACATAATATAAATGAAGAACATCCATAAGTCAGGTACACATGCCCATATTCCTAACGGGATTCGAACCCGCAACCTTGCTAACCACTCTCGTCACATACAGTCCAGTCGTATTATGTATAGAAAGTGTGGTATATGGTACAAGTGGGTGACAACCTTTAGAAACTAGACTAGTATATTAACAAACTAAATGCGATAGCATTGTGTTATGATTCTTGGAGACAGCATAGTCAGCATTCATTATCGGTGAGCCAATATGTTAGAAGCTCATTTTACTATTTATGGGAGTAAGATGCACTGAGAGATCCCCAATCCTGTAGGGTAAGTGAATCCATTGCCCGAGGTGGATTATATGGAACTATGCTCAGACTAATTCAGATTAAACTCACACATTGTGAGTAAACAGTAAATTATTAAAAACAAAAAACCCAACTGCATATATATGTATATCCTAAAAGACTCCCGCAATAATGAGGAATCCATGGACACTTCAGTTATTAAAATCCGTCAAGCCATTCGGGCTGCAGGATGCATCCTAGGGAAAGGACAACCATACAGTTGAAAAACATTACCCTCCTTCCAACACAGTCGGGTAAAAGAAACTAGCTCATTGGTTAAGATGAGATAATTTATTCTTATCATTAGGATAAGAGTCACTTCATGTATTTATTTATACTTCCTAATAGTGATACAAAAAGGACTTACTGGGTAAATCGGGAACAGATCTAACTTTCGGCTCAGTGATGTTGCTGAGTAAAAACATGCGGTTAGTGGTTGTGATGACAGCAAGACCAATGCCATGTGGGTTGGGAAACAGTTGGGCTTTGCACACCTGAAATGTGGAAACAAAAATTGTCAACATGTTTTCTGAGGACTTTTTTATTTAGAATATGCTGGAAAAAGGTCTTTTATCCAATCACAAATTTCTAGTTCAAGCCATACTAGGACGGCGGGTCCATGCTGTTATTCTGATGATTCTTTAGCCTCCTTTTATGACATCATCGGAAAATAATAACTAATAATTTAACCAAAAACATGAAAAAATTATAGGAATAGCTATCAAGTCAAATATCCTTTATTTTGTAGGTACACAGGGTACACTTAAAATGGTCAGCTTTTACATTTTTAAAGCTACTTGTTCAAAAGGCAATTTTCCCCTGAGAAGAACAAGCAAGAAACTCGAGAGGTTGCTCTTTATTAAAAAAAGGTTTTTATATTACAGAAAGGCACAATAATATTTCATTATTAATTGTGAAATAGCCTGGTTATGCGAACAAGCTGGTTACGTCCATGAATGTTTATCATCTAAATAATCTAATATTTTATAATATGCATTCTTAATAAGTTTTTGTAATCTGTTTTATAATATCTTTGAATTTATTGAAAGGAAGATTTTGTATATCAACAGGAACCTTATTGAAAAAGCGTATACATAACCCTTTGAATGAATTACTGACTTTTCGGAGGCAACTCATGTGACCTGCAAATTTATTTTTATTTCTTGTATTGACATCATGTTTATCACTATTTTTCCTAAATGATGCTATATTTTTTTTGACATAGATAAATTGCGCGAATGGCTCGTTTTTGTAAAACAAAGATTGTATATATAAATTGGTTATAATAAAAACTACTGACTTTAGTATCTCTGACTTCTTGTCCCAAGCTGAATGTCCTCTGGTAAGCTCCAAACATGTCATAGATGAGGACATCACCACTCTCCTGCACGCACAATAGTTGCTCTCCATCCGACCAGCCCATATGGACCAGCACCCCATTGTTCCACTGGAATATAAAGTCAATTACTTTTAGTGAACAATGCAAAAATAGAATTCAATACTTGGAAAGTATTCATAATTTTCATTTAAATCAGGCCAGTCAATAGTCACAATTTTGTAAATATAAATTTTTATTTATTATTAATGAAAATCTCCATCCAATTGGCATCGCATTTTCTTTTTAGGTAGGTAGGAAGGTTGAAAATACTTAAGTTATGTGGCATATAGTCTTATATCCCCACTGCTGGGGCACAGCCTCCTCTCATTAGAGAGGGTATGGACCATACTCCACCTTGCGAAATGCTACATTTACTTCAGTATAATATATTATGTCCTAGCTTTCCGCCCGTGGCTTCGCCTGCGTTGAATAGGTTTAATGCAAAAATTTGTTTATTCTGTGGGAACTATTCACTTATCGGGATAAAAAGTATCCTATGCTTTAATCCAGTGTACCTATATAACAAATTTTCTCCAAATCCATTCATCCCTTTTGCCGTGATTGAGCAACAAAGAAACAAATAAATAAACAAACATTAAAACTTTCGCATTTATAATATTAGTTAGATGTAACATACCAAAATCCTGGATATGATATTGCCAACACAGTTGTAGATAGTAATAACAGGTTTAGCCGTGGTCACAATCCTCACAAACTGTTTCCTGTCTCGTACAACAGCCACAGGACCCCCATATGGCGCTCCACTCACTATCATGTTATCCAGGCCTTCGTCCATTGACCAATTCATTACGCTTAAGTCAAATTTTCTGAAAGTCAATTCAAAATGTGGTTAAATATTTTGAGAAGCTTTTATACAAATACAGTGTTATTAATAAGGCTGATCATAAAGAAATTTTGTTTATTTATACCAGCAAAACATTGAAGTTTAGATAAACCTAGATAGGTTTGATGTAATGAATAAGATAGAGAGTGGTATGTTATGGTGATATGGGCATATGGAATGAGTGAAAGAAGAATAACGAAAGCCTGAATGGAAGGGTCGGTAAAGGTGACCAAGATGGATGTACGTCAATCAAGTGGGTGACATACTCACAAAAAGCCAGGTGTGGGCAACCACTAACCCAACAAACATGTATGAAGCATTTGATGAGAGTGGAAGAAGCATAATGTCTGAATGTATGTCAGGACTGTTGTAAGTGTAAATCAAGTCTCTGGCTACCCCAACCGGAAGGAGTATAATGTATGTATTGCGAGTGTGCAGGGAGCATGATAAGGGTCCTAGCTATCATATCCATCATATTGTTGTAAAGCTGGAGGCACAGAGGGAGAGCAGCCTTCGGGGACCACCCTCACTCGCTTCAGCTCAACGGGGTACCTACGGCCCGTTATGCAAGGGCGGAGGGGCTGCACTTCCCGAAGCACCGGGCCATGGAAATTATCTAGGGGGTACTCCTTCCCCTTCGCTATCTTTATAAGTTTAACTTAGACCTTCATTTTCTCGGAAACTACTCAGAAAAGCGGGGGCGGAGGGGAGGTTTCCGCACTATCCCCCAAGGTCCTCACTCCTCCGCTGCAGGTAACACGCTTCTAAACGACATCACTTCTGTATTTACGACTGCCTCATACTAAACATATCTCTGACCAACAGTCTATGAGTATATAAGTTTTTGCGCGATATTCATATATTTTAAAGAGACTACTACTACTACTAACCTGTAATAGGAATCTAACTGAAACCAATCTGCTGTTAGTAAAGCAGACATTTTTGATAAAATTATATTTCGACGTTGGTTGATAGCAAAAAACACAATTTTCCTCAACCAAATATCATTCAATAGGTATCAAAAAAGTATCGGCCCATTGTCGTACTTGTAAGTGCTGTTTTAATAACACACTTGCTGTACTTATACAACAGTTATTATTATACTTTTTGTGTCCTGGGTCTTAAACGTAGTGATTATTAGAGATTTTTTTTAGAATAGGGTCAAAACAAATCAACAAAAATCAAAGAAAGACTGCTCAGCTCAATGAATGACAGTGACATTTGAGAGAGAGAGAGAAGTTTTCTTCTTTTTTTTTTTTTTTTAGTTTTATTTTCTCCTCTAGGAGAAGGCAAAGGGATCTAGCCCATAACAGCCATGTCTTATTTATCTTATTTCTTCAGTTTGTAAGTCAGTCTCAGTCAAAACAAGTAATTCGTCGTATACTTGGCGTATACAGAGTCTAGTCACGGTCAAGTCATTCTTCAGTAAAGAGGCAGAATGCTTTACAAAAGATTTTGGCGGCTTCTTGTGGGAACCCGAAAGCTCCGTTACGCACTTTAATTTACACTTCCCTTCACTTGTACACTATCACTAACGTTTGCTGCACAATATTCTGCCATTATTAAGCTTCAAAAGTTAGAATGCACAAATTATAAGACTTATAAAGAAAAATGCTACTTCACTCGCCGAGTTCCCGCCAAAAAGCCCCGAAGTTTTCTTCTTCCTCAGTGACATTTGAGATAGAGGTTTCTTTTTCCTTGTAATAGGAAAGGCTAAGGAACTACAGCCATACTGCCTTGTTTTCAATATTTATAATTCTTTATAACTTCTCGAGTGACACATGATCGATCACTCAGACGAACAAAACCTATAGTCTGAGCTTAATCACCTGTTAGTCTGAGTTATCACCACACACAACTCACACTCCGTATGTTACTTTTTGTTTATACACTTCAAATAGAGAATATTCTTCCAATACAAACTATGCAAAAAGTACCTCAAGGGACTTAAATCTTTATCCAGCAATGGACTACAAAGGTTGATGTTGTTGTTGATAAAATGAGGTACATTGCCCATGAGTAAGTATCACCATTATTGAAAAATTTCTCCAGTTAAGTAAGGAGGAAGCGTGAAGGCAGATAAGTTTCATTTACTCTTATTTAACCTTAACAGTAAAAACCAGTTCCACTTACTGTGGTATGTAAATACCTATTTATACAAATTTTCACTGATACTAGTAAAACTTGAAAGACTGCTCCAATAGCTCATAGAACTTAGCGGACCTCAACTCGCCCTATGTAGAAAACTCGCTTACTGGACAATTTAATAGTACGGCTTTCTCTTAAACTTGGTTAAAATGGCTTAAAATAACTTTATTACATAGTTTTCTGAATACATTCTTTGTAGTTGTGTATGGTATTTCGGATTATTCTCAGAAACGGTGGCTTTTATTGTTCGTGCCATCGGGAACAATGCTCGATAATGCTCTCAACAACATCCACTACTTGTGATTGATGAGAAGACAATGGAAGTTTTGTTCCAGTCGCCATTAATGGTGACAGATTTGGTAGTGACCGTTGACAACAATCTTTTCGTGGAACAGTGAGTCAACTGGATGGAGCACCACCTAGCTGGGGGAACCTCTCCTTTTCTCTCTCATGGCTAGCTAGCAGAAGTGATTGACATGACAAAAGGAGCATATTTTGTATTTTGGGGGGCGTTATGTTACCATACAATGTACCCTATGACACTCTGGGGATCAAGACGAATCTAACGATACCTTACATTTCAAGATCAGTGAAGCCCAACTGCAAATCGGGACTAGGGAAATTATGAACAGATAAAATACATGCCGCTCATTTCAGTCCTTTGCACAAAGTCACTGACTTATTATATTTCTTATCACTCACAATAAATGTCGGGGTAGGTAAAAATTGTGACCTATTGTTTGTACTCTGTTATTGTAATATTTTGGTGCAATAAAGAATATAAAAAAAAAAAAAAAAAAAAAAAAAAAAAAAATTTCCTAAGCTATTTCCAAAAACATACTTATACTCTTGAAAAACATAACGCTCCCTCTGAGGTAAACTGGTGAAATCGAAGTGCCGACATTCGAAAACTGTTTCAACGTAACAAGCAGTGCCTCTTCTAGCTGGTTAGAGCTGTGAACCATGGATGCGCGTGCCATTTCCAGTGGATTATACTTGAAAAACATCAGTATTTTTCTTTATCGGCGAATTAATTT
This sequence comes from Oegoconia quadripuncta, assembly GCA_949316235.1. NCBI lineage: Eukaryota > Metazoa > Arthropoda > Insecta > Lepidoptera > Autostichidae > Oegoconia > Oegoconia quadripuncta. The sequence goes on from OX438754.1 coordinate 6,803,326, forward strand.
AAAGTTAATTTTAAAATTACTAATTTCTTCCGAACAACAAGAGTCATAATAAAATGTAGAAAACGTTTTCAAAATCGTGCTAATTTGGTACAAAATTTCGAGAATTTTTCTGGTGATGCTTTCAAATCGCACCGAGCCCCCGTACCTATTAATAAACCGTTGACGTTTTCAATCTGTTGCATTTTAAAACAAAAAAAAATAGTATTGAGACTGAGACGCGATCACGATCTCAGGATCGATTTATTAATACGGACCCGTGTCCTCAAAGGGACATGGTGGACAATGGCTGCTACTGTCCATGACATGCCTAAGCTTCTTGAGACACGATCGATATATTCGATTTCAAATACAGAGGTCACAGTATAAAATGGACCTTAGGAATAAAATTGAATATTTCTTAAGCGTGTAATATCATTGGCCCTCTTATATTTAACGATACGGCGGATTATGTTTGGCGGCAGAAATAGATAAGAGAGGTGAAAGGTATTCACCCAGCCGGCCTCTTGGCCGTTTTTTTTTAAGCATGACGGTTTCATACTTCACCTCAATCACACTTGATGTTAAGTGAAGATGAGGTCGAAAGTGGAAACCCCAAACATTTGGGGGACTGGCTATCTTATCTCTGACAACCGGAACACAACAATGCTATTAACATTGCTGCTTGGCGGCAGATTTAGATAAGATGGTGGTGGCTAGCCAGGCGGATATTTAAAATGCCCTACCACCAACCAAACCGAGTACTTAAACATGTACCCCGCTGGGGATCGAACCTGCGACCTCCGAATCGTAAACCCAATGTTGTTTACATTGAGCCACGGAGGCGTTTGTTACTCGTATACCTCCAAATCAAAAAATCCTTCCAGCTTTTCACCTATTCGCGTTTCGCCGCGATCTCAAAATTTCTAGAGAAAATTTCACGGAGGAGGAGGTGTTATATAGTTGTTGTATATTTACAGGGTTTTTGATTGTGTAGGTGAACTAGGAGTTTACTACTACACAGGAGTAGAAAACATAATAAACCATATGTATAAGCATACAGATGATGAACCTATGTATTATGTAGATGTGTACCTACGAGTACTTCTACAACGCATACCATAAAAAAGTTGTATACATTAGTTTATTAAAGAGATGCACCTGTTACCAACTGCTCCGTAATCATATTCCAAGGTTGTCAAGTTATAAGGGTTGACGACTTCTAGACAACCTCTGTCTGAAAATAGCTATAAAGGTATGCTAACTAAGTAGAATGTAACATCTCTAAAACATAAGAGTCACTTAGGAACCTTTTTTACCGAAAAATATGTAGCTTTTATAGGACGCAAGACAGACGGGATACCTACTCCACTTATATGTATATGGATATAATATACATTCAGTAACCAATTTTTTATATTGTAACTATTTTCGCTTGTTTGCAACGTCAAAACCGGCTCCGTGGCTCAATGTAAACAACATAAGGTTTACAAAACCGAGGTCGCGGTTCGATTCTCAGTGGGTACATGTTTACTACTTGGTTTGCTTGGCTGTATTTCTGGTCAGCTACCATCATCTTAGCTAAGCTCGTTGCCATTTATAACAGAAATGTTGATAGCATTGTTGTGTTCCGGCTGTAGATAGCCCATCCCCGAAAGAAGTTGGGAGTTGCGGATGAGCGCGCTTCCACCTTCGGTCTCATCTTCACATAACATTAGGGCTTGTAACGTTATGATGTTGACGTAACAATGGTTACATACTTATACTTTCTTAATTAATTTTGACATACATATAACAATATGTTTCACTATTGTATACAGGAATTTGTTTTTTATGTTATTATTTTTTGTTTTATGTTTGACAATCACTTTTATATTAAATTTCATAAATTTACGAAACTGTATGTATGACATGCTATTGTAAAAGTGAACTAAATAAATCTAATCTAATCTAATCTATTAATAAACCATTCTCAAGATTGAGAACAGTCTTGTGACCGGTCTCTAGTAAACGTGTTGGTTAATAAACCTTACTTGAGACCTGAATAGCACGTGCATACTCAAGCGGTACTCACCCACTGAGGCGAATACTTGAGAAGTGATCTCAGCTGAGTCGACCTCAAGATTGGTTTATAAATTAGCACGGAGCTTGAGATAGCGTCAACTTCTAAAGACACATCTCGGGTGATACAGCCTCGTGACTTGTATTGAGATTGGTCTATTAATTAATACGGGCCCAAGTGTGATTGACGCAGCACTAACCCATAGTACCTACCTGACCTATCTTATAGTACCTACCCGCTATGAAAGTCATTGATATAATATGTACATTGCTACCTACTCACATACATCAAATTTAACTCGATAACTGTTTGCTTTGTGTGTGACTTGAGTCCATTAGTATAAGAGACGTATGTAACGTCTATCAGACGGCTTCTTTTGTGTGGATTGGAATCTCACTACCGACCAGTTATTTAAGTTTTCAATGAACAAACATGAAAGTGTCAGTAGTTCTGCCACGGAACTATTGGGGAAAAAACTCTTACTAGTTCCACCACGGAACTTCTTCCACGGAACTACTGGCAATAAAGGGCCGGGTCAACGTGTGGTCGACTGTATATGTATAACGACAGGCTGTGGCTGACAATTAGCGGCTGCTGATTCCCATCGACTATACGCTGAGCTAAATCGTTTTGTTATGCAAGATCATTTTATATTTCTTATTATTATTCATCATCATCACCAGCCTGTAAACATCCCACTGCAGGGATATAGGCCGTCCCTCGTATATGAGAGAGTATGGGTCATAGTCCACCACGCTGATCCAATGCTCGTTGGGGATTTTACATGCCTTTGAATTTTTATTTCTCAGGCATGCAGGTTTCCTCACTATGTTTTCGTTCACCGTTTAAGAGCAGTCGGAGCACATAAGTAATTAAATTTAAAAACTCATTGCTACATGGCCTGCCTTTGAATCGAACCCGGACCTCCTAAATTGGGAGAACGCGTCTTAACAGCTTAGCCACCGACGCTCTACTCTTTACTTACTTATTATTACTATTACCTCTATACTATACCTATACGACGATATAGTTTATACGGAGACATCTTTAGACGAATATGATCCTTAATAAAGTTTTACTAGAATCCATAGACACGTCGATAGCATCGAAATTGTCCCTTTCCACATCACATCTACAGTCTACTGTCCGCTGTTAGCCTTAGCCTCAAGGGTTACACAACCTTTAGTGTTCACGTGACCCATGAAGACGGTAAAATAATCCGGTCTGGACGGATGATTCGACTACAAACCATGTTCCCACGACTCATCCACCGTCCATGGACTATAAAGTAGTCATAGGAATTTGCATCCATAATGAAAATCTATCTGTCTTTCTCTCAAACAAAACGTGTGAGCAAGCAAGATTAAAATCGCGAAAGCGTGGCTTCATCACTGGAATTAGCAGCTGTTACGCGCAAGTTATTTTTTAGTAGCGCGTTAGGCGTTGCTTTCTACTTCGATAGAGAAAAAAATAAAGAGTGTTAATTAATGTATCTACATGAGTGAAAAGAATTTGGAAATCATTACAATACAATACAAGTACTCTTTAATGCACAAAATAATTTATAATAATTTTTGACGATAACGATAGAACACAATCAGGCGGTCTTATCACTTAAAGCGATCTCTTCCAGACAACCCACAGCTATGGCAAATTTGTAGATAGAAAAACAGGTAGGGTGCGCGATAATACTAACTAAACAAATAATTATAGATGCAGAAATATAATAATAATAGACTTACTTAATAATTATTAGGTCCTTTCCTATGAAATTGGCGTTTTGTATGAAGAATTTCATTAAGACTGTTTTCTCCATTACAAACATTTTTGATTTTTTTTTGGGAACGGTAAATCGAAATTTAGCTAAACTACGTGTGTATTATCGGATAACATTAAGTTAAGTATAGGCAGCGTTAATTTTAAAAAATAATCGCTTTATAAAAGTTTCAGCGAATCTAAGAAATGATTATGGGAAGCACATGAAAAACTCCAAATAAAAAACAAATTTATAGCTTTGAAAGGAATTCGCAGGAATTGGTACATATGATTAACGAAGAAAAAAAAACTTCAATTTCATAGGTAAAGATCCAATATTAAGTCCTTACGGTAAAAAAACTCATCATACCGGATGAGTATAGTATAAAACACAATAGTTAGAAACGCTGATAGATAATCAACTAATGTTCATCATTATGATAGACAGATCGTTATACCAGTCACGGAACAGGATAATGTATATAGAAGTTGCTGGATGTGCACATCGCTTCCCTCCGGTCGCTCTGTAAACCTATGGGGGAGGCCTTGTTAAGCAGTGTTTAGAAAGATAAACCATTTAAAAGAACTTCTTGACCTTTGCAGAAGCCAAGTCAGTGATTAAATCTGATCAAATCCATAATTATTAGAGCTAATATGTATTTCTGTAAATTGTTATCTGTTTTATAATCTGTATTTGTAAATTAATCTGTATTTCTATAAAAAAAAATAGGTTATACATCATATTTCACCGCGGCCTTAAATTCAAAATAAAACATATTAGGAAAAGCTTTTGTACGCCTACAAAAGACTTTTATAGAAAGTTCACACTTTTTGGGCTGTAGATAAATGTGGAAAAACCTACTCTCTAATTTTAAATGTAATGTTTTAGATGGCGACTGAATTTCGCTAATAATATGTCTTAGATGGCTTGCTGGAATAGGTTAAGATCTCTAAAACCTAAATTGAATTGATTTAGAGTAAACATCGAATTTTAGAAATGTAAATGAAAATTAAAGATGCGAAGTAGAATAGGAAATCGGTTTAGAGCACTCTAAATTCAAATTTAAGTTTTAGAGGCCACTGCAGATTCGTCACCAGTATTTGTCCTGAAATATACACGCGTACGTCGCGCGCGACAAACGATATCATCATAAGAGGCTATAAATGATTGTATAAAGATTGTGAGATAGGAAATGGGCTTGATTTGAAAAATACGTTTTTATGTTTTTTTTTTTGGTAAAGGAAGGGATATTATTAGTTACATACATTTCAAAGTTAAGCTTTGAATTTACTACACACCGTAATGTGCGCGCCTTTTTCTCATTGTAGAGGTACGTACGTCAACTCTATACAAGATCCCTCTATCAATCTTGCAGTTCGCCATTATAGCTTCCACTAGTTCAGTAAAGAGTTGGAGGGTGTGGAAATGGCATGTGCGCAAACAGATCCATCATTTTGAATCCAAAGTAAAAGCTACTAACTTAAACTTGGAGACTTGTAGTACGGATTTTGATTTACGACTGGAATGGTTTATTTCTGCCTCTGAAACATGGCCTCTATGATCGTATCATCTGAAATGGTATTTTATAAGAAGTAGGGACCGATTAAATTGTAGACCATTCTATTGATGTTTAAAGTTATTTTTTCTCAACGAAAGGGATAATGGTGTCGATTCGGATGTACACCAACTAAACTAAACCCAGTTTTGGAGTCGTGCCGTCGCATCGTAATGTGTTGGGGTTTCCGGGTTAGTACGCTTCCATCTTCGACCTCATCTTCACTTAACATCAGGTGTGATTGAGGTCAAGTACGAACCGGTGGTGCATAAAAAAAAAAGGGAGAAAGAGACAGTACTACTTTAAAACTGGTTTTAGTTTAGTTGATGTACATCCGAATCGACACCAATGGTGTCGATTATTATTATTTATTTATATATTATAATATCCTGCTGATGAACAGAAAAAAATGCTAAAATTTATATATAGGTATAGATAATCAATAATTGTTATAAGAAAGTTAAATAAACGTTTCGGAGACGTTGAATTATAATGTCTGTATAAACGCATTCGAATTTCAATAAAAACTAAAAAAATATATTATAAGCTGACTATATTTTTATTTGTTGTTGTACAATAAAGAATATTTTGTTGTTCGTTGTTGTTGCTAATTCTATATAATCAATATTATAAAAAAAAACGATTTTGACAAGAAAACATAACAAAATGTTTTGAGATCGTTACGCAATTTGAAATTGAGCAAAATAAAAATGTAGCACTTGACTATCCATAAATACTACTCTATATACGGCTAAATTTAGCTTATAAGGAAACCGATCTACTTATAATGAGTAACAGGGGGCTAGTTGCGCTATTTTTTTACAACGGGTTTACCGTGCGAACGGAACGTTTTTGGTTTGGCTGATGTAAAAAATGATATCGCGCTATCTTTTCTGAACGATTAAATTGACTACCAAAGTAAAACCAAATGCAAGACGTTTAGAGCTTAAAAATACTAGGGTAATGATTAGCGCGATACGAAATGTACACGTTTTTGGTTATGGTTTAGTTTGGTATTATTATTAATGTTAAAGTTGATGCGTGTATGAAAAATGCAATGAAAATGATTATTTCTTTTTTAGGAATCACATGCAACGTATTGTTAAGATTTCCTTTTAGGAATAAGGATACCTGTGCCAGATAATCTTGCTCTTCCTTAACTAAGCATAGTAAATTATTAATATAGTAGTAGTGATCAAGTGGTGGTGTTCATTGTCATATTTTGCCATTTTTTTTTATGAACAACGGGTTTTTTTTTTTTTTTTATGCATAACGGGTTGGTGCTTGACCTCAATCACATTAAGTGAAGATGAGGTCGAAGGTGGAAGCGTACTGACCCCGAATCCCCAACACATTCGGGAGACTGGCTATCTTATCTCTGACAACCGAAACACAACAATGCTATTAACATTGCTGCTTGGCGGTAGAATTAGATAAGATGGTGGTAGCTAGCCAGGCGGACATTTAAAATTCCCTACCACCAACCAAACCGAGTACTTAAACATGTACCTCGCTGGGAATCGAACCCGCGACCTCTGAATCGTAAACCCAATGTTGTTTAGATTGAGCCACGGAGGCGGTTAAAATATACGGAGCCATATACCTAAATATCAAGAAGCTGTGCTTTGGCAACAACTATTTCGCAGAAACCTGAGCCTACATAGGAGTAGGTGATGGCGAAAAGACTGTGGCAAAATATTGTAATAAAATAATGACAATATTGGAGGAAGTCGGAACAAGACGCGTATCTAAGAAATCAGCGATCCGCAATGCAAACAAAAAAGCCTTTGAGATACGTGAAAGCCATTCGAAGGAGCTAAAGTCCTTGACAAGTTTTGCTTTGCTTGTTATCAAGTTTATACGAGACATACGAGTCTCGTTACGTGGAAATTTATTGCTATCTGCGCCCTGAGGAACCCTTAGGGTTAAAATGAGGATTAACAATATTCATGAAATAGGCTTAGGAATAGGTATAATTTATTTTCACCGACAACTATTATGTTAATTACAACATTAGTCTATTTTGACTTACATGGTACAAGCCATCAGTATTTATTTAGAGTAGGTAAACTTTACATTCATTTCCAGTGTGTAGTCAACGAGTCCTATCCCTTCATAGTTAACAGTATCATCAGATCAAGGGTGGATCCAGTCTAGTTATGGGGGGTCAAATGTTTGCCAGCTATACCGTACTAAGCAGATTTTTGTAAATGTAAATTGTTGCTATAAATTTAATAAAATGGCTAAATTGAGACTGTTTATATTGGCTTCTGACTAAATTAATTAAATTATAATTAGTTATAAATTTTGTTTGTTTTACTTTAGTTTACTTATTCGATTTGTACCTACTCTAAGATGTCCTGTGCGACAGGTCTGTATTCAAAAACGTGTAAAAGTTCACATTAATGAGCAATTTTTTTTTACAAAATGAATGTAACATAATTAAATCCAAGGAAATATTTTTTTTTCATAAATGAAGCCCTAGATCAAAAATATATTAGAGGTTGACCTAGGCCATGACCGCGCCTGGATCTGCCCATGCCTCATCCGCTTTATAGAATCCCCGCCGCGAACAAAGAAAAAGTTCGATAGTCCGTGAGTTCCTTTCACAAATCAATTGTTAATCTAACGTGAATAAGGAAAAGGACGAAATAATATTTCTGAACTGCTTTCTCTACTGAACACTCTCGTTTAAATATACACCCTTATATGCACGTTCCATCTCAAAGTTTCGCCGCTTGTTATCATGAATTCATGATCAACTGAGAGACATATAAGTATTATATAAGTATGATATTTTGCCTTTTATTGGAAAGTCATGATATGACTTAAAGAACTGTTCGAGATATTTCATAATAAATATAATGTAAATTATAACTTTAAATAGGACTAATCTACTATTTAACTTTTTAAGGACATAATGTTAATATAGCCAATTCTGTAGTTGGATCTGCCTTTACTGGAGGGTGAAACAAATAGAGTATTGATTGAATTGGTTTCAGAATTCAAAAGTTCACTTATCACATCAGGGGTCCTATTGTCTGTCTTCAGTTCGACCACCTATTGCGATACCTTTGAATTTGACATTTGAAAGGTATTCACAAATTTCAGCCTTAAAATATATAAATGATGATAAGTAGGAATATCACTGAAATAACCCCAGAAGTGATATATGCAAGATTTGAAATAGGTTTTAAAGGAATATCGCGAAGTTTTCCCTACCACATATCTTAGTGACAATTAGTGTATTGTGAAGCATTATCTATATACCTTTCTATGTCCATAAGTGTTTAGATTGATTGGCCTCGTTCGCCAAAAGGCGAATTTAATTTAGTAGAGGTTGTCTCAATGGGTTGCCCTTTCACAAACTGGTCTAAGTGTATCGTGCCCCAAATCTAGACTCTGTAGAGTATGCGAGTAGATAATATTCACACAAAATGAACTACTTGATGTACGTTCAACTAATGACGATAAGCGTGAGAATTTTCACAATAACTGCTTCGCGATTTGTAATTTGAAGTCTTCGACTTGAAATATAATTTAGCATACAGGTCTAGTGTCTACAATAATACTTACCATTGTTACCGATGATAATAGACACAGCATATGTCTTTGTGAATTGGTTACTATGAGTGAGAGCTTTACTTTATTCAACATCCGTAACGATTCTACATTCAAGGTTCTACATTTCGCCAGTCAAATGCCACAATTCCGGCGTCCAACAGCTATTGTTACGATCTATGCCAACTACAATAACAACACAGTCATGACACGAAGTTAAGTAACGAAATAACTTGGAAATGTCAAAGCTTGTCCGACCTCGCTCCCACTCTCGGAGCAACGGTACACGTCTCGGTCGGCGGTGGTCGGTGGCGGCGCCGGCGCAGGCACTACCACGCTCTGAGGTCTCTGCCCTCCTCCGGCAAGCCTACACGCGTCACCGCGCACTTACTCAGTCACTCCGCATTCCACAGAAAATCGTTCGATTTATAAGATAAAATATTCAAACTTCAAGCACCCCTCGTTATATCTGGAGCGTTCGAAAATTTTACTCGAGAACTTCACGTGACCTGTGAATACTCAGCGGCGTGTTAGCGAACTTTTATCAATACCTACGGCCCTTTAGAAGCTCTCAACTTATCGCGAGTTAAATGTGATTTGTGAAATGTTGCGTATGATGCTGATTTCATGTCTGCATATCAACAAGGTGATTTTTTTTCGTGTCTGAAGTGAAATTTTGTGAATTATTGAAGGGCGAAACTGTCTTACATCCGTTTGGCGGAAAGTGGAAGCAGCGTCAAAGGTGAGTAAGCTACAGTCTTGAATTTTAAGCAGTCACTTTTCAATATGAATAAACGACTTCAGGCTTCTGAAGGAACGTGTTTTCTGAGGAATACATTTGTGTAAATTTCACAAGTTGATCACTGAAACGACTTTTGGTCGGTGTATTTGAATAAATGAATGTACTGTCTCTATAATTAACGACATTTATTTAGATAAAAGGTGCTGGAATTTGTAATTTGTTGCTTGGAATTGGCGACTAACTTTGTAAATCAAATTAGCACTGGTTTTCCTTCGTATCCACGAATGTCTTCTTACTTTTCATCAACAAAACGAACACCTAGTAAAGAAAGTGCTCTGAATTAAGTGAATGATGTCATGGGAGTTGTGAAGATTTGCTAATGAATATGAGCAGTCATTCCATTTACGTGACTGCCTGGTTATATGGATTAACATTGCGAGAAAAGGAAACAACAGCAATGACGAATGTAATTTATAATAACAGTTATATAAGTACCTACTGTTTTACCGCTATTATACCTACCTATTTTTTAAACTATTATTTTCGATAGCGTTCTCTTTCGTTTCGGTATTCAACTAAAAATATATCCTATAAGAAATTCATTTCGTCACTAAAATTCCTATAAGGATAATACATGTATATTAATGCTTTTGTCTTGACGGTTTATTCAAAAAAATCTTTTGAAGTATCTTTAGAAAAAATATAGGACTGTTACATATTTTTTTATGATTAACTGGATACGCGTTTGACCACAATGTCATCAGATGGAAAGTGACGATGTGGCCGAAGGTGAAGCACGCGATCCCCACAGATGCCCATTCACCCTGCCCTTGAAGATCCCAAATACAAAAAGATGCTTCAATAATGCAATATTTTAAATATTCCTATAATAACCATTATGTACCTAATTTGTACAATGAAAGTTTCCAAATTACTTTTACATACTAACGTATTATAATAATCATATAGAAACCATTATAATGAAGCGATAAGTGATAATGCAATATCTGTTTTACCGCCATAGCAACAGTACCTATAATCACATTAACTCTACAATGATACCATTTTGTAATACAATACACACTTTATTGCATAACAGAAAAGAAAATACAGTTACAGAAAGTGGAGAGTAATATAGTCATCATCATCATCAGCTCGTAAACATCCCACTGCAGCTATATCCCTTGTATATTTGTATATGAGGGAGTATGGACCATAGTCCACCACGCTGGCTCAATGCGGGTTGGGGACTTCACATGCCTTAGAATTTTTATTTCTCAGACATGCAGGTTTCCTCACGATGTTTTCTTCACCGTTTAAGAGCAGTCGGATAAATGCACTTAAGTAAATAAATTAAATCTAAAAACTCATTGGTACTTGGCCTGTCTGGGAATCGAACCGGTCCTGGTTCCTGGTCGAATTGGGAGACCGCGTCTTAACCGCTGAGCCACCGAGACACTCCGAATCAAGTAATATAGTAATAGTATCTACCTAATATGTATGTATGTTTGTATGTGGTATAAGTGGTAATATAGTAGGGTTTGAAGTTACTATCTACATCGTCATCCTGCTTGTATCCTACTTTATGTGTTAGTGGTTAGAAACACTGACTCCTGTACCAAAATGAAGCGGGTTCGAATTCTGCTAGGGGCATATGTTTGTATCATGAATACGGACACGTGTACCGCTGAGTTATGGACGGATAAATTGTACTAATAATACAAGCCTAATTGCTTAGTGTGGAACTAGATGGCGCTGTGTGTATGTGGCAAGGATGTGTATTTATTTATTTCCTCTATCAGCCGTCACCTGGGTAGCGAACATTAAAGAACACCGGTCACCGTGTCATAACTTCCTAGCAGTCATGAAAACACATTTTAAGCACAAATAAATTTGTAGATAGAGTACAAGTACCTTCCTACCGGAGGTTTAGTTTACTTATCTTCTAAAAAAAATTTACAATTTGTTTATTTACTACAAATAAATTACAAATAACACACTATTACAAATAAATCTGAATCTGTGTGAATAACTATGATGCTGGCTGTACCCCCTTACATGTATAGAAAAAACAGTGTGGGTGTAATTGGATAAAACATAGAAAATGGATTCAGCACTCAGCATTCAATATTAGTGGGAATAGATCTTACATCTACACGAATTATATATATGAGCTTACTAGAAATATGTAATGAAAAACACGACTGAATTATATAGAATTTCGGAGAAGTACTTAAGAGGGTTTATTCTGTCATTGGATAAATTAAGATTTCCTTTTAAATACAGAATAAATCAAACAAATCTCACTGACCTGCACTCGAGAAGCCTAAAAGCTAATTATAAATAACACCTAAGTAGCTTTGATAGGCGTTATTTTCCAGGATTCAAGATTATAACAAAATAAAGTGGCCGTCTTTATGAATAACTTGTTAATTATCGAAAATAACCGTAATTAAAGCTATTTGCATATTATTTATATTAGGTCCTTACCTACGAAATTGGCGTTTTGTACTTTTCTCCATACAAACATTTTTGATTTTTTTTGGGAACGGCAAATCCAAATTTAGTTAAACTTTGTGTGTATTATCGGATAACATTAAGTTAAGTATAGGCAGCGTTAATTTTTAAAAGTAACCGCTTTATAAAAGTTTCAGCGAATCTAAGAAATGATTATGGGAAGCACATGAAAAGAGCTCTGTTCAATTTTTTTTTATTATGTGGTAATAATATTCCATTTTCCAAATAAAAAACAAATTTGGATATAGCTTTGAAAATCGCAGGAATTGGTACATATTTCATGGGTAAAGGCTTCTCAAGTGCAGGTCAGAGCGATTTTTATTTATTCTGTATTTTACAGAAATCTTAATTTATCCATGAGGGTGCCATTGAACGGATTTTTTTTTCCGAAGAGAAAATTTCAAGTAATCCTGTTTTCAAAACACGTGCTCATAAGCATATCTCCTGTTTTTTGTTACATGATTAACACAAAGTGAATGCTTAACGAATTGTTGATAAAATTTTGTAATTTACTTAGACGAAGACCTTCTAGACCAAGTTTTACCATTATGTTGCAGTTTTTAGACAAAAGTTTGGTACCTAGTCATACGAATTACGAAACCTATGGCTAATTACATATTTATTAGGCTTATTATTACGATACGGGTTAGGTATGTATGTTATAAATGAGCATTGTCGCAAAAGTGAGGTAGAGTTCGTTTAGTGTTTCATAAGAAAATACAGTTACTTAACAATTCCATTGATTACAAAAACTGTGAGATCAGGAACATTAGTAGCACTGCGTAAGTATAGATTTTTTTATAGCTTCAAGAATTAACTATCTCTTACAATTACTTTCTCGTGATTATATAATGAAGTACGCGTAGCTAATGACAGTTTTCTGCGTGTACAACAATAAAACTTCCGACTTGTTGTGCTTGAGATAGCTATTGTTTTGTTAGAAGTAATCATCAATCAATAGTAGTGTCAAAATTAAGGCCACGGCAATTTTCCTTAGTGTGCGTTTGCACCTACATCGTTTCCCCAATGTCGGTCAACACATTTAGCACACAGCATTCACAATAGTAATTTTACAAATACCGTTAAAGGTCAAGTTTCAGACAAGCGATAAAAACCGAATATATGTGCCATATGTCGCCTGTATGTTAAACAAATATTAAATCTTATTACCCAAGTTAACACACACAGATAAAAGTATAAATAAAATTCTAATGTTTATAAAAACAAAAACTTTCGGCTTTCTCTGTGTGACCACCAAAAGAAGGTGTTTAAGGAGTACGCAATTTCTTATTTATTGATTGTTTCAATATTATTCTATAATCAAATATCAATTCACCGATATTAGGTATGTCTCAGGTGTAATTTCAGCACAATTATGTATTCGGATCGTAACCCGATCATCTGATCTGACAAGTTTAGCCTATAAATTGAATACTTACCAGTATAGATAGCTTAGTACTTGGAATACCATTGCTTACGGTATTGAAATCCGGTAACTTAATCATACATTAAAATTTTTGAGACTGGCAAAGCTCAAAGTATTTTTCAAGTACTTATAAAGTCAGCTTGTTAAGTGCAGGCATAGCACATTATATTCTTTGTAAAAATTTCGAAGAGTTAGTTTTTGTAGTTGGTAATATATGATCTGGGTAGTTACACAGTTGAATTGTGGTCACCGGTGACCAGGGCGGGGCCTCAAAGTCTTAATAAATATTTTCTACATCATAAAATGTAAGATTAATTTAGTAGTTATGTACCTATCTACCTATCTACGCGACATCACGAACTGACCAGTTTTCACATGCAGCAAGTAAAAGTGTAAAGAGATAGGTTTCCCTGCCACCGAGTGTATGAAATGTGATGAGGGTTATATGAAAGTTCAAATGCAAGTAATGTTAGAAGTTTATTAGCATTTAAACAGTCGCTTTCATCTGGTTGTGCCTTCTTATAATATTTTATTGGTCACTTACTACCTAATGTATATTACGCACTATGAATTAATCCACACTAACATACACAAACATAAAAGTGTGCCAAACTGTCTGTTTGTTACCTTATCACGACTAAACCTCAGAACCGATTGTATTGAAATGTGGTAGAGAGGTAGTCAAAGACCTGGAGAAGGGAATGCGATGAATTGAGTTGAGATAAGAGTCCGCAGTAAAGTAATTCCAAGCGGGCGAAACCGCGGGCGGATAACTAGTAATAAATAAAGATTATTTGAAGACTTCGCAAAAAATGTACGTATTTACTATTACTTATAGGATACAGTAGCAACCTATTGACGAACGGTTGGTGTAGTGGATCGTGACCCTGTCTACGAAACCAATGGTTGCGGGTTCGAATCCCGCTAGGGGTAAATGTTTGTGTGATGAACACGAGCATTTTTTCCCGAGGCATGGATGTTTCTCTAAATATTTATATGGTTATCTGTTGTCTAGTATCCATAGTACAAGCATTGCTTAGTTTGGGACTAGAACTGGGGACCAATCGCGCTATTTTACAACGGTTTTACCGTTACAACGGAACGTTTTTGGTTTAGCTTTAGTTTAGCTGAAGAAAAAAATGGTATGGCGCAATTTTTTGTGAACGATTATCGTATCGTTGACGCTACCAAAGTAAAACCAAACCCAAAATGTTTAGAGCTAACCACGAGTATTAAAAAAAACTAGTTTAATTTCCTTTCAAATGATTAGCGCGATACGAAATGTGCTTAAAGTAACGTTTTTGGTTATGGTTTAGCTTTGGTATTATCGTTCAAACTTAGCGCGATCTGCCCCCTGGTGTGTGTCCGAAATATTTATTTATTGAAATCTATCCTATTTTATATCCATTTAATTGTCAACCAGTAGTGGTTCCTGCCTCCCAAACTAGTTCATACATGTAGGTTGATTGGTGGTAGGGCATTTTAAATGTCCATTGATTGAGGCCAAGTACCAACCCGTTGTGCATAAAAAAAAAATGTAGCTTGTACTATAGGAGACAGTCCCTCATCAGAAAAGAATAATTCAACTGTCAAAAATTGTCAAAACAACCTTCTTTGGTATGGTTTCGTTCTCCGTCGTAGTACGAGTACTACTAACTTCTCCGTTCGGAGAACAGAACTTCTCTATATTTTTTTTTATGCACAACGGGTTGGTACACGACCTCAATCACACCTGATGTTACGTGAAGATGAGGTCGAAGGTGGAAGCGTACTGACCCGATCGAACCCGCGACCTTAACTTGCGAACATACGTTGATAGTAGTTAGAAACTGAATGTAGTAGAAGTCCTGAACTACTCCAGGAAGTGAGACTTAAAAGATTTTTTTAAATTTCCTTGCCCATTTAGTTTTTAGGAAATAGAGAGAAATAGAGAGATTAAGGTGATTGTCAAATATATTTTACGAAATGAGTATTTTTATTTTAAATTTATTTCAAAAAAGATTCCCACAGTTCCATGATTCAATTTACTCCTAGAAAATTGATTAATAAAGAGATGGAATTTAAATATAAACTAGAACAAATGTAAAAAATTGGGGCCGCGTGGCAAGGTACCCAAAACGCTGACAGCGTTTCCTCGCTCGATTATAAGCGTTGAGCGAGCAAACGGCAAGCTCTCGGGTCTCCGGTGTTAAAGAAAATTGAAGAAAGTCCGGCCGGTTATATTTATTAATTTAGATTTTTTTCGCCGTCACGGCGGCTGCACCTGGGCTCCTTGAGGTTCTTTGGAGGTGAGACGGGGCGAGAGTGTCGACACAAGTGGCATCCCACACTAAGGCCCGACCCATACTCCAAGGAATCAAGGTCATTTTATGAAATTAATTATACTAACCAAATTTTGTCTTTTCACGATCGAAATAACCGATTTTGTGACAGAAATTGAAAAGGAGAAATTTAAAGAGCCATCAGATTTCACATTCAGTATTGAAACTCTTTTAAATATCTATATTTCCTAATGAACTAGGTTTTGAGCCAGTTGGTTTCATCCTAATCAGATGTCACCGACTAAATAGGCTGTACTTATGTACGCTTAGCGTACACTGCTTTTAAACTCGGGGAGGGTTTAATCTTAAATATATAAAAAATAAATCGAAAATCTATGATATCATCGAAATAAATGTTTAAAGCTAAATATCTTCTTAACCGATATTCATCAAACTTGGCCAATAAACTGTCCCTTCGTTTACCAGGACCAGTTCCCCTCATAAAATCACCGCTTCGAATCGGACCACGCATTACCGACATAATTATGTGCAGAGAAAGACTGGACACAAACACACAACGCCGTCAAACAAATAATACCCGGCGTTTTTCGTCGAGCGTATTTTAAAATAACTTTTTAATTATTTTCATTGACATCTCATCATAAGATAAGACGTCTTGATTTGGTATTAACCACTGTTTGCCCGCTAATTGGGCAGTATCATCTATCAGTCCGGTCGTTAACCCCGTAATCATCGTCTCGCTTCTAATTACACGAACTCGATAAGGGAGACAAAACTGATAAAGGATAATTAACAGGAACACCACACACCTGTATAGATAAAGAGGTCTGTAGGTCATTCTGAGAAGGGCTGAGATTCATGCAGCTCCAAATATAGCTTCAACTGTAGACAGAAATTACAGGATTTTTGAAGTTAAAAGCTTTGAGAAGAAGTTTGAGGCTTCCTGACACAGGTATTTTATTTTTTATTTCTTTTATTCACAAGGTAGCACTTGACTTCAATCACACCTGATGTTAAGTGAAGGTGGAAACGTACTGATCCGGAAACCCAAATATTTGGGGAACTAGCTATCTTATCTCTGACAACCGGAACACAACAATGCTATTAACATTGCTGTTTGGCGGCAGATTAGGTGGTAGCCGGCGGACATTTAAAATGCCCTACCACCAACCAAACTGTCAACAAATTTTCATACTTACTAGGAAATTTCAACTTTATTATGTATTAAACAAAAGATTGATAGTCAACATCGTTTAAGAATGTAATTGTAGATGTAAGTTCTTGCAATTTAACATTTTTATAAGACAGAGTGAGAAATAGCAAATTGCAGTATTAGATATATTTTATGCTGTATACAGTGCGTCCCAGGACCATGCTATACGAAGGGAAAGTCTTTATATATTGTAGTAAGCAATCAAACATTTTATAAAAATTGCTTGCCTCATCTTCCCTGCATATATCCGATCGAAAGGGTTCATTAGCAGGATTAATTCCTTCGTAGTAACATAGTATCTTAATTTAAAGAAACACTATGAAAATAAATACTTTAATCTCTCAATGTATTTTGCAATAAATTTATGTATATTTATATATAAAACTTCAAAACGTGATCCTTCTTTTTGAATGCAAATCGACAATCTTTTGGTAAGTTCGCTGCTTGTTGATTTTTTATCATGTTAAGATGGATGCTCTAAATAATAAGTCTCCATTTAATTTTTATTAACTCGTCAAAATTGTCATATTGATTTTGGTATATCTTAAATATAATCTTTCACGTAAATTAATAAAAAAACAAAAACCGACTGCATATGACAATAATAAAAAAATATGTATACCTATCCTAAAACACTCCCGCTATTATGACGAATCCAACGACAACACATTTATTAAAATCGGTTAAGCCGTTCAGGCTACAGGGCGCACCAAAGGAACGGACATAATACACACATACACTCGAAAAACAACCCCTTCCTTCTGGCGTATCCGGGTAAAAATAAATCTAATGTTGTTAGGTCCCTTAATCTGAATCTCTACCAAGAGATTAAGCAAACTGGGACAGGATTCTCGGGCAATAGAGATTTCAATATCGACACTTTTACTGTTTGTCACTTTTACACTGTCTAGAGAATCACCTCATAAAAAGCCTTCTAACTCCGCATATTGTGACAGGCAAACGGAACCCTTCACTGCGGGTGGCCGGACATGCACTTGGCCATTTTTTTGTAATGACAATAATTGCTTAAACTCTCCTTAACTAATCGTGTTGTGTAGGTTTATTCTGTGGTGTAGTGTAGGTGAGTTGATTAATTGTTTATCACAGCTTATAATAAAACTTATTAGAGCTCATTCAGATGGACTAATTCTGCAATAGCTTAAGATGATGCCGAGTCCACAATTCGCTCTTATTATTAATATTATATTATTATAAATGTGAATGTAAACCTGTGAACCGATTGCATTGAAATTTATCACAGAGATAGTTTGGGACCTAGAGAAGGACTTGGTTATTTTAAGATGTTTTGTTTGTTATCTTTCAAATCTCTGAACCTGTCGTATTTAAATTTCGTAAAGAGGTTGCTTATGGGACATAAGATGAGATCGTGTTCGAGATGAGATGAGAGTTATATATTTAATTTTTTTCATTTATTTATCTTCAGTAAAATTTAGATGGCTGCTTTTATTTTAGCATCATTGTATTGTAGTTGCTTTGTATAATAGGTCACATTAATTAAACAAATTTACCTATTTGTGCCACATTTTTTGTTTGGCGAACTAACTAGTAGGTATCTTTGTACTTCTCGGTCGTTAAAAGTTAGCTAGAATTACTTGGCGATGATCACAGACTGTGTTGAACACAAGTTTTTTGCTCTTTGACGACCAAAGGTTTGCGAGACAACGCAATTAGAAAGTAGTTAAGCCTACTTACCCTGTAACATATGTACAGGATCTGTCCTGATATCACAATACAACATCCAGCAATAAAAGCACACATGTTATACATAATTTTGGTCTTAAGTAACAGAATATGGTTATTTTTCGTAACCTTCTTTTCATCTATTATCAAAATAAGAATGTTTAAATAATCATCAAAAGTAGCGGTATATGTACCTACCCGCTGTCCGGTCAACAATCGGTCAGAAAGCAAATACTTGGATAGGCTATAACAGTAACATACCATATATTATGTCCTACGACCTGTCAAGAGCGAAGCGGTGGGACCACAAGTGAACTTAGAATTGCTCGTGGACCCACTGATGGGTCGCCGCGGTGGGCCCACGAGTCTGCTGGGAGATAACTGCTGGAATAAAATCCACAAACAACTTTACGCGATACTGACGGTAATGGGACGTTTGGAACAGCAATATGATAAAAATATTAGTGCCACTTGTCCCATGAGACTACTGGGACGTAATCGTCTCAGTTGTCCCATAATGGGACAACTCAATGGGACTAGTGGGATAGACGGAAATATAGCTTATCCTTGTTCACTGCTGGAGGCCTCTCAAAGGGGATACCGCTGGCCCCGATCTTCAGGTGTCCGGTGCACGCATGTCGCACCATTTAGCAGGTAAGCGTCGTACTACGCTCGTCGCGACACCAAAAATTTGGTTTTCCCTCATTGATATCGGTTCTCGTACAAAATATGTGGCTAGTATATTTCCACTGCAGCTTACCAATCCTCTGATCTATATCAGTAACTGATCTCTGACAAATCATCTCATCTTACTAAACACATTTCTCACGACCAAAAAAAATATAACATATTTACTTACCTACATTTGAAAGTAACATTGCACGTATAGTGTGATTGTCATCACCTTCCTTGGGTTTATTGCCAAGTGTGGCAAGCAGGTTGCCGATTGCAATGATAATCAAAGGCCTCTGGTACATGACGCTATTGCCAAGCGACTCGCGGTTGATACGGGTTCCGCCGCATGCCGCCTGGTGTCTACTCTACCCTAAGGGGCGATAGGTCATTAGAAGTCCATCCTGCTCAAACGCATGCATGTTTGTATAAGTCTATACCGCTCATTCCACATCTCGCGCACGCAAATACATGGGTGTTTTCTTTTTACTTCGAAAGTCAGGTATATATTGAAAATAATCGCAACAAAGATCATATTTTGGTATATTGCTCAAAAATTCATGATCCTACATACGAGTATACATAAAGTATTCAAGTAAAACCAGCTTTTTGGTGCTTTCAGACGTAACTTTGGATTTTGTTCTGTAGAGAAAATTTCCTATTTTTGAAACACGATCACTAGCAGAAGTGCGGTATTTAGCGCCGGTCCTAAGCTAAGTGAAGTCATCACCCCATAAGTGACTGATAGTAGATGCGTAGATCAAAGTGCGACTCGTTAAGGCATCATGTTCGAAAAGTTCATGATGGATTTCTTAGTGACCACATAAAGGAAGAGACGGGTTACTCATATTCTTTTACTATTAATTCTGCTGGCGACTGTACAATAAATTGCGTGAGGGCGAGCCACATAGCCCACATAGCAACAAACATGGGTATACTCACCGTTAACATAATCGCACTTACAGTAATTACACCGTTCACTACTACATGTGCAGCCACGCCATACTCGTAGATGAGTTTATCTACGCAGTCTGCTTTACACATAAAAGTTATGGCGGTTATAATATTTTTATTAGCACATTTCTATCATATGATGTACAGCCGGCTACTAATATACTATCTGTCAATATTCTGTAAAAGGAAATAAAAAGTATTGAAATAGGAGAATTAACACGTTTTTATTAGCTTATATTGTAACTAACAATGTAATCAAATCGTGAAAGTTAATTTAAACTTACTTCTAATTGTCGTATTGAAATGAAAAATCGAAAGGTTCGATTCTTCATTCATAATGCGAACGGCCAAGGCATGGAACTCCCTTCCGGCGTCAGTCTTTCCTGAATCCTACAACCTTGGGATCTTCAAGAGCAGGGTGAATAGGCATCTACTGAGATCGTGTGCTTCATCTTCGGCCACATCGTCACTTCCCATCAGGTGAGATTGTGGTCAAATGCGTATCCAGTTACCCATAAAAAAAAAGAACTTTTTATGTATATATCTTGGAGTTGATCTGACGATGAAGCCAGGAGGTGAATGGTGAAACTCTTCAGTGGCTACTAGTAAACCCCTTGAGTTTGGGCTCATATGATTCGTTTTGACGAGTCCAATATATTACACTAAGGTGTCGGCGATCTGATGAGGAGATGGATGGTGGAAATGTAGCGTGTTTTAATAGGTTTTTAAACCACATATTATATCCACATTCTATATTTTGACAGATTGTGTACTTGGCCGACTGTTCAAGAGTACAGGTTTCTTGCGTAATGACTTTCCCTAGTAATTACGAAGTTTTAAATGCGACTTTTACAAGTAACAGTCGATATAATAAGCTGTTCCTTGTTACTTAAACGACTTTTTATAAAGTTAATAAAGTTGCTAATTATATAGGGCATATACCTTCTCTCCGAGTCCGCTATATGACTTCGAAAACCGAACATCGAATGATACGAAGCAACAACTAATCTACCGATAAATATCCGTACAATGGGTATGCTATAACGAAAATATTGGAACAACGTATTTGTATTTTAATGTACGTTATAGGAATCACTTGTATGTTTTGTTTGTTATCATTGTACTCATATAATTTACATGACATAAATTAAATTAAACTTAAAAATTAAGTATAAAAGGCTTACGGTGAACACTACGTTACGTTACGTTAAATTACGTTGAATACTAGTGAACACCCTTCAAATGTCAAATTCAAACATATATGAAGAAAGTACTCGTGGCTTTTTGGAGGGATCTCGGCGAGTGAAGTTGCATTTTTCTGTATAATTCTTATAATTTGTGCATTCTGAACTTTTGAAGCTTAATAATGGCAGAATATTGTGCAGCAAAAGTTAGTGATGGTGTACAAGTGAAGGGAAGTGTAATTTAAAGTGCGTAACGAAGCTTTCGGGTTCCCACAAGAAGCCGCCAAAATCCTTTGTAAAGCATTCTGCCACTTTACTGAAGAATGACTAGACAATGTCTAGACTCTGTATACGCCAAATATACGACGAATTACTTGTTTTGACTGAGACTGAATAATAAATTGAAGAATTAAGAGAAATTAGACATGGCTGTTATGGGCTTAGATCCCTTTGCCTTCTCCGAAAGGAGTGAAGTGAAAGTACTCGTGATTCCATGTTAGTGTCATTTGAATACCACGTACAATTAAATATTCCCATCCTTATTCTCTCTAATATTCCACAGATTCATTAGTTTCAAAAGTCTCCAAAAATAATTTTCAACATACCTACATAATCTTAATTCTCACAGTCTCTGAATAAATCCACCCTGAGTGGTCTCACCTCTGTCCTATTCTCAACAATTTATTGTTGAAAATAAGGCTCTTATTCAATTCAAACCATATTGTTTTATATAAAATTAACTTCAACTTTAAAACAAGCCGAAATTTCACTAAAAGCGTAGGCGAACTTTGAACACAACAAGTCCAATCGGATTAGGACAATACAGCTTTTGCTTTGAACACTGACCCTTGGAAACTCTAGTTCGAACCGCTATAAGTGAGCGTGTTATTGCCGTATAAACATGGGTGTTAGATTGTAAGTTTGTGGCATCATTGTGTGTGGATAAATAAAGTGTGAAAGTTCCTTATTTGCACTTACTGGAGGCCAATGTTATAAATAAATATCCTTAGACATACACACAGCGCCATCTAGTTCCACAGTATGCAACTATAGACTTGTGTTGTGGATAACAGGTTATGTTTTTATGTATGTGGGACTATTTATACCCTCGTAGCACCGAAACGGTTGGATGGGTTTTAAATATTACGTCGTGACAGTCCAAGTATCATAGAGTAGGTTCGTCACAAAAAGTAAATCACAGCAGCCGTAAGAGTTTTTGTCAAAATGTAAAAAAAATCTATGGCGACAATAATGGATATCATAGGTAATGGCTCATAATGATAATTCTGAAATTGTATATTGCAAGTGTGATATGCAATGCAGCATATGTGTGGAGAGTTTCTAAATCACATAGGCATGTCCATCTTTTTAGTTGGCTATTTGACAGTCGGTTTTTTTTTTGATTTGGTTTTTTTTTTTAGTTTCATTTTCTCCTCTAGGAGAAGGCAAAGGGATCTAGCCCATAACAGCCATGTCTTATTTTTCTTATTTCTTCATTTTGTAAGTCAGTCTCAGTCAAAACAAGTCATTCGTCGTATACTTGGCGTATACAGAGTCTAGTCACGGTCAAGTCATTCTTCAGTAAAGTGGCAGAATGCTTTACAAAAGATTTTGGCGGCTTCTTGTGGGAACCCGAAAGCTCCGTTACGCACTTTAATTTACACTTCCCTTCACTTGTACACTATCACTAACGTTTGCTGCACAATATTCTGCCATTATTAAGCTTCAAAAGTTAGAATGCACAAATTATAAGACTTACAAAGAAAAATGCTACTTCACTCGCCGAGTTCCCGCCAAAAAGCCTGAACGATTTAATCATTGACATTACCAAAGTAAAACAAAACCCACACGTTTAGAGCTTGAATATTAAAAAAAGAACGGAAACTAGCCTTTTCCGTTCTTTTTTTTTCTTTTTTTTTATGCACGACGGCTTCGTACTTGACCTCAATCACACCTGATGTTAAGTGAAGATTAGGTCGAAGGTGAAAGCGTACTGACCCGGAAACCCCAACACATCTGGGGGACTGGCTATCTTATCTCTGACAACCGGAACACAACAATACTATTAACATTGATGTTTGGCGGCAGATTTAGATAAGATGGCGGACATTTTAAATGCCCTACCACCAACCAAACCGAGTACTTAAACATGTACCCCGCTGGGGATCGAACCCGCGACCTTCGAATCTTAAACCCAATGTTGTTTACATTGAACCACGGAGGCGGGTAAATGATTAGCGCGATACGAAATGCACTTTGGTTATAGTTTACTTTTGGTATTATCGTTCAAGTAGCGCGTTTGGCTCCCAAGACTAGTACAACCAATAACAAGAGTTGCTAAAGATTTTCGCTCTTATGATAGTTGAATAGAAATGTTTTCTACTCGACGGTACACTGCTGTGGAATTCGTTCATATAGCGTGCTCGTAAAAAAACCTGCCGGCATAAGCAACGTAGTTCCGCTTTTTAACCGCCACTTCAGTAGCAAATGAGTTTGATGGTCTAGTTTTTATTCATACCACTTGGTTACCTGTAATCAGTAAACAATCACCCTTTTACAACGCAGTTTATCCGGTTTTTAGACAAAGTGTTATGCTGATGACAGTTTGTGAGAGCATCGGAATACTAGTGTCAAATTGTTTTAAAATGTATGTGGTGGTAAAGCGTTTACTCAAATTAATAGAGTAAGAAATAAAAGTAGATACGTATGAAGAGTCGAACTTCTTAGTGCGAATGTTCGGTAAATTAACTATATTTATACGGGTGGAATCCCTCCCCATTCTTAGTAGCCTACCTTAGATTATCGGAGTTACAGTGTCAGGCGGGATTGCTCTCGGGGGTTTGCCATTATTTACCACGTTTGACGAAAAGATTGGCCATCGTAGTATAACGCATTAATACACTAGCATAAGTATTTATACTATCTAGTTCCGTAATAACTCGTAACCTCCCTCTGGCTGTCGTAAGAGGTGACTAAAGGGATGGGATCTACGCTATACGCACCAGTTTCACGTACGTACTGCATTAAACTACAATGATCAATCTGTTCGTCAAACGCGGTAAATAATGGCAAACCCCCGAGAGCAATCCGGCTGACATTCCTCCCGCTGTAACTCCGATAATCTAAGGTAGGCTACTAAGAGTGGGGAGGGATTCCACCCGTATAACTATAGTTAATGTACCGAACATTCGCACTAAGAAGTTCGACTCTTCATTCATCATCCGAACAGCCAAGGCATAGAACTTCCAGCGTCAGTCTTTCCTGAATCCTAAACTTTGGGATCTCAAGAGCAGAGTGAATAGGCATTTACTGAGATCGCATGCTTCACCTTCGAACACATCGTCACTCATTCAGGTGAGATTGTGGTCAAACGCGTATCCAGTTAATCATAAAAAAAGTACTCGACGCAGCGCCTACTGAAGACATTCGGTGCACTACGTGATTCTATAATTATCTTGGTCCCCAGATTAATTAAAGAAAGAAATAGGGTGTGTACCTAAGTAGGAAAAGTTGTTCACTTCTACTGGAAAAGGTACTGTCCGTCAGTCTTTCTGGCAGGCTCTATCTCAGTGTCGGTAAGAGACAGTGTGTTAAAATTATCTCAGATCTCATGAACCGGAGCGAATATATATTATAATCTCATACCTATGTTCTGCAGTAGTTATTGATTGCGTTGTGGATAGTTTTGTTGATGTTTAACATTGTTGATGTAGTGGCATGAGCTTGCCGTACACGTAATGGTATTTGAGAATAATAATATTATTTTGAGGTCGGTGGCAGATAGAACAACTAGATAGTAAGTATGTTTAACATAGCTTGGCAGTTGGCTAGTAGGGAGTTCAAAAATATATTACTAATACCTCTTAAAATAAGTTTTATGTTGAGATTTTTGACGTTGCCATTATAACAAGCTGTTGATATTCTAAAGTGTACGGATTTTGAATCGTTGACACTTCGGTGTTGACATTTAATTTTGGGATTTTGTACTGTTGGGGTATCAAACACCAATAAGTTATCATGGCACGAAACAGTGATTGCGAGAATGCGACTCGCGCTTCACTGATTTTTTCATGTGTCAGAAAACATTATACCTATTCCTACTATAAAAAAGTAATTATACATTTAGGTAGGTACCTATTTATTACAAGAGTATACAAGAATTCCACAGCAGTGTACCGACGAGTAGAAAACTATATTATTATGTACCTAGTTATGGTATTCACAGAGTTTAGGAATTAAAATAGTATGTAAAATGAATAATCACGAAGTCTGCATTTATATTCGGCTGCTCAAAACTACGCACCTTGACGTTTTAATTATGAATGTGACTTGTAAAAAGCGAGAAAGTGCATTCCCGTTGATAAAGAAAGTGAAATATGTAATTGTTTATTTTCTACAATTGCGGTAGGTATTCTATTTGGAGAGTAGACAGGTATAACAATGGACCGGTCTAAATAATCAGCACTGGTGCCACCGCGGTTGTGACGCGATCGATTGAGAAAGCTCATGTATAGATAAGGTAGGTAACTATATTTTTTGTGATTACCCGCCGCCTTGGCTCAATGTAAACAACATTGGGTTTACGATTCGGAGGTCGTGGGTTCGATTCCCAGCGGGGTACATGTTTAAGTACTCGGTTTGGTTGGTGGTACGGCATTTTAAATGTCCGCCTGGCTCGCTACCACCATCTTACCATGTTATCTAAATCTGCCGCCAAGTAGCAATGTTTATAGCATTGTTGTGTTCCGGTTGTCAGAGATAAGATAGCCAGTCCCCCAAATGTGTTGGGGTTTCCTGGTCAGTACGCTTCTACCTTCGACCTCATCTTCACTTAACATCAGGTGTGATTGAAGTCAAGTACCAATCCGTTGTGCATAAAAAAAATTACCCTTGATACCCTTTAAGCAATTTTTCAAATAAGCTTTTAATACTCCATCATGATTATCACATATTACAAAGAAGAGTACCATAAAGTCCATCAAGGAGTTCCAGTCGCAAACTTCTGGCCTCATACCCTCGTCATCATGTGAATTAAAACCGCTCATGGCAACAAAACACATCTAACAAAAATTCGACCTTGCCATTTGCCTTCAGAGATTCCAGTCCCTGGGTATTTCCCGGCTCCATCATCAGATCAGCTCGATGGTACCATCATATTGCATTGTGTTACTTACATAAATAATCCAAATTTCAGCTCAATCAGATACCAGCAAGTGGTTGAAAAATGGTTTGCAAATTTTGAAACGGACAACTTACTTACCTACATATGAACACTGCAAGCTAAATTAAAACTTGTAAAAACTCACTTTCAAAGTAGTAGAATTAAAATTGATATGATAGGTCAACTACTCGTACATATAACCAATTGTTGTATATTGTTATCCCGAGAAATAATGGTACAAAACTACCTTCATCTCAAAAACGTAGAAAAAGTCAAGTTTCCAATTTTTACCGAAGGGAATCGAACCCGACACCTTCGTGTGACAGCATCGTGTAGTTTTCTTACTCAGACTTTCTGTATTCTGAGTAGGTATCTAAATGCCAAACAATAAATCAAATACGTTTTATTGTTTATACGAGCAACTTAGTAACATTTTAAATGTCTTATAGAAACGAGAAATTAATAATTCGGTGAGCTGAGATAATTTCCCATCCAATTCCCTTATTTATAGAAAATCTGTTTACCTAATGTCAATTACAACAGTGTAACTTAGAAATTCAATTTAGGTAGTTCCCCTTAAAACTAATTTGCAAATTCCCGTCGGGACTTCGGCTAATTTTGTGCAGGAACTTTCGTAGATACTGACAAAACACTAAGTAAATAAGACCCGAAGTAAAAATACAGGATTTGTTTAATCTTACTTTTTAATACAGTTATTGCTTAGATCTCAACTTTGTATGAATATAGAAACGAATGGTGTCCCATCTCAATAGGATATAAGGGAAATTTTAGTATAAGAAAACCTCCAATTAATTTTATTTAAATAAAAATCACAAAAGAAAAATTTTTGGTGCTCACTTATTCACATCTATCCGCCGAAAAAGTCACTTTACCCTTCCATCGTATATGATACTGGACTTTTCCATATTAAATAAAACAATTTAAACTAGTTATATGAATCTAAATTCAAAATTAAATACAAAACTAAAAAAATTGGAAATCCACCCAAAAACTCCATAACACGCATTCAGCCCCGAAAGAAGCAAGACAGAAAATGTGTTGAAGATTGCTATCATGTGGGATGGTACCCGGATTGTTGGCAGCATTACCTCGTTGAATGGAAATACTGATGCGTTGGCTAAGGTAAGCGTCGGATCGCCGGATATCTCAAGGCGAGTGGATAAATAATTAAATAGCTTTCGAGTTTCAGGTCGCCAACGAACTCAATGTCTTCACACCAAACGGCGAAAACATGTCACCATCTCTCAGGGTTACATATTTGCGCCGCTTGCAGCTTTCTGCAAGGGTTACAGTCGCTTCCGCTCGCATGGGAGAAGCAGTGATGTGATCCCATACAAGTGGCACCAAGTTACCCATGTATCAAGTGTCATCCCGTCGGGCCTTTTTCCATAGTCACCGCAGTCGCGTCGAGGACGCCCGGCATATTGACACTTAATTTTAAATTTAAGAAAAAGTGCATTCAGTTTTTTTAATTTTATTTAAACTCCCTTACAATTCTGACTTGAGATGAAATTTAACGATAATAAATTACGATGGGTATTAGAGAGATTTAATAGTAATTGTTAAACCTATCGAGCGGTGCCATATACATACGATTTTTTTCGTCATTTTCATTGATTCGATTCCCGGCTCAGGCAAGCTACGTTTTAAAATTCCATGAAACACAATTTTACTTGTGTTTTAAAATATTATGATGTTTCTTTTCAGTAAAATTTGATAATACCAATACTTAAGATACTTTCCCTTCAAGTCCCTTTGATCTGGTACATCCTGTATATTACAATGATTGATTACACTGTTATAACTATAAATTGAATTTAGAATCCCTCGAGAGAACCAATGATTATATTATCCAGATAAATAAATCAACTATGTTGAAAGCTAAATATTTTTGAAACGGCTCAACCGATTTTCATCAAATGTCGCAACCACCAGCTTTCGAAAATAAACAGTTTTCAAATCGCTTTAGCCGTTTTGGCACTGCAATGCCGCAGAT
The DNA here is from genome assembly GCA_949316235.1 of Oegoconia quadripuncta. Classification (NCBI taxonomy): domain Eukaryota; kingdom Metazoa; phylum Arthropoda; class Insecta; order Lepidoptera; family Autostichidae; genus Oegoconia; species Oegoconia quadripuncta. Next base: position 6,832,105 of record OX438754.1, read on the forward strand.
AGACATAGACGGACTTAGACTTCAAACAAAGATGGGCGTTAAAACGCCTCTTTTTCGGGTCACATCGGGGGTCAAAAAGAGATAATTATATGAAATAAGAAATAATTTAATAATTTAGGTTTATAATTTCGTAAATGTAACCAAACGAATATTAGTTCTAAAACATGTATTATTAGAATCTTTTATTTACAATTTAAGATACATTACTTCTTGTATTATAGTTAAATGTAAAAGTGTGTTGGTTTCAGGTTCAGTTTTATTGACTCAAAAGTTTAAAAAAAAAACTAACACCCAATTACGGAAAAGCGAATTACAAAGCATGGAAGTGTTATTATCTCACAAAGCCTAGTGACACTATACCTAATTCAACGACACTCCATTTATCAAAATCGGTCTAGTAGTCCGATCGCCACGATTGAACATCTATACCCACATACATACATAGACTGCTAAAACCCTCCTTCCTTTTCGCCTTGCCATTGCCATGAAAAAGGAGTAATGAAATGAAGTTATCTTTCGAACTGAGATAATTCAAAGAAGCTTTTTTTATCTTGAGAAAACCTGAGATTATTCATATACGGGAGCAAAGCAGCGGGTAAAAGCTACTAGAAATTAATAACATTTAATATTAATTGTGTGGAGAGGATTACGCATTTAGAGCATGTTAATCGGCTTAATGTCATGCCGACCGTAAGATAACAAAGGCGGTATCTGGGTCATGTCTATGGTCATCTTAATTGTTGTCATGTTGGTTAAGATATTGGCCGAACAGAATCACATTACAGCTCGTACAGATAGAAGATACGATTTCCCACATTCGATTCTGACCATGGCTAAAAATAAATCTTAAAGTTAGTTTAACTGCCTTCAAAAAGCAAAGGTTCTCAACATACGACAACATACGACATGTTTGTTTTTTTTTTGGAATCTGTGGTTATATACTAAATGTTTTTTGATCGGTGCGGCCAGCGTTCATAATCTCGTCTAGGCCTCAATCTCAAGAGCGATCTAACTAAAGTTTCAATGTTATTTTTATGATACTTATTTTATACACGTCAGTATCTCAAGTGTCAACTTAAGATGAACTGAATCTTGAGATCATTAACACGCTTTTATTAGCTTTACTTTTAACTGACTAACAAGCTTTGGAAGTCAATTTTAACCCACTTCTAAAATTGTCGTATCGAAATGATACTTGGTATGAATATGTAGTTCGGATGACAATACTATAATTTAGTACCTTGGAGTGGAGCTGATCATCAGATCGTCATGAGACGGAGCCGTGTGGTGGATGGCGGAACTTTTAGTGGCTACTAGTAAACCCCTCGAGTTTAGGCTCATATGATTCATTTCGACGAGTCCAATATATTGTAATTAGTGTCCTGGGTCCGACGATGGAGCCAGGAGGTGGATAGTGGGAACTCATCAGAAGCTACTAGGAAACCCCTTGAGTTTAGGCTGATATGATTCGTTTCGACGAGCCCAATATATTGCACTTAGTGTCGTGTGTTCGATGATGGAGCCAGGAGGTGGATGGTGAACTCTAGCTTGTTTTTTAGTTTCTTAAACTACAATTTTTTTATTAATACGAGATTTAAAATACTGCGACTGTTTTTCCATTAGCTTTCAGATTCGACGCGCTGTACGGTCAGATACGAAATTCTCCGATCACTTCGAACTCATTCATTACAACGTAATGTTCGATTCAAAGGTATTCAAAGACTGTCGTAGATGAGATTAGGTAGGACTCGAGTAGTCGACTGAAAACGTTCCGTCGTTTCGCGTGATAGCAAACTGAATTTATATAAACTTGAAATTTACTTGATATTGCTACAGTCTTAATTATGCAGTTTTCTGACATAATATAGTTAAAATACAATTAAACTGTTCCGCATTTGACATTGAACAATTGAATTGAGCAGTGTTCCGGTCGTCAGAAATAAGATAGCCAGTCCCCAAATAAGATGGGGATTCCGGGTCAGTGCTCTACCTTCTTCATCTTCACTTAACATCAGGTCAAGTGCTAACCCGTTGTGGATAAAAAAAAAAAAGAATGTAACCACCTCTGTGGCCCAATGTAAACAACATAGGTTTTACGATTCGGTGATTCCCAGCGGTTTGGTTGGTAGTGGGGCATTTTAATCTTCCCTTCAGGTGTGTGAAGTCAATGTAAACAACATTGAGCCACGGAGGCGGGTAAATATATAGCGGTTTGTATTTCGTGTACCTATATTAATGGCGTTATAACAATCATATTCGAGTTCTGTATCTCAAAATAAAAAAGGAACCTTTAATAACATTACTTCATTTTGATGTCAGCGAAACCAACGGTTGCGGGTCCGAATCCCGCGAGGGGTAAATGTTTGTGAGATGAATACGAACATTTATTACCGAGTCATGGATGTTTATATAAATATTTATGTATGTTTATCCATTATCTAGTATCCATAGCACAAGCTTTGCTTAGTTTGGGACTAAATGATTGGTGTAAGTGTCCGAAATATTTATTATTATTCATTATCCGTCAGTCTGACTAACGCAATCTAAAACGTACTCGCAAATAAATCAAAACCTATATATAGGTCCTAGTGCCCTACAAACTTCAAATTTGGCACGAACGGAGGTTTTGTGGCACAAACAAAGGAATAACTAAGTAAATCATTAATTTCATCTATTAATTTACGTAATACTACATGTACACTAAGAAGTTCGATTCTTCATTCATCATCCGAACCGCCAAGGCATGGAACTCCCTTCCGGCGTCAGTCTTTCCTGAATCCTACAAGCTTGGGATCTTCAAGAGCAGAGTGAATAGGCATTTACTGGGATCGCGTGCTTCATCTTCGATCACATCGTCACTTTCCATCGGGTGAGATTGTGGTCATACGCGAATCCAGTCAATAAAAAAAAAACATGACAAATACGCCTAAAGATCTCAATTCGGGATCATAGCATTAAAGCACGAATACAAACGAAGAGATGAATTTTTATTCCGGTAAAAATTCTATGCTGTAATAACCGTATACTTTTCTATAAAACCTGGACGCAAATACAAATAATCATGAAGGAAAAAAATTTTTGCGAGCATAATAAAATCTTATTTATGTTCATGCCAATACTAAAACAAATGAATTTATACAATCATTAACCGACTTTAGAAAGGAGGAGTGTCTCAATTCGGCCGCTTGTATGTTTTTTTTTTGTACTTATATGTTGCTATCTAAGTCGAGCTTGTAGTGTGTTAGTTGTTGCTATAGCAGAATCGCAATTTTACAACGGTTATTTGTCGTGATCGATAATGGTTACATGTTGCAGTCACACGAAATCTAATGTTAAAACCCTAATATTCATGAACGTTTAGAAATTCAGGAAGCAAATGCTGGACATTGACGTCGATATTCATTAAAATTCTGATCTCACTTTCCTTTCGTTTACAACAATAAAACAATTCGTGCATTCACAGCGAAGAATTCCATAAAATATCTAACGCGACGTCACACTAGTTCTTCAGCTCTCGCATTCCTCTTTCATGTCACGCGTTCGTCTGAGCCGCATATCTCCGTCGACATTAATGCCTTTTTCCATGCCTTCAGCAATTCTACCACTCGCCGCGCGCCGCTCCAACTTCGAGCCGATAATTCGCCGCTTTTTTCGACATGTACGCTCATTATTGGATTTTCGTTTCAACGTTGAACGGGTTTTAAAAGGCGTAGCATTTTGTGAGCGTTTAATATTTGATTGGATTAGGTAATTGCAGTTTCCAATTGAATGTGAGCTCATTGTATTTTACGTGTAGTACCGGTCTATTAATTTATTTATTGTCAACTATACTTCCATTCGGATTTCAATGATAGAATACTATTTTGGAAAAGTTCATAATATAAAATGTACGTGTAGAAAAAATACTTTCTTTTTTTGTAACGTTATAATTTTATTTCGATCCAGAGTTAATAATTTGGAGGATACCCTTGGAATTCAGGAATCACCGAATAACGTAGCACATTTTATGTGGGATAAATATTAAGGCCGGGTGTGAACCTAGAAGGCTGACCGCTAGGTTAAGGTCGAGTGACAAATGAATTCGTTGACGTAATAAAAGACATAGCGAGGGAGGGAATTAAGGTCAAGAGATCCATATCAGTTAATGCGTTGGTGCCTAAAAGATAACACTAAGCTCAAAGGACAAGATATACCACGATTATGAAAAATAATAACAACTAGACAGTTACGGGTGAAAAAGTCTGGCATTTATCGTTCGAATATATCGATCAAGTGCGAGTCAAAACTCAAACTCAAATCATTTATTGCATTCCTTACGTTTTGTTGTGATGACATTATAGTGTACTGTATCAATAAGGACCTTGTGAAGGCACAGCAACATGAGAGAGTAGCATACACTAATTTAAATAATTATAAAAAAATCTTAATACATTATTTACAAGCTAGATATTTAACCTATTATATTATCATATATATTTTTACCTTTATCATATGGTTTTTTATCTTATAATATGTATTTTTACCTTTTCGAGTCAAGACTCGGGCAATGAGTGTTACGTACTACTAGTTGTTTCTGAAGTTTTACAAGCATTATCGTACTCAGATTTATTTAAACTTTAATTTTATTACGCATATGTAGCGTTTGTTGTAACCACTTGATAATATAATACTCATGTCTACTGTTGGATGTCTCTTCTTCCATTTTTCTGCAATATAAAATCGTGTTTCCCCTCAAACCGACACTCACTCCCCTCATAACCTAATGCTATTTTTGCTCCTCATCAAATTAAGATTCGACCCCAGAAATACGACGTAGCAATCTTACTAAGTATCGCACGCTTTTTGCGAGCGTTTGGTCGGAAAAATCTCGTATTATTTTGCCAAGATGATTCCATTTTTATATTTGCTAGTTTTGTACAAAAGCATGGAACAATAAGGGGATCGCTTCTTTGTGTTGAGACAATGGAGTTAGAGCGCAGAATCAGGCGGGCATTATTTTTGTAACGGTCGAATGCATTTTACGATGGACGTTCATTCTTCGCTTTTTATCGTTGAAAAATTAGATATTTTGGCTGTATACTTTAGTTAGATGGACGATGTAACGTTATTGTATGCAACATACATCACCAACTTTATAGTATACTGTACTGTCCATATACCTGGAAACTATCTTTCATCCGATAAATCTCATTTCAGTTGCCCATTAGGGCTCTCATGGGAACTATTACTTAGTAGTAACTATACAACTGTTTAGGTTATATTATTGATGGTTGCCAATTGATATTTACTGTGATCTAAATAGGTAGGTTAGGTATAACAAATTGTTATATTATATTCCTTTTCAATTAATTCAATAGAGGTTAGCACCGACTTCATAATTATCTAATTCATTAGTTCGATATCGGAAAACTTCCGAGGGGACTTGGTATACAACATAATGTTTACAAAACCGAGGTCGCGGGTACGATTCCCAGCGGGGCACAATTTTCATACTCGGTTCGGTTTGTGATAACGCATTTTTCGGCCTCGCCAGATACCATCAATTTATCTAAGTCTGTAAGTCTGCAAACAAGCAGCAATGTTGATAGTATTGTTGGGTTCCGGCTGTTTGAGATAAGATAGCCTGTGACAGCCAAATAAGTTGTGGGTTTCGGCTGAGCACGCTTCCACGTTCACCCTCATCTTCACTAACTTAATCAATGCCTCTATTGACGATTTTGTTATTGATATCATCATCATCAGTATTTTAACTTTATACTATATAGTATAATTACTACATTTTTTTACTATAACGTAATTTAAGAATTTTACAATTTACTTTCAATAATAAATAATTTATGATTATCTGATAATAATAAATGATCATCTGAGGATTCATATCAGCCGAAAGACGTCCACTGCTGGACAAAGGCCTCTCCCAAAGATCTTCACAATGATCGGTCCTGCGCTGCTCGCATCCAGCGGCTTCCCGCGACCTTTACTAAATCGTCGGTACACCTCAACGGTACACCTGCCCGCGCTACGTCTTCCGGTGCGTGGTTGCCACTCGAGAACCTTTCCGCCCAAACGGCCGTCAGTCCTACGAGCAATGTGCCTCGCCCACTGCCACTTAAGTTTGACAATTCTTCGGGCTATATCGGTTCCCTTGGTTTTCCTGTGGATCTGCTCATTTATGATTCGACCCCACAGGCAGACTCCGAGCATAGCTCTCCATTGTCCTTTGGGTGACCTTGAGCCTTCTTATGAGGCCCATAGTGTTCGACCACGTCCCAGTTCCATATGTCATCACTGGCAACACACACTGATCAGACTTTCGTCTTGAGACATTGCGGTATTTGAGAAGTGAAGATAATAAATAATTTGATTTGATGGATCTTTGTTTTTCAGTAAATTAATGTCTGTCAATAAATTAATTTTATTTATTTATTTACAAACAAACAAACAACAAAATATTCTTTATTGTACAACAATAAGAAATATAACAACGATAAATAAGAAAAAGGGGATAGTACAATTTGGCGACCTTATCACTAAACGCGATCTCTTCCATGCAACCTTTGGGTTAGGAAATACGCACATTATATGTAGGTAGCGTGCGCGGTAAACTAATTTTAATAAAATATATAAATCACCCATATAAATACATAGGTTAATTGAATACATACATACATACATAACATATATAAAAAAATAATACATATAATATATACTATATATTTGTTATGCATGCCTACATAATATTAGTTGTGTAGTGTTTTAAGTACTTATGTATAACTTTTTGGTAATAAATATTTTTTTGTATTTTTTGTATTTGTATTTGTATACCCATATTTAAATTTATACTAATTAAATAGAATAGTACGTAACTAAGCCCACAGCAATTAATGCGAGTATGGAACGAAAAGAGGATAGATAGAGGAGCTAGAGGGCTAGATACAACTTCTTCACTTGAGCCTTGAATATGTTCAGTGACTGAGCACGTCTAACTGACTCAGGTAGTGAATTACATAGCCGAATAGCTTACAATCTAAAGGATCGACCGTAAAACTTCGTCAAGTTACTTTTAAGGGCGAAAGAAGACTGGATGAATTTCTACATTGATCAGTTGCATAGGTACTCGTACAAATTTCTATTTAAATGAACAGTGGATGTAATAATAATTTTATTAGGATATATTGTTCACACCACTTTATAAATTAATTATTTCAACGTAGTGGCGAAGAAAAAAGTAAGGAGTATTCATTAGCAAACAAAAATATATTATTTAGATTCTCTCAAAACAGATTGAAATATTTTCAAAACACAGAATCGATATGAAACTAACATATTCCCGTGTTGTCGAACTAAATCTTTGAAATCGTACACATGTCAGGCTTCTTGATATGGGATGCTTTAGACTTCGAAACCAGATATCCCTCGAGGGTGAGTTTCCTATTTATTTACTATAATTTCTAAGTAATATTAATATTGATAAGAAAATCTAGAGAATACTATTTCGACTGTACTGTATACTCTACACTTACTAAGAGACTTTAATCACGGCCTTTATATGCAGTTTGTTCAATTAAAAAGTTGGATTGGCTAGCTGACCACCGTTATACGAGAAAACCTGCCGTCAGGCACCAGTTGAGAACTTGTTAACCATATAGGAATATTTAGTACAGACATTACTACAGAGACCAGTGTAAACCTTCGGTATGCGTTTGAAGCCCGAGCCGCTTAAGGCTGCCCGCCCAAGAGACAATCGGTGACCGATTTTTTGTAGGAGAAAAATCTCAGTACATACTGATTACAATATTTCAACCCACATGTCCTACATAAAGTCGGTCACAATATCGGTGATAAAAGAATTGACGAAAAAATCGGCTCGATTATCGATCCTACAAAAAGTCTGCCGTGGCAGCCTCATATACAAGACCAGGTCAAACAATGTAGGTATATATATAGAGCTGTTTTCAATAAAAAATAAATGACATTTGCACGGTTCACCTCATATTGTCTTTATAGATATATATATATAGATTTCCGCATTCGTCTGTTTTAAAGCATTTACTTTTTCAATTTTCCATAAAACCTTATCATTCTTTGGTTGTTTCAAAATCGTTATAGTCACAGACCAACCAGACCCAAATTCAAATGTAGGTATATAATGAAATATCATACAGTATTTTCCTGCTTTCGTATTCTAAATTTCAAATTTTGAATTAGTGTGGACAAGCATTCTAAATTTGAAACTTTCCAATACCGAATAGAATACGGAGGGAAGCTAGAAAGCTCCAAATTCAAAATCACTATTCGATTGTTCGCCTCTTATCACTTTATATAGAGAGTAAACAAAGAATATACTTACAAAACACGAGTATGAATACCACTTAACAAAGTTGTAAACAAACATAAAAACTGATATATATAAAAAACAAAACTGTCTATTTATTTACAAACTGATCTTAATTTATCTATAAGTCGGTAGGAGATTCGGTCCAAATTGATACCAAAGCCTTGAAACCCGCTCTAAAATATTAAACGTTTAAAAGCTCTAAAATGTAGAGCAATAAAATGTTCGCAGCCGTAAGCCCCTTGGCCGAAAACAGTAATGAAAACGTTTGAAATATATTCGATCCTTAAATTTCGTACCTACCTATAAGATAGTAAGTTGAAAGGGCTCGAAACACACTTTGATTGGACAGTCATTTGTAGGGCTCACTGCACCACCCACGTGGTTTTGAATACTCATATTCTAGAGCAACACGCTAATGAGTGGAGCAAACTCGACGGCCTTACGCAATGTGTAGATATTGACAATAAAGATCTGCAGGTCGAGCAGAGAGCGATCCAGTTTCGTAATAGGTGCGCTTTTATACTTACGGCATGAGGGGGACCCTTATATACGATGGCCTAAGACGCATGCAACAAAGAAAGGGAATTAATGAAGCAACTTGTGACTGCCGTAAGGTGTAAGTGTCATCTAGGACCTGGTGATTAATGCTCTTTCTATTACTATGAGAGTTACGAAGTGTATAAGTTGGTTATAGGATGGACCGAAAGCAGAGGAAACGCACAAAAGATCCTCATTAGGTCGAGGTAACTTTAGAGCTACCCCAACCATATGCCCATATGAAATTTTGTTGTAAGTACCTAGATTACTATGGAAATAATAAACGTGTTTCAACATTTTCATAATTCTTTCTTAAGTCAGGTTTTACAATGACGAATAATAATAATAATAAATAAATATCCTTAGACATACACATAGCGCCATCTAGTTCCACAGTAAGCAACTATAGGATTGTGTTGTGGATATCAGATGGCTGATATACTACATAAATACATTTTTTTTTGTAAATAAATACATATTATAAATGAAAACATCCATAACTCGGGTACACATGTCCGTATTCATTATACAAACATATGCCACTTGCGGGATTCGAACCCGCAACCTTTTGGTATAGTGGTCAGAGTTGCTAACCACTACACCAAATGATATCAATTAATCAATAATTTTAGTTTAACAAGTAAAATTTGCATTTGAATATAGTCTAGTTTATCGAAAAAAGTTCGGAATTTACAGACGTCCTTTGCGAAGAAACCCGATAAACTCAAAGGTTGTCCTTTTTATACGTTCGATAGGTATACTTTAGAAATAACTTGACAATCGAGCAGCCGTTCCATGCATTTTTATCACTCAAGTAACAGATGTTATAATACTCCTTTGCTTACAATTTGCCTAACTTTTGGATATCAGTAGGCAGGAACCCGCACTGGGCCAGCTTGGCGGACTATTGCCCATACTCCCTCAACATGAGGGAAGGTCTATGTCTTTGCAGTGGGATTTTTACTGATTGATGATGAAGGCAGGAACTTTATTCTAATCGTATAAGCTTTGAATGGTTTGCTAATTTTGTGTAGTCAGTTATAACATAAATAGATAACTGGTTTTTATTTATTATATTAACATTGTGCCTATCACTATTTTTAATGAAAATAGTTCAATATGAAGTAGGTTATTAAAGATGTTAGATTTTAGAACGCGCTATAGTTGTTTTTCTTTTCCCTTTGTTATATTTTACGCCGATTATAGTTTGTTCTGAGATCTACGCGGACGAAGTCGCGGGCGGAGGAAAGTGAATAGAGTGTAATAGGTCACATGACACAGATAGTACAACTATGCATAATATATTCGTAATTCTATTATATAGTTTTGTGAATCATTTAAAGGCGGGTCGGATGACCTCGGCATAATAAGTTGTTGATATGACAACGTTAAATTAGCGAATTCTTGATTTTTACCATGGGCGTTCTGTTATTTTTTATTTTAAGAAATGTATGCTGGGTGTGAGGCCTTAAGGGGCAGCTTCCGATTTGTTGGATCGAAGTGATCTACCTCCACTGCTAAAAATAATTCATCCTTTTAAATAGCAAAGCAATCCGCGTGCATGTAGAGCCTTAGCAGGTTTAAAATATGTGAGTATCTGCCGGTGTATAGAGTTTTATGAAATTTAAAAAGAATCCATTCACATATTTAGACACGAACTAACACATGTTATTTAAAAGTAATTTTGCTAATAACGTAGGTACATATGTCTACGAAGAGTCCTTTGTTTTCTCTCTTGCATGATTTTTGATAAATCATCTTCCACTCCATCTTCCAGTTCTATTGTAAATAGTAATAAATTTATAAGCACGTGTTTTACTACTTAATTAATTAATTTTCTGATTAATGATACATTTTACTTTAAATATATTTTTTAGCTGCTAAATAACTCTGTTACGGACTGAAAATGAGCTGGTCCCAAACTTTTATCACAGTTTTGTTCTAGCTATAAAAAATTATTTGCGTTACTAATTAACTTTGTGACGAATGTTATATTTTCTTTTTTTTTCTTCAATGTATACTAAATTCAGTATCCGAGATACTTTTTATGCATTTTAATTTTTCTACCGATACGACCCGATCTAGTCCGGTATAGTACACAAGTTTTTAAGTTCAGTTGGATACTGTAAACGGCTATTATATTGAAATAACTTATTGGAGCAGTATAAATTATACCTCAGACCAATGATCAAATCATGAAATTCAAAAATAAAAATAAAAATTATGTGTGTCTCACTCCGCTATACTACTGTGATATACTTATCCGGTCTTCTCCTTGCATCTACCTAAGTAACCCTGAATACAGATTTCGTTCGTAAAATGTTACGAGCTGTATGCAGTGGCCTTAAACTTGTTCATTGAAGTACGTACGAGTACTATATTTGTGGTTAACCATAAAAATATATATAAATATAATATATATATATATAAAAATTGAGGTCAAGTACAAAAACCAGTTGTGCATAAAAAATTTGAAAATAAAAACTAACTTGATACCTCATTAGGTACTACCTACAACTGTACTGTATTTATCAGAATAATGCGTGGTCTGATTTGAGTGCGGCTTTTAATATTTATTTCTTTTAATAATATTTATTCTTAGCCACGTTTGATGAAAATCGATTCGGCTGTTTCGAAAATATTTTACTTTTATCATAGTTGCATTGTGTACCTGGATGATTCCTCGGCGTTTTTAAAATTTTCTATGTAGGTTATATCTTGTTCTGAACCCTTTAATTTTTTTTTTTTGATTTATTTATCCATAGAACATTATTTGAACAATCTTCACTATAAGACGCCTACGAAAACCTGTAAAGGTTTGTGTGTTGTGCGACTGAGGTCACTGACCCGCCGCGTTATTAATTTTATTTATTTATTTTAACACTTTATTGTACACACACACAAAGAAATGGTAATTAACAAATATTTTAGAAAAATGTACAAAGGGCGAACTTATCTCTATAAGAGATCTCTTCCAGCAAACCCGTTAGAGCGAAATTTGTTATAAAAGGTAGACATAAAGTGTACACGAAACAGAAGAAACAAAATATGTTAAAAAATATCATATAAAAGAATAAAACCAAAATAATACATTAAGCGAAAAATTACCCAACATAAATATACACAAATACTTACATACAATCATATATAAATATATATAATATTATATTATACATATATAATATACATAAACTATACACATCATACAAAAATTCCTATAACAAACTAACCTGTACAGCAAGATGAAAAGTAAAATTTAAATATTGTTACAAAATAACGGATTAATTGACATAGTTCCATCTATAAAGTACTTCTTTAATGCATTTTTACATTGTTTGTGAATATAGTTCACCAGGAATACTATTTAAAATATCTGGTAAAATTATAATGTGCCTTAAAAATAGAGGGCTTTGTAATCTTTAAACTTAATTTAATTACGTGACCATTCATTTATGAGTACTCATCTCTTATCGAATCTGATAAGCCATTTGCCACTGTCCCCGGATCTTAGTCGTAAAATAAAAATTATTCACAGATTTACTTTATCGTTGAAGATTGGACAGTATACATTTAAGTAGAGGCATCTCAGTTGCTAATAAAATTAAATCTGTATTCTATTATTATTCTTGTAGTGAAATGTGTTTACTAATCTGAGACAGCATAAACATAAATCGACACATTAGAAGGACGAGAATCGGTATGATAACTACTCGACGAAATGGTATTATTATTGAAGTGATTTTTGTGCACATAAGACTACGAATTAGAACGATTTTCAATTGTGATAATTTTGCCACCTTTTCTCGCAGCTAAATATGAATTTGTTTATCTTTTTCCAATCGAGATTCATGACTTGTCAGTCGATTTGTAATAAGGGCTTGGATGCAACAAATTTGCGTAATATTTATGTAACATGCGACTAGGAAGCGATCGGTTGAAGTTGCTATCACGGACTACATTAATTTGTGATTACGGGCTAATCCAAACAACTGCAGTTGTACTATTCATGATACGGATTGGTCAATATTGAAGTGTCTCTCTGAGGTTTCATTTAGACGTGCATGACTTGCCATACCGTACCTTACCCTTTATTACGGCGATTGTGAGATTCTTTGCAAATTAGCCTAATTTTAAGATTACATTATAATTTGATGGGTTACGCGACTCCGTGGCCGCAATGATTATAAATCGCTTATCAAAGAATTTCGTCTGGAGTTTGCGTAGCGATATTGGAAAAGTTTCGCCGAATTCCCGCAATCCGTAAATGTCTGCTGAGATATCAGTCACAAGTGTTTGAGTTAACGATGAACATTCTTTGATAAGTCCCGTTACGGAACTACTCTGGGATCCGCAAACAAAATTAATGGGATTGGTTTTAAGTTTTAAAAGCAATCGGTATGAATGCGCCCGGGGACCTTAAAGACGAGATAGCGGTGGGAGTGAGAAGAGTAATAATTTGCAGTAGAGTAAATACGATGGAAAAAGTGGGAGAGGCGATTATGCACAATGATGTTGGCCATGTAAACAAGGCTTTTGGAGGCGAACCTCAATCTTTGTTCAGTAAACACAACGCGCAGCGTACGGCCCGGATTGAGTCGAGAGGGACGTGGTCTACCCTCACTCGCCCTAACTACTTGTATGTGGTTCGAATTTTGTTTAGCTCGTAAAGTGTTTGTGCTGACTACATGTAGCCAACACTTACTCAAAGAGGTTGGGTGGTGGTGTAAGTATACTATAGGTAGAGTACATGATTAATAGCTATATATCACATTAAAAATTCTGAATGGTTCACTGTTTGAAACGGGCAGAGAAAAAGGCGGTCTTTCTTGCGTTCTTTACCTTCTTTTAGAGTTCACCTATAAAACCTGGAACATTCCAGTATGCATTATGATCTTGCAGTCATCTGCAATATAGGCCTACGCCACTCTACAGAGATCGCTTCTGGGTTCTTTTTTCTTACTAAGAACCGATAAATAAATAAATATTTCGGACACTTACACCAATCAACTAGTCCCAAACTAAGCAAAGCACTTTATATAATTTTAATTTTTTTATTATTTTTATTTTATTTAAATGTTAATTTATATAAACAACCATGACTCGGGAATGAATGTTTGTATTCACCACACAAACATTTACTCCTTGCGGGATTCGAACCTAAACGATTAAACGGATTTGGATGAAACTTGGTATATAGGTAGAACATACCCTGGTCAAGTGGAAAGTCATAGGGTATTTTTTATCCCGATAAAGTGAGTAGTTCCACCAATCATCTAGTAAGCTTGTACTATTGATACTAGATAACGGATAAAGATGCATAAATATTTATTTAAAAATCCATGATTCGGGAATAAATATAAAAATAAAGTAGCTAAAACATGTTGGAATAATTTAGGTTCTTCTTTTTGACAGCGGCCGGGATTAAGCGTCTGAAGCGGCGCAAATATGATAGTCTTATTTAAGCCATCTTTACTTATTTGCGCCACTTGGCGTAGAGCCCATATGGCCGTGGGGGTGGGAAGAATGTCATTTATTTAAATACCCTTCGGCGCGTTTGGCTGAAGAATCAGGTCATCAGAGGGCATGCAGCTATAACTATGCTAGCGCATCAGCCGAACTAATGCTAGCTAAAGGGAAAGCTGCCTGCTTTTTGGGTACAGTGCTAGTCTTAGAGGGTATTTTTTTTGGAATTTATTTATTACGCCTTTGTATTTCGAAAACTATGTATATTTCTAGCATTTATGTATAAAATAAATAAGTATAATAATTTAGTTGTTTTAACGAAATTGCATTAGGTAGGTACTACAATTTATATGGCGTCCTTTGGAAATAAATTCTAAATTGATCCGAAGAGTCAACGTCAAAAATGCTTTATTTTGTAAGTACACGGGGTGCACTTAAAATAGTCAGAGAATCGAAGGGGATTTCCTATTTTTGTGTGTGTAATATGCAAATAAACGTTTTATCTATCTAATAATATTTAGACATTCAATAAGCTATTTTAAAGCTAACACCCGCGTTTTTAAGATACTTATAATACCGGAATTATCAGCAAAACCGGTCGGCCGTCATGATTAGCTGTTAACGGTTATGTCTGATTACGAGCTATGTTAACTAATCCGTTTTTTCGAAGTAGGGTGCGACGAATTAAACATTAATATACAAAGAATTTGAGAAGATTTTTTTACAAAACAAAATGAATGGGTAGGTAAGTAATTAAAATATTTAGTATTTTGTATTTGAGGGCCGAGATCCTTTACGGAGACAGAATAATTTGCATAACTTGATCGGACACCACGTACCGATTTGTATGTTGATTTTGTTTTACTTGAGGGTAAACAGGTGAAGCTATATTGATTATCTGTACCAAATAATCTTTTGATCAATATCTATCATTATTAAGTACCTGTGACTTGTGAATACATTTATAGAGTGGTTGAGTAGTAATATGTCTAGATTTCAGTAATTTTAAATGCAAATGTTCAAAGATAATTTACACGAAATAATTGGTAGAATACCTTGGCACAATATAGACTTATAACTATTACATTGAATGATCCTATTCTTGTAAATGATTCTTTCATTCGTTAATTCATTATAATTATTTTAGAGAGGACATGTTTAATGTCACACTATAGTACTGAGTATTTGCAGATCTATTATGTCGTTCCCTCTGGTTAATGTCCATCATACTGATTATACTCGTGGATGATACTATGTATTATGATATTACAGAGGTATTAGTTATGTCTATGTTAAACATTTTTGACTTAAGAGGTTATTCCGTCTAGTGCCGATCACATAAAATTAAGAAATCTAAAAAAAGGCCCGGGCGCATTCGAAATGCCTAAATGCTAATTATAAATAATACTTAAATAGCTTTGATGGGGATATTTTCTAAAATTCACGATTATAAAAAGAAGTGGTCATTTTTATTAATGATTTGAAGTTCTTGAAAATAACCGTAATTAAAGCTATTTATGTATCATTTATTAGGCTTCTCTCGAGGTATTTTATTGAGTAATTCTGTAAATCCATTTATGTTTGACGATCACTATTATATTAGACTTCATTAATTTACGAAATTTATCTATGATAGAATATTCTTTTCGTTAACTCCCGCCTCGTGAACATTAGTTGACTATCTATAAGTGTTTCTAGTGATTGTGTTTTATACTATATATTAAGTATTTATATATATTTATTTATTTATATAATTAAGTCAATTAATATGATATTATTATTATATTTATGCATGCACCCTATCTGTTTTTCTACCTACAAATATCCCATAGCTGTGGGTTGTCCTTTTAGTGATAAGACCGCCTAATTGTGTTCTATTGTTATCATCAAAAATTATTGTAAATTATTTTGTGCAATAAAGAGTATTTGTATTGTATTGTATTGTAAATGTGACTTAAATAAATCTAATCTAATCATATTTAGTGGTTTATGCAGTTACGTTATTTATTGCATTATAAACCCAAACACATTATTATTGTCGAGCTCGAGAAAGTGTTTGATTTAACCACATAATGTTAAAATGTGCTCATTTATTTTAAAAAAGTTTTCTGGTGGATGTTTCTCGCGGTTTGACATTTCAAGATCATGAGTAGTTAATAACAATTCATATAATGTTATATTAGTATAAGATCCGGCCATAGAAATATATACCCTCATCTGTTATTCGACTATAACAAAATTATTATGTTAGTTAATGAATATATTAATACATTGAAAATGGGTTGCCTAGCTAAATCGCGGGCCAAACGGTTAATTAATGTAAATCCAAATTAATTGTTTTTCAATTAACATCCCCGATTTGTTATTTATAAAAATCGACCATTATCTGAAAGAACATAACATAAGGAACTGGAAAAATATAGGTTGCCTACTTTCCCTTCAGCCTAACTATGGAGTTGTCATGTATAAACATGCGAGCAAGCGTTATTAATATACCCTCATCAGTTATATAATTGATTTTTTTTTAAATTAAACGTTATTTTATTCTCTTTCTAACAGTATAAGGTTGCCTCAGTAAAAGTTTGTCACATGCACGGTTGCTGTGATTTTAGATGCGTCGTACAAGCGAGCTACATTGAATAAATATTGGATTTAAGTCAAATTAAATATTAAAAATGGTATCAAATACTTTTCACTCACATATTTATTTAATAACAATACATAATTATAATTACATAAAAATTAGAAAATTTTTTTGTTTACATATTTTGATTCATGAATAGCAAAAACATTTTTTAATATCTATTAAAAAATTATATAAAAATTTTCCAATAAAATATTTTTTTAAAAACTTATTCTGCTTCTGATTCGTCAGAAGTATTTAGTTCTGTAGTGTTGTATTACAAGCAACAATGGTGTCGATTCGGATGTACACCAACGAAACTAAAACCAGTTTTGGCGTGGTGCCGTCGCATCGTACTATTCCAGGGAGAAAGAGACAGTACTACTTTAAAACTAGTTTTAGTTTAGTCGGTGTACATCCGAATCGACACCAATGCGTGGTTTATTCTACCTCGAATTAAATAATCTCTCAAACTTTCGTAACGAAATGAATTGAATCAACTCAAACCCACCTTCGTGCAAATAGAGATAAGATGACCCTATCAGTTTGAGCTTCACTATGTTGAAAGGTGAATCGGAGGCATCAAGAGAGTGCATTACATCTTCCTGCTGCCTTTTTAGAGAAAATATTCAGGTCATCTGACATGAGTAAAGGACGAGAGTGACTAAACAAATGCATATAGTGAACCAATATTGTTACTAAATGTTAAAAGAAATAATTTGGTCATAATATTTTATTACACTAAACCTGTAGCGACTTGGAGAAAGAAAAATTTTTATATAATTTTTTAATAGATATTAAAAAATATTTTTGCTATTCATGAATCAAAATATGTAAACAAAAAAATTTTCTAATTTTTATGTAATTATAATTATGTATTGTTATTAAATAAATATGTGAGTGAAAAGTATTTGATACCATTTTTAATATTTAATCTGACTTAAATCCAGTATTTATTCAATGTAGCTCGCTTGTACGACGCATCTAAAATCACAGCAACCGTGCATGTGACAAACTTTTACTGAGGCAACCTTATACTGTTAGAAAGAGAATAAAATAACGTTTAATTTAAAAAAAAAACAATTAAATAACTGATGAGGGTATATTAATAACGCTTGCTCGCATGTTTATACATGACAACTCCATAGTTAGGCTGAAGGGAAAGTAGGCAACCTATATTTTTCCAGTTCCTTATGTTATGTTCTTTCAGATAATGGTCGATTTTTATAAATAACAAATCGGGGAAGTTAATTGAAAAACAATTAATTTGGATTTACATTAATTAACCGTTTGGCCCGCGATTTAGCTAGGCAACCCATTTTCAATGTATTAATATATTCATTAACTAACATAATAATTTTGTTATAGTCGAATAACAGATGAGGGTATATATTTCTATGGCCGGATCTTATACTATATTTGGGAAAGTGGCAAAATCACTATTTTTCTCCCGAATGCTCCATATATTATAAGTATTTATGGGCATTACACACACACGCACAGTAATCAATTTTTGTAATCATAATGCAATGAATTTCTATGTGGAAAAATGCCTCGATTTTTTAGAAACGTTTACGACCGTTTGATGTAGTGGATAGTGTCTGCAAAACCAATGGTTGCGGTTCGAATCTCGCGAGGGGTAAATGTTTCCGTGATGAATACAAATATTTATTACAGAGTCATGGATGCTTATATAAATATTTACGTATGTTTATTCGTTATCTAGTATCCCTATGGAAACTAGACACAACCTTTGCTTAGTTTAGGACTGGATGATTGGTGTAAGTGTCCGAAATATTTATTATTATTATTAATATTCCCTTCTAGTTCGTATTGAAAAAGGAATTTGAGCATTTCTTGTTTAATAAAATTTTTATCAATTTTCTGTTGTTGGGTTGGGAAGGTTCAAGAAAATTATATAAATATTCCTGTTTAGTTGAGTTTTACATTTTTAACTTTCTTTTTTGAGTAATTATATAGAATCTGACATTATAGTAGTTATAAATAGCAATAGAATTACAAAAGTTATTATAGAAGTAGAATATCTTTTGTTCAATGTTATCTCATTTTCAACAACTTTTCGAAGGGCAGAGGACTTCTTTCTCTTTCTCCATGCCTTACCTTACGCAAAACTAGTCGCATTAGTACCTTCGCACATTAACAGGAATCACGGATGACAAGAGTCCAATTTGTGGACGAAATCACGAATCCTAAAAAGATACACAAGGTAACAAATTGCCAATAAAAAGCTAACAAAATGCTGTGGGTATAAGCATTTCGGTCAAAGTTGTAAATCCCGGGGCTCGAAGTAATAAATCCGGAGAAAAAAAAATATCGAAAGCTGTGTAATACAGTTAGAGTCAGATTGTGCCGAGAGTCCCGCGGGGAAGCCCATATTCCGGGACTTTAGCAGTCCATTTTGAATGTTAAAATGCGTTAGATGATTGCGCCTTTCATTTAGTATTTGGGGGTTGATAAGGGTCCAAGGGTTCCAATGTTGTTTATTTTGTTTTATATGTTGCATTAGATTTGAAATATCCAACTTGCCAGTGGTCAGAACAACATTCTAACATCTCATTTTAGGTTATTTATTAGGTATTCTGTAGTTTATCTTCATCATCATCATCAGCCCGTAAACATACAACAATAAAAGTTAGAGAGCACTGACGTTTCAACGATGGCGAAATATCTTTGTTACATTACAAATATTTGTATTAAGAGGGTTTATCCCACTGGAGCATACCATACAAACTTTCAAGTCCAAAGTTTTCGAAATGAATAGGCCGATTCTAATGAAACTTTGTACTAGTACGTATAAGCAGGATGCACAGATCTAAAAAGTTAATAGAAATGATAAAAATATGAATTGCCACGGCCTCAATCCGTCCACCATCATGCGCACAATCCCACCCCAAGGAAAAGGAGGATATTCTCTACTAACTTTTTAGATTTTTGTACGTGCTTTACGCTTATAAAGTTTCTCCGTAAATACCGTGCGGTATAAACCCTCTTAAGCCAAAGCTTCTGTCAGCCGATGTTTCGGGAAACAATGTTTGGGACAAATGTTTGACCAATGCCAATTTACGAGGATCTCAAACTTTGAGTCGTTCCTTTTCGTCTCGAGCGAGACATCGGGTGACAGCAACTCGGTTCTATATGACTAGTTTATTGTTTTATTTTTTTATTTAAATTTTGAACGACATAAATATCATGCAGATGAGAAATATATTCCAAAATGCCGTCCATTGCTTATCCTAACAATTTGGGTTTTCGGTTCAATTTCCAGTCGAGCTAGATCAGCAAAAAGTCAGATCCATTATTAATCATTTTGCATGATGCTGTACCATGAGCAGTTTTCTAAAATATAGTATACTAGCTTTCCGCCCGCGAATTTATCGCGAAATATGTTTATCCCGCGGGAACTACTCACTTTATCGGGATAAAAAATACCCTATAACTTAATCCAGGGTATGTTCTACCTATATACCAAGTTTAATCCATATCCGTTTAGCTGTGATAGAGCAACAAACAAATAAACAAACATCCAAACTTTCGCATTTTTAATATTAGTTAGACAAGCAGATAAAAGGGTACTTTTGGAGAACTGCTGTAGGTATTGCTCAAGCAATACCTACCTATTGTCTATTCAAATAGACAATTTATATATTGTCTGTCGTGTTTATTTTAACAGGTACCTAAATAACTGTATCTTTTCACAGCTTAGTCTAGACAAAATAACTCTTTAGACAAACTGTTAGACAAGTGTTGAATTCGGCTGGTTTCCTTTTGCAAAGGTCTGGTCGGACCGGTTTTGGATAGCGGCCTTCATTGAGGCTTCATTGCCAACGGCTAAATACCTGTAACTGTTATTGACAGCATTTTTGAGGTAAGTTAATGGGATGGTCTACTCCTTCCGCAATAGACGCGATAAACATCCGAAATTTCTCGAATAAATCGTTAAACTTTTCTAATCGGTTATTGAGAAATCATGTTATTCCGTTATCCACACGTGATAATATTTTAAATGCGAAAGTCTGTTTGTAACCTTGTCGTGAGTACACTTTTAAACCTATCGTGTTGAAATTTGACAGAGACCTAGAGGTATCCAATGGGACTTCGACGAGGACATATCATGCACCAATCCGCAGGCGGCCGGCTTTGTGAATTACGGCCCATTACTCTGCCCTAATGATGATGAGGCCATGCTCCAGCAGTGGGGACGTAGGTAAAGCTATTGATGCAGAATAGTTTCCGTTTTGACAGAAATTTAAAAATTATTTTCTAAAAATCATATACCACACCGCAATTACTATTACCGAGTTACTATCATGTAGTACGATAGAAGAAAATCATGAATATAGCCCATCGGAAAATAAGGTAAAATCGCTTGAGGAAGGGGCGTTGCGCAGCGCATGCATATTTCGACCTAGAAATAGCTAATTTTAAACTTATGTAATAGTGAGATGGATAATCTAATAATCAACCAATAAAATATGGAAGTTATATATAAACTTGCATACACTTGCTTTTATTAGTATAATAATAAAAATATGTAAGTGTGTCGAGACACTGTCTCTAACATGACATTGTTTTTGACACAACATCGTTTTTTAAATACATCGGTAATACTAGTCGTTGCTAATGTGAGTCACTAATGGTTTACTACAGGGTGGCATATACACATTTATAAAAGGTGTCCTAATCAATAATTACACCAGCCTTAACCCCCGAGAAAACAAATGATTATATCATTTAGATAAACCAAATCAGCTGTGTTTAAGGCTAAATATTTTTGAAACGGTTTAACCGATTTTCATCATACAATAATAACCTCTCCCTTGATTCATCTTTAAAATAAAAACCGCACTTGAATCGGACCACGTGTTCCTGAGATATATTCAGATAAAGACTGTGTGTGCAGTCGTCAAACACATAACCCCCGTCCGTTTTCGTCTGGGTTTAAAAAATATAATTGAATTGAGAAAATCATCATTTTTGAAGTCGGTTCAAAATAGGTACTTACATTCCAGTCTCTTATACTTTTGTTCATGGATAGGCCAACCATATATATTAAGTAAGTAAGTAGAAGGTATATGTAATTTAATTTGTGTTTTAATTTTTCTATGAGCGCCAAACTTCCTGCAAAGAAGCCAGCTGAAAATCAGCGCTATGGTTCATGCCACAGCATTATGCTGGGGTAGAACCTATATCAGCTTCCATTATTATATTTTAGCATTATCATTTCAAAATTTTCATGTACAATAATGAAATTAGTATACCTTGGCACCACCTCCTATTCGGTCTCCCTTTACAGGCTGAACCTCAGATATGGCCACCAGGATACATCATGATTTCCTAAATTGTTTTTGACCGTACCATTCGGATCTCTCTTCTTCAACATTGTGGTAACCACGTAATTTTCGACAACATCTTGTGGCTGTGATTTTGTACAAGTTTTTTTTTTCTAAATAAGGCATTTAGTAATGTGCATGAAATGAACACCAACTTCACGGTGCTGTGAATTTCTATAACGGCCAAGTACCTGCCTAATTTTACGTAATCTCTAACCGATAACTGTAAAGAGAGAAAAAGGTAAATACATTTTGCTTTCTAGAGGCTTTTAAATATCAATCTACTAGTATGACACAATAAATTGTAGACTGTTCGAAGGTAAAATTCGTCAATAATGTTCAGTGTCCGAAAAAAACACATGTTGCCTCCTTTTTTATTAGTATTTTTTTTTCCAATAAATTAAGTCTCTACTTTAACCGCTAAAACTGGCAAAACCACCGACTTTAATCAGGTACCACTCTATGTCTTCGGAGTGCAATACCCCATCTTTACCTAATTATTATGGGACCACCCCGCTGATAGACCCTATTAAACAAAAAAAGAATTATCTAAAGCGGTTAACATTTGCCGAAAATATAGGTGAAAATACATAAAAAAAATACATAATAATAATATAATAATATCCTTAGACATACACACAACGCCATCTAGTTCCACAGTAAGCAACTATAGGCTTGTGTTGTGGTTACCAGATGGTTGATATACTACATAACTATATTTTTTTTTGGAAATAAATACTTATTATAAATGAAAACATCCATAACTCGAGTACACATGTCCGCATGCATCACACAAGCATATGCCCCTAGCGGGATTCGAACCCGCAACCTTTTGGTATAGTGGACAGAGTTGCTAACCACTACACCAAACAGGTCGTCAACAGGTCGTCATACAGACGAACACAGACTAATAAGACTATAACTTAAGACTTGCACGTTTCAAAGGCGATGATGATAAGGTGAGCCATGGATGCTGTTGTAACCATTAAAATTTTAATATTTGGAACACGCAAACGCTGTTAATATTTCTGACCACCATTACAGTATAAAGGTCGCGACGACGTTATGAATGTGTGTAATTTTTCTTAAAGTTAATGTATCAACGGTTGTAAATGGTGAATGTTAGCACGCCCCCTAACAGGCGCTATTCCACTTCAGTCTGCTAATTCCACTTTTTGTTTCACTCTAATCAGTATAAAGCATACTATACTATACTATATATATACTATACTACTTATACTAATATTATAAATACATGCATCGCCAACATAATATTAATCTCAACCCAGCACGCTTTTCAAACAAAATACAACTTGTATATATATATTAGTACCTATTATATAACAAATAACCAATACTGCTACCATCCCACTAGTTATTTATTTACTTCCAAAGTTCTGTTTTAAGCTGAACGTCACTTTCTACTTGAGGCACTGGCAGAATTATCAGTTTTGTAGGCGCGTTCAGCGTTTGCAGCGTTAGCTGAGCCAGCAAGCCCTTTCACTGCTACAATTATTCTAAGATTTCTTCCTGTATAATAATAATTATATTTATGGTTCTGTACAATGTATTGTGGCACTGAATAAAAAGTTGCTATATCTATGTCTATGTCTATACAGAAAGAAAGGTGTACTAATATAAATATTAATAATAGATGGCGCCTCATACGAAGTCATGAGGTATTAAGTCCGTAGCTAGAGTTACTAACTCCCTGTAGAGTTTAACAGTTTGAAAACACTTCAATTTTGCCGTGCATCTAATAGAAATGGATGAGAGACGAGATAATAGCGTCATTTATCATCCATCAATAGTAAAATTTTGTATTGAAATATCTGTATGAACAGTTCCTTTGTGTGACTCTGTTACCTATACTCGTAAATATTAAAAACGTTTTATAAATATCTTCAACTGTCTATAATTTGAAATAGTAGGTGAATATAAATTTTCTATGCTCTATGGAGTCAAAAAATAGCGGCGCTTGGCATTCAATCAATTATCCTGATGATGAGATTGAAAATTGGGCACCAGAATTCAACAACGGCATAGGTATATGCAGTTTTTCTATAGAAAAACCTGGCTTATCAACTCCTCAAAAAATTAATACTCTCAAAAAACGAGAAGCCGCCAAAAATTCCCCTAAATAGCCCTAATTATAATAATAATAAGCCTAAAAAAAATCCCGTATCTATTCAGACGTACCTATATTTAAATAATTTGTATGTTTTATTAGGGTAAATAGGCGTTTAAAGCCATGTAATAAAATATTACTTGCTTTTTAGTTATGTTTATTAGAAATATAATATTTTCTCGTTTTAGACCTCTCTCCTTGGGCAGTCGGGTAAAAAAAAACAAATAATAAATATAACGAATTAATTGACGTTAAAACAAAAAGTATTCAAGTTACAAAACTTTTTTCTTTTGCTGTAGTTAGTGAAGATTTTTTGAATTTGCCGCGCTTTTGTTGGTCTGACTCTATCATACTGAAGGGTATCCAGAATGCTGGCAGCACTACCTCGTTGAATGGCAATACTGATGCGTTGGCTAATACGTTCTATATTATTTCGTTCTGTGCCGCACTTTGTCAAACTTTCCAGCACGTTTTATTGAGGATTTTCATAGTATGGTTACAAATTACACTATTCATTATCGCATTGACTACAACCATAATAACAAACAATAGGTAAATAATCCGAAAGGTGTCACGATTATTCAATGGCATTAAGTAGATCAACCGATTAAAAATAATTAGTTGTTTCACGAGTAGTCACGATCACAGATAACTTTTAACCTCTGTGACTAATGACTTGCAGAATTTATAAAACCACGGACCTACTTATCTGGAAAACGTTTTAAGAGTCCGACGAATACATAGGTGACACAGTTTTGCATAAGGCAATCACCATCGATTGTGATTTGAAAACATTGTCACGTGGCCACTAGTCTAACATAAATCCACCAAACCGCCCTTAAAAAGAATAAAAAAGCTTTATTTGACGTATTAAGTGACACACATATGTAAATGAAATGAATCAGATCATGTTACATACATAATACAACCAGAAACAGTCGGGCCACAAAGTCTACTGATCTGGACGCGCGCGTAGCGGATTACGACCATACCCGATCCCATTGAGAGGATGCTGTGTCCTACCTGGAAACGTGAAGCTGCTTGGATAATGATGATATTGAAATGTTACTTTGAATTAAAGGTAGATTGAATAAAGATAGTCCTCATTCATTGTCATAACATTGTACCAAAATAAAAAGTAAAAAAATATTTCTTGCAATCGCATTGAGGTGTGAAATTTGTACGAGTGCAGACAAGAAATGTTTCCAAATTTGAAAACAGCTCTGATTTTAATGTGATTCTGGATTTCGTTATTGGGTTGTTGATGGGCGAGATGTAGAGTTCGTCGGGCTCTTAACCCGACATGCGAAACTAGGGCGCGTGCGTCCTCTCACGACAGATGCGGCGAGCAATTACCGCTATTGGACAAACCGGAAAGGCAAACCGACAAACCGAGTAACCACGTTTGTTGGCTTAACTGTACTTCTACTGGTATGCGTTTACACTTCGTTAGTCAATGTGCAGACGCGGTCACAGCCTGATTTAGCCTAGTTGGATGTAAAGGTATGACAAGAAGGTAGCGCTCATTATAGCGGACAATCATTAAAATTCAAATAATTTAGTGCAGCCAGCCAATACAGAGATATAAGAATCTGGTAATGACTTCTGGGGGCAACTACCCAGAACACCCATGCAGATTCTAGAATATTTAGAAGAGATCGGCTCCCAAATTCTCCAGACCGGAAATTTAGCCCGGCCCTCAGTACTGAAGCCGCGGTCTTAAACATTTGGTCATAGAGGTCGTCAAGACAAGCAACGAATACCCTATAAATATAATGAACCTGATATTTAACTAATGGGGCAATCTTAGCCCCTTTTCGTTTTCTTTTTCTTAACCTACAGGTTAAAAGTGCACTGCACTCCCCATCCTAAACTATTCAGACTTTTTCGATATTTTAAGTAAGAATTGGGAGCAACAAAAAAAAACAGCAAAAAAAAAAGAAATATAATAGCAATCCTGATATCCAAGAGAAGAAAATATTAAAACAGCAAAAATAAGCCGCAGTCTGGCCTTCAAGAATTTCATATTTTTGCTAACTCGCTAAGAAGAAGAAGAAGCAAGAATAGCAGAGTTCTAATTGAACCGTTAAAAACAATCGATCAGTAAGGTATCCCTCTCTATCTCCAGAGTACATAATCAGAATTTAACTAAATTTATATGGGGCTACCCTGATGACAAAGCTTATCAAACAAAAAACAATGATCAAAAGCGGTTGAAAACTGACGAAAATATGAACCAACAGAGATGAATATACAACCTCCTCCTTTTTTGAGTCAATTAATAAATATTTAAGTATTTAAAAACCAAATACTTACATGCATATATACTTACATACACTCGGAAAACATTACCCACCCTTCGTGGGCAGTCGGGTAAAGAGAACACCTAACGGGGCACCTGAAAGACAATTTTGCAATTTTTTTTTATGCACAACTGGTTGGTACTTTACCTCAATCACATCTGATGTTAAGTGAAGATGAGGTCGTACTGACCTGGAAACCCCAACACATTTGGAGGACTGGCTATCTTATCTCTGACAACCGGAACACAACAATGCTATTAACATTGCTGCTTGGCGGCAGATTTAGATAACATGGTGGTCCAGGCGGACATTGAAGCAAATACTTAAACATGTACCCCGCTGGGGATCGAACCCGCGACCTCCGAATCGTACACCCCATGTTGTTTACATTGAGCCACGAAGGCGGTTAAATATTATATATAATATATAGCGGCAAATATTTTCGTTAAGCATCTATTATGCAATCCCGTCTTTCATAATTTTTCTGTATCTATATTTGCACAAATCGACACGAATTTTTACAACATAAGTAAATATTTAAGTTTTGACGCTGGTTAAATGGCACTGTTGCTGTTCGTACGAACCCAAAGAATTGTTATGCAAATTCGAATTACTTAAGACTGACCGCTCTGATGGCTGTTTAGAATGAAAGTACGTTACGTGGGTTTACTTAATGTGTTACGGAATTGTTCAATCTGATCCGTTGTAATCAAGAGATCACAATGAATTGATCTCCGAGCTATGAACAGCTAGGCTGTACAAACAATACGTACAAGGTTTCGTCTGCGGATTTATAATTTGAAATTTAATTGAAAATTTAGAAAATTCTCGAATAAAGTAAACAACAAAGTAAATCAATATATTAACATTAGCATCACAATATGTTTACGACTACTTAAAGTATGTCAGAAAAAAATCAAAATCGCTTAAGAAAGATTTATACAATGTTAATACAAGATATAATAATAAACTTGCTGTTCAACCGTTTGCACAAAGTCACTAAGGTCATTTAAGAGGCAATGTGTACGCTTTTATAATAAGGCTCCAGTTGACATTCATAATTTGCCTTTAAATAAATTCAAAAATTTCATAAAACCGACATTATTTACAAAAGGCTATTATAAAATTTCAGACAATCGGGATGATAAGCAAGCATGGACCTAGACCGCTGGACGTTATTCAGTTTATTTATACAATATAATATTACACATGGAACCCAAAACCTACTTAAAAACAGCAACCTTGGAGTTTTTTGATCGTTCTTTTTTAATATTAAGTTGATAATTTTATCCTGCGATATAAATCTTTTTTGGATTTTGTTTTTTTTTGAATTTTAACCTTGTTTGAAGCTATTTTAGCTTTCTTCGAAACTAATAACTTTTCCCCTCGTTTAGTCATTAATATAAAAAATCCGCACTCAAATATGACCACTACTATTTCACTGACAAAAAACTGGAGCACGCTGTCAAACACAGCACCCGTCGTTTTTCGTCGGATATTAATAAATAGACTCACTTAATAGTTTTATTAAATGTAGCTAAATAAAAAAGATGAAGATTTCAGTTTTAGGATTCTATATTACGCCACGGGGTCCGTACTGTATTTCATATCATACCTACTGGAAACACGCACTATTCTCCCGACAACTGCCACATCGTTAGTAATAAATCCGCACAATAGGTGAATAATGGTTATCGGTATCAAATGTTATTATAGAACTTAATAACTGATGTGCTGGATATAGCGTTAAATGGATGGATGTTAAAGGTATCATGTTTTGAAAGTGAATAAATGTTGTTAAATTATGTTTATCAGCCAAAAACCTTTTTTTCGCTACATGACAGAAGTGTTACTGCAGGGTGATAGCGGGTAGGATTGGTGATCGATTCTAATGGGAAGGGTTGCGTTGTCCCCAATGTTTGTATTTAAAGTGCAAAGTCAAAAGCTATTTATTTGTGAACAAAAATATCAGCTATCCATTAGGCGATCAAATCTTACAAAAACTCCTTTTGGTTTTGTATTTTTTTTTTATATGAGAGGGCTGCAAACAAGCTTGCGGGTCACCTGATGGCAACACCAAAAGGGTCACAGATGCGTTGCCGGCCTTTGAGGAAGGTGTAGGCTCGTTTCTTGAAGGTTCCAATGTCGTACTCGTTCGGGAATACCGCTGCAGGAAGTCCGTTCCACAGGGTGGTCGTACGTGGTAAGAAGTTTCTTGAGAAAGGGTACAGTGGTAGACTTCCACTCATCCAGGTGATGTGGATGGAAATTTAATTTTCGGCGAGAAGTGTATCGGTTAAATTGAGCAGAGGGATTTAGCTCGAACAGTTCTTCAGAACACTCCCTATCTATATCTATATCTTATTCTATGCCGGTAATCTAAACATGTAATGATAAAATTTTAAATTTCTTATTATATTATATAATATAAGTTATTTGAAAACATAGAAAACCTCCGAGGAACTTAATAACTTAAGTAATATCATTCAGGTACACAAAGCAACTGTATTAAAAGTTAAAGATATTTATCTTCGAAACGAAATCGATTTTCCCAACAACCTTTCCCCTAATTTAATCTCAAATAAAAATAGACCGCACTCAAATCGGACCACGCATTATTGAGATACATCCGGACAAAGACTGGACACACACACTATGCTGTCAAATACATTACACCCGTCGTTTTTCATTAGGGGTTAAAAAGGAACTATTATTGACATAGCGGACGCTAAAAGTATTCCCACCGATAAGGAAGTGACTGAGAAAAGCCATCTTACATATTATAAATGCGAAAATGTTCGCTTTTTTTCATGTTGTTACGGAACATCAAAATGACTTAATTTCTTGCACAAGGATAAGTAATTGGAGAAGGACGACATAGAGCATTTTTATCTGAGGAAAATTAAAAATAAAATTCCACCCAGATGGAAGCAGCTTGAAGGGTTATACTATTACGAAATTTAGATATACGCACCTAGTCTGTCTTTGGCTGTACTCTGTTGCAGACAGGACGTAGGCGTAAGGTTGATGCGTTTTGAAGGGAAATCACAGTTCCGGCCGGCTTTAGGTTGAGAAAGTTTTGCGGTTTATGGAGAACCAAGATATATATTGATATTTATATAATATATTAATTATATATCTGATTAAATGTTTTATTTAGTATTATATTCATGTAGTTATATTTAGTTATTTACAAGTATTAATGTATTATAGACTTTTTTTACTTAATCACCATTGCGTTGTACGCCCTTTTTTTATTCCCCGTTATACACTCTCTAACCGCATATAGGGTTGGCTGGAAGAGATCTCTCTTAGAGATAAGCTCACCTTTGTATCTTTGTATCTGACAAATGTATCTTTTGTGTTTATTTTATATTGCAATAAAGAATGGAATAAGATAAATGTAATGTCAGCCATCACTTAATCAGTCTATTTCCTCTCCAAAACAGTCGTTTACAAGAGTTTTCCCAAACTGCGCCACCACAAAGTTTCGCCAGTCACTGTCATATTTTGAAATGATGACAAGGACGACACACGTTGTCATCTGTAGTTCCACAACGGTCTCACAACCGCCTTTTATGGGGCGCACCCTACAGTAACCGGCCCGGAACGTGAGCAAGATTGTAACGGTACCTGCTGCGTATTGCGCGATTACGTGTGTCCTCGCTACACAAGCTCCGATATCTATTCATTCTGAATTTGTCTCACGCAGAGACGCAGGCTAGATTGGGGATTTTGAACTGTGTGTTGCGGTATGTTGAATATTATTAAAAGTTTATCAACAATGCCACATTTCGAGGCAATTGCTTTGTGTGCATCATTCCAGGTTCAGATTTTTAGTGATAATATAAATGATAAACCCAAAGCTCCAGCCTGATGTCATCAGATTGAAGTATTGCTGAGCTGGGGTAACGTGTTTGGAGGTAATTCAAGGGCGGAAATAAATAATCGGGTATATCTATTAAACGGTTATAGCATTAGTGACAAAATATGACAAATTCTAAGGCCCAGCTTAGTCTCATCAGAATTTAAGTACGTGTTCAGATCATAAGATTCGAGTTGGGCTGACGTCACTCACACTCAGACATCAATCTCAACATATCTTTGATCTATTGAATGACAAAATCTGTCATTTTATGACAAAATAAGGGTTAGTTAGATTGTTGTGTCCGAACTGGAATGATGTACACGATGATTTTCTGTCGATCAGACCGATCGTATGAAAAAATAACAAGCGATGTGTTGTATAATTGAATCAGCTCTGCTTCTGGTTACATTGAAAGTCAGAATATTTTTTTATTTTACAATTTACCTTCGAAACTAAGCAGTTATAATCTCATGATTGGGATTAGTCACATGCAGTATAAAACACAGGACGGGACAATAGACCGATGTTAGGAATTTATCTGAATTCTGAACAAAGAAATGGCCATAGTGCCCAGATGATTTCTGTTTTCCGACAGTTGCAGCACCTGTCACTTGCACGGCGCAATCTGAGAGCTCACCACAGCCACAATGCTCGATAAAACAATAAAAATTCTATTCCCGCGCAGCTCGACTCTATTGTCTTGTAAAATGAAAACCGCAACAAGTGGACACCGGAAATAAACAATTGAAAATATAGATCGGAATTGTCAACTTCTACTAAAAATAGTTATCATTTGTTGTCTATATTTATGTAGAGGTATGGTATGTTGCAACGGTTCGGAATAGTGCAGTGCAATATTTAATGCAAAGAACAAAATTGTACCTAAATATAATAATATTATGACTAGATGTGCCTCGACGACGCAGGCGGCGTTGTGTGTGAGTGTGTGTATCCAGTCTAGGTCCGGACTTATCTCAGAAATGCGTTGTCCGATTTAAGTGACTTTTTTTTATATTAATGACAAAGCAAGGGGACAGGTTCTTAGCCATATTTGATTTTTCCTATTTTCCTTCCGAGGGTTTCCTGAAAGAAATTTCTTACAGAAATAAGCTCGCCTTTTGTGTATTGTAATTTATGTCCTATGTTTGTTCAATGTAAGTTCGTACACTTATATGCAATAAAGTGTTAAAATAAATAAAATAAATAATCGGTTAATCCGTTTCGAAAATATTTAGCTCTAAAACAGCTTTTTTGTAGTTTTTGATGGGGTTTGCTTTCACGGGTTTTCAAATTTTTTTTTTATTTTTAAGATAAAATTAGGGGATAGTTATAAATGCTTTAATCAACTTCCAATAAAAATGCCGTCGACAGACAGATATACACTCTTGGTTCTAATGTCATCGAATCGACGTTGATACGGAGGTTGACGGCGGTTTGAGCCCCAGAAAGGCATAACAGTACTATTAGCTAGTGGTACTTAGGCATTCTTGAATTCACGAAAAGTTTTTTCTGAAATTTCAAACTAGAGGGACGGCAAATGTGCTGTGTTCTTTTCTCTCGGAAAACGGAAATGTGTTATCCTGCGTTCGTATAGAAACTATTTGATAATCTGTGGTTTAAGTCCCAAATTTCAGAATCGTTGCGCTCTTATTTAGATCTGCCGGAATTATTAGATAGAGTTGTTAAGTTCTGGCGATTTGTGAAAGTTCAATTCTTCACAAGTAAAATATTTACAAAACTTGTTGAATTCAGTGTAACGTACCGTTCTTTTGATCTTGATTTAGGTGCTAGTATCTTGAGAAAATAGGTGCTCATGAAATTAAGCTTCAACAATTCAACCCTTAATATAGCGCTTAATATAGGTTATTAAGGGCCGTATTAATAAATCGATCTTGACATTAAGATAATAATAATATAAATAAATAAATATCGTTAGACATACACACAGCGCCACCTAGTTCCACAGTAAGCAACTATAGGCTTGCGTTGTGGATACCAGATGGTTGATATACTACATAAATATATATATTTTTTTGTAAATAAATACTTATTATAAATGAAAACATTCATAATTCGAGTACACATGCCCGTATTCATCACACAAACTTATGCCCCTAGCGGGATTCGAACCTGCAACCTTTTGGTATAATGGTCAGAGTTGCTAACCACTACACCAAACAGGTTGTCAACAACAACAAGATAGCGTCTCTGTTTCAATACTATTTTTTTTATACTGTTTTAATATGCAACAGATTTTCAAGCGTTAACCTAAAGTCATCCCAATCTTCAAAACGGTTTATTACAAGCAAACAAACAAACAAAATATTCTTTATTGTACAACAATAAGAAGCATAAAAAAATAAGAAAAAGGGGATAGTACACTTTGGCGGTCTTATCACTAAAAGCGATCTCTTCCAGGCAACCTTTGGGTTAGGGTGCATTATGCACAGGACATGTAGGTAGCGTGCACAGTAAACTAATTTTAATAAAATAAATAAATCACCCATGTAAATGCATACGTTAATACGGGCCTTAGAGTTTGTTCGACAAAGATTATCCCTCTTATGATAATTATAGAGTAATTGAATATGCATCACAATCGTATATGGCAACATGTTACAGATAACCCATTCGGTGCTATACATCTATCAGCGATGGACGGATTAACAATGCCTGATGACCTGCGCATACAATCCTATTGACTGTGCAACTTGATTGATAGACATAAATGTGGAAGTTATTTAGGCGTAATTAAAAATGTTCGTATTTATCACACAAACATTTACACTTCGCGGGATTCGAATCCGCAACCGTTGGTTTCGCAGACAGGATCACCATCCATTATACCAATCTGTCATCATTTCCCTTGAAATGATGACTGGTCGACCTGTTTGGTGTAGTGGTTAGAAACTCTGACCACTATACCAAATGGTCGCTGGTTCGAATCCCGCTAGAGGTATATGTTTGTATGATAAATACGGACATGTGTACCCGATGTGTGGATGTTTTCATTTATAATAAGCATTTATTTACAAAAAAAATATGTATTTATGTAGTATAACAACCATCCACAACACAAGCCTATATTGCTTAAAGTGGAACTAGATAAATAGTATTGTGTGTATGTCTAAGGAAATTTATTTATTATTATTATTTATTTATAATTCCCTTGAC
This sequence comes from Oegoconia quadripuncta, assembly GCA_949316235.1. Classification (NCBI taxonomy): domain Eukaryota; kingdom Metazoa; phylum Arthropoda; class Insecta; order Lepidoptera; family Autostichidae; genus Oegoconia; species Oegoconia quadripuncta. The sequence goes on from OX438754.1 coordinate 6,865,890, forward strand.
TATCTGGCGGCCTTCAGCGCGACAGCACGGGTGTGACCGTGAATTTACAATGTAAAAGTCGATACCCAAGTAACTTTGCTTTTATTCACAAGTTATCGTCATTTACTTTGATGTAGGCAGCTTAATGTACATATAACACAAACAGCTATAAAACTTCGTGGCTGAAAGTACAGGTGGTTGCAAATCGTAACATTACACTTTATTACGGTTTGATGAGTTCTTAAGTGCGAGCATCAGAAAATGTTTTATCTATAGGACTGAAGACGGCGAAAAAATGTGTTGTCGTGTGTAAAAATAATATTTTCTGATAAATAAATCGCTTTATTATTTCCATCACAAACATTATGGGTAGGTTACAAGAACAAAGCAAATTAGTGGAACATTTCCTTAAGTCTAATTTAACAGATGTTACTTATAAAATGTAATGCCCAATGAAATTGTTTCTCTATCATGGAAATTTTGGCATCCACGACACAGGCCTAGTCTAGTATGGACGCTACATCAAATGTATAATTATGTATGGTCCTTTTTGGTAAATAAACATCTTATCTAGTGGAACATTTTGTTTGTGGAGGCTGGTGCTTGCAATAAGGTAAGAGGCAAGTCACCAGGCTCCCTAAGATTAAAGTTCTCGAGTGGAGACCACGCATCGACAAGCGCAGCGACGAAGTCCACTCACAAAGTGGACGGACGAACTAATGAAGGGTGAGTGAAGTCGCTTGATACAGGTCGCTTCCAACTCGTTGCTCTGGGATTCTATGGGGGAGGCCTAAGCCAGCTAGTTCTATTATTTTTTTTTTTAATTTTGTTAGTGAGATTGAGTTTCTAATTGTATGGGAATTGTAGGTGTCTTTCACCTATTTCATTTTTTTTTTCTCTGCTAAGTTTTAGTCATATAATGCTTGCTTGCATGTAGCTTGTAGCCAATAGTATTGTAGTGTGCAACAACTTCTGACGTGTTATGCGTTCTGTTATCAGTAAATGCGCGAGGTGGAGACTGAAAAACAGTTATTTTGCTGAGGCACCAACCTATTTGTCCACTAAGTTAGTAAATTTTACAATAATGAATGATCATGTAGCTCATGCATGATGTAGTATATTTCTTTAAGTGGATGAATAAATATCTTATTATAAGTGTGCCCATACAATTTGGCAATGGGGCTAGCCATTTCGGCATCCTGCCTCAGAGCAGTGACCAGAAGATGTCTTTTATTTATAAAGGGAACATAGTGATCCTGGAACATTTTTTTAAATTTAGTATATTTTACATGAAGGTGGTGAAAGCAATTCAAGTGTAAACATATATGCATTTAATGCATTATTTTTGAAAATTATCCAACTAATATTATAAATGCGAAAGTTTGGATGTTTATTTAGGTAGAACATAGCCTGGATTAAATCATAGAATATTTTATATCCCGATAAAGTGAGTACTTCCCGATGGATAAACAAATTAAACATATCGACGTTAAAGTTATTCCATGCAGGCCAAGCCGCGGGCGAAAAGCTAGTATTTTATAAGCTTTGCAATAAATATAAATGCACTATAGAAATTTAATCAGTAAACCCCCATTCGCTAGAACCCTGCCCCATATCATTTATACTTTTCCTTTCACCCTTGGGAAGATACTGCCTGAGTCCTCTATAAATTATATTATTATTAGATATTTGTCTCCATTCTTCCCCATACATCTTCCCGTCTGGTATCATCTCCATTTTCCTGTGCCTTATGCCCAATCCACGTATGAATATTAGCAACCGCATAAAGTCACCTTAACGCTGTGAATAGGCTGCCCGCCCACGATCGACAACCGGTGACCGATTTTTTGTGTGAGAAAAATGGAACGTACAGATTGCCATATTTCAACGCTCGCGTTCTACAAAGAGTCGGTCACAATATCGGTGATAAAAGTATTGACCAAAAAATCAGCCCGTTAATCGGTCCTACAAAAAGTCTGTCGTCGGCGGGCAGCCATATGAAAAGCTATGTACCTATGTATCCGCAGCTGAGAACTATAATACATATCATTTTTCTCGATTCAATGATCCGGCGGCAGATGTTCTTAATTCGCCTCTATTACAGGGATTGGACGCAAATTTTCCAGTTTTCCGTGTGAGCGGTCTAATCTAAATGAGATTTTACCTGCTATCGTAATCCCCCGCCCTAATCCTAGGGCTATAATAAAATAATTTTGAATATCTAGTCAGATTAATGGTTTTTGGGTTCCTTTAGCAACATCATACTAGGTGTTGGCCGGGATTATAAATATGACTGAAATTGTCTTAAGTATTTGAGACCTCGAGAAGAACCGCAATCAGTGACCATGAGGTTGGACAAATAGTAAACCACGGAGGCGTGTGAAATTGTGTAAAATTGATATTATATTCTTGCATAACGCCTTCTGATGAAATCTTCCACGCGGACGAAGTCGCGGACAGAAAGACAGATAGTCGTTGATAAACTACTACTATTAGGCCTTGACTTAAGTCAAATGAGGTCTAATCGACCCTTAAGATAGCCAGGCTTCAAATTAAGTTGGAAGTGCCGGGTGAGCGAGGCCCCACCTTTCGACTTCATCGTTCATCATCAGCATATCAGGGGTTCTATTACATAATTTCATCGTTATCATCATCGGTTACGTTCTGACATGTGATTGGTTGGCTCGTCCCTCGCTCGGCAATTTGACGGTTTCTCATTGGTCAACGTAATCGATAACGATACCGATGAAGTTACGTAATCTAAGGGCAGGTGTAATTGAGGTCAAGCCCCGACACGTGGTGCATAAAAAATACAATAATATCTTCCCTTTTAAAGCAGTTTGTGTTAATCACACTCATCCTAACGCTGTGATTGGCACTCACACAATCAAGTATATGAAAACGAAGCTTTTGTATGACAGTTAATGACACGTCGATCTTGAGAGATCGGTTACTCGTCACTGATCAAATGAATTTTAACATCCGATATTACGTATCAATGCATTTATTTGAAGAGGCTTTACAACCCTATTACAGCCATGAGCATGTTTAGGTACCTACATGCAATTAACATGAGAAATGCAATACCACTAAAATCTTGCGACACGTAATATTCTTAGTAATTAAGTAAACATACACATGCTACGCTTAGAGCTAGTAATTAGAAACCTATCGTAGATCAGCAATTGCAATTGCTTTTAAACTGATATCAAAAATACCGGCACTGAGGCAGTAAATACAGGGATAGTGATCAGAAGCAGACGAGAAGAGTAATACCGGATAACCGATTGTATTAAACCGATATCCGTGTTATTACCGTCACTGAGGCGGTAAATACAAGGATAGTGATCAAAAGCAAACGAGTAGAGAAACTAATACCAAATAACCGGTTGTATTAAACCGATATCCGTGTTATTACCGTCACTGAGGCGGTAAATACAAGGATAGTGATCAAAAGCAAACGAGTAGAGAAACTAATACCAAATAACCGGTTGTATTAAACCGATATCCGTGTTAATATCAACATTGAGGCGGTAAATACAGAAGCAGACGAGTTAAGTAATACCGGATAACCGGCTGTATTAAACCGAAATCCGTGTTTGTTCTGCTATCTGTGTTGCTCACTTGAAGAATACATAAATAAATATCTTTGCACATACACACAGCGCCATCTAGTTCCACACTAAGCAACTAGGCTTGTATTATGGATGCCAGATGGTTCATAAACTACACAAATACATTTTTTTTGTAAATAAATACATATGTAAATGAAAAACATCCATAACTCGGGAACACATGTCTGTATTCATCATACAAGCATATGCCCCTAGCGGAATTCGCACCCGCGATCTTTTGTTATAGCAGTCAGAGTTTCTAACCACTACAGAAACCAAACACTAAACACCAAAAAGAATAATCGCAACTTTTAGTTATTGACACCTCACACACCGGTTTTTAATTAAGTAGTCTGATTTAAGATTCGCAAAATGTTTAGTTATTGAAAAACTATTACGAATGCGTTCATGAACTCCGATAACAATAATACCAGGGTTGTTAGTGGACGAGGATAAAGGATTACGAGGTCGTGAGAGGATATTATTATTGACTGCGATTATGATGAGGATTTGTGATCACAAATTGTATGTTACAACATTCATATAAATAAATTGGACCTAAACTACAAATTATAATGCACGGAAAATACGGTCTTATCTGACAAATGCGTTGCGACTACTAATATAATTTATAACATTTTCTCAAAACATACCGGTTTCTGAAAAAACCGATGTTAACGGTTTTTCAAGCTCTGCTTGCGTTCTATTAAGGTATCTGCACCATGAAATAATGACGTTGCCGCTGCGCTCAATACACCTACCCATCTCTATTTGCTCTTTAACGACGGTTGTGTGCTTTTACTCTTTACTAGAGTTTGCACTTGCAATGTGTCGTTAAAAGCTAGTGTCCAGTGAATAAAGTTTAGATTTCTCTACGTCATAGAATTTCGTGGAATCACACGGAGACTGCATTGATTGCAAAATTTTTATGCTGTTTGCATTTTACGTCGACAATATCAATAGACTCCTGTTGGTACAATTTAACAAGCGGGTAAATAAAAACATCCCCTACGTTTAAGTATAAAGGCAAACACAATATAAACATTTGACTTCAAACTCCAATGGATACGCCTAAATGAATTTCCATCAAATATGGCTAAGAACTGTCGCAGTTAAAACTTTGTTTTATACAAAATGTTATTCTAATGTTCTGGTCCAACAAAGATATATATGCACACGCCTGTTTTCGGTTGACTATTGATTTCTAATTGCAACGAACCTGACATACTTTTTTGCTTCTCCCATTCTCATCAAATGCTTTATACATGCTCGTCGGTTAGTGGTTGACCGCATCTGACCATTTGTGAGTATGTCAGTCATTTGCGTGACGTACGTCCTTCTTGGTTGACCTTGACCCTTCCATTCACGTTTTCTTTGTATTTTGCTTTAATTAATCTCCTTTCCCTCATTCGTTCTATATGCCCAAACCACCTTAACATACTTCTTTCTATCTTACTCACTACGTCATCTTGCACGCCACACCTTTCTGTAATCAAACAATTCCTTAATCTTTCAAATAAAGAATATAATGAAAATAAACGGCATAAAAGGTTCAAACGAAAACACGAAGATGTAATTTTATTTCCGTCGAGAGCGCGGTGTGAGACTCCACTATCAAAATTCAGCTTTTTTATGTCTATGTGTGACCTGATCTCGAATTAAGTTTCGTAGAAAATCGCGTGTCACTATGAGCTACCCAAAAGCAAATATACGGGCAAAGAGTGTTCTGTATTTCATCTGTTTATTGCAGATCTAAAAGTAATCGTAATCAATTACCTACTTACAAAGGAGATTGCTCGATATGGCTTACTAGCTTTCCGCCCGCGGCTTCGCCTGCGTGGAATAACTTTATCGCGAAAATTTGTTTATCCCGCGGGAACTACACACTTTATCGGGATAAAAAGTATCCTATGTCTTAATCCAGGGCATATTCTACCTGTATACCAAATTTCATCCAAATACTCTCAGCCGTTTCGCAGTGATTGAGCAACAAACATCCAAACGTTCGCATTTATAATATTAGTAAGATATGCGAATACCAAATGAAATGTGGGATACTTTGCATTTAAAATAATAAAATATTTTCTTACATCAAATCATTATTTCATTTTCTGCGGACAGTATTAGATCATTTTGATCAATAATTAAAAAAGGAAAGTGTTGTTTACTAGATATTTCCGGTATACGTCTGATTGGAGCCAGTTCTATTGATACCTCACAAATTACAATGAAGAAGATATGAAGTAAAAAACAACTTCCGGTCAGTACGCTTCCACCTTCGACCTCATCTTCACTTAACAACGAAATCGCGGGCAGAAAGTTAGTTGTTGTTAAAATTAGGATGGTCTTAAGTCAAATGAGGTCTAATCGACCCTTAAGATAGCCAGGCTTCAAATTAAGTTGGAAGTTCTGGGTGAGCGCGTCCCCACCTTTCGACTTCATCGTTCATTATCATCATGTCAGATGTAATTGAGGTCAAGTACCAACCCGTTGTGCATAAAAAAAAAAAACTACGCAAAGATTGATGTGAACTAAAGCGCTCCAAGAGAGACGTATTCATTGCCACAAACGAAAGTGGGTTTCATGTGATTTTGATCACAATCGCGCAGTCCTCTTTGTCACACAAGCGTAAATAAATCGATAGTACAATCAAAAGTTCGATTATTCTCTCCTTTCTGTTTTATTATATCTGTCATTGTCAGGTTTGAGATAAGTCTATACTCGTATTTTGCGGGATTGTAACTAATATTATAATTGCGAAAGTTTGGATGTTTGTTCCTCAATCACGGATTGGATGAAATTTAGTATATAGGTAGAATATAGGATGCTCACACACTTTTTAGGGAGTTATCTGAGCGTCTGGTTGATGCATCCTACGATCGGAGGGCTGGCCAATACTTTGGTCAAAGAATCAGCCTTGCTATACAGCGAGGCAATGCGGCCAGCCTTCCACCAACCAGAGACTTGGGGCTATATAGTTTTTTATTTGTGATTTTTTTTAAATAATAAATTGTATAATTATTGTTTATAAATATTGTACAAATGTTAATAAGTGTTACCATTATATTCAATGTAGGATTATAACATATGTTATTTTTTATCCTGATAGAGTAGTTCCCGCGAGATAAACATATTCTTGATAAAGTTATACAACACAGGCGAAACCGCGGGCGAAAAGCTAATAATATAAAATATCAGATGAACATGTGTTTTTACCCGAATGCCCAAGAAAGGAGGGTAATGTTTTTTATGACATACTAACATGGCCAGGGTCCATACGCTGGCGCAAATGGGACAACTAGTAGTAGTCCCTAGTTCATAATTTCCCTCAGGGTCCGGAACTTTGGGGTCTTAATGTCTGCCAAATAAATAAATAAATAACAACGACGCAATTTACACTTAATTTTATTAAAACCCTACTCCCGTTTCGGTACAGTAGGTACTTACTTAAATTGTATAAGCTGCTTGGAACTACATTATTTTGGCCCAAAAGTTCGCTGCGATTAAGTCTGCTTTACATCACTCCAAAGTTAACTTGGTGGTTTGGCACATTTGCGCGTTATACATAGATTAAGATAAAACCACCTAATTCAAAGTTTTACGCTGCTAGTTCAGATAGCGGTTAAGATGTAGTACTAATTCGTATTAGGAATACCTGTTGCACAAATTGGTATGATATGATCCAATTGTACAGTTGTAGAACACATATACTCTAGTGTATCGTGATGTTATTATAGAATGTTTTGTTTATCCACAACGGGTTAGCACTTGACCTCAATCACACCTGATGTTAAGTGAAGATGAGGCCGAAGGTGGTAGCGTACTGACCCGGAAACCCCATCTTAATTGGGGGACTGGCTATCTTATCTGTGACAACCGGAACACAACAATGCTATTAACATTGATGTTTCATGCATTGCATGTTGTAAAATATTTTTGTTCGATTATTTTGAAACGTATGGTATGTGTATGACTAGAGATACAAATAAATGATTTATATCTATCTGTTTATTTAAGCAATAATAAACAACTATACACATGATAAAGCTAGCTGCGGGCTACCCCAAGGAGGTGACTACTATTGTCCAATTGGTGTAGTGCATAGTGATCATGCAAAACCAATTGTTGCGGATTCGAATTCCGCGAGAGGTAAATATTTGTGTGATGAACACGAATATTTATTCCCGAGTCGTGGATGTTTATATAAATTTATGTGTACATTTATCCGTTATCTAATATCCATAGCATAAGCTTTGCTTTGTTTGGGACTAGATGATTATTGTGAGTGTCCAAAATATTTATATATTTATTTATATTTGTGTAATTATTCAAAATATATTTACTAATATAAGTTTTTACTTAATAAATACGTCCGTCATAGACAAAAAATTAAGTCCAGTGCATTTCCTCGAGGCGGCATAGTGTTCAACAGGCAAGCAGAGTCCCATGCTGAATAGCGAGACTTACGCTTTGCGCTAGGAAGCCTCCCGCGGTCACCAGAAGCCTTGATGAGAGGCGCTGACAGGTCTTGGACAAAGCATTTTGCAGGGACCGGCTGTTAGATCGCCTAACGCTTTGGGAATTGCTATCGTTTATGACGTCAATGCACTGTTCTTCCTTGTCATATTGTAACACAGTGATCTAAGACAGACAGTACATTGCTATGGTTGTCGCTATAGCTTTGAGTTAGGCACCGGGTCCCATCGTCTCGAACCCAATCGGTGAACCTCCTTGGAGATATTGGTACTTCCGCAAGATAAATAAAAAAATGCATAGCAATCTTATATGTGGCCTCCATTTAGATGAGGCTTTACATGTACCTACTATCATGATCAGCCCGTAAACATCCCACTGCAGGGATATAGGCCTTCCCTCATACAATGAGGGAGTATGGGCCGTTGTCCACAACGCTGGCCCAATGCGCGGGTTGGGGATTTCACATGCCTTTCAATTTTTATTTCTCAGGCATGCGGGTTTCTTCGCGATGTTTTCCTTCACCGATTTAGAGCAGCCGGATAAATGCACACAAGTAATTAAATTAAATTTAAAAACTCATTGGTACATGGCCTGCCTGGGAGTAGACCCCGGACCTCCAAAATTGGGACACCGCGCCTTATTTGTTAAAACTAACAAGAGTATTTTATAGAAATGATTGGGACTTAATAATTTACGCGCAGGTACAGACACACTTTATTACATTGTTAATCCTTAACACGTGTTTGACAACGTTGTGTGTGTGTGTATATATATATAATATGTGTATGTATGTAATAAGTCCCCAACCCGTAATGGGCCAGCGTGGTGGACTTTGGCGCCATAGTCCATACTCTCTCATTATGCGAGGGAAGGCTTATATCCCTGCATTGGGATGTTTACGGGCTGAGATACGATGTGTGTGATATAATTCTATTCATTAATATAATCACAAATTCTAATATAGGAATAACAATTTTGTTTCAGATCTTTCGAGCCGGACGTCAACTGATAGTCTGAAAGGTCAGTCTAAATATCTTACCTACTCACTTCGTTCCGCTGACAATATCCGACGGCAACTAGCATTAGTTAGCCTACATATCCGGATATATTTACATAAATATATACCTACCTCTAGACTTGTTAAAAACATATCTAAAGCTAAAAGAACGCGTTGACAGACAGACATATACATAACGTCACCTTTATCCCAAATAGGGTGGTCAGAGATATCCCAAAAAAATCCACGGTTCATCTTATGAAATATATATAGAAATGGTGACAGAGGGTGAGCCCATCGCTGTTGAAGCAATGTTTTTTGGTGGAAAGTCCCTTAGAGGCCTTTTACGAAATCCACGGGAAGAGAGGGGTTGGCTCTATTCTATTTGAGTGCCTAAACCACACAGCACAGACGGTAAATCAATTGCGACATATACCTACCTATAAGTATTAGATCTGAATACGCTGGCGACTCCTCAACGGTACAATATGAGCCGCTTTGTCTGCTTGCCGTATTGTACACACGAGGTGTAGTTTACATTGATCAAGGCACGTATTTGGTTTCCATATGCGTGCTTTATTATAGAAAACTAGCTTTTCGAACGCGGCTTCGGATGCGTGGAGTAACTGTATCGCGGAAATTTGTTTATCACGCGGAAACTACTCACTCTATCGGCATAAAAAATATCCTATGTTTTAATCCAGGCTATATTCTACCTATATACCTAATTTCATGCAAATCCGTTAATCCGTTTCGCCGTGATTGAGCCACAAACAAACAAACATCCAAACTTTCGCATTTATAATATTAGTTAGATTAGATGTATAAAAAAATTGCTTCTGTGGTTCAATGTAATTATAAGGTTTACAACAAGGAAGTCGTGGGTTCGATTCACAGCGGATGACATAGTGCTCTGTTTAGTTGGTTGTAGAGCATTTTTAAATGAACCCTGGCTAGCTACCACCATGTTATCTAAGTCTGCCCCAAACAGCAATCTTTGTAGCAGTGTTGTGTCCCAACAGTTTTAGATCTTAAAAAGTGGTAGCCAGTCCACTAATTAAGTTGGGTGTTTAGATTCACCTTTATTTAACATCAATATGTGATTAAGGTGAAACGTAACGTTGTGAATAAACTAGAAGAACACTCGTATACCTAATTGGAAGTTCACTGAAAGATGATGAAAAGTGTTATCGTCGCGACACTAGTCGAAGAAGCTATGAAAATATCTAATGGGATAGTGCAAAGTAATGTAAATAAGTGTATTGTGTTTGGAGTCCGTTTTGTCTTTATAGATTTTTGTTCATGTTGTTAGTTCAGTATTTATATTCACAGACAGTATAGTTATTGGTTGTGGTCAAATGCGTCCCCAGTTAATCGTAAAAAAATGAAAAAAAGTTATCTCATTTTATGTTTTTCGGTCGTCGGTATGACGTACGTCTAAGACGCGGTCTCCCAAAAGGCCAAGTACTAGTGAGTTTTAAAATTTAATTAAATTACTTGTGTGCATTTATCCGACTGCTGTTAAACGGTGAAGGAAAACATCGTGAGGAAACCTGCATACCTGAGAAATAAAAATTCAAAGGCATGTGAAATCCCCAACTCGCATTGGGCCAGCGTCGTGGACTATGTCCCATACTCCCTCATTATACGAGAGAAGGCCTATATCCCTACAGTGGGATGTTCACGGGCTGAGATGATGATGATGATGTTCTTTCGTTAAATTGTTATAAAGCTAGCCATGAGGTAATTTTAAACTTTTAATGTCTACTCTTTGCAGCATTGAACACAGAGCTCAAAACAGTGTGCCGATGAAATAAAAGATGCTTATATAGCAAGGCTTTATTCCTCATTTCATTATAATGTCTGCAACTTCGTTTACCATTCATTTTACCCCACAATCCATTTGCGTCTGTAAACTGTTCAGTTCCAGTCATTGTTCACTTCATGAATACTAGATTTCCTAGTTAAATAAAACATCGCCCTCCCTTATTGCGGCCCAGTGCATGTGAGAGCTTCACGCTTCACGTGACATCGCCTATTGTACTCGCAGATCATTGATGAAATGACTCAACAGCTGTTTACATCATTAATTGTAAATTCTGTAATTTGTGGAGCAATAGAGAATGTTACTTTCTGTTATTGTAGATTACTTGTACACACTCTAGAATACCTAGGTATTCCTGTTAAAGACTTAAATACTATTCTCCGTAAATTAAAGACTACATTGATCTGTAATAGCCATCCAGCTCGAGCTTAACATGTTAAAAGGATTTTATCTGTCTCGGATACGTTCAAGTCTAGAAGCGAATACTCCTATGGGTTATTGTGATGTACACTCGGGTTCAAAAGCGCATAACTAGTACCAGTTCAAATAATTATGGTTTTTCGAACATCTCCGTAGCTCAATGTGAACTACATAGGGTTTACGAATCGGAGGTCGCGGGTTCGATCCCCGGCGGGGTACATGTTTAGTACTGCATTTTAAATGTCCGCCTGGCTTGCTACCACCACCTTCGGCCTCAAAGAATAAGTTTAGCAGTGGACGTCCTGTATGATGGTATGATGATGAAGATGGTACGAAAAATGGGCAAGCATCTAACCTGATCGAAAGTGATTGCTACTGCTCACAAACATGTCCTACCAAGGTTGTTGATAGAGTCAATCAGAGTAACAAGCTCAGACGATGAGTGAATGATTGATTGATAGTTTTTGGACATCTGCTTTATTGTCCTGATGTGTTTATAGATTATTATTAGGAGTCTTGTGTAGACATTCACACCACAAATAATACGGTCACGCAACTAGCTCAATACCCCACTAGTTGAGTGACATACATATGCCAACCAGTGAAATAGTTGATTCTTCTTCAAAACTGTACCTGAAATCCCTAGACTTTGGGATGGTAGTAGTTTGCCTAACCTCAATGGAGGTCGCAAATTTGAACTCTATCGGGGTACCTACATGTTTAGTAAAAGCAGGTACAGTCCATTTGAATTTGACTGATTTTATTTAATGTATGCTTGGCTAGTTTAGAACCCTTACTATTCCGCCATCACTGGTATTTTATATAAGTCTGCGGCCCCGCATTATACACATTTCAATTCCAGTCGCTAAGAGAAGAAAGCCGTAGTCCCCACAAATAGGTGCTTTTATTCGGTCGATTAGTATATCCTGCCTTCAAAATCAGTGTTTGCGTATTCGAATCCCGCTAAGGGTAAATGTTTGTGTGTCGAATACGAATATATATTCTTGATATTTTTTTCATTATTAAGTATTGTCTACACAGTTTGTTGACTAAATAATTGATATTTAAGTGTCCGAAATATTTATTGGTTATTTTTATAAGTTTGATAACCTTTCTGACATGGAATGTCCGTCCATCTCACTTTAAACGTACACGTTCGAGAATCTGCAGAAGCTTCATCCAACCTCATTAATGTGTAATTGAGGTCAGTCCTAAAAAAACGAACAGTGTTTTATTTAGCCATGGATCGCGGTGGCCCTCTGTAAATCCTCCAGTTACACGTTACATTACTATTATTCATACTGGACCACTCCTAAAACAATAGTGGGCGAAGAACAAACACTTAGCGGCAGTTTACAAAGGACGCAACACCTCCGGGACCGCTCGAATGTGTTTCATGTCCAACAAATAATATAAAACTAGCGTTACATATATTAGAATACAATATAGATGTTACTCGACAAGAGAAAATACTGTAGTCAATATAAAGTAGGCGGGTGAAAAGATACCTAACTGAAGGCTATGCCCAGCAGTGAATTAGTGTGGGTTGCTGATGATAATAGATATTATCTACTTAACTTTGGTGACACAGTTTTGTTAGTTTATATCATTTATTGGAAATGGTTTTCGAAATTCGTGAGTTATTTCAGAGGTAGAGTCTCCAGAGTATCTTAATCAGTCTAAATTGTGAACTTGAGGTGGGAATTTGGGGACTCTGGCATAATTTGGGGTCAAAACGGACAATCTATTAGTGACGATATTTTCTTAGTCCATGTGACTGTCGATATTATTATAACTCAAAAAGTATACTAGTATGATTAAGTTTTGAATCAGGTACCCAGATATATCATACTTAGGTATATGTTATTTAAATATCCAGCGATGTTCAGAAAAATACGTAAATTTTTCATAAAGCCCATTGTTTCAAAAATCACTCAACAATAGAAATATTTTTTAATCAGTATCCAAATTTTAACATTCGATGTTTCGTAGCTAGTGTACATATTTGCATTGTAGTATTGTTAGTAGTTTTCCGCCCGCGGCTTCGCCTACGAGGAATAACTGTATCGCGGAAATTTGTTTACCACGCGGAAACTACTCACTCTATCGGGATAAAAAATATCGTATGTTTTAATCTAGGATATGTTCTACCTGTATACCAAATTTCATCCAAATCCGTTCATCCGTTTCGCCGTGATTGAGCAACAAACATCCAAACTTTCGCATTTATAATATTAGTTAAATGAGAAGTTTTGTATGACAATTATTTTATTATGAAAGGCCCCACGTCTTTCATAAATCTATTCTTTAGATGACGGTTAAAAAGGTATTAGATATATTTTTTCTTGTCAGTGTGGACGTAAACTAGGGTCTCCTGCGCCTGTTTTATCGAAACATTACACAAAAACAAGAGAACAAAGCGTGGCTATACACATACAGATGTAATGCATACACAATGTTTTTGCTTTCCGTGGCGTGTATGAAAACAAATGTTTTTGTGAATTCTTTTATGTGTAATGTTTCTAGAAAAAAGGAATATTACAAAATTTCAGACTACATTAATGATAGTAAATCCATGGGATTAAACGGCTCCTCTACACGATATATGAAAATTGTTGTAACCTCTCTAGATTGTAAATGACTGATTGAAAAGAGACAAATCCTCTGAGTTTCTCGCTAGCTCTTCTCAGTAGTGGTCGCGTTTCGAGCTAGTGGTATTTTAAAAAACAAGTGACGTTCATAAGTGCATATTGTATTGCCTACATGAATAAATGATTTTCATTTCATTTCATTTCATTTCAAAGTATGGCATCTACAATACTATAAAGAAATCATAGTTTTGGAGCCAGAACGACCTATAGGTTATTTACCTTCATGGTTATTTACTCGCTGCCTATTAGTTTGATGAAAAGCAACAGCGAGTAAAAAATCGGATTTATACGCAATTTTTTTAAAACGTATCCAGTTTTGCTGCCTGTGTTTATTTACTTAAAGTAAACAATTGGAATACTCGACGAAGGCAACATAGAACTAGGTATACTTTTTTAGGGTTCCATGTCAATAGTGTAGCCGTGAGTAAAAAATCGGATTTATACGCAAGTTTTTGAACGGTATCCTGTTTTGTTGTTTGTGTTTAATTACTTAAAGTAAAGAATTGGAATGCTCGACGAAGGCAACGTAGACCTAGGTATACTTTTTTAGGGATCCATGCCAATAGTGTTGACACTCGATAGTCCACTATCGATAGCATCTCGATAGTCTATCGATAGTTTAAGCAAAAACAATAGTATCGATAGTTTCGATAGTATCGATATATCGTAAAACTATCGAGAATTCGGCAACACTGTGCCAAAATGGTAAGAACTCATAAGGGTGTGTGAATTCGTGTGTGAATTCGTCTATCTGTCCGTCCATCAGTCTGTGCGAAATGAGGCGGTTGAAAATTTGAAATTGGGACTACTAGGAGGAAAGGTTTTCATCTGCACATTTTAAAATAAGTTTTCATTTCCTTTTCGGCCGTAAGTTTTAGACTTATGAAGTATAATTTCTATAAGAATAACATTCCTTATTTCGGTATTTTGCAAAGCGATTTATTAATATAATTAGGGTTGACGTATGTTTATGTAAATATTACAGAAAAATAAATCCATGTCTCAAGTTTTAGAACTAAACTTACTCAAGCGGTACAAAAAGTAACTTCATTAGACGATATTATTACACTTGTACTTATTCATAGAGTCCAATGTAACGAATCACTTATAAGAAATATTATGTATTTATCACTACATTTTATTTGCAATTTGTTTGTGAACAGTTGTGTCTTATAGATGTTTATTTGTAACCTATGTATTATGTAGTACTTAGCTAACGGAACCCTTCTCGGTGTGCGAGGCCGACTCGCACTTGGCCGGATTTTTAAAATGATTTACTTTTTATACAATAAAGTGTTTCACAATTACTTTATAACTTGTGTATGTCGATGTTATTTTTGTAATATATATTTTTTCTTTCATTGAGTAAATAAATAAAATAAAATTCAAAGGGTTCGCTTCAGGATAAAAATGGAATCAAAAGAAATCAATACATTTCCTTCGTTCTCGTTGATTTGACGTCTAAATATAGTATATACCGCACCGGTGTACCGTATTAATTTCAGAAACAGAAGCTTTTGCCTTCAAAATTAATTATTTACCAAAGGCTCTAGAAATAGGAAATCTAATTGGGGTTAGCTTAATTGGTTCACATACACAGGCAGCTAGAAAACAAGTGTACTTCAATTGGTCTAATGTCATACGAGCTTTGCTCCCCGCAAAGTTCTGTTTAGTTTGACACATTTATAATTGGAAAGAACTGAAAAGTGGCTGTTCGTCGT
Source organism: Oegoconia quadripuncta (assembly GCA_949316235.1). Classification (NCBI taxonomy): domain Eukaryota; kingdom Metazoa; phylum Arthropoda; class Insecta; order Lepidoptera; family Autostichidae; genus Oegoconia; species Oegoconia quadripuncta. Next base: position 6,881,573 of record OX438754.1, read on the forward strand.
CATTTAAAAAAATCTGCGTTTGACAACCTGTTTGCACAGTATAACGATAACAAGCCCATAACGGAGCAAACCGTCATGTTCATGTAAAAGCAGATCAAAAATCAAAATCAAAAATGCTTTATTTTGTAGGTACACAAGGGTACACTTAAAATAGTCATATTTTACATTTTTAAAGCTACTGCTTGTTCAAAAGGCAATTTTCCCCTGAGAAGATCAAGCAAGAAACTCGACAGGTCGCTCTTTTAAAAAAGCTATGGGGACACAGCGTTCTACACTAGGAGATGGTAAGTGCGGATCAATGGATTTGTGATTCCATGCTGTGAATTTTGGGGCGAAAGAGTTGTGTAAGCCGGGGTTGTACAGGTCACTGACTTGGCCTAATGCTGTTTTCATTGAATATAACTTGGTTCATTGAATATAACTTTCATTGAATATAGTGTGTAGTGTATAAGCCTGAAGAGGCCAGATCTAGAGATCATCCCAAAATGATGTATATCTTTTTTTACCTGGTTCTATGCACGAATAAACATTTTTTTCATTCATTTCATATCACCAAATGTTTCATTTGCCCAAGGAAAATAGTGTTATAAAAGTTCCACTATTAGTCACCCATCCAAGAAATTACCGCGTCAGACGTTGTTTCACAAATCAGTAACGGATAGCGTGTCGTACCCACGCCCGACGAGGCATTCTAGCTCCTTGGTTATTGTGTCACTGATATAAGAACTTATACTTTCAAACTTCAAGCATTTATCATCTTACGTTCAACGTAATAATATAATATAATAAATATAATCAAATATAATTAATACTAATATACTAATATCATTTATTGTAAGGAAATTTAAATCTATTGGAAAAATAAACATTTGTATGTCAGTCAGTATGTTTAAACTATTTATAAATCGTTTTTTTTTAAACACACACTGAAACGCTGAAGCTTGGAGTCAATTTCAATTCTTAAAAAAACCCTTGTCTACAATTATGATATTAGAATCAATATTTCTTACATGGGGAAGGCAAAAAATTATACGTACATAATTTCTCGAACTTTATACCAAATGTTTACCTTTCGAAACATACAGATATGCACACGTGATAGGGGGTAATTTAACGCGCCATTAAAACTTGCAATCTTTAGATGTCTTTTGGTGGAAAGTTCAATAGCATATTTTGTTTTCTTTGTATCTGAAACTAAATCAATGATCACTATTCATCTTCACTGGGGTGTCGGGAAGAAAGGGGCAAACCTGGTATGGACGCAGGCCTCCTCGGTCTTCCGCAGCCTCCAGACGAGATGATTCGCTGATTCAATGTAAGATTTGCGCGGGACCGCCTGAGTTGCTATTTTGTGTGGTTTATACACGGCTGATTTCGCGATATGAATTCAGCGCTGAATTGGAAGCTCAAAGCGATGTGCTCGACCCGAGTGTCAGATAGGAAGTGAAGTTTGTCTGTTACCCCCACGATAGGATGAAAAATGAAGAGAAATTGAGGGTAGGAAATAGATAGATAGATAGATAAAGCCTTTATTTGTTTCCACAGTCACACACATTCATTTAGCTTATACATATTGATACACAGATAAGGTAACACATTTACAACAATAACATAATATTGTAACACTAACATATATGTGTGTGCTGCAGCAGTACAAATGGGTCATAGCTCAGTGTATTAGATTGCTCATTGAGTAAAACACTGATTTTCAGCTATCCCCTGTTATAGTGCTGTACCTGTTATAAATCATACTAACTAATACTTACGTTTTAATCTACCATTAATAACACTCTCTTTTTCGAACTAATGATGTATTATCATCAGCAAATACTACTGTATTGGTCTATATCTTACGCCAAAAGCCGCACTTGAGCAATCTCTCCCTGTATTGCAATATATTCTTTCATAACAGTGACGCCATTTTGATTGCTATTAAAAGCCATGTGCTACCAATAAAGGTCCTATAAGCTGCACTTGCACGATATCGTGACATGTTTCTATTGTTACGAGCGTTGGGGGTAAACCAATAACAACCCTCTACATACCATGGCTTCAACGGGTATGCTTTTACAATCCATAGAACAGTCGATTTACTGAGTAAGGAATCAAAGGTCAAGGCAGGCATGTCGCTGTCTGAATAGTGCATTATATACAAATTCTCCAGAATATTCCAAAGAGGGCTCGTTTACTTTACTTAAATTTATTCAGAATCTTTGAGAAGCTTCTATGGAAAGCGTTAATGCTTTTCGGTCATGACTTCACTCTCCTGGAAGTCTTAGTAGAGATGAGCCTCTATCGTGGTATCATTTGCATAGCTTTTCATGGGGCGATTTGTCCTATTCGCCACTGTATTTGCTTAGAATTGTTATACGGATGTAATGAAACGGCAAAGGTTCATACCGAACATTATTTTTATCCACAATTGCGTCTTATTAATTAAAAACTAAATACTATTGCGTAAAAATAAATAAATCTATGAAATGTTGTTGATCCTATCCTGTATCGCTTAGATGAGAATTAGCAGGATTCTACTTCCAATTTAGTAGTAATAGTTTCTGTAAACAATATAGTTTGTAAACAACCTTGTGGACTGAATTTCTCCACTAGATTCCATTTCTCGGTGAATTGCAAACAAACATATCCAATATCGGAAAATGCATGTATTTTGAGTTTGAAGTACGTTTCCTATATCTCACTATAAAGTGGGTGTTCACTCGCAGAAATACAATACTACGAAGTGAATGGCGTTTTATTTTCGAACAGCAATAAAAGGAAGAATTGAGGACAAACTGCATCGTTACACATGTATCGACGAACTTGTGACACTATGTCGCGCTAGTGGGCGGGTCTGTGACGTCAGCGGAACCCTGTGGAAAACGAGACCCTGCAAATTGAGAACTGAACAAGTTACCTATATGTGGCGATATACATATAGCGATAAGGGCTGGACTGCATTAAGGCAGCTAAGCGATGCGAAGCATCATATGTAGAACAGAATATCATATTTAAAGAACAATTTTCAACCGCCTCCGTGGCTCAATGTGGCGGGGTCTACCCCGCTGTGGATCGAACCGACCGAGTACTTAAACATCTATGTTTAAGTACTCGGTTTGATTGGTGGTAGAGCATTTTAAATGTCCGCCTGCTAGCTACCACCATAAATCTGCCGCCAAGCAGCAATGTTATTCCTGTTGTCAGAGATAAGATAGCCAGTACCCCAATAGTGTTGGAGTGGCGGGTCAGAAGGCTTCCACTTACGACCTCATCTTCACTTAACATCAGGTGTAATTGAGGTCAAGTACCAACCCGTTGTACATAAAAACAATTATATCAACATTATTTGGAAAACCTTCACAATTATAAAAATAAATAAAAATAAAATATCCTTAGACATACACACAGCGCCATCTAGTTCCATAGTAAGCAACTATAGGCTTGTGTTGTGGATACCAGATGGTTGATATACTATAGATACATTTTTTTTGTAAATAAATACTTATTATAAACGAAAACATCCATAACTCGGGTACAAATGTCCGTATTCATCACACAAACATTTGCCCCTAGCGGGATTCGAACCCGCAACCTTTTGGTACAGTTGCTAACCACTACACCAAACAGGTCGTGAAATAAAAAAATATTATAAGCGAATAGTAAATTAAAAGGAGCTAAAGGAAAAGCAATCTCTCATATTCCAACTTCTTTGGCAGAGCGAGAACGTTCGGCGGTATTGTTGAGAGGGTGTAACTTGCAACTTGTCACGCGAATGGTCGTTGCTGGCACTGCCGCACGCCGGTCCGAACGAAAAGCCTTCCTTTGGCAACGTGCCAGCTATTCCTCCACGTAATTACACCTTTGTTTGCACACAAAGCAGTCCTACCATTAGAACAAACACCGAAATTAAATCCGTCCAAATACGATTTGAAAAGAACCCTGAGTTTTACGCAATCGAAGTAGAGATAACGCTGCCCGTTCACGAGAGATTTTTTGTAGGACCGATCAAATCAATACTTTTATCACCGATATTGTGACGGATTTTTTGTAGGACGTGAGCGTTGAAATAATGCAATCAGTACGTTCCATTATTTTGCTACAAAAAATCGGTCATCGATTGTCGGTCGTGGGCGGGCAGCCTAAGAAGTAGAGAGACGATTATTTTTTTGTACAGTCGGTGTCATAATTATTTTTACACGACAACGGCGAAGCTAAAAAGAGGGTGATGTGTTCTACGCGTCTGTGTCTATGTGTCTACAGTCTAAACATCTCAAATGATGTCTATCTCCTCCCGGACATAGCTAAATATCTTCGATACGGTTTAACTGATATTCATTAAATGTGACCAATAACATAAATAATATTAGTCTAACTAATATTATAATTGCGAAAGTTTGGATGTTTGTTTGCTTTTTGCTCAGTCACGCGAAACGGATGAACGAATTTGGATGGAATTTGGTATATAAGTAGAACATACCCTAGATTAAACAGGATACTTTTTATCCCGATAAGGTGAGTAGTTTCCGTGGGATAGACAAATTAAACATGTGCGCGATAAAGTAATTCCACTCAGGCGAAATCGCGGGCGGAAAGCTAGCCTTTAATATAAAAGACCACTCAAATCGGACCATGCTTAGTGTATATTTTCTTTGGCCTTACTGAGATACATTCGGCTTGCGACTGGACACGCACACACATACAAAGCCGTTCAATATAAATATTACTTTTCGCCTGCGTGGAATAACTTTATCGCGGAAATTTTGTTTATCCCGCGGGAACTACTTTATCGGGATTCGGGATAAAAAATGTCTATCTTTCAATCTAGGGTATGTTGTACCTGTATACCAAATTTTATCCAAATCCGTTCATCCGTTTCGCCGTGATTGAACAACAAACAAACAAACATCCAAAGATTCGCACCTATAATATTAGTTAGATTCGTAAATTGGCCGACATCATTTCGTAATAGAGCTTGGTTAGCTGCAAACACAAAAGTTGGTGATGGAATTATGATGCTACGTAGAGTTCGTGTTTCCGAATCGGAAGTGGTTCGATCCGGGTATCGGTCCAAGGCGAGTTGGTAAACAAACATCTACATGAACAGGGAATTCTCATTTGATTTAACCTTTTAGCACAACTTCATGCCATAGTTTAATTTGGTTAAACAATTATGATACGGAGACATAACGATTTTTCATAAGGTCAAAATCCTAATTCACCTAATAAAGAGCAAAACTAATACGTCATGGAAAATCCAAAAATTTAAAAAAGTGGTAATTTTTTTCCAACATTATTTTATTTAAGGACTTCCTTTTAGGCTTTTTGACGGGATCTCGGCGAGTGAAGTTGCATGTTTCTTTATAATTCTTATAATTTGTGCATTCTAACTTTTGTAGCTTAATATTGGCAGAATATTGTACAGCAAACGTTAGGGATGGTGTACAAGTGAAGGGAAGTGTAAATTAAAGTGCATAACGAAGCTTTCGGGTTCCCACAAGAAGCCGCCAAAATCTTTTGTTGTGATCCGCATTCTGCCATTTTACTGAAGAATGACTTGACAGTGACTAGACTCTGTATACGCCAAGTATACGACGAATTACTTGTTTTGACTGAGACTGACTTAAAAACTGAAGAAATAAGAAAAATGAGACATGGCTGTTATGGGCTTAGATCCCTTTGCCTTTTCCGAGAGGAATAAAACGAAAAAAAAGGACTTCCTTTTAGAGATGACAGTTCCATCGTACCCTAACCAAGATTCACCGAGGAGAAAATACAAACATCATACAATAATGTAGCCGCTATTGATCCAGGTTTACCCAAAATTGGTTGAGCCAAACCTACATCGTATTGACTCAGCTTTAATTTTCTCATCGGTGTATCTCTTTCATTTCGGTTTCTATCATGAATTATGTCAGACTTTGTTTTCTTTAAACCACCTTTCAATTGCTCAAGTAACGGGCAACAACAACTTCTTGAGGAAGATGGTTCCACATGCTCGGAACTGTGTTGTTGATCATATGAAAGCCGACATTGGTGTTAGCTTCGAAGAGGTCCAATTTCTTATCATTTTTATGTCTGGCACGGATGTGACTGAGGTAGAAAATGTCATGTTAAAGCAATTGTACCTGTGTGACAAGAACTTGTAAGTCTCATGCGGAAACGGTATTTTTCTGACTTTCTTTTGGGCAAGACTATGGGACTTTTCACCAAAAAATATCTATAGATTTCCACATTTTAACGGCGATAATGGGCTCACCTCCTGTTACGTGCATTTCCGTAATTTTCAAAAGGTGAACCGTGGATGTTGTTTCAACATTAAACTTTTAATATTTGGAATAATTAAGGTCGTGACGTTATGTATGTATATTGGCACTTATGTCTTTCCATCCTAATGGATAATGCTCTGCATAAATACCTACTTATCTCTAAAACAGCGATGAATTTCAACGACTTCTCGTTCGAGTAGAATCCAATCTTCATTTTGAAAATGCTCTACGAGTATGTAATAGAAATATTTTGCTTGCGGATGCTCATATAGACAGAACAGGAGATCGAAGTGTATGTTACATCAGGAGAGGCCCGGATATTGCAGTGGATACGCTGGGAGGCGCTCGCCGACGTATAGGCGCAATATTTCCCGCCATTTGTCATATTGCATTCGAGTTGGGTCGGTTTAGTTTTCTTGGCATATTCATGTTTCAATTGGGGATTTTTAGATTCAGCAAGCGGATGGTATTTTGAGAAATTATTCTGCGTCTGGTATCTGATTAGCAGATGATAGGCTGTTTTACAACTAAAAGCGCGTCCGTCAAAACACTTTAAAAAGACGAGCAAGTCTTCTTCTCTCGACTACAACAAATGCTGAGTTGGGGACCTGATTTGATGCCACTTTGCGACACTGAAAACTAGCCAATGCATACCTACTTATATTAAGTTCCACATTTATATGTTGTGTTATATAGTACATAGGTAACAATTAAATGTATTGTATAAGTGTCGCTAAACGGATCAAATAAAGTTTTCTTATTCTTATTCTTATAGATATTTTTGGTGTAAAGTCCCATGCCTAAGTTGCCTTTTACGACACTCATGCATGGAAAGAGACTGGTTGGTTAAATTTGTTTTATGTGTTAACCACAAGAATTCAATTGTATCTGGTTGAATGTTTGATGACAATGATTGCCATTTTACCATATAATATAAAGCTTTTATTATATAAGGCTGTTGTGGTTTTTAAAGTAGATTTTGTTATGGACATAGTTATATCTATGTAATATTAATCTCGAATCAAGCTCGCTGCTTTACATCAATTTCTATAGATTCAGACAACAACCATTTCCAGTTATCAACCTATAAATGAATTTCCATCAGTTGACTATCACATTTAATCATCAGTAAATGTCCCACTATAGAGCATAGACCTTTTCGCACAATAGGGAGAGCAAACTATAGTCGCACGCAAATTGGAGGACGAAAATTTTCAAACAAAATTTCATATCAGGCGAACAGACAGTGTTGTCATAATTAATTTTGGAAAAATGGTAGATGAGATGCCATAAATTGGTAGAATTTGAAATGAAAAATAGATCTACTAACTTTGGTTCAATAAATTCAAAATGTATAAAAACAGATAAAACATGTTTTATTTGTGACGTTCAAGAAATGAACCTATTTCAGAAATAATTTTAAATTTTCTGAGCTATTCTTCTCATTAAAATAAACTTATGACTATCACAAGATCACAACACAAAACACTTTTATTCAGCAAAAACCTAGGTAAGTGATATGAATCAAGTATCAGTCTGCTCTTAGTCACTAAGCCCATAATGTTTTTTATAAAAAAAATTTACAGTCGATAATATTTTGAAAAATATGTAGATTTGAGGCCGAGTGTGGTTAATAGGTAGACCTACCTAAAAGTTCATAGATGTGACATGCTGCGAATCAAATGATATTTTTCTTCATCGATAAGCCAACAATGGTGTGCCATTACATGAAATTAAAATTCTATACAGTACCTACCACATGAATCGCATACCAGATTTACTGTTATTTATCACAACATTTCAATCATATTGTAAATCTTGCAATGTGGGTAAAATAGAAATAGGATATAGGGGCCTGGAATCAATTTCAGAGCGCAGAGTTGGGATTGAAAGGACGAGCGATTACCAGACAAGCTGATAGTGGATCACACCCTAGCCACACTTCTGACAAATAGAACTAATAAATTTCATAAAACGGAATTCGCTAACCTATCAACGATAAAGGAAATTCTTTCATACCTTTTATAAGTAATGTAAACTCTTTGATTGAATTACACACATTGCTGGTTGATGCCACTCAATGAGTGGACAAGTCATACATGAAAAATAATCTAAGGAAACACCTTAACGTATTTTAAAATAGTTGCCGTTTGCTAATATAACCTCTTTTCGAAAAGTTAAAATTTAAAATAACACCAACATAACTACATAAATAGGTACCTACTACATAATGCCTAAACATTTTATTAAAATTCATAATAATTAAAATTTCTTTTTTGTGAATATTTTAAGATATTATTATAAATAAATAATGCATGTACCTTTTGAGAACCTCAAGCGGCCCAAATATGAGAGCCACTGAGACTAAGTGGGGATTATATTATTACTCCATTCGGGGTGGAAACCCTTGGGCCGTGGGGGCTGGCCGCCTGGGCGCTCATTGTCTTTTTCGAGAGATATCTGAGCTTCTGATCGAAACTTCAAATGATCGGAAGGCTGGCGGCTATTTCGCTCAGAGGCTAAGTCTCGCTGTCCAAAGAGGAAACGCACTCAGCCTCTTAGGCACCCTTCCGGTTCAACAAGATCTGGGACAATTTTTATATTTGAAAATGTGTATTTTATTTTTCTATTTGTAAATGTGTATTTATCTATTTTGGTTTTGTAAGTATGTACAAAATTCTTTATGCACTTATGTTATATCTATTTTTTTTTTCAAATATAGTTAAAATCATAAACTTGTTGTAATTTAGTGTACCTTTTAAATTCCTAATCGTTTACTAGTAGTAAAAGAATATTACTAGGGTATTTGGACTCAGAAGTAATTATGAAAAGGTAATACTTATGACAGTTAAGTACTTAATTTCGTTGTCGACTAAATTTTCATCGAGGCTCGAAAGTAATCATAATATTCACGCTAAAGAAATTACCTAATGTGAAACTATTGAAAAAGATCAAATTAAATGCAATCCAATTATAACAGCCATTTACGGATAAGACAACCCTGTCTTCAGCTTTTAATTACAAAACTGACTTAGTTCAAAGTGGAACTTTAACTTAATAATAGAGTGAGCTTACCAATTACCAGTTGCCGTAACTCTTAGAGTTGTGTGCAAGTTTAACTGTATCGCGTCTTTGGCTTAATGTTATACAAAGGGCGCAAAAAAGAATTTGATAAATGCTTAAAAACGTAGACAAGTGTGAGTCCAACTCGTCGAGGGTTCGCATATAAGCAATCAACTAGTTGAAGTTGCACAGACAGCATGATGACCTGTTTGGAGTGCTAAAAACCGTGACTGCTATACCAAAAGGTCACGGGTTCGAATCCCGCTAGGGGCATATGTTTGAATGATGAATGCGGACGTGTGTACCCGTGTTAAGGATAGCCATTTATAATATGTGGCAGTGCGCGGGGCACATTGGTCGTAGGACCTACTGCCGTCAGGGCGGACCACGCACCGGATGACGCAGCGTGGGCGCCATGAGGTGGACCGAAGATTGGTAAGAATCGCGGGAAGCCTCAGGATTCGGACGATCGTTGTGGAGATCTTTGGGGGAGGCCTTTGTCCAGCAGTGGACAACTTTCGGCTTATGTGATGATGATGATTTATAATATGTATATATTTACAAAACATAGATATTCCTGTAGTTTATCAACCATGTGGTATCCATAATATAAGCCTAGTTGCTTAGTGTGGGACTAGATGGCGCTGTGTGTTTATTTATTTTATTAAAGCACAGATTATGAGACAATGCGTAAATTTCCATAATGTTTAGGTAAAACAATAATTTTTCGGACTGCTAAACTGTTTTTTGCGGATTTCTATAAAACTGTTTTAGTCGGAGATATCATTTTATTGTCCCTGAAGTACTTGCATAATGTCTATCAGTTACAAATTATTTAAGATTTTTCGCTTAATACACTTCGTAGGCAATGTCGTGGGGTGAATTTTCATACATTTTTGGTTATAAGCTAAACAGTATATGGCTTAAAAATAAAACAAATATAGTGTTTAAAAAACCTGTAAATATAGTCCTTATTATGATAGCCGACTTGACCGTGTAGGTACTTCAAATCCTTTGAAATGTGTTGAATATGAGTCTCTAACTGTGCCAAAGTTTAGGTCGATAGTTACGTAGTTCTCAAGATAAACAGGTATGACAGACTAGTGTTCCTTTTTTTGAATGAATAAATATTTGCAATAAGACAATCTGCTTAAGCTTTTGTAGGGAATCCTAAAAATGCTGGTTCAATTGGTAGACCGGTCATTCTTAGACCCTCTAATCCAATAGAACAGCATATCAAAGGTTTTGTTTTACACATTGCTATACACATCATTGGATTTATTTGTAGTTATTTAGAAGAAAAGACCTCTCAAGGTAGGTACAGGTTATTTTCTATCTTTATTCTATCTCTATAGCCATATCATAAAATAACGCTTTGGCAGTAGTTTCGATCAGACGAAATGGAAGTCGGAAACCCCGTTGCCTTTTGTATTCTCACGAGTAGGTATACTCTGCTTTGTAGGTGGGTACATAACGCGTGGCCTCACTGTAAGCGACTCATTTTCAAGTAAATACTATCTGTTGTATCTGTGTGGAATTTGTAGAGAATTGAAAATCTAGAATTGTGTTCCTTATCTCTTTGTTAGGACAATTTATTTTTAGTTGGTATCTACTCCTTTTGTCACGTAGTTTTGCTTACAATATAGAAAAAATCGTCGATAAAACATCACGGACTTTATTCCAAATGGGTTGGTCAGACATTTTGCTGTCGCTTTGGAGATGGGTGTTTATAGCTACACTACAGTTTCCAACTACAGTAGCTATCATCGCTATTTTGTACTGTGTATATTTATTTCTGTATCCGATAAAATTATTCTTATTCTTATATCCCAAACATTAGCGTTTGGATGTTCCAAACAATAAAAGTGTAATGCATGAAACAACATCCACGTTTCACCATTATAAATATATAGAAATGTACTCGTAAACGGGCGAGCCCATCGCCGTTAAAACGTGCAAGTCTATAGATGCTTTTTAGTGGAAAGTCTTAGTTGCGTTTTACGACACCCACGGGAAGTGATGGTTCTATTCTTTTTAAACATACCGTATTATGTAGTAAATATATAAATATATAAAGAAATTATTAGTATTGTAAGTGACAAAGGACAGGTCACCTTTGCCATATAACGTCGATGTTCTTAGTTAGATGAGTTATACTGGAGAGATAATGGAGGACTGTGGGAGTCCGTGCCTTGTAATTTGAAATAAGGTTAGCGTGGTCTCTTGTAAAAATAATAACTTCGTTTGAGAAGCAAATCCAGTTGTATTACAGGACCGAACTGAAGACACTAGAAAGTCTCACCATCTAAGTATCTAGTTTACTAGTAGTATCAAGTTGAGAATAATTAAAAAATTAAGTCTCATGAACGAAATTGCCGTCTCCTTTTGATGAATTTATCTACCCATTTTAAGAAATAGTGGAGGGAAAACAAATGGCAAACTCTATAAATGTTAAAATAAAGCCGAAAACACTAGAAGTATAAAGTTTTGCTGTATCCACCGCTGTCGCCGGTGCTCGTAATATGAAAATGAGTTTGTGAGTGCCTCGGGCCGGCGCCTGCTAACTTTGATGAGGCTCCACTTGATTTAGATTCATAGCTTTTCTGATGGCATTTGGATTGCTTACTTATGTTCTGACGTCACTCTTTCTATTCCACTTTGTAAAAGAACAATGAGCAACTTGTAATCATTTGCGAACTTTTTGGTTGTTCCGAAGCTTTGCAATGGAAAGTTTGAGAAAAACAATAAAGGTGTGTATTAATGTTTGAGACTCGCATTGAAAAAATATACACTACCAAAAGAATCTCTTAAGGAGTCTGCCTAAGATGTGGTAAGATATTTTCGACGTAGTACGGTGAGCTCAGCGGTATTTTCTTTGAACGTGTGGATGTCGAATTCGATAAAAAAAATTTCGATTACTCATATAAAGTAAACCAATCTGAAACCACCTTTAGTATGGACGTCCAACAATTTTCGGTTGAATTTAGCTCTGATTCCCAGTGGAAAGTTATTCGTAGGTAATCAGGAGTGGAGTCACAGTAAACAGGAATTACATGAATTAAACTTCACTCTGTATAAATTCAAAATTAAGAAAATCCCCGAAAGATTATATAATCCAGATTAAAAGCTAAATATCTTCGACGCGGCTTAACCGATTTCTATCGAATATGAATAAGAACCATCTCCAAACACCAGTTTACAAAAATAAATCGTTTTCAAATGGGTTCAGCTGAAAGCTTTTGACGTTGGAGGTAAAAAAGTTAAAAGCGAACGTAATCAAATCAATATTCTAAAGAGAAACCTTATTATCCATTAGCCATTTACTGCAAATTCATTTGACCTTTGTAAGAAGAAAACAAAAGCAAACACAACAACCTTTACCTTAGGACCTTTAGTCCCAAAATCTGGGCCGGTTTATAAATATCTACTCAACAATTCCTATAAAGACTTATAAATATAAAATGTAAGTATACCGAAAGCAAAATAAAGAGGTAAGTTTTAATAAACTGTCGCGAAGTTTTGCTCCTCGAAGAATTTCATTTGTTTATTTATGTCTATACAATTTTCCATTTCCCGAGTGTAGCGAGTATTACGAAGGATTCCAACCTATTTTCTATTCTTTCTACAAAAAGGTGAGTGGGTTTCAATACTAATCTAAAATCGTAAGATCGATCGTTTGAAGTGATACCTACAACGAGACATGTGAATGCGTAGGTCATATCGTCGACCAAACAAATATTAGATCTTTTTAAATCAAAATTGCACCAAAATTATTTACAGAATAAAATCTTTTAATACGAAACAACAATTTAAAAGGATTCCAGGGATTTACTCTCTATATGCGTAAACGATCAACGTATGACACGTTGATCGTTTATCGAATGTCAATATATCGGTTATCCTTAGGTCTCTGACCTAATTGGATTAGGAGAATGAGTGAGCATGTCACGACCTTTCTTTATATTTAGTTATGCCATGTAGAAAATGCACCTACACAATGTGAAGACGCCTGCTTACTAGAATTTCGATGAAATAAAATATCGAAATAATGACGGTCAATAAATTAGATTCGATAAATTGTCATCGATCTAAACGCTGATATATTGACATTCAATGTTTAGTAATTCGATTTAATGCCACATCGATAAGCAACATTATCGATATACTGAAGAATGATTTCCGATGTTGAGTTTTATAAAGTTAAGTTTTACTTACTGATTTTCAGTAAGCGCGGTCCTCAAATGTCTGAAAAAATAGATTCGATCTAAAAGTGAGTGTAGGGAAAATGAGAAAGTGCGTAAAAATAATGGTTTATTCATAATTCAATCACGTCTGCTCCTGACTGGCCTTTTACCTTGTCAGGGATATGACGAAGTACCTCCGGACGGTATTTCAATATTAGGTTGCGTATTTTTATGAAATTCATTACTTGTAATTTAAATATGTAACAGGTAGGTATTTACATATTTTTTCTATTTGGTTTTCTTATTTTGAAAACTAAAAAATGTTGTCGCATATTACAATATACACACAGAAGTACCAGGATAACAGGAGCTGCGGTCACAACGGGCGAGAGCGGCGGACCCTCGCCTCCACTTGATCTCGTTGATACGAACACATTCTCTTCAGTCGATTTCTGGTAGTCTATGTAAACCTTGGTGATTCCTGTAGTCCCGATTTGCAATTTTTGATTCGGAACAAGAGATTTATCTTATGTTTTCACAGGCAACTGAAAATTGCTACATGTGCCATCTCATGAGATTTGCCATATGCGGGTTCGGGGATGTAGTGTGTACAGTGTCTCCAACTCTCTGTGTCAAAATTACGGTGTTACCAGTCCAAAATTACGGTATATCGTAAAAAATTACGACCAACAATTAATTTTAAATACGGTAAAACTACGTAGACCAAAGGTTGCCTGGAAGAGATCGCTTTTTGTGATTCGCTATATATATCTGTAGATATTAAAAACAACACGTACCGACACAATTACTTGCAGCTCTAAAGTGTATTGTACACTGTAGGTACTGTTTTTACACCAATGTACAGAAATAAATAGAATCAAAAATATTCCAAATAAACCACCCCTTGCATACCAATAAATCTCATTGTTACTATAACAATATACCTTAAATTTGTGTATATTGTGTTGCTAACCAAATTGCAGTAGAAAGTTGCACCGTAATGACACGTGTAGGTAGGTGGTAGATTTATTACGGCGTAGTTGGAGACACTGAGTGTGTATAAAGAGGACTTCCAAGCTTCTTCAGCTGAAGTTGTATGGACAGATTTTAGGATTGCCAGTGAATTTATTCCATCCAGTTGAAGACGGTGCTACGTTTATAGTACGCCTTCGAAGCGTAGCCAAGGGTATCTGTGCGCGATGCACCTCATTTGTATCTTTTTATTTTTTTATATTTTATTATCATTGATGCCTTTTGACACGTTAATATATTGTTTCTTGATCAAAATCATCAAAATCAAAATCAAAAAATGCTTTATTTTGTAGGTACACAGGGTACACTTAAAATAGTCAGATTTTACATTTTTAAAGCTACTGCTTGTTCAAAAGGCAATTTTCCCCTGAGAAGAACAAGCAAGAAACTCGAGAGGTCGCTTTTTTTAAAAAAAGGTTTTTATATTACAAAATTATTAATTATTATTTTATGTTATAATATTTGATTATTAATTGTGAAATAGCCTGGTTATGCGAACGGGCTGGTTATGTCCATGATTGTTTATCTTCTAAATAATCTGATATTTTATAATATGCTTTCTTAATAAGTTTCTGTTTTATAGTATCTTTAAATTTATTGAAAGGAAGATTTTGTATATCAACAGGAACTTTATTGAAAAAGCGTATACATAACCCTTTGAATGAATTACTGACTTTGTGGAGGCGACTTATGTGACCTGCAAGTTTATCTTTATTTCTTGTATTGACATCATGTTTATCACTATTTTTCCTAAATGATGTTATATTTTTTTTTACATATATTAGATTTTCAAAGATGTACTGTGACGAAAAGGTTAGAATATTATACTCTTTAAATCTATCTCTAAGTGACACTGCAGGTCTCAATTGATAAATTGCGCGAACGGCTCGTTTTTGTAAAACAAAGATTGTATTTATATCCGCGGCATTTCCCCACAGCAAGATACCGTAAGACATCAGGCTATGGAAATAACTAAAATATACTAATCTAGCAGTATTTACGTCCGATATTTGTCTAATTTTTTTGACTGCATACGCTGCAGAGCTGAGCTTCTTCGCCAATTTATGGATATGAGGACCCCATTGTAATTTGGCGTCCAAAGTAATGCCCAAAAATACAGTGGACTCAACAAGGTCTAGAGTGACATTTTTTATCATTATATTTGTGGGCACCTCCCTGACATTAGGCAGTACAAATTTAACACATTTAGTTTTTTTTTCATTCAGTAACAAATTATTTGCCGTAAACCATTCTACTATTTGAGAAATAGCGTTGTTCACGTCGTCATAATTTAATTTTAGTCTATTTACTTTAAACAATACAGAGGTATCGTCAGCAAACAATACTATTTCATGTTTATTCTTTACAAGGTTTGGCAAGTCATTTATGTAAACCAAAAACAAAAATGGTCCGAGAATGGAGCCTTGTGGGACGCCCATACAGACTGTCGACCCTGACGATGTATTGCCACTGATATCAACCCTCTGAACTCGGTTACTCAAATAAGAATTCAGAAGGTCGAGAGCTCGGCCGGTTACACCATAATGACGTAATTTCCTGATTAAAGTGTCGTGATGAACGCAATCAAAGGCCTTGGACAAGTCGCAAAATACTCCTATTGCATCTTGCGCATCTTCCCAAGCCTCAAAAATATATTGTAAGAGCTCGACACCTGCATCGGTTGTCGAGCGGCCCCTAGTAAAACCGAATTGTTTATATGACATTAGATTGTTACTGTAAAAATAAGTCGATATCTGATTTAATATAATTTTTTCATAGATTTTGCTGAGAGTCGGTAGTATTGAAATAGGTCTAAAATTAGAGGGGTCTGATGTACTACCGGCTTTAAATAAAGGTATGACTTTACTGTGCTTCATCAGATCAGGAAATATGCCATCATCAGTACATTTATTAAAGATATAAGCTAAGTGTGGTGAAACACAATCAATTACGGCACTAATAATTTTTACTGATAAACCATGAAGGTCGGCAGTTTTTTTCTTGTCTAAAGATCGAAATGCTTTTATGATGTCTATAGGACTTACATGATTAAATTTAAAATGGGAGTCACAAATCTCCACATTTTGTTTTAGTAGCGATTCAGCGAGTGTGGGACATGAATTCAGAGATTTTGTAGTTAATATTGGAATATTAGTAAAGAATTTTTCAAAAGCTTCTGCAACTTCTAATTGTGAAGTTAGAATTCGATCATTAATTTTTAATCGCGTATCAGGGTTACGAGTTTTAAATTTACCAGTTTCGCTATTTATAACTTTCCAAGTTGTCTTTACTATGTCCGCGCTGTTCTTTATTTTGTTATTTATAAAATTTGCTTTTGCAGTGGCACACGCTCGCTTGAATATTTTCGAGTATTGCCTAACATATTCAATAAAACTTTCGCTCTTATTATATGTCCTTTCATCATAAAGCTCATATAACTTTTGCCTACTTTTATGAATTCCCACCGTCGCCCAATCACTAAAAACGAGGGAATTGTTGATTTTGACAGATTTTGTTAAGAAAACTTTATTACATTCAGTTTTTAAAATGTCAAATACTGATTTATATAATACATTAGGATCGTCACAGTACGGTAGATAATCTAGTTTCGCAGTCACTTTACTCTTATATTGATCGAGTAGTGACTCAGTTACAGGTACGTATGATATATCTCTTTTCAGCGTTTTATTAATTGCTAATTTAAAAATCGCTAACTGACCACAGTGATCTGAACTTAATTTATTTAAAATAGATTTATCACTGGGTTGTAAATTCGAGAAAATGTTATCAATGCAAGTAGCTGATGTAGAAGCTATTCTAGTGGGCACTGAAAAAAGATTAGCAAGATTATAGCAACTGAAGAAAGATTTAAGTCTTCTGGTTTGAATGCTATCTTCTAATATGTTTATATTAAAATCTCCGCAAATTACAATGTATTTATTTGAATTACTAATTTTACACAGGATTTCATCCATGATTTTCTCAAATAATTCATAAGATGAAGAAGGGGGTTTATATACACATAATACAGTAAGCCGCGCAATTTCCACACAGGCTATTTCAATAGTTCGCTCAACAGAAAGGTTTACAATGTCGAGGCGCTCTTTAAATTTAATATTATTACGAATTAGAATGAGACTACCGCCTCGTATTGCCTTCCTCCTGCTGAACGAGCTTGCAATCTGGTACTCCTTGAAGCCGAACATGAGCTCACATTGCTTATACCAGTGTTCCGTTATACACAATACATCAGTGTTAGTGCAGCTCATGAACAGCTCCACCTCTAGTTCTTTGCCACTCATACCCTGAATATTTTGGTGTACCAGATTAATACATTTTTGAATTTTTAAACCATTTTTTTTTCTTTTTTGGGGTGTGGCAACCCTTTTATAATTATTTTTTTCAAACATATTTTTTATAATGCCAGAGGTGGTCTCTGTTGTCTTATGATTTAATTTAAATTATTTGGAATGATTTCCAAGGATTTATTAATAATTAATGGCTGCCCAATAGAGGCGCCTGTTGGGTCAGTCACTAAAGTGACTGAATTTAAAATAAAATAAGATAGCATATTTGCTAATTGTCTTCTAAAATATTTGGGAAGATAATAATTATCTCCTGTCACATAAAAATATTTGGAACTAATAAATTTATTAGTGTAAGTTGTTGTTGATGTTGAGCTGCTAACCGCATTCACAGAATTAATGATCAATAATAATATAATATATAAATATTTCGGACATTTACACCAATCATCTAGTCACCAAACTAAGCAAAGCTTGCGCTGGAAACTTGATAACGGATAAACACACATAAATATTTATATAAATATCCATGACTCGGGAATAAATGTTTGTATTCATCACACAAACATTTACCCCTCGCGGGATTCGAACCCGCAACCGTTGGTTTCACTGACAGGGTCACTATCCACTACACCAATCGGTCGTCGAAAATTAATATAGTACTAACGTACCGAATTGTCAACTACTACCACAAAATACCTTTTTTCGCAGTTTAATCCACAACGGTCGTTGTTTATAATATCCTTTCGCAGCTAGCTTCACGTCATGGCATGTAAACGGTGTGGCTTAGTGATGAAGCTATGGGAGGAGCCTGCAACTATTTAGCTTTTAGCTAAAACTCAAAACGTTAGTACAAAATAAACATTATCAAAACGCTTTATTTATTTACCGTTTACTCAGTTTCTGTCACCTTAGAGTTCAGTAATTTGAAAACTTTTGTATGGACAAAGTTGTCGATCTTATCGATACCGTCACTTAATGAAAACCGAAGTTATATCGCCAATACTTGGCTCAATCTTGCGGGGAAACACAAAATATGCAAATAGCTTTAAAATTAACTTGGAGATGTGCCCGCCTAACTTTAAGTTTGTTTGCTTTAATCTGAAGCTGTTTAACATTCGCCCGATAGCGAGAAAAAACAGGTGAAATTACCTTCCAGTCTCCTCGTGTAAACACTCGCCAGATTTGTATTTAATTATTTAAGATAAAAGTTAATGAAGTAAACATTTGTTTTGCTAAAGGCAATAGCAAATCTTCCCAGTTCATCAAAAATTACTTTGTATTCCTTTAACAAAAATTTCACACGGTTCACGGCTTTGGTTAGTAATGCACAGAACAGCGCCGCCACCTTCCTACTTCTATTGCTACTTACTTGGCAAAGCAACCGACTTCAGTCAGGTAATGTGCATCATCAGATCTTCATCAAATGGAAAATAGGCCGCCATGGTCATAAGCCATATCAAACAAAAAAGAATCTGAGAAACTTTTTGTTGGAAAATGAATTTATATATGACATTTTCATATCCTCCTGACATGCTTTCTATTTTAATATATTTACTTTAACTTGTATTAAACTATTATTTGACAAAGGTGATTATGGCATATCAATAATCTCATGACATGGTTTATATTTTATTTTGTTTTATTTCATTATTCAAAAATAGTATGACGTTGACGTAACAATGGTTACATACTTATACTTTATTAATTAATTTTGACATAGTTACATATAATAATATGTAGATGCTAAATTTCTATATTATTTTGTTCATTTTGTGACTAAACAAATAATCTAGTAATGTAATGTATGTGTATAGTTATTGTTTTATGTTTGACAATCACTTTTACTTTAAAAATCATAAATTTACGAAACTGTATGTGTGACTTAATATTGTAAAAGTGAACTAAATAAATCTAATCTAATCTAATCTAATCAGCAAAATCGGTTAACAATTAACGAAAGTATGGGTGAATATATACCTATATAAAAAAATACATACAGACAAACATACGACCTCCTCCTTTTCTCCTCTTCTTTTGGAGTCGGTTAAGAAACCAAAAAATCCGAGAGCATATTTTGTTTTTTGCGGGGGCCATGTTGGATTTTTTTACCATAAACTGTATCCTATGACACTGATACAACAAGACAAATCCGACAACTTCTTGCACTTGAAAATCGCTCATGTCGTTGAAGCTGCAAGAGGTACTCGTAGCATAGAATTCTACATACATACTCCCCAAGAACATTACTCTCCTTCCTGGGGCAGTGGGGTAAAAAGGCGGTCAAGTGTCAATAGGACTCGTGCCCTGAGGGTTCCGAACATTGAGAAACTTTTGAAGGCTCCTTTTCTCAGAAACTGCTTAAGGTACAAGTTGACATTAATATCGAATAATAATGTCCATTACCGCAACTGCTGTAAGAAAATTCAAGTACTGTAAAGAGGATCGCAATGATGTATGGAGTATACACTTAAAAAAAATTATAAAAACCCGACTACGGTTAGATATAAAAAAAAAAATTCAAACAAGACGAAATATCTAAATTGATTCAGGCCGGAGTATACATACGTACATGAACACATTACGCTTCGCCGTAGTCTGGTGAAAACAGCCGTTTCATATACTGAGTGTACTATCAAAAGATATTCCGGAATTTTGCGTTCGATCGAAATATGGAAAACAACGTGATCCATCTATTTTTTGGAACGAAAAATTTCCAAAAATCATTGGAATCGTTTTAAAGGAATACGATGTCTTATTTTTGTTTTTTATTCGACATTATCACACAAATAATCCCAACTAATATTATAAATGCGAAAGTTTATGTGTGTGGATGTATGTCTGCATGTTTGATACCTCTTCACGCCTAAATGGCTGGACGGATTTCGATGAAATTTGGTTTGTAGTGTAGACAGATTAGGTCCGGTGAACCGATTTTGATGAAATGGTTCACACCAACATATAATACTTAGTTAACAAAAAATAGGACTTAGTAGGGCAACTCGAATCAGGACCGGGTTAAGTACAGGGAGTAAACTTATTATAGCACGTACCTAGTATTACGTACAATTACTCAATGCTGTAGCACAAGCGATCAAGAAATGTGAAGTAAGAAAGAAAGAAATCGTTTATTGTCACAACATTGTTTTCGCAATATACTTAACATTAGGTACTTACATTAGTAAATACAAATAGGGCAATACCATTTTTGTGACAAAAGGATCTGGTTCAACATCGCTCACAGAGACTGGATTCTGTTTAGCGCTGGTTTTCAACCAGACCCCTTTATTGAGTTTACTAGTTGATGTTTTGCTCGTGTGACGGGCGATCCATGGGTCCATATAGCCCAAGTTTAGAGCCATTGCACCATAGTGCATTGTCTATAAACGCAATATTTAAATTTTGACAACATTACTTAAAACCGCGCGGATTTGATGTTGCTGTCTAGGCCGCCCGACCGGTTAAGTACCTAATATTGACTTTCTGTATGTACAAAACTAGAGCAATATATCTGCACATGTTTCTTTAATTTGCGCACGAGTGCATGTGATGCATGACTGCGGGCTAATGAAGGTGTAACGGGAAACATGTTCAATCGTTGTATGGTTTCTAAGAGCGAGTGTGAATTGCAATTGCAACCACAAGAAAGTGCGTAATATTACTCAAACGCCGAGGGAAACTATGATTACTAGTTGCATAACAAACAAACCCATATAAAAACAGGTACTGTGTGTAGGTGATTGATTTCAACAAAGGTGCGGAAAAGCATAATGGAAATGGAACTGTGCCTTTCGTCCGTCTAGGTAACCGTGTTTCGTAATCAGTTGCATATGAAGAAATTTTAATTTTTTTGTCATGACATTTCATACTCATGAAATATTCATTCAGAGAGCATTCAGATAGGTAGGTACAATTAGTAGTACTTATAATATAGTCACAGAATAAATATAGTACATAGTTCTACACGAAGAACAGAGGGTACGACTAAATAAGTGGGAGCACCATGGGGAACTAAAGTATTGGGTCTTGACCTATGCACATGGAGTTTTTTTCTTCGTTAATCATATGTACCAATTTCTGCGATTTTCAAAGCTATATCCAAATTTGTTTTTTATTTGGAAAATGGAATATTTTTTCAAGGTTTCACATGAAATATTTTTTAATTTCTGGGCTAAATCACATAATAAAAAAAAATTGAACAGACCTCATCATGTGCTTCCCATAATCATTTCTTAGATTCGCTGAAACTTTTATAAAGCGTCTACCTATACTTAACTTAATGTTATCCGATAATACACACAAAGTTTAGCTAAATTTGGATTTGCCGTTCCCAAAAAAAAATCAAAAATGTTTGTATGGAGAAAACAGTCTTAATGAAATTCTTCATACAAAACTTATTACCGAACAACAGAACAGCACAATTTCATTTCTAAAAGAATAATAATATATTATTATTATATTACTCTGTCCTCAAAGGACCCAAAAAAAATGTGCAATGAACTAAAGGGTCTAAAATAAAGTACTAAGGGCATATGTCAGTCGCGGTGGCGGGGTCACGGCATAAATTGGCATATGGGGCCGGCAGCGAGACTCCATAAAGGCTTTATGTTGCGTGAAGCCGCCCGGCATTCTTACGAAACATACCTCTTGGGTGAACATTTGTATTAAAGGTTTGTTGGTATAAGAATAGGGGAAAAAATTCGTTGAAATTTCTTGGGACCATTCAGAGTGTAGGTGGGATTGTTTTAGTTATAGAAATAATATTGTTTAGTTTATTCTCGTATCTATAGTAAACAAGAATACAGCCAACCTTGATGTTCCCATGGTGTCATAAAAGGTAACCGCTATAACTCGTCGTGACGTTACCATGTAGTAATAATATCTGTAGTGTAGAAGGTTATAGTAAAAGAATGATGAAGTTGCTCTTACCTCATCTAGTCATTCCATTATTATCCAAGGAAATAATTTATTTATGGTTCAATGTGTTGAGACAGTTTTTTTATGCATAACGGTTTGGTACTTACCTCAACCACACTTGATGTTAAGTGAAGATGAGGTCAAAGGTGGAAGCGTACGAACCCGGAAAGCTCAACACATTTGGGGGACTGGCTATCTTATCTCTGACAACCGGAACACAACAATGCTATTAACATTGCCTTTAACATTGCATAGTTTTCTTATACGCTTTGAAAAATACGTGGATTATAGTTTGTACTGGATTCTCTGTGTTCGCAATAACGTTATAGTTCCTGCGACCCAAAATGTAGGTAATAAGGCCAGCAGAAAAATATTTGGTCTTCCGATAACAGATTTCTCTTGTAAACGTGTCTCGTTACTTTTTCCTCTAACAGGAACGTGCTCAACGAATCCAATTCGATTGTATGTACATTGGGTCACAGTGACGTATTCTCTTTGTATACATTGTTGTAACAAGGGTTGGGTTTTATCTTAGATCCCAGGGAAAAAAACTAGATTTCGCAGTGATCGATTTGCGTGTTCACTCTGACAAACCAACGTGGTTATTCTGTAAGCTTATTTGTGCGGTTCGCATCTGAAACCGCGGTGAGATTTCCAGTGGACTTATAAAGTTTATATTTGTTTGTGGTTTCACCATTGATTAAGATGCGAGTTGTATCTGTGGGCTTACAGAATAACATAGCAGCTTTGTCTCGTTGAAATCTGCTATAAAGTCAGTAGAATATCATTCGAACCAAAGTGCTGTTGTCTAAGTTTTTGCTAATCTAAGGGTTTGATCTATTTGTTAACTGAAATCTTCGGTCAAATGTTTCTGGGTTTCCTGGGATAGTGCAATGTACCTAAAATGTAAATATTTTTATTAATCCTTCATACATGAAAGAATATCGTTCTAATAATAAGAACAAATTCAATAATACAGGAATGGCATGGCTTTGTTTCTGTTATATGAATAAATCAACGAAAACCAATTATCTCCAAGTTACATGAGATGGACCTAAACTTGTGTTGTCAGAGGTATGCTACAAGCAACCGCAGTAGACTTCTCGTACCACATCGGTGCCACAAGCTTCTGCTTCTTCTTGCTTAATAATTCTTTATTAATAACAACTTTAAAATTGAGCATTTTATTGATTCACTCCATAGTTACATTCACTAATTATATCGGTATCGACATGCTCAATAAAGTTATGTTGAAGCACTACTTCCTCATTATCCGTCTTTTATTGTTCACAGTGCCTTGTAATATATGTCTACTGCGGCTACTGCGACATCGAGATGTCTCACACGATTTGCACAGCGGCAACAGAGCGCCGCAGTATTCTTTCTGATGTTGCATGTTGCCTTCTTTTCGCTTGTAAGACTAAGTGGTAATTTTAAAACCCATTGTGCAGTCCATCCACCATTATGCAACTTTGTAGCATTACCTAAGGTAGGCACAACCAGGGCTATGTTGCAATGCTTCTAGGACGATAATTCTTTGGAACTTTTATATTTATTACCGAATGCCCGAGGAAGGGGGATTATGTTTTTCGACTGTATGTATGTCCGTTAACGGCTTGACCGATTTCGAAGTGCATGGTGTCATTAGATTAAGTGTTGTACCCGGAGTGTCACAGGATATATTTTATGGTAAAAAAACCCAACATGGCGGCCGCAAAATCCAAATATGCTATCGGGCTTTTTGGTTTTTCAATACTTAAATAATAACCAAATGGTCTTTCCACTAACCCCACGCATCCGCCTTCTAAATTTAATAAACTGGATAACGGCAAGACTGCGTCACGCATAGACGGTACCAAACTGTATGTAGATAATCCGTCCATAACGGGTATCGAAGCTCGAAATGTAAGTTTGTAAGTAACCCAAAAAATATATGTTTTAATGTGACATCACAATTTTTCCTATTCTTGTGTTGTGAGACCTTGCTTCTTGCCAATTTACTTGGTTCCGGGTAAACGGAAAGTATCTTATTATCGGTTTACATTTATGTGCGAATGTCAAAATATGCGGCATAAATGGCCATATTATTATTGCTTTGATAAGGTTTCATCTTTTAACAGCTTCAAGGGACCATAGATCCTTTAATTTTGATATTACTTCCCTAGTATTTGATATTAAGTTCAAAATGATACGTGTTCCTGATAAAAATGGACTTGACAGTTAGACAGATGGACAACCCAGTGATCCTATAAGTTTCTTTTTCCTTTTGAGGTACGGAAGGCTAAAAATAACAATAAGTTAGTTATCATTGCGCTTGGCGCGATTGAAGAACTGATCAACTTCATCAATGGTTTGAATCTTGGCCTCCGTCCTCAGTATGGTGTTAGTGCCCCATCTTTTTCCGGATTGCGAAGACCACGCCATATTTAGAGCCATTTTTCTCTTCCATGTACAATCCACTCTCATCGCCTCTGTGCGAGGAAGGTGAGCTGCAAGGTTCATCAGTAGGTTTAAAATGAATATACCCGTACCCGTGCGTCAACAAAGAAAGCCCCTCTTCTCCATTATCTACGTGTCGGTGTACCGTAAACAAACGTGCCGCTTCTCGGGAGGTAATCATGGCGACATGCCGCCGTTGACATAGTGGCGGTTTCGCTGGGAACTTCGTTTGCATGAGATGTCAGAATGGGATTCTGAGAGGAATGAATAGAGTATGATAAAAGTTTGACTCTGTATATGTCTGTAGGTAATGGAAATCGTATGGTAACAGATAATAAATGTTATTACTGTTGAACGTTAGATTACTGGTTCCTTTCTTTATTACTACACAAACTTATAATTATCATCACCAGCCCGTAAACATCCCATTGCAGGGATATAGCCCTTCCCTCATAATATGAGGGAGTATGGGCCATAGTCCACCACGCTGGCCCATGCGGGTTGGGGACTGCACATGCCTTTGAATTTTATTTCTCAGGCATGCAGGTTTCATCGCTATGTTTTCCTTCACCGTTTTAAGAGCAGCCGGATAAATGCACATAATAATAATTAATTAAATTGAATTTAAAAATTCATTGGTATGTACATGGCCTGCCTGGGAATCGAATCCGGACCTCCCAAATTGGGAGACCGCGTCTTAACCGCTGAGCCACCGACGCTCTTCGCTATATAAACTTATAATAAAATAAATAAATAAATATTTCGGACACTTACACCATCTAGTCCCACACTAAGCAACAAGTCTTGCATTATGGATACCAGATGGGTTGAAAATCCTACACAAATACATTTTTGTTCTGTAAATAGGTATACAAGGTTATATTTTGTATACCAAAACGCCGATACACCCCAATTATATTAGAAACATACATTTTTTAATCAATGTGGCTAGAAAATATAAATAAAGGGTTGTTGCAAATTCAGTTACCTACTGTTAGGTTGTTTATCATCCCTTAATTAGATAAATACATACATATATACATAATGTCACGATTGTTTCCCGTAGGGGTAGGCAGAGACCACAGACTTCCACTTGCTACGATCCTGACACACCTCTTCTGCTTCCTTCACTCTCATAAGGTTGTTCATACATGCTCGTCGGTTTAGGGTACTCTTGACTTAGATAAATTATTAAGGACAAAAATATAATCCCAACTTCTTATAGCCGGAATCAATTGTGCTTCTGACCAAACTAATTTCAGGTTTCAGTTATACAATAAATAACTTTGTATACATATTATAAATGAAAACGTCAACTCGGGTACATCAAATGTTACAAGCGGGATTTGAACCCGCGGCCTTGTAGTTTAGGTAGCAGCCGTGGTTGCCCTGAGTGTGTTTATTACTGTAAACCTTCAAAACCACAGAAAGGATTTTCAGATTTTTCTGTATCACTGGTACCTAAGTATGTAGTTCCTAAAGAAGGTTTTTAAAAGCTAGTAAGTGATGTGCTATTATTTCTCGATACTCTATCTGCGTGCGCTTCATTGAAATCCTTGATGTACTTTCGGGTTGGTTTTTGTGTTATGTAACACTTGCTTTCCGCCCGCGGTTTCGCCTGCGAGGAATATCTTTAACGCGGAAATTTGTTTATTCCGCGGGAATTACTCACTTTATCGGGATAGAAAGTATCCTATGTTTTATACTTAGTACCTTATACCTAATATCACCAAATACCAAATATCACCCAAATCCCTTCATCCGTTTCGCCGTGATTGAGCAACAAACAAATAAACAAACAAACAAACATCCAAACTTTCGCATTTTTATAATATTAGTTAGATAATAAAAACACAGCCATTCTCTGGATCTTCGATTGAAAAACTACAAAACATAAACGAAACTGTTGAAGTGTGTCAAGAAAACTATAAATTAAAAATTTAGAAAATCCCCGAGAAAACAAGCGATTAATACAAAATTGCTGAACAGCTCATGATAAAAACATGTCTAAGAACTACCGCTAGGAAAACGGCTTTCAAATTAAAGAACCACATTCCAGTTCACCCGTATAAGAGTTACGGTGCCGCAGACAGACACACACATAATGGTCAAACTTATAACACTCCTCTTTTTGCGTCCGGGATTAAAAAATAACTGACAACACAAAGTTCGATGGAGGTTATTTACCTACACACAAAACAGTCACTGTGATCTGATTTACATAAACGTGTAGGTACCTATTTGTGTTTGAGGTAGAGTCAGGGCAAAATCGCAGCCATAGGTTAAGATCAAACGATGAAATTTTTTTCGAACACCTGTGAATGTCTAAAGAAGATCAGGCCAACCTGTACTAGTAAGACTAGACTGGCGCGATAAACGTTACTGTCGCGAGAGATAATATTTGTCCTGCTCATTCTCTTGAATGAAATATACAACTATCCCACTCTCACACCTACGTCGCGCGCGACTAACGATGTCAGGCTACGGGGGTTGATCTTACTAAACATAATTTCAAGTACGGTAAGCTCACATCCCTACATAATGTCCTTTAAAGTGTCGCAAAAATTATCTTAAATCTCCAATTCCGATTGACCTAATTCTAAATTATTTGTAATAATGGCCAAATATCAACTTACATACTTTGGTAAGAAAAGCGCACACACCGTCTATTTCCGTGGTACCAATTGAAGAAAATTCGTATACACCAGAATTGGTGCCAGTAAAATCAGCTTGCTGCAGTCGCTCGATAAGCCTCGTCGGAGAGTCCGACCGACGTGCCCTATCTGTCGGCCTTAGATTATATTGAGCGAGAAGCTCTTATGGATAAAAGGCAGCGTTGAAGTTGAAAAATTCCGATGAGCTCTTTAAAATGGGGATAACCGCTTCTCAGAGGGATCATTATGCGAAGTTTCTGTTTAGTGGACGCATGAGATTTTGTCATTTTTATATACCTCCTCCGTGGATCAATGTAAACTACATGGGTTTACGATTCGGAGGTCGCGGGTACGATCCCCAGCGGGGTACATGTTTAAGTACTCGGTTTGGTTGGTGTTTTGGTCGGAATTGACCGAAACATTGTGGACACGTTAAAGTAAAACTTAAATAAACAGCAGAATAATCATTCATTGTCGAACATGTCGTGGTTGATACCGATGTGCCGGTATAATATATTATTTAGGTAATCTTAACTTGGGTTTTATTTTCTTATAGTTATTATATATAAGTAGGTGTCTTAATTAAATATACATATTATTATTAATTCTATTAAGAATCTGCATCCAACGAGGAAACGCTGCCAGCGTTTTGGGTACCTTGCCTCGCGGCCCCAATTTTTTACATTTGTTCTAGTTTATATTTAAATTCCATCCCTTCTTTTGTTACTGTTTTTAATAAATAATTTTTTCCATAATCTGAAATTGACATAAGTTTTGGTGATATGACATTATTAAATTTTAATTTTGAATTAACCCCTGATTGAAATTCTATACATATTTTGTTATTCAATATTGAATAGATCTACACACGCAAAGTGAAAACAAACCGACGCAAGAGACGAGAGCCCCAAACTTGCTGATGTATAATTTTAAAAAGACGTGACTTATCTTCCGTTTTGTGCCGAGAGCAATGTTTTTTCACGGAAACGAGATATGGTTGTGTTTGTTTGTGTGAAAAGAATATTTAAATCTATATAATCGACAAATAAAGGGAGTTTTAAAGATAAAAATTAAACGAGGTGGCAATTTAATTTCACTTCAATAAACATTTGCTTACAATTAGATCCCATGTGCGCTTTTTATTGGGTGGTAATCAAATCGTAAAAACGGATCGCTTGTATGTCAGAGTCCTATAACTTATTACATCGATTTTAATGAAATTTCACAAGGTGTCTCATATGAACCATCACAGTGTAAGGTAACGCGTCTATCGTTACGTTTTAGAACAAAAATTTAGATAAATGAAGTATGTTGTAACGTTCACGTTTAATTGAATCTAACTAACATTATAAATTCGCTTACCGCCCGCGGCTTCCTGATAAAGTGAGTAGTTCTCGCGAGATAACAAATTAAACATATCCACGATAAAGTTATTCCACACAGGCGAAGCCGCGGGCAGTAAGCTAGTCAATAATAATACTTAGGTATAGTCTGAAACAGATAAACCATTACAGGCCTGCATAATAAAAATTAAGTTTTCTGAGGTAATCATAAAGGTTTTTGGATATTTTTTTTATTTGTAACATCATTTTGAGTTCTACGTTATAATAAAGTATACCTAATATAACCCTCGTAAGAGTGACATCTGCATCGAAATGTGTTGAAAGTAAAATATCTTCTGAACGAAATATTTTTTATTTTTTTTATGTTTAACTGGATACGAACTTGACCACAATCTCACCTGATGGGAAGTGACGATGTGGCCGAAGATGAAGCACGCGATCTCAGTAGATGCCTATTCACCCTGCTCTTGAAGATCCCAAGGTTGTAGGATTCAGGAAAGACTGAAGACTCTTTTCAGCTAACATGGCTAAGAACCTGTCCCATCGTTTAGTCTCACATAAATCGGACTACGCATTACTGACAAAGATACGTCTGGACAAAGACTGGACACAAACACACAACACCGTCAAACACATAACACCACACACACAACATTGATGTTGACAGCGTAAAAACATTTTAATTATTAAAAAAAAACCTAACTGCCACAATATATCTCGATTACAATTGCTTTTCCGAAGTATCGATATATATTTCCAGTAAGCCAATATCTGTCCATGAATAGGTATAGTATGTAGTTAACGTGTAGCGTATAACAAGTTTCGGTTTAAATTGGCATAGGAGTAACAATGGCAGTCCAATCAAAGGGCACTGAGGCATCCATCACGCCGTGCGTATGCGTTACCGGACAAATCCATCAACTCGTGCGAAACCTTGACAGCAGTGAAAATCGCCAAAATGGCGTTGTGGATTGCTTTTTTAAAATACTTTGATAGAAATGTTTCATTTCATATACCTACAGGCGGGTTGTTAAATACAATTTCCGAAAGGCACCAAATTAAGAAATTAATGAATTGTTGTTAAAATCTGAAACTACATGGCATAGAGAAATACCTTTATCGGGGCTATTGATTATTCCTTACAAATTCCACAATCAATTTTCATAGTTACACAATGTTATTTTTCATAGCAAATGACCGGATTCGGTTTTCGAATCACGTATGAGTATTATTATCTGTTTAATGCAGTTTTTCTGAACTCAAGAATTATCAAAATCTTTTTTTATTTCAGATTTCCCCATTTCGACGGATCGAATAGGGTGATATACATGGGTATATATGTAGATATATACACAGGTATATGAATAAATAACACCTGAAATCTTCATATGATAATAAACATGGCAAATAACTGCATTATTGTCTCTGTCAGATTACGTAGGAACTATGTAACGCAGCAAGTAAGATATGATTGAAGAGAAATCTGTAAAAATAAAAAAGACTTTATTATAATTTACTTTTTCTTGAAACTGTTACATACACATTAAATTTGCAAAGTGTTTTCATGAGGTAATGTCGTAAGTAATATATGTCATATTAATTACTTACTTATAATTCTTTGGAGTTAAGTTGGATGAATGAAATGTGCTTTGCAAAGAAAAAT
Source organism: Oegoconia quadripuncta (assembly GCA_949316235.1). Classification (NCBI taxonomy): domain Eukaryota; kingdom Metazoa; phylum Arthropoda; class Insecta; order Lepidoptera; family Autostichidae; genus Oegoconia; species Oegoconia quadripuncta. The sequence goes on from OX438754.1 coordinate 6,912,433, forward strand.
TATCTGTTATTAAAGTTTGAGTTTTACATATATTTTTTGGAATTATAATACCTATAATCGAAAGTGATTGATTTAAGGCAAAAGTTTTATGAAAAGCATTTGAAGGTGGCAGTTACATCACTCAGAGTCCTAAATAATCGGAATAAAAAAAAAACATTTTGACAAGTGCCAATAAACTAATCATTCCATATAATTAGTCTAACAGTACATAAATAATCATGTAAGCCTTAGTCAAAGTTAAATATAAGATTACATAGACATGTCATTTTATCACTTAAAATTTTATGTTAATAATATAATCCTATAATAATATAATATTTAATTACGTAGACTTTTGTTAAACACAGTTAACTTATTGATGGATAAAAAACTAAGCATGTTATAGTTAGGCATGCATGTGTTTTAGCTTAAAATGTCGTCGAGCTGCATGAGAACTAATATAATTTCTATCGATAATTTCCCTAAATGTTTTGAATTTAAATGACCATCAATTGAGCATTTTTTTACAAGAAACACTTTTTTCAACTTTAGTTTATTTAGTTACTTAGTACTTACGTTTCGTACAAATGCTTAATTTGTAGCAATTGTTAACTACATTTACAACACTTTATTAAATGTTTCAAGAAAATCGCGGGTATTCGTTTTTGCGAGGTCAAACCGTATTTTCCCTGGGCTAAGACTGGTTATTATTTAGGCAATAATGAGGTCTGGTGTTAGCTGGATTTCATGTTGACAACGCTTATGTTGCTTATGTTTTGTACTATAACCATAACATTAAGTTGAAAAGTAATACAATATAGAGTTATATAAGTTGTATAGTTGAATACCTATTTATTAAAAGATGTGTGGTTTGTTGTCGCTTTTTCTCCGTAACAATAATACATTGTAAAGCGATGTAGTTTTAAAAAACCATGTTGACACGCTTTTATTAGCTTCACTTGCAACTGATTAAAAAATCTTGGAAGTCAATTTTCACCCACTTCTAATTGTCGTGTCGAAATGAAACTTCGTATGTCCCTATAAAGTTTCACACAACACAAACACTAACGAGGAAAGTCGAGAAAATTTGTCAATCTCCTCTATTTGTTTGGTTTTCCTAATATGTACCCCATCAAGATATCTCATTTATTATACACAGGCTAGAAAAAAAATACAAACAGCCGATTATTCCGAAACTAATAAACATATCTTAAAAATTCTAGATCTAGATTCTAGATTCACCAGGATCTCATACACAGTGATCTGGTGTAAAGCAGGAGCTAACTGAAAAAAATCATCCTAGTAAATAAGTTACATTTAATTTCTGACATAAAGGTATAAGTTTTAAAAGTCATTCGAAAGTAGTTATTTTTTACATGAAAGGTATTCTTTCCTTAAAGACGAAATTCCAATGGATGCCGAGACAATTAAGAATCTAAATTCTGCTCATTCCTCCTAACTATGTAGTTATATCCATGCTAGCCAGGTTTATATTTTTTTTTTATTTAAACATTTTATTGACTATATAAATTGAAGCAAACCGTAGTCCAATTTTCACCACAAGCAATTGCTATCACAGGTCCACAGACTTTTTGTATGGTTCGTCGTTTTCAACAGGCGACGGAAATGTTAACTGTGAAAATTCATTCACTAATTGAAAAACTATGTTTTAGTCGCATAGGCATAGGCATACAGGCCGACGAAGTCGCGCACAAATAGCTACATTTTGAGCATTTAACAAACTTTATTAAAATTTAAATAGACCAGCCAACGATTGAAAAAAAATAGTGGGTTTTTATATAGATGAAAGCCTCAGTTCACTGTACCGCCCGCGGGGGCGGCAGTTCATATTCTGTATATATGTATGTATATATTTATGGATTCAAATTGTAAACACGAACTATTTATAACTTTATGTCCTAACCTGTCATGTAAACTTGAATAACAAATTTTTCTTTAGACTTTGTTCTGACTTCACTATGTTCGACCGCATAGGTATTGTACCTATATTTCTTTCAATCAATCAAATACGCTTTACTGTTTAAATAAGGATGGTACATTTACATATCTTATAGAAACTACAAATTAGGCAGCCTTATCGCTAATAGCGATCTCTATAATTACGGAATTCAATACGAGTAATGAAGTGGCATAAATAATTTCTCAATTGTTGAGTACATCTGAAAGTTCCGCATATTGAATTCCAGAAGTGTTATCCTATAGTATGACGACTACTTCTTTACGCATGTTCATTCATATTTTTGCCAATTGATAACCAATTTTGATGGCTGTTTTTTTTTGTATGATAGGGTTTATCACCAGTGTGTCCTGAGATAGAGAATGGAACCCAACTGAAGTCGGTTGTTTTACAAATTTTCCGAGGTTTAATTATCAATAATTGCTCTAGATACAAAGCTGTTTAGATATAAAACTATAAATTAAAAATTTAGAAAACCGCCCGAGTAAACAGACGATTAAATCATCCAGATATACTAAACCAACGTGTTAAAAAGATAAATATCTTGAAACGGTGATTGAGGTCAAGTACCAACCCGTTGTGCATAAAAAAAATCCTGATTTTCATCAAACATGGCTAAGAATCAGTCTCCTCTTTTAGTCTTTATTATAAAAAAAATCCGCATTCAAATCAGACCACGCATTACTGAGATACGTCCGGACAATGACTAGACACACACACAACGACGTCAAACGCTACACCCGTCGTTTTTAGTCGGAGGTTAAAGGTTACCGACTTGAACACATTTTTTTTATACAAGTAATTAATTAAGTTATCATATTTACATCCGTATTTTGCGTAACCTGCCGGTCTATAAAGTTGCACTCCTACAACCAAATGTCGCGTGGAAGAGATCACTTTTAGTGATAAGGCGGCCTAATTGCACTTTTTTTTATTTATTATTGTTTTGTAAAATGTATATTCTCCTTTTGTGCAATAAAGTGCATTTGTATTGCAATATGTTGTACTATGTTCTGAAATTATATATTGAAAATGACTACCTATTACAGAAGACGTTATTAAGTCTTCTCTGTCCAAGTTACGACTGAAGAGAAAATATGGCTCTTTTGTCTGGTACGTAATATGGACCATATTATACAATTGTGTCGTTAAAATATGTGCGTGGAAACTGTTTTATTTTACTAAATAATAGGCACAACTGTAGAGTAACAAATATCTCTGTATATCTCGAAAGATCAACCTTGGATGCTGTTTCAAGCATAAAATTTTTAATGTTAGAAACAACCAAACGCTAATGTTTGGGATATCTTTGACCGCCCATTTGGGATAAAGTTCGTGACGTCATGTATGTATATGGGTTGTATATATAATACAGCCACACGTGTGTGTGTTCTTATTCGGGGTGGTTACGTGGCTAAGCTTCTGGAATGTGTCAGGTAGACTTATATGATTATTCTATCTGGATGATAAGAATGCCTGGAAATAAACCGCTCGACGATATCCAGTCTATTATCATTGCTTTTCTTTGTCGAATCATATTACATCATAAATTGTAAAAATACTTATATAATAAACCTCCTTTTTGGCTTCGCCGCAGTCGGGTAAAAACGCTGGCAAGAGGAAGAAACTCCGCTCGTTCTTCTCTGCGGAGTCTGCCTTGTGAATGAGCGATAATTGGATGACGATTTCAAATGTTATTCTTATGACTAACGAAATATTTTTTTTTGTATTTCGAATTTTGAATTTCGTTTCATAATCTTAAATCTTTGTTCTGGACTCAGTCATAATCCAACCAAATCAAGTAGTAGTGTCTCCGTTTTACCATCTAGGAATAATGTGGCTATTGCTCTGAAGTAACGGCACATCAACTATTACTCGTATCTTTATCAACGTAGCGGTCTTCGCAGTAACTGTTTATAGAGAAAGAAGAGAAAGAAAAATTCTTTATTGTACACCGCTTAAAAATATAATATACAGTAGTAAAATATAGGAATATCATAAAGGTATTGCGTTTTCTGCGAGTTCTTCTTTGATATATACCTCATATAGGCTCGTGTTTCTTATCGGTAGAGTATCGCATGTGAAGAATCATAGCATTTAACATGATCAGAAAGGATCATATCATTCTCGATAACTGACATAAATACACATGTCATATATGTCCGTACTACATGTCCGTATTCGTCATACAAACATATGCCCCTAGCTGGATTCGAACCCGCGATCTTTTGGTATAGCAGCAGAGCTTCTAACCACTACACCAAACAGGTCGTCAAAATTTGACGAAATGTATTTTCAGAAAGGATATCTTTTTGTTTTTTTTTTATGAACAACAGTTTAGTACTTGACCTCAATCACACCTGATGTTATGTGAAGATGAGGTCGAAGGTGGAAACGTACTGACCCGGTGCCCTCAACATATTTGGGGATGTGGGCAGCCGTCTCCTAAACCTCCACGCATGTCCTGTATAGAGAACTGTCGGAGCTAACCCCGGCAATTGGTGATGTCACTGGCAGCATTGGAATGTCCAGCAAGGTTTTAGTTTATAAATGTAACTGACCAGCACAGAGTTAATGGTTTAAATCTACGCAATAAAAGAGAAACTTTAATCTAGATCAGTCAAGGTAAATTGATAAAAATAGAAAAATGTAAATGACGCAATCACTTCATAATGTCCATGGTTAACTAACTGCCTACGTGTATAAATGAGAATTAATATTAAAGGTCACATTGAATATTGATTAGTCCCTAAATATTTTGGATCGATAATACAATAATGGACATTTATTCGTCGAAAAAAAATCTTACAGGTACATATTGTGTACGTCGATCTCATCTATGACACCGTAGGACTTCCACCTGTTCGTTGATCTCAAAACTTTTTAGATGGTCAAAAATTTGAGACGAATGATGACGTTATAGCTGCTATAGAGGAGTATTTTGCCGGTCCTGAAGAAATACATTTTATAGAGGACATAACTGGACTAAGTGCGTTTCTTTAGTATTCCGCCTAAGTAGGTTTGTACGTATGTACCCTTTCCTTCGCTGCCGTGTACGTACAACACTCATAATTATGCAACTGACACAAGAAAAACATTAGTCTATTTCATCTTCTATCTTGCTAAATTGGCTTCTGTCACGTTTTATATGGGTTTTGCTCCGTAATTATTGTTACATGAATACGAGTTTCCGAGATTAGAATATTCATTTGTGATCTTCTTCCTCATCATCAGCTGGATGTAGTTCAGAGAGTGTAGCATTTCATATTTCATTTGAGGGTTCCGTAGCTAAATGGCAAAGACGAGACCCCTACAATTTCGTCGTGACCGTTCATCCATCTGTGAAAATTGCACAGGTACAGAATCTGCCATGTCTGCATCATACATAAACTGTAAAATAGGGTGCGTTATCGTGCGATAGATATCAAAATTCTTTTTTTAGCAAGTTATTTATTATCTTCTATAGTGTAGACGCGCTTAAATTTGCACCCAATTCGAATATCCGAAAAAAATCAAGATAACACTTATAACGGAATAAATTATTCTGAGCAAGAATATGTTAATAAGTTTTTAGATTTAAACTTAATTTTGCAGTCCGTAATATATCCCTAATTTAATGCTTTTAAGATAGACAAAGTCGCATACTCGACTTGGCAAGCCTTTTTTATGAAGAACATCAATACGCCTTAGACGACAAATAAAAACTGACGATGTGGTCGAAGACAGGCTGATCTCGTTAACTCCTATTCACCCTGGTCTTGAAGATTCCAATTTGAATTTAGAATGAAGGTTCAAAATGCTTAGAGCGAATTAGGTTCGAATATATTGACGACATATGGGTGGAAAAAGGCTCTATTGGTTGCAAGATGGAAAGTCGATGGATGTCGCAACATTTTTTTTGTAACTTTCTTTCTTTTTGTCATCCATCCAATAACGATTCCATTTTTAGCACCCATTTTCCAATTGGTGTTATCTCTGAGATGGGTTTAATTTATGTAAATTGATTTTTAACTGCGATCACGTCAAACTTATCCGAACGCGGATCCAGTCAATCATAAAAAAAACTTAGGTGGCATTCTAGAGGATTTCAGATTCATGGATTTTATCAACTAGTTTCGAATTTATTCGGCCGCACCAGATTATATTTAGCGCAGTCTTTAAATATTTAAGTCATGCTGGGTTAAAATGGAACTTTGTAATGAAAATTCATGACGGGGACATTCAATCATCAATATTTGAAGGGCACTTTTTTTGTTAGCAACTTATTCCAGACTTGCTAACTTCATTATTATTCTTTTTATACGACTGAAGAGGGGGATTTACGCTAGATTTGTTGTGACACTCCAAGTGAAATTGGATAGGTTACGCCACAAAAATGAAATTTTGATTTTAATTTTTTAGAGTGAAAAAAAATGTTCTTAGAGTACAATATGGGTATACATACAGGTTGAATTTTTCAACTGGGCGTGCATTGCCAAATCCGAAACTATGAGGCATCGCGAAAAGTACTCGAAGAAGTCTCGGTCCTCATTTTGATGAAAAGTAAATCTGCATTGTTGGATTAAAAAAAAAACAATATTCCCGTTGATTTTGAAAAAAAAAAAAACACTTTATTACATCATTCGATAGTGTCGCTAATACGGAACGAATTGTGGGAAGTAATAACATGTGTGAAACTTAAGGAAAGAGTTAATTTTTGACCAAATTTATTTTTTATTTTTCTTAATTTACCTACTGACCAATTGCTTAAAATGATGGCTGTGTCTGAATCAAAAACAATCACATACACATCCTTAGCATTCAAAAGCGCAGGAAGGCCTAAAGGGCGCGTATTCACTTTAGGTTCCAATTTCAAATATTTACATTTATTTCTTTTACTGTGGCCTATAAACCCGAAGAGATAATATTTGAAATTAGAACTATTCACGCACTAAGCAGCAGACGCGCCATACATTCAACGCCACAGTTTCTAAATTTCAGTTATTTTTTTAAGCAGCCGTTTTCAATTTTTTTTAATTAGGTGGTTTTTAAACTCGCTTGTAACTGATGAACTAACTAAACAACTCTGGGAAGTCGATTTTAACCTATTTCTAATTGTTGTATCGATTTTAAATTTTGCATATGTGTGTAATTCTTGTGTCAATATAATAATTTGGTTGGCTACAAGTAAACCCATCGAGATGGACTCATTTGGTTTGTTTTGATGAATTCTATCCATTATACTTGGTGATATAGTTTTTTTAAACTATAGTTTATTAGTGTTGCAATAGGCCGAATAGGGTTTTTAATTGTTAGAGTATAGAGTACGTCAGTATCCGCCCTAGTTCCCTTTATTGCAGATGCCTTGCAGGCTAAAATGTTTAATGTTAAGGGTGTGGCATATCGCCCGATATATGATTTCTTTGCAACTGAGTTTTGTACACAGAGAGATTCACATCGCTTTTTAAATGAAAAGTGGAAAATTTTTTTCGTGTAATATTTCACTATACAGAATACAAATTGGCATTGGTAATTTGTATTGATAAGGTCGCCAAATTGTACATTCTATTCTTTTTCACTTTATCACTTTTCTGAAACTGTATTTTCTTTTCTGTTGTGCAATAAAGTGTATTTGTATTTGTAAATATGCAATTGAAAATATTTCTTATAGTAAAAATACGCCGCCCAACTCTCTTCCGTGAGGCATAGTACCTACTACACTAGCGCCATTGTCGTTGAATGCATAAGCTCAGCTGCTGCGGTTTTCGAGCATTCCAATTATAGTTATAAATTGTGTACAATAAATTTACAAACTAGTTAACCCATTTTCAATAAAACTAGTTAACCCCACGCGCTCACAAGCGCAGTCTTTTCCAATTTCCTATACCGCTTGTCTCGAAGAATTTCGCGTCCTAAGACAGAGGCAATCTCGAATTTTCATAACTGTTTATCAAATAAATGGTTTTTTTTAAATTAAACGGGGTCCTCTGCATAACAGTCGCAATACCATGTAATTTTTTGCGTTCGATCGCTCTAATAATTTGCCGTTTTGGTCGCTTGTATTCGAACGCTAAATTTGGTACCACGTAAGCGTCCCAGAAGTAAATTATAGTAACTCTATACGTCTATACGTTAATCTCCTTATCCTTACTTCTAGAGCGCTTATGTGATACCAAATTTCGCAATTACGATTGAACGCAAAAATTTTACGTGGTATGACTCTGCAGTACAATTGACGCCAATGTTAGGTAGCTCATTATTTACTTATATTAGGTATTCGATTAATTTTTTTACACTTCACCTCGTAATTTAACCTGCGACGTACCTAACGACTTTTGGTGAGTCGTAAACTTTTTCTAGACGTTATTTCCTCCAACTGATCCGATTTATTGCTGTCAAGGGTGAGTCTGAGTGCCCCTTTACAAGTCATAACATTTGAGAGCTGGCGGACTATCACAATAAAAGTTTTATGTTTCTTGTCCTGTGCTGTACAATAACCTTAAAATGTTTTTTTTTTTGTTTATTATAGTGTCTGCATTCTGCTGAGTCTTTGAAACTCCTGTATTAGGTAAAGGAGGTACCTATAGACACCTTAGAACTAGCATAGGATAAAAAAAGTTGTAAAATCTAATTTTAGAAAGGTAATGCCAATCAGGAATATGTACCTGTGTGATTTCTATGTTACCTTCTGTCCGGCTTGACCGATTTCGATGGGCAAAATACAAAACTGTCGTGTTTTTTGGTTGCTAAATACTTCAATTCTTAATATTTTTTGAATACTCGAAAGGCTAGGGCTAACTTATTTATAGGTAGTGTGGAGGCGTTACCTAAGTCGGCTAATCGTAGCATGAATCCTACACCGCGTTAATGAAGTTTTAACAACTATTGAACTGCCAGTAATACCAATGACCCGGTGGATGATCTTCCCTGTTCCCCTACATGTCGATTCCCTGCATAGAATTATTTATATGTAGAAATAGTAAGGCAATTTTCTATTGTTGCTGTTACGGCTTGATCTCGGTTAGTCCGTTAATAGCCAGGCTATATTTCGTCATCACACTTTAGCAAATAAAACTATCCAAGCTAGGTGAATCGTATGTAACCCGACTTAAGTAACATAGTACCACACTAGCTATAATGTCAACAAGTAGCCTTTCGTTACACTTGCATAAGTAATAAACTTTGAGCATGACTAATCAACTTGATATTGACAATTAATACTAAACTGCAATTCAAATAGAATGCGGTAGCATATCAATATTTGGACATCATTACCGATTCAACTAATTAAGCTGGTGGACAAGTGCTAGCATTTCAAGGTTTGGCAATATCAATTAGGTGAATGATATTTCACCTCCATTAAAACAATATCTATACTGATGCAGATATCTATTTGGTTTCCCGCGGAACGTATGCTAGCATTGCTGGGCAATGGCCTTTAAAATTGTGAAATAAAAAACACTGATTTGTGTACGTGAATGGTTGGTATAGATTGGTTTATTTCGTTTATTGCGCAATCTGAAAATCTGTGCCATCATAAAGTTGTATATTAAACTCAAATATTTATAGTGAAAATATAAGTGTTGGTTCCGCAGAAAGTTTTCATCGATGATTCCGTTTTCGGAATCCCACATATTTTACACAAAGGTATGTAGGATTGATTATAAGTTACTTATGATATAGAATAGGCAGCTTCGGTCTACACTTTATCAAATATTAGCTTAATGCTGCAATTTGGCTCGTCCCCAGCGAGTTTGGCTCAGTTTTGCTCGTACGGACATAGTTTATTAGTTCCACAACCATGTTGCTGCGAGCCGGTAACTGTTGCCTCTGAGATTTGTTGCTGTCAGTGCTGCTGAGTTATAGTCTTTGTTTCGGATTTGTGTTTGTAATACATGATATTTGTTGAGTTATGCATAAATTAGGGACGTCAAGTGGATCTGGTGGTGGTTAGGTGCACAGCCAGCATTGTCGCATTCCAAATGCATCGTTGAAATAGAGTGCTATCCAAGTGTTTAAAGAGAGACAGGCGTTTTCAGGTACCTTGTACCTAAAGGGGCATTCCTTAATTTTCAAGTTCAATATATCCGAAAGTAGTTATAGTCATACTTTATACGCTTAAATAGGATACTTATGTCTATAACTATTAATGGTAAAATTAGAAAACTCTCGAGAAAACATGCGATTTAAAGGAACCGGCTGAACTGACTTTGATAAAACAATCGACGAAGAAAAAAAAATTGAAAAAAAAATCAAACGTATAACACCCAGTTTTTGCGTCGAGGTTAAAAAAGTTAGAATGCTTACAAAATATTGTACCTATTTCTTGCAGCTGGGTAAATATTTAGTAAGGAACATTTTTTTATATTAATATTTAAGCTAATTAGTCAAGTAAATTAGTCTAAATAGTAACCGTCGAAATTAGATATATTAAGACAAAGGTAATTTTATACCCCGCTGGTGATCGAACCCGCGACCACCGATTCGTAAACCCTATGTTGTTTACATTGAACCACGCAGGCACTTGAATCTTTTCAAAGTTTGTATTCTATATCGTGCAGCGTAAATGTACAAGGACATAATTCATAATCGTATTGAATTATTTGTCATCTAATAGTCTGGAGCTAAGTGACTTTGTATGAGTTGGAAGATTATTTTTTAATGCATAAAGGATAAACGCTTAACCTTAATCACATCTGATGTAAAGCAAACATGAGGCCGAAGGTGGAAGCACTCTCACCCGGAGCCCCCAACTTAGTTGTTTGTGGTTTAGGAATTAAATATTTATTCAAATTTACAAAGTCTACTTCAGCCGTTCGAGTTATTCATTATTTATTACTTAACGAGTTGTTTATTTTAACTATAATAAGAACAAAAAGTTACAGAAGAACAAAACAGTTTCGAGAGGGCGCTGAAAATATACGACAGTATCAAAAGTAGCGGTTGGAAAGATGAGAAGCCGATGATGGCAGTCGTCGGGCGGAGTTGGGAACAAACTTGTCTAGTTTTGGACGCGATCGGACCAACTTTTCACATAAATCGGCGGTCGTTAATAATTTACCCATTCGGAATTCGTGGACCAACAAGTTCCCAATGACGTGACATGCCGAATGTAATTTATAAGAACAGCACGAGTATATTTTGAATGTGACAGTAATTTTTCCTGATTTTCCCGTATCTTTCCTCTAGTAGTTTTTCCCCACCGGCAAGCGTTAGTAAGACGTCCACTCACAAGGTAGACGGTCGCTGGTGCAGACCGCTTCCAATCAAGGCGGAGGCCTGTGATCAGTATTGAATTCTTTGTGTCTTTCCGTGAGTGTCTCTCGTTTTCACCAACGGCAATCAATTTGCCAACAAATTTGCAAGGGATATCATAAACCTTCCCCTTCCTTAACATATTTTTAATTATGAATTTATTGAAATACAGCTGGAATAAAATGAAAGGCGCACAGTTTTCTGTTACACGAACTAATACAAAGTTTAAGGAAGTAATAAATTTACATCAAATTTTTAAATTATCTATACTTTTTTTAGATATAATAATTTGGATTGTGTGGCCTCTGTTTTGAAAATGTTACATTTATGAGAGTGTTTGACAACTCGTCATAAATAAATATTTCGAACATACATAAACATTTATATAAACATCAATAACTCCGGAATAAATGTTCGTATTCATCACACAAACATTTACTTGTCGCGGTATTTGAACCTGCAACCGTTGGCTTCGCTGATAGGGTCACTATCCATTGCACCAATCAATCGGTCGCAAACAAATACTTTACCTCAAAATATAAACCGCTAACTGCCGTAAGGGACATTTAAATTTAAGGGGCGTTGATGGGCAGCGCTATTGAAGAGAAACTACAAAATCAGGTGGCGAATAGAGCTATATTCTTATGAAAACGAATGCAAAACGTATCTTGGGAGTGGCTCACGTCCAGCTGTGGACTGTAATAATAGATATTGATAATGTGTCATTACCATGTGCGACAGTAATCAGTAATTGGGTCTGATTCAGTGGGAGATTGTGTGAAATGAAAGGCATTTCAGATACGACGCAACGGTATGACTAGGATGGGATGTTTATAGAAAAGGAATGGAGAAGGTGTCCATTAGGCACTTTATTTATTTGGGGACAAACCGCAGTTGTGCGTTGGCCGACCTTTGACGCCCACGGAGTCTATTTCGGGCATGCGGTTCTGTAAGGTGTACAAAGCTTCTTATCTATACATGGTCAGAAGGGAGTAGAAATGTGCCTTCTGTTGTGCAATAAAGTGTATTTTTATACTTTTGCAGTTGGTATGTAGCCGTTTAAGGGAGCTATGAGAACTAATAAGGTATCGAAATGGAAAAATCGAAAAATAAGTTTCTTTTTTGCAATTCTGCCTACATTGATTTTGACATTTAAAACCACATTAATCTCAAATCCCTTCAATAAGTAGGGCGTTCCTGGGGCTCTTATTGTTATCGTCATCGGTTACGTTCTGGCATGTCATTGGTTGGCCCATCGCTCGTTCGGCAATTTGACCGCTTGTCATTGGTCATAATCGATAACGATATCGATGAAGTTACGTAAACTAAGGGCTGGTCGACGAGTTTTATATCAGACATATAGGTAATGGCGTTTTGTGTGTGTCCAGTCTTCGTCCGGACGTATCTCAGTAATGCATGCAAATCGGATCGATTTGAGTGCGGTTTCCATTATATTAAAGACCAAACGAGGGGACATGTTCTTAGCCATGTTTGATGGAGATAGGTTAAGTTTTAGTATTAAGTTAAGTTATTTGTTTCTTTGGCGGTTTTTTAAATTTTCTTATCACAAGTGTAGTAAACACTAAAAGTAATTAAATATTAGTATTCTAAAAAAAGAAACGAGGAGCGTAGGTAAGTGTTGTTTCTTTTGAAGCTTTTGTGGAGGATATAATTAGAATGGAAACAAAATACGTAATTACCTATGGATGAGTTTTGGTTTTTGTAAATACGAGTAAAAATATGCCTTTATTGCTCCGTAGCAATACGGTTGGTGTTAGATATGGTGAATTTCCAGCAGGGTTCATATTTAGTATTTACTCGGTATTTACTACAACCATCTTATATAAATCTGCCGTCAAGGAGCATGGTGTTCCGGCTGTGGGAGATAAGATAACCAGTTACCCAGATACCTAGGAGGTTATTCAGTTAACATCAGATATAACTGAGGTAAAGCTCTAACCCGTTGTTCATAAAATAAATAGAACATTCTAAGGAAGGCATTTCCATTTTTCCTTAAGATGGGCTTAATAAGCGGAATTTTTGTTAAGTTAGCGTCTTTGCGTAAAAATTATAAGTTTCGTAATTTATTGCTGTCAAACGCGCTCGCGGTCAGAGAATCTAATTTATGAGCAACGACGTTTTTTCTTTCTGTCTGGGTAAAGTGTAGGATAATTCTGCAACGCATCAACTTTGATAATGCTCTGTGTCCACTTTCACGTGGACACTGTGTATGTGTTACTTTTGTCAATATATCGGATGAATTTTTTTACCGTAAGGAAAAAATAGGGTATATTAGGTAAGTGAAATAGAAGGCATTGGCATAGGTAGTATAATTTTTTTTAAATGCGCACGCGCCTACCTTAGATTGATGCGAGCGGGATTCGTAGGGTTTCTATCATGCGAAATTCATCTGGAATTCATAATTTCTCTAAGTTTTCTTTATTTTTTTAATTTAATGATGTAATTATGTGGAATAGGCTACAAACGCTACCGTCTAATGACACAATTAAAGCTTAATTCGATGATGGTTTAGAAAAAAAATTAACTAACTGGCATAGTTAGGTAAGTAAGTAAGTGAAGCACCTTCTATTTCACTTACCTAATATAGGTACCTTATGTTTTTCCTTACGGTAAAAAAACTCATCTGATATATCTAGACTTATGAAGTATTTGGACATGTGGAGAGGTTAAATGAAAGAAGACTAACTAAAAAGATATACGAAGTAGTGTTGGTAGAGGAAGACCACGATCAAATCGGGGACGTCTTAAAGAAAGGTCAAGTCAAGAGCATTCTCAACCGATGAGCATGTACGAACAACCTTATGAGACTAAATGCAGCAAAATAGGTGTGTCAGGATCGTAGCAATTGGAAGTTTGTGATCTTTGTCTACCCCTACGGGAAACAGGCATGACTTTATCTATGTATGTAAATATATATTCTCATTGTAAACAGTCTTTAACCATAGGGTTTATTTAAATAAGTTTTAAGATACATAGATTGGGGATCTAATCTTGTTCTCAATGCTTAACACCGCAGTTATAATAGAACGTTTTGTCTTTAGTTAGAATTTAGTTGTTAATTCAGGGCAACTCCTACTAAGGAACCTTGTAATCGGTAATTTCCGAAGAATGACAGGATTCACGCTAGATTTCGATGGTTTTGTTTTAGACGGTGTCGCCTTGGTTTACACACAGAGTTATTTTTGCGGCTCTTCAAGTAGGTTTACATGACACTAGGTAAGTACCTATAGAAAAAAACATTGGTAAAGCAAAACATCGTGATGAAACCTGTACCCCAGAGATCAACAGATCGGTCTAAAAGAAATTGAGAAAATATTTATACGAATCAAACATCAAGCCATTGATCCAAGCAATCCGCAAACTTTGCGCACATAACCGTCAAACTTAGCGCGATATCTTCGAATAAAATAAACAAAGGACCGTGTAGGCCGCTCGTAAATGTCGTTGGCATCGACAAGTTTGTTTACGAGGCTGTGTAGACAAGCGATTTTAATCGCAGCGACAATCGGAACCTTGTGAAATGCTCGTAGGTGATTTAGCAAGTTAGTTTACGAAGTTGTTCAGATTAGCGATTAACGCAGATATTATCGCTGTCGGCGTTTACCTACGTAGCAATCCATGTTTATAAGAAGCCTTGGAAAGTTCTGCATTTTTTGGCTTCGACAAGTTTGTTCAACAAGTAATTTTAATAGTAGTGATTATCATTACCATTGCAACAGTATTTGTAAGATATCACTCCAAACAATTTGGAGTACACAGCTACTAATTTTCTCACACACGCTTTATAACTTTTCTATGGTAGATACCTTTGCTAAATACCTATCTAACTAATAAGGTCTAGTATAAATCGACATGGAGAAATCGAAAAATAAGTTCTCGTTTTGCAATTCCTGCCTACATAGATTTTGTCATGTCATAAGAAGGGCGTCCTTAGTCTTTTCGCTTACTTTATTTCACTTATAGCACTTGGTTATGTTATTTTTAACCTCCGACAAAAAATTACACGTTGTGTTTGATGGTGTTGTGTAAGGGTGTGTCTGTCCAGTCTTTGTCCGGGCGTATCTCAGTAATGCTTGGTCCAATTTGAGTGCGGGTTTTTTATATGAAAGACTAAACGAAGGCACAGGTATATTGAAACAACATCCTTATGAAATATACAGAAATGCACACGTGACAGGGGGTGAGCCCATCGCTGTTGAAACGCGCAAATCTATAGATGTTTTTTGGTGGAAAGTCCTTTATTCGCCGTTTACGACACCCACGGGAAGAGACGGGTTGGTTCTATTCTATTTGAGTGCCGAAACCACACGGCAGTTTAATGGAAATCGTTTTTTTTTTTTTTTTTATGCACGACGGATTCGAACTTGACGGTTAAGCCGTTTCGAAGATATTTAGTTTGTAGCGTTATCTTTTGGTCGAATCTAAACGATATATGATCATGATATAACAATATGATTTCTAAGTTATTTATGAGCAAACAAATGGCATGTATTATTTTTTTATATTTAATATTATATATTTATATATTTAATATGTATGTATATATATTCAATACATATATATTAAATATAAGTCAATAATATAGTATAGTTCAAGTGCAGTTAAATTATCTAGTTATGTTTGTAGGCTTAGTTTATGTATTTTTATATTTATGTTATATAATAATTACCAACTATAAAATATACCCGTATTGCTACTATTAGTGCAAACCTCACCTACTGGTAGCTTGTATCTTTACCCTAAGGTTTGCCTGGAAGAGATCACTGTTAGCGATAAGGTCGCCTTTTTGTGCGATTAATAATGTACGCTGTATTCTTCATGTAGTTTTTGTTAATTGTGCAATAAAGAGTATTTGATTGATTGATTGATTGATATAATCATTGGTTCGATAAATGTTGTCGGGGGTTTCCTAAATTATCAATTTATATTTACAGGTCTTCTATTTGTATATATTTGTATGGTTAAACTAACTAAACTAGCTTACTCATTTCGTCCTGTACCTGACGTAAAAGGCGATTATTCACCAGAAAATTATAATAATAACGGCGATATGAGCTCACGTGTGTGCATTTTCATTTGGTAAAGTGAACCAACGATGTTGCTTCAAGCATGTTTGTAAAACGTTTATGTTTAGAGTAACGAAAAAAGTCGCAGTGCTGGGCAGTCGCTGGTGTAGAGAGACTCTAAAATATTCTCTTCAAAGGTAGGTTTGTTTATGTCGGCTAGGGGGCCATTTATAGACTTTATGGTAATGAACACCCTTGATGGTTGTAAACGCTTGAAAGGAGACAAGATGGTGGTAGTTTTACTATTTGCTATTTTTTTATGCAACCCTTTCTCTTGGGATGGTTAGAATAACAGCTTTCAGGATTTACGGAGAACCTAATGTATTATCTTATTCCTATGTGGTGGAAATTAGAGAAACATGGAGTGATGGAAGACAATCGACGCAATAAATGTGAATGAAAAATAATCAGTTGTCCCATACAAGAGGTCAATACAAATATATGTATAGAATAGCTGATTTTTCTTTCGCGTTTTTCAATTTGGTCCGTAGTGAAAGTTGGTCATACTTATTGGTTGAAAACTGTAATAATGCGTCCAAAACTAATACGTTTTTGATAATATTCTGTATAATAAACCACTATTTTCGTCCGTAGAGCAGTTGGTAGGGTGTTAGATTTTTTTTTTTTATTAAAAATAATTACGTGCGATATGTAATAAAAATTGTGTAGGAAATAACGAAAACTAAAACTATTCTACCGATACATAGAAATAAAAATTTGTGGGTGTTAGCAATTGTTTTATGGGTTTATTTATCTAATTCAAACTACTCTTGCACAATATTGTGACAGACAGACGAAGTGGTGTGGATAGTGGAGTGGACGTAGCTTATCGGACGTGGGGAAGAGGGTTAACAGGTTTTAATAATGATTGTTTGTTTTGGACGATCCTTGTGTAACTGCAAATTAACCGACGAATTAGCTGAAAAATAGCTTTTGTTGTTTTTCTATTTATCAACAGTTGTCGGTGTCATCGATGTGTGTTCCTCGAGCGATAAATTTCTTGTGAAAACAAAGTACAGTAATCATATTACAACCGCCTCCGTGGCTCAATGTAAACAACGTTGGGTTTACGATTCGGAGGTCGCGGGTTCGATGCCCATCGGGGTACATGTTTAAATACTGGGTTTGGTTGGTGGTAGGGCATTTTAAATGTCCGCTTGGCTAGCTACCACCATCTTACCTAAATCAATGTTAATAGCATTGTTGTGTTCCGGTTGTCAGAGATAAGATAGCCAGTCCCCCAAATGTTTTGGGGTTTCCGGGTCAGTACGCTTCCACCTTCGACCTCATCTTCACTTAACATCAGGTGTGATTGAGGTCAAGTACCAACCCGTTGTGCATAAAAAAAACATATATACATAACTTCACGACTATTATTCCAAATGGGTCAGAGATATCCCAAGCATAAGTATTCGGGTGTTTCAAGTTTGATACTTGAAACAACATCCACGGTTCCCTTTCGAAATATAATGAAATGCACACGTGACGGATGAGGCCATTGCTGTTGAATCGTGTAAGTGTAATGGATGTTCTTTGGTGGAAAGTCCCTTAGTCGCCTTTTACAACACCCACGGGAATTCAGTTGTATTCTTTTTACGTGCCGAAACCACACGGTACACAATAATCATATTACATTGTCATAGTACGAGTATGTCCGTGAATTTTTATGAATGTACCCGGATCACGGACGTATATTATACTAGATAACGCAAGTATGTCAACTCTTTTAAACCTATTAGATCACGAGATCAATTTAGAGATGGAAATACTCATAGACACCCTGCGCTAAGCCGATTCAAAGCGTACCTCCTCCCGTCCCAGTACACCGTTAGCCTTTCCAGTGGGACTGAATTTGAAAGGGGTAGAACGCCAACTAAGGACACGGCAACTAGATTACTTGCGTTATCTAGTCCACTATATGTCTGTAAACCGGATCTACCCAGTTGTATCTCGATGGCGTCCGTTGTCTCCTCGGAAATTCGTTCGTATTTCTATTCTCTGCATTTAAAGAAATTCTCAAGGGTGCTTGAATGGAACTCGTGATAGTCTACAACCATCCCGATTTTAGTTCGTGCCGCCTGACTCTGATCCCACGGGGAGACTTGAAGGATGTCCCATACAATGACAAAAGAAAATACGAGGAAACTGTGTTGCTGTTGTTTGTTACACATTTAGATATGTTGTATGTAGACTTTATTAAAGACATATTTAAGGGGCTTTTTTTTGGGTAGCAGTTGAAATCCTCATAGGACACCATATCGGGTGGACATAGCCACGCGTTAAAAACTCCCCCTTTAGCCTCACCTTCCGCGGCAGTCGTCTGGGACTTGCGAATACTACTTCAGACGGCTGCCAGGTGTCCTCAAGCTTCTCGATACCTCAACTATTAGTTTGGGTATCGGGCTGCCCTTCGATGGCCCCCGGAGGAAGCGGGACCTACTCCTCTGTTTTAATATCTCGTTCACGAGACTCCTTTCGCTTCATGATTGATGTGATGTTGCACAAGGTCCCATTTATTCCCAAATTTTTAAGGGGCTGATATGTTCTTATTTAACATTATTTTTAGTCGAAAGCGACTATGCCGCTCCTTTGGTACAGTTTACTTACAACTAGACGGCTAATTCCTCCGTCGCACAGCAATTTTATATAAATTATACATATTTTTGGCGGCTAGAGATGCAGGGTGTGCTAGAGCCCTATTGCAACCACCCTAATACACACATTCCATCAGCACATGATAGGTATCCTCCATACATTTACTCCATAGGTAACATTATTTAAAACTAAAATGTCCGAACGCTACACATCATTCAGCATTGCAAAAAATATATGTTAAAATTGAGGATATACCCGAGAAAATGACTGTTTTCGTAATGTAAACGGATAATCAATCAAATACGCTTTATTGTTTAAATGAGGAAGGTAAATAAGGAAGGTTTAAATAAGGAAGTACAAGAAGGAAATAAGGAATAAATTTCACTCGATAGAAAACAATCGCAAAGGTTTTGAAAACAATTTAAAATCTTATTCATAACACAATAAAATTGCATCCACAGTTGTCTCTAATAATGTTTGACTGATTGTTTAAATGATACACTTAATACTACATTTTTTTAAAGAACATAATTGAGGGAAAGGTTTATGGAAAGAGAGGAAGGGGAAGACCTAGGCGCAATTACTTTGACCAAGTGAAAGAAAAGGTGATATCGTGTACCAAGAGGTAAAATCGAGGGCGGAAAGCAGATAGACGTGGTCATTACTCCACCGACAAGAGCATAGTTCTTAAATTGGAGAAGAAGATTGTTTAAAATTTCACTGTTTCCTTATTATACTCCAACCTTTGGTTTCCTTACAATCTTTATTTTTATCAGTTTACCACTTTTCCGTCCCCGTGCGAAACACGTAAGAGCCAGCTTAGAACAGACGATTTCAACCTTATCGTGATATTTTTTCGTGCAATTTGATTCGCTCCACATGGACTTCCAAATTTAGGTGCTGTCTGCAAGACTTCTATTGTTAAAACGACTTTTAACAATGGGGGTCTTGGGTTTACACATTTGAGATATTCGTAGTTATATAGATTGTTCTCCGGGTTGCATAGTTTATAAAAGTCAAATTGAATACGTTTATTGAAATTCCTAGTATTTTCCAAATATTCAGTCAGAAGACCGATTTTTTTTTTTTATATGAGAGGGCAGCAAACGAGCATGCGGGTCACCTGATGGAAAGCAATCACCGCCGCCCATGGACACCCGCAACACCAAAAGGGTCCAGATGCGTTGCCGGCCTTAAATTTATTAGATTGGTGTAGTGGATAGCTGTCAGCGAAAGCAACGGTTGTGGGTTCGAATCCCGCGAGGAGTAAATGTTTGTGTGATGAATACGAACATTTATTCCTGAGTCATGGATGTTTATATAAATATTTGTTAATAAGTATCCATAGTACAAGCTTCGCTTAGTTTGGAACTAGATCTACTGAGATCGCGTGCTTCATCTTCAGCCACATAGTCACTTTCCATCAGGTGAGATTGTGGTCAAACGCGTCTCCAGTTAATCATAAAAAAAATATGAAAATTCCACAGAATAGGTCCATAGGGCCACATTGACATAAGTAATTTATCGGTCAATAACAATATTTTGGTCTTTTCAGGAAACAATGTGGATCCTTCTACTCCTCTTCATGGTCCCATGTATGGGCCAACAGTGGGTCCCATGCTCAGAGCTGAACGATGACCTTCGCTACCCTTGCCGGTGTCGCGTGCAAGTAGACCGAACACTTCAGCTGAGGATCCTTATGGACTGTGACCGTGTAGTCTTCGCTGGTGACTTCCCAGCTCTACCGTATGGGGCTCCGATCATCTCTTTCAGCCAGCGATGGGCTGGACAGCAAACCCTCCCGACACAGGTTAGTTTTATTTAAAATGGCAAAGAATGGCGAAAGACCGATTAAGTGTATACCTACTACATAAGACAACATGTTCCTAATAATAATAAATAAACATTGAAAATGTATTGTATTTTATAAATTAGTAAACGACATTTAGTATTCAGTGACAAGTATTTAATGAGAAATATTTATTTAGCTTTTAATAGAAAGAAAAATATGTTATCTCATGTAGTACCATTACTATGTATGCGTTTCCGCATTTTCTTTTTAAAATCAACGTAATAATTAAAAATCTGATGAGGGCGTCACACTGGGCGCTTGGCGACCCCTCAAGAATTCCGAAAATTATTTACGATTTTTGGCCGGGAATATTTTGAGATGATCGACTTTGGTGACATCGGTGTTTTGAGTATTGCCCCAGAAGTTAATATATTTTTTAATAGATTTTTGTGTGATCTTCGACGTCAGTTTCAATTCAACATTAGATATATTATATAACTTATGCACAATGATAAATAAAACAAGGAGCTATTTACAGAAAGGTAAAAAAAATAAACGGGAATACAAAAGCATTTTCAGGCAAAAGAGGAAGGAAAGAGCATGATGAAAGTATATGGTTTTGAACTATTCCTGGATATTTTATCTGAATTCCATCTATCAAATTTTTTTTCATTTATTTCATAGTATAGTATTTCATACTGGATAACATTTAGAGACTTTTAATCTGACCGACGATCTGGTAAAGAGCACAAGACCGATCGTTGTGGAGATCTTTGTGAGAGGCCTTTGTCCAGCAGTGGACGTCTTTCGGCTGATATGATGATAATGTTTAAACTTTTTTAAACTTCATTATACTTTTTTATTAATGTCTTTTGGCGTTAGTTGTCTTTTCTAGTCTGACAGCAGCGTTAATACAGATGCCCCTGAAATATAGCTGGTTTTCTTATACAGATTTTCTAGTTTCTTAGAACCTTAGTGGTTACTGACCCGTAATTGTCCGATTATGTAGCCTTTGTACTACAGTTGGCTCTAAAAACTACGTAATTATTTTTTACAAGTTTTCAAGTTACAGATGTCAAACCTTGACCATTTGCATCATTATTGTTTATCATAGTTTTGTTTTTAATGTGAAAGAACATACTTGCAAGACTGTATACATCACTAACATTAAACAATATTTTCGCGAAACTCCCTCGTTCTGTTGACACCCCGTATATGAGTAATAAATAAATTGATGAACATTTGAGTTATTGAGTTGTAATAGCTTTCTAGCGACGATACACGCGATTGTTCATGTCCTAATAAACGCAGCAGTTCAGTTGGAAACTCGGCCGTGTAATCTCATAAGCATAATTTGCAATTAGGGCCTTGAAATTAGCGCGAGTTAGCGGATGCTGCGATTTGTTCATACACACATAACTTCACGACTTTTATCCCAAATGGGGTGGTCAGAGATATCCCAAACATTAAAAGTTTAATGTTTGAAAAACATCCACGGTTCCGGATAAGATAGGCACGCTTCAACCTTCGACCTCATCTTCACTTAACATCAGCTGTGATTGAGGTCAAGTGCAAAACATGTTGTGCATAAAAAAACCTTACGAAATATACATAAATCTACACAAGACAATACAATTACAATTTTGGTGTAAAGTCCCTAACTTGCTTTTTACAATATCCACGGAAGATAAGGGTAGTTCTATTACTTTTACGTACCACAACTCTACATGTTGAGTGAATGAGTAACTCAACGCTTGTATTGCTCAAATCAGCGGGATTTAAATCTGGGAGACGCGGATTTTAAAATAAACCCTTTGGCGCGCTAGATCTATTGCATTATTATATCGCACAAGGAAACACAATAATTAACGCAATAGCTATAGCGCGCTAGGGAACATGAGGAACTTTTAGCTGCAGATGACTATACTTGCCTTGCTTAGCGGTGGGTAATTTTGCATCTATTTAATTGTGACTGCCGCTAAGTAAATGTTAATCCGACTCTTTGAGACAGTCAATCGCTTCAAAAAGTCTTGGTCTTTTAGCATTACTCTATTTCACTTAGTTCTGTTATTTTTAACCCCCGACGAAAAACGACGGGTGTTATGTATTTAACGGCGTTTGTGTGTGTATGCGTGTGCGTGTGCGTGTGCTTGCGTGTGCTTGTGTGTGTGCGTGTTCGTGTGTGTGTTTGTGTGTAATAGCCACAATTTTTTGGTGTAGTTTTTCAGGGATAGTTTCATAGCAATGTTTGACGGAAATCGGTTAAGCCGTTTCGAAGACAGTTAGCTAATACAGTTGGTTTGGTATATCTGGATTATATAATCATTTTCTTACTCGGGGTTTTCCTTTTTCGTATCCAGTCCATCGGAGTCCAGATTTTTTTTTAATATTCATTTCCCCAACTGTTCAAAATATTAGCTACCTATAATCCTTATTCATTAAAAATTAACAAGTAAATTTTACCTCAATTCTAAATTCCAATTTGCCAATTTCAAGTTCAATATTTCTTCATCATTGTCAAATAGTGACAATGATGAAGGTAGCATAGTCAGTGAGATAGGAAAGGGGTTATAAAAAATCATATTGGCGTAAATACGAGCGTCTTCCTCGGGATTGATGACTTCCAAATGATGGTTTAAGACTAAGGGTGTCTTCACGGGTCTGGAGTTTGACAACCGCTGACGGAGCTGCAGAGGTATAAATCATTCCTGGGCTCATTCAAAGCGGCGAGAAAAACATCGTGGGGTTTTAACCGGTTTAATTTTGACATAACCCTATCGGGGCGGAAGGGTATGCGTCCTTGACGGAAATAAGGGATAAAAATAAAGATTGGCAAAACAAACGACTTCAATAATGTTCCATTCTATAACTCCGGAGTGCAGGATCTGATCTTAATCAAATATATATGGGACCATTGGCAGTAAGCCCTGTTAAACAAAAAATAATTAACAAAATCGGTTAAGTGTGTTTATCCCGCACGATATTTCTTAGAAACTTTCAAGTCCAATTTTTTTGAAATGAATGATTTTGATGAATGCGATTCTAATGAAACTTTATACGCATAAAGCATTACATAGATCTACTAGTAGAGAATATTTTCGAAAAAGAGGATGGATTAAATTAGAGCTGTGTAAATGCAATGTATTCTTTTATATTAGATATTTTGAAAATGTTTACTACTAACTTTTAGATCTATTGTATTCTGATTATACAGGGTGAATTTGAATTCGTATAAATCTCATTAACTGGTACCGTCACTCTTGATTACGAACAACTCGGCCAAGAGAGTCTCACTGACCGACTGGATCCCCTGGCGTTGCGAAGAGACGTCGCGTCCCTCTGCATTCTCTATCGCATATTTGATGGGGAGTGTTCTGAAGAACTGTTCGAGCTAATACCCGCTGCTCAATTTAACCGATACACTTCTCGGAGAAAATTAAATTTCCATACACATCACCTGGATGAGTGGAAGTCTACCACTGTACTTTCTCAAGAAACTTCTTACCACGTACGACCATCCTGTGGAACGGACTTCCGGCAGCGGTATTCCCGAACGAGTACGACATTGGAACCTTCAAGAAACGACCCTACACCTTCCTCAAAGGCCGGCAACGCATCTGTGACCCTTTTGGTATTGCGGGTGTCCATGGGCGGCGGTGATTGATTTCCATCAGGTGACCCGCATGCTCTTAAGCCGCCCTCTCATATAAAAAAAAAAAAACTTTCCCCAAGGAACCATAGTCGAATTCGATCAAAATTATTTCGAGTACGCATACAAAGTAAACCATTCTGAAACCACCTTTAGTATGGAAGTCCAACAATTATCCGAATTTGGTCATGTTTCCTAGTGGAAAGTTGTTGGAGTGGAGTTACCAGTAAACGCGAATTATACGAATAAAATTTCACCCTGTATGTATGAAGTTTCATTAGAATCGGTTTATTCATTAAGGAAAATTTGGTCTTTAAAGTTTGAATGGAATGACGTGTGGGATTTACCCTAACAATTGACGAAAATGTGGGTGAAAAAGAAAACCACACGGCCGAACATAGAACCTTTTTGGAACTCGGTTAAAAATAAATTGACGAAATTGTCGAACGTTATTCAAATAAGTTATCATTGAACGAAATCTGCGCTACACCTAACATTTATCCAATTAATAGGGCGGAAACATTTAATAAATCTAATTAAACTTTAATCATGCTAGAAGTAAAGCGGTAACCACCAACGAAATTTTAATCACATAACAAATGACTGTCAACCACAAACCTGTTAAATTTTGTCGCAGATTTAGTCTTGCGTAAAATAATTGTGTGACGTGCGTGAGGTCACTGCAAAGAATCGAACTGATTCATTTAACACGTGGGTATCCTACTAATATTTTAGAAGTTAATGTCTGTCTGTGCGACTTTCACGTCTAAACCAATTGTATTGAAATATGGGAGAGAGGTAGCCTGGAGAAATACATAGGTTACTTTTACAGCGACTTATGAAAAAAGTGTAGAGAAGATTGGCGATTATTAATAAATATGACTAATCGAAGATCATCAGGTCGAGCTGGTTTTATCCCAACTGCCATCTAACACTATAGGAGCAAGAAGGGTCGCCGTCGCACAACATTGATTAGGGAGATTGGCAAGTATGCTAAAATACTAGTAAAAGTGAAAAATAAAAACTTTTTAATTAAAAAAAAAACCGACTTTACCGAAAAAAGTCACTACAAAGTAAAAGATAATTTTATTGAAATGCTCGTATCTCTCAATCAGTTATTTTCTATATTCACTGTCGTAATTATTATTATTTGTACAATTTAAAAAAATATCTTTCGAAGTCGGCGCCAATGTATAACAGTGATTATAATGTAGATTGATTTACATTCAATTGTAGCGTCAAATTCGAAAGATGTATTCGATTTATATATGTATGTAGTCGATTCGGATGTACACCAACTAAACTAAACTAAACTAAAACCAGTTTTGGAGTGGTGCCGTCGCATCGTACTGTTCCAGGGAGAAAGAGACAGTACTACTCTAAAACTGGTTTTAGTTTACTTGGTGTGCATCCGAATCGACACCGTTTTGTGATAATAGTAGAAATAATAATATTGCTACGTGCTTTATGCCTATAAAGTTTAATTAGAATCGGTTTATATTTATTCATTTCGAAAAATTTGGACTTGAAAGTTTGTATGGATTATCGTGCGGGATAAATCCTCTTAACATATTCCCGTGCAATACTCTTGTCTCAAAAGGCAAAGCAGGCGGCAAAATTTTAAACACTGGAAATAACGTGGAAGGAAGGAAACCTATTATAAGGTTGGCATTAACTTATGAAACTTCAAATTATACTACACTTTTATTCAAAATAAAAATTGTATTAGAGTAATCACAGACAGAACGAGCCATAGATAATAATAAAGTAATTGTTAAGAGTTGCGTTCTATTCCATCAAAAAAATGACAAATAAAGGCCCGAAACTAATTTCTGTAATGGACTGTACTAGGTTTATATTTTTGCGGTCGACGTTCCTTAATTTATGTTACCGATTCCCGATGGCTATCTGAATTCTATATAACGTAGCAAAAAAGATAAGTACAAAGGTATCTACGACGGTGTGACCACTGGGGACATCTTTCGGCACTAATGGTTTTGGAATTGAAAATGTTCACAAGAGCTGGAGATTTTTACAAGCTTTTATTTATAATGACGGTAGAAAAGTGCGTAAATCAAAAGGTAATAGATTGTGGAGGTTTAGGAAGCGTATTAATATTCGCAGCTCAGTATATTTCGTAGCCAAAGAAAGCGACGATTATTGCTAAAATTTAACGGGCACGAGAAACCGAAGGAGAATATAATAAGATCATCCAGCCCCAATCCAGTAAGGATACACTTTTAACTTCCTATAATCTTAAAGACTGTGATTTTTGTACATGTATAGAGTACCTGTCAGTGATAGAATAAAAATGTTTTCTAAGAAATCGGTAGCTTGCTTCAGATGTAGTATAGGTGTTTAGTAATAAAACATAGACTATTAGATTAAAATTACCACTGTGAATTTCATTGCGTCGGAGAATATAGGTATTTACAACTCCTGTAACAATTTTCATAAAAATCGATCAATAACTTCTTTATGTTTATGAAAAGTTTCACCAAGGGCAAATAAACTCAATAAATTATTTTTAGAAAATATAAAGTAGCCATTGATTAATTTTTAGAAAATAGTTTTAGACGATCTAAGCATCTTCTACGCAATGAAGTTCTCAGTGGAAACTTTAATTTAATATTGTAGGTTTTATAACTAAATACCTACACTATTTTGGTGTAGTTGATAGTGACCCTGTCAGCGAAACCAACGGTTGCGGGTGCGAATCCCGCGAGGGGTAAATGTTTGTATGATGAATACGAACATTTATTCCCTAGTCATGGATGTTTATATAAATATTTATGTATGTTTATCCGTTATCTAGTATCCATAGTACAAGCTTTGATTAGTTTGGGACTTTGATTAGTTTTGGGATTGGTGTAAGTGCCCCAAATATTTATTAATTATTATTATTTATACCTAGAGCAAGCTACATAATGGTTAGAAACATTTTCATTTTACCCGACCCAATAGTAATCTGTTGGGTCTCTATCCTTCTACAAAAAATTTGGACCTTTATGATTATAGGTAGAAGTAAGAACACCACAACAATTGCTTATTTTTACTGGACCAGTAGTAGCATGGCATCGTTTATCGTGCGCGACGTAGAAGTGAGAGTGGGATAGTTCTTTATTCCGTCCAAGAGAATGAGCAGAATTAATATTGTATCGCGCGACATAAACGTTTATCGCGCCTGCCATGCTAAGTCCAGGAGCTGAAGTCTCGACATAGTATAGTAGCAACCGGTTTCGGTCGTTAACTCCTAATGATCATATTTTCGACGATTGACGACCTGTATGGTGTAGTGGTTAGAAATTCTGCTGCTATACCAAATGGTCGCGGGTTCGAATCCCGCTAGGGGCATATGTTTGTATGATGAATACAGATATGTATTCCCGAGTTATGGATGTTTTTCATTTATATGTGTATTTATTTACAAAAAAAAGTATTGGTGTAGTTTATCAACCATCTGGTATCTATAATACAAGCCTAGTTGCTTAGTGTGGAACTAGATGGCGCTGTGTGTATGTGCAAAAATATTTATTATTATTATTATATTCTAAACATTTGTTGGAAGCCTGTTTCCTACTTTTAGAGACTGAGAGAGAAATATTAGATACACTAATTCTCTTCAATACTCTTATTTAAATAACTTTGCTAGATCTTAACTATATGTCAATGGTTATGTGGAGACTGCGTACAAAGAAACTCTGTTAAACGTTGAAAATCTTCAAAACGTATAACTTATAACATCCCTCTTTTGTATTGGCGGTTAAAAATAAACTGAATCGTGAACTTTTTAGGGTTGCGTAGTCAACAAGGAACTCTTATAGTATGGCCATGTCCGTCTGTTCGAGGCTTAGCGTAATATCTATACATAAAATGGCACAATAAAATCTTGGTAAATATTTGTTTAGGGTAAGATAAGATAAGATAAGATGTTTATTTACCAAAAAGGACCATACATAATTATACATTTGCTGTAACATCCACACTAGGCTAGGCCTGTATCGTGGATACCAAAATTTCCATAATAGAGAAATAATTTCACTGGTCATTACATTTTATAAGTAACATCAGTTAAATTATACTTAGGGAAATAGACATGCATGCAGAGCATAGAGGTGGTATAACTAGCCTAAGATGTAACCTCCCTTGTATGTAAAATGGCGATGAATTTTCTTTTATTTTTGTACCTCATCGTGTGGGGTGGGGTTGTTTGGGATATCTCTGACCACCCCATTTGGGTTAAAGGTCGTACCGTTATGTATGTATTACAGGTAAGGTGTTATAAGTTAAGGAGTAATAGTCGAAAAACTTATGAAATGTACTTTTCGTTGAAAATTATTTATCAAACAACAAAAAGTTCCCTTCTAAGTACGCATATTGTATGGACAAGCACGGGACCCTACACTGCGCGTAGCCCTACACGCACTTGGCCGGTTTTTTGAATATTCCACGGATAGTCCATTGACTGTTTTGCTATATTTAAGATTTCGTAAACCTCCATATTTTAAACTTGATTAAGATATGAGGTGCCTCAAAATTTATATCATATAATCAGAACTTAAAAGTCAGACGAACTATTTAGACCTCAGAAAGAAAATTAGTAGGAAAACTTAAACTGATTTTTGTTTTGTTTCTCTTATCATTCAGAAAAATCCTTACGAGATGACTTTGAAAGACCATCCTTGGGATACCTTCCGCCAGAGGCAGGTAACCAAACCTGTGTCGAACTTCGTAGTTCGCGAAACTTGATATTAATTGGACTTCTTTGGGCTCTTATGAAACAATGCCTTTCGAATTATTTTAATGTTGCTAATTACAATATAAGTTCTGTCTTCTTTTTTTGTACAATTTTTTCAGTCTTAAAAATAAATATTGATTCTCAGGTGGTTTTAAAAATCGAAATCCAAGTCGATCCAATCGATATATAGCGAAGGAATTATCAACGCGTTTGATCGATACGCTTGTACAGTCTAAAATAATATTTGAACTCAGTCAAATTGAAAAATGCTTTATTTTGTAGGTACACAGAGTAAGGGTCATATTTTACATTTTTTAAGCTACTACTTGTTCAAAAGCCAATTTTTGTCATGAGAAGAACAAGCAAGAATCTCGAGGGGTTGCTCTTTTTAAAAACAGTTTTTTATGTTACAAAAAGGCACAATAACATTTCGATGAAATTTTTATTTATAGGTAATTTAGTTTGTATATATTTATTAGAGCAAGCAAAATAATAAATTTATATAGGTCATCAGCAAATGGATCGAGGTGATTCCTAAAAAAATATTATTTCGTAAGTTATAAAATAAAACCTAAAACCGTCATGACATACAATTACAACTCATTCACAAGGTTGACTCCCCAGAGAAGAACGACCCAGAAACTCAGGGGTAGCTTTTTATAAATAACTATCTAATGTTAATATTTGTGATTTAATAAACAAGAAAATGTATAAATCATAATTAGAATCAACCGTTTGTTTATTATCTAAATACTCGTATTCAGAAATATTATAATAGCCTTTTTGCATATAGTTTGCGTTTATGGTACGAAATAAATGATTTGTTACACTACATATCGTCGTAGGTAAGGTACTCATCATCATATCAGCCACAGGACGTCCACATGAACATAGGCCTCCCCCATAGACTTCCAAAGCGACCGATTTGAAGCGACCTGCAAACTTCAAACTTCATGCATTTATTTCCACGTAAGATACATGATATCATTTGTTGAATGTCAATTTAAATCTACTGGAAATAAAAAAAGTTTATTGCATTTATCTGTCAGTCGGTATGTCCAAGCTACTACTGCTTCGGAAAGGGAATTCATCTGTGGGAAAAGAAGCGGCGCAAGAAACCCACAGGATCATTGTTGTCCTTTTTTTTAAATAAAGTATATAAATAATTTTGGGGAGCTGGTCGAAGTACACCAAGCGTGTTTGTCATTCAGGTAGTCAAAAATTTTATAATAACCCTTTTTTCTAATATCGCTGAGCATTGTGGGTGACTTTCGTTCTTCTTCGATTTCTTCATTTCTTATTCGAATTAGCAATGTCTGTTTATGTCAATTATCTGTTTATGTTAGCCGACTTCACAAAGTTAGTAAATCCTTCAAAGGGCAATATATACGCTTTTATAATAAGGTTCCAGTAGACATAAATTTAACGCAATCATAAAACAAAAATGATTAACAAAAGGCTATTATAAAATCACTGACTATTTGAATGATAAGCAAGCATAGACATAGCTGTCTTATTATACATATAATTATGAAATCACAACCCATAATCTGTTTAAAAGAGCAACCCTAGAGTCTCTTGCTCATTCTTCTCCCCAGAGTCAGCTTTGTGAATGAGCAGTAAATTTAAATGTAATATTAATAGTGACGTTTTCAAGTGATAATTTTATGCTATGAAATAAAATATTTTGATTTGATTTGAATGAAACGCCGAGCAGCGCTCTTTCCATAGCTCCTTGTACGACCTTGAGATTCCTAATGAGGCCCATAGTCAGACAACGTCTCAGTGCCATAATTCTTCCCTGGTAATACACATTGATTGAAGACTCGTCTTTAAGCATTGAGATATTTTGGACAAGAAGACATTGCACAGTTTCCCGAACGCTGCCCATTCGAGTTGGATTCGTCGATGGGCATCTTTCTCGAAGTTGGGCTTACTTAATCGGATCTCGTGTCCTAGGTAGGCGTATTCATGTAAGCGTGCTATCTATATTAAATTAATGATGTTTGGCGAGGCAAAGCCAGCCATCGCTAGTGTTGTCTGAACATGAAATTTTGATACCAATGGCTTGTTTTGCCACGCACGACATAATTCATACAAAAGATCTAGCACACCGAGGGTATACTTTTAGCTACAGTTGATTGCACTAATCAAGTTCAGATTTAAATCCCGCTCCTTTAAATAACAAAGGCGGTGAGTTACTCGTTTTCATTAAATATACACTCTGAACAAATCGCAGCATTGTTTATTTCCTCCTCCTAAATCCTTTGATGATGACACTCTTAATAAAGTCACTCAGACAATGAAATATATTGAAACGATTTTAAACCAATGTTCGAAATTCTTTGGATGAAGAGTAGTTTGAGGCGCCTGATTGAACGAAAATTCTTGCTGACAGTTTTTCCCCAAATCACCATCAACCATTTATAATTTGTTCTTCTATTCCTACAGTTGGTAGTAATGAGGTGACCAATGGAGACGTTTAGTACATTAGTGTATTGGTTTACCTACTATGGGCTTATACGATGAGTTAATTTTCACTTGCAGACTGAACTTATCAGTTAAGATAGACTAAGACTAAAGCCCTCTACATAGTTGACAAGTTGGAGTTACATATTCTCGACACATTAGTTGCGGTGTCAAACTGAGCTCGTGTAAGTACTGTCAGTTAATGTATTCGAGATCATAAGTTTGCGAACTGTCGGGACTAACTTGGCTCAGTCTTGTTGGCTCTCATTGAAACTGGACTCAAGTTTGACTAAGAGTATAAATAAAGGTAGTTATGTCTGCGAATCTCGGATCTTATTGCCAATTGATTGATATAAATATATTTTTATATATTTGGTAATGCGTATCGTCATTATGGTTAATCATATGGCTATAACCATAGATGTCTTTTGTTAGAACAAAATGTGATCAAAAGTGTAAAACGCTAAATTTGTTTTTCGTTTTGTTGACCAGCTTTCGAAAATAAAAATCATTTGGTTCAGCAATTTTGGCACTATAATATCACAGTGATACACAGATTTAATGCAGACATCGGCATCAAATTTACAACAGCCTTAATTGCGTTTAAAAAAGTTATGCATTAAAAATCCGTTTCCTATTTCAATGTTCAGGTTGGATGAAAGAAATCTCTTAAAGCGATAAGTCCACCTTTGTATGTGACCTATTGATTATACTCTGTTATTGTAATATTTTGGTGCAATAAAGAATATAAAAATAGATTCGGCTTTAGATAAGATTTCAGCTCATAAGATGTTGCTGTTAAAGTGACAGTGAAATTCTTTAATAATTCAGTTCACACAAGATCTATCAAGACGTTCGACTCTATTCATAATGCGAACAGCCATGGAACTCTCTTCCGGCGTCAGTCTTTCCTGAATCACACAATTTTGGCATCTTCAAGAGCAGGGTGAATAGGCACAGGGATCGCGTGCTTCATTTTCAACCATATCGTCACTCTCCATCAGGTGAGATTGTGGCCAATTGAGTATCTAGTTAATCATGAAAAAAAAAAAAGAATTACTTCCATTTTAGCGTATTGGTGGCCTATACAATACCATTTCCTTAAAGTTATCCGATTACTTGATGCTGCAACTAAACATATTCCTATTATATATAGTTGTGACATTGCGCTATTCTACATACTTTACGCCATCATAATCCCGTAAATGTCCCACTGCAGGGATATAGGCCTTCCCTCGTATAATGAGAGAGTATGGGCCATACTTGCTGGCCCAATGCGGGTCGGGAACTTCACTTGCCTTTGAATTTTTATTTCTCAGGAGTGCAGGTTTCCTCACGATATTTTTCTTTACCGTTTAAGAGCGGTCGGATAAATGCACATAAGTAATTAAATTAAATTTAAAAACTCATGCTTTTGCTAGATATTGCATGTACCAACATGGCCTGCCTTATAATCGAACCCGAACCTCCCAAAGTGGGAGACCGCGTCCTAACCCGTAAACTTTACGCCAGTTAAAACTTAAATTTGAAGTGTCTCGCATAAATTATTCCCCAGTTTAAAGATATTCACACACACACCCGAGTATAGAAACACGAAACTTTATCCACCTGTGTATTTACTTTTATTATAATAACGTTCCATACGGAATACTTCTGTACACGCTTCAGTCTGTAGTGTCTGCCTCACAATACGTAGAGCTTTCATACATGCCGTAGGTAAAGACTGCCTTGTTCTCATAACTGAGTTCTCTTTGTAACTTTGACTACGACTGGAAAGTCATCCTAACTTGGTACCAAAGTGTTGTCACAGATTACCTAAGAATTCTACGATGTGGAGCGAACAAGAACCTTTGTTATGGTTGGTTATGTTGAGCACAACATTAGACGCTTTTCGCTCTAGTATACTCATTGAAATAAACAGATTTAAATATACCGGCACTAGTTTATGAATATTTAGGAAGTGAGAGCATAAAGCAATTAAGTTGAAGTCTGCGGTTAGTGCATGTTACGGAACCCTAAATTTAAGCTTTTCCGACAAGCACTTGGCCGGATTATTTTAAAAATTTTATACTAGATATTTCGCTTAGTTTTCAATTGTATTCTACAACTATTAACCTGATTTTAACGAGACCAAGTTGATATCCTGTCAGAGTGAACAGGCAAAGCGATACGGGGTATGCATGCGGATAAAGGTTGACATCATAAAAGTGATAACCTTGGCTCACATTTCAAGCCGAATTTTGTGTTACGGATGGAATGTGGTATTCCTGGTGTAATGTAAGCTCACGTCCCATCAACCTCAGTTTACGTGGAAGTCCTTTGAGAATAGGCAAAAAAACACACGGTTTCATCTTAGCAACAAAAAACTCAAGATCGAAGTACTTATACTACAAATAAGGACTTATTTTTACGTCTTCATATCTCAGAAAAATATTTTATTTTCTTCTTAAAATCAATGGTTGATAGTAATAGTGTCCACGTGTATTGATAAACACAATTAATAATAAATATAATTTTCATTTTCAGATTTTCTCATCTTACGGCCTTCCGCTGAAAGAATTGGACTTCTCCCACAACAGTCTTCGTCGTCTCCCAGATCGGCTTCTATCCGGAGTAAGGGGCAATATCACCAAATTAGCGTTGTCTGACAATCTGCTTGGAGACAATTTGAACCCGATCTTCTCGACAGCTGAGCTCCACAATCTGCCGGTCTTGGAAGCGTTGGACTTAAGTGGGAACAGTATCAGGGGCATTGAGGAAGGACTTCTGATTGGATGTGATGTACTCAAGGTTGGTTTTGTTCACAAGACAACGAATAAGCACATACACACAGCGCCATCTAGTTCCACACTAAGCAACTAGGCTTGTATTATAGATAGCAGATGATTGACAAAATATATTTTTTTTGTAAATAAATACATACATATAAATGAAAAACATCCATAACTCTGGAACACATGTCTTATTCATCATACAAACATATGCCCCTAGCGGGATTCGAACCCGCCACCTTTTGGTATAGCAGCAGAGTTTCTAACCACTACACCAAATAGGTCGTCATCGTCGAATGTTTGTTAAATATTTGAAAAACTGTGTACAATAAATTAAGACAATTCAACTCGAAGACACTATATTACATATACTAAAGTACATATATGTAATAAAAAGCACGGTCATACCTACAGTCAGTCAGACTTTACACCATTGTACGAGTATGTAATGCAAGTAAATATCTAGTAACATTCTTGTAGGTAATTAGGCATCTATTGGTAGGTATAAGCAATAATAATAATAATAATACTAAATATTTCGGATATCTATAAGTTGCCTTTATCAAATTATTATACATAATTAATAATTAATGAACTTGGAAATTAATATTCGATTGCATGCAGAGGATTGCCGAGCTAATTAAGAAAATAAATAAATATTTCGGACACTTACACCAATCTTCTAGGCCCAAACTAAGCAAAGCTTGTACTATGGATACTAGATAACGGATAAACATACATAAATATTTATATAAACATCCTTGACTCAGGAATAAATGTCCATATTCATCACACAAAAATTTACCGGTCGCAGGATTCGAACCCGCAACCGTTGGTTTCGCTGATATGGTCACTATCCAGTAACACAACCAGCAATACAAGATTTAAATGTATCTTCCATTAAAATTCAATGGTTTTAGAAGACTATATTTCGTTTTCAATTCAGAAGTGAAAGTATTACAATATAATAAAGAATAATTCATATTATATATTAGAGACAAGAAATTATTATATTGTGCTTTATGCGTTTTGTGAAATAGTTGTACATAATT
The DNA here is from genome assembly GCA_949316235.1 of Oegoconia quadripuncta. Lineage (NCBI taxonomy): Eukaryota > Metazoa > Arthropoda > Insecta > Lepidoptera > Autostichidae > Oegoconia > Oegoconia quadripuncta. The sequence goes on from OX438754.1 coordinate 6,947,777, forward strand.
GTTTATATTGTATTTTCAGGTGCTCCGCCTGGATCGTAATAACATGAATTCGGTCCCGTCTTCCTCACTGAATGGCCCTCAAGGATTGAAGGTTCTCTCGCTCCGGGAAAATCGAATTGGTAAAGAATATTCTTGTTATTTTTTTAAATATTATTTCGAAGGAATCAGTGCTTAAATTACTCATAATAGTGAACATATGGATACTGCGAGAATATAATTAAATAACTAGTTATATTTTTTAAATGTTTAATTTGCCGTGTAGTTCCAGAGAAGAATAAGTAGCTTATATTTCGCCAAGGTATGTCGTAAAAAGCGATTCCATTAGTCGCACTACGCCAAATATCTAGTAAAACGGTATATAAGTATTTATATAAACATTAAGGGTCGGAAATAAATCAATAAATCAATTAAATACGCATTATTGTTTAAATAAGGAAGGTTTTTTTTATGCCCCACGGGTTGATACTTCACCTCAATCACTCCTGATGTTAAGTGAAGATGAGGTCGAAGGTGAAAGCGTACTGACCCGGAAACCCCAACACATTTAAATATCTTATAGAAACTACAAATTAGGCGGCCTTATCGCTAACAGCGATCTCTTCTAAACAAACCTATCATCTCGGAATTCAATACGAGTAATTAAGTGGGTTAGCACATAAATGTTTGTACTAATCGGGATTCGAACCAGTGACCGTTGAATACGAAGGCAGGGTCACTACCCGCTACGCCATTCAGCCAATCGGTAATCTAAAATAGTTCGCAATAGTTGTTATCAGACACATCAGAATTCAAAGAATACAGAGAAAGTGAATAAAATATTTTCAATTTCAGCTTTGATACGCCAAGCCTCCTTTGTATCGCAAAAGACATTAGAAGAGATAGATTTGCACGGCAACATGATATCTACTATCGAAGGCGGGGCTTACATCGGGTTGAGCTCCCTTCACACGCTCGACCTCGGCAGGAACAGGTTGTCCAAGTTCAACAGCGATGTTTTCCAAGGGACCGAAAACTTGGAGAAGTTAGATCTCTCCGAAAACTTCATAACGGATTTCCCAACCGTCGCTCTCAAATCGTTTGCCGCTCTCAGGCATCTCAATCTTTCCAGTAACATGATTAAGGTAAGCATAATTTATGGATGGGTTTTAATACGAGTATTTATTTCTTGAGGCTTAATAATTATAATACCCGTAGCTAACACCCATTCCGCAAATACGAGCTTTCGAAAAAAAAAAGTTTTTAAATCGGTTCAGCGGTGTTGATGCTATAATGGCACAGACACACACACAAAAGGACATAGGCCTCAAACTTTTAATACCCGGTTTGCGTCCGGGATTAAAAATACTGTATACCGACACTAACTTGGGGATGTATCCATGAATCATAATATGTCGTCTCTAATAAATAATTATTAATAATGAATGGCGCAAATATGTTTGCTCTTGATCTGATTCCATTCTGTAGGACAATGGATGTTTATGAAGCGGGAAGTGAACTTCCTGCTTCTTTCTCGTTGTTCTTAATCGAGTTACAAAAAAGGAGATTCTTCACGTATTTTTTTTTTGTACGATTACTCCGAGTGTTCGTGGCCGATATTTGCTTCAATCTTTTTCATAATAAAGAAGATACTCTCGAGATGGTCCCAATTTATTATCATTTTTTTGAATCCTAATGGATTATAAATGAAGGTTAATAATATTTACTCACATTTCCATGACCTCTATATAGTCAAGGTTGCGGTTGAGCAGCTGCTCAAGCAACGCAAATGCTTGTCTTTGTTTGATAACTAGGCGCGCTAGCTAAGTCTTTGTAGCGCTTGCTGTAGACACAATGGGCTCGTGGTCAAAGGACATACAGAAATTCCGCTCCATCATATCGATCGGCCTCGTGTGATCTATGAACCTCTTAGTCTGGCTGTTTAGCGGGGTAACGCGATCTGGACCACATTTGTAAAATTTAATTTCTATTTAATATTATCCTATCACAAGTTTTAAGAAGCTGAAAAGGGTGCTTTGACAATTGAATAAAAGATTATTATGATTTGGTAAAAATTTGTTATTAAAATAAATATTTTTGAATTTTGAATATTTAGTCCCATTTAAATTCCGTCAAGATCTGATGATGATGATGAATTTCTTAACAGTTGACAGCAAAAGTGCCATGATTGATGCAAAAATACTGCATATCCAGAGACTTTGTATGATAGTCAGGAGGGGTATAATTTGATGCGCTCGGGAGAAAAAGAGTCGCAATGAATGCTTTGCCACTTTTGTGGCGGTTTGTTTATTTACAATATAAAATCCTTGTGAAAATTTTCTAATTCAGTGAAACAAAAGTGACAGCTAGACGGCGGCGTAGATAGATTCGTTGTCAACAGAACGAAAAGAGTTACAAAAGCAATTTCTAACAATAATCAACTTTCCTGAATTTAGATGGTCTTATTTTCGGTGATTGGTAATTAAAAAGTTATGAAATTCGGATCCTGTTATGGCCCTTTCTAATGAATATTTCGCTTCAGTTTCTCCCCTCGGGACATAGACTCGTCCCGTGCTATGTAGGAGATGATTCCTGGAATGCTTTACGTTTTTGATTTCATCAAGATTGTTTGATCCGTTATTGGAATGAAATCTAAATATTTCACTAACAACACAATAGCGAAGTAACTAAAACTTAACTAAATTTAATACAGAATATCAATAATGAAAAAAATAAATACCTTGGAATACTGTTCACATCATAGGTATAGGTGCCCAGAAGGCTGGCGGGCGTTAACTCTTTATATGGTTAGGCTAATGCATTGGCCCAACCCCAACCATTTGAAAGTCCTGTGATCATCTGACGTCTCGACTAGATTTGTCAACAGTTTTTTGAAGAGTTGACAATAAATTTACATCTTGAATAAATAACTTTAGTAACCGACTGTTTGTTTGGTTGTTGCGTATTGTTTCTTGAAGCACTCGTGGTGAGGTCGCTTTCGTAAAAATCTATGTTGTAGTATAAATATAGACTCTTAGTGAGTTTTAAAAATTAAGGCTGTTTGTTTTATTTCAATCCTATTTTCTTTTTCAGAATATTGATAATAGTCATCTGAGCTCTATGGTGTCGCTCCAAGTGCTGGATCTGAGCAGGAATAATCTCGTGAAATTATCGCCAGGGACTTTCGTTGGGCTCACCGAATTACGATACTTGGACGTTGGTGTTAACTCTCTTCGTACTGTGAGTTATTTTTCTTTCATTATCGTTATTATGCATACATCTGGTCCTCAAACTTAAAAGCAAGTTTTATTAAAACTTGATAAGTATCCAGACATCATTTAACGATTTCTATACAATCATAACTTTAAACTCTGATATATTTGCACCAGCAACGTTACCACCTACTGTAAAATTATGAATTTCCATATTAATCGTAATATTCTAGTTAGGTACTATTCTTATTTAACAATGTTTTTTTTTTAATTTCAGGTTGAAGATGATGCTTTTGATGGCCTGACAAGTCTACAGACATTACTACTACGTGATAACAATATTCTTCTAATTCCTGCTACAGCTTTGTCTCGTTTACCAAACCTAATTTCAATCCATTTAGGCTTCAATAGAGTAACTGCCTTGTCAAACGATATATTAAGAGCTGTTTCAGATAGGATTACATCTTTAGTTCTATCAAGAAATGTTATTAGAGAACTACCACCCGCCGCCTTTAATCATTTCAAAACGCTAAATCATCTGGATTTATCGGGAAATCTCTTGAACTCGTTATCAGCTGAAGTATTCGATGGATTGGAGACATCTTTACAGTTTTTGTCTCTCAGTCAAAATAGGATATTGGGATTCATTGGTGAACAACTGAAATTCGTGAATCTGTGGTTCTTGGATATTTCGGATAATCAATTGTCTGAAGTCCCAATGAATGCTTTCGAGTCCATACCAAGCTTAACGCATTTAAATATGAGCCGTAGTGGGCACATCAATGTTCTACCTCAAAATGTATTCCAACATAACCAAGCTCTGTTGACACTCGACCTTAGTCATATTGGATTGAAAGCGTTGACAGTTAATTTATTTTCTAAAAATCCTAATTTAGAAACAATTTATCTATCGAATAATTACTTACAAGAAATTTCAGAGAACACATTTAAAAACTTGAGGAATCTAACGATTTTGGATTTATCATATAACAATATCGTTAATATTAGAACACCCGCATTTGTCAACGTGATGTCTATTCAATTATTGTCCTTGAAAGGTAATCAGTTAAGCGCTTTCAAAGGAGAATTCTTCAATACAGGAACCAGTTTAGAAGTGATTGATCTTTCGGATAATCATTTGAGCTATTTATTCCCGTCATCATTCAAAATCCACCCAAGATTGAGAGAAATTGTACTTAAAAATAATAAATTCAACTTCTTCCCATCGGAACTTATAAGTACTTTACAATATCTCGAATTAGTTGATTTGTCTGGAAATGCATTGAAAAATGTCGACGAACTCGATTTCGCTCGTCTTCCTAAACTAAGGACGATATTGTTGGCGCGAAACGAGCTCGATACAATAAGCGAAATGGCTTTCCATAACTCAACACAAATACAATATTTAGATCTATCGAATAACAAAATTGATCGTTTGGGTGACAGACTTTTTGAAGGACTTATTAGACTGGAACTGTTAAATCTCGGTGGTAATTTAATAACAGAATTACCAGAAAATATTTTTGATCGATCTAGAATACATATGTTAGAAAAAATTGTGCTAAGTGATAACTTATTTGAACAAGCTCCGTTGAAAGCCTTACAGAAACAGTACTTTTTTGTATCATCGGTTGACTTGTCTCATAATCAAATAGTTGATATACCTGCTGAAGACAGTGTCATGGTGAACATCAAAAAATTGGATCTTTCCTTTAATCCATTATCACAAAAGACAATACATAATGTTTTAACAGAACCAAAAACCGTGCGTGATTTAAATTTGGCTGGAACTGGTATGAAGGAAGTTGGACAGCTAGAAACACCATTTTTGCATAGTTTAAATTTGTCTTATAATAACATATCAAAGCTATCGGAAAAGTCATTCTCAAGGACAACATTGCTGGAGTGCTTGGATCTCTCCCATAATCAAATCGCGGATGTATCTGGAGCACTCGCTACCTCTTGGCTTAAGCTTAAAAACCTGCAACGGTTAAATATTTCCAATAACCCTATAGCGGTTCTTGTTGATGGTAACTTTGAAGGCTTGTCTTCACTAAGAATATTAGATATCAGGTATTTAGATAAATGTACAAGGATAGAAAAAAATACTTTTAGAACTTTACCCAACCTGGTCGAAATTCGGGCATACGGTTATCCGAGATTGGGTTACTTTGATGTTCAAGGTGCTTTACAATACCTGCTAGCTCTTGAAAAGTTGGATGTCGAAGTAAAAGATACAACCATTGGTTCGGAACAGTTGCATTCGACTTTACATCCACGTCTTGAGGAGTTGGGTGTTAGAGGCACTCGATTGAAAAGTGTATCTGCTGGTATACTTGCTGGTTTAAAGGCTCCAGCAATCACGGTACGATTTAGGAATACATCTGTAACAACTTTACCGCCCGCTTTATTATTCCCGTTGCCAAGGTCATCTCAAATAACAATTGATGTCGCGGGAAGTCAATTATCTACTTTGCAACCTCAGTTACTGGTTGCTCTTGACGACCGCCGTGCCGACTTATCAATGTTTGGATTAGATACGAACCCTATTAAATGCGATTGCAATGCAAGAGCCCTGCGAAGATGGCTACCAAATGTGGGAATAGACGACGTTCGCTGCGATTCGCCAGATCATCTATCAGGATTCTTATTGGTGGAAATCGGTGATGATGAATTGTCATGTGATACAAGAAGAAGGACAACAATTATATCCTCCTCAAGTACAATTACAACTACGCCACCACCACGTTTAGTACATCGGACTTCTGCTGAACCAGACATTATCTGGTCTGTTGCACCATCCCATGACCGACCGAAAGTGACTGGGGAACCCAAAGGCGCACCAGTTATAGGAGTGGCGTCGTCGACCAATGACGATAATTTGATTATAGGGATAGTAGGTGGTGTTGTAGCGTTTATAGCTATATTGATTGTTGCGATTTGCATAGTGAGGCTGCGGATGACATCAACTTCCTACAGGGGGGGGCCGTTAGCTAATAGCCCTGCGGGGGCGGCACCGTTATGGGGCGCAGCGTGGCCAGGCTACCCCGCCTCACTGCCCCCGGCCTCGCTATCTACGGCCACTTTGCCCCATAAGGTACAATCCGGGCCAGGGTCGGTGCGATATTTAGCACCGCCGCCGCCGGCTCCATATTTTATTAGCTTGCCACCGCACGACGATAAAATTTATCGGTAGAACAATAAGTTGTGCGACATTAAGATTGAGATAAGTGCTATGCCAGAAACTGTAAATAGTATCCTTGAACTTAAGATGTAGAAAATTATGTATGCATTCTGTGGTTTAATTTATATCGTTGTAGATATTGTTCAAAAGTCTAATTTGTTTTGTCGTTTGGAAGTGTCTGTTCTCCAATTATTTTCACTGGATTTGCTTCTGTTATAAAAGGTGCTATAATTTTATAAAGCTCCGGCTAGGTTGGACTCATCTCTAGTCACCAGTGACAGACTAATAGCATTCTATTCAGTAAAATAGATAATTTATACAAAGTAATAACAATTTAACGTATATCTGTAAGAAAGGATAAAAACAAAGATAGAATTTTGTAAAATATTTTATTTATTATCTAATGCTAACTGTAGGAAGTCTAGAAAGTACTTAATAGGTCGTTTCTAATAATAAAACATATTTTATAAGAAAGCTTGTGTATTTCATTTCAATCGTTTCAAGAATTCATCCTTGATTAATTATCAACTATTTAAAAAAAAAAACATTTTTAATCGTGGTAGTAAAATTGTGTGAAGAGTTTTATTGAATTATTGTTTAATGATTGTGTATTAATTACCTTTAGGTATAATATGTTACAAAAGATGCAAAATTAAATTAAAGTATACCTATGATTTAATTGTGAAGTGTCCTCGTGGTTCGTCCGATGAAACATAAAAAGCCACCAAGGTACTGAATTATTTTTATATTGTGTTTTCGTCGCGGAAATATATTATACTGTTATCTCTCACTTTATTAATTTATGTTTAAGTATAAATCACAACAATAACAAACACGATATGTCTGTAATATTAATTTGCATGGTCCTCTTTTGCTTGTTTGTATTCCATGTCGTTAAATTGAGAGAAAAACGCACCGGAAAAGGTCGGCTTTTGTGTAAATTTTGTATCACACACTACGTTTGTTAAAGCTTTTGTTTATGATCGCGTGAAATTTGCATAAAATTCTGACGGGCATCACTTTTTCGGGAAAGCGTGAATGGCAAATAGGTAAATATATAGCCAACAATGTCCGCACGTGCACTGTAGTCCAGTAAGGATACACTTTTAACTACCTATAATTTTTAAGGCCGTGATTTTTTGCACATGGATAGAGTACCTGTCAGTGATAGAATAAAAAAAAATCGAACTAATCGGTAGCTTGCTTTAGATTCAATGTAGATATTTAGTAATAAAACATAGACAATATATTATTAAAATTATCACTGTGAATTTCATTGCGTCGGAGAACGAACTCCTGTAACTATTTTCAAAAACATCGATCAATAACTTCTTTATATTTATGAAAAATTACACCGAGGGCAAATAATAATATTATATCACGACTCAATAGACTATTTTTAGATAATATAAAGTAGCCATTGGTTATTTTTTTAGAAAATTGTATTAGAAGATCTTAGCATCTTCTACAACGCAATGAATTGTTCGGTTTGATTCCTGCTGCTGAGTTCCATCATCGCACTACTAGGCATAAACTTAAATTCCACCAACACCACCTAGACAGTTGGAAATCCACCACGGTGCGGTTCAGTAGACATTTCCTTCCACGTACCGTTACTTTTTGGAATAAGCTCCCAGCGGATGTCTTTCCGAACCGATACGATCTGGGAACCTTCAAGAAGCGAGCATATTCCTTCCTTAAAGGCCGGCAACGCCACTGCGGATCTTCCGTTTCCGTAGATGGTTATGGGCAGCGGTGACACTTACCATCAGGTGCGCCTCTTGCTCGTTTGCCCACCTCTTCAATAAAAAAAAAAAAAAAAAAAATGAAATTCACAGTAGTAACTTTAGTTTACTGTTGTTGGTTTTATAACTAATAGCTTTATATAATAAGTAATACCTATGCTATACCTAAAGCAAGCTACAGAGTTGTTAGAAAACATTTTTATTTGATTACTGATGGGTACTCTATACTTCTACAAAAAATCAGAAACTTCAAAATTTACATTAGGTCCTTACCTATGACATTGGCGTTTTGTATGAAGAATTTCATTAAGACTGTTTTCTCCATACAAACATTTTTGATTTTTTTTTTGGGAACGGCAAATCCAAAAATTTGGCTAAACTTTGTGTGTATTATCGGATAACATTAAGTTAAGTATAGGCAGCGTTAATTTTTTAAAGTAACCGCTTTATAAAAGTTTTAGCGATTCTAAGAAATGATTATATACAGGGCGTCCCAAAGTTATGGGACATGAAGGGGAAGTACCTTAAATATTGTAGATAGTGAATTTTGCTCAAAGAAGACTTTATGTTATTTTTAAAAGTTAGTAATTCTGCATTCATAGATTTTCTAAAAATTACTTGCTTCGGCTGGGAATCGAACCGACTTAAATGTGAAAAAAAAAACACCCTACTTTTATGATGCCAATCGAAAGAATAGCTAAAAAATAATAACTCTGCCTAAGTAACATAGTATTTTAAAAGAAAGGAACAACATAAAATGATTGAGTCAAATTTCAAGAAAGTTATTTATTGCCGACGACGTTCGAAAAGTAGCGATATTATCATTCCAAAGATAGCATTGATTACCATTCCGCGGCGGAGCAAGAAAACTTAATTTTCCAACAAGATGGAGCTCCGGCTCATAATAGTCGGAGAGCAGCAGATTTTCTAAATGAATGTTTTCCTACATGGATTGGTACAAATGGACCGATTAGATGGCCGGCCAGATCCCCGGACCTCACACCATTAGATTTCTTCTTTTGGGGATACGTGAAAGATATGCTATACAAAAAGCGATACGAGAACGTAGGCGAGTTGCAAACAGAATTGTGCCATATCACATCGAGTGTTCACCATAAAATGATTAGAAAATCAACAGGCAGCGGGCTCATTAAAAGATTGGCGATTTGCGTAAGACAAGAGGGATCACATTTTGAGCATTTAATTAATTAATTTACAAAAAAATACCTACTTAATTGACTACGGCAGTTTCATGTATGTTTTTTATTTGATTAAAATGATTAATTTCACGTTGTTCCTTTCTTTTAAAATACTATGTTACTTAGGCAGAGTTATTATTTTTTAGCTATTCTTTCGATTGGCATCATAAAAGTAGGGTGTTTTTTTTTTCACATTTGAGTCGGTTCGATTCCCAGCCGAAGCAAATAATTTTTAGAAAATCTATGAATGCAGAATTACTAACTTTTAAAAATAACATAAAGTCTTCTTTGAGCAAAATTAACTATCTACGATATTTAAGGTACTTCCCCTTCATGTCCCATAACTTTGGGACGCCCTGTATATTATTAAGCATATAGTTGCTTACCGTGGAACTAGATGGCGCTGTGTGTATGTCTAAGGATATTTATTTATTTATTTATTTATTATGGGAAGCACATGAAAAGAATTCTGTTCCAATTTTTTTATTATGTGATTTAGCCCAGAAATTAAAAAATATTTCATGTGAAACCTTGAAATAATATTCCATTTTCCAAATAAAAAACAAATTTGGATATAGCTTTGAAAATCGCTGGAATTGGTATAATATGATTAACGAAGAAAAAAAATAGGAAGTTACGCAATAAATTTTGCGTTTAATCACTAAAAAAATTATGTTTAGCTCGCGCTCGCTTGCTTTCGATAGCTAAATTTGGTACCATGCAAGCGCCCTAGAAATAAATTATGGTAACTCGATAAGTCTTCCATTAGACGTTTATTATTCGCTTACGTCACTGCTCCGTGCCTATATGGTACCAAATTTAGTCCGAATGCAAACGAGCTACGTAGTATTACACTCGGTAGTTCGGTTGCTGGTAACATATTATAAAATTGAATGCCACATTCACGCTGGAAGTATTTATCAGAGAATGTGTACAAATTCTATTCAAACTATATTCGAACGTAATATCTGGTAAATACAAACAAACAAATAAAATATTCTTTATTGTACAACAATAAGAAGCATAACACAATGATAAAGAAAAGGGGATAGTACAAGTTGGCGACCTTATCACTAAAGCGATCTCTTCCAGGCAACCTTTGGGTTAGGAAGTATTTTAGATCGTCTGCGTAGAAATTATATACTGCTGGCAGGTATTGGTGTCACAGAATCATTATTAGTGTTGTTTAACAGTATAAATATCGGTTTATAATATTTATTTGATTAAAAATATCACACAATGAAAAATTTTGGTATGCACTTATTCACACCTACCCGCCAAAAATACATCATTCAACACTAGCAAACATTGCATCGTTATAGTGTCTACTGAGTAGGTACCGACTAATCGTGCAAGTAGATGGGTACAATCATTATTACCACAGAGGCGTAATAAGGATTCTTTGGTTATGTGACCTTTCCATTATAATAATAATAAATAAATATCTTTGCACATATACACAGCGCCATCTAGTTCCACACTAAGCAATTAGGTTTGTATTATGGATACCATATGATTGATAAACTACACAAATACCGTTTTTTTGGAAATAAATACACATATAAATGAAAAACATCCATAACTCGGGAACACATGTCTGTATTCATCATACAAACATATGCCCCTAGCGGGATTCGAACCCGTGACCTTTTGGTATAGCAGTCAGAGTTTTTAACCACTACACCAAACAGGTCGCCATACGTAGAGATTTGGCAGTTTCTTTGAAATTTTCACTAAATTCGCCTACTATAACTTTGAAAAATAAATATCTGTGCTTTTTTTTTGTTTCATGAATTGGTTGATGCGGAAACGAAAATCATAAGTAGTATTACCTACCATACCGTATGGGCAGCAGCGTCACTGGTGTGGACCAACCCGTCTGCCCAGTGTGGCGATTAGGGTAAATCCTGACCTGGCAAACGATGCAAAAAGTAAACAAGTGCAAAAAGCGGAGGTCGCGGGTTAGATCACCAGCGGGATACATTGGGATTTCGATTTACACGTGACAATGGGTGAGCCCCTCGCCGTTAAAACGTGCAATCTACAGATGATTTTTAGTGGAAAGTCCCATATCTCGTTTTACAAAGAGTAGAGAGAGAGAGAGTTGGTTCCATTCTTTTTACGTGCCGAAACCATACAGCACTATTAACGAAAAATAGTTCTTATATTTTATTAATTACGATATGATCATTTTCATTCCCGACCCTGATGAAATCATGTGTTAAAGTTAAGTATTTCGTCTATTCATTTGTGAAATTCAATTAAATCACAGCTCTAGTCCTGAATTTCATCTACACGGAATTTCAATTTGTCATCACCTGTCGATAGGATTAGGGATTACCCTGATTCTCTTCATTGTCGCATTTGACACGTTATACATATTAAAATAAATTTAAAGTGATATTTTGGCTAATGCAAATGGCGTAATAGTGAACTTTTGGGCTTAGCACATATCCCTTTTATATCAATTAAAATATGAATGGGATTTACAAAGGCGTTTTCATGGATTTATTTTCATGAAATTTTAAAAAAGATCACTATCACATTAACAGTTTTCTTATATCTATCACACTTAATATACTTATAGGCATAGAAGATTATTGTACTGCGGGTCGATCGTCGTAACTTTATGCAGTGTGTCTTGACTGTAGTGGCGTGCTGGGTCGGCAGAATGACAAATTTGTTATTAAATGAGAAAAAATACAACAACAAAAATAATAACGTGTTACTCTTATAGCAATGCTCGCAACTGTTTAGAATATTCCTGTTCACATCAGTATGAATCGGCTGTCTTGACAATGCATTTCGAGGAAAGCTTACAATTTGCTAGGGTAGGCACTGCCTTTTTGCCTGTATGGATGGCACGCCACTATTTGACTGTGTTTACTCAATAAAGTTTGATTTCGTATCGCACACGTCACGAAATCCTAAACGCCGTGTGCCGCCGTATTGTCGTCTCATGTATCGCACAAAAACGGTGACGAGCATACTCGATTTCATAACGAATAATCCAAATTAATATCAGAAAGTGATATGAATTGCAGTGAATATTGTTAGGAGCCCGAAAGCCTAAAAATCCGAGTGCAACAATATTGCAAAAAAACGTTATGCGAGGTTAGTAATCTAATTTTCTTCCATATATAGAACGAAAGAAGTACCCACATCCGAATTAAAGGACACATAAATGAATCATTTATTAATTCATTCTTAAATGTAAGCCACAGGACGTCCACATATGAACATAGGCTTCATCCATAGATTTCCAGAGCGACCGGTTGGATACGGCCTGAATCCAATGACTCCCCGCGAACTATATCGACGTCCGTCCACCAAGTGAGTGGTCGTCCTACGCTGCATTGTCGGTGCGTGGTCTCCACTCAACAATTTAAATGCCTAATTGGCTATCAGCAGTTCTTCGAACTATGTACTCTGGCCACTGTCACTTCAACTTAGTAATTTGCTGGGCTATGCCGGTTTCGTTAGTCTACAGATTACTTCATTCCTGATTCGATCACGTTGTGAAATGCCGAACATAGCCTACTCCATAGCTCGTTGCGTGACTTAGAACTTTCTTATGAGGCCCATAGTAAAATACCACGTTTCAGTGCTATAAGCTATCACTGTGAACACACATTGATTAAAGGCTTTCGGTTGTAACCACTAAGGTATTTTGAACGAATAGACATAACGCAGTTTCCCGAACGCTACCTTTGCTTTTTTAGAGGAGGAGACGGGTAGACGGTCAGTGAATTTTGTCAGCTTTGCACCATCCACGCTGCCTACCATCAATCGCCAACGATGTGCTGTTATGGTCACGATGACAGCATCCACGGAAAAAATGCATAATTCTATCCTTTGCCAAGTATACACGCTGTCTACCATCAATCGCCAACGATGTGCTGTTATGGTCACGATGGCAGCATCCACGGAAAAAAACGCATAGATTCTATTCTTTGCCAAGTAGTATTGTATTGTCTGTCTGAGATAAGTGATAACATAGAGTTACCCTGAAGAGTTGGGGGATTAGCGCGCTAAGATGACAACACTTAATCATCACTTAGTATGAGTCAGGTCAAGTGCTAACCTGTTATGCATAAAATAAAAAAAAATATTAACCCTCTATTCCGCCTAAATCAATTGAGTTACTTCGTCTTATTTTTGATTTTTATATAGGTAGATATTTGTAACAATAATCGGGTTTTTTAAAGTTTTTATTTAGACATTTTTTTATAAACCTAATTTTGAATTTCTTCCATCGAGACCTATATAAATGGGGTGCTGGAATTATTTGTTGTCAAGTATGACAAAATGGAAGTTATATTGCATTTGTTATGACAACATATACCCTATGACACTCCCGGGTGAAGAACGGGTATGAATCTGCAACACCTCACTTATCCAATCGGCTGAGGCGTTTAGGCTGTAGGTAGTAACATATATACTACCCCCATTTTTAGCTTCGCCGTAATCGGGTAAATAGGACGTAGGTAAGTAGTTGTAAGGACAAACTTTACAATCATAACACAGAAAATTCTATACAAACAAATAACTTTGTTTCATTCGAAAGGTTAACAAACAACAATAGGATTATTAATAGACAGACATCCTCACAAATCGTTCACATTTGCAGATTTCACAGACGCACCTGCCAATGTTTGCGGAGCTATCACTCTCTGGTGTAATACCGTTTAAGTGTTTAATACCAAGGGTTGTTTGAGCTGATATATTCGTATTTCAAACTGAAAGTTTCACAAGTAAATTAATTGTTACTATTTGAATTTGAAGTTATTTTGGGGCTCAATGCGTTTAATGTAGCGAAGTCTTCGACGACTTAATGTCGGCTCCGAAGAGATACATAAAGTAGTGAATTAATCCGTAGGGCTTCAACTCGCACTAGACGCTGCGACGCGCTGGTTTTATTAGCGAGCTTAACGAGTTTTAAAAGTATGACTTTAATTTCTGTGATTATAATAATTGATCTACGACCGACTTCAGACAGGTTCCGTTCTCTATCTCCGGAGTGCATCTTCAGATGTTAACCAAATATACCATATGAATTTTTTTACCGCAAGGAAAAACATAAGGCATATTAAGCAAGTAAAATAGAAGTTATTGGCATTTTTTTTTTCAAAACCATCATCGACTCACGCGCCTGCCGGAAATTGATATGCGACTGGCGAGATTCCTAGGGTTCCTATCATGTGAATTTTAATTGGAACTCATATTTTCTCCAAGTTTTTTTAATTTATTTCATTTAATGATATAATTATGTGCAATAGGCTTCACACGCGACCTTGAAATGCCACAATGTTTTATTATATTTTATGGTTTTGAAGAAAAAAATTAAACTACCTATGCCAATACCTTCTATTTCACTTACCTAATAACGATAAAAAGAACTCATCCAGTATATGGGAACATTCTGGCGGTAAACCCTATCAACCTAAACAATAATCATCAAAATCAGTTAACAATTGGCGAAAACATGGAAGAGGACACAAACATGAAGGAGACAAGAATAAAGAATATATAATTTTTAATAATAATAATTCATTGTAAATCCCACATTGGGTATCTATGGCTATTAATAATGATGATGGTGATATGAAATAACAGAGATAAGAACATGTTATTCACATCACATTATCACACCAATGTTGTTTTGACGACCTATTTGGTGTATTGGCTAGAAATTCTGTTTGTATTGCTTGGACACACTGACTGACAGAAAAATGTTTAAGCCCTATTTTTATTTCCAATATATTAGGTCCTTACCTATGAAATTGGCGTTTTGTATGAAGAATTTCATTAAGACTGTTTTCTACATACAAACATTTTTGATTTTTTTTTGGGAACGGTAAATCCAAATTTAGCTTAACTTTGTGTGTATTATCGGATAACATTAAACCATAGAGGAATAACACTACCCGAAATTAAACTAAGTATAGGCAGCGTTAATTTTTAAAAGTAACCTCTTTATAAAAGTTTCAGCGAATCTAAGAAATGATTATGGGAAGCACATGAAAAGAGCTCTGTTCAATTTTTTTTTATTATGTGATTTAGCCCAGAAATTAAAAAATATTTAATGTGAAACCTTGAAATAATATTCCATTTTCCAAATAGAAAACAAATTTGGATATAGCTTTGAAAATCGCAGGAATTGGTACATATGATTAACGAAGAAAAAAAACTCCAATTTCATAGGTAAATACCCAATATTTAAATGGACATTCAGCAATTCATATCATGTATCTTACGATGAAATAAATGCTTGAAGTTTGAAGTAGCTGT
Organism: Oegoconia quadripuncta; assembly: GCA_949316235.1. Classification (NCBI taxonomy): domain Eukaryota; kingdom Metazoa; phylum Arthropoda; class Insecta; order Lepidoptera; family Autostichidae; genus Oegoconia; species Oegoconia quadripuncta. The sequence continues at coordinate 6,963,384 of OX438754.1, forward strand.
AGCTGGACTTTGATCGGGATAGAAAGAAATATATCGGCTGCTAAATAAAATTACTGTGATGTGAGATACAAGGCGTATAGTCATCAAGTAATAAAAAGGAACGCCATGTGGATCTTTCATCAATTCCACGAGTGAGTCCACACCATTGAACCTCCCATCGTGAGCATAGAGGCACTCGTTTTATACGCGGATTACAAGAATTTGAACATAAAGAAGATAAAAATATTTCAGAAAATTTAAAGATTGTTGATGTCAGTCGGACCGGATTGTGGGTACCAGCAATGTATACATTTTGGGTTTAATTCTATAACTAACCTAATTTTTTAACTTACTTTCTGTTATCTAATATTGTATTCAATAATACCTGCTGTAGGTATATGGTGTAAAATAAAACAAATAAAAACACTTATGTAACATCGAAGAAGTTGTATGAAAATCAAAGAAATTATTCGAGAGTCAAATTCGAGTCTCTGCTGTATCCTAATTACAACATATCTATGATAAAATAATATATAATTGTTATAAATATCTTTAAAAACAGCGCTATCTAGTTCCACACTAAGCAACTACTTTAGGTATTATGTATACCAGATGGTTGACATACCGCTCAAATACATTTTTTTTGGAAATATATTTAAATAAAATAGCCATAACTCGGATACACATGTCTGTATTCATCATAAAAACAATTATACCCCTAGCGGGATTCAATCCCGAGACTGTTTAGTATAGCAGTCAGGATTTCTAACCACTACAACAAACAGGTCTTTATTAGTATATACGGAAAGATAAGAAATCAAATTATATTATTGTTATTTATCTACTCAGCACCTGTACAGTCGCCTTCAAAAGTGCTTACTCATAATCACAAGTCGAACGATTTAGACATTTCATTTCGTTTGATGTATGTACGCCGGATTGAACGTCAACACAGCGTATTCATAGTAAATATAACTTGGATACTATATACCATGGTATGTACGCTATGTTGATGGATGTCAAACACGTTATAAACATAATTATATCTAGTATCTAACGTGATAATTAAATTCTAGTTGTCGAAGAAAAATGAAGTTTTGGTGAAACCAGAACTGTACCAAGTTATGACTTGACCAAAAAAACTTGCCGTAACAAAAAATTACAGAAAAACCTTGCGGTCCTGTGCTACATCTACATACCAACATGACGAATACAAGGGGAGTATTGCGGATTTTAAAATTAAAAATTAAACCTTAATATTTGCTCTGCGCATGACGAAATTCCCACTGATATACAGAATATACGGGGACCAGCGTTATCAGGGATGGAGGTATAGCCGTTAAAACGTATGTTGTATGTAAAGCTGACGCATGTGAAATTTAAATATTACATGAACCGTTTTTTGTTAGAATCCTCGTTCGCACCTAGTATGTAAATATAATGTGTGTTCCGTATTTGGGGTCTCAAAATACCCTAAAACATTTCTGGAGAATAAAATTCTAATTAGAAAACCTTTAACTTTAGAAAGTAGGTAGGAAGTACTAGGTATTTGTTTGTGTTTGAACTTAAAAGAAGTGTCCATAACATTGTATTCACTTAATGTAGGTAAGTTACTGTAAATAAAATATTTTGATTTGGATTTGAGTGCTTATTCGAGCAATAAAGAAATCATTTAATTATTATTTACACTTCAAAAAACCTATAACTAATGACAAAATAAACTTAACATAACGAATCAGATAAATAAGGCAAAAAAAACATACAAACGGCCGAATTGAGAACCACCTCCTTTTTGAAGTCTGTTAAAAATATCTAACTAATATTATAAATGCGAAAGTTTTATATTATAAATGTTTGTTTGTTTGTTGCTCAATCACGGCGAAACGGATGAACGGATTTGGATAAATTTGGTATATCGGTAGAACATACCCTAGATTTAAATATAGGATACATTTTATCCCGGTAAAGTGAATAGTTCGGTATAAACAAATTTCCGCGATAAAGTTATTTAACGAAGGCGAAGCCTCGGGCGGAGAGCTAGTAAATAATATCGCTGGATAATTTTAATAAAACATAAGGACATGCGTGTGGGATGTGTGAAGTGCGTATCGTACACGTATCAGTTAGGATGTTTTTTTATAGTATTTTTTTGTTATTTCATGTCACATATTGCGAGTGGACTGGGAATAGTTCCGTACTATGAATAAAGCGGGGTTTGAAGAACAAGATTTTTTTACATTTTGTCTGAATGTCAGTATGAAATGAATTATCATAATTGCATATAGCAGTATGATGTAACAGCCGAAGGTCAGTAATATGTTGTGTGAAGTAGAAATGGCAGAGAACAGAAACACTCATATGGTTCAAATTTGGTGGCGGTTTTCTAAAAAGGATCAAACTAAAATTCAGCGATGGTTCGACTTATGTCACAACAGCACAAAGCTGAACGTGGCACCTTTTATCATAACTTCTGTTATTGAAGTTTTTAGTACCTTGGTACCTATCTATTGTAAACGTATTCTAGGGTCTTCCCTAGAATACGTTTACAATAGGTAGGTACCAATGTATGGTTGGTATGATTGATTATGACAAAGATTTATAAGTACAAAGAAGTTTACTGTTGTACACTTCTTTGTATTTGTAAATCAGTGCTACTAAGCAGATTTTATATCAGAATGTTTGTGACAATAAATATATTTTCATTCATGCAAAACGAAACGACGCGATACTAGCGCCCACTACAAGAGAGTTCAAGCAAATATGCATAAACTGAAAAACAACGTTTGCGAAGTTTTCTTTCTTAAGTCCTTCCATGTACACCTTCTTCTCAATGTTTAAGATTTTTTTTAGAATTTTCCAAGCAAATTCTTTAACACTGAGGATTAGAAATTTTGAATTTTCGGCTTCTTATAAGATATTGTATTTTCATAATATTGCTACAGAGTGTTTTTGGTGATTTATTGCAAAAATCCTCGTAAGTAGTTAAGTTGGTCATAGAATTCACATTAATGAAACATAATTCGGAAATATGTTTGCAATTCAACACGATAGAGCAATACAATTTTGTACGTAATACCTAACTTTATTCTAAAGTCGAGAAGTCCATTAAAATATTATAATGGGTGGCCATAAACATGTACAACGTAAAATTCATTTTGAAACTTGAAAACTAAAGAATCTGATTTGCAACTAAAACGATCCTTTTCAAATTAAAGAAGTTGAAATTGGCCGCCGTCCTCTGAAACAGGCTAAAGTTAAGGAGCGACTACAAAAGAGCAAGCTGGATCTTGTTAAACAAGAACTCTTAAAGGAGAATCAGTGAAAAAGTTAAAATTAAAACTCATTCTTCTCGCTAATAACAGTTCTAGAGAAGTTGGGAGTTGTGAAGCGATACAAGCGGATTGTGGGCGCAGTCTGCTTGCCTTTTCATCGCGCTTTTGTATGGTTTTGCTGACAGCTTTAGGTGTGGAATGAAAAATATAACTGGAATTTTGTATTACATATAAAAGTATACAGAAGTATTTAGCCAAACCTACATCGATTAACTCAGCTTTAATTGTCTCATCAGTGTATCTCTTTCATTTCGGTCTCTAGCACACTCCATCAACAAATGTTGGACATCTTCAACTCCTCCATTGACTTCACAGTTAGGAGTATCAGTTCCTTTCATCAGATATCCAAACTTGTTTAAAGGATACTAATCGGAACGTAGTCTAACAGCTAACTTAATTATCATCAAACCGACGGCATCATGACTCTAACAGTTCCAGAGTAAGCTGGCCGTGCCTCTCTACTACAAATGTGAACTTTTACTATAATTGATAAGGTTACTGTGAGGTCGAATATTTTTGTATGTGTTTTTTGTAATATGCAAATAAACGTGTTATCTATCTATCTATACAATCGTCGGGCGGCTGTATATACATACCTAACTTCCAGGGATAATATAAAATCCCTCCCGGTAGAGTTTCTGCCGTGAAAAATTATGGAGGATGAGGCAATATCGATTTACTAAGAGATTCAATATCCAATTCCAATTTGCACTAAACGTTATTTTTGAGCTGCTAGATATACCTATCGACTTACGTTCCACGATTAGCGATTCGAATATTTTGAGAAACTTTGTGGCATCATTCTTTTAAGATTTTTTGTCGGTCAATCTATTCCTTGTCTTGATTATGATAAAAAGTGGCTGAAGATTAATACATAGTGCGCAAAAAATTACGGCTAGCTACGTCACTGGTTTCCACTGCGATTACAACCCGCATCCCCAGTGTGGCGATTAAGACAAATTAATAACGCTTTGTTATTAAAATATTCGTTTATTACCATCACAAAAGTGAATTTAAAGTCCTAATTTATAGTCCCTATCCATAACACGTGATTGTGTAAATTTAAATATAAAAATAATATTAAAAAAAAAACACGAAACATTTCGGTAAAAAGTACCGCTGCAGCACTCAGTTGACTGCCGCTGGCAGGCGGTTCGGGTGTTTTTTTTTATTATTATTGTAATAATCAAGATTTTGGACTTACACAAATCTAATAAAGATTTTGGACATTGAGAAAGTCTTAAAAAATACTGTTTTGTGGATTTCAAATGCTTCAAGGTTACCTCTCATGTAGTATTTCGTCGAAAAATGAAGCAACCATATTTTTCCAAGTGCTTCGATCATTCTCGACTTTCGTCGGCAAATTATCATTAACAGCCTTAGTACGTGTTATGGTACAGCCTCCTCTTACTGAGAGAGGGTATGGGCCATAGTCCACCACGATGGCCCAGTGCGGATTGGTGTATTTGAGGCCACAGTGATCAGTCAGTGTTTTTAAGCCGCCTTTGTAGGCCACCGTCGGCGAATACTCAAAGGGAAAGATCCATTTCGCTGATTGACTTTTTTTGAGATCATGCATTGCTAAAGATTGTGTCATATTTTGAGTCAATTTACCACACACTCTACAAGCTGTCAATTTGAACCTCCCTTATTCACGCGATATCCATTTCGTCCAAAGCTTCCGAACTGTCAGGTATACCTACATACAAAATATTTTGCAGTTGACTCATGCCAATATCTAATGCTGTCGCAGGTTCGATTCCCAACGGAGTAAACACACGGTTAGATTGGTGGGATTGCTACGCAGGTAACACAGTCACGAGAATTGTGCCGCCATTTTTATTGCATCAAAGACATTCTTAACGTGACGTTGAAAATGATGGTCTACTCTATATAATAACCGCTTTTATAGGGATAATTGCTACTTTTATATGACTTTATGTATGTTATTAGTAATGAAATGATGTTAGAGATGTTAGTAACATATATAGGATTTTTCGCGAAAATTTCCTAACAATTTATAAGTAACTTCTGTTAAAGTAGACTTAACGAAATAGACATGCATGCGGAGCATAAAGAATAGAACTAGCATTAGTATGTTTAAATTTTACATTTGCGCGTGCGTATGTGTGTGTGTGGGTGCGATAGCGTTTATTTATTTCAGACAGAATTTGACAAAACACTTCTATAAACGACTCACTCCCGCGAGATTCATCAAATCGTTCGTCCACATTTTGAGAGGCCGTGTGGTGTCCGGCGATAGATTAGAACCAACACATTACCCCTCATGGGTGCTGTATAAGGTGGACTATGGGAAAGGGAGCTTTTGACACCTTGATCCAATGATGGGCAGCAGGGTCACTGGTCGAAAGCCCTCAAGGTCATGAACGACCGTCAGAAGAAGACCAGGCCCCCAGTCTCCGGCGACCCCGCTATTCGGCTTTGGTAGCGTTATATTATATGACTTGGTGGAAAGTGTGGGAAGACGTAAGGGCATTTTGGAAGGTCGTTATTGACAGACGATTGAGGGCATTTTAAGACATGATATAAATACGTTCATATCGACAGTTTTAAATTATATCTAGACATCACCTCCTATTTCCAGGCGACAGGATCACTTTTTTAGATTTACAAAATTATGTGTTTTGACATAATTTTTCTATTTTCTGCAATAAATTATACCTTAATACACCACGTAACAAGTATACATCTCAACTAAATGCACATAACAAACGGAAAACTCTCTTGGAAAAGTATTTTCATACTTCTTCATTCGTGTTATTAGAGAAGTTTGGTTATAAGCCCTTCGCCGTTAAGACGTATTACATAATAAAGGACTCGTAAAAATTACTTAGCAGCTTGTTTAAAAGTTACTGAGCAGATGCGTTGCCGGTACAAAATGTCCGGCAACGGTACGACGGGCTCGATTTATGGAGAAACTTCTTCCGTCCTTGTTTATAGGAATTCCTATACATTTTGTTACCGTAATACATTGTGATACATAAATTTAAACAATGCGGTATGTAAACTGAAAATGTTACTTAGTTGGGAAATTTGGTGACATAGGAAATGCAGTTTAGTAATTAATAAGAATAATCGAATAATTTTATTGGATACAGAAATAAATATACACGGTACAAAATAGCGATTATAGCCACTGTAGTTGGGAACTGTAGTGTAGCTATAAACGCCCATCTCCAAAGCGACAGCGTACAAATGAATGTATTGTTATACTTAGCATTATATAAAATAAATATTGGAACACAACAGAACTAATAAGTATAACAACACCAATAAAATGAAACAAAGGAAGAAAAATTTCAAAAAATTGTAGTAGGTACTGCAAACCGTACCAAGTAAAAATTTTTGTGTTCGATTGCTAATTACATAGTTCTATCCTAATTTGTTACCAATTTTCTTTTTTTATGCACAACGGGTTAGCACTTGACCTCAATCACACCTGATGTTAAGTGAAGATGAGGCTGAAGGTGGTAGCGTACTGACCCGGAAATCCCATCTTATTTGGGGAACTGGCTATCTTATTTCTGGCAACCGGAACACAACAATGCTATTAATATTGCTGTTTGGCAGCAGATTTAGATAAGATGGTGGTAGCTAGCCAGTCGGATATTTAAAAAGCCGTACCACCAACCAAACCGAGTACTAAATAGCCCCGCTGGGGATCGAACCCGCGACCTCCGAATCGTAAACCCAATGTTGTTTATATTAAGCCACGTAGGCGGTTAAATCAGCGGTAAGAATAAGAGGATATACGTATCGATAGTATCGAGTTACCATAATTTACTTCTAGGGAGCTTACGTTACCAAATTTAGCGATCGGACAAATTTGGGTTTATTACCGACTGAAGTGTGACCTTGAGTATGCGATGTACAATTGTGCGACATTCCTATTAAACGACAGTGACATTCTGCTACATTTACAGTATAGTATTTATAATGAAATAACTGTGTAGTTTTCCATAATATACTGTCGATTTGTCCATATTATAATTTTATTAACCGATTTCAAAAAGCAAGAGGTTACAAATTCGTCGCGTTTTTTTATGTTCCGCGATATCTCTGTCAGTTATAAAAATAGATAGATCTATATTTCTTACCAGTTAAATTCAGACGTATTATGTGCCCATGTCTTGTGCTTGTTACAATAATGATGATAATGCTTATCCTTATGATGATAATCCTTAGTATTAAAATATTTAAGCAGGTGAAACTGCAGGTGAAAATTACTCGTGTGATAACTGTCAAAGTTGATCAAAATTTTTAAGCGACTGACATCCGTTCTAATAAACGATTTCGCACAACGCACTCTCACAGATTTCCCTGCTTTCTCGGCACTTTTCTTTACATCACAAAGCATCTAAAGCCCAGTACAAAACTGGTTGCAAATTAAGACCTACGAAGATACAGAAAACTTACAATTTATATTTTTAGAAAATGTTTGTATAATATAAGTATCTAACCGTAGTAGGTTCTAATGTCACAGCATGTCTATTACCACGTACCTACTTTGTTTAATTGTTTATTTGTGTTATTTTAAAAATAAAACTCGATGCCTAAGATACGGGTAACAAACTTACCTAGTTTAGGCATCATACTAACATAATTAATTGCAAAACCTAAGCAAAATTATTCTAAATTACTTTAAATAACCTAATTAAGATTGCTTTGACATGTCATTAGAATTAAATTATTCTGTTTTGCTACGCTCAAATAGTATTTAGATTCATTTATACTGAAATAAAAATTTTATAGCTTATCGTTCTCGAATTAAGGAGAAAAGTAAAACTGTAGTATATGACTGTCATTTATTTATCACAGGAGAAATCGTTGAATTTAGCTTCTATTCGCCAATCTATGGTAATAAATTTCTGTAGTAGGTGCACCGAACCTAAGTTTTAGTGACGTAATAATAGATGTATATAAACAAGGTTTATTTGTAGAACATGTTTCTTTTCCAGTGTACGACTTGAAGCATAAACCTCTCTTTCAATCACAATACTTCATGGTGACCCTAGCCATGCCTCATTCAAATTCGTCGTCATTAAGAAAACATTTTCAAGATTGAAAAAAAAATGAAAATTACTTTTGACGACATAAGCTACTTATAGAAGAGAGAAGCTCTTTCTTGTTTGAATATGCCACCTGGGTTGTTCTGGTGGTTGATGAATGACTCGCTTGGTTTGTCAATTTTTGACGCTAAATTCCAAGTTCTAAGTCACCTTGGAAGTGCTCTAGGATTTTATTTAAGATTAACTGGTTACGCGTTTGACCACATTCTCACCTGATGGAAAGTGTGGTCGAAGATGAAGCACGCCATCCCAGTAAATGCCTATTCACTCTGCTTTTCAAGATACTAAGGTTGTGGGATTCAGGAAAGATTGACGCCGAAAGGTAGGTGCTGTTATTGATTAAATCAATGAGTGACGAATACGAATGTTTTTAATGTAACATTAATAAAATTATGATTTTAGGCAAATGGAGAATGTATTACAAATGTTTAAGGTCAAATAGATTTTAAGTTATGTCGACGTCGAAAGTAGCTCGGAATGTGTCTAGATGCCTAGTGTCTAGACATACCTACTTATTACTAATATAAAAATTCTGGAGAGTTCCTGAATACACAAGACAGACAAAGAACTTTGGTAAACACGTACCGTATCTTCTTTATGCTACACATCACGATACAAATAAAGGGAAATGTACCTAAATAAACAAATAAATCAAGAATTATGTCATAGTTTCGACAATAGAATAGCGACCAAATTCCATTGCAATTTTGTGATGTAACATTGCAATTTATAATTTACGGGGATGTAAGTGTCACAAGTGTATTTCTATAGAAGATCGGATAGGCCCTAGGGCCTACATCTAGATGTAGGCCTATGACGGACGCAGTTGCAAGTGTAGGTAGGAACGTGAAACTTGTGCATGGATAAGTATACGGTACCGGGTCAGTACGCTTCCACCTTCGACCTCATCTTCACATAACATCAGGTGTGATTGATGTCAAGTATCAACCCGTTGTGCATAAAAAAAAATACCTGTGAAGTGCAGGAGATTTTTTTCTATGTTCAACGGGTTAGCACTTGACTTCAATTACACCTGATGTCAACTGAATTTGAGACCGAAGGTGGAAGCGTATTGACCCGGAAACCCTATCTTATTTGAGGGACTGGCTAAATTATCTCTGCCAACCGGAACACAACAAACAAACAAACAAACAAAATATTCTTTATTGTACAACAATAAGATGCATAACACAACCATGCTGCTCTTTGGTGGTAGCTAGGCCAGGCGCACATTTAAAATGCCCTACCATTAACCAAATCGAGTACTAAACATGTACCTCGCTGAGAATCGAACTCGCGACCTCCGATTCATAAATCCTATGTTGTTTACATTGAGCCAAGAAGGCGGTAAATAGAGGCGATCATATTAAAGGTATACTCACGGACATATTTAGTTTAAGAGGTGCTTAAGAACCGTAAACCTAGGTACCAAAATGGCGTAGCTCGGGATTTTACGATAGCGTGAGCATCCCGAGTGCAAGAGTCATGCATTGCATGCGAGCCGAGATTTTTTGAAAGTTTTCCTTTATTAGGGAATTCAACGTATAACACATAGGAACAAATACAACGGTAATATGCTTATCAAAACTAATTACAAATTTCCACATTTTCAAGTATTATGTAGGTATATATTGTGTGTTCACATGTAATGCTCTGGAAAGGGTTTCTTTTCATGTACTATTTCTGCTGAGTATATTTGTACCCCTTTCGCAGTTGCCTAAATATTGTTAAAAGAAATTCAGGTTGCTAGCGTGCTCTCACTCGCAATAAAGGAATGCAAAAGAATAGGATCAATGCGTTTCTACCAGTGGGTGTTGTAAAGGGCGAGTAAATTGAAAGAATTGATGGGTTATGCCCTCCAAAACGTCTATCTTATGAGGATGGATGGAGGAGGAGAGATGAGGGCAAAATTTTTACATCTTTATCTCCTTCGATGGGTCGGCCTTTTCTTTCATGAGTTTGCCATGTTTGTCATGAGACATTTTCAACCTTCGGCAGGGTTGGATGGAAGACATCCCTTTAGAGATCAGCTTACCTTTGTTCTGCCTTTCTGTATGTAATCTGTTTGTATTTCTTGTGCAATAAAGTATCATCATCAGTCCGTAAACATTCCACTGCAGGGATATAGGCCTCCCTCGTATAATAAGGGAGTACGGGCCATAGTCCACCACGCTGGCCCAATGTGGGTTGGGGACTTTACATGCCTTAGAATTTATATTTCTCAGGCATGCAGGTTTCCTCACGATTGTTGCCTTAATCGTTCAACAGCAGTCGCATAAATGCACATAAGTAATTAAATTAAATTTAAAAACACATTGGTGCACGGCCTGCCTGGGAATCGAACTCGGACCTCCCAAATTGGGAGACCGTGTCTTAACCGCTGAGCCACCGACGCGCTTATTATATTATTAGCTTCAGAAGTGGTATAAACTTAAAAAAAAGACAAGGTTCAATCTAAACATGTATTTTCATATCCGTAATATTGATATTTCATGAGTTAAGGGAGGAACAAATCATCCAAACTAAAAAGAAATTATTATTCACTCTTAATTAAGAACATTATACGAATGATAAAGAAAAACGAAATGGCTCAATTGCACGCGACGACCGCCAGCAACGAAATGTCCAGCGGCCGCGGTTCAGCTCGCCTTATATAGAAGCACCGGTTGGCATCGACGGGTGTAAGTAAGACCATGCTAATAGTATATTCTAACTATATATATTAATGATAAATTTCAGAGTTTGTAGCATTGATAAAATGATATCTACCTATATGTCACAGGGACACAATGAAACTACAAGAGTATAACAAAAAAGTATATCGTATATCATTGAGGATTTAATAATTTTAATTGAGGATTTAAATAATAATATATATAATTAATAATGTAATAGTACCAATTTTATTGTAATTTAATTTAAACATTACCCTTTCAATTTTAAGGGTAACCATTGTCAGTAACATAATAAGAATCTTTAATTGGCATAAGTCTGGTATAAGTTTTCGGTATAAGAATTTGTAATAATGCTGTTAATTCTATGTAAATAAATAAAATAAAAGAAATAAATAAATAAAATACAAGTACCTACGCATGTAGGTACTTTAAGGAGAATGCGTTTATGGAGTTACATCTCCACCATACACAGGTACAAAGCGAAAGGAAACAATACGACAGAGTGAAATTTTATTACGGCATAAAACGCGTGTCTACGTCAAAACGTAAACGAGGATTTGATTTTATCGAAATGCATAACAGTGGAACGGTTTTTACGATCGGTATATGGATCTATGGGTGTACTTCCCGCTCCAAGCGAGGTTTCAATCAACGAAATAATATTTCAATCGAATAATCAATTTTTCTGCGTCAATTCATACACAAGTCAGCTTTCCGTTGGTTGTGAATATAAAATCTAAAAAAATCGTGCTCTAGGTTTAAGTGGTATGATACGTAACCGAAGCTTGTATCGAGGAAATAGTCAAGACCCACTATAGGGATATAGGCTTCGCTCGTCACAGGACACAATGAAACTACAAGAGTTCTAAAAAGTAAGTTAGGTATGTCAACTAATTGATCGCTACCTCGGAACACTGCGTACAAAGTTCAATGAACGTCTTGATGTGATGGGCTGTACTCAGTCTCGACTAACCAGCAGTCACAAATGTTAAAAGAATTTCATAAAAGAATGTAACGTAGAACATCTTTTCGTGCGGACTTAATTAAAATTAAACACATCCACTGGAACACTTGGAGGGCCTCATTAAAACTGGAGATGTGCAAAATTCATACGGCGCAAAATAAACAGCGAAGGATCCTTGTTTAGCCGATATAGTTACCTAGTAAGGAAAGTTTGCGGTCATGTACAAATTAAATAGTGGGTAATACCTGAGTTTATTGCAGAAGGTGAACGTAATAAGTTTAGTGGCAATAACTATGTACTTACTAACGGTCAACTGTAAAGATGCAATACACTTTTCATTGGACCTTTCTACTTAACTTTAGCAGCACGAACAATAAATTCATTGTGTTATTTGAAAGAAAAGCATTTGACCACAATCTCACCTGATGGAAAGTGACGGTGTGGTCGAAGGTGAAGCACGTGATCCCACTCGATGACAATTCACTCTGCTCTTGAAGAACCCAAGGTTTATAGGATTTAAGAAAGACTGACGCCGGAAGAGAGGCCGACCATTGTGTATTTATTTAGTGATTATTTTTGGATTTATAGAAGAAGACAGCAAATGCAAAATTTTATGTTATAATTTATGGGTTGAGAAATGTCGTAAATAAATAGAAATGCATTGGGTATGAATTGAGTCTGCCGTTCTGCATTATTTATGTTTTAACCGCCTCCGTGGCTCAATGTAAACAACGTTGGGTTTACTATTCGGAGGTCGCGGGTGCGATCCCCAGCGCGGTTCATGTTTAAATACTCGGTTTGGTTGGTGGTAGGGCATTTTAAATGTCCGCCTAGCTAGCTAGGCTAGCTACCACCATCTTATCTAAATCTGCCGCCAAGAAACAATGTTAATAGCATTGTTGTGTTCCGGCTGTCAGAGATAAGATAGCCAGTCCCCCAAATGTGTTGGGGTTTCCGGGTCAGTAGGCTTCCACCTTCGACCTCATCTTCACTTAACATCAGGTGTGATTGAGGTCAAGTACCCGTTGTGCATGAAAAAAAAAAGGTAGATATTAGACCCATGCTCTCAAATAAAAGGCTGGATACGCCCTTGTCCTTGAAGTTTTGATTATTACGAACACCTACACTAATCATCTAGTCCCAAACTAAGCAAAGTTTGTGCTATGGATACTAGATAACGGATAAACATACATAAATATTTATATAAATGACTCGCGAATAAATGTTCGTATTCATCACACAAACATTTATCCCTCGCGGGATTCGAACCCGCAACCGTTGGTTTAGCTGGCAGGGTTCATTATCCACTACACCAATCGGTCGTCATTATGAAGTTACTTTACACATTAGGAGCTAGGCTCTTTTCGGTGAAGTAATGACCACGTCTCTGTTTTCCGCTCTTCATTTAACCTCTTGGTACGACACGACATTCACCTTTTCTTTCACTTGGTGAAAGTAATTATTTAATTAGTACTTTCCTTTTCGGTTCTCACCTGTGGCTAACAGGCATCTCTTCTATTTTAACATCATTAATGTGTTAATGTCCATGTCTCACAGTCGTATAAAGCTATTCTCCATTGTATTAGCCGCTTTCTATCTTTTTTGCTTATTTTAGCTTTAAACAGATATTAGGTATACCTGCGGCAAATTATTCACATTGTTCTGACGTTCAATTTGACATCTCTTCAATATACGAGTATTCGATTCGTTCTGGTAATTTCGTTGGAGTTACTAGAGTCCTAATACAGAGTGAAGAGCCGTCTTTGAGTCTTTCTACGGATTTCCGCAAAGTGACACAAATTGACTCGATCAAAACCTTTCCATAAATTGCGATTCCAATGATGCTTCCTTGAGAATTTAAACGGAAATTCGATAGGTAATTTCATTTGGACTAAATGTCGTTACGATTTGTAACTTCTGTTTTGTAAACAGTTTACAGTCAAGTGTCACAGCGAATAACAGTCGGCATACCCAAATAACACTCTAAACACCTTTACCTACCATTTTGGTACCGATTATGAAACGGTACGATGACAATAAAAAATCTTCTATATTTTTTTCGCTGCGGTAACGAATATCTCGCGAATTGCCCGCGGAGGCATTTCGCGATTTCAAATTGTAGGCATTATGTTCACGAAAACGTCGCTATCTCTGTTATTACATTCCATCCTAAGCTTCTCTCCGATATACTGAGGAGCATGCCATGCCGACATATTGCAATATTTGAGAATCGGCGGAAAATATCGTATTATCATCCCCCCGGAATGAAGCTGGAATTGGTTTGGAATAAACAAATGAACATTTACTTGAATTTGTTGGGAAAATGTCTAGCTTAGCTTCTATAGATATGTAACTAGAAATAGATAAAGCAATCCGTTGTGTAATATTCGCAGAGACTGAGCAATTCTACTATTTGCTTTATAAGCAAAGCATTTCCAACCATTTGAATCCATTTTTGTTTATGAAATGCTCTCTTTGAAAGGAATTATACACGCGATTTTTACCGAACTCCTTTTTAAAATAAATACTAGTAGGTATTGGATTGCGTAGTTCCCGGTAGAGTAGAATAGAACTAACCCGTTTTTGTCCGTACGTGTTGTAAAAGGCATAATGAACATACAGTATAAACCAGTGATGGACCTTCATCTATTGGATGCTTCCTAATTATGACCCTGCTCGTCGGTCTTTGGTGTCGAGCTCCCAAAAAATCGACGGTTGTCAAACCCGCTGTGATGATTTGGGCAATTACTCCCATGGGAAGCGATGCAATTCGTTCGATTGGAGAGGATTATGCCCTCTAGTCTACTTTAATAGGCTATTCATATTAATTCATGAAGAAAAGAATTAGGGCGAGCGAAATAAAATCTTTTTCATTACTCGGAATTCATTACAGTACTCGGAAAGTAGGTCTGAAGTAGCCTAAGGAGCGGGTTGAAAGTAATACTTTTCAGCCCTAGGGAGAATCGCTTTCAATTGACAGCTGTCAAATATTTTTTTTATTTCAATTCACTCCTCTCGGATAAGGCAAAGGGATGTAAGCCCATACAGTCATGTCATATTTCTCTTATTTCTTCAGTTTTGTACACCATCACTGACTTTTGCTACACAATATTCTGCCATTATTAAGCTTCAAAATTTAGAATACACAAATTATAAGAAACGCTGAGATCCCTCCAAAAAGCTCGCTGTCAAATGAAAAAAACAACTAAGTAGTTTTATTTTCAAATTTCTATTGAATCATGTTCTAACTTCCTCTATAGCCACTCAATTACAGCGCGATGTAAATTTGAATTAAGGTTAAGTAAAACATAAATTAAAGAATATATTTTTTAAATGACTTTAGTTTCAACTATTTCATTAAAATAATAGAGATTTACCATTTTTTTTAATTATGAAAATGAAAAAAAATGGCTGAATAGCTGGCCATCCACAGAAAAAAAAACAATAAAGGCGGGAAAACGGCAATCCGATCTTCATTTGTTTTTTCGGGTTTTGTTTATACTTCCGTAAGTATAGCAGAGATTTATATTATTTTTTTTTATTTTTACCTTCCTTGTATTCGTAATGAAAAGCACAGTGTTTACCTCGGGTTAAAGACTTATTTATTATAAGTTACTTCACCCCTTTTTTTTTTTTTTTTTTTTTTACCAGGAGAAACGCTCATGCTTATCCGCCCTCCTCGGGGGAGGAGGGCGGATTATGTCGGACTCCGGCACAGAAGGTGCCGGCCTACCGACTAAAAACTCCTGGGTGTTCCCTCGCGCGCGCCGTTGACGGCGTGGCCGCGGGTACCATCTGGTATTCGTCCGCAGCCACGCCAGCGCGGTGCCCGCCGCCAGGACAAAAGCGGCGGCAGGCCCACCTCTGGGCTGGAGCAGGGAGGAATCGCCTGGTCCAGCCACCTCTAGAAGGCGCGCGGAAAACACCGCGCGCGCCTTCTCGCGGGGCCTATGTGTGGGCGGTGATCCCCCCGGATCGCCACCCACGGCCCCGCAGGGTAGGGGGGCAGAGGATCGCCTATCATTAAAGATAAGCTCTCCTCCGTGCCCCCCATGCGGCTGCATCTCCCCTCGCTCTGCGAGTGACCTCGCAGAGAGAGAGGACCGCTTTCCACGGCCTCTCCTTGGCGTCCGCAGCTCGAACCTGGCTGCGGCCGGCAAAGAGTGGCCGTCCCGCACGGCTACGACCTCTCAACAGAGAGGTCGTCCCCTACCATAGCGGCCCGCAACAGCGGGAGGCCCGGAGAGGAGGCGGGGTGAACACCGCCCCTCCAACCCTCCCGCCGTCTCCCCCTGCGAACAGAGGGAGAGGGCCGTTTCCCACGACCTCTCGTCGACGGCCGCAGCCTTAGCTGCAGTCGTCAAGGAGAGGTCGCCCAAGTGCTGCAGACGATTCCACGGCGTCCCCTGCCCATATGGATATATGGGCATTCCTCAGGGAGCGCCGCTTCCTCGCCGCAGCCCGCTGTGGTGGAATTCGCCCTCCACCATCCCTCGTCGTTCCACTCCCGAAAACGAGTTTTCGGGAGTGGGACGACGAGGGCATTTCGGCGCCGAGGCGGGCCTCGGAGCCGAAACTTGGGCTGGTTTTTTATAGAGGTTTTCCTTCCTCGCGGTCCGGGCGGTTAAGCCAAGACCCTCGGTCCCGGACTGCAGCTGAAAGCCGCGGTCCCGGATTACGAGCCCGGCGGTGGCAAGGGGTAGGAAGTTCCCCACCAGGAGGTTCCTCCTCCCCACGCCTGCTCGGCGGCAGTGCGAGTGCACACCGAGCCCACCCTTACTCCCCCACTAGGAGGGGAGCGTCTCCTGCTCCATCCGCAGTGCCCTCTGCTAACCAGAGGGACACGCGGAGGAGCCCCCCGGTGTCAGACTATTCGCCATCGGCCAACAAGAACCCTTAAAAGGGAAGTTGTTGACCGATGCCCAGGGTGCACCGGCCCAACGACTACCGTTCCCCCCAGACGCATCCAAGGGGACAAGTAGCCATCAAGCACACGAGGAGGTTGTCTGACATCGCACCCCAAGTTACTTCACCCCTAGGATAACAATGTACTATTTTAGCTTCATGCATAGATTTGTATTTCCAGGGTAGTTGGAACAAAAATTAAAACTGATACAACTACAGATTTGATTATATTTGGGAAAAAATGCAAATTGGGATAAAAGAAATTAGCATTTTAAAATAACTTTATCTTCATTGAACAACAACTATAATTTTATTGTAAATTTAGTATATTAATTTGACGGTGATAATGACAATGTTTTTCTAAATTAAAATCCGGCCAAGTTCAAGTTTTACTTGCAAAATTAATGCTAATGTTGAATGGCTAGGCTCAAAACTGTAAAGAACGAACATATAATATTGTCGCAGTAAAGACATTCTTTAATATAACGTATTCAGAAACTCAAGTTTTTATAGCAACATATATACATAGTTTATTCATATTACCGTTTCAGAGAGCTAAGCAAACATTTCTGCAAAAAGTTCACACGTAGGCTTCCCCCAGGATTCAATGCACCTTCCGTATTTATGGGCAAAGTTCCCAACTCATGTATAACGCATCCAGGAGGCCAAAACTAACTTTATATTGCTTTATTATACGAGATACAGCGGATTTTAGCTGAAGTCAAAACTTATATTCAGAATAGCACAGCGGATCTTTACTTTTTAAAAGCTACTTATTGATAAGAAATCAAAAAAGTCTTTAAACAATGTGATGACTTATAGCACCGAAACGTGGTCTCTCACTTTGGGGCTCATTTGAAAGTACAAGGTCAAGCAATGAGCAATGGAGAATGTTTAGCGTTTCACTACGAGATCGAATCATGTATGAAGAAATCTGTGAAGAATGACAGTCTAGTTGTTTAAACTATTATCATCTTGATAATAGCAGTTTTAGAGTGGAGGCTACTCATCAGCAAGCGTGGTGTGTAGCATTACAAGGTGGACTGATTTAGTAGATGGGTGCCTCGAACGCATTTTGCATCGGTAGCATTTTTTCCCTAATCGCATTTTGCGACGATCGTGTTTTGTCACATGTGCTTTATTTATAATCGTATGTTTTCCTATGGGTAATTAATGCTATGCGACGTAATGAATATCGCGGGACGTCGCAGGATGTAAACCGCTTCTAACCGGCCGCTCTGGATCTATAAATAAATAAATAAAAATATGAATATTTCGGACCATATTCAATATAGGCAACGCTTTTTAATATATATAATATATCATCAAAAATGAGAATGACCTTTTTATATTTAGCTGTACAGTGGTGTTGATCCTGATGCGACTTCTCTAAACTAAAACTAGTTTAAAAGTAGTAGTTTAGAGTTACTCTCTTCCCAGAATATATTACAGTCGGCTCCATAATTAATCATACAGGGTTATATTATATGACTAATGGTGGCATGATGGATATTTAAGCTAAACTATCTCCAGTTCTCTAAAAGATAATCAAGACAAGAGTAAGAGTTATATGAGCAACGGTGCCTCCGACTGTACCAGTGTATACCCTGAATTTTTTAAAATGTTGTTTACGTACGTGTTTGACCACAATTTCAACTGATGGAAAGTGACGATGTGGTCGAAAATGAAGCACGCGATCTCAGTAACACCGCGCTCTTGAAGATCGCAAGGTTGTAAGATTCAGGAAAGATTGATGCTGGAGCATATAGATGCCCTAGCTGTGGCTCTGTTTTAGTTTAGTTTAGTAAAGGAAGATTAGAATCGATATTTTTATTATCTGTAGGTTGTCATTTTTATTATCTGTAGGTAAACTGTTGAATAATTTAGGAACAAGAATTACTATGACATCAATGTTGTTTTTGAAATTTAGCTGCTTTTGCTAAAGTGTGTAATTAAAATCTTGCTTTAAAAAAATTGTTCATTTTAAAATCTGTAACAACATGTTCGTGTTTTAACAGGGCAACAAATGTTATCTGTTTCCGACAGCCCCCATAGCGGCGGTGATTACGGGCGAACGACCCCGGTCGTGACACGATACTCTCGATGCAACGGTTTTATGTAAATTTCGTTTGTCGGATGTGGTTGCAATGCAATTTTGGCTATTATTCTCTGATTAATACGCAGGTTTTAATTTATTGTGCAGTGATAGGCACGGACTATAACTTGTTTGAACGTGGACAAGAAAGATTGTTGAGTCGTGAGTAGTTTACAGTGCGATTGCCGCTAAGTGCACCAAATGTACCAAGGGAACAGAGGGTGGGTGGTTTCAGCACTGGACTGATAAGATCATCAAAAAACTTCTTCCAAGGGGATACTGGAAAAATGTAATGAAGGTCTGGGTGGGTATTTTTTAGGATAATGATAAGTACTGACATCGTCTAGAGATGATGTCGAAGCAAGTCGTACACCTGATGGCTGCTAGGGCATTAAGGTTGTGGATTGGAGATCGCGCACCAGCGAACACAGCGTGGGACATTCACCCCACAAGCATCGACGACCTTAACTTCACACATACAAACAGTTATATGTAAACATCGCTTGAACCAGATAAAAAAAATACCTTAGCAAGAGAAAATGTATATCGATTTACATTATGACAATTGATACTCAAACAAACGTACATACATTATCCCTAATTTTCAACCAATTTTCATCAAACATGGCCACAACGTGAACGTTTCACCTAGTTTAACCTAAAATATAAAAAAAGCCTCCAATCAAATTTAATTTGACGACCTGTTTGGTGTAGTGGTTAAAAATTCTGACTGCTATACCAAAAGGTCGCGGGTTCGAATCCCGCTAGGGCCATATGTTTATATGATGAATACAATGTGTTCCCGAGTTACGGATGTTTTTCATTTATTTATAATACATAAATAAATGAAAAACATTTTTTACAAATGTTTTACAAAAAAAAAATGTATTTGTGTAGTTTATCAACCATCTGGTATCCATAATACAAGCCTAGTTGCTTAGTGTGGAACTAGATGTCGCTGTATGTATGTGCAAAGATATTTATTATTTATTATTATTATTATAATCACGCATAATTGAGATAAGTCCGGACAAATACCGGACACACTCCTGTGGCGTGCACAACGTTTTGTCACTAGCTAGAATAATACAATTTGCTATTAAATAAGAAGAAATACAACTACAAAATAATAATAATATGGCCATTGCAAAAATCTTTTCTTTTTTTTTTATATTTTATGGCAATCGGTCGTCTTTAATGCGACAACCATTACTGCATAAAAAAAAAAGAAAAAAAACTTGAACTAACTATTAAATTTTGACATTGATAATACAGTTTCGTATTTGTTTATCTTGTGATACTTATAGGATAATTTACTAGGGTAGGCAGTGCCTCTCTGCATGTATGAAGGGCACGTCACCGACACACTTATTGCTGCCAAATACGTAACTAGTCGTTTTTCATCGGGGGTTAAAAACCCTTTAAGATATGATAAGAAGGATGAGTTTTTTTACCGTAAGAAAAAAAGGCATATTAGGTACGTGAAATAGAAGGTATTGGCATAAGTAGTTTAATTTTTTTTTCTTCAAAACCATAAAATATCATAAAAAGTTGCCTCATTTGTCGGTGCCGTTTGTAGCCTATTCCACATAATTACACCATTTAATTAAATAAATAAAAAAAATTGAGAAAAAATGAGTTCCAAAAAATTTCGCATGATTGGAACCTTACGAGTTCCGCCAGTCGCATATCAATCTCCGGTCGGCGCGTGGGTCGATGATGGTTTTGAAAAAAAAAAAATTAAGCTACCTATGCCAATAACTTCTATTTCACTTACCTAATTTGCCCTATTATTTTCCTTACGGTAAAAAAAACTCACCGGAATATAGACGGGCATAGACACGTGATGCCCACACACGCCGTTGAAACGTGTAAAGCCATATAAATATTTTTAATGGCAAATGGATATAGGTATTATAGGTGCTTATTAGATTTAGATTAGTTAACGTACAATTCTTTCAACTTTATTCACAAAACAACACCGAATGGCAATGATTCATTACAAAGTAGATCTTTCATTTTCATGAAGTTTGCGGGCAAAAGTGTCGGCACTTGCCCCTTTCGTAATTTGGCCTGAAGCCAGTTGCCATAACGCCATAGTATAATAATAGCAGTAACCTAAATAAATATACCTAGTCCCTAACATTCATTAAGCTGGTTGGTCATGATTACGAGCCGCGGGTTTATGGTATATTTCTACTGTAAGAGCAGGCATATTATAAATATAATCCACACCTTTCGCAGGTCGAACTTCTATTAAGGGTGTTCTTGGAGTTGTCGCTCATATATATGTCGTAGATAGCGATAAAATAGCGATAGAATTCATTATTCAAACGGTCAACTGACTAGCCATAATACGCGGTTTGCTGTGGGAACTAAACTTGGTGGCGCTGGTATAGTCGGAAATGGCGCGGTGACGATGTTACAGTTATATTAGGTCTTCACATCGAAAATGGTACACACTTTGCTACCAGCCTTCAAAGGAGTCGGAGCTCCACTGAACACATTAACGATTGTGATTATTATCACCGACGCTTGGAAGAATCCGGTGAGTCGTTAGCTAATAAGAAGTTGATCATGGGATTTGAGCAAGGAGGAATTGAAGACCAGGTCCGGTTGAATTCCACAGACTGCACGCGGGGGCCAAGTTGTATGGCATGAGGGGCGTGCAAATGTTTTCTATTCAACAGAAAGCATCTCAGGCGACCCTTTATCGCTAGGAACGCCCACCCCCGAACCCATCATCTCCGACATATAAATATTTAATTATTTGTTCAAGCATTATTTAGTGAAATTTTACAGTAAATTAGGAAAGTTAGTAATGAAATTTTTATAATATTCCTAAACTACCAAAGCTTTTTCTAACATTTTTCGATTTCAACAAATAGAAAGCCGGAGCATGAACTTGTGAGAATATCGGCATTCCTCTGAAGTATTTTGCAATAGGCCGAATTTGAACTATTTCGTGGAGTTTATGGAGAGGGCTATCTGAGGCGTGAGTTGCGGGCTGCAGTTTGCAGTTTGCCTATGTATGATTCCAATCTGTAATATAATTTTAAACGTCTCAGTGGAGGTAACCTATTTGAGCCGTTTGACGTAGACATGCTCACGTTCTTGTTAGAAAGTTATTGGTGCACCGGATTTGTGGATGGCACGAATTAGAACTGATCAACATTTTGGTGAAAGAATCAGTCGTACAGCAGATAAGTTTGGCAAGTTTTTTATTTCTGTCTGATTGTACTTTTTTTTATTATATATTCCCAGTAGTACTTACCTAAATGTTTTTTTTGTAATATAGAACGTGGCTGAAATCTTGTTTTATTGTGACAATAATTGTGTTAGGAGAATTTCGCTCTTCCATAACTAAATAACATTTGTACTGAATTAACCGTTCTCAATGATATTATTAAACATAGAATGTTCCTAGTAATGACGTTTGTAATCCGTAAAATCCGCTATCCGTTCACAAGATACTAATGAGGAAGAACACCGATACGGAAAGTACAGGAGCAAAGAGATAGGTATCTGAAAATAATTGTGCTTCGAATGTATCGCTTTGGGGCTTAGATTATGATAAAAGATATCGCAGAAGACCGACGTCTGAGTAGTGGCATTTTGCCACTGCGCTTCGTCCGGTGAGCGAGGGCGCCGGATCTCCCAGTCTCTCTCCAGAATGACACCTTCCTCAAAGGCCGGCAACGCATCTGTGACCCTTTTGGTGTTGCGGGTGTCCATGGGCGGCGGTGATTGCTTTCCATCAGGTGACCCGCATGCTCGTTTGCCGCCCTCTCATATAAAAAAAAAAAAAAAAAAATGTTGTCGAACAGTGACGAGATGTTACAATTGGAGCATTTTCGCGTCTTCACTTTGGACACGTGGTAATATTTTTCGTGTGTTTAATATCTTGAACGTTTCTATTATAAATTTAAACTTTACAGAGAAATAAGTACACATGCGTGTACATACACACACCAACATTGGTATGTAAGAGTGTATGTATGTGAATGTGTGTTAATGTGTATGTGTGTGTGTGCACCCAGCCACAGTCGCAACACCACCCCCAGAATAAGTTAAAAATGTTAAGCCGCTTCTCCTGTTACTTCTACCATTTTTAAAATATTTTAATTATATCATAGAAGTTGTATTACTGCTGGATATCTATATAGGTATATGAGAACTGTAATATTACTGTAGCTCGGCAGAGGCAGCGTTAAGAACCTCTTCATTTCAGCTTATTACTTTATAATAAGTACCCCTTTTACGTTTTTGGGTCACTGTTAAAATTGAAAATGATATTTCTGTTTGTGTAATTAAGCTACTTATTCATAGGTAACTAGGATAATTGTTTTGATAATCCAGCCTTTATAGCTTGTATATTAAATTGCGAGACAGGACCACTTCAGTTAGACTTTAGACTATGATGATGTACCCATTTTGCTCAAATTTTCTAGGAATCCATTTGAGGTTATCCATTTCGGGACGTACAAGGGAATTGTAAAAAGGAAATTGTATAATTTGATTGTACCTTCATAGCATTTTCGTCTATTTAATGAATTAGGTAGTAATAATAGCAATGATAATTGTAACAGAGTCGTTTATAAATAAATATTTCGGACACTTACACCAACCATATAAGTCGTAAACTAAGCAAAGCTTGTGCTATGGATACTAATAGATAGATAATGGATAAACATACATGACTCGGGAATAAATGTTCGTATTCTCCACACATACATTTACCCCTCGCGGGATTCGAACCCGCAACCGTTGGTTTCGCTGACAAGGCTGACCCACTATATCAACCGATCGTCATGCATGCATGTTTATGCAAATGCAAAGTAAAGAGAATTATTACAATACGAGTGTTATTTTATGATAATATACATACAAAAATTTTAAAATTCCAGAAAAGACTACGTTATCGTCCTAATATGCCAACCATCTGTAATATAAGGTTAATATTTTCCTTAACCGATTTTGATCAAACATCTATAACCTTTCACCTCGTTTAATTTTTAATACAAAAAAAACCGTACCTACTCAAATCTGTCCCCGAATAAATGCGAAAGTTGTTGTTGTTGAAGTGTGTGTGTGTGTATGTATGTATGTTTGTTACCTCTTCACGCCTAAACGGCTGGACGGAATAGGATTAAATTTGGTTTGTAGACAGATTAGAACCTGGATTAATATATAGGTAAATTTTTTTGCTGAACCGATTGTGATGAAATCTTCCACCCGGAAAAACTCTCGTGTAATATGTGTCGCAGGTAGATCGTTGAATTAGCCATTTTCTGAAATTTCTAGGAGGATCGTTATGTATGGCGGATATTTCCTATATTATTGGAAACAGTGCTAGAGCGGGTTGGTTAGGTTACTTTGAATACTACCCAGAAGCCCCGGGCAGTAGGTTCTTCTTAACTAGAGGAACCTACTGCGCGGGGCTTCTGGGTAGTTTTTTTGTTGGGCAGTTTCCAATTATGTAGGAAATATCCGTCATACATAACGATCCACTTAGACATTTCATAAAATGGCTAATTCAACGATCTGCCCGCGACATGTATATTATACGAACCGAGCACTATACCTTAATTTATCCCAGTAGTTTTTTCCGTACTTCTATCTTTTATTTCATTCCTCACGGATATCGGTCTTCTGACTACTATTTAAATTAGTATAAATGTTATTATAAATCTTCACCAAAATAACCTTTAGCCGCTACCTGATCCCCCTCTTTAAGATTTGTCCTTATTTTAACAACGAGTTTCCCTAAACGAGAAAATGTTCCAATTTAAGAAATACTGTTTATGATTTTCATTAAGAGGATTGGGACGTATTATTTCTTTAAAAATACCCATTTCTTATGAAAAGAAAAAGTATGAAATAAAAATATTGCTCCAATTAAAAACCTTCAGACTTGTACGAGTATTATGATCCGGATATCTTTAAACTGTTTTGTGATTTCTGTTTGCAAATTATGAATTCTACTATCTAATCTGAATTTACAATCAACATCTGTAAGCGGTAGGCTACTTTGCAATGTAAGTACGCACTTAAAGGGGTAAAGCTGGTTTGCAATATTGGACAAATTACACTGAATTGAATTGAAATTTTAAATTATGGCTTTAAATTTACCTAACTCTAATCATATAGGTAGCAGGTCTGATAAAAGTATATAAATATTTAAAAACACTGATTAACATAAAGCTTGTTTGCAATATTGGATAAAGCTTGTTGAATATACCTATTGAAATTTTCAATTATGAATTGAATTTTACTGTCTAATTTGAATTTACCTGTGTACTTTTGTAAGAAGTAGGCCACTTTACAATGTAAGTACGTAATGTAAGTGCTGTATGGTTTCGGCACTCAAATAGAATATACCCAACCAGTCTCTTCCCGTGGGTGTCGTAAAAGGCGACTATGAGACTGCACCAAAAACATTTCCAGATTTACACGTTTCAACGGCGATGGACTCACCCCCTGTCACGTGTGCATTGCTGTATATTTCGTAAGGTGAACCGTGGATGTTGTTTCAATCATTATAGTCTTAATGTTTGGAACACCCAAACACTATTGTTTGGGATATCTCTGACCACCCCATTTGGGATAAAGGTCGTGACGTTATGTACACAACTAGGTATCTAAAGGACTGATTGACGTAAAGGGGTAAGCTGCTTTGCAATATTGAACAAAGTTCGCCGAATAGAATTGAAATCGGAATTCTCAGTTCTCACATATTTGCATAATTGACAATTGAGCGTGCCAATTTGGATGGAAAGTAGATTTTTCTTCTGAGCGACTATACGAAGGGACACTTTATTGGTTAATAACATACCAAGACCTGTTATTGATGAAAATCGGTTGAGCCGCTTCGAAGAGATTTAGCTTTTAACAAAGTTATTTGGTACATTTGGAAGATATCACAGTCTTGAGGTTTTCTAAATTTTCAATTAATGTATAAGTTCACATGGAGATCAATTATTTCGCCACACTTCATTCATAATAATAAATAATACTAATAATAGATAAATATTCTTGGACGTACACACAGCGCCTTTTATACACAAAAAGCACCTTGGCTTGTACTATGGATATCAATAAGATATGTATTAAAAGCTGGTTTTAATAGTATTTTAAATGTAGAGCTTATTATTCTAACTTCACTAGTGAAATAAAATTGTCAATATTGGATATAATGGTGGACATGATTACCTGAAATACAGTCTGC
This sequence comes from Oegoconia quadripuncta, assembly GCA_949316235.1. Lineage (NCBI taxonomy): Eukaryota > Metazoa > Arthropoda > Insecta > Lepidoptera > Autostichidae > Oegoconia > Oegoconia quadripuncta. Next base: position 6,989,652 of record OX438754.1, read on the forward strand.
AGCCACGTTTTGGCATCACTCTCACATATTTTTAGTAATCATCATCATCATATCAGCCACAGGATATCCACTGTTAAACATAGGCCTCCGCCTCCGTGGTTCAATGTAAACAACATTGGGTTTACGATTTAGAGGTCGCGGGTTCAATCCCCAGCGGGGTACATGTTTACGTACTCGGTTTGGTTGGTGGAAGGGCATTTTAAATGTCCGCCTGGCTGGCTACCACCATCTTGTCTAAATCTGCCGCCAAGTAGCAATGTTAATAGCATTGTTGTTTCGGTTGTCAGAGATAAGATAGCCAGTCCCCTAATGTGTTGGGGTTTCTGGGTCAGTACTCGGAAGAGTACCGGTCGAAGGTGGAAACCTTCGACCTCATCTTCACTTAACATCAGGTGTGATGTGTGTGTGTTCCTCGTTGTGCATAAAAAGAAATAGGCCTCCCCCATAGATTTCCAGAGCGACCTGCATCCAGTAGGAAGCGGCCTGCATCCAGCAACTACCCGCGACCTTCATGTCGTCATATTTTTTTTGTAATTCGTGTGGTTTCGTCACGTAAAAAGAATAGAACCAACTCTTCCCGTGGCGTACCATATAGAACCGTATAGAACCAACTCTTCGTAAAAGACGATTAAGGGCTTACCACACAAAATATTTATAGGATTGTACGTTGTAACGGCGATGGGCTCAAGCCTCATTTTCTCAAGCTCAATTTTAGTTAGGGATACGTCTGACCACCCTATTTGGGATAAAGGTCGTGACTTTATGTGTGTAGGTATGTTATATATATATATGTATTTATAAATAAATAAATGGACACTTACACTAATCATCTAGTCCCAAACTAAGCAAAGCTTGTACAATGGATGCAAGACAACGGATAAACATAAATACATACTTTATATAAACATCCATGACTCGGGCATAAATGTTTGTATTCATCACACGATAATTTACCCCTCGAGGAATTCGAACCCACAACCGTTGGTTTCGCTGACAGCTATCGCTGTCAATACTACATGCTGTAATTTGTGAATTGTATTGAGAAAAATAAACGAATTTTAATTCTGAATTGAAGTCGAATTTCATAAGCTCGCCGAATATTTCGTCGGTTGTTAAGTTATTATTAAGTACCTTTTAGTATACCATTTGATTCATGAAAATGCACACAGATTTAACCAAAGCTCAGCAAATCCGATATTTCCCCACCAAAATATCCAACTTCCAAACTTTACACCGATATGTTTTAAACTCAAACATTGAAAATACCGCGGTGCCTGAACGATCCACATTATGCGGAGTCAGGGAACGCCCAAAACGAAAGGCCATTAACATAATCATATCATGGCCACATGCTTTTCAACTCACATTATCAGGTTTTCGTTGCAATTACGTGCAATCTACTAGACTTGGATGGATTTTATTAGCATGTAAATTTGCTCATCAATTAGTGGGGTTCGTGTGTAGTGCTGCCTCGTATTCACTACACATTTGCATAATGAAATTGCCCTCATGCACTCGATGTCTACTTGAGCTATCTGATCATCGATGTTTTTTTAAATACGCTATGGTTTAGGGCTTACTGAACACGCATACACAAATCCCAAACAGGGTGGTCAGAGATATCCCAAACGTTAGCGTTTAAAAGTTAAATGCTTGAAACAACATATATTTCGACATATACCGAAATGCACACTTGACAGAGGGTGAGCGCATCGTCGTTGAAACCTGCAAAGCTATAGATTTTTTTTGGTCTAAAAAGACTTAAAAAATGATGGCAGCCTGGTGAATATGTCATAGGCCCTAACACTACTGGAATAAAACAATACCTTATCAAAATATTGAACCTGAATCCTCCGACATGATTCGACGATAATATTGAGCCAAGAGGTACTTTTGAGGATGACAAAATTATGCGTTGTAACATTTTATACTTACTGCGTAGAGATATAAATGGTTAGAATAGACCTGTCCCATACTTCAGGCGCATAAAAAATGTCCTTACTAAAAGGAGTATATTGTGCACTCCATTTGCGTAGAAAGCCGTATACCGGGGAAGTTGACCTGCTTTTTCGGCACATGGCCTATCTAAATCTTTGATATTATGTACCTGTTCACACATTGTTTAGTAACTCTACATAAATATTTGATAGACTTTATTACAGGTGAATACACACACACATAGCTCCCATATCGCTAGCAGTAGCTAGCTAGTAGTCTCATACAGCTTTGCTAACAGTAGTTGTAATATGACCATTAAAGTGTTCAATATCCTGCCTGAGGCACTACGAAACATTCCATTACTGAAATTAAAAAAAGAACGCGATACGAAATTTTGGTAGATAACTGTTTTGGCAGCGTTGAAGAGTTCGTTGGATTTATATTTAGAATTATAGAATTTTAAATTAATGTTCTGTTTTCTTTTTCTAAATTAATATTTAAGTATTTTTAATTTATAGGTTTTTTTCTTTTATTTTTTTTTATGCACGACGGGTTCGTACATTACCTCAATCACCTGAGGTCGAAGGTGGAAGCGTATTGACCCGGAAACCCCAACACATTTGGGGGACTGGCCATCTTATCTCTGACAACCGGAACACAACAATGCTATTAACATTGCTGCTTGGCGGCAGATTTAGATAAGATGGTGGTAGCTAGCCAGGCGGACAATTTAAAATGCCCTACGACCAACCAAACCGAGTACGTAAACATGAACCCCGCTGGGGATCGAACCCGCGACCTCCGAATTGTAAACCCAATGTTGTTTACATTGAGCCACGGAGGTCGTTAAAAGGTAGTTTAGTTTGTAAATTTAGTATATTTTGTTTAGATTAGATGTCGCCTGTATTTCTGTATTTATGCCTGATCTTGTAAAATTTCCCCGTATGGTTATACTATACCACATTTAGAGCAAATAAATATTTTCATTTCATTAAACTATAGATGCGTATTTCATATTTGTTACTCTATATATTTGCTTTTATTTTCGCTAAGGTAGTTTAATTTATAGGAAAAATACCGAAATAGTGAATTAGAGAAACAAAATCAGCACAGCTCAACAAATAGGATTTTATCACGCAATTAGATGATATGAGGAGATTAAGGGCCTTATTAATAAATCGATCTTGAGATTGAGATCGCATCTCAGTACCAATACTACTTTTTTAATACTGTTTTAATGTGAAACAGATTCCCAAGCTCAAGTTGAGAACGGTTTATTAATAAGAGATCATGATACTAAGAGATCATCTTGCTCAGAATTTTCTAGAAAAGAATATGGATATAATCCGAAGGAAGAATTATTTAGTATGTTGGCGTATATTGGTTTATAATACATTTCATTACGAATTAAAATAGATCTGATGGCTGTTGGGATATAGAACAAAAAAAAAGCTCTTTTCTAAGTAGGTCTCTTCTGTGAGGATCCTTTACCAAAAGTTGTTAACGGAAGAGATGAAAAGAGTTGTAAGCAAAGAATTGAGAAGTAAGCGTCAAAGGTAGATAAGCGGCCAATTTGTTCCAATAAAAAAAAAATATTTTCTAAGTAGAGTATTTTAAAAGAAAATGTACGTTATGTCACTGTACTTAGAGATTAGTTTTTTTTTTAATTACTCAGATATATTTGATCACCTTGGATGCTCATCTCTGACGCTGGCTCTATCTAAACGATGTGCGTAAATTTTATATAAACGAAGATAAACCAGCGTCGATTAACTTTTAATGTTGACCATAAAATAAAACAAATGTTTGACGTAAAACAGAAGTACCTACTCAATCGGAGCTAAGGGATCGCCTTATTGCCGATTCAGTACTGGATGGATACCCATTATCCTTGGATGAATAAAATATCTTGCGGCTAAATACAAGTTCACGTCGCATTATTCTCAGGCCCATAGTCAGATGTCGACAAATATATCTCCTCTGTCGCTAAGTACTGAATAAGTGGAATCTGTCATCCTATTAAATATAACCTTTATTTAGCCTTCAGTAAATGAAAATAATGTAAATGTTCCTATTAATAGATACATATACAACGTGTAACGGAAAAGCGAAATTAATGAAGTCTGTTAATGGTTTTCCTAAAATACTTTTTAGTCGTCTAAGTATCTACACTATACTAACTAATAGCGTCGGAGGCTCTTGATGTTGGGCTCCTTTGAAAACCAGCGCTGTAACAATTGCTACAGCATACGCTAAGATGGAGTCCATTTTTGACATCACACTGCACTCACCGCATTTCAAAATCTGTTTCTGTATATTGTGATAATTTTCTTGTTTTTATTAATATTGTTGTTGCTATAGTGTGGTGTCAAATAAATATATGTCTATGTCTATGTCTAATAATTAAAAAAAATTGTTACACAAATAGTTTTATATCGATATCCGCACAACACTAACATCAGCAATAGACGACGGATTCTGTTCCTTATTCCAAGTTCAATGACCGTGTAGTGTTGGGACATGTTTATTTCGATGTAAGAATAATAAATAATCGATATTGTATTTTTTAAAGTAATCGCGTTTGGTCTGAAATTACGCACAACGGCTCTAAATATGATACTGTGTCCGAACCTTTGGGCTTGATATACCCCATTAGGTTACACGGCGGATACATTCATAATGTCAACATCTATATCCCAACCGTGCGTTTGGGTATTCCAAACATTTTTTTTAATGCTTTGAACAACATTTAACGGTTTACAGAAACAGGAAGTGAATGTGTCAGTTCTGTCCATTATGTATCGAAAACCACACAAGGTGGAAATTTGTTGCGATTATTAATTATGTATTAGTACTAATTGTTGTGCTCGTTCACAATAACATCTATTGCGAGGCAAACATTGCTTACATGTGGTCGTTGACCGTGTGATATTACTTTATGGCGGACTCTTATCTTGTGTTGTATTTTTGCCCTGTGTCCTAATCCCTGCATGTATACTGGGTCCCGGTTCTTGACTTTTGAGACCTGTTTCCTGTGTTTTAGGCCCTGTATCTTGTCTTGTATCCTGTGCAATGCTTCCTGTATCATAGTTTCTCTAACCAGCACATGTCCTTCTTCAGGTCAAAGATTACTTCACTGCCAAATTCCAATATGATTGGTACAGAAGTTTAGTCCTGAAAAATAGGTAACAAACATACGATACGATACGAAAATGAAACCAAAATGAAAAAAAAATCAAACGACATTCCCAGAAACTAAAACAGAATTCAAAAGCCAAAGAATTAGTTTACAAAAATAAAAAAATGTAATTATATACTTAAATATAGTAAGTAGCCTGTTTCAGATACTTTAAATACCTGTCAAACTTCAATTACTTATTTCATATATAATTGAGTCTCCAAGTAAAATGTAACATAGGGACGTGCGATCATGAGAAATGTACAATGATTCCACTTAGTCCAGTAACCGCCTCCGTGGCTCAATGTAAACAACATGGGGTTTACGATTCGGAGGTCGCGGGTTCGATCTCCAGCGGGGTACGTGTTTTAAGTACTCGATTTGGTTGGTGGTAGGGCATTTTAAATGTCCGCCTGGCTAGCTACCACCATCTTATCTAAATCTGCCGCCAAGCAGCAATGTTAATAGCATTGTCGTGTTCCGGTTGACAGAGATAAGATAGCCAGTCCCCCAAATGTGTTGGGGTTTCCGGGTCAGTACGCATCCACCTTCGACCTCATCTTCACTTAACATCAGGTGTGATTGAGGCTAAGTACCAACCCGTTGTATATATAAAAAAAAGGATACACTTTTAACTGTTTTGCACATGCATAGAGTCTGGTACTCTAATACTCAGTAATAGAATAAAAAGAAATTACAAATCGGTAAGCTACCGATTTGTTAGATTGTATTTTATTCGGAATTGAATTGGATATAATATAGATATTTAGTAATAAAACATAGTCTATATGATTAAAATTACCACTGTGAATTTCTTTGTGTCGTAGAATATACTTACAACCCCTCAAACTATTTTATAAAATATAATATCGACCACAGACTTCTTTACATTAATGAAAAATTTCACCGAGGGCAAATATCAAGACTCAATAAACTAGTTTTAGATAATACTCATGTAAAGTAGCAATTGATTATTTTTTTAGAAAATTGTTTTAGGAGATCTTAGCGTCTTCTATAATGCAATGAAGTTCATAGCGGTAACTTTAATTTAATATTGTAGCTTTTATAACTAAATACCTATGCTACACCTAAACCAAGCTCCAGAATTGTTAGAAAAAAATTTATTTCATTACATCAGTAATCAAATAATTTTTTTTAGAAGGATTAGAGTACCCATCAGGGTACTCTATCCTTCTAAAAAAATTAAGAACTTTAAAATTATATAAAGTTACACCACAAAAATTACAAAACAACAATAGAACACAATTAGGCGGTCTTATCATTAAGTAAAAATTATTTATTTTTACTGGACTAACTTTGGCCAATTGATTACGAAATTCTATAAATGATACAAACCAACCAATTTTCCCATACGTACAGAAACTTTATACACTGTTATTATTTTCACATAAATAAATAATACAATGATGTTACTTTACTAGTTACTACGTAACTTTGAGTAAGTACTTACTACTGAATGTCTATTCATGTCAAATAATTAAAATTTGAAAGGACATTAATAGCCCTTATACTGTATTATGTAACAATCTCTTACCGAGTAAGAATTTTTAACAAGTTCGACTTACAAAGTGTGTTACGTTAGAAGTTTTAATCGTTGAAAACTTCACAATGTACCTACTTACCCCCAGGGACGTACCATCGCTTAAGTTAAATCGAGAATTACTAATAATGGATGTTGCTAACATACCGTAAATTTAAAAATTTAGAAAACTCTAACTAACATGATATAATATACACAACAACTTTTTTTATGCACGGGTTAGCACTTGACCTCAATCACACCTGATGTTAAATGAATGAGGCCGACGGTGGAAACGTTCTGTCCCGGAAACTCCATCTTATTTAGGGGACTGGCTATCTTATCTCTGACAACCGGAACACAACAATGCTGTTAACATTGCTGTTGGGCGGTAGACTTAGATAAGATGGTGGTAGCTAGCTGGACATTTGAAATGTCCTATCACCACCCAAACCGAGTACTAAACATGTACACCGCTGGAGATCAAACCTACGACCTCCGATTCTTAAACCCTATATTATTTACATTGAGCCACGGAGGCGGTTTTTCATTAAACATAGCTAATATCCTGAACCCTTAATTAATCTTTAATATAAAAAAACCGCACTCACTTGGAACCAAGCATTACTAGCTACCTCCATCTCATCTAGCCTGCCGCCAAGCACTAAAATTGCTTTGCTAGCATTATTATATTCCAGCTGTTAGAGATAAGACAACCAACTCCCCAAATAAAACTGGATTTTCGAGTCAGCGCGCTTCCTCCTTCGGCCTTCATTGAGTGCTGTGGTGCTGAAATTTTTTTTATTGCATCATTGTGCTCTAGATAATTTAGTAGCGATATTAGTTTTTAGTTTTAGATTATCTTGTGGAGTTAGTTATGGGAAAATCGCCCGCAATTACTCATCGTCTTAACCCGGCGTGTAACGCATTCCTTCATGCGAATTCGAAATGGTAAAAACACAATTTGTTAATTGTTAATTGAAATTTTTAGTGGGGTCAGACAGCTACTTAATCGTCGTGTCCACCGCCACTCGTTTTCAAGTTGCAACTGCCACCACGGGGGACATAAGTGAGGGTGGTTGAAACTGAATCAGGCGCATCTACCACCAGTGCTGGTAGATGGGAAAAATAGTTGCAGATGGGTATAAAGGGATTTAATCGGTGACGTTTTAAAGAAAAGCCCAGTTAAGAGTACCCTAAACCGACGAGCATATATTATATGAACATCATTATAATATGAAAGTGAATGAAGCAAAAGAGACTTGTCAGGATCGTAGCTAGTGGAAATCTGTGGTCTCTGCCTACGGGAAACCTATGTATCAATCATTACAAAAAAAAAAAATTGAACTATGGTTATAGTCAGGTCTGGCATAAATTATATGAGGTGACAAAAACTAGTTTCAGATTAACCAGTGGTGAGCAGCATCACTGGTGCGAATCTCACAAAGATCTACAATCGTCAACCAGTCTGCCAAGCGCGGCGATCAGGGCAAATCCTCCCATTGTAAATGATGCAAATGACGTCGTGTGACGGGCTTATATCCAGCAGTGGATTTCCATACGTTGTTGATATGATTCAGTATTTCGAAGTAACTTGTCTACGAGACATTTTCCTTATCTAAAACGCATTTCAGTTTTAAAGCTCAATGTAAACAACATTGGGTTTGCGATTCGGAGGTCGCGGGTTCGATCCCCAGCGGGGTACATGTTTAAGTACTCGGTTTGTTTGGTGGTAGGGCATTTTAAATTTTCGCCTGGCTAGTTACCACCATCTTATCTAAATCTGCCGCCAAGCAGCAATGTTAATAGCATTCTTGTGTTCCGGTTGTCAGAGATAAGATAGCCAGTCTCCCAAATGTGTTGGGGTTTCCGGGTCAGTATGCTTCCACCTTCGACCTCATCTTCACTTAACATCAGGTGTGATTGAGGTCAAGTATCACCCCGATGCGCATTAAAAAAAAATAGCGTTTAATTATGTTTTGTTTGAGGTAACAGTTGATAAGTTTAATCAAAAAGGGTACAAAGCCTGCAAAACATGATACTAACTATAATAATATGTAAAAGTTAATCTAGCTTCGACACGACATATATGATAATAATGACCAGAGGGCCCTTGCGGGCAAAACTTTGTAGGTTACTTACGTGGCATGGCGGAATAAGGTCTGTACTCATGATCACTACGGGATAGAAATATTTATTTTTATATAATGATAAGGAGATGAGAAAAATATAGGGTTCAGACTTGAGAGGCGTTCCGTCTTAGAGACTTAAAACTAAATCGATTCTTTGGCTTTCTAAGTAAGTTTCTGCCCAACAAAATTAATAACAATTCAATTTATCCTTTGATAAAACATGAATGTTGCTCGATGGTTACAGTTGACTATAATCAGACTGAAGATCTTCTCAAAGTTGCTTATCGCAAAAAAAAACATACGTAACGTACAAACATACACACATTTATATTTTCTCATGTTCATTCTTTTACATTGGTACCCCCCTTAAATATTTTTTTTTAATCACGTATCGATTTAACAACACTGTTACTACTTGCAACACCTAGGGGAAGAGCCTGACAATCTAAAAAACAGGTTGATTTTCCTAGTTCAGATGTCAGTCTCTTACAAGCGAGATAGAGATCTTAAGACCAGAATATTGTTAATTTGTGTGAGAAACCATAAAGATCAGATCAATAAGATTCTTTGTGTAAGTACTTATGGTATAATTAAATAAAAATATAACTATCACAATATATTTTAGGGAAAATTGTTTTAAAGTAAGTAATGTTGTTTATAAAGATTTAGTAATCACTCTAGATTTGTTTGCATAATTTTTACAAGCGGGTTGATTGAACTTTGTTGACTAACCTTGCTTCTTGAAGTGGTTTATTTATATTTCTCCTTCAACTTAGAAAAATGTAAAGTCGTCTTTTTTGTGGGCTTGTAGTTGAAAAAGATGCCAACCGAATTGACACCATTGGCAAATTACATTATTTTTAGAAATCAAGTTCAAGAAGAGACTCCGCAATAAACTTTCTACAATTCTTTGTATTTTCCAAGATATCTCAGCCAGATTTCAACCGATTCATTCTATTATTTTTAACTGACTTAAAAAAAGGAGGTTCACAATTCGACACATTTTTTTTATGTTTGTTGTTTGAAAGTTGTTGTTTGAGAGGGTCCCATTTAAAATTGCAGACACACGCGCTAGAGAGGAAGCTATTGCTTCATCATTTTTGGCGGATCAATTAGTTTGTTTGAATTTGTAATTTAGGACCTTACGTGAGGATGATTGGCAGAGGTGTTGTGAGATTGATGGATGATTGAGTTAGATTATTAAATGATTAAGAAATATTTTTTGTAACTACATTTGTATTAAGTAACTGTATAGTAAGACACGACATTCACCTTTAAATGAATGAATGGTGAATGTCGTGTCTTACCAAGAGGTTAAATCGAGGGCAGAAAGTAGAGAGACGTGGTTATTACTCCACCGACAAGAGCATAACTCTTAAATTGAAGAAGATGAACCGTACAGTGCTTTGGTAATTTTACTGTTATACTGTATTTGAAAGTGTGAATAAATAAAATAATAAATGAATGATTTACGAGAGACAGTTACATTTTTTTGGCGTTCCAATAATTAGTTTTATACTACACAGTTATTTAACAGAAAATTTAAAGTTGTAGGTAACATAACTTTAATCTTAGCTAAGGAAGCTCAAAACTTTTGAGAATAACTTTTGTTTATAACGGGCGTGCGTTCGTCGGTTTTGTTACGTTACGTCTGAACAAGTCCTAAGCCAAAGGGGACAAAATCGGCAATGGAATGTTATCTTTTCACTACAACCGCTGAGTCCTAAGCAAATATACCCTTAGAAGTTAACTATCAGCCCGGCAGCTAAATTACCACCGTAATGGAAAGTTGGTGTAAAAAGAAATATGCTTACCATAATATTTATTTGCACGTTTAAATTCAAACTTTCCGTATCTTGTCCTTGTAAATCTTGTTTATTCAAGACCCAAAGAGAATTCATACACTAACCTCACGATCCCACTATTGGGGTAGAGACACGTCTGTCTACGAGAGGGTATGGGCTATACGGTGGAACTATAAATATACTTCCACTAGTTTTAAAGCCTCCCCTGTAGGTCATAAACTTGTCTATAGTGTCATAGGAGTGCATTCAAATGAAAACAACCGGGTCAGATGCTGACTACGATATAGCGGTGCGATGTAGCCCGTAGCAGTATTTTCCGCTATGTAGCGAACGATCTCGTAGTATTTATAAATTTGCACCCACTCACGATGGCTCAATTGCTCACGATTGCTGCACACCCACTATACAAATATCATCCATTTGCATTTTTATAACTTGCTTACACTATCTCGAGGCAGTCTTCTTTAATTTTTTTCTCTTTTTATGCTTGTCCCGCGCGCCTTCTAGGTGAAAGCTGAAAATCAGTGCTTGCTCGTCTAAGCTATGACTTCGTTGCATGACTGTTGAACATTTGCCCACATATATTGAATGAGTAATTTAATTTTTATAGTTTTCATGTATATTTCTTTCTTGTTTGTTAATACTGTGTTGTAAGTTTTTGTTTTCGTGTATGTATGCTAGTTTATGCAATAAACTTTTTACTTATCTATTTATCTAGTATAGGTTGATGCGTATGCCACGTCTATATGAGCAGTACCCGCTCAACCCATCCAAACATTGACGCGCCCGATATTGCTTACCTTTGCTAATCGAAAACTAATAGCAAATGCGACCGTGCGCAAGAGGAAAAAGTGTTCGGATTTAAAATCTGTCTTCACGTGAGACAATATTCGCTAATACCAGACGCAACCTCTGTCATTAGCATGGACTTCACATCAATCGTCTCTACCAGCAAAAAGTTCCCACTCGCGCCGTTAATAAATCATTTTATCTCTTCTAAAGAATGACTAATGAAGACGGAAAGAATCCCTAAGAATGGGAATAAAAGATTAAAGTAACAATCTGCTTTCGGGGGAAATTTGTGCGTTAAACAGAGGAGTTTGGGCGTTTTAAAGATAAGCGTCTGGATGAAATTTTAATAATTGTGTTATAGAATGTAACCTACAAATCTATAGCTTAAAATCTTTTCTTTATTTTTTTTACTATTTTTCGTCTGCGACTTGGTCTGCGTGGAGCTGGACATAGAATTAAATAGTGTAGACTATTAGTTAAAGAATTTTTAGAATCGTGTTAAGGAGTCGATTCATTAAGCTTCTTTGTGCGGCTCGCATCTAAATCCGCGGTGAAAACTTTACAGTCACAGTTTAAAGGCCATAGACACTAGAAATCTTGCCGCGAACTCAAAAAAGCTTACAGAATCGGGATTAACTTCATACATATAAATTTTACCTCTTTATAACAGATATTCAATACTGATATTGGTCTGAGTTTATTCGTAATTGGGTAGTCTTGTAGGAGTTACAAGTCTACCTCGTAGAAGCGATACTCTACTAAACTCTACTCGAGTATCACAACTTTCTTTTTATCCGACCGCCCAGCAAGGAAGATAATGTTTTTCGAGTGTATGTATGTTACCTCCTATAGTCTAAACAGCTTTGAAGTGCAAGGTGTCATTTGATTCGTCGTGTTCCTCAGAGTGTAATACTTTTCATGGCAAAATATCCAACATACGCGAAATATACAAAATATGTTGTTGGGCTTTTTGGTAAACACGTAAATAATTATTGATAATAAAACTCTTCGTCGGATGTTTTTTTTCAACGATATACTTATTCTAAGACTTTTGAAAGTGTAAGCCCCTTAGTCGCCTTTTACTACACGCACTGAATGAAACGGGTTGGTTCTATTTTTTTACGTGCCGGAAACCATACGATACAAATACCAATTGGAGCACGATTATACGTATGAAAGTACTGACAAAACTATAGGAACAATTCTCTTAATTTAATTACAGTAACAATAACTTTTATTTGGTAAAATCCTATATTCACTTAAAACTGGACAGGAAGTTCAATCAAAATTCTATTCAAAAAGGACCTTCTAGAATAGAACCCTTGTGTAAGAAGTCCTACCAACAGTGCCTACCTATAAGAGCCAAAATGTTTCTAAAATGGCTTGATAGCTCAGACACAATTGTAATTATTTTATCAGATTTATTTTAATTGTAAACCCACTATAATCTTTTATGGTCCTACTTTGCATTAATTGGTCCTGTTAAAATCTGCTGTGGCCGCAGAGCAATCCGATTACGAAACCATGTCGGCCACTCGGCTATAAGGGAAAATATGTTACAATATCGTCAGGGTTGGATTTTGACAGAAATATACGCACATGCACGCATAGTCCAGAACTTCATATAATCTTAAAGGCCGTGATTTTTTGCACATGGATAAAGTACCTGTCAGTGATAGAATAAATATGTTTTCCAATAAATCGGTAGCTTGCTTTAGATATAGTATAGGTATCCTGAATCCTACAACCTTGGGATCTGCAGGAGCAGAGTGAATAGGCATTTACTGGGATCGCGTGCTTCATCTTCGACCAAATCGTCACTTTCCATCAGGTGAGATTGTGGTTAAACGCGAATACAGTCAATCATAAAAAAAAAAGAAATATAACAAAGACTATTAGATTAAAATTACCACTGTGAATTTCATTGCGTCAGAGTTACTTTGAACTCCTGTAACTATTTTCGAAAAAATCGATCAATAACTTCTTTATATTTATGAAATGTTTCACCAAGGGCAAATCAACGCAATAAATTATTTTTAGAAAATATAAATAACCATTGATTATTTTTTTACAAAATTTGTTTTAGGAGAACTTGGCATCTTCTTTTTTTAACTAAATACCTATACTACAGCTAAAGCAAGCTCTACATAATGTTTGGATAACATTTTATTCTATTACTGATGGGTACTTTATTCTTCTACATAAAAACAGGAACTTTAAAGAAAGTTACGCAACAAAAATTACGTATTTTTACTAGACAACAAGTAGGTAGGCATTTGACGAGGGAGGGCGCAGGAGGATTCAGACACATTTGTCAGTACGTCAAGCATGACATTAAAGTGTATGCCGAGTACTTAAAAAGGCTACCCCTACCTACCACGAAATAAAAGTAGACAAATAAAATAGCGATACTGGACCATGAATACAGGGCACAAATAATTTATAAAAGTTACGTACTTGCCAGATAAGGAGGCTGAGTTAGTATATGAGTAGGAAAATGGAGAGAAGTATGAGCCCAAATGTGCTCTGCATCTAATGACTCCAGTCATGGCCAATGCTTTAGAGAAAAAGCACGACATAACCAAAAATATTTTTTTTTTATAATTAATTTTAATAATTAATTACCATATATTTCAGATTAATCTGAAATGTATGGTAATAATATGTGTCGTGTATATGGACTTTACGTATCAGATAAATATTTCAAAGCCCAGTATGAAATGCTTATCTTTGCAGAATAGAATTTTGATTGGAAGAGATATGGTCTGCCTTTATACTAAATTTTAAATTAAATCTAATTTCCATGTAAATCATATGAAGTACAATAGATAAACCCATTTCCGTACTTACACGTCCGTGTCCTGAGTCTCGTCTGATAAACTAGCCAAAATATTACTATTTAAGTATTATATTAATAATACTTAAATAAAAAAAGTACTACTACATATATCACTAACATGATACTTACTCGGCACACTATTGTAATAAAAGTAATATTCATATAATATATTTTAATAACATCACTATTAATAAAACATTCCCTCAAATTATTTGTTTCATGCACTTTATTTGTGAGGGTCTGTTTCGGGCTCAACTGTCACTCTTAATTGAGGCATTAGCAGAATTTTCGGTGCTGAAAGCGCATTCAACATTTACAGCGTTAGCCAGCCCTTTCACTGACACAATTCTATTGTGCTTTGTTCTAAGATTTGTATCTGTGTAATATTGTGTTTGTTTATCGTTGCGTATACAATACATTGTGGCACTGAATAAAAGTTTCTATTTATATATCAAATAAGACAGCATGTGGCACATCAATAATAGTCCAGTAAAAATACATAATTTTTGTGGTGTAAATTCCTATAATCTTTTGTAGATGGATAGAGATAGATAAAATAAAAATGTTTTTCAACCATTCTGTAGCTTGCTTTAGGTATAACATATGTATTTTAGTTATAAGCTACAATATTAAATTAAATTTACCACTGTGAACTTCATTGCGTTGTAGAAGATACTATGATCTCCCAAAACTAAAAAAAAAATAGCTACTTTATATTTTCTACAAATAGTTTATTGAGTCGTGATATTTGCCGTCGTTGAAGCTACCGATTTGTTAGGAAATACTTTCATTATATCACTGACAGGTACTATTTCCATTTGCAAAAAGTTACGGCCTTTAATATTATACTAAGTTAAAAGTGTATCCTTACTGGACTATAACCTATAAACCTCTC
Organism: Oegoconia quadripuncta; assembly: GCA_949316235.1. Lineage (NCBI taxonomy): Eukaryota > Metazoa > Arthropoda > Insecta > Lepidoptera > Autostichidae > Oegoconia > Oegoconia quadripuncta. The sequence continues at coordinate 7,004,771 of OX438754.1, forward strand.
ACCATTGTAGGCAAGTTTTTACTCATCCATAAGAATTTTATGTCTTACTATTTCATTCACTCATCTCACTCAAACTTAAATGCATGTGAGATGTTTTGGAGAAGATTTGAACGCTACTGTGGGATCCAGGTTTATAGGTAGGTATGAATCTTTATTACTCCGCTTTGTCAACAGCCTTGTCTGGGTAACTTTATTAGTTCAATTTTAATTTTAAAACAGCTCCTTTAAACTAGCCTTGCGCGAGCAAGCTGGCGGTAATGTTCAAAAAGCCATAGGTCGGGGCGGGTCACGTTGCAGCTATTAATCTGGCGACAGATGTTCCAGCTCCATTGTAAGCAGCGTGTACATCAACTCAGTTGACATACGTATCGGGACAAAATGGTGTGTACTAAACGTGACACACATCAAAATAGAAATAATGTTTCTGGTTATAAATTGAATATATGCGTTTATTGCAAGTACGTTTCTTAAACAGGGTTATAACTTACCTTCTATTTTTCTTTGTTCCTTACGGTAAAAACCACATCCGGTATAAACATCATAAATGATCATTTTCATCACACTAACATTTACCCCTCGCGGGATTTGAACCCGCAACCGTTGGTTTAGCAGACAGGGTCAAACCACCACATCAGTCGGTCACCTATGACTTTCTAAAATTGATATGCAACAGTTGAAATATAAAGCAGAATCTTAAAAATTCAGTGTCTGTTTTAATAATACGAATATTTCGTTTATTTAAAAATAACCCAGTGTGCATTAAATATTAATAAGTTTATTTATTTGCATGTCTGTCAAAAAATGAATTAAAAAATTGGTTTAATGTCGGTTTTGGGCACTGAGATAAACCTGCTGTTAATTAGGAAAGTGTAGAGTTCTCGATTTAGCTGGAAAGCGAGATAACGTAGTCACTTTGAAATAATCGTTTTATGGCTGCATAATGTAATTTTCTAGATAACATTGAGTTTTGGTGAAAAATTGTGAGGCACACATCACTTTGTGCATACCTTGAAGTGTTTTTTTTGTAATCATTTTTCCTTTTATACCCTAAAGCATTTAGAAACAAAAAACACTTCTTCCTTCTTGTTCTTTGACATTTGGAAATTTCAATGGATTTCCATTGCGAATAAAAAATAATTTTGCGTAACTGTTATGTTCTACATTTGGTATCCCTAGCTTGGCTTAGCCCTGGGTTTCATTACTATGGATGCCCGGCACAATATGAAAGCTTAACGTAGGCTGACATGTGTAAATGAGGTTTTCGCGTATGTACTCTGAATAAATATCCATAGATATACTTATTATTTATTTAGGTACGTGGGATGGAATTAGAATGTGCTCTTACGTAAAAAATATTATCTTTCCATTAGTATTGTGGTGGACTGTATTGAAACACAGGTAATTATCGTCACTGGTTCTATTTCGTGATCTTGGTTCATTAACTAATACACATTATCCCGTGTGACCATCTGTACAATAAATTGTTTGTTTCATTTTACTATTTAAAATCGCGGCAAGACTTTAACGAGAGCCCCCAATTTTTTTTTTTTTTAGTTAATATTTGGCTCAGCTTTGCATTACCTTTTGTTTAAAAGTTTGTCTTTACCCGATCGGGGCTGGCTCCGGCGATGTTCATCCCTCCAGATTTTTATACCATTAGATCAGGAAGAAAAAGATCTTTCGGGGTTGCTGTCCTTCTAAGCCCTTTCGGGTTTTTAGTTGATACAATATGTCAAACTTACAAATTTAAATAATTGGGTTTACAAATATTGCTCTTAGGGTCACACCATTAACTAAACTTCCGTAGACTATATACAGATTAAAAGTTTATTCTATATGTAATAGCTTAATATAAAAATGATTACCCTAAACCCATTCCAAAAAATGTTATCAAATGCGAAAGTACTCTTATCAAACAAAACAGTCCATTGAAATATTGGGCAGCTGTCTTCAACCAGTATAGTGGTAACAAAACAATAAAAATACTCTTTATTGCACAAAAATAATTACAATAATTTTTGACGATAACATTAGAATACAATTAGACGGTCTTATCACTAAAAGCGATCTCATCCAGACAACTCACAGCTATGGGAAATTTGTAGATCGAAAAACGAGTAGGGTGCACGATACTACCAACTATATAAAGAAATAATTATAATAACAATTGAAATATGTCACGTTATTCAAGAAAATCAAGAAAACTTCATCGCTATTAATAATAATAATATCCTTAGACAGCGCCATCTAGTTCCACAGTAAGTAACTATTAGGCTTGTGTTGTGGATACCAGATGGTTGATATACTACATAAATACATTTCTTTTTTGTAAATAAATACTTATTATAAATGAAACATCCATAACTCGGGTACACATGTCCGTATTCATCACACAAACATATGCCCCTAGCGGGATTCGCACCCGCAACCTTTTGGTATAGTGGTCAGAGTTGCTAACCACTACACCAAACAGGTCGTCAAATTCATCGCTCATTCATCACTACAGTTCAATATGAAAGGCTGAAAGACTTTATGAAGAATTACTATTCATTTCCCTAAACTCTGTCGTAAAAGTATTCTTTGAAGCGGCCATGAAAAATAAACGATGAAGACAATCTGCGCGGGGAACATTCTGATACAGGGAAGTCTACAATTTGCTTAAGTCCCATATCAACGAGGCGCCGCGCTCTGGCTTTAATAAATCATTTTCCACCATAAAAGAGGAATATTAAATCGAAGGAGAATGCCAGAGAAAATGAAGGAAAGGGGCGATGTGAAAAATTGGGTCATAAAAAGGCAATCCCCGATGCGCCCAAACGATGAAAAGCGAGCTATTTTCAATTACCGCGCTTTTCTGCGGTGTCAGGGAACCAAGGGACCCCGCTGCTAACTAAAACCCGTAATTCGCTAAGACAGCCTTTATGGTCGTAACAAAACTGGTGGAAAGTAGCAATAGTTCCTTACAAAGCATGCCCACAGTAACCTGACCAAAACTTAACTTGTTAAAGATTTTCATTATGATTTGATGCAGACATAGACGTGGGTAAATAGGAAGTATATAAAAATATTAAACGAATAAATAATTTAAGACGAATTATATGAGTTTCATATATGAGTAGTTCAGCACTTCTATTATATTTCAGGATAAAAAGAAAGAAAGAAAACATTTATTCAGCTTACAATTTCGATGTACATGAAAATGTTTCATTGGAATAAATTATTATTCTATTAGTTAGACATAATAATGCCAGCTGATATAGGTATATCATCGTCATCATCATCAGCCCGTAAACATCCCACTGCAGGAATATAGGCTTTCCCTCGTATATGAGGGAGTATGGGCCATAGTCCACCACGCTGACCCAATGCGGGTTGGGGACTTCATGCCTTTGAATTTTTAATTCTCAGGCATGTAGGTTTCCTCACGATGTTTTCTTTCACCGTTTAAGAGCAGTCTGATAAATGCACATAATTAATTAAAGTAAATTTAAGAACTCATTGGTACATTGGCCTGCCTGGGAATCGAACCGCTGAGCCACCGACGCCGACCGACCGACAGGTACATAAAGTTGATTAAATAACAAATAACACTTACAACAATAAGGCCATGAGGACGATAAGTCCAAGAAAACCGTGTATACCTTTGTTTGTAATAAAACAAGATAAAATAACTGTTTAAATGCCCTATATTGGCAAGACACTTAATTAAAAAAAAATAATGTGGGATCGCAGTCCTCACAGTAGGAAGCCATATTCAGAAGAGGAGAATAATTGCCAGCGTACAAAAAGTATTAAAAAGTAAAAAGTGCTGCCACAAATTAAGCTGTATGTTCATGAACTGAAGACCTTTGTACAGTCTGAATCAAATTAACTCAGCTCTGCAGCGTATGCAGTCAAAAAAATTAGACAAATATCGGACGTAAATACTGCTAGATTAGTATATTTTAGTTATTTCCATAGCCTGATGTCTTACGGTATCTTGCTGTGGGGAAATGCCGCGGATATCAATACAATCTTTGTTTTACAAAAACGAGCCGTTCGCGCAATTTATCAATTGAGACCTGCAGTGTCACTTAGAGACAGATTTAAAGAGTATAATATTCTAACCTTTTCGTCACAGTACATTTTTGAAAATCTAATATATGTCAAAAAAAATATAGCATCATTTAGGAAAAATAGTGATAAACATGATGTCAATACAAGAAATAAAGATAAACTTGCAGGTCACATAAGTCGCCTCCACAAAGTCAGTAATTCATTCAAAGGGTTATGTATACGCTTTTTCAATAAAGTTCCTGTTGATATACAAAATCTTCCTTTCAATAAATTTAAAGATACTATAAAACAGAAACTTATTAAGAAAGCATATTATAAAATATCAGATTATTTAGATGATAAACAATCATGGACATAACCAGCCCGTTCGCATAACCAGGCTATTTCACAATTAATAATGAAATATTATAATATAAAATAATAATTTTGTAATATAAAAACCTTTTTTTAAAAGAGCGACCTCTCGAGTTTCTTGCTTGTTCTTCTCAGGGGAAAATTGCCTTTTGAACAAGCAGTAGCTTTAAAAATGTAAAATCTGACTATTTTAAGTGTACCCTGTGTACCTACAAAATAAAGTATTTTTTGATTTTGATTTTGATTTTGATTTTGAAACCTTTTGCAGTCCTGCATAATACAAATGAAGTGATATTATCAGTACTTCTGTATTAAAAATAAAATTTGGTAGGATCTATTTTGCGTGATTGAAATAGGTTTAAATTTGTAAGTTATTTCGTCACTTTTAATGTTCTCGTACAAAAAATAAAAATGTCGAAAAAATTATAATAAAATAAAATTTTTAACATATTCAAGTGAACTAGATCTTATATCTTTAATTTGAATAAGTAATTTCATTTTCTGATATACAGAACAAATATACAGAAAATATCGCATTACCTTTCCCTTCTTTCGTGATATTATTATGTGTATGGAAGTTTATAATATAAATTTTACGTTATGTATTTATATCGCAGTAGGTATATGTGTTATATTTAATATAAGTTTATTATTAGTTTAGTTATCTGAGCGTCTGGTTGATGCATCCCACGATCGGAGGGCTGGCCAATACTTTGGTCAGAGAATCAGCCTCGCTATACAGCGAGGCAATGCGGCCAGCCTTCTGGGTACCTTTCCACCAACCAGGCTTGGGGCTAGTTTTTTATTTGTGATATTTTTTTTATAATAAATTGTATTATATTATAATAAGTTGTTTATAAATATTGTACATACATATAATGTAAATAAAGTTTATTATTTGGTTATCTTTATTCGCTTTATTATTCGTTGTAGTATTTTTAGATTTGCACACAATTTGCTGCTAAACCCCAAATTTACTCAGTTTCTTACTCCAATGCTCAGGTTCACTGGAAGAGATCTCTTAAAGAGATAAGTCTACCTTTGTACATACCTATTATTTGCACTCTGTTTGTTATATGTATTTTTTTTTTGGTGCAATAAAGAACATTATATTTTTTAAATGTGCTCGATTACAGTTTGTATGAAAACTTATTACTATAGTATAGGTTTACCCTTTACTATTTAAGTCAATACAAACTCAATCTTATAGCAACTAACTAAATTGCCAACCCTCAGCTGACTGTAATACGTTATCTGCCATTTCATAACTGTTCATGATAAATAACGCCCTACCAAAAACAATTAAGACTATTCTAATTAAGGAGCGCAGTCGGGAAAAGCAACTGATATTTAATAGAACTCAGTTCTACCCTATTTCTCTCGGCAAATGAGCTGAGCAAATAACCGAGGGGGTTGAACAAAAGAAATGTACCGGCAAACTGCACAGTTCGTGAGCCAGTCAGCTTAATCGGCTTAGCCTGACTTAACCACTTCCAACTAGAATTTGTGCCTGCTCGGCGTTCCGCAAAATGTGTTCCTTGTGTGGAAAAAGCGCGGGAACCAACGACGAGGAAATGGGATTGTGAAATTTATTAGCAATTTGTCAACATAACAACACAATGTTGTTACTCTTAAAATTATTTATAACCCAATTGATGGATATTCAGTATATTTTAACCACAGCATAATTACACTATACTTACGTGTGAAGATTTCATAGACAAGTTTGGGATCGCTGACAGCTGTCAGACGGGTCTAGGGTTGTCTACATTACCAAAGTACTCCATGAGTAGCTGTTGTAGGGATTACAAATTTTTGGGCAAAAAACGCTTCCCAAAGTATCACATGCCAAAGTATGTTACCCAAATTTTCATTTGGCAAAAAAATAATATATAATAATATATCTTTATTGTACACAAAATTATTACAGAAATATGCATTGTATATAAAATGTACAAAGGCGAGCTTAACTCCGATAGTGTTTTCTACCAGCAAACCTTAGAGATACATAGTATTTATTAGATTGGGCAGAAAATAGTGTACACAACAATTGAAAATTATTTAAAATAAAATAAAGTAATATAATAATATATATAAATAAATATACCACATAACCTATCCATTATATATAGTACGACGTATAAACAAGTATATACATTATCAATACTCATACCATGATAAATAACTAAATAATTACTATAATACTGAGGAGAAATCATAAAGACAAATAATGCTCTTTTACTCTTTTCTTGAAAATTTCTAACGATGGACTTGCGCGGATTGTATGCGGTAGTGCGTTCCACAATCTCACTGACCGAATCGTGAACGAATCACTATAACGTGTCGTCAAGTGTAATGGGCATTTAAGCATGAGAGATGTGATTGTTCTACAAGGTTTACCTCGGGGAACAAGATAGTCAAATCGCTCACGAAGGTAAGGGGGAGAGTATGAGTTGTTGAGAATATTGTACAGGAAGGATACAACATGAACGTCATGACGGCGTCGTATGGGAAGCCACTTCAACTCGGATCGGTGTTGCGAAACATGGTCAAACTTGCGCAACCCAAAAATAAAACGTATGCATAAATTCTGGAGCCGTTCAAGCTTGTTAAGTAGGTCCTCAGTTGCATCAAGAAAAGTTACATCAGCATAGTCGAGAAGTGGTAGCAGAAGTGATTGAGCAAGGGTCATGCGAGTTTGAACAGGAAGAAACTTTTGGAGTCGCTTGAGGGATTGGAAAGATAAATAAACCTTTCTGCTAATCGAACCTACCTGGTCAGACCACGACAGGTTCTGGTTAAATATGACACCCAGATTTTTAACGGTCTGCGCGTAGCTAATCACAGCTCCATCATACATTACTGGCATGATAGCTGATTCCGTCAATTGAGTGCGTGAATATGAGCTACCTATGATTATAGCCTGTGATTTGGCTGGGTTAACTAGGAGACCAAATTCTTTCGCCCATTTACAGATTTTCGTGAGGTCGTCATTAACCCTAGTGATAGCCTCTGAGACCTCATTTGCTTTAAAATGACGATAAATCTGTACGTCGTCTGCATATAAATGGAAATGGGAGGAAATAACACGAGTGATTGTGTTTATGAAAATTGAGAATAGAAGAGGAGACAAGACACCACCCTGAGGTACACCAGCTGTGAGGCTACACCAGTCCGACGTAGAGTCATTTGAGCGAACACACTGTGTGCGGCCTCGAAGATAGGAATTGAACCAGGTAATGACAGAAGAAGATATGTTAAGAGAGGAAAGGACAGCTAGTAAAATATCAAAAGCAACAGAATTAAAGGCACTGCTGAAGTCCAGTAGGACTAAAACAGTAAGAAGTTTATTTTCTATGGCAAGACGAATATCATCAGAAATTTTAACTAAGGCTGTTACTGTGCTATGTCCAGGGCGAAAACCAGACTGGAAGGAACTGAGCAAGTTGTTTGAAGAGAGAAATTTTGAAAGTTGCTTATGGACGAGACTTTCGAGAACTTTAGATAAAAAGGGCAGAATAGAAATTGGTCGAAACTGGGACAAAGATGTAGGACTGGAGATTTTAGGAAGTGGAATGACATGAGCTTTTTTCCAAGCAGATGGAAATGAACTTGTAGCAAAGGAGTGATTTATGAGATGAGTAATTGTAGGTACTAGTTCATTAATAATAGGATGGAACATGTGATAGCTAAGCTCATCATCACCCACTGCCTTAGATGAAATGGAGAGAAGAGATTTTTTAATATCTGCGTAATTAACTTCCATGAGACTGAAGGGATCACACTTAGGCAACTGCAGGTTGGATAAATAATTCAAAGAAGAGCACCTGACACTGTCATCCAGGCAGGATGGAGGCAGAGAGAAGTGCTTATTAATCGTATTTAAATTAAAAGGTAGAGGACAATCGTTAGAAGATGTACCAATGCCAAGCGTCCTTAAAAATCTCCATACCTGTGCAGTGCTGCAATTTTCAATTGCTCCATGAATGTGTCGTCTTTTAGCGTCTCTGCACAACCTATTACAGCGATTTCGAAGCTTTTTATAAAGGGACAGGCTGTCGTCATTAGGATACTTTGACACTTAGAAAAAAAACATTTGGCAAAACAACTTTTCACAATTTTACAGTTAGCAATACTATTTTCGGCAATTTATTGTTTAACAACTAATTACATGGCAATGTTTCATTTTACCAAGTATTATGTAGTCAAATAATCAATTCCGGCGCTTCGCTTGCTCGGCTCGCGCTCTATTGGGGTCACAATTCTAATCTAACCTAACCCACTTTTCTAGCAGTTCTAATCTAGCCTACGTAACCTATATGAAATCCATTTCAGACTTTTCATATTTTTACAATTTATCATCTGTATTAAAATAAAAATTTGTACGAACTTATTTTTAGAATATATTTTTTTACAAAATAAAGCATTTACTTAATGTATATTTGACTTAATAAAACTTCAGCAAGTAAAAAAGTCGCCAAATTAATATTTGACTAAGTGATTAAAATGCGAAATATAAATTTGCTAAAGATTCTTTTGGGAAGTAAAATTTGACGAAAAATATTTGGCCAAACGGAAGGATACCTTGTTGTAGACTAGATATGAGGTACACCTTACTGAGAGACGAGCTGTATGGCATAAGAAGCATCTGCCTCGCTCACTTAGATACTCCTCCCACCCCGCACCTCCTCGCCCGTGACCCTTCGAAACTCGAGAGTTGACTAACTGTAAAGAGAAAGAAAACTTGTTGTTCTTAAAGCTGCGGTGTACCAGAGGTGGTAAATGTGTTTACATATTTAAACATAAAGAAGGATCATCTGAATAATATTTCGTCATTATCATTACGATGACGTCGTTATGTGATCAGATTAAATATTCATCATGATCAGCATCATTTAGGAAATAGTTAACCAGCCCGTTCGCATAACCAGGCTATTTCACAATTAATAAATAATAATTAATCCTTTTTTAATATTGACGACCGATTGGTGTAGTGGATAGTGACCCTGTCAACGAAACCAACGGTTGCGGGTTCGAATCCGGCGACGGGTAAATGTTTGTGTGATGAATACGAACATTTATTCCTGAGTCATGGATGTTTATATAAATATTTATGTATGTTTATCCGTTATCTAGTATCCATAGTACAAGCTTTGCTTAGTTTGAGACTAGATGATTGGTGTAAGTGTCCGAAATATTTATTTATTTATTTATAATTTATTTATAATAATATAAAAACCTTTTTTTTAAAGAGCAAAGAGTTTCTTGCTTCTTCTTCTCAGGGGAAAATTGCCTTTTGATCAAACAGTAGCTTTAAAAATGTAAAATCTGACTTACAAGTGTACCCTGTGTACCTACAAAATAAAGCATTGTTGATTTGATTTGACATCATATCAACCACTGGACGTATACTGCTGAACATAGACTTCCAGAGCGACCAATTGAAAGCGGCTTGTATACAGCAACTTCCGGAGACCATCACCAGGTGGACGTCCTCTGCTGCACTTGCCGGTGCGTGGTCTCCAATCCAGAACATACCGCAACGATTTAGTTCTTCTAGCTATTTGTTCTGAACACTGCCACATCAACTTACTAATACGGGCTATGCCGATGCCTTTCGTTCTTCTATGGATTTTCTTATTCCTGATTCGATCTCGTAGTGAAACACCGAACATCGCCCCATTCAAAGCTCATTTCGTGACCTGGAGCTTTCTTATTAGGCCCATTGTGAGAGATCACGTTTCAGTGCCATAAGCCGTCATATTGTTACCAATTATAGTATACTACTTACAGTGGTAACACACATTGGATTCAGATATTACAGAATAGGGTACCGTGTGGTTTCCGGCACGTAGAAATAATTAAACCAACCCGTGTCTTGTGGGTGTCGTAAAAGTCGACTAAGGGATTTTCCTCCACAATACCTATATCGGCTGAGATTTTTTACCGTAAGGAAAATATAGGGCATATTAGGTAAGTGAAATAGATGGCATTGGCAATGGTAGTTTAAAGAAGAAAAAAAAACGCTCGCGCCTGCCCTATATTGATATGCGACTGGAGGGATTCGTATCATGCGAAATTTATTTGGATCTCATATTTTCTCCAAATTTAATTTAATTATGTAATTATGTCGAATAGGCTACAAACGCGACCTTCAAATGGCACAATTCACGCTTTAAAAAAAAAACTAACTATGACAATACCTTCTATTTCACTTACCTAATATGCCCTATTTTTTCCTTACGGTAAAAAAACTCATCTGGTTTATTACGTAATTAGACACCTATAAAAGGAGAGGGCCGTACACACAAGAGCGTGGCTCTTAAATATTTGATGACAATATAATTAGACTAGGATTTTTTGCTATAGATATGTTTATTTCTCTTTTTTGTTTTGTTACTTTTTAAGGTGAAAACCATCTTGAGGGCAGCTCGCTGTCCAAGAAACCACCCAGAACACTAGTTTAATAATAAATCTTGCTCATTTCCAAACAAAATTCTTACGAAGTATTAGACTTATCGTAAATTCGGAATCTGATAAGCCACTACCTCATACGTCAAAGCCTAAACGTATAATACCTATGTATGAAAACGGGCTACGCTATTTAATCCTTACGTTCGGTCTACTACTATCTATACGTCAGAGTACAAGCCAAATGTAGAGCAATGCAATGAAATATAGGTACCTAAAATAGATAGATAAAAAGTTATTGCATAAACTAGCACACATACCAGAAAGAAATGTGCAAAACTACATTAACATATACATGGAAACAACAAGAGCCGTACCATTTTTAACAAATACAAATATACCATAACAATTAAATAAGCATTTTTTCAATACATTCGGAACTTACCTACTGCCGATTCATTGTATGTGTGCAACGGACATGCAACAAGGTCATAGCTCAGTGCATAAAAAATACTCAATGAACAAACAAGCTTTTCAGCTATCATCCACGAGGCGAGCGGGAAAAGAGAAAAAAAGAAAATGAAAACAGGAAGCATCAAGAGATAAGGTTAGTGGACGCTAGAAATAGTGAGTGCACACTTACTGACGTCATTATAATTATTTTTATGATGCATGCTACATAAGTATTACTGGCAAAAATCGTATGCACCACCGCAATACAAATTCGTATCCATTTGAAATATTTTCGTCGTGAAAAATGTCTATCCAAAATATCCGGATAGTTCAAGTTTTCACGAGGCAATTTATCGCAGGGACTCTCCTATATCCTTATTTATTGGGAAAGCGCGTTACGGGTAGCGATGGGTCCATTTATTTATAAAGAGGTTGTTGTCTTCAACAGTAAAGCCTTTTATCTTTTCGGGATCAAGATTTTGAAACGTGGCTAGTATTTGTAATGTTTGTCGCCTTATTTTTATTGAGTAAGCTAAGAACATAACCATGCAAGTAAATAGAGTGTTGATTTACTCACGCATAGACTCGATTATGGCTTTGTGAAGTAGTTTCTAAAATGGGGTTTTACGAGTATAAAGGTATCAAGGTATCATTGAGTTGTTTGTCGGTATTCGGCGAAGAATGTTGCATTTTTGTTGTCACAACAACATCAAAAGCCCCACTGTTGGGGTTTAATCTCCTATCACTAGAAGACATAATAAAATAGTACGGATTGGTCGATATGTGTGAATGCCCACCATTATCAGTGTTTTTAAGCCGTGCTCATTTAAGCCTTTTGCTTAACGACTGCTCCAATTAAACTACCGCGCCCAACTTTTTAACGTGCGTTCCGAAGCACGATAATACTCGTATTAAAATGTTTGCTTAGATTTCTACTATTTGTATATTTCAGTTGCGTTGAACTTGATATATTCAAGAAGCCACTGCTACCGTACTTGTCACTCTTCTTGCTGGCACTATTACTCATTGTTGGTTTCTTTTCGCGTAGTCCATAATGTCCCCATAGGCCCTAGTGCCATAGTACATTTCAATGGCTACATTCCCATTTGCCAAGTGGGTGGGGGGGACGACGACGACGACGACGACGACACACACACCACTTTTCTTACTTATACACACCGTATTCTTTCGCAGGCGGGATTGTTACCGTACAAAATATGAATTTACTTGTGCTGACGATGAAGTAGGAAGAAAGAAGAGGTAACCTTGCTTTTAAAATGTAGAAGTGTTTTTTGCAATATATTTTTAAGCATAATATAGTTTTAAGGACCATAATATGGTGTTACGCAGCCACAAAATTTATGTCATACTTTCTTTATAAATAAACCGGATGGGTTTTTTTTCGTAAGGAAAAAATAGGGCATATCAGTAGAAATAATATGTCCCATTTTTTTCCTGGCGGTAAAAAAACTCATACTCAAATATAATAAATTTAACTCATGGTTCCCTTTCTTTCATGCGAATGGACTTTTCTCTGATTTTTCATTGAGATCACATCTTCCCGTGCTAAAGTTAAATAGTGAACAGACACGCTTCGTTCCTTATACAAAAAATACTAAATAGGTACTTTATTTTGTAACAATAGAGTCTTACGCAATGTTACAATTTATGAAGGTGTAATTGAATAAATGGTCTCAAGAAAGAACATGGTGATATTTCCAGTGTCTAGGCCAGGTAAAATTATTTTAAGTGTATTTTAGATCATTCTTAACAGTACCCTTAAGAATGATCAAAACAGACAAACAAGATATATAATAAACACATCCTATATAATAATAATACAATAACACCAAGCAGAATAATTGGTGCGTCGAATATTTTTGTATGTGTTTCTGTAACATGCAAATAAACGCTTTGTCTATCTATCTATCTATCCTTGCTGCGTATTAAACAAAGAATTTCCCAGTAAATATACCTAACTTAACAACTAATAGTACACACATGTAATACACTTTTCTCTTTTTCATCTCGTCTCGTTTGAAATCGTATCGCAATACGCAATCGTCTCGCTCTAACTTAACAAAATATACGAGTAGTTAGGTACGTGCCGATATCTCCTTGTACGGAAAACTTATGTTGTTCGAGACAGATGAAAATAGTTTAGAAGTCAAACAACTACCAGTTTCTGTACTAAAGAGGAAAGTGTTGTAGTTGGGATATCGTGGATGAGTGCCTGGTGGAGTATATAGGTAGTATTTTTGTATCGGATTTAAAGGATGAGTCGCGGACGGCTGCTATGTTTCCTTTAGTTTGACGTGTGGCATTAAGTCCCAAATAACCGATTGAATCAATTAATCATTTATTTATTATTCTCCACATTATTGCATTACTGTACAGTAGAGTTAAATATAGCTAGCGACTATAATTCTATGTGGAGACTGGTGCCTGAACTAGGGAAACCTGTGTCTCAGGTACCAGGTCTCCATCCAACGGTTTACTAAAACAAAAAAGAAAAGTTAGCTTTGATAAAAAAATCAGATACAGAACGGGTTCAAATGGGATTTTTTTTTCATAAATCTAAATGTACAATGGAAACAACACAAGGTTTGCGAAACGGTGGTCGTGAGTTCGATACCCAACGGTACATAATTATGTCTAGTACTTGGTTTGGTTGGTGATAAGATATTTTTATACCTTATCTAAGCCTGGAGCTAAGCAGTAATTATATAATTTGTTGTAATCCGGCTGTTTGAGATGAGATAGCCAGCCCTATATAAGTTGGGGGTCCAGGTGAGCGCGCTTCTACCTCTGATCTACAATACAATACAATACAATACAATACAATACACTTTATTGCACAACAGACAAGAAAATACAGTTTCAGAAAAGTGGTAAGAATAGAATGTACAATTTGGCGACTTTATCACTAAAAGCGATCTCTTCCAGATCTACCTCTGATACCACTTAAGATAGGTGTAATTGCGGTCAGCGCTAACCCGTTGTGCATGTTAAAGAAGGTAATATTGGCGTCTGTATGCCTACCAACAATACTGCACCTGAATTTTTTAATGATAGTTTATACTTGATCTGTTTATTGATTGATTTACAAACAGTCAACCATCTGCCCTGGCCCTTTTCACAGACACTTTAATAACTTCGTTGTATTTGAAGAACTATTTCTGTCTTGTATACAGGGTGATACTATTTATGCACAGTTTTTTGGAATATAAATCATAATCATAGGTAAAGCAGTCTGCGCATGAGAATGAGGATTCCAGCAACACGCTCAAAATGCTCACTTAAAATAATGACTTACTCTTAAACTACAGTTGTACATTTTTTTTCGTATGGGTACAATTTGCTACTCCATATTTGGCACTATATTTCAGCACAGTTTTTTTGACATTGTCTAAATAGCAGAATTTCACTGTGTGAATTTAACATTAAGCACGTTGGATTAAATAATTGGATAATTGGATTAAATTTATATTGCTGGCTATATGCGTTACTAACTGGATATATATAAGGTCTAACAAAATTAACCCGACAAACGTTGCAGAGTGTATGTATAGAATGTACCTATTACGAAAAAATAGAACATTAAAATTTAGAAATGTAAATTTTGTGAGTTGGACCTTAATGGCCGCGCGCTCTAAGTACTTTGTCACAACACACAAACACGTGCCGCGGTATCTTTGAAGACGCCGCAATTTGCTGTGATTGGTTGCGCCCTGTGCCCCGCCACCCCCAATTGCCGTCGCCATATGAACGTTCCCTTTTTTTCTCATTGATAAAATAAGGTACAATCGAAATGAAGTAAGTCTGTTAATTTGAATTTTCATTTGCACTAACATTTAATTTTTTTACTCGGAAACTAAATTTTTAAGGCCATTTTTTTAATGAATATATTATTTTATTGTCATGTACGTGCAATTGCCAAAGTTTGTCGGGTTAATTTTGTTAGACCCTATATAATAATTGGTGAAAATCTTAGAAACTTTTGGAATTGCAGGAAAGTTTGCTAGTTACCGGGCCCGTATAATGAATAGCTCTAAGAAATGTTGCCTAGGAACTGGGAATGCTCTCGTCTGCCTGGCACATCTCAAAGAACGTCCATGGAGGAATTTGGGTCATAGAGAATGTTGAAGTAATTTGTGTAGTAGTTTAATTTATACCGTGGCTAATATTACTAGCTGATACCCGTGGCTGCACTCGTGTAGATTTCTTTTTATTAACCTCCAATGAAAAACGAAGGGTGTGTAATAATAATAAATTTATAAAATATCTATCCGGCGATTTTAGACCTGGCGCTTATATCTTGGCCAACGCATCAGTATTGCCATTCAACGAGGCACGAGGTAATACTGCTAGCATCCTGCGTAGCGTTTCTACTTTGCCTAAATTTCGGAGCTGAATACGTGTTTTGGAGTCTTTGGCTTCAATTAAATTTCTAGTTTTCTTTATTCTGAATTTAGGTGTATATAAGTAGATTGGTTTGCTTTGCAAAAAGTTAATTAATTCTGCTGCTTCGGTCAAATTGAGAGAAAGACCGCCCCTATCGATAACACCCCCTAAGATTACCGGGCGTCGGTGTAAGCACGATAAACTTGGCTGGATGCAGACCGTTATCAACCGCTCGCTTTGGAAAGTCTATGAGGGCCTATGTTCCGCAGTGATCTTTTTCGTATTGTACCCATGTATTTAGTTAAATTCTTTTATGTTCCATATTTGCCAATTATTACCAGTATTATTATGATTTACATAATTATTATACCATCATTCAACATGATATAAATACAAGTCACAATTATAGTTATTTTTGCCAATTCTTGCACTGGTACCCTCGATTTCTCTCGCAGGGAACTAGCTAAAAATCAGTAGCCCACTACTAGTAGTGCGACAGCTCACCTAGGTGAGGATATACACTGACGGTCGATTTATGGTAATACAGGCACACATACAACACGATTATATATGATACTCGTTCTACTTAACTTTTATATTATTAAATAGCACTAAGCAGAATAATTCGAACATTTTTGGATCTGTTTTTGTAATATCCAAATAATCGTTTTATCTATCAGTGGACGTCCTGTAGCTGACATGATGATAATGAATACGTAACTAACCATATCGGTAACATCATTAAGACATAGAACTCTTTCTGTCATTTTGTTTGTTTGTTTGTTTGTAAACGCTTTATTATACAAAAAGGCAATACATTAATTTTGCATTGATACAGAAATTGAGTGCAACGGCAGACTTATCCCATGGAGGGATTTCTTCTAGTCAACCATAGGGTTAGTTAGAAAACAGTAGATTGGACGTATACAAATTGCAGCAAATTCAAACTAATGCAAATACCTACACTACACACTAATAAATATATATTATATACTACTCTGTGTAAAAAGTATCGGGAATATGTCAATAAAAAGACCCGCGTAAAAGAGGTCGTTCTAATTTTTTTACTGCATGTTGGTAGCACTGTACTGATTTAGGGCGCAAAATTTGAGCGGGATCTGTCATTTAATTTGTTTTAAACTACACTTTTTGTTGGTCATAGTTTTGAGTCCTCGGCGATTTTTACAATGGAAAATATTGTTGAACAAAGAGTGTGCCTTAAATTTTGTGTTTCAAATGATATTTCATGTGGTGAATCACTAAAAATGTTGCGAAATACCTACGGCGAATCGTGTATATCGAAAACAAGGGCTTATGAATGGTATAAGGCTTTTAAAGAAGGCCGAGAAGTAGTAGTAGACTTGCCTCGTTCTGGTAGACCTTCAACCGCTACGACCAAAGAAAACATCGACAGAATCAAGAAGCTAGTGCTCGAAAATCGACGTATGAGTCTGAGAGAGTTGGCTAGTGAGGTGAACATATCTTTTAAGTCCGTCCACAACATTCTCATTGACATTTTAGGCATGAAACGCGTCGCCGCTCGACTAGTTCCAAAAGAGCTCAATTTTGTTCAAAAAGCGCAGCGAAAGCATGTCGCTGAAGACATGGTTTCCCGAGCTTCTACGGATCCGACCTTTATGAAACGTATAATAACTGGCGACGAGACATGGGTTTATGAGTACGACATGCAAACAAGCCAACAGTCTTCAGAATGGCGTCTCGAAAACGAGCCGAAACCCAAAAAACCGCGGCAAAGTCGCTCCAAAATCAAGGTGATGCTGACAGTTTTTTTTGACTACCGTGGTGTGGTTCACTCCGAATTCCTTCCAGAGGGAGAAACAGTGAATAAAGAATATTATTTAGGCGTCATGAAGCGTTTGCGTGAGAGTATCCGCCGAAAACGTCCAGATTTGTGGCAACACAACTCATGGATGCTGCACCATGATAATGCACCATCACACACAGCCATTATAGTGAAAGAGTTTTTAGCGAAAAATTCAACAAAAGTTCTCGACCAAGCACCGTATTCACCTGATATGGCTCCGTCTGACTTTTTTTTATTTCCCAAGTTAAAATTACCACTTCGAGGAAAACGTTTTGAGTCGATAGAAGCCATAAAAGAAAATTCGCTGAATGAGCTAAAGGCCATACCGCAAATAGCCTATGAAAAATGTATGGAAGACTGGGTGAAGCGGTGGAGATGTTGTATTGCAAGCGATGGGGCCTACTTTGAAGGCGATAAAATAAATTTAGATGAATAATTTGTATTTTTTGTTTTATTGACAAATTCCCGATACTTAGTACACTGAATGTATATATAAAAGTAATAAGAACTATATATAATAATACATAACTATACCTTAATAAAATATATACCTACATACTAATAATACATATAAATAAATATGTATATAAATACTTAAAGAGAGGATTTAGTCTTTCCTGAATACTATAATCTTGGGATCGTCAAGAGCAGGGTGAATAGACATCGACTGAGATCGCGTGAGCATATCGCCACTTTCCATCAGGTGAGATAGTGGTAAAACATCCAGTCATTCATAAAAAAAGTCATTCCGATGTCAATAAATACGATAGAGTTTTGATTGAATTCGTTTATGATTTAGATAGCGCTATAATGTAGACATACGAGCACTAAAAAGCGCAACTAGCAGTAGGTGTCAGAGGGAAAAATTCGCCTCGTTAGCTCCGACGAGAAGCTTTTCCACGGAAATAGTAGCAATGTAGGAGTTTTATTCACATGACTGTACGCATTCTGCAAGTTCTTAGGTGTAACATTTTCGTACATTTTGAAAATGCTCCTAGTTTTGACTGAGCTCAGTAAAGAATGCGAAGAAGTTACACAGTTGACAACAAAGTATGTATTTCAAACTCGCTTGGCAAACGAAATTCATCAAATAAACAGAGTTTTGCATAATACTTTCGCCAAGCTCGCTTCCTGTAAGATAAGGTGGGATATATTATAAGCAAAGTGAAAAAGTATTTTTCTCCTAAACTCGTCAGCATTGTTAGTAACAATTGTCTGTAGAAAAATTTTATTGTCTTTATGGGTGCCCCTTAAAGCTAAACACTTTTGTGAGCCCACATTTATGAAAATAGCAGCACAGATTTGGGAAATTGGCACAAGTGATTAAGCTGAGGGATTTTTCTTTATTTCCGCAATCTAAACAACCGGATCTTCTTAAGAAATTTGAATTTTGTCGACGAAAAAACTGACGCAATAGACTTAAATGAAAAGAAAACAAGTATTACTAAAACAATCCAATCTCCTGCTATGTTACAACTATTGTTGTAAAGGAAGAAACAAGAAAACATACACTTAATTATGAGGCTCCCACCCACTTGGTTTTTAATTAAACTGTCCATTTATCAACAGTTGAACCAAGTTTAAAATACAAAATATATCTGCACAAAATCGAGGGGCGCGCTTTCGTCACGCCTGTCCAAATGTCGAATTGATTTATTAGAAACCGAATGAAAAAATATCACCGAACGTTCGTAAGCGTCAAGTCTGAATATAGCGTCAAGATATAAATAATGTTCCTGGTACCGATCTAAAATATTGTATATTGTATATATAATATAGAATATTGTATATTTTAGAAGGTTTCGATAAGGTATTATTAAGAGAGATTGCAGTTGAATGTTTGCATTCATATAGACGGATATATCAAAAGTGGCTATTCTGAAACCTTGGTTATGATAATTTTGGCATACCTTCTAGACTTTTATTACAATTAGATGAGGGAGCGGTATTCTTTTAGCCTATTTTATCTTCGAAATTCTACCACGGGCGGGACTAGTTGCATTTCATACGAATGTTTCAGTTGTTCACACAGCCTATCTAGTCCCACACTAAGCAACTAGTCCTGTATTTGTTGTTAAATAGTCGATGTTCTCAATTGAAGGCAGTCGATCAAGTAAGTCGGTGCGGTGGCCTGCTGGGGCAACTAGAAAATGTTGATTTTCAGGTGGGCACAGTCTGACAAAAATCCACCAGTTATTAGTGAGTGATATGGCTCTGAATGTTCTTTCACAATATGATTTTGTATGTTGTGTATGTGGCTCCCAATCTTCACATTATTCATTAAGTCTCAATTAAGTTATCAATAAATACATAAATACAAAATAGTTTATTTGTTTTCCAAATCATACAATTATCAATGTGTTGTGGGATCTTTCGATTAAGCATCAAAATGCCTGTGCCAGAAAGACCCACTCTTCCTTAACTTATATAGAAGATATGATCAAGATGCAGATATAACATTGTAACTTGCACTAAACAACCATAACTAAATACCAATAACTATATCCAAATAACTATACCTAAATAATTATACGTGTGTGTGTGTACCAACAAAAAGTGAAACAGATGCGTGTAGATTTTTATTACATATGTGTAGTTTTAGGTTTAGGAATAAACCAACCAATGATTTTATGCAAGATGACGTTATGCATTCTTACATACATACATACATAATGTCACGCCTGTTTCCCATTGGGGTAGGCAGAGACCACAGACTTCCAGTTATGCATTCTTGCTTGCTTTCTTTTCTGTATTGTGTCAATAGTGTCTGCAATGGGCCTCTCATGTACTATGCAATAACCAAGGGGTTTTGAATAAGTTATAAATTGTGACGTTTTTGGCGGGCTAAGTAAATCTGAGCGACTAATGATGTGGACTGCATATAGAATTGAATGTGGTGATGATGGAAGGCATGTCAAACTAGCACTAAACCCAAGAAGCAGATCATGCTCCACTTACCTTGACTCCACAGCAAACCAGGATGGGAAAACTATAGTTGGTACCCGTAACACATCTTACTACCGTACGTCTCAATGAATTATAGATTAATTAGTTAATTTACTATTAATATTCATGACAATAAAATATAAAAACAAACCCGACTTTGAAACATTACACACAAATAAACAAATATCTCCCCATATCTCCCTCATATACAGGCGATAACAAACAGGTTTTCTTAGATTTTGTTCTATTAATGTAAATTTAGAAGTCCATTGAGGAGTTAGTAGCTGTTTATAACACAAGTATTAGGTCCTACCTATGAAATTGGCGATTTGTATGAAGACTTCATCTGTGACCCTTTTGGTGTTGCGGGTGTCCATGGGCGGGGGTGATTGCTTTCCATCAGGTGACCCGCATGCTCCTCTCATATAAAAAAAAAAAAAAAAATCATTAAGACTGTTTTCTCCATACAAACATTTTTGATATTTTTTTTGAGAACGGCAAATCCAAATTTAGCTAAACTTTGTGTGTATTATCGGATAACATTAAGTTAAGTTTAGGCAGCGTTAATTTAAAAAAAAAAACCGCTTTATAAAAGTTTCAGCGAATCTAAGAAATGATTATGGGAAGCATATGAAAAGAGCTCTGTTCAAATGTTTTTTATTATTTGATTTAGCCCAGAAATTAAAAAATATTTCAGGTAAAACCTTGAAATAATATTCCATTTTTCAAATAAAAAACAAACTTGGATATAGCTTTGAAAATCGCAGGAATTGGTACATATGATTAACGAAGAAAAAAAACTCCAATTTCATAGGTAAAGACCCAATATTTTTAATGCTTAGCATGGGCATCAGCTGGAAACATACTTTTAGAAATTCGAATGAATATTACAAAATTTTACCGGTTGTAAGCTACTGAATTTACATGTGGTAAAAATAAATTATTCTTATTCCTATTTGAAATATAAGTTAAATAACACCAGTTCACTGTCTTTCTTAACAACTAATTCCGATTTTAAGCGTTTTATCACCTTTCTTATTATCGATTGATATCACAAAGGCAACCTCTATACGTATTGCAAATTAGCTAATTGCCATTATGCCACTCAAACGTTAGAAGTAATTGGAACACGTCTCGGAGGTAAAGTTGTGGGCTTCAAGTAGTAAGTATCAATTGCGGTCCGTGCCTGAGGCGCCTCGGGGCTAATAATTTCAAATCTGAGCAGTTAAAGTTCGACAGACTACGTAATGGTGTGCCCCAGGGTACGTGATTGGGATCGCTCTACTACTTAGTAGGTATGGATGTAAAGATATGGTGATACCAAGTGAAAATAGTGGTGTCGATTCTGATGTGCATTCTCTAAACTAAACCAAGACCCGTATTTCAGAATGTTACTCAAGCAGAGAACTCCGCTTGAGGACAATTAAAAAGGGACAGCTTTGTGAAATTGCATAGCGCTTTGTCTTTCTATGTTCAAGCGCTGATCTACGCTTGACCAATGTTCTGAAATACGGGCCTAAAACAAGTTTTAGAATAGTACTGTCGCGTCTTAGGTATTACTCCTTAGTTCAGTTTAGAGAAGGCGCTTCAGAAACGACACCAATTTCAATGATGATCATTGAACAGCCGTTGAGGGTCCCGTAGTCAACAAGGAACCCCTTTAGTTTTAGTAGATTTGAAAATAAATTATAATAAGCTTCTAAGCGTCTAAGTTTCGCCATGTACGTCTGTCTTAGGCTTAGCTCAGAGGCTCTTAGTACTAGAAAGCTGTAATTTGGCATGGGAATAAAATCTTAAAAAATATTTTATTTTAGGGTAGGGGTACCCGTAAAGTGGAGATGAATTTTCTTTTATTTTTGTGTCATTGGATATATCGTTCTAAAAATATAGTTTTTTAGAATAAGCGATTCATTTAAGAAATATTTTTCGCCTTAAAGTGCTAATTTTTGCTTGAGTCTGTCTCCCGTTAATGAGTAATAGTCGATAAACTTATGAAATCTCTTTACATTGTGAGGACAAGAACGTACACTGCCCGTGGCCCGACACGCTCTTGGCCGGTTTTTTATTTTGGTATCTACGGTGGAAAAGATATTAGGTTTGTCTTCATAGCGATTACAATTTTGTACTGTACGTTACAAAATTGATATTACATGATGTACGTACATATATAACAGCTTATGAAAGTGGAAATAAATACTCTTCCATGGAGAGATATCCACGGGAGAATTTCCCTCAACCGCCACGCTAGGTGGGTATATAATATATTTGTATGTTATCTGTGAAGTTTCATCAGCTTGCGGCGGGCTCGTTCACATCATTGACAAGTTTAGGTAAGACTAATTGAGTTTAGTACCCTACAGCCACTTGGGCGATAGTTGGTTACTAACGCCACCGATCCGAGTTAATGTAACTTGCATGCCCAAGTAAACTATTTTATTACGAACGCGTATTAACTAGCGCTTAATCTAAATAACTAATAGTTTAGTAATACTGTAAGTGTAAGCTTATTAAATCGTTCATAGTTGACCTCTGATACGTTAAAATTGTAAAGTTATTAAAAATAAAGAAATTGTCACAGTCCTTTTCCAAAGTTTCAAATAGGTGATATAGTTTCTGTACGAAGCATGTTACTTACACTTAGAATAAAAATGTACTTCTTCTTTTCTCCTGCAATTTAAGAGATATGCTCTTGTCGGTGGTGTAATGACCACGTCTCTCTGCTTTCCACCTTAGATTTAACCTCTCGGTATGACACGATATTCACCTTTTCTTTCACTTGGTCAAAGTAATTGAGCCTAGGTCTTCCCCTTCCTCTCTTTCCTTCAATTTTTCCTCAATTATATTCTTTAAAAAAATGTCAAGTCGTATCAAGTGACCTATCATCATCTTTCTTCTTCAGTTCACAACTGCGGCCAACAGGCATTGCTTCTTCCTTACCATCATTTGACACCTTTTCATGTGTTCCGTTCTCTGTCCAGCTTATTCCCTCCATTCGCCTCCATGCAGCACCACATCTTGGATGTCTCTGACCTTTCCCCATCCCCTTGTGTTATCCATGTCTCACATCCGTATAAAGCTATACTCCATACATAGCATTTCATTAGCCGCTTTCTAGCTTTTTTGCTTACTTTCGCTTTGAACAGATGTTTTCTATTATTTAAAGCCCTTTTCGCCATTGCTATCCTTATAACTACGTCTGGAAAAATGTACGGTAAAAATGTGCACTAAGTCGTAATGTTTCTGTAATTACATAGGTATATGAAATGAAGACCATAATCAAACAAAGTAATAGTTAATAGTTATTTTAGTGGGATTAATTGGCTCATCTTTGACCATGTAATTTTCTGTCAAGTGAGATTGTTGTTAAATGCGTCTACAGTCAACGATAAAAAAGTAGATCTTCCAGATTTTTCAGGGTTCGATTCTATAACGCTATTGTGCAATTCGCATCTTAACCCGCGACTAGGCCCCAAACGACTATGAACTTTATTGTCATACCGTAAAGTCACAGTGACTTGGAAGCTTTCATATGCGTGACGCACAATAATTTCAAGTAACTGTGAGCTTGCGGTATGACAGTAACGTTGATTCTCGTTCGGAGTTTAGCACAAATAAGCTTTACAGAATCTACTGGTAGTTATGGTGTTGTGCTTTTTGAAAGGTCTGTTAGGTTAACAATGATACAAAACAAAACATCAGTAATATCTTAAATGATTTTCTTGTTACCGAAGTCAGATGAGACTTAACCGTAACATCTTTTAACCGCCTCCGTGGCTCAACATAAACAACATTGGGTTGACGATTCGGAGGTCGCGGCTTCGATCCCCAGCGGGGTACATGTTTAAGAACTCTTTTTGGTTGGTGGTAGGGCATTTTAAATGTCCGCCTGGCCAGCTACCACCATCTTATCTAACTCTGCCGCCAAGCAGCAATGTTAATAGCATTGTTGTGTTCCGGTTGTCAAAGATAAGATAGCCAGTCCCCCAAATGTGTTGGGGCTTCCGGGTCAGTACGTTGTGCATAAAAAAAAAAGCATAACAGTGTAGTTTTGTGATCGGCAGCAGATTAATTGGTATGGAGCTCCCAAAATGGACAAATGATGTAATAATAATAACTTTATTTCCAAACAACATACAATGTTTTTTTTTATGATTAGATTATAACATAGGCACAGCTTCACATTTCGTATGTTCATTAAAATAATAGGCATCTGCTGCGAAATAGGTGTTTTTTTGGGTGGCAGACAGCGCCGCTCCCCTCAAGAATATACAAGATTTTAACTTTTTGATTTCGCCAAATTATGAAGGCAAGATATCATATAAGTTGTGCATAAAAAAAAGCACTTGAAATTCGAGAGCAATATACGAAGATTATAAATAATTTTGAAATGTTTTGTGTTAACCAAGCTCGTGTTTTTTTTAAGTTATACAAAGTCTGTTCTCGAATATCCCTTGTTTATGTTGAGCCGAGACTGTGCGAAGGTAAACAACATTGATTGCAAATTCGTTTCTAAGCAGTATCCGATGTCAAGCTGTTTACCAAAACTCTTAGCGGAACTCGATCGCTTGTTCCAACTTGCTTTCAACGAAATTCGGAATGAAATGTAAACCACTGGCCTTGTTTTAAAGACCTTCAATGAATATTCCTCGCAAAATTTCATTGCAGAGCTAAAAACTTCTCTGTAACAGTGAAACAGTTCTGATAATTGTTAGCGGTCTGTTGAATTTTTGGGTCAAACTTTTAAAAGTTCTGAATCCAGTGGTAGGTACGTCTAATGATAAAATTGCCAACTTCCACCATTTGTTTCAATGTTGAAATCACAACAGTAGCTCCTATTGAATGTGAAATAACTGAACCGCCAAAAAATGGAAAACCAACTGACATCAGCAAGATTGCACGTTCTATTTCCGGTATGCATCATCAAATTTATTAACCAAATTTATATTGGGTATATAGATTTATATGGGATCATCCTGGTGATGAACGTTATCTTACAAAAAACTATCATCAAATATGGGTGAACATAAATAAAAAATATATACATACAGTACGAACATTTTATGGAGTCAGTAAAAAAATTTTTGAAAATTTAGAAAACCCCCGAGAAAACAAATAATTACATCATCTAGATAGAAAAACCTTAACCGATTTCCATCAAACATGGCTAAGAAAGTTTAATCTTAAATATAACAAATTCTAAATTTTGAAAACCCTCGAATATGATGTCATCTAAAAACACCAAAAAACTTGTTTACAGTTTTTTTTTCTTTTTATATTATAAAATATTTGTTTAGGTAAAACAATCTATTGCACACACAGTTTGCACACAGCACGCAAAGCAATAAAACTAAAGCTAAACTAAAGGACGAAAACGTCAGGCATGGACACACTTACCGCGTTACCTCGCTGAACAGCTAGACTAAGACGTCGAGAGGTACGCACCAGCCCGTAGGTCACACGAGGCCAGAACCAATCTGGTTGAGATGAAATGAAAATCAAATCAAAAATGCTTTATTTTGTACACACACACAGGGTACACTTAAAATAGTATAGTCAGATTCGTGGATGAACTTCTGCGTGTCCGATGACCACGGGCCAATAGTCTCCGCAGCAAGCCCCACAAACTCATGGTCACTATTTCCGTGACAGTCAATATATCTAGAGAAATCACACGTGGGAAAAATAAACGGTAAATGAGTATTTACTACAATCACATTATTCTATTAAAATTTGAAAATTTACGATAGCCGATGTTATTAGTTGCTCACTAAGGGATTCGCGAGTGACAACGTAATGCCCCCAAGGGGTACGTTAAATTTACAGCAGTTCTAACCTTTATGACCGTTATACTTGTATGTATACACATGATAAACAAACTACTCCTTATAAGATGCATTGAAATATTATATTACTCAGTGATATGGATTTGTAACAGGACAGTATAGCTTTTGCTTTGTTTCAAAGTAATGTAATGATGACTGTTGATGATCTAGTCACCCATAATCATTAAGTAGGAAATGTGATAGTGAATTTTATTATAAACTATGCATACACATGTAACTGTATAAATTATTATTCTACTTATTTTGAGCTACCAGTCGTATTTACATTGGTAGCCTATAAAGTTCACTACAGTACATAAGCCTGCCTATAAAGCAATTATCATCGTCGTCATCCGTTTCCATGGGGGGATTTGCTCTAACCCCCACGCTGGGCAGGCCAGTTGGCGATAGCAGTTTTCTAGATAGCTCCTCACCAATGATTCTGTTGCCCATCACTGGTGCAAGTTAGGTCCTATTGTACTATGCAGGGAACCGCTAGGCCAACCAACCACACCAGTTTGATTGATAGGATTCCTCCTACTTTTTTGTCAGGCAAGCATGTTGCCATTTCACATAATTGCGAGGTTACGGCGGTTATACCTTCTGGATTTTAAGCGGGGTCAAGTCTCAATAACATGGGATATCAAACAATGTGGAAGTCTGGATGCAGCACACTCGGAATTTTGGTACTCCATTAAAAACTGCTTTAAAGTTATATTACAATATTGAAATGTAATCTAACTAATATTATAAATGCGATGATTGTTTATTTGTTAGTTGTTCAATCACGACAAAACGGACTTGGATGAAATTTGATACATAGGTAGAACATTACCTGGATTAAAACAAGATGTTTATTATCCCGATTACTTGAGCAGATCCCGCATGATAAACAAATTAAGCATTTCTGCTATAAAGTCATTCCACGCCGGCGAAGCCGCGGCAGGAAAGCTAGTGATTAATAAAACACCCCTAATGTAAGAAACGCATGTAGCTACAGTTGGGGAACGAAAAAATTAAACAATTTTTATGACAGATTCCTCGATTTTAACAAGTGCAACGGACAATGATCTTTATGATGATTTATTTTACTTTCCATTCCTCGAGTGTACGTTGAAGTAATATACTTTTACATTCCTCCACATTTTCGTACGGCATAGTGTTAGGTTTTAGCAATTAAAACCTGGACAATGAATTATAGCAATATAATTCATTGTCCATAATGCTGACGAAAGTAGTAGATACCTAATATGTGACTAACACCACCTGGAGACGGGTTCCCTTCCAAAAAATAAATAAATGGATTCCGTGCAAGGCTCGCGTTTACGGACCTCGTAAAAAAGCGGCAGCGACAGCATCCTATCTATAACATCAATACTAATATTTTGCTTTAGGAAGGTTGCTTTTGCTCCGAGAAAAGAAATAATTTCATATATGGCTCGTATCTGAAATCGGGTTCCGTTTAGTTTCAGATTTGGGTTCCTGGTAGAGTGTGAATAAATTGGCGCAGCTTACTTTTTCTTTACAGTCATGAAAAAATGTTTTTAATTGCAATTCGATTACAATTTGTAATGTATGTATTCAATACCATATTCATCATCAGCCCGTAAACATCCCATTGCAGGGATATTGGCCTTCTCTCGTATAATAAGGGAGTATGGGCCGTAGTCCACCACGCTGCCCAGTGCGGGTTGGGGACTGCACATGCCTTCTAATTTTTATTTCTCAGGCATGCAGGTTTCCCCACGATGTTTTCCTTCACCGTTTAAGAGCAGTCGCATGTCGCAAAAACTCATTGAAAAACCGCATCTTAACCCCTGAGCCGTCGATGCTCCTCAATTCCGATTCAATACCTATTTAATCATTATACTTACAAATAAACCAAAGGAGATTTTATTATCCTAAACTTTTTTCAAAAAAACTATCGAGTTAAAATAGTGATCTACACTTATGTACAATAAATTTACATCATTGAATTAATAAGCACTAATATAGATACCTACTTAAAAATTCTATGACAAGTCAACTCTAATAATTTATCGAATGACAACGTCAAATTGTGGTGTCAATTTCTAGCAATTTACATTCTGATAGAGACATTTCTAGATATTTTGGTGACAAAATCTTGATTGCTATGTGTCATGTTGAGTGAATCACATAATTTGTGTTCCGAAATTCACCTGCTTTTATATTTTTAATGAAGCAGAGCAAGAATATTGTAACTAAATGTTAAAGATCAAGCTCTCCGTTATTTGGATCCCTAAACAACACGAACATTTGTGATATTTCAAAGACAAAGCGTAGATTTCTCTGTTCCCTTATACCCAATTTGCTCGTCTACGAGCGCGTATTTATCTAAAACCATCATAAAACAGTTTGAGGCACGTCTCAGATAGCAAAGTTTTGGAACTTAATGGGAGAGTATTAATATCGTGTTCGTGAGACAAAGTTCCAGCTTAACTTAACTTCGATAACTTTAATCACCTTAGAGCCACTTACACCTTACAGAGGTTTAACTCCAATTCAATGACAAAAGATCGAGTTACGATTCTTTGAAAGTTTCAAATTTCTGAATCTTCGTTTCATTTGCCGGAAACAAAAGATTGCTCAAACGCTTTGATAAGATAATTTCGGAGCGTACTTCCATAAAATAGGATGATAAGTGATAACTCAATTCTAATAGTTATACTACAATTGCAATTTGTGACAGGGACTTTTTTTAAATTTTTTTTATGCACGACGGGTTCGTACTTCTACTTAATCCCACCTGATGTTAAGTGAAGATGAAATCGAATGTGGAAGCGTACTAACCCGGAAACCCCAACACATTTGGGGGACTGGCTATCTTATCTCTGACAACCGGAACACAACACTGCTATTAACATTGCTGTTTGGCGACAGATTTAGATAAGATGGTGGTAGCTAGCTAGGCGGACATTTAAAATGCCCTAAAGCCAACCAAACCAAGTACTTAAACATGTACCCCGCTGGGGACCGAACCCGCGAAATTTCAATTTCAATCTACGATGAACACAAATTTTTGAAAGATTTAATTTAACAATGTGCTGCTTATGTTTCTACGGCTGATCGTTTCTTTCGTATAATTTTTGAACTACTAGGTTACTACGTAGGTAACAGAGGAACCACTTTATTACATACACGATACTTAGCTAAAAATATAGCTTAGCTATAAAGCAGCGATACTTAGCTATTAAAATATCAAATATACAAAAGGCGAGTTTGTCCCTAAAAAGAATACGTCATAGGACAATAACCATAGAGAAGGAAAACAGAGAGTTTTGCAAATGAAAATAAATAATACAGTATAATAATAAGTACATTAACTGTATAAATAACCGCCTGGTTGTACAATTATTATTTTTTTGAAGCTTTATTCATGAAGTGCATTGTAGATTTTTTTTGTACAATAAAGTGTATTTGATTGATTGATTGATTGAAATAAATATATAAATGAATATGTTTCTGACAGGACGTAAGAAAATTCTCTTTCAAAGATATAATTGTTTGTGTGTCACATTGGTGTGTATATATATCATATACATCAGCCTGTTCATCACAGTCGTTATTTCGGTAATGGCTAAAGTCTTGAAAATTGGCAAAGCTATAATAATGATCTAAGTAAGAAGTCGACATAGAAATTCAAATTTCAAAAAATACTAATAAAAATACCATCCAATTTCGCTGAATATTTCAAAGTCAAACTGTAATGAAATCTTGAGAAACTTAGCAAACATGGCGTACATGTTTAGAACGCTGCTTGGTTGGTGGTATGGCATTTTAAATATCCGCCTGGCTAGCTACCGCCATTTTATCTGTCTGTCGCCAAACAGCAATGTTAATAGTATTGCTGTGTTCCGGCTGTCACAGATAAGATAGCCAGTCTCTAAATAAGATGGGGTTTCCGGGTCAGTACGCTTCCACCTTCGGCCTCATCTTGATTGAGGTCAAATGCTAAACTTGTTAGCTAAATACTTGGATTTGCTGTGAAAAAAGTAAACTTATGTATGTGTATTAGTAAGATCCGACTAATTAATCCGATCCGGTTTGACGAGTAATTTCTATTATACATAGGAATTTGTATAAAATGGGAAACAAAGACTTTTATTTGCCATTTGTGAAATTTAATATATCATTTAGTGACATGCAACAAGCATGTATAATAAATAACGTATGCATATCACATTGTAAAGAGCTTACTGTAGAAAATTTCATATTACCGTTGGAAAATAGGGCAATAGAAAGAGGGAAAATGTTCTGCGAGGAAGCTGTATTGAACAGAAGTCTTTTATTGCTATTTTACACTACTTGTATTGGTGTCCTGATACATGCAGTGCAAGGTACAAAATTGAAGCTCGCAATGCGATCGTGCACAAAGGCACTGTATCTAAATTGAATACTCGGAATATATTGGTGGCAGATATACAAGAAGATAATCTTATTTCAAGAGAAATGTATTTGTAATTTTAAATTGGAAATTATATTGGCAAATGAAATTCACAAATCCAGTCACGGTAGTTAATTTGGCATGAAAATGGTTTCATAGTCAACCGCATTCTGCCGAATAAGCAAAGATCAGAACAGGGCCACAAATTGTGGATTGTATTTATTTCGGGTATGACGCGCCCAATTATGACGTATCATCCCTACGTGGTGGTATATACCCATGTAGGCTAGTTACCATCTTTATTCCGCAAAGGAAGTTCAAGTTGTAATTGTCCAGCTGTATGATTTTTGCTTCTCATGAGCACACGTATGCTCCATTATGATGGACCGTGAAAACCATGCAGCTTAGCACGAACTATTAAGGATTCTAAACTTTAAACTTCAAGCATTTATTTCAACGTAAGATACATGATATCATTTGTTGAATGTCAATTTAAATCTACTGGAAATAAAAAAAGGAATGGGGAGCTGGTCGAAGTACACCAAGCGTATTTGTCATGTGTCTAATGTCTTTGATCTAAAAAAGAGATGTATTGTTAGTTAGGTCATGCCAGAAGGAAGAGGATACATTCCATTTATTTCCACAGGGATCGTAAAAAAGGATAACGGAACTTAATGAGCTCTACATAACAGCATATATCATTTGTTTAAAGGGAGCAGTTATCGGTGCCTTCTGGAAATCTGTGATCTCCATTACGTCTGCTCAGCGTGACGACTTGGGCAGTAGTGAATTTTCTAAAAGTGTCTTAAGAATATAATATGCAAACAGGAAATAACAATTAAGGATCTAACTATTATTTGCACTTCAAAAAACATAGCTAAAAACAAATTAAAATTAACCAACTAAATAAAATAACGAATTAGATAAATGAAAATATTTAGAATTAAAATTGTCCCAGGTCTTTTACGGCTGGAAGGGTCCCGAGTAGGCTGGCGGCATTGCCTCGTTGGACATTAAGGCTTACCCTTTATGCTAAATAGGGACCAGCCTTCTGGTCATGCGAGGCTTCGATCAAGCGCTCTGATAACTGACGCAAGAGGTTATGAGCTCCCGGTCCCCACGGCTCTAGTCTACTCTAAACGGCTTAAAAATTACGCTAATGCAGCGGTGTAACCGACTACATCAGGCATAGAGGAAAATAAGACGGAGTAGGAGTGATGATACAGTCGGGTTTTCCTGCCTCGTCCCTGGGTGGGGACGGGCGAGTCGGTTTCTTGGCATTGGCCAATCTGGCGAGGTGTTCTACGCCGCTCGTTAGTACGAGCGGGGCCTTGGGTGGGTCAGTTTGATGTCAGTTCGGGGGTGTGATGGGGTCTCGAGCCCACCCTGGAGGGGGCAGGCGAGCGTCGAGTCGGCCACATCGTCTTCATTCTTCACACCGCCGATGCGCTCGAGCGAGAGGAGTGATGATAATTGTTACACATACGCTTTTATCCATACATTCGAGTAGAAAGTACTAAAGAGATAACTGCAAAAATTGTAGAGGTTGGGGTAGACCAATGTGGCGCGACTGGTTCCACCAACTTCGGTACTTGGGCAGTGACATCTGTAGTGCGCATAAAATTGGCCATCGTTGAACATTTAATGATGGCTAGGGGGCGTCAATAAAACGTCTTATAGCGCGATAACAATTTTATTGCTGTTTTTGACCTTTGCATGACTGTCTGAATTTAACTTGGGTAGGTATTTGTTTGTGCTTCCAGACTTGGAAAAGTTTAAAAAGTTTAGTTAGAGAAGTCAGAGTATGCAATTATTCCGAAAACTGACATTAACATCAGTCAGCTCCAACAGTTCTTTGTGCAAGTCCGCTCAGCTGGAAATTAAACGTTTTGCTAACGGTGCAATTACTTTAGAATAAAAATAGTTTCTGAGATAAATAGTGACAGGAAAGACGTGTTTTCATAAGCGTTCAGTATTGCAATTTTTGGTCCGTAACAGATTAAAGCTACAATCAAACTCGATTATGAAGATGGAGTTGGTACGTTTTAAACACAATAATTTAATTAGTTTTGAAAATTAAATGTCCTATTATTCTTGAAAACATAATTTCAAGGTCATTAAATTGATGTGTGGATGGAGTTGTTAAAACTGTGGTTGAAAAGCCAAAGGCAAGGCCCATGGAAAATACTGAAAGAAATTAGCTTAGCTAGACATAATTCAGAACCGACTTATATAATTGCTATCTTAAAGAGGTATATTAGGGATGTAATTTTGAATAATAATAATAAGCGCTTAGTCTAGATTTTTTTAGAAAACTCTATTTATAATTTTATCTGAATAACAATAAATACTAACTTATATATAATTAGGTAGAATTTTGTTAAACACAGTTAATATTGATGGCTAAAAAACTAAGCATGTTATAGTTAGGCATGCATGTGTTTTAGCTGAAAATGTCGTCGAGCTGCATTGCTTAAGAAATAAAAACGAGAACAAATATTTTGTAAAGATAATTTTCCTAAATGTTTTGAATTCCAAGAAATACCAATCAATATAGCATTTTTTTAAAGAAACACATTTTTCAACTAATTAGTACCTACTTGCGTTTCTTACAAATGCTTAATTGTTAGCAATTGTTATTACATTTACAACACTTTATTAAATGTTTCAAGAAATTCGTTCGGTTCTTCGTTTTTCAAACCGTTTTTCAAATACGGTCAAACCGTATTTTCCCTGGGTTATGTGATGTTCATACGTTGTTGATGACCCACGTGAGACCACATGTTGGACAATAGTAAGTTGATGGTACATAGTTATACCCATATCTTGTTTTTATTTTTAATGTGATTTCACCGACAAAGTACACATAGAAACAATGTTACACTAATTATATTCGGTCTTGTTCTTCTGACCTCAATACTAGCGAATATACATGTTTGGAAACACTACTGAAATTCTAACCATAAACCTGAGGTTTCGATACGTAAAAAGAATAGTACCAACCCATCTGTTCTCGCTTTACATGTTCCAACGGCAATGGGCTCACCCTTATCACGTATTCATTTCTGTATATTTCGAAGGGTGAAACGTGGATGTCGTTTCAAGCATTGAACTTTTAATGTTTTGAACACCCAAACGCTTGTATTTGGGATATGTCTGACCACCCCATTTGGGATCTAGGTCAAGTTATGTATGTACAATAATGAGTTTAGCACTTTACAGCGGAATCCGCATCCGCAAATGCCCATCCGATGTCAAGCAAATTGAGTTATAACTGTGGATATTCATGTTTACAGAGACTGATAACAATGTAATCTATTTACAAAGTTGGGTCTCACAAGCCAGGCGTTATTCACTTGTGAAGTGACCCCTAATCTTCGCCATCAACTAACTCCATTAGCATGGAAGCTATCAACGAATCTACGATAAAGGTCCGTCCAGACAACGGCGATTACTGTCAACTGCAGAGTGGTCAAGAACTCCTAGCTATCACTGCACATGTCGGTCGTAAGAGGACCCCTCTGCACCCGGGTGCGGGCTTTGAATATCAAAGAGGCTATTAACATATCTTGATTGCCTGTGTAGAATCTCGCTTACTAACAAATTTAATTATATAGAGCTGTTAATTATATTGCGAGGTCTGTGGCTGAATTTGAGATTTAATTAAAACTGACTTTGAGCAATTTGGAAAGGAATAAAGGAATGTTCCGCTTAATTTTTGCCGTTATTTGTGACTTGAGATCCAATCTCACATCAAAATTCAATTAATTATTTTCGTGAACAGCTTTCCGTGGATCTATTGCGCGGGACTATGATTGTCGTTTCTTTCGGGCCAGTCTATAGAATGCCAATATTATGATTTTTTTGGTCTATATTTTATATTGAGCGATCCAGTTCTCAGTATTTCTCGATAAAGACCTACCATATCGACAACATCGCTAACGCACATCTCATCTGCGCTCGCTAATCTCCATCTTCATTATCACATCGTATCATATTGCGTATTTAGAAAAAGTTTGTGACAGCAATTTGGAAACCTTTTATAGGTTCAATACTAGAGAAAAAAGCGAGAGTTGGAGTCGTGCCCTGAGGGTTCCGGACCTAACATCACCATTGACAACGTTTTTAAACATACCCCGAAGTAAATAGTTCTTGGAATATTTTAGTATTGCTGCTGGAACGAGATCTGCCGGGATCGCGTTCTGTGTCTTCTAGTAGAAGGAGCTAGTGTTGCGCGTTCTTCTCTCAAGAATACTGTACAGTGAGTCTCTTTTAATAAATTCGTATAATTAACTCTAATTTCGGCTTTTTACAGACCCACCCATATATAATTAAAATTTAATGATATATGGGTGGGTTTGTAAAAAGCTGTTAATTAAGACTTGTAAACTCCATAATATCTAGAACCCAATTAGCAGGGATAATTTTCCTTTTAATTTATATTGCTATTGTGAATACTTGCAAATATTCATAAACAGCGATTTTACTGATGGTGGTGACACGTAACTCTAACAAAAACACTACGATAAAGCTTAATATGTTTCATAAACGTATCTCTTTCTCGAAGAAATAAAATAGCCTTAAATAGTTATTTATTTTTTAATTATTCTCTAATATTAAAAATTGTGTTTTGCTTCAGTAAGCGATACGGATAACGCGATAGTTGAGTTCTATTTTACCCACGTTAAAACTAGAGGCCTCCGACAGACGGAGGGACAGACAGACTGCCAGACAGACGCTGTGACTAACGTGCAGACGAACGGAGAATCCCGCCTCCACACTCCTCCCACTGAAACTCCTATAAGCTAGGATCAACAGTCGTACTCGACACTGAAGGTAGACGGTGCCCTACATGATTCTATAGCTACCTTGAATCCCAGACTAATTAAAGAATGAAATGGATGTGTAAGTAGGAAAAAGAAGTTTCCCACTTCCCCCCTCGGCAAATGGGAGGCACAGACTTATGGACAGACAGGCGGACAGGCAAACGAAAGAGTTGGCTCAATTATAGGATTTCGTTTAGACAATAGTCGACTGATGGAATAGTCTACCATATGTCATGATTCGCGTTGCTTTGCCCTAATCGCCACGCTAGACAGACGGGTTGGCGACCAGATTTTTTTTGATTTCAAAAATTTTGGATGTTCAGCCAGCAACAGCTAAACAGAATAAGAGAAAAACTATAAGAACATGATTTGTATCCGACCTAATTAATTTTCGTACGTATTTACCTAAGTTTAACATCATGATAATATTATTTTCAAATATAAATATAGAACTACATCAAACACATAAATTTTGTTCGTATAATAAAGGAAAACAGCGGAAGCGGGATAACGATGAAAATCTACCCAAATTACTTTCATTGCAAACATATGTCCCCGGGGATTTACATGAGGGCGTTGAGGTCGCAAACAAAATTTGCCTATATATTGAATAAAGTTTTAAACCTAATAGCTATTAAAATAATCATGAAATATTTCAAACGGATTGGTCTTTGATCTAACAAAACATCTGTTGGATAATGTTTGATTATTATCAGCCGATAAAGTCACAATAGAGATTATAAATGAACAATGGTGTCGATTCTGGGGTTTCCGGGTTAGTACGCTTCCACCTTCGGTCTCATCTTCACTTAACATCAGGTTTGATTAAGGTCAAGAGCTAACCCGTTGCTCTAAAAAAAAATTCTGCCGTTTAATCGCTAAACTAACTTAAAAACTAACTACCTAAATCTAAAAATATCTAATTTGAAATCCATTTCCTAAAATATACTATTCTGAAATACACTTATCGCTAAATTTATAGATGGTTTTGACATATCTTACGGACGCCTAAATTGAATTGATGTACTGTATTGCCATAGTCAAAAACAGATATTTTTTCTTTAGAACAGATTTTTAAAAAGTTTGTTAAACAATAATTTAATATTTGGAATTCCTTTACAGCATTTTATAATTTAAGTTGACTTTTGTTTTTGACTCCAAATGCGTTGCGTTGCAGTTATTGCCATAAAATGTATCCCATGACACTCCAGGGATCAAGACGAATCTAACGTCACTATGCACTTCGAAATCGGTCACGCCGTTTAGGCTACAGGATGTAACATAGAATACTACACACATACATACAGTCGAAAAGCATTTCCCTCCTTCCTTGGGCAGTCGGCTAAAAACCGATTAATAACATTTTTATTCAGCCTTTTATTAGTAATGCGGTATACCCAGTATGGTGTTTAGGGAAAGTTATTCCTTTAAAAATGAAAATGAAAATCAATTATTCATGTAGGCAATACAATATGCACTTATGAACGTCACTTGTTTTTTAATCAACCACTAGCTCTACTACTACTAAGAAGAGCTAGCGAGAAACTCAGAGGGTTTGTCTTTTTTCAATTAATTTATGGAACATGTAACGTCTCTATAACATTATCTCGTCTACTTTAAGCGCTATTAGTAGTTTGCATTGCTAACCAACAAGATGTAAGATATCAATCTCTTGATTGCCAGCACTATTCCATTAGAGTAGCCGTTGTGTTCCCACTGAGAGCTTGCTAACTAGATGTATATACAAATGGTTTGCATCAATATAGATTTGGATGTGGTGAATTAGGATACAATCTGTATGTGCCAGCTGATTAGTCGGTTATTCTAGTTTGCTATGCTAATTAAGCGGTCTAACTCAAACCAAAGGCAATCAGTGTATTGACATCAAAATAATAATCAATACATATTACTGAGGTATGTACGATGACCTGCAGTGACGCTATAACGTTATTATCTGCCTCCACACTACACCCACTACAATCTCATCTAAATCTGCCGCCAAACGGCAATGATATTAGCATTGTTGTATTCCGGTTGTTAGAGATAAGATAGCCAGTTACCCAAAAAAGATGGGGTGTCCGGGTTAGTACGCTTTCCACCTTCGGTCTCAACTTCACTTGACATCAAGTGTGATTGAGGCCAAGTGGTAACCCGTTGTGCATAAAAAAATATATGCCCTGCGCTCTAAGACCCTTGGACGTAGCCACAACGGCCGCCAAGCTGAATTGGCACTGGGCGGGCCATGTTTGTCCTATGGCAGATGACTTGTGGGCCAAAATCGCCATCACCTGTAACCGACCGTTAGAAAGAAAGCGTCGTGCCAGACCGAAAAGGAGATGGCGGGATGAGTTGGATAAGTTCCTAACCAACTGGTCGGAGGAGGCCCGGGACAGATGAAGAGAGACGAGGGAGGCCTTTGCCTAGCAGTGGGACAGTATGGGCTCCTATTAGTTATATCTATCATTGTTGTGCAATAAATAATATTTTGTTTATTTGTTATTAAGCCGATGTGCACTTCAAATAAATATCGTCGCAATCTGTAATTATATTCCGACTAATGGTATATATGTCCAAGGTACACATACCTACAGTTAATATGAAATAGAAAATGTATTTTGTACACAAACTGCTGAAATAGCTTGCTTTAACCAACTTTGTAGCTGACCAAGTTTGTAATACCGCAAGGCTGACTAATTTAAAATAGGAATATACATACATAAAGTCACGACCTTTATTCCAAAATGGGGTCGTCAGAGATAGGAATATCTAGGTCATTTATATTGGTTGAAATGGGTTGGTCTCATTCATTCATTGATTGACTACTTTCATCTGGTTACGAATATAGTAGATAAAGTTTAATCTTCCACAATAGCTGTAAGTACCCTCTCTTGGGGTTGGGCCACAGCTTCCTCCCACTGGGACGCGTAGGTATCACATACACACATCAACAGCCTGAATAAACCCATCACTGAAAACAAAGCCGTTCCGATAACGTGATTTGTTTAGTTTTCTGTGGCAGTGTTTGCCCTTAATCGCCTCCCTGGGCAGACGGGGCGGGTTAGAGATCGCAAAATTGTGAGAGCCACTTACGATCCCGTGTTGCCTTTTACGACATCCGCTGTAAGAGATGAATTGATCCTTTTTTTTTTATGAACGACGAGTTCGTACTTGACCGCAATCACACCTGATGTTAAGTGAAGATGAGGTCGAAGCGTACTGACCCGGAAACCCCAACACATTTGGGGGACTGGCTATCTTATCTCTGACAACCGGAACACAACAATGCTATGAACATTGCTGCTTGGCGGCAGATTTAGATAAGATGGTGGTAGCTAGCCAGGCGGACATTTAAAATGCCCTACCACCAACCAAACAGAGTACTTAAACATGTACCCCGCTGGGGATCGAACCCGCGACCTCCGAATCGTAAACCCAATGTTGTTTACGTTGAGCCACGGAGGCGGTCAAACTATCCTATCAAATCCTATTCTCCGCTGAACCTCAACGTCCCATAAAAATCTAGCGATCCTGAAAGTAAGCCAGTTTGGCACACCTGCCCTTAGATTATGTAAGGTCATCGATTACGTTAACCAATGAGAAACAGTCAAATTGCCGAGCGAGCGATGAGCCAACCAATCACATATCAGAACGTAACCGATGACGATATCGATGAAATTATGTAATAGAACCCCTGCTCTTGTAGCATGACATGACACGCCCTGTGAG
The DNA here is from genome assembly GCA_949316235.1 of Oegoconia quadripuncta. Classification (NCBI taxonomy): domain Eukaryota; kingdom Metazoa; phylum Arthropoda; class Insecta; order Lepidoptera; family Autostichidae; genus Oegoconia; species Oegoconia quadripuncta. Next base: position 7,043,999 of record OX438754.1, read on the forward strand.
CGTGGGATAGTCCAGACGAATGAGCAGGACAATTATTATCTCACGCGACGTAAACGTTTATCGCGCCTGTCATGTTGCTAGTGCTGCATGCAAGTTGACCTCTTAATTTACATTACCTAGCTGTGTGGCGACGTTAAAATGGGTTAGCTCAGTCTATCATATTCTATTGAAGTTAAAAAATGTAAATTTATTAGGTGTTTATTTCATCATTTATCAGATAAGTAACCACAAATGGCTGACGTCAAAGCGCTTAGACGCCGGTGTTTGAAAATAATGATGTTCCTAAGCGTTCGATACCACTACGCGACTAATACGGTGCGGAAATTAAAGTGAACGACTTGTCGATGTTTTGGCGAACATCGCCCAATACAATAAAGATGGAACGATCACTAAGCCAATCTATTTTTAGTTTCCACGACGTGTTTCCACTAAGAAAGATAAATAGTATTAACTATTGGACGGGTGACATAACGACTAACATTTATTTGGGGTACGCGGATTTACAGTTAATTTCAACTAGATAGGCAATGGCAATGGCAATATTTGCTAAACTTTATCTTTCCTATAAATGAGAAACATTTAGACGGAACGTAACCTTACGTATACTATATAACACTGCTGCCATTTTTGGAGGTGGGGTGACAAAAATGGGGTGGTTAGAGATACCCTAAAAGCATGAGTTTGGGTATTGCAAAAATTAAAAGTTTACTGCTTAAAACAATATCCATGGTTCACGTTTCGAAATATGCAGAAATGCACACGTGACAGTGTGACAATCGTCATTAGAACTTGCAAATCTATAGATATAAAATCGCCTTTTACTACAATTACATGAACAGGCATGCTTCAATTCTTTTTACATGCCGGAAATCATACGGCACTTATATTAAATTATACGGAGAAGGGGGTAGGCGTTGCTAGTGACCGGGACGGTGTCAGCCACTCGTGGTATAAGGTAGCTCGGGCAATTGCGACCTATACAGTACATAATGTGCTCCAGTCTAATTAGATATGTAGGTACTTCACGAGGTCCATATTCGATGTTATTGTATTTATATATGTTATTATTGTATCGTGAAGTCTTTAAATATTGTACTCAACTTATAAAAGAAGAATCTGTTAATAACTATTTAAGTATTTAAAAACTAAAAAAAACCCGACAGCATATTTTGTATTTTGCAGGCGCCATGTTGAATTTTTTACCATAAAATGTATTCTATGACACTCTAGGGATCAAGACGAATCGAACAAGCACTTGAAAATCGGTGAAACCGTTCAGGCTACAGGAGGTAACATAGAAATCTACTTACATACATTCTTATACAATACATACATTCGAAAAACATAACCTCCTTTTTGGGGCTGACGGGTAAAAAGAATCAGCTCCACATTCGTACCTCCCACACGGGTACGATAATTTTGTACCATTAATTGTGACGGATTGATATCAGGCTTTGCAAGGTTCGTTTATACGAATACGTTAATGTATGTATTCTGCCCCAATTTGTAGGTACAGATGTCATCGATTTGCTCAAATGAAACAAAGCAGGATGGAATGGGCCTTGATTTTGACGGTGAAACCTAATTTCATATTTTTTTTAAAGAAAAACGTTTTTGTAGTTATAATACCTGTCAATGTTGCCAAAAGGTGGAATAGGCCCAATCCACTCTACCCGTGGTGTGGTAAAAGGTGACTAATGGATCTAGAGCTTTTAACCGCCTCCGTAGCTCAATGTAAACAACATTGAGTTTACGATTCGGAGGTCGCGGGTTCGATTCCCAGCGGGGTACATATTTATGTACTCGGTTTGGTTGGTGGTAGGGCATTTTAAATGTCCGCCTGACTAGCTACCACCATCTTATCTAAATCTGCCGCCAAGCAGCAATGTTAATAGCATTATTGTGTTCCGGTTGTCAAAGATAAGATAGCCAGTCCCCCAAATGTGTTGGGGTTTCCGGGTCAGTACGTTGTGCACTAAAAAAAAGCATAACAGTGTAGTCTTGTGATCAGCAGCAGATTAATTGGTATGGAGCTCCCAAAATGGACAAATAATATAATAATAATAACTTTATTTCCAAATAACATACAATGTTTTATGTACAGGCATCTGCTGCGAAATAGGTGTTTTTTTGGGTGGCAGACAACGCCGCTCCCCTCAAGAATATACAAGATTTTGACATTTTGATTTCGCCAAATTATGAAGGCAAGATATAAGCTGAAATCCAAAATTAAACAAAATAAAGTTAAACTAAAAATAAAATAAAATGTGAGTGAGTACCTCTCCGTGTGTAAGATGAATGTGTACAGGTATGTGTGTGAGAATGTGTTATTGAGCTGGTTTCTCCCTACGATATAGCACCGTGGTCTTCCTATCTCTCTGTCTTACCTCTCATCTTTCCTTGGTTTTAATTAAATTGTAATTCTATCATTTATCGACTGCAGTTTCTGTTAGGAACAGCAAACAAGGAAAAACTTTTCAACAGGTGTAAATTTTCTATAATTTTCTATCGATTTTCTAAATTTCTAACACGCGCTATAGCAATTATAACAGTAGATCAGTAGATATTTTTTTATGACCACAATCTCACCTGATGGAAAGTGACGATGTGGTCGAAGATGAAGCACGCGATCCCAGTATATGCCCATTCACTCTGCTCTTGAAGATCCCAAAGTTGTAGGATTCAGAAAAGATTGATGCCGGAAGGGAGTTCCATTTTCATGGAATTCATTGAATAATTTCGATCCTGTCATCACAGGAATATACGAGCGCATCTGTAATTCACATCGTTCTCAGAGCGCTAATTATCTGTACCGTCGTACCCAGACACACGTATCAATTATTGATGCCACAGTTAGTAACAGGCTAGCGGGCTACGCAAATTGATATGTAGATAGTACAGTTCCGCCGACAGTTTGATATTCTCACACCCGTGTCTGTCATCACATGGAATTTATAGTGCTTTAGGCGGTCTATTTGTTTAAGTTGAAAAGTTTAAAAGTGGTGACGTGGAAGGTTGACCTGATTGGTTCATTTATGTATAAATGATTTTATCGAGTGTGTTTGTGATTGCCTATCGCTCGACGCTTCTGGTTGTCATACACCTCTTAGTTTGAAGTAACGTAACCTCAGCTCTGGTTGTAATACGTTTATTCTGGTTTTGTCCTGGAATTCATTTGTTCCATGACAAATCACTGTAAAGCAAGGATGGAGATGAGCTTTAATCTTGTATTAACACTCATTTATCGCCTGAGAGGTAGGGACTAGAAACCCTTATTGAATCTATATATTTTAGAGGCAGATATGATATAAAGTTGGGTCACTATGTGCAAATTGGCAATTAGTGTTAGGGCTGCCACTATAGTTTAAGTTATAAAATGTAGCGTGTAGCTTACCTGTTATAATCACATTCAAAGTGATAGGATAGGGCAGCACAGAATGCACAATGTTATTGTAAAACCACGAATAGTAGTAAAACTAACGCGAGTTGATAATTCTAAAGAAATTTTATTAAAATTTCGGGCTTTTACCGTTGAATTTTGGTACGTGCTAGAAAATAAATATATTATAATTACAAACAATTTATTAACGAAAATAGTAACACAACGAAATCAGATCATGTGCATGAGGTACCTAGATAATTTCAAAATATCTTCCTAATATTTATTTCTTTTTATACAATACAATACAATACAATACAATACAAATACACTTTATTGCACAACAGACAAGAAAATACAGTTTCAGAAAAGTTTTTATTTACTATGTCTCCTAAGATTTCCCCATCAAATTCTGGTGAACGTTCGAAGATATCAGAAAATTTAGGATTTTTACCGTATCTATCTTGGTAAATCGTAGGTTTTACTGGAAAGTCCTCGGATATACCGCAGTTCGAGCTGTAACAAAAATGACTAAATCTGGTTTTCAATTAGCAGCAGTGCGAGGTAATTGATATTACGCACTTCTTTTGACTGTTCCACTCAAACAGGAGGCCGATCACGCTAAGTTTGAACGGTAATACCGAAGCTAAACCAGAACCAAAAACGTTCCGCTAAGCACATTTCGTATCGCGGTAATCATTTGAACGGAAATTAACATAGTAGTTTTTAATATTCATGGTTAGCTCTAAGCATTTTGGGTTTGGTGTTACTTTAGCGGTAGCGTCAACGATATAATCGTTCACAAAAAAAGCGAGATACCATTTTTTACTTCAGATAAACTAAAGCTAAACCAAAACCGTTCCGTTCGTTGTAAAATTGAGCGATTGGTCCTCTGGTTAGGTTAGGTTATGGTGAGCGGTTAAATTATGATTGTTACTTTAAATAGTTGTTACTTAGTTTCCTATATTATTTAGTTTTGCGGTCATCAATAACTGCAATTGTTTTTCTGAAGCTTGTAATATTTTAGTAGGTAGGTTAGGTTTTAATGCAATTATCCCTATATCTAGCTGTGTGTACACGCTTTGGGTATCATTCTAGAACTAAACTTTTAGATATCTATTGTTAAAGATGTAAAGGGCGATACCTGTTGTGTATGCCTTTTATATTATTATTATTATTAAGAGTCCATAGTGTCCCATTGCTGGGCAAAGGCCTCCCTCATATGTTTCCAGTTGTTTTATTAAATAAAAAATAAAAAATAAATAAAAAAAAAACATAGGTAAGGTGGGTAAAAACCCACCTTACCTATGTTCACCTACATCAAGCACGAAGAAATCCTAATTGGCTTATTCCATACTAATCCGCTAAAGCGCGCTGATCGAGATACCGTCGGCTCTATGCAGGTCGGCATTTCACAAGGAGATTGAGCCTCGAGTTGACACTGAAAATATCCGCATATGGAAGAGTACGGTTTAACGGACATGTGTACCCGAGTTATGGATGTTTTTATTTATAATAAGTTACAGTACAAGTTTACAAAAAAAATATGTATTATATCAACCATTTGGTATCCACAACACAAGCATATAGTTGCTTACTGTGGAACTAGATGGCGCTGTGTGTATGTCTAAGGATATTATTATTATCTACCTCCATTTACTATATCTTTCTCTTGTTACTTGTAATTGAGGCTCAAAATGTAAGTACTTACAATAATTCATGCGTTGGTGTCAGGCAGAGGGCGACAGTGACATTGATCGATAACCCATGTTAACCAAGCGCTAACTACATCTTATTAGTAGCTACTTATGTATTACCCACCAACCCAACAAAAGTCATGGGCTAGCGATAGCTCTAATGATGATTAATGCTTAACGTAGAAATTCAAACTCATGGCGTAGTCGCATTCGTTTCGATTAGAGAAGTTAAGTAAACATTTGGCGTAGTCAGTTCTTGTATGGGGAACAGCAGTGGGAATTCATAAGAGTGGTTCCGTTCTTCGGTGTGAACGTTAAATAGTCCTGTTTGTTTACAATTAAAGACAGTAGTGACCTTATAGTTCGAAAATACTGTGTGGTGGGCACTGTGTTTTATTTTTATTTTATTAAATAGGTTTACAAACGGTTGTTACATCGCTTAAAAGTAATGATTCGTTATTAGCTAAATGTACAAACAATTATATGCAAACACCGCATGCATCGGATATATTACATAAAAATAATTAAATTTTAATCAAGATAAAAAATGCCTTCGCAAGACAAACTGTACCCATTTGCTCTAAATAAAAGTGGATCACTCAAATAGAAGAAGAAGGTGCTAATGACATAGACCCACGAATCCGCAATGGACCAGCGTGGTGGATTACGATCCATACCCTCTCCTGTAGGAAGAAGGGTGTGTCCTACCAGTAAGGCAGATGGTAATAACGTAGACATTAAAATTATAATTGTAGTGTCATTTATAGAATTATAACTCGATCAGGGATCGAAGAAAAATTAGTTAAAATACAGACTTACTTCTTTGACCAAATCTTACTCTTCGGTAAAGCACGAACAAGAAAATGTTTGCTTTCATCAAGTAGCTTTTAAGGTTTGGAACACTGACACGATAATATACATAGAGGTCGTGACTTTGTGTATCTGTGTTATAGGTTACAATTGGGATTCGACAAAACAAGGAAAAATATACCGGATGAGTTTTTTTACTGTAAGGAAAAAATAGGGCATATTAGGTAAGTGAAATAGAAGTCATTGGCATTGGTAGTTTATTTTTTTTTCAAAAACGCTCGCGATTGCCCTATATTGATATACGACTGGAGGGATTCGCAGGGTTTCTATCATGCGAAATTTATTTGGAACTCATATTTTCTCCAAATTTTCTTTATTTATTCAATTTAATTATGCGGAAAAGTCTACAAACGCGACCGTCAAATGACACAATTCACGCTTTATTCGTATATGGTTTTGAAAAAAAAAACTAATTATTTACTTATTTATTTATGACTATGACAATACCATCTATTTCACTTACCTAATATGCCCTATTTTTTTTTACGGTAAAAAAGCTCATCCGGTTTATTACGTAATTAGACGCCTATAAAAGGAAAGGGCTGTACCGACAAGAGCGTGGCTCTTAAATATTTGATGACAATATAATTAGACTAGGATAGGCTAGTGCCTGTATAACTACATCATCATTATTTCAGCCACAGGATGTCCACTGTAGGCCTCATAGATATCGTACATTTACAATATATATACAAGTACACGGGAAGAGGCGAGTTGGGCCGATTCTACTCTGCCGGTAGCCACACGGCTAATATACATACATAACGTCACGACCTTTATCCAAAATGGGGTGTTCACAGATTTTCCAAATGACAGCGTTTTGGTTTTCAAACTTTACAACTATAATGCTTAATTTCATGGCTCATTTTGTGAAATATACAGAAATGCGCACGTGACAAGAGGTGACTCCATCGTCGTCAAACCGTGCAAATATATAGATGTTTATGGTGGAAAGCTCCTTAGTGACTCTTCATGATACCCATTGGAAGAGACAGGTTGGGTCTATTCTTTTTACGTGCCGAAACTACACAGCCCAATTAATATAAAAATTTGGTTCTAGTCATATCTGCTATCCATACAATTTGTAGACTACGCGAACTAAGTTACACCAAAATTTAAATTTTTAGCAATTCGTATTCGTATTCGTTGGCGGGCCGGTTTCCGCAGCTCGACGTCTGAGTGCGCCTATTTTGCATATTAGTAGGAAGCCGAGCAACTTGGGGATGTTGCTACAGGCTTCGGGGAGAGACTTCGGTCTTCCAAGATGTGTGGCTCGATGTGTGGCCACCTCCTCACACTCTAAAAGCACGCTCTGCACAGGGGGCTGTCTGTGACACCTATATTGAACAGATGTTTGTTGTAATGACCGCCTGTTAGGGTACCCGTGATCAAACACAGCTGCGCCTCGGAGAGGTGCATAAGTTGTCGGAGTTAGGCGCACATTCCGAGTTGGGATGGCCGCTCTGGTTTGCCTGCAGTCTACCCTTGTGGTCCAGTCATTGTTGTGTAGCGATGTATTTCGCTGATGAAGCCATGATTTGGTTTGGCAAAACGTGAGTGGGACCATTGGCTCAGGACCCTGCACCACCATTGCAGATCCCCTTCTCGCCAACTCGTCCGCAGCATTTTTAGCAATAAAACTTATTATATTTCAAAAGTAACACGAAACGGAAAATCGGAATTACATTTCCCAGAACGAATATGTTACATAAATGTGGGCATATCCTTAATACGAGTATATTATTATTTGTTATAAAGAGCTTCCTATATATAAATTTGTTTCCTAAGTCCCTGGTTCAATTTCAAAAGATATTTGCGTATTTGCTTATTGTGGTTCGCCTCCATTTTGTTCGAAGGTATCTTACACGTGCTCATTTTCAAGCTCATTTTAATGAAGTATTTTATGAGTTATGAATTATCGTTCTTTAAAATATCCTGTGACTATTTATTTTGTAATCAATGTTAAACTAGATGTCTTCAAGATCATCATCATCTGCTTGCACTAGTCCCAATTTATTTGGCATCGGCGCAGATTTCAGCTTGAATTAAAACAAAAAAAATTTTATGCACGACGGGTTGGTACTTGACCTCAATCACACCTGATGTTAAGTGAAGATGAAGTCGAAGGTGGAAGCGTACTGACCCGGAAACCCCCACACATTTGGGGGACTGGCTATCTTATCTCTGACAACTGGAACACAACAATGCTATTAACATTGCTGCTTGGCGGCAGATTTAGATAAGATGGTGGTAGCTAGCCAGGCGGACAATTAAAATGCCCTACCCCCAACCAAACCGATTACTTAAACATGTACCCCGCTGGGGATCGAACCCGCGACCTCCGAATTGTTTACATTGAGCCACGGAGGCGGTTAAGCGGTGATGGGCTTACCCCCTGTAAAGTATGCATTTCTGTATATTTCGAAAGGTGAACCGTAGATGTTATTTCAAGTATTAAACTCTAAATGTTTGAGATATCTCTAACCACTCCACTTGGGATAAAGTTGGTGACGTTATTTATGTATGTATATAGTTTTATTACTTTTCAAGCCAATAAAGGAGAGATCCCACTATAAACTCACGAATCTATTTAAAAAAATTATAATTGAATGCTAGGTTTGGTCGGACTATCTTGAAGCTGAATTTATCGTGTGGGTTTCTCGCTCCGCTTCTTTTCTCAGAGTTGATTTATCTGTCCAGGCCGGTATTAATTTGGACATATTATATTGACGAGATGCATAAACTCCAATATTTCTCCAGCTTCATCCTTTTGACCGCGTTGAACGTCGCGCAGTCCGAATTGTCGACCAAGAGAGTCTCACTGACCGACTGGATCTCCTGGCGTTGCGAAGAGAAGTCGCGTCCCTGTGCATCCTCTATCGCATATTTCATGGGGAGTGTTATATATAATACCCGCTGCTCAATATAACGGTTACACTTCTCGCCGAAAATTAAAACTCCATCCACATCACCTGGATGAGTGGAAGTCTACCACTGTACGTTTCTCAAGAAACTTCCTACCACGTACGACCACCCTGTGGAACGGACTTCCGACAGCGTATTCCCGAACGAGTACGACATTGGAACCTTCAAGAAACGAGCCTACACATTCCTCAAAGGCCAGCTACGCATCTGTGACACTTTTGGTGTGGCGGGTGTCCATGGGCGGCGGTGGTTGCTTTCCATCAGGTGACCCGCATGCTCGTTTGCCGCTCTCTCTTATAAAAAAAAATATATATTATTTCCAATAAATTTAATTGACTTTCAATAAATGATATCTTGATTATCTAACGTTCAAATAAATGTTTGAATTTTGACTCTGATGACATTGTACATATGTCTATATTAATACTGGACGATTATAGACGTAATAACAATGAAACATTTATTGTGTCTGATTCAGTGTCTGTGAACGTGTTAAGTATATTTTTTACTTGTTTGCACTATCGCAACTCGTATTTAATGCTTATAAATATAACTCACGTACATGTACCTACACGCACGTTTTAGTAATTAATTTTATTGATTTATTTGCATATATACTAGCATATTTTGTTTTCAAACATAAATGAGAAAGGGCACAACCTCTGAAAAACATACCCAGCCTGAAAGAACTACATGTGCCTTATCTATGCAAATAAAGATTGTTTACTATTATTTCTATTGTATTTTAAACAGGACGTAAGTACATAAAACCTATCGTAGCGCCTAATGAACCCATATGAACTAATATGGTGCCAGTTGATTCTCAGCCAAGCGTCACTATACGTATACAATTATATAATACTCTTCCTCATATAAGGATTCAAATTTAAGCCTTAAATAATCTGAAACCTTTTGAATAACATTTGAACTTTACAAAGATTGTAGAGAGAATCCGTGTAACTAGATATTTCTCATTAAAAAGAAGCCTGATTTTATCTCAGCTCTGAAACAAGAACAAAACATAGCAAACTTTTTTGTTAAACCAATTACCTCGGTCTAATTTAATTATGGTATATTGTCCTTTCTGTTTAACAAAAAGAAGTCTGAATTACTGTCTTGCTCTCTGTTTTGTGTTTCAAATTATTAAACATAACGAGCAAGTAGGTAATAAATAATTATTGGTAAGCAAATAATGATTGAAATTAGTATTATAAATCGCGTTGAATGCCTCCCAATATAAAGTTTCATTAAATTTAGCTCGCCAAATGTCTATCTACATTGTAATGGCGACCGGTTGGTGTAGTGAATAGTGACCCTGTTGCGGTTGCTGGAACTAACGGTTACGTTTTCGAATCCCGCGACGGGTAAATGTTTGTGTGATGAATACGAACATTTATTCCCGAGTCATGGATGTTTAAATAAATATTTATGTCAGTTTATCCGTTATCTAGTATCCATAATACAAGCTTTGCTTAATTTGGGACTAGATGATTGGTGCAAGTGTCCGAAATATGTTAAAATAAAAAAATTTACCGAACCCCAAAAAGGGTATGTTCGATGTATTTATTTTTAATAGCTACATAAGAAACTCATATTTTAGTCAATTGTTAACAGATTTTTACCCAACTGCCCAAAAAGGAGGGTAATCTTTTTCGAGTGTATGTACGTATTGCATGTATGTTCGTTCCTTTGGCGAATCCTGTAGCCTAAACGGCTTGACTGACTTCGAAGTGCATGGTGTCGTTAGATTCGTCTTGTTAATTGGAGTGTCATAGGATACATTTTATGGTAAAAATCCAACATGGCGACCGCAAAATACAAAATATGTTGTCGGGTTTTTGGTTTTTAAGTACTTAAATAGTTATAGATTGTTTTTTGTTTGATAGGGTTATGTTCTTCGATATTTTTAGTCTTTACTACAGCACTTTCTTGATACTTGAACGATACGATGACTGACTATGAACAGGGGTAGGAACGCCGCCACTTGTTACTTTTTGACCGACTCCCAAAAAGGAGGAGATATTATGTTCTTGTATATATATATATTTATTAAGTATAATAATCATCCATATTTTCGTCAATTGTTAACGGATTTTGATGATGATTCTTTTTTGTTTGCTAGGGTTCAGGACCAGGATGGTCACATATATATTTGGTTAAGATCTGATTAATGCACTTCGGAGATAGAGAGAGGACCCATATTGAAGTCGGGTGTTTTCCCAATTTTTGGCGGTTCAGTAAATAGCGCGGCCGCGTTCTACGGCCAAACTCAAAGCTACAGCGATAGCCTTAGCAATGCACTGTCGGTCTTGGTCATTATGTTACGACATGACAAGGATGTATGGTGTATAGATGTCATAAACGATAGCAATTTCCAAAGCAATTGAGTTAGGAGATCTGACGGCTGGTCCTAAATTCTTAAATGTTATCTAACGCTCGAGTTCCTTTCATCTCGGGAGTCAATGATCACACCACTAAATGTGATACGATAGTCGTTAGAGGAACAAAAGAAGCCAAGTATCAGCACAGTAAGAGGCAGGTAAATAAGCGTTTTGGAGCATGACCGTAAATCGCCCTTTCCGCTCAAAGTTCAGGGCTCCCAATAATGGGCTGTTCGTACGAAATGTGGCCCCAAACGTACCAATTTACCCTTTGCAGGCTCGGGCGGCGCATCTTTGGGTAAAAGAGGTCATTCAATCTCCAGTTTTCCGGAAGGGTCACGTTATTTTTTAAATGAAACGGGTCGATGAAGTTCGCTTGATGGTTTACTCCCGATATCAAAGAGCTTGTTCTTCAAAGAGTTCTATTGACTTTAGGGAAATCTTGATCAGGGAGTTTAACTGTACCGTAAAAAATGTTTATTTTAACACTGTGTTGCATAAGTTTTGTATTCGAAACTGGACATAAGTGTAACATATGAAAATATGCAACAGAAAGTGTTAAATGAAACTATTGTCGTATTATTAGTTTCAATGTGGTAAATAAGGTTAGTAAGTGTTTTAGTCAATAAAGTTTCATTTTGCATTAAAGTGTAACAATTTCCGAATGTTATTTGTTTTATAAAAGTGTTTTCTTTAAAACTGTTAAAAGTGTTATTTAAAAACTGTACTACTAGTGTTACAGATTTTGAATCGGTTACAGAAGAGTAGGTAACACAATTGTGTAACATTTATAGCGGTGATTTGAGTGAATATTATACTGATATCCATTATTTTTAACTTCCGACTAAAACAACGAGTCTTAGGTGTTGGACGGCGTTGTTTGTGTGTGGGCCCAGTCTTTGTGTGGATGTAACACAATTACGCGTGGTCCGATTTAAGTGACGATTTTTTAAACATTTATGATTATAGTAAGAGAAGAGTAGTACCTATGTTTAATTATAGTAGTAGAAAGGTTTGATTGTTTTAGCCGTTTCGAAGATAATTTAACTTTTAATACAGTTACTTTGTATCCCTGGATAATATGCTTAGTCCCTCAGGGGTTTCCAAATTTTCAATTTATGTTATATTGCTACATTTCCACTGGTATCTAAGGAAATTATTTCGATTGTCTGGTTTGCAATATTTTGTTAACCTCAAAGTTAAATTTTTGAGTCTGTATCTCTGGAAAAACGAACACTTGGAATATTTACAATATAGGTAGGCCTGGGGAGTACGAGGAACTTTAGACGCCGCGACAGCAATTTTTTTATCCAGTGCTCCAGTCCCAATTGGGATGCCTTTTGTACCTTCTGTCGCTATGATTAAATTTAACCACCGCATACCTCGCCATTTAAGAGTTTATTTTTTTATAATAGTACAACCACATCACATATATTTATACAATTTCAGAAAATTAGTATTTCTTATACATATGACAATTACGGTGCGAGTGCGGAGTCTCCGCGTAGACAGTGGATCACCTATTGTCTTGCTTCGCGTGTCATGACCTATGCAATATTGATGACCCCCTTAACGCCACAGAGAGTGCTGTTAGAGTGGCTAAGTTTTAATCCAATAAAATTTGAAACTTGCCGCGACTCGAAAAGAAGAAGTTTACGGTGTAGGTACATAACACTTACTATAATAAAGTAAAAATGTAACCTAATGAATAATTATTGTGAACAAACGAAAATAATCTGATACTTAAGTAATTAACGAAGTCAGCAGCATTCGTTTGAAGCTGCTAAACGAGTCGTGGAAGATGTAAATGTCTGGATCACGGGTTTGGATGGAATATACTGATCGAGAATTCTACTCAGGGGGGATTGAAAACCTAGATTAGTTCTAGAAACACAGTGTGAAACATTTTAGAGTTCATGAATTCACCACTATAAAAGAGATTGTAAGTATCAAAAAATATCTATTACTAACTATATGTAATTAGTTAAGTTATACATTCACTTGACATTTTGGAATAAAAAGTAGGTACAGTAATAAAATGCAGAATCTATAGTGTATCGCTGTAACAAATTTCCTCGAAATACGTCCAGTTCCTATTCGCCCCTAATCTGTACAAACATCGAGACAATTTTTTTTATTATTTATTTTTTTATATGAGAGAGCGGCAAACGTGCATGCGGGTCACCTGATGGAAAGCAATCACCGCCGCCCATGGACACCCGCAACACCAAAAGGGTCACAGATGCGTTGCCGGCCTTTGAGGAAGGTGTAGGCTCGTTTCTTGAAGGTACCAATGTCGTATTCGTTCGGGAATACCGCTGCAGGAAGTCCGTTCCATATAGGGTTGTCGTACGTGGTAGGAAGTTTCTTGAGAAATGTACAGTGGTAGACTTCCACTTATCCAGGTGATGTGGATGGAATTTTAATTTTCGGCGAGGAGTGTAACGGTTAAATTGAGCAGCGGGTATTAGCTCGAACAGTTCTTCAGAACACTCCCCATGAAATATGCGATAGGGATGCAGAGGGACGCGACGTCTCTTCGCAACGCCAGGGGATCCAGTCAGTCAGTGAGACTCTCTTGGCCGACAATTCGCACTGAGCGACGTTGAACGCGGTCAAAAGGAAGAAGCTGGTACTGAGGTGCCCAGCCCATAGGTGAGAACAAATACTCCACGTGCGGCCGAACTTGCGCCTTATAAAGTTGGAGGCGATGAGCCGGCGTGAAGTTTTTATATGCGACGGCGTGAAATTTATATAAGTATTGTATAAATAGCGTATTATTATAAACTCAACCTGGATGATGTATTGATTTTGTACACGCGTATTTACATTTCAATATGTGGATAGATTGTGAACTGCACACCGTGTGGGTAAAAGCTGGATCACACTATGCGTGCTAAAAGCCTGTCAGAATTACTTTAGCATCAAACTTCGTAGGAGGCCGGGGGCTATAGTAAATAACACACATACCTACCTGTGTGTATAGGTAATTTATTTGCACTATTGTTTTCAAACGAAGATAAAATCGCAAGTAAACTACTTACAACATTAAGTGGACAAGTAGGTACGTGTTCCTGTTTGTTCACGATATGTCACACCATGATACGACACGTTAGTCGGAAACCCAATATGTAATTTAACTTGAATTTATAAAGAAACTAGGTCTATATAATGAGTCCATTGATGTTTCTTAGTTCTTCTTAAGTGTCCTTTTTAAGACACTTTGTTCGTGTGTTTATTTACAAAGTCCACCTGGCTAGCTACCACCATCTTATCTAAATCTGCCGCCAAGCAGCAATGTTAATACATGTCGAAGCAAGTGGAGTTCTGTGGTCTCTGCCTACCCCTACGGGAAACAGGCGTGAATTAATGTATGTATGTACTTTGATTGGTAAATAATTTCAATACTGTCGGTACCGATAGCTGATCGGTTACATTTGTATAGACGATAGGTTATTTAGAAATAAAATTTTTGACCCGTTGTAGTGTACTAGTTACCACACCTTAGACCCCCCCTTATTTGTATATAACATAACACCTTAGAACTTGTATATATCGTAAGAAATGGTTGTATATTGAATAAATAAATAAATATCCTCCAAACAGGCAGAATAACAGTGTCTACGATAGAACATTTTTTTTTTAATCTTATTTATTTTTAAGGGGGTTTATTCAAATGCTGAATATGCCACCCTCATCATTGAATTCAAAGTAGTACCTAGTTACCTATGTAAATCATGTATTCCTATTTCTAATACATGGCGCTACCATTTTGTATACCCTTCTGGCATCCTCCGACAACGAGGCTGCCAAAATGCTATTAAAAATACTTAAGTTTATGGCTCCATTGGGGTACAACCTGACGGCGTTGGACAGCGATCCGGTCGCATTCAGCGAGGATATGGTGTACGTCTTCCACTACATTGCAAACAGCGCAATTGGGAGTGTCAGTTTTCGCTAGAACATTGTAAGCTTTTCTCGAAATGCATAGTCAAGACAGCAGATTCATACTGATGTGAACAGAAATATTCTAAATAGTTGCGAAGATTGCTACAAGAGTAAGAATTGTTGTTAGTTTTCCTACTAGCTAAATTATGTGTTGGTATGTTTTATAACTTGATTTGTTACTTTCAAAAGGGACTTACTCGTTCTTTTCCACAAAAATTGCGTTGAGCACAAAAGCGGTTAATTATAGGCATGCTGATTTTCTTTGTATGAAACTTTAATATTGTTCAATATTTGCATGTCATTCGCAGTCATGTTGTAAGGTTCAAGAGCAAATGAATCATATTCTATTCTATTATTTTTGTAGTTATATTTTTTCTCATTTAATGGCAAATTTTATAATTCTGCCTACCCTGTGACAAAACGCTGTGCACGCCACTGCTATACAGGCTTGCCAAGAAATCAAAAAATCAAAATCAAAAATGTTTTATTTCGTAAGTTATAAAAATAACATTTGAAATCGTCATGACATACAGTTATCGCTCATTCACTAGGTTGTCTCCCCAGAGAAGAACGAGCAAGAAACTCAGGGGTTGCTCTTTTTAAATAAGGCAATACAAATACAATTTGGAATAATTGTTAAATTTATGATTCGACAAAAAAAATAAGAATAGAATATACTGGATATTGCCGAGCGGTTCATGTCCACGCATTCTTATCATCCAGATAGTCAGAAATTTTAAGTGTGAGCACCATTGCTAAATTTGGTACCTATTCTCGTACTCCCTCAGTTGTACGCTTTTTAACTACACTTTTAACAACTTTGTTTGGAAATATCATATGTAATGAGAAAAATATTCTCATTTTGTTACACTGTGACGCATCATGCCGCCGCTGTTCCGTTGAGTATCAACCAAGATTGAAATTTGGTATAACTTAATAGTGAAAAGTAGTGATATACTGTCACAATAAGGAATATCCCAATGAGTGACAAAGCTACCTATTATTTTATTGTGGTATAAACCAAAATCCACCGTTCGCCACCAGTCTTTGGTACAAGTTAGAAATATTCGTCTCTTCCAATACTGACTATTTTTGAATTGATTCTTGATTCACTGAGTTAGACAACCGATTGGTGTAGTGGATAGTGACCCTGTTTGCGAAATCAACGGTTTCGGGTTCGAATCCCGTGAGAGGTGAAAGTTTGTGTGATGAATACGAACATTTATTCCTGAGTCATGGTTGTTTATATAAATATTTTTGTATGTTTATCCGTTCTCTAGTTTTCCATAGTACAAGTTTCGTTTTGTTTGTTTGTAAACGCTTTATTGTATAAAAGAAAATAAATACAAAACAAAACTTTAAAACTATGCACAAAGGCGGACTTTACCCCACAGCGGGTTTCGTTTAGTTTGGGACTAGAAGATTGGTGTCAAGTTTCAAAAATATGTAATTTTTTATTTATTTAATATGCTTCTAATAGATACCAGGTATAAAACGTTATGACGTCATAAACATAAAACGTCTGTAGTGTCTAATACTGAACCACAGAACCTTAAACATGATTTGATGATGATTTGTTTTATCCATCTGTATTGCACCAAGATAACCTCGTTTCTTTTTAATTTTCCTTCTGGAAATTACTCCAATTTCCCCGTTTGAATAAATGAGTACCGCTGCACTACTTTCTTTGCCTTTTTTAATTTATATTATTACCGCGAAAGAGATCTCGGGAAGTTCTCGGGAGGTTTGATTAACTGATCCAACTTTGTAGAAGGGAAAATCTCTACAAACGCGAATTGAGCGAATTCCCCGAGATTAATCATTAACTACATTAGCTATCTTTAGGTTTCACGCTGTTGCTACAAATAATTTCGATGGTTTTTCTAAACAAGGTGGAATGTGGAAGGATTGTTTGTTTGCTTGAACGCCTACCCTTTAACTGCAGCTTTTCTCATAAGGGCATTAGACTCTTTCACGCACAAACCTTGATTATGAAGAAATCCTGAACGTATTTTAAGATTCCATATAGGTAGATTGTTATCATGTATGAAACAAACATTCCACCAAAAACATTTCAAGTAAAATGTACAGCCAAGACGCGAAATGATCTCACTCATAAACAAGTTTTGAGATCTTGGGAAGACCCAAGCGCTTGAATAACTCTACTAGATAAGGCTTGGCCTGTTCGCAGAACTGATGTTTTATTGGTGATTATTAAAATTATGCATTATTGTGTGGGCTGTAAAAAAAGCACCTTGATCATAGGTAAACTTTGGAATTTTTTCATTTTTACGTTATTGGTACGCTACGCTATCTCTATATACCAAACAGCTTTCTAGTGTTCGAGAAATACCCTAGAGTTTCGATGATCGTCATTCAGTCAGTCAGTTTGCGCATTAATACATCTAAAGTAACAAAGCCTGAAATATTGTGCGGTGACTTCTATTTAACCTGAAATTGGAGCTCGTTTTATTGAGGCCAGAGCTACAGGGGTTCCAAAATATGTTCACATCGAGTAAAGGGTGCAATGCCCCATCGTCTTTTGGCTCGACTTATTGGTGACTTTGCCGTGCCCCCTGATTATAGGTTTCAACGATAGTTTCTTTAATTAATAGAAGCCAACGATTATGCCCCATTTTAAATTAAGGTTCAACTTCGAACCCGTGTGGTTATCTTTGTAATTGGAAGTGTGATCGATACTCGTGTGACGTGAAGTTTGGAGGATAATGTTCTCGGATTTATTTGATTTGTAATATTAAATCAGTATGAAATAATATTCCACAAACCACGGCGCTGTAGGTACTTAGAATTATGTTTTCTCTAGACGTAACTGTTATCGTACTCGTTTGTGGGTAAAATAATAATACAATTACGCTCTATTATAAATTTAATTAATAATACCTATTTGCACAGTTAAAACATTAAACAACTTGACAAAAAGGGCACAATTTATATACAAAGCTTTTCGTAATTAGTATAATTCTCTGCATGTAAACATTTACCAACATTATGCCAATGAATTCGGTAGAGAATGATAATGATGGAAAAATACTACAAATATTGAACTTTATCTATCTACATATAGTGGACAATGGCTAACAATCTAACTTACTTAATGTTTATATGAAAGCAGAGTATTAAAGAACGTGGTATAATCCATAGCCACATTCTGGGGCTCACTACCATGTTGACGCTTCTCTTGATCCTGCCAATACTTCCGTTTGGTGGGTGAAGAGGAGTCATCTTTACGACAGCTCGAATCTTGCCATTTCCTTAGGTCTAGTCTTGGGATATGACTACATGGAACCTGCATATTTCTGTAAACGATGTCATTTTTACATATCTATGGCAAAGGACAGTAAGGCACGGTAAAATCAAAAGAAAGTTTACTAGTTTTATAGCTTCGGGAATATACGAACTAAAATATTGATGAACAGTTCGTCCACGGTCTCTCAACCAGATTGGTTCTGGCCTCAGGTGAACTAAGGGCTGGCGCGTACCTCGCTCAACGACATAGTCTAGCTGTTCAGCGAGGTAACGCAGCAAGTACGTTAGGGTCCTTGCCCCAAACGGGAGTTCTGGATGACGTTTTCGTCCTTTAGCTTTAGTTTTATTTCTTTGTATTAAAAACAAATAATTATGTGTATCATATTCATTGAATTCTTTTAATAAATCTCGGTTAACATAATAAATTTAGATGCTAAGCACATGGTGATTATGTAAGCCAACTATTACTTCCTCTTGAGGTCAATTGTATCAGTTTTGATAGTCTCATTAACTAAATGAACTGATTCTGAACTTAGTATTGCACATATGTTAATACATTTTGAAAAGAAAATGTGATAAGACAATTCCTCATCATCACATCGGATTTTAACTAAATGCAGTTTTGGTCTTAATGATGGAACCTGATGTATAGTATGTGGTCGAAGATGGAGCACGAGATCTTAGTAAATCTCTCTTCACCCTGAAGTTGAGGATCTTAAGATAAACTAATTAATGTGGAATAATATTTCAATACGTATATAATTTCTAAAAAAATAAGAAAGAAAGTATTTATTTGAGAAGCAATACGTGTGGCGCAAAATTTTCTAAAATTGGAATACATACCCATGTCGGACATTCAAAAATGCTTGCGGTTGAATGAATGTGATACCCTCTGCGTTGTCGCACGCCAATCTCGCAATAGTAGTTTTCCGTATCTCATGTAATTGAGCTATGAACAGTTTTTATTTTGTTAATTTAACTAAACCAAAGAAATGAACGTTGTGCTATAAATTTGGATTTATTGTGTCTGTATTTTGCTTATTACCCGAATACGTTTTATATAAATACGTATTGAATTAACGAATTATGTTGTTAGAATTTTGGAAGCTTTGTTGGTATAAAATCTTAACTCAAAGGTTGGAAAAGTAAAGCAGTGTTGTTGATTTTCATAATGATTTGTGGTACTTTTCTACATTTTATTCATACTCGTTAATTTAACAATTAGTTAAAAAAATATTGTTTAAAAAATTATAATCGGAAAACTAACAAGTAATACTCACCCAATGTTAAACTATGAAACTGATCACCTCTCTCAAACCAAAACCGATCTCCAAATCTAAAGAGTTGCAACTGTTTTGCAATGATGCAAAACAAGGTCGTTCCTACATAGGTCCCCTTAATCAGCGCTTCACTCATTATGCCAGCAAGAAGGTCGACATCATCTACCTCATCGTAAAGCTTCTTGAGAGCTAGTACTTTCTAGAAGGATAACACACATATATGTCGCAGGCAGATAGTTGAATTAGCTATTTCATGAAATGCCTAGGTTGATCGTTATGTATGGTGGATATTTCCTACTTGCTCAGTGCGCATAGAATTAGCTTGTGTTAAGTTGCTTTGAATACCACCGAGGAGCCCCACTTAGTGGGGCTCCCCTTTAGTTAGCGCAGTTTCCAGTAATGTAGGAAATATCCACCATACATATAGAAGGTCAGAAATAAGGAAAATTTAAAATCATTCTTGTAAAGTCTTGGTTACATATTAGTGCTGCAAAGGACTTTAGGCTTTTAGCCCGTATTTTTAGATTAGACTGTTAAGTAAAAAATCTATAAAGCCATTTAGTACTTGCGGCGAGGCCTTTTGGTTATAAGCCTAAAGGCCTTAAAAAGGCCTAACCTTGTTTAAGACTAATTTTAAGAAATAAGACGCTCAAAAAGCTATAGACCTTAAGGTTATCTAGTGTAGGTATTATTGTTAATCAAAATGAATAATTAAGCAGTGATCGGCCACGCCCGTAACATATGTAAGCCAGGATCAATAGTGATATATATTCCATGGTGCCTATTTTTAGGAGATGATGTCTACTATTGCTTGTACTATTGAGGTGCGGTTCAAACCTCAGAATAAATAAAGAATTTTGGAATGAAACATTCGAAAGAAGAAAGTCCCAATCGGAAGCAAAATAACGCAATATAAATTTAGAATTTCTATGAATTCAAACAAAAGATAGGTTTCTAAATTAGTTTGTAGTGTAGATTATATAAGATACTTTGCAATCATCAATAGCTTTACACGTCCCCACTGTTGGGGCATAACCTCGTCTCACAGGGAGACGGTAGGGCCATAATCAATCGGCTAACATGAATAAATAACTGGTTCTTATTCTTTCGATCGCGGGTTCGATCCCCAGCGGGGTACATGTTTAGTACTCGGTTTGGTTGGTGGTATGGCATTATTAATATCCGCCGGGCTAACCTACCACACAACCAAACTGCAATAGCCAGTTCCCCATGCGAAATCAATCATAAAAAAAAGTTAGTGCGGAGTGGCGGATTTGTGGCAGACTAGAGGCCACCTGACAGTCAGTTCTTAAGTCATTTTTAAGTCGCCTCTGTAGGTGGCTGACTTAATGACTGCCTTCAATTGAAAGCAACCAGGATCGATAATTTAACGTGCCCACCGAAGCACGGAAACACTCCTATTAAAATGCCACTAGTGGTCATCAATCCAGGACTGACCGAGGCCGACATTACTTTGCTAATCCAAAACGACACTTACACCGTTGGCACTTAACCTCAATCATACATGGTGGTAAGTGAAGATGAGGCCGAAAGTGGAAGTGTACTGTCTCAGAAACCTCATCTTATTTGGGGAACTGGCTATTGCTGTTTGGTTGTGTGGTAAGCTAGCCCTGCGGACATTTAAAATGCCATACCACCAACCAAATCGAGTACTAAATAGATTTCATTACTTTTTAGAGATAATCAAGCAGCTCCATCGAGACTTGGCTAGTTTTTTACAGAATGTTTTTGGTGGGATCTATTTGTGTTAGCCGACTTCACAAAGTTAGTAAATCCTTCAAAGGGCAATATATACGATTTATAATAAGGTTCCGGTAGACATTCAGAATTTGCCTTTAAATAAATTTAAAGCAATTATAAAACAGAAATTATTAGCAAAAGGCTATTATAAAATTACTGACTATCTGGATGATAGACAACCATGGATATAGCTGTCTAATAAGACATATCATATTATATTAATAATAATTAATATAATATAATAATTTTTCTCTAATTGTCAAACCGCAAATTGTAACTCATAATGTATTTAAAAAAAGCGACCCTTGACTTTCTTGCTCGTTCTTCTCTGGGTCATCTTTGTGGAGTCAGCTTTGTGAATGAGCAGTAAATTTAAATTTAATATTAATTTGTGACGTTGTCAAGTGATAATTTTATCCTATGAAATAAATATTTTGATTTGATTTGACCTCGGAATCGTAAACCATAAATTGTTTTACATTGTGCCACGGAGGCGGTAAAAAATTCTGTTACCTCAATGTCCATAACATCTAAGTAGTCTTCAAATTTCTCAGCATGCTTGAGTCCACAGATTTGTCGATAATCATTGTAGCCACGTACACCCAAATCTCTACCTCTTTGTATATCTACAGCAGCCAAATCATGTGCTCTTTGCAATTTGCTGTAGAAATTCTCTGAAATCTTCAAAACGCAAAAGTAATTTGTCAAGTACTTTAACGAAATCCTGAAAGTTTTTAAAATACCCACTAAAGTGGCAAGTTCGTTCGTAACAAAAAGCTTTTTAAATTTAGGGCTTGCCTTACTTTACATAGTCAGCCCGGCGCAGAGTTATTCAAATAAGAAATGTCATTATTCGTGTTCAACAACTATAATATTCTTAAAAATCTGTACTGATACTTTATGGTGTTCATACCTTTTACAATAATAGACACATGTTTAAAGATGCCTTTCCATCAATCAATCAATCAACCCGGCCAACTCCCTGTTGCGCAAAAGTACTCTTCTATAATATACCTCTAAATATAACTCTGCTATATTTGTAGTATAAATGTAAAAAACTATAATTATAATTTTAAGTTAGGTACCTCGGGGTCTTGTATGTCGTCTATTTTTGCAGCACTCTGATAGAAAGTCCCCCGATTGATTTCCTCAAAGTTACTGTCTTGTTCAATTAAGCCTTGTTTAAAGAGAGTTTCACTGAGGGAAAGTTCGCCGACATAGTGATAGTTCTTGTCGTATCGTCTGAAAGCATGTTGAAATTTTAAGCTCTTTTACGCTTGTGGAGCGTGACGTCACATTTTAAAGCCGCACCAGGCGGGCGGACGTGCGGAGACAATAGCGTGATAATATGACGTCATGCCTTCTGCACAAGCTCTTGTGTTGGAGAATTTTATATAACTGAACGAAAATTTACGAGGTTAACGACTCCCTTGTTCTTGTAATTGAAATAATAGTCTGTACGTTGTATAAATTATGTATGCCAGTACTATTCAAATTATATACGAATGACATGACAAGATTTTCTTAGCGTGATTTTCGATTTTCGTTTTAAGGTGTTAGATATAATTGTATAGCAATTTAAAAATTGTTATTACGCGAAATCTCGAGCAACAGCTCGTCGAAATTACGAGTATTTTTGCAGGCGAGAGCAATTTCTATTCCATAACGATAGGCGTGGGCGAACGAAGGTTAAGTTTTTCATTATGCTAAATTTAAATTCAGATATTGATGCTCTGAATTTATATAATAAAGATTTCTTGGTCTCTTTAATAGCTTGAAAATAGTACTTACTTAATTCTACCATCTAGAAATGTATGAAAGAATTTGGTAGCGATGTCATATTCCGCATAAACGAGGGGCACTTCATCCTGGTCGTACACAGTGACATGTTCCACACGATTTGATATAAGTCTGTAGTTCATCATGTTATCATAGCCTGGAATTTTTAGCATATCGATTTTATACAATACTTGGCGACAGACTATGTAAATTGTTTAATTGCGATCTTCCTTTCGTTTACCAATGGGTATAATTCTAAATGTTGGTGTAACTGTTTAGTTAGATAGATAGATAAGCATTTATTTGCATCCGTGTACACACACATAACAAATTTTACATATGAAAAATACAATTAAAACAATAAAACACAAGTACAGAAACAACAAATATTATGTGTGTGCCGCAGTATACAAAAAGGCTACAGCTCAGTGTATGGATTTGCCCGAGGCGGGCAAAACACTGGTATTCTGCTGAAACCTGAGGGTTAGTCGTGGGACAAATGGACTTTTGAAATTTGTTTGGTGTTATCAAATTAATTTACTTAGTTAGCTCTAAATCTCTGATTTTGTGTTATACTGTGAATCATAATTTAGACTGAAAAGTCAGATTAAATACATTGTTTAACTTATCGTTCTACTAGTAATATTTCGATGCTATATCATCACTTAGTGTTAATCTAAATTAGAAATATTATTATTTTTTTCATTTGACTTTGGATCATTCTTGTTTTTTTGAAGCAGTAAACCAAACTTATATATTGTTCGGTGTTGAGCTCGCCTTTCTACATCTTTTGACAATGTTTAATGTTTCTGTAACGGTTGTGTGTTTAATAAAGCTTTCATACCTAATAGTACAGGTAGCAGTTCATACATAAATATATTAGCTGCTGTCGCTATATTAATCTGCCGTGCAACTTTGAATAGCCGATCGTCTTTCCAGCAAGGATGCATTTGATGCAAGATCTTCGCAAGCCTGTTGTGCTCCCGTATGAAGAATATTGTTAGTGTTGTTGTTCGCAGATCGAAGTTCCCAACTTCTGGAAAGCCTTAAGAAAATAATTAGAGCCGTTTTAGTTTTATGACAAATTTGATTTTCATTAAAAAAAATCTAGTAAGAATAGTTTTTCATTTTGAGAGAGCAATACTAAGTTAAGATATTATTCGTAAAATTAGGCACGAGTTCTCTATTAGTTGCAAATTTTCACATAATTTAATACTTTGTAGTTATTTATTGATTATACTCAACCACATTCTAATATTTACAAGCACACGCATACATTTTTCTATAGTGTAAAAGCCTGTGAGTTCTTTTTGTTATTTTAATTGTTTAAAATAAGATTTTGTTCCCTTTTGCGCTCTCCGTTAGCTGAGCGTCCTTAAATATTTAAATTATAAATCAGAAATCTCTAAAATTGACCTCGAAAAGTTTATCAAGAATGCTTTTATATGTAATTTACATGCTGTGTGATTATGCTATTGAAATATTTTGCTTAAATCGTTATTATGTGCAAGATTAGCAACAAGAGCCTTACCGAACTGGTAGCAAGTTGTTTCATTATTTATACTTTGGAAACAAACATCTTTGCTCGATACCGCAGCATCATCTTTCTCAAGTATAGTTTTATTTCGAGTTGATAAATTATTCAGAGGTACGGAGCGATTCCCTCTTTCCTCAACTTTCAATAGTCCAAGGTTATATTCTCTGACGGAGTCTTGGGATTTGTTATCTACGCCGTATATTGTTGATAAATCTAGTAACGGTGTTTGGAAATTGATCTAAAACAATATTAAAGTGTAAATTCATCATCATATGAGCCATAACGTCTAATGTTGAATACTGGCCTACTTCATAGATTACCAGAGCTACTGGTTGAAAGCGACCTGCATATAGAGTTTTATGGCGATTTTTATCAGGTCATCCGTCTGTTGTTGTTGTTGTATGTGAACGTTCCACGCTGCCTTTGCCGGTGCGTAGTCTCTACTCCAGAACATGAATGTGCTCTGCCACTTCAACTTACTACTACGCTACGCTATGTCGGTCTTCTACAGATTTCCTCCATCCTGATTCGATTTCATAGTAAAAGTGTAAGTTACTTTATGTTCCGCCTCCGTGGCTCAATGTAAACAACATTGGGTTTACGATTCGGAGGTCGCGGGTTCGATCTCCAGCGGGGTACATGTTTAAGTACTCGGTTTGGTTGGTGGTAGGGCATTTTAAATGTCCGCCTGGCTAGCTACCACCATCTTATCTAAATCTGCCGCCAATCAGCAATGTTAATAGCATTGTTGTCTTCCGGTTGTCAGATATAAGATAGCCAGTCTCCCAAATGTGTTGGGGTTTCCGGATCAGTACGCTTCCACCTTCGACCTCATCTTCACTTAACATCAGGTGATTGAGATCAAGTACCAACCCGGTGTGCATAAAAAAAATATGTTCTTTCAATATCAGAAAACCCTTTAGAACACCTAAACAAAACCTTCAGACCGATTTAATTTGTTAAGAACCAAGCTCACAGTTACATGTTCTTCAACTGTGAGTGTCTGTAACTTCACTCCCGAGCCATATATTACCTCCACTTTCACGTACGGAGGCCTTAAGGGTTAAAATGACATTTAAAAGTTAAAATGAGAACAAGCGATTCTTCGTGCACATTTCAAAAGTTTATAGCATGTCGTTTACTTATAGAATATTTGAAATGATTCTCAACTCTGTAAGTTGATACTCATACTTGCGCGTATCAAAACTTCTAAGTACCTCAAACTGGAGCTGTACAAACCTGTTCTGGAGGTGTTATATTCGGCGCACAGCCAACGTCTTGGAAAGTTTCGGCACGGGAGAAGTTAAGGCAGCGTATATCAGTCACTTTGAGATAGGGGTCGTCTGCGGGCACCTGTATGGGTATGCATCTCTGATCTTTCTCGCCTTCAGGCAGGCAACAGTGCTGCCTCGTCTTGAGATAGTCCACTGGAACAATTTGCATTTGTTGACAAATTAAAGTATTGCTAAGGAATAATTTAAAGCGGTAGGATGCGAAATGAAATGCAGCGAGTTTCTTCGCGTCATACCATTGAAGGCACAGAAAATAGAAATATTTATGCATTTTGTACTCAAGGGTCGATGGCCGAAGCTATGTCATTAAACTGAACTATATTTTTTTTATTTGTTTTATTTATCTGTCTAAGAGTATGGTTTCATGAACGTTTTTGGATATTTCTTTATTTACTTACAGCAATTACTCAGTTCACCAATACACCTCGACCTCATCTTCACTTAACATCAGGTGTGATTGAGGTCAAGTACCAACCCGTTATGCATGAAAACAAAAAAAAATAACAAAAACCACTAAAGGTACTATCGAAAAACATTCATGATTTCCTAAGAGATCATCATTTGCATTATAAAGAACTGTAAAGGTTTATCAGTTTCAGACTGTGAGAACTAATTTTGTTTAGTCATTTAATGCCTAGTCAAACGAAAAATTACGTCAAAGTCAGATATTTGGATTGTATTATTTTCCACTAAACCGCACGGAAAATCAGACAGTCAACATGAATAGTGTTGGGAATATTCATTAATTAGGTACCTAATTCATGGTTAAATGACTATTTCACTTCTATTATTTCAATATGAATGGTTTAATCAATTTAATCTACAATTCGATAATCTTCTCTTACATAATTAGAAATACATACTTCCTAGTATATAACTAAAGATTGAACCTTGACGCTAAGCTAATATATTGTGAAACATAACAGCATAAAGTATTGCCGATTATGTAGCCAAAATCAGAAATACCTAAATGCTGTCTCAAAGTTTCAAAACGATTTCACTATTCGTAAGTCTAATTGTCCGCGTGGCCAGCTACCACCATCTTATCTAATTCTATCGCCAAACAAACATAGCACTGTTGTGTTCCGGCTGTTACAGATATGATAGCCAGTCTAACTTAACATCAGGTGTCTCATTATTAACATCATTGTGCTTAATACATTATAAAAAAGTAATTGACTTAAGCACAAACTAATGATTGACTCGAGTGGAGTACGTGTACAACACAATGTATGTGCAACAGTAATTTCTTCTATGAAAAACGTGATATGCCTTTGCCCACAATCTTATCTGGTGGAAATTGAAGATGTAGCCGAAGATGAAGAATGCGATTCCTTATCACCCAATCCCGGTTGTAATATTCGGAGAACACCTATACCGGCAGGAAGTTCCTTATCTTGGCAGTCAACATTATAAAAGAAGAAGTGAATGATGTCATGCAATTCCAACGCACACTCCTTTATGAAGGAAGAAGCAAACCGCTAAGTTTAAATGTTCAGTATGATAATAATAATAAAATATCCTTAGCCATACACACAGCGCCATCTAGTTCCACAGTAAGCAACTATAGGCTTATGTTGTCGATACCAGATGGTTGATATACTACATAAATACATTTTTTTTTGTAAATAAATACTTATTATAAATGAAAACATCCATAACTCGGGCACAAATGTCCGTATGCATCACACAAACATATGCCCCTAGCCCCTAGTATATCGATAATGAATAGGAGGAAAGGTGGAAACCTTCCCCACCTCTCATTTTATCATCATCATATCACCCACAGACGTCCACTGCTGAACCTATGTATGAAGCCTATGCCTCCCCTTTTAAGAGCGACTGGTTGGAAGCGGCCTGCATCCAGCGACTTCCTGTGATATTCATCATGTCGTCCTTGTGAGTGGACGTTTTACGCTAATTCCGTGGGCTATGTCGGTGACTGCCGTTCGCCTACATTTCGATCAGGTAGCGTAACTCCGAGCCAATGCTCGGCAATCCCTCTCCATGGCTCGTTGCGTGACCTTGATCGTTCTTATGAGGCCCATAGTGAGAGATCACGTTTCCATACGTTATCACTGGTAACACACATTAATTAAACACTTCCCCACGCCTAGCAAGAAAATGGCGGAATACGTTCATGTAATTCCAATGCACACTTTTCGGAATGTTTTTTTTTTATGCACTACGGGTTGTTATTTAACCTCAATCACACCTGATGTTATGTGAAGATGAGGTCGAAGGTGGAAGCGTACTGATCCGGAAATCCCAACACATTTTGAGGACTGGCTATCTTATCTCTGACAACCGGAACACGACAATGCTATTAACATTGCTGTTTGGCGGCAGATTTAGATAAGATGGTGGTCGCTAGCCAGGCGGAAATTTAAAATGCTTTACCACCAACCAAACCGAGTACTTAAACATGTACCCCGCTGGGGATCGAACCCGCGACCTCCATATCGTAAACCCAATGTTGTTTACATTGAGCCACGGGGGCGGTTAAATGACGGCGGTAATGTATACACTTAATGAGAATTAAATCCTTTACTTCATTTGAAACTTTAGGGTATCACCTACTTCTAACGCTGACTGTATCTACTATAATCTTGATCCTATTGAAAGTGCACTCATCCTTAAATAATTAATCCTAAACCACGTTCTATATCGTATTAGACCAGTAAATAATACATAGTTTATCTTCCTCCGATCTCGCTGGTCTCAAAGCTACAAATAAATAGAGGTCTTACACGGTCCGTTGAGAGCGCTGACATCTCTGCCGATAAATTCCAGGAAATGTACTGCGGCTACATTGAAAGTGTGCTTATCTTCAACTCTGCCTGTGGACTGCAGACTCGTGCGGACCTTCCGGGCGGACGGTAATGGCGTGCCTTTCCTGCTCTCACGTACGTCCCCCGCTGAAAATATAAAAGTTTTAAAGTATCTGGGTAGTAATACATATTTCTCGGTTTCACCAACGGTTCATTAACTTGCTAGTGGTCGTATACCGGTTGTATTTTTATGGCGGGAAGTTTTAAGTTGAAACTGCTGTTTGGAATTTGTGGGAAGAAATGAGGTTCTGTAAAGAATATTAGTGTTAATGTTTATGGGGAAGGTTTTTCAATGAGATTTACGATTTATGCTGATAAATAGCATACTTACTCGCGGCCATTATTCTTCACTGAAGTAGAGTGGAACGAAAATAGCAACCCAAGAGACAGTCTGTGGTATAGATAAAGCTTGTTATATACGTCTAAAATTCCTGTATCTAAGGTTCAATGTATCAAATTTATTTTTGGGAGTTTTACAGTGTCATTGGCGATAATCCGTTTTGCTGTGATGATTTATTATTCTACCTTTGTATCATGAAGGCTTATTTATTTATAGTATCCAATAGTATTCCAAACTTGCTTTCCGCCTGCGGCTTCGCCTGTAAGGATTAACTTTATCGCGGAAATTGGTTTATCCCGTGGGAGCTACTCACTTTATCGGGATAAAAAGTATCCTATTTTTTTTAATCCAAGGTATGTTCTACCTACATGCCAAATTTCATCCAAATCCGTTCATCCGTTTCTCCGTGATTGAGCAACAAACAGACAAATAAACAAACAAACATCCAAACCATCGCATTTATAATATTAGTTAGATGGAGTGGTCCGTGTTATCGTAAACCTAAACTTTTGGGTGTTTCAAACATTGCTTGAAATAATATCTAGAAATATATAAAAATGAACACGTAACAACCTCTCGAAAAGTCAAAGAAAAGGTGGAATGTAGAGAAGTGTGGAAAGGACTCCACCGACAAGAGCATAGTTCTTAAATATAAGAGAGAAACAACCTCTCGCTATGGAAACGTGCAAGATATCCTTTTGGTGTAAAGTCATTTACTCGTCTTTTACGACACTCACGGGAAGAGACGGTTGGTTCATTTCTTTTTGCGTGCCACAAACTACACCATCGCTTATTATTTCACAACGTATTCAAGAAACAAGGTTCAATCCTATTCCACGAAGATCTAAGTCTTCGTCCGCCCGCAAATACCACTCTACAAACACTTTTTATTTCACCAATCTTTTATTCATGGTAGTGGAAATATAACTTGTGTTATTAATTATATAATATATTATATAATTATATAGAATCAAGGTTGAAGTATGAATACACTATGTACACTACAGTATGTACACTGATAACGGGAAGATTCACGATGGAGATAAGGTATCTAGTAGATACATCATCACCATTCATTGGCGACTGATTGGTGTAGTGGACCATGTCAGCTAAACCAACGTTTGTGATTTCGAATCCCGCGAGAAGTAAATGTTTTTGTGATGAATCCGAACATTTATTTCCGCGTCATGGATGTACACATAAATATTTAAATTATGTTTATCCGTTATTTAGTATTCACAGTGCAAACTTTCCTTAGTTTGGGTATGATTAGTGTAAGTGTCCAAAATATTTTATTTATATTTAAAAAAATTTGTAGCCAGTCTGTTTAATGAACTTTAACATAATTGCAAAACTAGAGCTACATTAACATTTACATCAGCAGTCTATAAATAGTTCCATCTCATATCGTCTATAAATGCCAGAATTCCACGTTGAGAGATAAGCAGTAAGAGAAAACTCCACAATCCGGCAATAATTGAATACGGATAAGAAAACTTTATTTGACCATTTAGCAACATTCATATTGAAGCTTTCCAGTAGCCTTGAACTCTAACGTCTGACCATAAAGTTTGTAGTCGTTTGGAATATCACCGTAAATTCCGATGCGAGTTGTGTTTGGTGGCTCACGGAATGACATAGCTGGTATCAGTTACTGAATATTATACATGTTTGTTTTAAAGCTTACAACAATGAAACATTACTGAGAAATGTTTGAAGAAGGTATGACAATACTTACTATTATTCCCGTAGTCTGGCTTGAGTAACCTCAAATAAGAGCCCCTGGCGGAGCCTTTCGAGGGATACTTGTAGTTGTTACACGTACCGTCTATACGGCTACCTTCGTGCGGTGTACACGGTTTCACTTCTATTGTGCAACTTCTGTGAATACAATTCACAATAAATGAAATTCACAAAAATGTAAGCACTTCTGTACGTAAAATGAAAACGTAATAGAAAAGTAGAATTTTGTAATATTTTACATGAGAAACTATTGTTAGATATATCTCTCCTAAAATCGTTGATAAATTACCAACTATAATGTATGAATAACAATAGAGCGTGAAAAATCAATAGTATTTTGTTTTCGATTACAGGATTTTTTTTCAAAGTTTATAATTCTCATACAAAAAGTAAATATAATCGATTCGATTTTCAATTCGAATCGATTCATAAATATATGTATCTACATATTTGTTGCGTCAAATCTCAACTCAGGCTAGCTACTTTTCATTATCCATATTCCATGAAAGAACTTTTTATTATCTTTAAAAATAATATCCCTTTCTCTTAGCCAGGAGGCCGGTTAAACGCCACCCCCCACCCTTACGACAGCAAATCAACGCAGAGTTCATGTAAGCTTATTCATTTTCCCTACGCTGCTGCAACACTTCACTAAGAGGTTCTATTATATATTATTCTATTTACACATTGTATTTAATTTATCTTTCTTTATATCTTTATATCTTTATTGTACACAAAATTGTTACAGAAATATTCATTGTATATAAAATGTACAAAGGCGAGCTTAACTCCGATAGTTTTCTACCAGCAAACCTTAGAGATACATAGCGTTTATTAGATTGGACAGAAAATAGTGTACACAACAATTGAAAATTATCATTTGTCATACTCATTTATTTATATAGTTTTGTTGGCACGATCTATGTGTTCCACAGAATAGTAGCGCTGTAGTACACTACTACTTTGCTGCAGCTTATGCTGCGTGGAGTCTAATTTGACTTTGATATTTTTTGTATTAATGATCTTGTAATCTGCAACTAAAGTCAAATAAAATATTTTTCTTTCTTCTTTCTTTCTTTAAAATTATTGTAGGTGCCTATATATTTTGTGTCGAATTACCCCTCTGATCTTTTTCATACATGACGCTATGCCTGTAAATATGTATACTTATTTTCTCAACCAATCTTTTTATAGTAATTAGATCTTCAATATTATTTTAGATTTAAAATGTATCGCGCTTTAACCCAAAAACAATCTAAAAAGTTTGCAGACTAATATTTCTGATGTTGAGTTTACGAACCAAGGCTGAGTACCTATAAAATTAGTTATAAAGGGAGTAAAGTAAGCACATAAAAATATTTGGTAAGTTCAATATTTCTTAAATGCCCTCTTACGCAAGTACGTTATGTGTTTATATACCTATAGTCCCTTCAAGAAGTCGAGGATTCTGACACTTATCGTTAGTATGGTTTGGTGAGCGCTTTCTGCAATACATTTAAATTGAAAACTTCTTACTCAATAGCGTTCTTCAAATTAAGCTCCTTAATTGCGACGTCATCAACTTTCTTTCCGCTGTTTCTATCAAAGCGAACTCCATTCACACGCAAAAATATACAAATAAATATTAAAATATGAAAGCAATTCATTTTGATTCACAGTAATGGCTCCAGTCCGACTCTCACCTCTGAATAAAGTATACTAAAGGATGCTATTGGTTAATATGCCACTCACGTTGCCGGCTACATTTTGTAAAAGCACTTAATTATCTATTTCGTAGAATTTGAAATTGGAAAAAAATAATAATTAATATCTTCCTGTCGTTACCGTTCAGTAGATTTGGCAGTTCGTGATATTATGTTTCAATTTACTGCATTTCATGCTCTATTTGGTAGCATTCCAACGAGTCTACACGCATGTGAAGGCAGACTTCATTCATATTAAATACTATAAATAGTGCAAGACAAACATAGCAATTAACTCGCTTAAAGCAAGGATATTAATATATTAAGACACTTCATTAGTGTAGGTACGAATCTAGTTGTTATACGGTATGATTCTAGATCAGGTGCACAAATCAAAGAGTGAAATTAGACCCAGTTTCATCGATGGGACGAAAGAATCACACTGTATATATTATTTATACTTCTATCCGCCAATAGCTACTAGTTACTTAATTAAAACTTAATTTAAACATACAGAATATGGATATAACGATAATATAAGTTTATTCCTTTTTGAACTTGAAACCCTAAAAATATTCTATAGGTAGGTCAATTCTTATGGATAAGCAGAGTGAGAGATATGAATACTCGTAGTTAAAAAAAAAAACAAATGTTTTTAGGAGAGAAACTCACTTAAACGTTTATTTGGTGGACCTTTTCGCCTAATAAAAATGTCAATTATTCAGCAACTTTTAAAATAGAAAAGTTTTATTTACAATGTAAAGACGTTGCGGCCCGACCGCAGTGTGTCTCACAAAAAAGTTTTAATGAGTTTCTCGTACCGAGTGTTACGGGATAATGAGACAGAAAGTGGACAACTCAATAACTGTAAAGGGTTTGTGAAAACGTTAAGAAAAACAATTCAATTCAATATCTTGTAGTTTAACTATTGAGCAAAACAAAATGGGATTCGATTTATTACATTAAATTGAATGGGATTGGATTGCAACGGATTGCGTCTGATTGTATTGGATTGCATCGGAATGCATTGGAACAATCCCATACAAATCGGATTGGATTGCATTGGAATGGATTACATCGGATTGCAACGGATTGTTTCGGACTGCAGAGGATTGCAACGGACTGCATCGGATCGCGTCTCATTGCATCGGGTTGCACTATGGGTATTCTGTGTACCTACTACTTCAGTATCATTGCTACCATATAAATTAAATCCACAAACCCATCTATGCTGTAAGTAGTTATGTAATATTTTAAGAATACTTGTCTACTTTTGTTCAACACAGCATCCACCGAGCAAAATAAGAAATGTGAATTTTAACTGACAGTAGATACCTATTTATAGATAATCGAGAGAATGAATATAAAATTAATTACAACATATTTTCAAGAGGACCTTTTACCAAAAGCTTATTTATATTGAAATAATACAAGGTAAGTCGAGAGGTCAATAAGGTGAAAAGGAATTCTTTGGTGTCGTGAGTAAAGAACAAAGTTTCGACTTGGACAATACACACATACATAAAGTCACGACCTTTATCCCAAATGGGGTGGTCAGGGGTTCCAAACTAAAGTGTTAGGGTATTACGAACAAGAAGTGATTAATGCTTGAACCAACATCCACGGTTCACCTTTTTAAATATACGGAAATGCATACGTGACAGGGGGCGTGCCTATCGCCGTTAAAACGCGTAAGTCTATAGATGTTGTGAGTGGAAGGTCCCTTAGTCGCCTTTAACGACATCCACGGGAAGAGATGGCTTCAGTAATGAACTATCGCGACAACGTACGTCGTAATGGTGAACTTTCGCAGTAAAGAACTATCGCGACAACGTACTTCGCAATGATGAACTTTTGCAGTAACGTACATCGCAGTAACGTACATCGCAGTAATGAACTTCGCAACTATGATTTACACTCCTTTATGCGTGACGAAACTACAATCATCTGTATTAATTGGAATGGAAATTAAAAAAATTATAACCATGGAAACGTCTTCTGTTCACGGTACCTAGTAACTCTTTTTCGGCTTAGTCGACTAACCTAATACAAGAAGCAAAAATTGGACAGTTTTTATTCCCTGGACTAACTCATAATATAAATGTGACGCTATAGTACAGTTTAATGCCAGTAAGTGCTGAGGTCCAGACCGGGTAATCCCTCTAATCTAGGTGCCTTTTTAACAGGAAAATCCCACTTTAAACCGGGATTTCGTGCAGGTCAGCTATTCTATTTTTTGTTACACACTTCAACGAGTTTGATAAATCGCGTTTTTAATGAAACCCAGTTAATTTTCAATAATGACAAATTGTACACTGTATTACAATTTCTAGATAGTATAGAGTGTAGCTCAGAACAGGAACATAAATACCCGTCCAAATTCGAGTGGATTTGCACGAATTTTATTATTTTACGTGAATAAATTGGAATGCCATAAGGGGAAGTCCGATTTTTTTGTCATTTTGCTCGTATCTCAAAAACTAAACGGTATTAAATAAAATAAAAAATCGTAATAAGAACAGACACACATGCCCATATGTTACAAGTTAGTCGGTTTTAGGGAATTATCTAAGTACAAAAAAGTGATTTTTTTTTATTGACTGGATACGATTTTGACCACAATCTCATCAGATGGAAAGCGAGGATATGGTCGAAGATGAAGCATGCGCTCACAGTAAATGCTTATCCACTCTGCTCTTGAAGGTCCCAAAGTTGTAGGATTCAGGAAAGACTGACGCCAGAAGGGAGTTCCATGCCTTGGCTGTTCGGATGATGAATGACTGCACTGATTAGTGCACGTAACTTCTATTTGAAGTTTAGTTCCATAGTAAAATTTGTTCTGTAGGTTATATATAAGGTAGGAAAATAACTTTCTCTAAAAATTCAAAAAATCGTGGTGTATGTAAGTAGTAGATAATATTGTATGTGGAACAAATAATTTGTTCATTTTCTATCAAATGTTGGTTACAATTATTTTTCATATACGTACCTAAATAAAATTATTACACACATACCTAAAGCCATGCAGAGACCACAGACTTCCATTTACTAAGATCCTGACACCTCTTTTACTTCATTCACGTTCATAAAGTTATTCACACATCTTCGTCGGTTTAGGGTAGGTACCCCTGACTTAGCCTTCTTCAAAACGTTCTCGATTTGATCGTGGTACGTATGCCGAAATCTTCCCCAACCAAAACTACTAGCCACATTATAGTTATCTATAGCCTTTTTTCATTCATTCAAACCAATTAAGCACATCTTTTTCAATCTTACACTCCCTAATTACCTACAACATTCCTTATTATATCTCTCAAAGTCACCCCACTCACTCTTCTCAATGATCTCATTTCCACTGCATATATTCTACTTTCAGAAGTATAACGAGTGTCTCTTCTGGTATACACCTGGTGGACACCATCTTTGTTGAGATGCGCTACAACATATGCAACGGAAGTACAAGAGGTAAGTAAGAATTATGTGAATTAAATTCTTACTTAGCTATTGTAAATTAAATACGTTATTTTACCGCCTCCGTAGCTCAATGTAAACAAAATAGGGTTTACGAATCGGAGGTCGCGGGTTCTTCCCCCGCGGGGTACACGTTTAGTACACGGTTTGGTTGGAGGTAGGGCATTTTAAATGTCCGCATGGATAGCTACCACCATCTTATCTACATCTGCCGCCAAACAGCAATGTTAATAGCATTGTTGTGTTCCGGTTGTCAGATATAAGATAGCCAGTTTCCCAAATATTTGGGTTTCTGGGTCAGTACGCTTCCACCTTCGGCCTCATCTTCACTTAACATCAGGTGTGATTGAGGTCAAGTGCTAACCCGTTGTGCATAAAAAAAGTAAATAAATGCGACAAAGTTAGAAACCCGTTTGATAATTAAAATGGTTACTATCCACATAATAGGGAAACGTTAATTTTCCAGCACACTACAGTCCCATTTGGTATCAATTTGCTTTCATTAACGACACTACCGCTGGTAATTGCTTTAACCAATGGTACATATGCCATTTACAGGAGCCTGGTCTTTACCATTAAATCTTTAAAACAATTATTATTGAAAACTGGTACCCTACCCTCGGTTTCGCTCGCAGGGCACTAGCTGAAAATCAGTGTCTTACCGCTGTAGGTGAGGATCCACACTGAGCGATGGCCCATTTATGGTATAGATACACATACAACTCTATTATAAATTGTAACAGTTGTACTTAATTTTTGTTTTTTTTTCTTTATTACTGTGAAATAAGGCTTCATTTCGTAAGAATAACACCAAGCAGAATTATTGTTGCGGTCGAATATTTTGTATATGTTTCTGTAATATGTAATTAAACGCTTTATCTATCTATATATCTATCTAAGTCAAGTGGTTTTTTATTAGCCTGCGCAGGAGTATATATGATGTGTTTTTCGGGAGTATATCATGTCTGTCCTATCCTTTCAATGAACAGCTTAATGAATTTTAATAAATTAAGATTAGTTAAATTTGTATCAATTTTGGGAGTGATATAAGAAATATGGTATTTAATAAAAAACAATATGGCCGTCGTCGGCCTCCATTCTTGTCGTTAGCAATTTTTCCATCGTTTTAAGACGACTTTTTTTTCCTATTCCTTATTATCTAATAATACAATAATCTTTAACCAAATAATACCTACGACACAAAACCGTTACCACAGTTTATATGGTACTAAATGTAAATGAAACGAGTACAAATATACGTACTTATATCCCTGCTTACATTTATGTATCCATAAAACGTATTTAACATTAAAAAATGATAACTTACAAATACCGCAAAGATAAATACAAGCTCTAAAATATAGTATTCTGTAAAACTGAATACACAGACAAAGAAGTATATTTTCTCATATCACCTGTAATTTCACTCGCTCTAATAGCAAGAACTTTTGGCGTTAGAAATATTATAAGATGGTACATACCTTGACTACATGGCCGACCTCCTGCGAATGGGAAAGAGGTCAACCACCTGGTGAAACCATGCTGTGTGATTCCCAACAGAATAACTAACAGATTGCTTAAAAAGGTAAAACTCACTATAATATTAATGGAATTATCGCGATTGATTGATATTACATTTTTATCAAAATGGCGATCATGAGTGTCCTTATACTGTAACGAATTAATTAAATTAATTAAAAATTGTTTATTTTCACATCACAAATGATGCTTTACAAAGTGATTTTAGGGATAGGTAATCGTAGAACACATTTGTGGGAAGACTGGTGCCTGAAAAGGAAGAACCAGAATTACAGGTCTCCAAGCCCCCCAGCTATGGACATAGTGTATGTGTATAAGAGCAGTGGATGCTATATAGGGTGATTGAGGAAGAAACACATAAGGAAAGAAAGAAACACATGAGGAAAGAAGAAACACACAAGGAATAGAAAACACAAAAAATTGGTTCTGTAGTTTCTTCAATCAATAAATTTCTTTATTTTCGTAGATAAAGTTTACACTTGAAAATAGTCTTTTCATTAAAGGCACCGCAATTTATGTGCACACATACCTATCTACAAAATTATAATTGAAGTCACGTTGTACTTCAGCAGCTTAACTGTTTTTCGATGTACCAATTTCCCTCTCTACGACCCACATACACTATTACAATTATAGGGTTCCTTTTCGACTTGCATTTTTTCCGGTAAAAAGAAGAGGAACAACGTCTCTTCCCGTGAGTGTCGTAATACGTTACTTAGGAATTAATTGTGAGCTTAATAGAGTATCTGACTAGCTCTCCCAAAAAAAAAAGCAATCTGCCTGATTAGGGCAAATCGTTTTAAGAGAGGTCTTAGACTACTTTGAAATTAAAAAGATAAATTTTATTTCTTGATAATGGTATAAAAACTTTATGTTATATAAAAAATTTAAGCTTGGGCCAAGTCTTATTAAAGAATACCTTATTTATTAAAGCCCAGAGATCATGACGTGTTTGATGGTATTGTGTCTCCGGTCTTTGTTCGGACGTATCTCGGTAAATATTAAAAAAATAACGTGGAGACAGGTTCTTAGCCACAGGCATACTTGTAGAGGCACAGCCTCTTCTACTGGGAGAGGGTATGGGCAATAATCCACCACGTTGGCCCAATGCAAATTAGTGGATTTGTGTTAGCCCTACGAAACACGGAACCACTCGTATTAAAATCACCCATCCAAGGACTGACCGTGCCAGACATTGCTTAACTTCGATAATCGAAAACGAATAGCGAATGCGACTACACCACGAGTGCTTCAGCACAATACAATGTTGTAATCCAAATTCAATAGAAATACATCGATGTTTTACTTAGTAATGGTCACAGTCGATTTGTGTCGATATAGTCGGGTTAGTACGAATAGAAGTTCAATCGAGTGCATCAAGTCCATTTTCAACAGTCCCTGAGTGAATTACAGGTCACTGCGGACGACGTGCTCGATATATAAGCGGATTATCGACTTGAAATCGTACATCGAAAATTCTGGAGTGCATATGATAAATAATAAAACAAAATTTAATTTGTAAAATAGAATTTTATAAAAAGGCTTTATTAAAGCCGAAAATAGGTTATGGTTGATGATGGATACTTAGAGCTATTTTTACAATTCCAATTTTTTTATTACTCGCTGGATAGCTACTTACGCGTTTGGCTACAATCTCACCTAATGGAAAGTGACGATGTGGCCGAAGATAAAGCACGCGATCTAAGTACATGGCTATTCACCCTACTT
This sequence comes from Oegoconia quadripuncta, assembly GCA_949316235.1. Taxonomy (NCBI): domain Eukaryota; kingdom Metazoa; phylum Arthropoda; class Insecta; order Lepidoptera; family Autostichidae; genus Oegoconia; species Oegoconia quadripuncta. The sequence continues at coordinate 7,083,449 of OX438754.1, forward strand.
TTGAAGATCCCCAGGTTGTATAGGATTCAGGAAAGACTGATGCCGGTACGAAATTCCATGTCTTAGCTGTTCGCATTATAAATGAATACATGCAAAACTCGAGTACACATGTAATCGAGTTCATCATACAAATACCACTAGCGGGTTTTGAACATGCGACTTTTTGGTATAGCAGTCAGGGTTGCTAACCACTACCCGTGCGCTCTAAATACTTTATCACTACACGAAACAAGTCATCTATACAGGGTGAATTTGAATTCGTGTAATTCCCACTAACTGGTGACGTCACTCTTGATTACGAACAACTTTCCCCAAGGAACCATAGTCGAATACGATCAAAAAATTTTCGATTACCGGAACAAAGTAAACCATTCTGAAACCATATTGGTATGGAAGTTCAATAATTTTCGGCTGATGACTCCACTTCTGACTTCTGACGAACAACTTCCACTAGTAATCATATCCGAATTCAACCGAAAATTGTTGGACTTCCATACTCAAAGTGGTTTCAGAATGGTTTACTTTGATACTAATTATTTTGATTTGATGATAATCGTAATTTTTTTGATTGAATTCGACTATGGTTCCTTGGGGAAAGTTGTTCATAATTATGAGTGGCGTCACCAGTTAGTGGGAATTACACGAATTTAAATTCACCCTGTATAAACCACATGAGTTTTTTACCGTAAGGAAATAAATAGCGCATATTAGGGAAGTCAAATAGAAGGTATTTGCCTAAATAGATTTTTTTTTAAACCATTAAACGATCTATCTCCACGACGATAGGCCTTGAGCTGCCAGTATCCAGCGGCTTCCCGCGTTTTTTACCAAATCGTCGGTCCACCTCGTCAGGGGTCTGCCCACGCTGCGTCTTCCGGTGCGTGGTCGCCACTCGAAAACCTTTCCGCTCCAATGGCCGTTGTACGCCCACTGAAACTCAAGTTTGGTAATTCTTCGGGTTACATCGGTCACCTTGGTTCTCGTGCGGATCTCCTCATTTCTGATTCGATCCCGTAGGAAGACTCCCAACATAGCTCTCTCCATTGCCCTTTGGGTGACCTTGAGCCTTCTTGAGGCACATAGTGAGCGATCAGTTTCAGTTCTTCCATGTGTCATTAGTACCTACATCAAACAGCAATGTTGATAGCATTGTTATGTTCCGGCTGTTTGACGTAAGATATCCAGTCGCCGAAGTAAGTTGGGAGTTCTGGGTAAGCGTGCTTCCTTGGGCTTAAGTGTTAACCGTTGTGTATAAAGAAATACCTACTTACTCGGAAATATTTAAAAGCTATCAAAATCATTATAATGAGACTTTTCTATTTTCTGTTTATAGACAAACGGTTTGAATTCCGAAAATTAGATTTGTCTGGTAAACCTAATCTTCATGATACTCGTGGTAATCTCTCAGCAAAATTAGCGGCCTTTATCACGAAACAAAATGGAAGCCGTTAGTCCGAGATTCATTCTTTTTTATGACAGCACTGTGATGCCGAGGGCGCCTTGGGAACTCTTCATTCTATCGAATAAACTAGCTACTGTAGCCACTGCGGGAGGTTTTTGATTAACCGTCGGAAATTTGCGATAAGTCTTGTTGTTAGAAATAAACGCAACAATGATGTACCACTTTGAAAACAAACAACAAAACGCGCAAATGGGAAAAATAAATAATATGTAGTTCATAAAACTATAAACATCCACCTCCTGACCTTATCACCAGACCCTCCACACCAATTGCAATATATTGGACTCGTCAAAACGAACAGATGAACCCAAACTCGAGGGGTTTACTAGTAGCCACTGAAGAGTTCCACCATCCACCTCCTGACTCAATCATCAGATGAGCTCCAAGATATCAAATTATAATATTGTCACCCGAACTACATGTACTTACCAAGATTCATTTCGATACGATAATTACAAGTAGGTTAAAATTGAATTCCAAGATTTGTTAGTTACAAGCTGATATGAGCGCGTTTAAAAAAAATTAAAGAAAAAAAAACCTTTTTAAAAACAAGCTTTTATTATTTGTTTATAAAATGAACTAAAAAGTTAAAAATAAATTAACTCTAAAAAGAAATATAACACTTTGTAACTTGATTGTAACCTTTAACGACAAATAAGCGTCTTCGTCTAGGACAAAATAATTCCATATTGTACAAATTTATTTAATTTTAACACTAAAACTTTTCACCATACATAATTATTCAATCTCGTCCCCCCTCTTTATCATAATCCCCATTTATAAATGAAAGCGTGTTACATTTAATACAACACAACATTTTCCTCAAGCTATCACAATGTAACACGCTTTCATTTATAAATGGGGACTATGATAAAGAGGGGGGACGAGATTGAATAATTATGTATGGTGAAAAGTTTTAGTGTTAAAATTAAATAAATTTGTACAATATGGAATTATTTTGTCCTAGACGAAGACGCTTATTTGTCGTTAAAGGTTACAATCAAGTTACAAAGTGTTATATTTCTTTTTAGAGTTAATTTATTTTTAACTTTTTAGTTCATTTTATAAACAACTAATAAAAGTTTGTTTTTAAAAAGGTTTTTTTTTCTTTAATTTTATTTTTAACTTTTTAGTACCTCTACAAATAACGGTCCATCCCCCCAGAGGTCCGTTGTAGAGGGATAAGGGCTACAATACAACAGGGTTCGCCCTGGTACCCTGAGGCGCAACGTTAGCGGCAAGACATGTTTATACACCCTCATACCATTCAGCCCTCGGCACGTGCTCACCTTGGCATTGGGTCATCCATCCAATCAATCATATATAATTAATATGGGACGAAAGCAAGAGACTCGTCAAGACGAATCAAACGAGACCAAACTCGATGGGGTTGCGTCGTTTAATTACGGAGTTCCTATGGCCACCTTCCAACTCCAACATCAGACCCTGGTTACCATATAGTATCAAAGTACTCGTCAAGACTAATCCAATGAGCCCAAACTCGATGGGGTTGCGTCGTTTAATTACGGAGTTCCTATGGCCACCTTCCAACTCCAACATCAGACCCTGGTTACCATATAGTATCAAAGTACTCGTCAAGACTAATCCAATGAGCTCAAACTCGATAGGGTTGCATCGTTTAATTACGGAGTTCCTATGGCCACCTTCCGGCTCCATCATCAGACCCTGGTTACCATATAGTATCAAAGTACTTGTCAAGACGAATCTAATGAGCTCAAACTCGATAGGGTTGCATCATTTAATTACGGAGTTCCTATGGCCACCTTCCAGCTCCATCATCAGATCAGCTCTATGTCACAATAACATTGCATTGTCATCCGATTTATACATGCATTCTAAATTTCAGCTCAATCGGAAACCGGGAAGTGGATCAAATTTAAGTTGCAAGATTTGATTACAGACAACGGGACAGGTGAAAGTAAATAAAAGCTTGTAAAATAGGAAACTCGAGCTATGTTTTTAAACGTAGAACGAATTCGTGAGAGACTTCAGTCAAGTTGTGGTCAAGTTGAGGCTGTATCATTCGGAAAAACAACAGTGATATTATAGAACCCGATGTCTTGGCGAGTTGATAATGCATTAATTCTGTTATATTTTGTAAACTGTATTGGAATGAAATAACGATTCTTTTCATTTCAAAATTTTAACAAATATACATTATTCTGTCTTGATCTACATAGGTATGCAGCTACTTTCTCTTTATACTTCTTCTAACCGCCTCCGTGGCTCAATGTAGACAACATTGGGTTTACGATTCGGAGGTCGCGGATTTGATCCCCAGCGGGGTACATGTTTAAGTACTCGGTTTAGTTGGTGGTAGGGCTTTATATTAAGTAGTAGGTATTTATCTGCCGTCAAGCAGCAATGTTAATAGCATTGTTGTGTGCCGGTTGTCAGAGATAAGATAGCCAGTCGCCCCAAATGTGCTGTGGTTTCCGGGTCAGTACGCTTCCACCTTCGACCTCATCTTCACTTAACATCAGGTGTGATTGAGGTGATAAAAAAAATATTGTTCTTAGCGAGTCGATGCCATAAAACATCAAATTCTTGAGGATCAAATGCGGCCACGCGTGCAGCATTGTCTGTGGCATCGTGGAGGTCCTGTAGTGTACTAGTGTCGGGATACGCTGGCCAGCATTGAAGATGCCTTATAGTTTATAGTGAGTCACTGTACAAGCACCGCTTGTCGTCCATGTAGCCCCACTTGGACATGTTCTCTCGGCATCTATCGACCCTAACTAATTATTAATACTGCTTCTTTCTAAACAAAATACAGAGAACATGAAAAATAAAAAATAAAAAAAAAAATACGAGGTATTAGATCAGGATCAATGAATGTGTAATGTGGTAAATGAGGGAACCTAACCGATTTCGAGACGTTTACTGATACGTCAAAGCCTAAATGCAACTTGTTTTTTTTTTTGGAATTTGTTGTGCTATTTAATCCTTATGGTCTACAAAAGGTTTGAAGTCTGTGAGTAGCCAGAATTGTTGTTTATGCAACTTAAAGACAACGGATCTTTAGTATCCATAGCCAACGACCAGCGTATATTAATTGTATGTATATTGCACAAATAGAAAGAGGTACATTAAGGTGGTTTGGTCATATGGAGCAAATGAGTGGAAGAAGAATAACGAAGGCGATATATAACAAAAGTGTGAATGGAAGGGTCGGTAAAGGTCAACCAAGAAGAACGTAGTCAATCATGTGACTGACGTTTTACAAATGGTCAGGTGCAATCAGCCAGTAATGTATACAGCATTTGATTGGAAGAGTACAGTTGTATTTATATATCTCTCGAAGCGATGGAGCGTAGGTATACGTACTTGATTTGATTTATCTTATCGTACCTACATCATTCAAAGGTCGAAGAGAAATTGCAAGAGACTATACCGGCCAAATAGGCAAAGAAGACGTTGATAAGTGAGTGAACAACACCAATAGAGGGATCCTCAGACATTCATTAGGTCCTCTTGACCTACTTCCGAAAATAGGCTTAAACGTGTAATTTTGTTATATTGGCAATATTGACGAATTTTAAAAGAAAGGTGTTAGTTTCGCTTTTAATTAGTAAAAAGGTATGTAAATAATGCATTGATATTACATTGACATAAGGAATAAAAAATAAAAATGTGCCTACGTATATGAAATATCTACCTATAAAATAATCAAAAACAAGACCGAATAACCCATTTCATTTAGGTCGCAGTATCTATGTAATCCTCGCAAGTAATTGAGAACTTGGCCTGACACTGCCGTGCGCTTCAATCAATTCGTGATATGTATTAGGATAAATTTGCTTACGCGACCTCCATGTATTACAATATAATAATCGTATGGTATATAAATGGAAGATGATGAATCATAGTCAGTTGTTATACCTGATGAGTTTTACCGTAAGGAAAAAAATCCGCCCTACTTAGGTAAATGAAATAGAAGTTATTGGCTTAGGTAGTTTAACTTTTAGACCCACTATTTGATATTCATCTCGAGGGGGAGCTGGAATTATTTGTTGCAAATGTGACAAAATAGTTGCTAGCGTTCGATATATTGGATTTATATGTTTGTCCAAATCAGGTGAGGCACTTAAGCTGCAGGTGGTAATATACATACATGCATAGAGACCAGTTGTGAATACATTACCCTCCTTTAGGCTTCGCCGTATTCGGGTAAAAAGCTAATATTACTTAATACAAATGATTACAGCATTTTCGTGACAGGATTTAAGATACAAACCCATAATGTATTATCTATATGAATTTACGTTTAATGCACTTACAATAATGGGGTGTACTCATTCCCCTAAAAGTCCAAAGATTATTCAGGTTAAGTGTACATCAAGGTGAGGTGAAATTAAGGCTATTGGGTTAACTGCACACGCTCTAGTCACGCAACGCTGATGGATTTCATACTATTTATCCTCTTCATTACAAAATTAGGAGAAGATTCTCCATTCGTCGTATAGTTTGTCTTGGTGGTTCTATATTTTTTTATATATTGCACTAGAACTACATTTGCATAACATAAGTTCTTAAATATTAACATATATTTTCTGTAACTTAGGATATAATTCAAGCTCTAGTATCCAGATTTTGAGTTAATAAGGTGTCAAAAGGTTTGTGTAAGATAACTCACGGCTGCAGCATCGCCAGTTTCCTTTTCTTGAACTTGGCTTGACACGCTGCCGTGTGTTTTGATACAGGGCTATTTTACATGATTGATGGTAGCAAGCTGGCTATTTAAAGTTGTGCCATCTGCAGTTTTGTAAAACGATAGTCTAGACAAGAGGGTCAGTTTGCAGAACTGCGGTAGGTATAGCATGAATAGGCATCACATTACTTAATTATGTAAATGAATAACTATGACACTTACTGTACAAACATAGAAACATACACACAAGCTGCACGAGTGATACATTGAAGACCTGTTTAGTGTAGTGGTTAGAGGCCTTAACTATTTGTCCTGCTCAATCGACCGAATTAGTCTAGAGGTCGAAAGTTCAAATCTTTGTAGGGGCCATATTTGTATGATGAATGAATGAAATTTATATTCATTATTTTTATGTGTACCAGAGTTATGGATTTTTACATTTGTAATATGTATAATTTACAAAATTATATTTGTGTATTATATAAATACTAACTAGAGTGCGCTGTGTGTATGTCCAAAAATATTTATTACTAGCTTTCCGCCCGCGGCTTCGCCTGCGTTGATTAACCTTATCCCGCGGGAACTACTCACTTTATCGGGATAAAAATCATATAACTTAATCCAAGGTATATCCTACCTAAATTCCAAATTTTATTGAAATCCGTTCATCCGTTTCACCGTGATTGAGCAACAAACAAACAAACAAACATCCAAACTTTCGTAGATTTAAACAGACTAAGAATAAGAGTAGAGACTAAGAATAAGAGTACAGAATAAGTGTAGAAACGGGCAGAGAAAGGAACTACATTTATTCAAATATTGAATATACGAGTACCACTCATAATTGGCACAAGCTTCTGTGCTACCAAGCTATAAACCCTCGTTATTTCTCTACTATTTTGGTGAAGCTACACCAATTACTTCGTAATTCCGTACGAATTTGAGTGATTCTATTTTATTGGAAATAAGACACTCGAAGTTGTCCCATTTAAATTGTATCTAGAACGTCTCTTTCCCCTGAATGCAACCGCTGCTGTTCAAAAGATTAGAAATTAAATGAAATATTTATTCACAAGAATATGTATTGTATGTAAATAAATAAGTATAAATAAAAGTCTTTGGACATACATTACATATATTTTTTTATTATTTGTCATTAATAGAGGCCATGGAAAGGTATTCTGTTAAAACTTCAACTGGCTATTACGCGTGAAGACAGTAAGGCGTAAGAAGACAGAAAAACGGATGGATAACGAAGGCTTAGTAGTAAGAATTACATTGGCAACTTTTAATTTACTTATTTAACACTGTATTGCATATAAGCATAAACAATAAACAAAACAAAGAACCATGACAATAATAAAAATATACAAAAGGCGAGCCTATCTCTAGAGATCTCTTGTACTTGAAACACTGAAAATATCGTATCTAGTATACTGGAAGGTTTTCACATCCAAAAATTTTGAATAGGCTTTGAATTGAGTTGACCCTTACTTTGACCTGCTATTTGTGCTGTTATTTGAGAGACAAAGCTGTCTGGCCCACCAGGAATAAGACAGGAAAGTAGAAGGGAACTTACTGAACAGCAGCGGCAGCGGCGACTCGCTTTCTTTGAAATATTTGAAGGATGCTGGGCAGATCTCCACGTCCCACACACACACACACCAAACACACCATTCACTTATTTTGGAGCCGGCTCGCACTGTAAATCCTTTATTTTTCGTTAAATTTAGCAATTCTGCACCGAGACGTACACAGCCATTTTCAAAACTGTTTCTTCTCTCCATCTCCGGAAGATGGCGCACTCAGTGTTGGCGCGCGTCTTCGAAAAGGGGGATGGGCGGCAAATTTGAATCTTCATAATGCAGACAGGCAGCCGCCGAAATCTTCTTCAATGAGGAGGAGGTAATAGGAAGTGGATGGGAACACGGGAAAAGTAGGAAAACGGCAAGCCAGAACATAATTCCCCCAACTTGAAATCATTTAGGATTTCATCAGGATTGACAAAAAGCAAATCACAGTAAAAATCGTAAATTCTACACTCATTTTACTATAATTTTAATTTTTTTTTTTTTTTACTTTACCGGTTAGCTAAGAAATTTATTTTAATCGCTTAATGATTAACCTAACAGCTAAAAAACTAATAAAAGACGTAAGTTGTAATTAAAGATAAAGCTATGAGGTTATAGGTAAAGGACACAGCTTTGTAACTGGTCTCTTGAGGAGCCCAGTAGTAGTACGCACGGTGACGACCCGCACCACACCATCATGACCGGGATGTAGAGTCATTACACGGCCGGATCGCCAATCCAAAGATGGCGAATTATTATCCACGATAAGAACGATATCGCCCACCTGAATATTCGCGCGATTTTGAAACCATTTCGCCCTTTGTTGTAATGTGTGGAGGTAATCTCGGTGCCATATACGCCAGAAAGATTGAGTTAGTTTTTGTAGCATTTGCCAACGTGCACGTGGGGGAACGTATTCATCAGCAAGAGTTGGTTCTGGTAACGACACGAGAGGACCGTTTACTAAAAAATGGCCAGGGGTTAGAATATCCACCTCACCGGGATCAGAAGATATGTAGCACAACGGCCGCGAGTTAAGCACTGCTTCTATTTTTGCAAGTACAGTCATAAACTCTTCTAGTGTCAGTATCTGTGAACCTATCACTCGTTTTAGGTGATACTTCATCGATTTAACTCCACTTTCGAAAATACCACCGAAATGGCTGCCAGTTGGAGGATTTAGTTGCCAGACAATTTCGCGTTTTGCAAGACTGGACAAAAGAGAGTCATGACTGTCACGGACAAGTTTTTCTAATTCGTTAAGATAGTGTTTGGCACCGACGAAATTAGTGCCGTTGTCGGTTACTATAAACGTACAAAGACCGCGACGCGACACGAAACGGTCTAAAGTAGCAATAAATGCAGGAGTCGACAATTCCGTTACCACTTCAAGGTGGATTGCTTTCACAGCCAAGCAGACGAAAACGCACACGTAAACCTTATAAGTAGGGGCCTTCCGTCGTTGACTCTCCTTTATGGTAAAAGCACCAGCGAAGTCTATACCTACCCTCTGAAAGCAACGCGACTGCTGAACTCTTGAGGAAGGCAAATCTCCCATTAAAGGTTGACAGGCGGTGGGTTTGACCCGAAAACAACGAACACATTTTGATAAACGTGATCTAATCAGGTTACGGATGCCGAGTATCCAAAATCTCCGTTGAATAATCGATTGTAGAGTACGAGGACCGCAGTGCAAGTACATCACATGAAAATGATCTATGATTAACGTGGAGAGACGCGACGATTTGGGCAGTAATAGCGGGTGTTTTGAGAAAATGGGTAAATCGGAATGTTTGAGGCGGCCCCCCACTCGTATGAGACCGGCGTTATCGACAAAGGGATGAAGTTTTTGAATAGCCTTCGAAGTCCGAACTTCGTCAGTAAGATAGAGTTGTTGTTCATGTTGAACGAGATGACATAACGATTGTTCAAGTTCCTTGGTGTTCAAAACTGAGCAGTGTTGTGAAGTTTTAAATTTAAAAATCGATACAGCACGCAAACACCATGCAAATACACGCTGTACCCGGAGTAAGGATGAGTAGCGCTCCAATAGGTGTGACACAACGTCAAAGTCCCCTAGTGCAGCATCAGTTTGAGATACGTGAATATTAGTACGCAACTCAGGAACCGACCGTGGAGATTCCCAGTCACATTTAACCGGCCAACCAGAAGAATCAGTTGACAACCAACTTGGACCTGACCACCAGGAGGAACAATGAACTAGCTCCGATCCACTAAGGCCGCGACTGCAATGGTCGGCAGGATTATCATGTGTTGACACATGTTGCCAGTTCTCGAGAGGAACATCATCCGTAATTTTGACTACGCGATGGGCTACAAATGTTTTCAATCTATGTGGTTCTGTATGTAACCAGGAGAGCACCGTGCTGCTGTCAGTAAAAGCAATGACGTTACTGAGAGTAATTTTCTCTTGAAGTAAATTCAACATGTGTTTAAGAACACGTGCTAATAGAACCGCGCCACAAAGTTCGAGGCGGTTTACAGTCAGCGGTTTTAGAGGTGCCACTTTAGACTTGGCAATCAATAAAGAAGTCTTGCATCTGTTGACCCCAACACTCCTTAAATACACACAGCACCCGTATGCTTTAGAGGATCCGTCACAAAATCCTATCAATTGGTATTGAGTTTTAACTTCACTATCGGTAATTTGACGAGGCAATCGAATATCCTTAAGATAGCGCATTTCAGTAGCGAAATGTTGCCATTGATGAGCTACATTTGGTGGAATAGGGTCATCCCAATTTAAATTAAGGCGCCATAGATCTTGTAATAGCAATTTTGCAATTAAGACGACAGGAGAGAGCCACCCTACGGGATCATATATACGAGCCACATTTGATAAAATTGCCCGTTTTGTGAGAGTTGAATTCAGATCTGAAATAGAGTAGGTAAAGAAATCATCATCAGGATTCCACTGAATACCTAGAATTTTCAGTACGTTTTGATGACTCTCGTCGCAGAACGCCTTTGGTTTTTGACAATGTTCTGCAGGTAAAGTGGCAATGAACTCGGGAGAGTTACTACTCCATTTACGAAGTTCGAGTTGCGCGCACTTGAGAAGCTGAATAAGCTCATCTTTCAATTGTAGAGCTTGCTCTAAACATGAAGCGCCGGTAATTATGTCATCGACGAACGTGTCATGGCGTATAACCTCAGCCGCTTGCGAGTATTCTGTACCGTGGTCGTTCGCGAGCTGATGCAGAGTCCGGATAGCGAGAAATGGGGAGCTGGTAACGCCATAAGTCACGGTGTTAAGTTCATACTCGCGTACGGGCTCTGTTGGTGAGGGTCGCCACAGTATGTGTTGCCAGATTCGATCTTCCCTACGCAAATCGATGTTACGGTACATTTTGGAAATGTCCGAAGTAAGTACTATTGAGTGAAGACGAAATTTAGTTAAGATATCAACAATATCGTTCTGGAGCTTAGGGCCGGTATAAACGATATCATTCAAGGACTTCCCGTTAGTTGATTTTGCGCTTGCGTCGAAGACAACGCGGAGTTTAGTTGTTGCGCTATCTGGGCGAATTACACAATGATGGGGTATTAAGTATTTCCCAGAGTCGGGACTTGAAGGTTGCATATGACCTAAGTCCTCATACTCAGACATAAAATCGCCATAGTCACGCTCTAATTGTTTGTCGCGTTCAAGACGCTTTTCCAATTTTAGTAATCGTGACTTTGCATTGCCAAAGGAACCACCGAGGCTATCAGACGGCTCCTTCAACAGCAAAGGAACGACGTAACGACCGTCCGGTTGACGCGATACTAGCGTACTATACAAGTCTTCGCATTTCACATCTTCGGGATTTGACACGACAAGGCGTGGAGGTTCTTCCACTTCCCAGAAGCGCTTGACCACGTTTTCGAGCGCACGAGTGGAAGCAACTAGAGAAGAGACTATCGGCGGAGGGCGACAGACGGGGTCTACCCTGCCAGTGAGAACCCAACCGAAGATACTATGCAGGGCGACCGGCAGACCCGGGCCCACTTCGAGGCGCTGGCCATCATAAATATTGTGAAACAGTTCCGCACCTAATAGCAAGTCAATATTGGCTGGTTGGTCAAACTGTTTGTCCGCCAGGACTAAATGTTTGAAACTATCTCGCACTGTTGAAGATATCTCGACAGTAGGCATTTTACTCGTTATTGTGTTCATAACAATAGCATTAATGACAAATTTTGGAGATTCAGAGTCTCGCGGCTGAATTGTGCACGACGTTTCTCCTTTTACCTGATGTACTACGTTCTGACCTAGACCCGCTACGGCTAAATTACAGCGACGTACAGGTAAGCCCAAGCGCTGCGCCAGCGACGATGTCATGAAACAATCCTGCGCCCCACTGTCGATGAGTGCGCGAGCATGTATGGATTGAGTGGCAGGGCCATGCCCCTGGACAGAGACTACACAAGTACCAAGAAGAACCAACGCGCGACTGTGACCCATGTGCGCACTAGTAGTCATGGAGGTCACATTTACCGTCGTGGGGGCCTCAAACTCATCGGCCACCTCTTCGTCGTCAACAAACTCTTCTGAGCTACTTGGAATCGCAACCGAGGAGAGATTACTGTCGTGTAACAAGCTATGATGACGTTTACCACAAGTGGAGCAAGATGACTTAGAAAAGCATTTGTTTGCGTTATGATTAGGGCGTAAACAATTGCCACATAAATTATTTTTTGACACAATGTTATATTTTTCAGGAATGCTAAATTGTTGAAATTTGATGCATTTGAAAAGACTATGAGATTGCCCGCAACACGAACAATCAGCTGGTTTCTGCATGGTCACATTGTCGGTGGTAGACGGCAACGAAGTCGATTTATAATTTGTATTATTAGTTTTTTTATTAGCTGGTTTCATTTGAATACCAATACCGGATAGGCCTCCCGATTGACTGACCTCTAATACCTTGATGTAACCCTGTAAAAAGGTTAATAAATCGACAAAAGTTGGTATTTGTTCATTGTTCTGGGTTTCAAATCGTTTACGAGTATCGGTATCTAAAACACGAGAAGCTAAATAAAATAAAATAAACTCATCCAATTTTTTAATCTTCATGGCTTTAAGGGCATTAATAGTTTCATTTAATATATTTGTTAGATTTCGCAACTCATGAAAATTACTAGATTTCAAGGGTGAAAAGTTAGTGATTTTATCTAAGTAAGTTGCGGCCAAAATCCGTTTATTTTGGAACCGGTCGATAAGAGCGTCGTAAACAATTTGATAGTTATCACCAGTGACAGGGATACCCTTTGCGAGTGACAATGCGGAACCAGAGAGACACGATATTAAATAGTGGAATTTTTCGATCGAACTTATGTTATTGTTTTCATGCACAAGTGACGTAAAAGTATCAAAAAAGGTTTGCCAATGTTCAATGTTACCATAAAATTTCGGTAACTCAAGTTTAGGTAAGCGCGCTTGCGAGTATGGTTTCACACTCTGATAAGAGTGATAAGACAAATCGGATGTCCCGCTCGAACTGGGGCCGCCGCCTACCGCGTGCTGCGAGCGCGGCTCGCTCACGAACAACGAATCCGCGGTACCGACAACACTGTAGTACAAGTCGTCAAAAGCCTGTACTTGTTTTAGATCAATGCCATCACCAGGCTTTATCTTTAACTTCAACTCGTTTATCCGATTAATGTAATCAAGAAATTCGCATCGCAATGCTTCAATCCGCTTGAACCTAGCTTTGAACTGAGTAACAGCTGATTTCTCAGAATCGATTTTCTTTGACAAATCAAATAACGTTTGCATGTCATGAAATGCATATTCACTTTGCGTTTGAAGCAACCTAAGTTGCATTTGGTTATCGTTGGACTGGGTACTAGACTTACTACTTGATTCGTCTGTCATTTTGAGTTGATTGCAGGCACGAAAATCTGTCAATAGGCAGTCTGTTAACTAAATACCTATTCACAATAGGTTAAAACTTAAAATGCAGCTTCTGTAGAATAATAACGTACCTATCTAATTACGTAGATACCTTAGTAGGTAATTTTAATGAATTTTAATGAATTTAATATTGTATGCCTAATATACTTACTATTTATTACATTAAATTTAGCAATAGTTAGGTTTTATTATGTATCTACCAAACAAAATAGGCAGGTAGGTACCTAACTACCTATGCGCGGAGAATAGCCGGGCCTTTCGCGCCATGCGCTGCGCAGCGAGAGAATTGAACCGCGCGGCCGGCCGGTATAATCCGACCAAATTACGAACTTTTCAATGTAACAAATTTCGGCAAATTTTATTGAAAATACAGTGAGAATGACTTAGTTTTGTTTTAAAATAGCAAAATTACGTATTGTATGACAACAATAGACTGTAATTCTGGAGTTTCTTAATGAATTGAACCCAGTTCCAAGGTAATTCGCGCTCGAATAGGACCACTTTAAATGGAAGGTTTTCACATCCAAAAATTTTGAATAGGCTTTGAATTGAGTTGACCCTTACTTTGACCTGCTATTTGTGCTGTTATTTGAGAGACAAAGCTGTCTGGCCCACCAGGAATAAGACAGGAAAGTAGAAGGGAACTTACTGAACAGCAGCGGCAGCGGCGACTCGCTTTCTTTGAAATATTTGAAGGATGCTGGGCAGATCTCCACGTCCCACACACACACACACCAAACACACCATTCACTTATTTTGGAGCCGGCTCGCACTGTAAATCCTTTATTTTTCGTTAAATTTAGCAATTCTGCACCGAGACGTACACAGCCATTTTCAAAACTGTTTCTTCTCTCCATCTCCGGAAGATGGCGCACTCAGTGTTGGCGCGCGTCTTCGAAAAGGGGGATGGGCGGCAAATTTGAATCTTCATAATGCAGACAGGCAGCCGCCGAAATCTTCTTCAATGAGGAGGAGGTAATAGGAAGTGGATGGGAACACGGGAAAAGTAGGAAAACGGCAAGCCAGAACATATACCTATATTATAATACTATGCAATCTAGAATACACCTCGGCCAAGCCGTGTAACACTTATATATCATATCACTATTACAGTTAAGGTTATGTTTCATGAATATTTCTTATATTCTCATGTTATATTTAATATTTCGTGACGATCATTCCGAGCAACGCAAAAGCACTCTGACGCATGAAAAACGGTTGTGTTTTTTGTTACATCACAAGAATGATAAATTCTTGTTTATTATCATAGAAATATGAAATTGCGTGCCTGCTTAGATGCGCTCAATTCATATGTAAAACCTGTCTTCAGACGGCGTAGAAATGACACGAGAAAGTGTGTAACATTTAGTTGATAGAAGCTATCTGTTTTATCTCAAGTACATAATGCGAAGGCGTGCCTAAGAAGAGAAGTAAATCGCGCTAGAGAGTAGTATTCTTTTTTATTCTAGCCGAATCACATGTCGTAATGATTCGATTTTCTACCGGCTACTCTTGATGGACGACAGCTGACGCAAAGGCGGAGGCTGTGATGACTATGCATTTTATGACGTCGCTCGTCACAATTACATAGTCGCTGCGGCCATTATCTGTCCGCCTGCTGTCGTCCTGTTCGTGCCTCGGTATCGGTTTCCTCGTCATAAAGTCATTTGTAACAATATGGATCTTAAGGATTCATAACAGTTTTATTTCTTGTATGCAAAGCTTCGTTTTATTAATTCTATAAGTTTGGTTTTATTATTTTTACGTGTCACCGGCAAAGTGTGTAATTCAGTTATTGTATAGAATACCTAGTTATTCTATGAAATACCAAGTTCATCTAGGCAATGTATTAAATATTTTTTCTATCCTTAATCATTACATCCTGTGCCTAGGTAATGTACTTAGGAATTGTATTGAATGCTATTAGGAAACCAGTCCCCGTAGCATGATATCGTTGCTCGCGCGCGACGTAACAGTGATAATGGGATAGTTGTATGTTTCGTTTAAACGAAACTTAAGTGAAAGAGTAGTTATCTAGCGCGACATAAACCTTTATCGCGCCCGTCATACTACTAGTAGATTTTAATTCTTGATTTTTTTCCATTCTGAGTTTTGAAGCTTAATAACGACTGTATTGTATGACAAAAGTCAGTGATGGTGTACAAGAGAAAATGTACTATACCAGGCTCAGGTTCGCTCGGGCATGGAATACTGCATCATGCATGTCATCTTTGGGATGGTTCAGCCAAGTAACAGCTGGCTGCACTCGATTCTGTGGAACGACGTACCAAAAGACTCATTGGTGACCATTCGATCACTGCTAAATTGCAGAGCCTCGAACACCGTCGCAAGGTCGCCTGTCTCTCAGTCTTTTACCGGATGCACTTCGGTGAGTGTGCGTTAGAATTACACAATCTTATTCCACCATCGCCATTCCATCTTCGGACTTCTGACGCCATTTACTGAAGACTGACTTGACCATGACTAGACTAAATGACTGGCTTTAACTGAGACTGACTTGACTAAACTGAAGAAATAAGATATAGCTGTAAGGGCTTACCTCCTTTTGCCTTCGAGAGGAAGACTTCAACCAAAAAAAATATTGTGATATTTAAACGAGTAGGTACTGATATACGTAGGTCTACTTGTTACTCTTTATTTAAAACAATAAATATTTAGCAAATAATAATAGCAAATGTGTTACCACACTTTACTTTTTAATAAAATCTTTATATGTGAACAATTTCAACTTATTTCATTATTATGTTATATCACAATAGCACCGAGATTTACTGAGACTCGAAATAAGATTTTGCTGAACGGTGGACGTCCATTTAAGGCGAAGCGTGTCGTAGTGCAAGTGAAATATAGGCCACCAGGATATTTCCACTAAGCCAACATCAGAGATATATAAAATAGACCATTTCTAAATAATAGCAATGTAACATTATATTTACTTTACAACTTATTTCACTTATTTCAAATTTATTATTATAGAAATTGGCTTCCTTAGGGCCAATTTCATATTTTCAAGGATTCAGTCAATCTATTTCAAAATAAAATTGGAAATAGCGACAGTTCTATAATTTCAAACAAAGAACTTGTTAAAAATAATCAAAATTATGTTACACAATAATATCAAGAAACTTATACACATGTACACAAATGTAATAACTGTTGTAATATAGTTAGTTTGATTAAGACATTTAAATTTACTATGACTGATTATTAAACTTGACGAGACGTTGTGACGACGGCACGGAACTTTGATATTATTTCGAGAATATTCTACATGGACGTGATGGTTTTATGGCATCAGTATACATATCACTACACGATACGGCGCTGCTTTGACAATATTTTTCAACGACGTAATTTAATTGCGACACTACGCTACGTGAATTCAACTTTTTTGCGATAATTAATTTTAAATTAATTTTATTGGTTTACCGAGTTGCAATAAGACAGGTTTAGTTTTCGTGCTATCAGTACTTTTAAAATGTAATATAAATTAATCTAAGTGTTCCTTTAATCCTACACCTTGTTTATACAAACCGCAGACAGCTTAAAATCTTAATCAAGTTCTTTAGTGAATTACAATAATGTGACTCGTTAAATATTAATAAGTTTTTAGACTAAGTACCTACCTCTATCAGTATGAGAAATAATCACCTAATTTTGATAGATAACTTATAAAACAACCACGTTTTATTTGAGGTTCTTAACTTAATCATGTTTCTTGTAATTTTAGGGCGAATGTTTTGAATTACTGATTTCTAAATTGATTATAAGGAGTAACTAAATTAAATATTTTGACATTATTATAAGATTTGATTGCTTTATTAGAGTCAATTCAATATGTTTATATCATTCTCACAATAAGTTTACAGCATTACACTACAGAATATAATTAAAAGCCCAAATTTTGTTAAAAACTTATTTGTGAGAGTTTGATGTCTGAAAAATCGTTTAATCCTTTATAATTCCGACCTGAATTACTCGGATATGGTCGTTGGGATTTATGCGAACTTGGTTAGGAGTTTCTTCGAAATTGTGAACAGCACACTGCTAAAAGCCTGCAAACGCTCAAAGCTGACGTATAACTTAATTTTCTTTTCCATGCTCTAAGGCCGATGATATTCGACACGGAAAAGTTTTGTTGTGTTAATAACCGGGTCACTTCTAGTTAGGGTGGCTAGCTAGACTAGTGGCTAGGGTGTATTTTAGATATGTAAAGTGCATACCGGAGAATAATAATTTAACGATATAAGACCGCTGCCACTGCAGGTATATGGGTAAAATTTATAGTGTCCGAGGAGGCCACGAGAAGATGGCTTCTAAATTCTATTAGAACCTGATGTCAGCAGGATTTGACCGGAGCCAAATTACTTTGTAGATGATGTTATGTTTGCTTATGTAGAGAAGCTTTGAATTGCAGATATCAAACGTGTATGGACGGTTGATAATGTTATAGCAATAATAATAGTTTCGTGCCTGTGGATATATTTTTCCGTGGAGATAACATACCTAAATTTTGAGGTAAAAGTTTTTTCATTAACTATAAAGAGAAAAGTTTAGAAGACAATTTCTGAATTTGAATATTTGAATTTGAATAGTCTCTCACTTTTCAAATTCAAATATTCAAATTCAAAAATTTAATCCAAATGAGGTAAGTCTTTATAACAACTATGATGCACTATCGTAGACTATGATTGGAGTAGGCAGATAGATTTTCCTTACAAACTAAATTCAACTGTATTTATCATGTGGTAAATATTAGAGTTAATCAGTTCTTTATGTGATTTATGTTCATTTTAAATTGACATAATTGACGCACCAAAAATTGACAAAATAAAATTTACCGGAGTAAATAATAATGAATGAAATCAAAGAAATAACCGTCATTAAAGCTATTTATGTACAATTTATAATTTGCTTTTAGGCTTCTCGAGTGCAGGTCAGAGCGATATTTTTTATTTATTCTGTACTAGCTTTCCGCCCGCGGCTTCGCCTGCTTGGAATAACTTTTTCGCGGAAATTTGTTTATCCTGCGGGAATTATTCACTTTATCGAGATAAAAAATATCCTGTCTTAATGCAGGGTTTATTCTACCTATGTTCCAAATTTCATTCAAATCCGTTCATCCGTTTCGCCGTGATTGAGCTACAAACAAACATCCAAACTTTCGCATTTATAATATTAGTTAGATTTAAAAATAAATCTTAATTCATTAATTAGGGCGTCACTGGGCGGAATGAACCCTCTTAACACAGTTACGTTGTACACCTGAATGATATTCTTATACTCGGAGATTTACAAAATTTTCAATAAATAAAGAATGTAACATGTAAAATTGTAAAACATTTGACATAGTAATGTTTCTGCTGTTATAACCCGTTCGCGTCCATGTAATTAGCTTGCAGCCGTGTCAAGTACACTCTGAGCTCTGAATAGCATCAAAGGCGTTAGCCGCTTTGTGGCTTTCAGCAGCCGCACCCCTTGTAATGCGGCTGGCTATGGTACACTTAACCTCTTTCGTGAAAGGCTTCAGAGTGCTTTTAAATAGGTTAGCCTAGGTTCGATCTAGAGGAGCATAAAGTAAACTGAAGACTTGGAGCTTCGTTAAAAGGAAAACAATATTTTTATTCCACTGGTTTGAAAAAAATTTGGTATAGCGAGTTAAGCTCCAATAACGGAATTTAATTTGATGAAACCAAACGTATCAGTGGAATATTTCTGAAGGAAATACAAGAAGTGCGGTTGATATACAGAAAAAAAAGCGTTATATTTCGTATAGTACACGTACTTTAACTTTTAAGGTTCGTTTTCGTTATTGCATGGCCCAGTGACGACAAACACTGACTTCAAATTTCAGAACAAAGACTCTTGCTAACCTTTTGCAGTACAAATAGTACAATGCCCTGAATAAACTGTCTCATAAATTCAGTTCGAATGTGAGTACAGCTACAAAGGGGGCAGTGGCGTGTCGACGTGGCCCAGGCCAGTTGCTGCAATGAAATATGCAGGAGGAGGATTCTGTCGGTCGCAGTATAGAATCTGAGCAGATGGCGCGCCGGGACCTACCCGCGACTGTCCACCGTGAAATGGTATAAGGACGCGTGCTGATTTGTGTCCTTCTTTCCTTTATTTCCAAACGCTCTATGGTTTATGTGTTTTCCATTTATATGAAAATGGTTCGTGTAATATGCACTTGAATAGTTTTCTTGGATAGATACCAATATCTATCAAAGTAACTATTCAAGTGTACAAGAATACCAAAGTATTCTATGGGTGAACTTATTGTCAGCAAAGTAAGAAAAGAGTTCTCAACTTTGAGTTTGACTAATCACCTATATTTATACTTTAAACCTCTGAAAAATAAACGTAAATAACTAGAGTTTAGAAAAATTTCCAGATAAAACCCGTCATCCCAACTGGTACCACTGATTCGTTTACTCTTACCTTTTTTTATTATTTTTACATACTTCCAATTACATTCATTACATTCACCCAAAAGTGGTGATCACAGATATCCTGATAATAAACAGTTTATAATGCTTTTTTTTTAAAGCCGCGATACGCTTCATCGTTCGAAATATAGAGAAAATTACCCGGGACAGGAAGTGAACCCATCTCCGTTGAAGTGTAAGATTTTTGCGATGCAAATAGTTCTTCAATCGCCTTTTACGATACCCACGATAAGAATGTTTAGGTCAATTCTTTTTACATGCCGGGAACCACGTACTACTTTGCTTCAACAAAAATAATTTACTGCAAACCTCATCGAAATATGTAATAAATTGCACGAATATGTCAAAAAAGTTAGTAATTAAATATTAGGTCCTTACCTATGAAATTGGCATTTTGTATGAAGAATTTCATTAAGACTGTTTTCTCCATACAAACATTTTGTTTTTTTTTAGGAACGGCAAATCCAAATTTAGCTAAACTTTGTGTCTATTATCGGATAACATTAAGTTAAGTATTGGCAGCGTTAATTTTTAAAAGTAACCGCTTTATAAAAGTTTCAGCGAATCTAAAAAATGTTTATGGGAAGCACATGAAAAGAGCTTTGTCCAATTTTTTTTTTATTATGTGATTTAGCCCAGAAATTTTAAAATATTTCACGTGAAACCTTGAAATAATATTCCATTTTCCAAATAAAAAACAAATTTGGATATAGATTTGAAAATCGCAGGAATTTAACGAAGAAAAAATACTCCAATGTCATAGGTAAAGGCCCAATATTTAAGAAACAAAAAACCCGACAGCATAGTTTGTATTTTGAGGATGACATTTAGATTTTTTTACCACAAAATGTATCCTATCCTATGACACCGTGTACTTTTAAATCAGTCAAGCCGTTTAGGTTACAGGATGCATCAAAGGAACGTACTTACATACCATACACTTGAAAAACATTATCCTCATTTCTTGGGCAGTCGGGTGAAAAAATACAAAGACATAAAACAATTTCTTAACGATAAAATACTATTTGATAGATAGATAGATAAAGCATTTATTTACGCCACTGCGTTTACACAACTACACAATTTTTAAATTACAAAGAAATATACATACAAATAAACGTAAAGACTAGACAATACAAAGAGCGAATGTGTGCCGCAGTAGTACAAATGGGTTATAACTCGTGTGGCACATCACTCAAAGAGCGAAACACTGGTTTTCAGTTACAACCCCTACAAGTACGAGTACATAACATAGCATATTTGCACAATTATGTGCCTATTAAGGTACGTACATTGTGTGTGCTGTATTAAACCCCTGTAAAATTTTAATCAATTTCCTGATTGCGTCTATTTTCAGCTTCAAACATTTAACAGTCAGTATTCATTGCTTAAACTTGAAAACTATCTGAATCCGAAACCAAAAGTGTAATTTGGTGAACGTAGCTTTACTTTTAAGCAGTGTGCTACGAACGTGCGCGGATTACTTAGATCACATTATTATTCAAATGGCTTAGGAACTATGAATACGATTGAGTGTGACGTTGACTAGCTAAAATCTACTGAAAGGATTAAAAATTGTTTTAAAGAAACTATCATCCCAATGTAAAAAAATGCTCTGGAAACTTCCTTGAAGGGTTCCTCATTTGAACGTCGGAACTGAGATCAGTTCACCGTCTAGATAGACGTGAATGGATAACTGATTCTTGAATTAATATGGTGCTTTTAGTGGGTAGTGAATAGGGTTAAGTTGTTTTTTCATGACGGGCTTATAATTTGTTTTTCGTAAATTTTCTTTTCTTTTCGTAAATCCACTGAAATGCCATTGTACCACTTTATTAGCCACTTCACTTGATTTTTATGGTTGCATACTCTTGTATGTACTGTACGGTGTAGTACTCTCCAGTCTGTTTCGTCACTGGATTCTAGGAAGTCTAATGTCACGACACTATGAGCGGATGCCTTTTTGGCACTACCACTTCCCTTTCTATTAATTTGTTAAATAGAACTAAGCAATGATGGTTTTTTAATGCACTACGGGTTAGCACTTAACCTTAATCACACCTGATGTTAAGTGAAGATGGGGCCGAAGGTGAATGCCTACTGACCCGGAACCCCATCTTATTTGGGGAACTTGGGAAACTTATTGACGGGTTGATACCTGACCTCAATCATCGGACCCGGAACCCCATCTTATTTGGGGAATTGGGAGACTTGTTGACGGGTTGGTACTTGACCTCAATCACACCTGATGTTAAGTGAAGATGAGGTCGAAGGTAGAAGCGTACTGACCCGTGACCCCATCTTATTTGGGGGATGTGTCTATCTTATCTCTGACACCGGAACAAAACAATGCTATTAACGTTACTGTTTGGCGGCAGATTTAGATAAGATGGTGGTAGCTAGCCAGGCGGACATTTAAAATGCTCTACCACCAACCAAAAAGAGTACTAAGCATGTACCCCGCTGAGGTCGAACACGCTTCGTAAACCCTATGTTGTTTACTTTAAGCCACGGAAGCGGTTGAAAGATCGTGGCAAAATAAAACTTTTTCTTTCTTTCCTTCATTGTACCAAGTGGATCCAATGCGAATAATTGGATTTGTGTCACCCTAATGGTTACCTGACAGTGTCTTAAAGCCGCATCTGTAGCCCCACTCAATTGACAACAACCCGGACCGACCGCTTATAGTACCTACCCTCCGAAGCATGGAAACACTTGTATGAAAATGCCATTAGTGATCATCAAGGGCTGACCGCGCCAGTCATTGCTTAATTTACAATTTTGTGTTGCAATTAAAGAATATTAGTCCAGTAAGGATACACTTTTAACTTCCTATAATTTTTTTGCACATGGATAGAGTACCTGTCAGTGACAGAATAAAAAAAAATTCTAACAAATCGGTAGCTTGCTTTAGTTACAATATACATATTTAGTAATAAAACATAGACTATATGATTAAAATTACCACTGTGAATTACATTACGTCTGAGAATATACTTAGAACCCCTGTAACTATTTTCAAAAAAATCGAGCAATTACTTCTTTCCAATTATGAAAAATTTCACCGAGGGCAAATATCACGATTCAATAAACTATTTTTAGAAAATATAAAAGTAGCTATTGATTACTTTTTTAGAAAATAGTTTTAGACGATCTTAGCATCTTCTACAATGCAATACAGTGCACAGTAGAAACTTTAATTTAATATTGTAGATTTTATAACTAAATACCTACACTATACCTAAAGCAAATTCCTGATCCGTTAGAAAATATTTTTTACAATATCACTGATAGGTACTCTGTCTATGTACAAAAAATCAGGGCCTTTAAGATTATAGGAAGTTACACCCCCAAATATGCATATCTTGACGACTATATGTAGGTAATCAGAAAGCGTTACAGTCATGATTTTCATTAGTAATAGACTTAGCGTCTATTGTCACAGCCTAGATTGATTAGCATCGGAATAAAATAAGTTGACGCAGGAAAAGGGGTGACAAATGGTGGAATGGCCATTAATGCAAATAAAGAGACCAAACGGTCAATATTTCCTAGACCATACTTCAAACAGTTCATTTCTAGTTGTAATTCTTTGAAATTCGTGTTCACAGGAACACACAGGTCGGAACACTGATGAGGCTTCACGTTTGCAAATTGAATGCAATTGTTCGACCACGTCCGTGTGCAACAAAGGACTGTACCCACTGAACTGTATGTACACGAATATTGGTTTAAATGAGCTGGGAGTAGGTTTACACACAAGCTTGCTATGGAATTACGTCTCGAGTTAGTTCTTGGGTTTCCGTTTCTGCAGTGTCCGCAGTCAAAAATAATATCTGGAAAATAATTTAAACTAAAATGAGATTTCTTAGCTCATGTTTTTGGATTCAATATAATCCATAGTTAAAACTATATTGCTTTAATTTTCAGATTCATTGTTCATTCGTTGTTCATTCATTTCAGATTAATTTTTCGTGTCATGGTATGAGAGGTTTATGTTTAGCAGTCGTGTCCTTTAATTGCCTTTTGATATAGAAGTACCTAAGTAGATGGCTGCGACGGCTGTTGACGGTTTTTTATAATAATGGTCTGTATGTACTCCCTCAATAACATATACTTCGAAATTGCAATAGTAAACTCGGATGAGTTTTTTACCATAAGGAAAAAATTAGGGCATATTAGGTAAGTGAAATGTAAGTTATTGGCTTAGGTAGTTTATTTAATTTTTACTAAGCCGTCATCAACGCACCTGTCGGCTGGAGATTGATAAGCGACTGGCGGGATTCGGAAGGTTCCTATAATGCGAAATTTATTTGGAACTCATATTTTCTCCAAGTTTTCTTTATTCATTTAATTTAATGATGTAATTATGTGGTATAAGCTACATACGCGACCGTCAAATGACACAATTCACGCTTTATACGATTATTGTTTTTGAAAATAAATAATTAAACTACCTATGCCAATACCTTCTGTTTCACTTACCTTATCAGATTATTGTTAAAAATAGACTAC
Organism: Oegoconia quadripuncta; assembly: GCA_949316235.1. Taxonomy (NCBI): domain Eukaryota; kingdom Metazoa; phylum Arthropoda; class Insecta; order Lepidoptera; family Autostichidae; genus Oegoconia; species Oegoconia quadripuncta. The sequence continues at coordinate 7,108,062 of OX438754.1, forward strand.
CAGAAAATAATATTAACTTTTAATTACACAATTATGTACAGTCAGTTGCAGCGAAAAGTATACCCCTAACGCACCAGATCTATTGTGTTAATAATATTGTGCAAGGTAAAAGAAGCGATGGCTATCAAAATTTCATGTCCTTACAGTACTCATGCAAGCTGCATTACGCACTGGCTTGATTTTCTTCATCAACAGCCTTACAAGTCTCCACTATTGGGGCATAGTCCCCGTTCACAGGGAGAGGGTATGAACGCCGGCCCTGTGGATTTCTGTTTGACTAGTGGCCATCTAACAGGTAGTCCACCGACTTGGTTTAACGACAGCATTCAATTGAAAACAACCGTGACCGACTATTTAACGCGCCCTCCGAAGCATGGAAACACTCGTATTACAATGCCCACCCATCCAAGGACTGATCGCGCCATATATTGCTTAACTTCGCTAACCGCTAACAAATAGCGAATGCGGCTAGGCCACGAGTGCACGAGTGATTTTATTTGCAAGATAGATGAGGGTATACTTTTAGTTGCAGCTGACTGTTTTTGAGATGTACATACTGTACAATATAGTTTCGAAATTATGTAAACAATTTTGTTTTGTCTTGGTATAATAAATATTGTACATATTGACACGTCCTATACATAACTATCTAACTGCCAAGTAGAGAGTTATGCGACTGTTGCATTTTCGTGTTCTACGAGTTCAGCTATATAGGACGGAATAAAATAGGCCAGTACAAACATAAATGTAATTTTTCACCTCAATTGGTCCAGTACCAAATAAAAACCGACTTAGCTCTTAAAATTTAAATAAAAATAATACTACTTGCCTTAAACAGCACATTTTTTTTATATCAGCACCGAAGATCATGCTAATGCTTATAACATTACCTGTCTTGCCAAACTACGTGTATTGTGAAAATTAAAAATAAAAACTTAATGAGAGCTGCCGCTAGAAGAAATAATTTCAACTAAATAATCCTAAATAACTCGAAATATTCCTGTTAAATTATTTATACAAATTACCAAAAAAACGTCCGTGTTTCCTCAGCTTTCATTTAAGGTTTGTAACGTTACATAATTCTTAATAAAAATTACTACAGCGGTGGGTAAAAGTTTTCGCTCTATTATTATTTCTTTATTTTTTATTATTTCTAATGTTATTCTTATTACTTTTTTCGTGTTTCTTTTTCTCAGCATGAACTGATATTATCATAGCATTTCCGGGCATAAACCAAGTAAATGGTACGTTTCTATTTATTTTAATTTTTTCTTGGATAGGCTTTGGTAAATGTAGGAAACGATTTGAAGTAGGGTGACTTGCATCATTGTCCAGTCGTGGACGCCTCAGTTCGAACCTGCTATAAGTTTGTTATTTGGACACCGATCTTGATAAAGTTTTCTTGGCTGGGCTTTCGTAATGGAGATAAACAATTTGATGTGGCGTGATGGAAGTGGAAGAAGGAGCAATGGAATTCTCGGTTTGGACTCGCCATAACTTTGTTGTTTGTGCACAGATTTTAATAAACTTTTCTTGGCTGGGCTTTGGTAATGAAGATAAATAATTAGATAGAATCATTTGCGCCATTGTATAGCAGCGGACTTCTCAGTTTGAACTTTTTTGTTAGTGCACCGATTTTGATATTTTTGAATGCATATTTCAAAAATGTCAAGTGTCATAAAATATCAGTTATAATTGATAATATATATATTATATTATATTTCTTATTATTATTATCTCTTAAGTATTGTATTTGATTATTTAATGTCTTTATATTAAATATATTTTAATATCGCTCTGCCTGCTATTTCTGATGTAATGTCCTCATGCCTGGAAGTGATAAGGACGCCAAATTGTACGTTCTACTCTTACGGGTAAACTTTCTGTAAAATATTTTTTGTATTCTGTTGTGCAATAATTTGTGTTGTATTGAAAATTATTTTCAAGAACGACAGAAAAGCGTTTCGAGGTTCAAGGTGGAACAAGAGATACACAGAAGATGGCCGTTCGGCATTAAATTTTACTTCGAAAATAAGAGGTTATTTACATGGGCGTTAAAACACTGACGCCGTACTGCGGCCGCAGTAAACACCTAGTCTTCAATTCACCTGCGACTCTCTATTTAGCGTGCAAATGACAACGTTTGTCGTGTTTGTTTTCATACATAAACACTAGCCAAGTGCAAGTAGGACTTAAGCCCTGCGGTTCCCATACCTGAACAACATTACAATTGATAAACTTACGTAGTTAACGCAAAATATTTCTCTTTTTTGGTATTGTCTTTCTTCATTTGTGCTCAATACCTCCATTCACTGGCTCGAGGTAGCTATAGGTTTTGATGATCTATAAATTTATGAGACTTTTAGTACCTAATACTAAATTAGGTTATCTGCGATAATACCCTGTGAATTATGATTATTTATTGCGTTCTTCTAGCAGCTTGAATTTTTTTACAATATTATGCGGCAGTACACTTTATTGTTCGATATTAATTTAAATTTGATACCTCTAGCCGCTGCTCAAAAAAACCTCACGGACGGACAGAGAGACAGAAAACAAAGTGAATGTATTTTGGAAAATAATTTGATACTCGGGCTATGAGTATTCAGGTTTCAGAGGTTACAGGTTGTTGAAGTAAGCATTCCAAAAGTCAACATCAACAACCTGTATGTTCCCACTGTTGGGGCACAGCCTCCGCTAACTGGGATGGGGTTTAGGCCATAATCCAAAACGCGAGACCAGTGCTGATTGATAGATGTGTGTCGGACTAGTGGCTACATGAGTCAGTGTTTTGACCTGACGACCGGAACCGGAACTGACTATTTAACATGCCATCTAAAGCACGGAAACATTGGTATTAAAATGCCACTAGAGATCACCCGCCGCCCGCCCGAGGTACAGACCGCGCTAGACATTGCGTAACTTAATTGAAAACGAATAAATCACCAAAACATTTTTATTTTGCTTAATCACTACTTTCATTATCTATATAGCTAGTTTGCTTTTATAAAATCTAAAGTTATTTCAAAGTTATTATTAAGTGTTATGCTGAGCAAGGAAAAATCGAGCTCCGGGGGTAACTTACAAGCACTTACGTTAAAGTTTTCCTTCCACGAGGCGAACTTAACGTTAACTTAGCATCCGAGTGCGCTCTCGCCAGGGGAGGTTTTAATTTGATTAATAACAATACTGCAAATTAAATTATGCAAAATTGAGGAAACTTGCGTTTTTAAAGTTATGAGAGTATTAAAATAACGATATTATACTTAAATAAACATTGAGTAGAGCTTCATTAATATATAGATTCACAACGACGTCCATGATATACAAACGTCCGTCGACAGATTGGTGTAGTAAGGCAGCGACTCTGCTTTCGAATCAAATGGTTGCGGGTTCGAATCCCTGGTTTATTTAGTATCCATAGCATAAGCTTTGCTTAGTTTGGGATTAGATGATTGGTGCAAGTGTCCAAAACATTTATTTTTTTAAAACATTTATTTATGTATACATTATCCGTAATCTAGTAATCGTAGCATTGCCTAGTTTGGGACTAGATAATTGCTGCGGGTATCCAAAATACACAAATAAAAAATAAATAAACCGACCATGGTTAGTCAAATCAAATCAAAAAAATATTTATTTCGTGGGATAAAAATTATCATTTGAAAACGTCACTTTTTTATCTTATATTAAAGTTTTTGACATTATTGCTCATATATTTAGTAGGCCTCGACGTAGAAATTGAATCTAAATTAGGAATTATTATATTCCATTAGTGCCTTTATCTGAAGCATGGGTGCCATTGTCTGAATCATGGGTGCCATTATCTGAATCATGCGTGCCGTTATATGAATCATGGATCCCTATATCATAATTTTGGATGCTGTTATCTCAGACGAAGAAGAAAGGAATGGATGTCAGATAGCTAATGTAAGATAAAATGAAGCCACTTTTTTAAATGAACGTGAGTTTTCGCTCTCTGGAGGGTTTCGTACTGGATCATTGGAATTTCTTCGTGTATAAGTGTAAGCAATATTTTATTATATGATATTTGGTTAGCCAACCAGTCTATCGTCAACAATCATTTTGCGAATACAATTATATCACGTCATCTTACTTAGAATAATAATAATAATAAATCATAATAATAAATATTTCGGACACTTACACCAATCATCTAGTCCCAAACTAAGCAAAGCTTGTGCTATGGATACTAGATAACGGGTAAACATAGGTACATAAATATTTATATAAACCTTCATGACTCGGGAATAAATGTTCGTATTCATCACACAAACATTCACCCTCGCGGGATTCGAACCCGCAACCGTTGATTTCGCTGACAGGGTCTACTACACCAATCGGTCGCCTAATCTTATAAAATCGGTAAAAAAATTAATCCGTATAAAATCTTATATAAAAAATATTGTCTTTGATCTTTTAATAAAAACAATGTTAATAAACAACGATTCAAAACAAAGACGTGATAACCGGAGATTCGTACATCTCACGTATTGGCTATAAGTTTGAAAAATCCATAATATCTCTAGAGTACGGAGACGGCCAACTTTGTGATTCCAACAGAGATTTCCCTCAATACAAATGCTAGGAGCAATTTTGCAAACGAATAATCTTTTATCGATGTCATAGAGGTAGGATTTCATGTAAGGAGATTAGGTACTTATAGTACGTGACAGCGTAGTAGGTAATATTAAGTTGAAAGAAATACCAGATAGTTTTTCTTTCCTGAATCCTACAACCTTGGGATCTTCAAGAGCATAGTGAATAGGCATTTACTGAGATCGCGTGCTTCATCTCCGACCAATCTTCACTTTCCATCCGGTGAGATTGTGGTCAAACGCGAATCCAGCCAATCATATAAAAAATAAATAAATAAATAGTTGATATAACCACACTAATACACCGTTTTTTGTAAATGAATGATATGCCTCCTATTTCGACACTGGAAAATAACACATAAGGAATACTTTTAACCGCCTCCGTGGCTCAATGTAAACAACATAGGGTTTACGAATCGGAGGTGGCGGGTTCGATCCTCAGCGGGGTATATACATGTTTAGTACTCGGTTTGGTTGGTGCTACCTAGTAGGTAGGCTAGCTACCACCATCTTATCTAAACCTGCCGCCAAACAGCAATGCTAATAGCATTATTGTATTCTGGTTGTCAGAGATAAGATAGCCAGTTCCCCAAATATTTGGGTTTCCGGGTCATTACGCTTCCACCTTCGGCCTCATCTTCACATAACATTAGGTGTGATTGTGGTCCGGTGCTAACCAGTGTGCATAAGAAAAAATACTTCCCGTTGACTGAGAATAAACCACCGTAAAGGAAAAAAACCGAAAAAATCGTTAACTTTCACCTATATTATTTTTGTTGTGTATATTTGTTACGATTACAAACCTACTTTTTGACGATAGACGAATTATCTACCTACAAGTTTGTCCGAAACCCTCGGTGAATGAGCAGTCTCGACTTGTCTGGTTGATTTGATTTTGTTTACGTCAATACAACACCATCCCTAACCGAATTCTGAGCTTGCCTTAGTGTCAGTAGTTTAATTATACAAAATAATCGAAATAATGGGACTGCAGAAAGCTCAGTAGATCGGTATTGGACAAAACAACCGAACTATTGAGACTACAAGCCATAATCGATAGTTGATGTTATATTTTAAACGATACGTTAGTCTAAATTTAATCTAAACCGCTGTCTTCAAAATTTAGCTAGATAAAGATTCTCAAGGACGCTTTCTCATGAAATCTGATATGAAATATGCAAAAAGCGTTCTTTGGCCGCCCCTTGTGTAAACCAACATATAGAAACTGTGTAGATTTTAGTATGTAACGCGAGTCCATCGAGGGAACTTTATTGAATTTAGGTTACCTGGCAAAGGGTTCTGTACATAAAAATCGTGCTTTACAAGCGCTATGTGGAAGTAATTCATCAGCTACTTAGGCTTCCTTTAGTGATAGTGGTGCAAAGATACTCCGTAATCACGTGAAAGTAAGACAAACAAACAAACATAGACGTATTTATAATAGTAATATGATGTATGATGATATGAATGATGCATAATCGTCAACGTAGATTTTGCAAAAGGCATTTTATACAAACTAAAGTACACAAGACTAAAAAAACTCTAGACATTGCATAACCACAACGCTGTAATTTCCCTGTGATTCGCTAATATAGTTTCTTGTCGTTTGCTAAGTGTTGTTAATGAACTTTGTAATTGTTAGCAGTGAATACATTTGGTGGATTTATAGCAATGAGTAACAGCACGAATTGTTAAATATTTCTGTAACTTGAACATAGTTATAACGTGACTTCGCTTATTTTATTTATTTTTTTAATGATTAATCATTTATTTAAAAATAGTAACAAATAAATAGATGGAATTTAAATATAAACTAGAACTAGAAAAAATTGGGACCGCGTGGCAAGGTACCCAGAACGCTGGCAGCGTTTCCTCGCTGGATGCAGATACTTAAGCGTTGAGAGAGGATACAGCCAGCTCACGGGTCACCATTATTTTATTCTGTAAGGTTTAATGTGGGATCACTCAGGCCGCAGTCGAATATTCTAATAGTTTTTAACCGCCGACGAGAAACTACAGGTGTTATGTGTTTGACGGCGTTATGTGTGTAAACGCGGGGACAGGTTCTTAGACATGTTTCATGAAAATCGGTTATGTCGATATTTAACTTCTACGACATCATAGTCTTTCGAGGGTTTCTAGAGTTTTCTAGATTGTCAATTTTTTTTATATTGCGCTCGGGTATAGGTTGCCATGTTTGTTGGAAATCAGATTAGCTATTTTGAAGATATTTACCTTTTTGTCTGGATGATATAATCGCCTGTTTTCTCGGTGGTGATCCTGGGATGGATGATCACTGTTTTGATACCAGTTGTTTTGCTTGCTTGCTTCTGCAGTGCTTCGGATTCGGAGGCTGTTTTTGACTGAAAGTGATTGCTCCAAGCCATCCATTTATCCTCACCTAGACGTACGAAGCTGGTTCCAGGAAGGTGGATATATGGCCGTTGATGTCAGTAGGTAGAATCAAGGAGGCTTTTTATTAAAAAAAAGGAAAGAACAATAATCCTGTGGGTTTCTTTCGTCGCTTTTTTTCTAACAGATGAATTATCTTTTCGAATGGATAGTAGCTTGGACATATTCACTGACAGAGAAATGCTTAAGCCCTATTTTTAATACCAATAGATTTAAATTGACATTCATTAAATGATCTCACGTTGAAAATAAGCGCTTGAAGTCTGAAGTCTGATTGGAAAGATTACGTAAGCATTATATGTATAGATATATTATCTGTAAATATAATATAAATTAGAATATAAATATTGGTAACTATTAAGATAATTTATTTAGATATTTGTCAATTAAGTTTATAATTATCTGCTTAAGTGTATTCTTGTGTACGCCCAAAAACTATGTTTCATACAATTTTAGGTCGGCTGAAAAAAATCCCTGATGGTCTAAATCCGTCCTTGCACTGACAAAACTTGTGTTACTTTGTATAATAAAGCGTTTACAAACAAATAAACAGACAATAGGTTTTAATGAATTTTAAATTTTTAAGTAACATTTCGGTAGTAGTGAGCGTATACAACATATTTACTCAACTTTAGAATTTAATGCAGCTTAAGTAACGAAATTTTTTCCAACGACATGGAGAGAGAAAAGTCCCAAAAATTTGCATTATTTTTAGGAATGTCTCCAGCGACAATAATAAATTCTCTAAATCCCTGTTGGTAGGGAAAGTCGAATTCCGGGAATAGATCCCTAAGCCGCCTATTTTAACGTGGAAGTTAGATTTTTCCGTAAGTGAAGTATCACGCTTTCGTTGGTCTGTCATAATGCGAAAGAATGGATTCACTATAGATTTGTAGAAACTCTGACTCAATAGATAACAAAGAAGTAATTACAATGAAGCAGTCGTGGCACAGTCGCATTCGCTATTCGTTTTCGATTAGCGAAGTTAATGTCTGGCGCGGTCAGTCCTTGGATGGGTGACCACTAGTGGCATTTTAATACGTGTGCTTCCGTGCTTTGGAAAGCACGTTAAATTGTCGGTCCCGGTTGTTTTCAAAGTCGTTAAGCCAAGTCGGTGGCCCGCAGGGGCGGCTTAAAAACACTGACTGTCAGGTGGCCACTAGTCTCACACAAATCCACCAATCCGCACTGGGCCCGTGTGGTGGATTATGGCCCATACGAGGGTAATGGGAGAGGTCCCATTCACAGGAGGCTGTGCCCCAAGAAGGGGAAGTGTAAGGTTTTTGATGATGAATTACAAATAAAGATATATAATAATTTTGTAATGTTAAAATCTTTTTTTTTTTTAAAGAGCAACCTCTCGAGTTTCTTGCTTGTTCTTCTCAGGGGAAAATTTCCTTTTGAACAAGCAGTAGCTTTAAAAATGTAAAATCTGAGTATTTTAAGTGTACCCTGTGTACCTACAAAATAAAGAATTTTTGATTTTGATTTTGAATATCAAAATTTAGGAAACTCCCGAGAGGCAATGATTGTACCATCCATATATAAAAAGCAACTCTGTTAAAAGCTGAATATCTTTCAAACGGTTAAACCCTCTTTCATCAACCATCTTGTAAATATCAGCTTTCAAAAATTATAAATAATTGTCACAGTTCAACCATTTTTGCGCAACAATGGCACACACAGACAGACAACTTTTTTACAAGCTTTTAATTTGCAATGTTCGTATGTCAGTAAGTAATGTAAATAGATTCAGCTGAAATTATGCATATTTATTTAAGATCGGTGACAATGCAATATTATGGTACCATCGAGCTGATCTGGTGATGGAAAGTTGTAGGGACTGGAACTCAGGCGTGACTTTATCTATGTATGTATGTTCACCCAATCCCATAATATATCCAACTTTTAGTGTTCTGTATGAAAACGAGGACTAAAGAACCCTGATGTCGCTTTCATCTCCGCTGTCTGATTATCATATCAGTAAGCAATTTCCTATAATTTGAGGTCATAGCTTTGTGAATAGGTACAATAGATAATAATTACCCAATTATATTTTAAGCAAAAAAGCCCTTAAATATGTTATTTTAACTTAATATAAAAATGAAATATCATCCGAAGACACTGCGAAGTAAAAAATCCTGAACTCTACAATCTACTGAGATGTGGTCGAAGATGAAGAATCATTCTCAGCCACATCGTCACTTTCTATCAGGTAAGATTGCGGTGAAACGCGTATCCAGTCAGTCATTTAAAAAAAACCTGGAACAGGTAATGCAAATATAAATACCTACTAGAATTCCGCGTGGATCTCGAAATGAAATATAAACTAGCACTTGTATTATAATTTCTTTTAATGCACAACGGGTTAGCACTTAACCTCAATCACACCTGATGCTAAGTGAAGATGAGGCCAAAAGTGGAAGCGTACTCACCCGGAAACCCCATCTTATTTGGGGGACTGGATATAAACCTTCCGGATGAAAAAAATCCTAAAACCATATTGAAATCTATTGAGCAGTTTAGAACAACTAGCGGACACACAGACAGACGCGAATTCATTATCCGCTATTGTTTTATACAATTTAGAGCTTAGATATATCTCCGCCAGAGTTAAAGAAGTTTATTTGCCTAGTATAGAAAGATATAAAACAATATCCCCATGATCTAGTTAAAAAAGATACCTAGTGGTAATTTAAATAGAGGCGTTTCCAACTATCTAGTCTAGACTATTATTCCATCAACATACAAGATCATAAAACCAGAGAAGCGTGTTCACATCGTCATGACGTCCAACGTCGCGGCCGCATGCATAATGAACTTGAGGTAGATTCCACAGCCACAGATAATATAACAAGGTTGCATGCAGATTTTTAGACAAATTGGGATACGAAATGCCGTCCCAGGCACGAGTAAACATTTTTACGGTCTTTGATGACCCAAAAAACTGACACAGTGATCGCAAATATGAAATGTTTGCAGAAATATTTGCAATTGTTCTCCCATACATCGTTTTTGCACATCTTTGCACAGGTTTGGTAGCGTCTTATGTATTAGCTTAATCTTTGTCTCTACATGTTACCTGTTTGGTGTAGTGGTTAGAAACACTGACTGCTATACCAAAAGGTCGCAGGTTCAAACTCCTTATTATTATACAGCGTTCGATTCCCCCGAGCAGTGGGGGTTCGATCCCCAGCGGGGTACATGTTTAAGTACTCGGTTTGGTTGGAGGTAGAGTGTTTTAAAATGTCCGCCTGGCTAGCTACTACCATCTTATCTAAATCTGCCGCCAAGCAGCAATGTTAATAGCATTGTTGTGTTCCGGTTGTCAGAGATAAGATAGCCAGTCCCCTAAATGTGTTGGAGTTTCCGGGTCAATATGCTTCCACCTTCGACCTCATCTTCACTTAACATCAGGTATGATTGAGGTCAAGTACCAACCCGTTGTGCATAAAAAAAATAGGATTTATTATTATTTAAAAACATGAATCTGTATATATACAGAACAATTTTTTTAAATAATAAGTCTTTGTAGACAGTCACAACACCATCTAGTTCCACACTAAGTGACTAGGCTTGTATTATGGATACCAGGTGGTTCATATACTGCACAAATATGTTTCTTTTTTGTAAATAAATATATATATACAATAAATGAAAACATCCATAACTCGTGTACACATATACGTATTCATCATATAAACACATGCCACTTATATATATATATATCAATCTTAATAAAGTCAGGCAATTTTTACGGAGACTAAGGTCCGTGTTAATAAATCAATCTTAAGATTCAAATCGAGACCAACTTTCAATACATTTTTTTATACTGTTTAAATACTCAACAGTGGTGTCGTTTTGGATGTACACCAACTAAACTAAACTAAACTAAAACCAGTTTTAGTGTAGTACTGTCTCTGTCTCTCTGGAACAATACGATGCGACGGGACCACTCCAAAACTGCTTTTAGTTTAGTTCAGTTCAGTCCAGTCCAGTCCAGTCCAGTCCAGTCTAGTTCAGTTCAGTTCAGTTTAGATGGTGTAATCCGATTCGACACCATTGTATGTCAAGTACTAACTTAGTTCACATCGATCTTGCGAACATGGGCACTTAGGGCTATAATTGGTTGCAGCACCTACAAAGAATATAACCAACGCTTCTCTGCCCGTGGGTGTCATAAAAGCCTACTAAGGGATTTTCCACCAAAAAAACATCTACCTATAGTATTGCACGTTTTATCGGTAATGAACTCGCATGTGTCACGTGTGCATTTCTGTAGTATATTTAGAATGCTGAACCGTTGATGTTCTGTCAAGCATTAAATTTTTTAGTATTTGGAACACCCAAACGCTTGGGATATTTCTGACCACCCTATTTGGGATAAAGGTCGTGACTTCATGTATATATGACTCTAATGTACGTAATATTGACAGCCGTCGTATCTCTCAGAAAACCGATTTAACAACTTATATCATTGAATCATATTTGACTCTAATTCCAGTAATGCTATGTGAATTTATCCTTTGTGGACGGTCTAGTAAATTCCCCGAGGCTTTGCATCCTATTAAAATTAACCAATCATACCCATCACTCGCGGCAATGTATTCATGAACGTGTTATTTAGATTTGATGATGCTAATACTTAGTAATGTAACTTAATTAAAAATACCTTACCTGGGCACCAATCGAAGCACATTCATTCAACAATTTGTAATGGCAATTAGCGGTGGTAAAAAAGAGGGTAAGGAGAGTTTCGTTTATATAGGTACCTACCTACACTGACTGTATATCAAGTTCTAAGAGATTATTTATACTGACCCGGAAACCCCATCTTATTTGGGGGACTGGCTATCTTATCTCTGACAACCGGAACACAACAATGCTATTAACATTGTTGTTTGGCGGCAGATTTAGATAAGATGGTGGTAGCTAGCCAGGCGGACATTTAAAATGCCCTACCACCAACCAAACATGTACCCCGCTGGGGATCGAACCCGCGACCTCCAAATCGTAAATCCCATGTTGTTTACATTGAGGTTAAATCGTCAAAAAACTCAATTGTCTAAGTAATTTATACACAATCGATTGACATGTGTTGTTATACGCTGTGTGTTACATATAATGTTATATCACACACCTTTTCCGGCAAATATTCGGGCGCAATGATTTCCGAAAGGAGGATTAAGCCTATGTGATATCAATGCCGAATATAGGGAGACCGATATCGATACTAAATCTGCGACAAAAGAGCGCCCGTATATAAGATAAGACATAACTTACGTCGATCGTCTGGGGCTAATGATGATAGCTCATAATTCCGTACAATGGAGGATGACGAAAACAGACGTTTGGTAACTTTCTTGTGCTTTATTAACCTTGGCTATAATAAATCGATGGAATATCCGTATTTTTATATAGGTTGCCAGGAACTTTATTGGACATATGAAATCATATTATGTCCATTTGATATTGATAAAATAACAGATGAGGACTCCTATTAAGTAATTACATTTACGTATGGTACTCTTTTTTATACAAAAAATTAAATTTACTGCAGGAATTGTGAGGCAAAGTGTCTGAGTGATGTTCATGTGTGTGTATGTACATGTGTGTGCGTGTGAGCGCAGTGCGTAGGCGTTCCAGTAACGTCTAATAATGCAGGATCTGCAGCCGCAACCGCTGAGAACCTCAAACCGCGCAAATATGCTAGTCTCAGTGGAGATTATATTTTGGCTCCGTTTGGGGTGGAAACCCTTGGGCAGTGGGGGCCAGGCGTTCATTGTCTTTTTCGAGAGAGATATCTAAGCGTCTGATCGAATTAAGCTTCAAATGATCGAAAGGCTGGCTTCTATTTCGCTCAGAGACTAAATCTGGATGTCCAAAGAGGAAACGCCCTTAGCCTCTTAGGCACGCTTCCGTTTCAGCAAGATCTGAGACAAATTTTTTATTTAAATTTATTATTTTAATTTTATATGTATATTTGGAAAGACGGAACAATGTATTTCGACACGAAAAATATATAGTTATGTTAGATTAATATATAATATAAATGACTTATAACGCTTTGGTTGTGATAACTGTTAGGTTATAAATCTGCAAATTAATAAATGAATTATTATTTTATGTAGATATTTTGATATTTACTTGTTTATGTATATCTGCGTAAACCAGGAGTAACAGTATTGTTACTATCGCTTTCGTATTTTTGGGTCAATGGTGTCGATTCGGATGTACGCCAACTAAACTAAAACCAGTTTTAAAGTAGTACTGTCTCTTTCTCCCTGGAATAGTACGATGCGACGGCACCACTCTAAAACTGGTTTTAGTTTAATTGGTGTACATCCGAATCGACTCCAATATCTAACTGGGGATAATGTTACACTTACCTTGTCTCTGTGTCTCTATACACTATGACCTTCCATCATTTGGCTTAAGGCAAAACCTTGACTCGTATGTAAACAGCATACGACTCCAAGCAACATCATTCTAATCTGGTATAAACGATCAACGTGCTCCTGCTAGCTATGGCTTGAAGAAAGAAGGCAGGTAAGTGAGCTTTTATTCTATCCTTACGTGTAGCCTAGGAGTCTTATATTTCCAAGTCTGTCGGTAACGTCAGACATTAAGGAAAATAACAGATTTGGAATCTCGAAACGGTTGGGCCACTTGCTTGATGTAACCAATTTTAAAGATTTGGGATTTGAGCTACTTTGATGGTATTATTACTTTAATCTTTCAAACGATGCGTTCGTAACAAGATGTCGTCGATTTTTTTTAATAATGACACTAATATAAATAAAAAAAAAACAAACGTAAATAAAATCGGGAAATCTCCTAATTACAAACTTTTGAAAAATTGGCAGCTAATAAATTTACGACAAACGATTGGTGTAGTGGATAGTGACCCTGTCTACGAAACCAATAGTTGTGGGTTCGAATCCGGCGAGGGTTAAAATGGTTTATGTGATGAATATAAAAAAATATAAATTTATGTATGTTTGTCCGTTATCTCGTATCCATAGCACAAGTTTTGCTTTGTTTGGGACTAAATAATTGGCGTAAGAATCCGAAATAAAAAGTCGGATATTAAAGATTACATCGTAATTATTACCAAATGTGCTGGTATATGTGGACATTCAGCCTTTTCCTATAACAACAGTGGTAGGTACCTTCTCTGCACGGCTGCGCCGGTAGTCGGCACTCTACATGACTCTATTACTACCTTGGACCTTAGACTAACTAACCAGAGGTATATGTGGGTAGTACACAAATAATCCTTTTTTGTTCTTCTCAGGAGAATATTGCATTTTGAACAAGCAGTAGCTTAAAAAATGTAAAATTGACTATTTTAAGTGTAAGAATAAGAATCGTTTTTTCTTCTTCAATTTAAGAGCTATGCTCTTGTCGGTGGAGTAACGACCATGTCTCTCTACTTTCCGCCCTCGTTTTAACCTCTTGGTAAGAATCGTTTATTTGACCCATTTAGCGACACACATATTATTATATTATACATGTATAACGGTGAATAGCAAATTGACATAATGGAATTGGGACCGAGACAAAAGTAGGTACACAAAACAGTTTCATATGATAGGATGAGTGAGTAGGTACTCCTATCTCATAGCACAGTTTACAAAAATAAAAGTAAAAAATAGGCACCTATATAGGTACCTAAGCAAAGTTTCACTAATAGACTTAAAGTATTTAAAAATTAATTTTCGGTGTCGCAAAGTGGTGTCAAAGAAGGTCTCCTACTAATAAGTTGCAGTCTAGAAATTAGACTACAACGCTGGTTTTCAGTGGAGTCTAAGCTGAAACACGGACGCCGATCGAACACTCTGTTCTCTGTGTACCTCCAAAATAAAGCATTTTTGACTTTGACTTTGTATTTCTCCAAATATTATGTCCACCAATGTATTTGAGAGATCACGCCAAAATTGTAAAACAAAAATAAAAACCCGACTACGGTTATTTAAACCTATAAGAAAATAAAAAATTAGACAAAATCAGTCAATTGATTTAGACTGGAGTACTAAGCCTAAGTCCTTAGGAGTACTGCCGTGCTCTTGGTCTATTAATGATATTGGAGTAAATTTGTTTACGCGACCTCCAACCCCGACCTAAATTAATTGAGTTATTTCGTTTTGTTCTTGATTGTCAGGTAGGAATTTATAAGCGTAGTTGGGTTTTAGACCTATTATTTGACACCTATCTTGAATTATTTGTTGTCAAGTATGACAAAATGGCTGCTAGCGTCCGTCTTATGGGATGACGTTTTACGAGGTCATAACCCTTGTACAACTCTAACGACACATAATTTCTTCAAAGAGACTGAGGCGTTTAGGCTATATGTGGTAACATATGTACATACATGTATAGAGACGTGTCAAATACAATTATCATCCTTTTGGATTCGCCGTAGTCGGGTATAAATTAGCCACGGGTAAAAAGTAGATAAAAATTTCCAGCGGCAATCCTTTTTACGGAAACATTTTACGATCCTTTTCCAAAATTCCATATTCTTTATAATTATATTATTTTAGTTATTTTAACCAATGTTCCATTTCCAAAGATGATTCTTAGAAACGAGCCCTTTGATGTTTTATATTACAGTAAAAACGTAATATTTCTTTAATTTGAACGAAAATGTTTTGTGTAACATCCTGGAAAGACATTAAGCACATCCCTCGCTGTAATAAAATGGAATCCGGACAGATCTTGAAAATAATTTGTAATTTTACATAGATATCTACGAAATGTAATGGGACTAAGAGTTCATAGTCCGATTTCAGCATAAATTATATAGCATTAGTTCTACGAGAAAACCAACTCAATTAAAATTTTCCATGATTTTTATTTAAATTTGCAATAAGTCTTTTCAAGGAAACCAATCGACATTCAAAAATTTTGGGAATCATTCTCGTAATTAGCATTACTTACTCTACATAAAATTTACATTCCGAATATTCCTATTTCTTTGGCGGGAAGCGTAATTAAAATTTCTCATTAAATTCCATAGCTTGAATTGTTGGATTTTTCTCTTAGCCTTCTTACCTCTGGAGTCACGAAAACCCCGACGTTTTCCTCTTTAGATAAAAAGTGCACGTCGCCGGCGTCATTTACGTCACCCTCGATTTTTGTCGTAGATGGACGGCGTGTAATAAAACTGAATGTTATCTTGCTAATTTTTTTCTCTCGCCTCAAACCCGCCGGCCGTTGGGCTATAATCGAAATCTTTTGAGAACAGAAACGATTATGAGCGAGACTTGGCATTTCTTCTGGAAATCGAATCGCTGTACATTTTCCTCGGGTCAGAAAGGGGCAGATGGAACAATTTATTTGTCATGTTTTTGGATATTTTGTCGTTATATTCGTATCATTTAATTTACTTTTACATTTTCAGTACCTATATTATCTAAACTATGTTATAGGTAAATGCGAAAGTTTGTCATTCATAATTTTAGATAAAGATATGATCGAGCGTTAGTCGTAAAGGGTTATAAGACGAAAGCGAGTTCTTAAGTATCGTGAGCAAAATACATTATCACGGTCCAAAATATTTATTTCGAAGGAAAAAATTTCAACTTCCATACAAAAGGCGAAATATTTTACTTATGGGAACGTCTTCTGCTCGTGATGTCTTATACGAGTAACCCTACTTTCGGCTTAGTACGGCCTTTTCGACCAACCATATAGAAGTCATTGTCATGAAATAAAAATTCCTCAAGGTAGTGACAGGTCACCGCCGTTCCAAGGAACGTGATTCTACCTATGACGTAAACATATTATTATGTTTCATAATCTTTTTTATTTTCATAGTACTAGCTTTTCAACTTTATCGCGGATGTTTAATTTATTTATCCCATAGAAACAACTCACTTTATCGGGATAAAAAATATCCTATTTCTTAATCCATGGTATGTTCTATCTATATACCAAATTTTATCCTAATCCGTTCATCCGTTTAGCCGTAATTGAGCAAGAAACAAACAAACGAACTTTCAGACTTTCGTATTAGTTAGATTTTATGTCAATATTGAAGATCAAAATTGGGTAGTAAAATAAATGTAAATGACACATTACTAATTTTAACGTCAATAAAATGAAACCAGTCAATTGCATAATACATTTGAAAAAAACATTATCTTCCTTTTTGGGTAAAAAAAATAAACTGTAACACTTTTTCCATCAATCATCCATCATTAATTGAAATCAATTAATAAGTATAGTTCTTATATGAACTCATAAAGAATGTACAGCTTAAGATTTCATTTTATACATACATAAAGTCACGACCTTTATCCCAAATGGGGTGGCCAGAGATATCCCAAACATTAGCGTTTGGGTGTCCATTAACCAAAGGTATTTATTGCGCGACTAAAATTCGTCATTATTTTGGTTGAATCAGTGGGTCAGTAATGCGACCCGGGACCGTTTGCAATCCGGCCCATTCATGAAGGAAAGGGCGGGCATAATAAAATCTGTTTTAACTTCATGGACCCATTCATCAAATCACCATTTTTTTTAACTATATTATATACTCTAAATAAAACGTTTATTACATCGTTCGAGAAATGATGTTTCAAGATAATAAACTTCGATTTGATTATTCGTGATTTTGATGCATCGAGGTTGTGAAATGTTGGGCTCATAATTTGCTAGTTTTTAGGTATTTTCGATCTCGTGGCATTGGATTGCGAGAGCTGAACCCTAATTTTGCTAGTATTTTTTTTTATGAACTGAATAAGCTCTTAACAATATTCTCATCCGCTAAAAAGAAGTGATCGAAGATGTAGCAAGCAATCTCAGTAAGTGCCTCAACACTATGTTCTTAAAGATTCCGAGTTGGTAGGATTTTGGAAAACAATTGAATAGTTATTACATTGAAATAATTAGGTAGTACTGGCAGCTACATCGAGCAGTGAATTAGCCTTGCCATTCAAAGGTCATGTCACCAGCCTTTTGGATACCCTCGGTTCGGTTGCTCGGTTCAGACCTGGAACACGTTTTCTACCTTGCATAGTTATGAGAGTAAAGAGCGTGTTCGGATCTGTTTTCATGTTTTTGCTTTTTACTTTGTTTTAAGTTACTCTTAAACAAGAGTTTATATTATCATTAAGTATTTATTACAAAAGTAGGTGCCCACTACATTTCCAGATATGACTGAACAATCAACGTAAAATTGCAAATTTATTGATAAATAAAAAACCCAATTTCATTTCATTAGAATCCCAAGTGCTTCCTGAGCTTAATCAAGGGGGGAGGGTGTTTTACACAATTTGTAGCCCTATTTGACCCTCAATAACGGTCAACAGGGTCCTGTAATGTCGTTTTTGTTTTAAAAAACGAGCTTCATTGAAGTATATAGGTGGAAACACGCGTCGTCCGAAATTGGGGGAGCAAATTGCCGTGTAGACCCTTTATGAAACAATTTGTTGACGGCCCGCAGTTTCAATTTAGGTTATGGTTGCGATTATTTGAAAATAGTCGTCAATCAATCAGGGAACCAGCTTCTGGTTACGTCAGTGGTCTTAATTTAGGACTAATCATTTATACAACGATTTGCTCTTTGCTTCGAAGTTGTCTGAAATATTTATTATTATTATCAAACAATTGTATTGTACAACATTAGGTATGATTTACATCTAATTTAGTACCGCTTACCTTTTGTTTGTGAAAACTAGTCCCTTTAAAAAAATCCTTATTACATAAGATAAAGGTTGAGAACACTAGTTGTTAAGAATGAATCTTGTAGTCTTATTTTATACTTTATAGATCCTGATTAAATCGAATTATCCCTTCCGATGGAGTCGATGCCAATGCTACATTGGTTATAAAAAGGTTGCCCATAATGGCTAGCAGAAAGACGCTGAAGGCGATGACGTCAACTTCAGCGTCTGATTAAAGGTCTTCGAAGGGCGAATGGATATTTCCGATAGCCAAGAGCTAATAATATCATTTATCTTTGTACTTGTACTTTATTTTCTGCAAAATTTTACTTGAAATACAGAAAATGTAAGTATAAATTGAAAATTTTGAAAACACCCCAGCAACTAAGACGTGATTATCTATGGTTTCATTATTCAACTTGCAAATACCTATGAAAATTTAAATATGTAAATAATTTTAGTACTACATATTTAACTACTACCTCTATATTGTATCACTCTGTATAAGAACAAATTACTCCCAAAATTCTGTCTTGCATCGTTGTTCAGATACAATGCTGAATACGTGAATGTAGACTTATTCTTTCTATCCAGAAATCAATAGATTAACGAAGTTAGACTTCAATATACCACACAACATCTAATATAATATTAATATTTAACTACTTATATTTAACTCTCCCCGCGCCGGCACATACACTCTCACACAAAACCTACATCTACACAATGCACTACACACCACACAACACTCTTTCATATTTCTGGTTTAACTTGTTTTTTTTTTAACACTTTATTGTACACACATAAAGAAATGGTCATTAACAAATATTTTAGAAAAATGTACAAAGGGCGAACTTATCTCTATAAGAGATCTCTTCCAGCAAACCCGTGAGACCGAAATTTGATATAAAAGGTAGACATAAAGTGTACCGGAAACGAAGAAACAAAAAATGTTAAATATCATATAAAAGAATAAAACCAAAATAATAGTTTTAAGTATTAAATAGACCGATTATAAACATGTAAGTATAGTGGTAGTCTTATAATATTGCAACTGTAGAGGTTTCTAAAAGCGTAACTCTGTTATTGACACAGCCAAATTTAAAGTGTTTTTCTTTTGGTATAATAATTATTGTGCAGTAGAGATACGCTATAAAATAAATGAATAAATAAAATATGGAGAGGAAACATATCAATAGCCAGTGTAATAGATAACCTAAATATAATCTACTAATCTATGAACTTAGAGAATTGAATGATGATGATCAGGTACGTGATGCAAACGCTGACGTAGCTCAAAGGCAGCGTCATGTTCAGCTTGACGATGCCCCACAGAGCATACGTGAATCCATTCTCTTCAGTCAGTTTTAGAAACGCTTTCACCTTACGACGATCGAATTTTTCTGCACACAAAATAAAACCAATGACACTACAGATATGTCATAACCAATAACAATACAGATATTAAATGTGTCGAACTATGATACAGTTATGTATAACGCTAGAGAAATGTTTCAATGTGCATAATAATTTTATCAGGTGGCTCCGTAACACATTGAATATGTAATGGATGATGTATCAGGGAATCATAGTTCAGTGGAGACTGCTAATATAATAAAAATACTTCAAACTTGTATTGGTGAAGACTTTACACTAAGTCGTTATGGGATTTTAAACACTGCACTCGAGAAATTAAACCTTAATAATTCCGACCGTGTTTTAACCATTCATCAAAACTCCTGATGGTCGTTTTGTATTTTTTAGTATTGGTGAAAGGACCCTCTATGAAAGTCCACCACTGGGTACGCTGTGTTCAAAATTTGTGTAGACACTGACAGACTCTTTAATTATAAAAATTATTATCTACGGAATTAGCGGTAATGAAATTTATAATAACTCACCAAGTGGAAAATTATTAACAGCATTGCAGAGCATCGCACGTATAGAAGTAACTTGACTAGCCGTGATACTTGAGATTAGGCAAGGTATAATTACTAAAGTAGCATATTTGATGCACCTTATTAAAGCCAATGACATTAATGTTGTTTCTAACTGAAAAATAATAAAAAAATAAGTATACATTTTGTGTTATTGCACCAATCCGACTTCTTAAACCGCTTCACAAGTTCGTCGAATTATAAACAAACAACAAAGAGCAATTTTTGATATTTATTGAAGGAGGTGTTTTCTATCAAATTTTCACAAATTAGGTCATAAATAAAAATAGAGTGTTGAATTTGCAAAGTCGGAAATTCGAAATAGGGTCAACTTCAATTTCAATTAAAAACAAAAGGACGTCCCTTTCCTGTACTATCCTAGAATTAGTGTAATACCATTAAAAACTTTGCTCCAAAAATAGTAGACGAGTGTCTGGAATATGTCGGGTAACGACAAAAATGCATATAACTGCATTTTAGATACTACAATATCTAAAATGCAGTTATGGCTATTGGCGATGAAACTCTACTTTTGCTAGGAAATCCTCTCGGAGTCCATTAATAAACTCACATAACGAGGATAGAATAATAACAATTACGCTAGGATGTGTCAGTTCTAAAATTCAAAAAGCACAGTTAATGTTTCATGTATTTACCCGGCTACGACAAAGCCAATGAGAGGTACGAACTTGGCTGACTATGTGTGTGATTATATAAATAAAAATAAAAGTATAAAACCAGAATATGAAAATTATTTTGTGAAAACGAAATGTTTAAGGATTTGTCTACTAGTATAAACTTTCACTCATTGATGAAGAAATAGAATAAATAAACGTAATAAATGAATATACTTATACAATTCTGTTATAAGTGTGTAATACTGACAATAGCTTGAAATGAATGCTAGATTACAAGCGAACGTGAAACATCGTATAACATCAATCAAATACAATCAATTATTAAATAGATTATGGAAATGTTCAAACGACATAGCCATGTAAATTGTCATAAAGTAGATACGCACCCAAGTTTCTGAATCTGGAAATTCTTCTTTAATATAAAATACATTATTTTTAAGTATTATTACTGTCGATACACTTGACGTAAAAATCATTGTAACAATCTGAAAATAAACATTTATAAACCTTTTCAAAATGAAGCAATAATGAATCTAAAGCTACTATTTGACTCACATTTACCTGAAAACTCATGGCCGAGTTAAGTTTAACAGCAGCTTTATGTAATAAATCATAAGATTTATATATATCATCAATATCAAGTTGTATATTCATCGATAAAGATTGGCATCCATCAAATTTTTCAACCACCAAAAATGTTTTTGCGACATGAGCTTTTACAATGCAAACTCTGTTATGAATTGACCTCATCAATGTCCCGAAAAACACTTCTTCACAATCGCATACAACGATCGTAAAATAAATTATTGATACCGAGAAATCAAAAAAACCTTCTATCAAATAGCTAAAGAAAAAGAATTCTATCAAGCCATAACTGATACTTAACAATATGAGATATATGGAGTTAGAAATTGGGTTTGTGATAGTTATATCTTTTTGAATGTTTAACATTTCATCAAATTTTTCAAGACGTCGAAAACAGCTTTCTAGGTCTTTCTGTTGACATAAAGACGCGTGCGAAACTAAAATGAAAAATTGGATGCAGCTAACTTGCTGATAAATGAGATAGGATCCAGCTAAGTCTTTCAGTATAAAGTAGTAGAATATAAAGGTAATTAGCACCAAACTATGGAAGTAGCAGAACCATAGTAAAACTTTATTCTTTCGAAACAAATATACGCGATTTACTCCGAGAAGCGCTTCAATGATGATTATTAATTTTAACCGCTGCACAATGATCAAGCCTATAGTTACAAAGTTGTTTTGCTTTGGTGGTGATACACCAGCCGGTACTACTTTTGAGATCTGTATATCACTCATATTTATGACTTCGTCCACAAGTGAGTAATAAATAAGACTTCATAATTCCTGTAAAATCCTCATTGGGGTGAAATAGATATAAATTTTAATAAACGTAATGGTCCAATAATTAATATACTTCATTGAAAATTCTATAATCAAATAGCTTTCACTTCATATAATTGTTGTTGGAACTGGTAATTTTGATTATTGCCTATATACAAAATGTATAGCTATATTGATGGTAATATTATTATTGATTATGTAACACACTTTGTATTTTCTATTTAGTTATTACCTATAATCAAACATTTTACA
This sequence comes from Oegoconia quadripuncta, assembly GCA_949316235.1. Taxonomy (NCBI): domain Eukaryota; kingdom Metazoa; phylum Arthropoda; class Insecta; order Lepidoptera; family Autostichidae; genus Oegoconia; species Oegoconia quadripuncta. The sequence continues at coordinate 7,130,957 of OX438754.1, forward strand.
AAAGTTCAATTTTACAAGACAATCTATCTCTATTTTTGACACAAACCCAGTTTATCACAACCACATACCTGTTAATAAATGTTATCAATAAACGTCAGCTTGCTGTGTAGCTGAAATTCCGAAAGTATTTTTTTTTATGTATTGATCAAAATATTTACATTTACAAACCTTTTACAATTCCATCTTACGGAAACCTCATCGTTTTATGTGTTGATGGTGAGTTCACAATCCTATCTTTACTATTGCATTGTCTGGCAGGGTTTATACTTCAAAATGTAGCTTACATCGTTATATTTCAAAAAATGTTTTTTTAATATAGTAACTTTATCTTTATTTATTTAACATGAATGCGCAATTAGTTAATGATTTTCGGTAATATATATGTACAGTGATAATTCCTCAATACCATTCAGGTTGACATTTTGGTAAGTTGAAAGTTAGTTGCAAGACATCTTAAGTTTTGTGCGCGTACAATAAGTATTCGTCCTCTAACTTTGCAAGTTTTATTTAACTAAGATTTAATACGCGAGCTTTGCCTATGATTTGGATTACGCACAATACTGAAATACATATCTACTGCTCAAACCAACGTGGAGAAAAAAACAAAATTCTTCAGTTCTAAAACAGTGTCTTAGGACATCCATGCTTTTCTATGAATAATACAAGATACTGGAGCAGTCACTGACTCAAGAGAGAGCCACATACATCATATTACTTAGAGGTTTATCTAGATATATTAGTGTCTTGTGGATGATGAAGATAATACCGAAGGTGGACTCACTCTCATCCAGAGATCAGATTTTCGTGCACTTAAGCACAATATCTATAAAATTTGTCATTTTTACCCGACTGTCCCAGGAAGGTGGCTCATATGGCATGATCAATTTTGAAGTGCAAGGTGTCGTTAGATTCGACGCTGTCTCCAAATTGTCATAAAGCACATTTCACGGTTAATCGATTTTAGTGATTGCTGTTTTGTTTGATAGGGTTTCATCATCAGCCCGTAAACATCCCACTGCAGGGATATAGGCTATCCCTCGTATAATGAGGGAGTATAGGCCATAGTCCACCACGCTGGCCCAATGCGGGTTGGCGACTTCACATGACGTTGAAGTCTATTTCTCAGGCATGCAGGTTTCCTCACGAGGTTTACTTTACCGTTAATAAGGTTTATCACCAGGTAATCCCGTATAAATTTGGTTGCGATCTGATAATGTACTCCGGAGATAGAGAGTGGAACATTTCTGAAGTCGCTTGCTTTGCTAATTTTTGGCGGTTCAGTTATTCAATATATACATACATACATACATAATGTCACGCCTGTTTCCCGTTGGGGTAGGCAGAGACCACAGACTTCCACTTGCTACGATCCTGACACACCTCTTCTGCTTCCTTCACTCTCATAAGGTTGTTCATACATGCTCGTCGGTTTTGGGTACTCTTGACTTAGTTATTCAATACTTTATATTATTATTCTCCTATATGTTCGTTGAAAAATAACAAGACTGTCTTGTCTATCGACGTTAAAATCTCGTGTGCGCGAAAATCGAGATTCACAGTTTTAACTTATTGAAGGAATCACACAACGAGTTGACGATTGATCTCAATCGTACTTGATGTTAACTGAAGATAAGACTGATGACAACTGGAATTCAACATTAAATAAATAAATAAATATCCTTGAGCATGCACACAATGCCAAGCAACTATTGGCTTGTGTTGTGAATACCAGATGGTTGATATACTATTTTTTTTTTGTAAATAAACACCTATTATAGAAGAAAACATTCATAACATGTCCGTGTTCATCATACAAACATATGCCACTACCGGGATTCGAACCTGCGACCTTTTGGTGTAGTGGTCAGAGTTTCTAAGCACTACACCAAACAGGTTGTCAAACATTGATAATACATCTCATTATTAGTTGCAAACGTATGATGGCGATGTCAGATGGACATTTATAGATGCATTTTCTCCTTATGTTGAATCTAACGTTTTTAATAGACTCGGGGGTCTGTTGAGACTTGATATGATGCATGACATTATGTGACATATAGAAAACAACATTTAACCTCTTCAAACAGTAAGTTTATTAGATATAGATAATATGTGACATACAAAAGACAACATATAACCTCTTCAAGCATTAAGTTTATAATTTACAAAATGCGGTAATAACTACGTTAGTCTTAAAACGGGGCTGGCCTCCGGTAGGCTAAAAAACAGATTTATCTCTTTCCAATATACTGGAAATAACTTATATAGTGAATACCACTTAACATTAATCCAAGAACTTCGAGAACTGTATGAAGATGACCAAGTACGTAATGCAGATGCTCACATAACTTAAGGGCAGCGTCATATTGAGTCTGATGACGCCCCATAGAGCGTATGTAAACCCATTCTCTTCAGTCAGGTGAAGAAAGGCTTTTACCTTACGACGCTCGATTTTATCTGAAAGATGAACGTAATATCACCTAAATCGTACCAGTTTATTTATTTTTAGTTATAATGTGAAATTGTCGTAACATAAAAGATGTAATAACATTAACTTGTCTCTTCCTGTGGGTGTTGCAATAGATGATTAAGGGATTGACAACAGAATAGCATAAATCACCTACCCAGAGTGATTTGAGCAATATTACTTATGAAAAGCGATGTAAATCGTGCCAGTCGGAGAGGTTTAAGTCCAGCAGTGGACTTTCATCGGCTGTTAATGATTAAAATGTTAAGAAGGTAATGAATAAATGTAGAGGTTCTCACGAAATTAACAAACAGATACGAGGTTTGTACAAATTCATATAAAACTTTTCATAGATTCATAGATTTTACTAACTCGAAATCAGGGAATTATTTAGAATAAGTAGTATATCTACAACGAATGCATAGAAGTATGAAACCTGCTATTTATCTGCTAGAACTAATGACAGGTCTTCCACCAGTACATTTATCTATCGCCAAAAGAAACAACAACACAATATTATGGCTGCTCCTTTAAATTGCCACCCCGTTGGAAGGTAAAATTTTAGCTACAAGAGGAAAGACACAAAGCCACCGCAAAGTGGCAGCCTGTAGTATTCTAGCTGAGGGTTGATTTAGTTTAAAACAGAGGACAATAAGTAATATTATACAATGACATGTATAAGGTAGTGCTTTTATTGAGTGGTTGCTGTGTAAAAAATTCTATTGATGAATGAATGTATCGCATTAGATTGATGAACTACTTACCAAGTGGAAAAGTGCTAACAGCATTACAAAGTATGGTACGGATACAAGAAACTTTACTAGCCGTAATGCTTGAGACCATGCAAGGTATAAATACTAAAGCAGTGTATTTGAAGCACCTTGCCACAGTAATTGATATACATACATTAATGAACTGAAAATAGGCACATAATAAAGTTTAAAATACAATTAAGTAAGTAAACAGGTCACATTAGAAAAATTCATAAGTTTATCACTAATTATCACTTATAACAAGTTTAACTATAAGTAATATTTGGGATTTAATATAAAAAACTGTGAATTGTTTGACAAGAAATTGCATCTTGAAAAATAACATGACGTATTACGAACCCATGTTTCTAGGTTGACATAAACAGGTCACGTTAGAAAATTTCATAAGTTTATCACTTATAACAAGATTAAATACAAGTAGTATATGGGATTTAATATAAAAACTGAGAATTATTTGACAAGAAATTGCATCTTGAAAAATAATATGACGTATTACGAACCCATGGTTCTAGGTCGACATATTCTTTCGACAAATCAAACACGTTATTTTTCATTAATATTACTGTCGACAAACCCGACGTAAAAATCACTGTAATCATCTGCAATAAATTAAAAAAAAAAAATTGTATAGTTACCTTATGACAGTGTAAATTATTTATAAAGTTCAAAACATACCTCACGAGTAAAAACTGATCTACCCAATTGTCTCAATACAAACTAAATTTTGTGTATTGAAATGAACTGTTCTATAATTTGTTGGTATTGAACAGATCGATTTCTTTACTCGTGAGTCTGTATAGGTATTTACCGGAAAGCTCATGGCTGAATTAAGTATGCTAGCCGTCTTGTGTAATAAATCGTATGCTTTGTGTATTTCATTAATGTTGAGATGTATATTCATCGATAAAGTGTCATACCGATCAAGCTTTTCATTGACACAAAAAGTTTTTGCGACATGGCCTTTAATCACACTGAGTCGTTTGTGAATTGAAATCATTAGGGTCAGAAAGAACGCTTGATCAAAATCGCATACAACTATCGATACATACATAAGTGCTACTGTTAAATCATACTCTTCCAATATTAGTGTACTCAATATAATAAATTCTGTTAAAGCGTAGAAAATACTTATTATTAAAAAAGATACATATCTGGTTATTGGATTAATAATTTTTAAATTTTCACTTATGTTTAACATTTCATCAAATCTCTCAAGATGCCGAAATAACTTCTCCAGTTTTCTCTGCTGTCTAAAATTTGCATCCAAAATTATAATCATGAGTGCGAAGTATCCAACCTGTTTATAGATTAAGTAAGTTCCAATCATATCATTTACCATAAAGCAGTATATGGACAAGAGTATCCAAGCTAAACTTTGGAAGTAAGATAACCATAGTATTAAATTATTTTTTTGTAACAAATATACGCGGTTTACTCCGAAAAAGGCTTCCACAGTAATTAGAAATTTTAGTCTTTGAACTATAATTAAAGTTTTATTAAGGAAATTATTTTGTTTTGGTGGTGGCACATTAGTTGATTTTACTACGTTTAATGTTTTTTCCATATTTTTCAATATTTAGCGTCCACAATGATTGAGAGAATTTGGTTCTATGAGTTTCTTAATGGTGAATTGTAATAAACTTAATAGTCTTCCAATAATATAACTTATCGATAATCCTTTACATTAGCAAAAGTAGTAGCAGCATTTTCATTAGTAGGTAGGTATTATCATGTGTAGATAGGCATCTTTTAATGACCACAATTAAGGATAGTGTGGTATGTGGTGACAAATGAATGAGTTTGGTAGAAACTATAATTAATTAGGTGTGTTTCTTTAGTTTCATAAACCGTCTAGAATTCATTTTGTTTTTTAGTAAAAAGAACGCGGAAATCTTTTAAATGTTAGTTTATACAATCTAAAGTAAGTCTACCGCCACACTCCTCTCAATGGAACTCCAATATGCTAGGATCAATATAATTCTATGGTTAGTTTGGACCCCTTGCAAATTCAAAAAAGTAATTGGCAAAGTAAGTAGGAGTTTTCCACTTCCTCCTTTGGTAAATTGGCTAAGGCTCATTCTCTGGGGAAGGAATCCCATGTGAGCAGTAAGACTCAAAAGTTATACTTAGTAGTGTGTTAGCGACGCGACACAGAAAGGGGTAGAAGCTGATCTCTTATGTTACCTACATATAATAAAATATTTATGTAGGTAACATAAGATTTTTGACGACCTGTTTGGTGTAGTGGTTAGTACCTCTGGCCACTATAGCAAAAGGTTGCGGGTTCGAATCCCGCTGGGGGCATATGTTTGTATGATGAACACAGACATGTTGTGGATGTTTTCTTTTATAATAAGTATTCATTTACAAAAAAAAATGTATTTGTGTAGTATATCAACCATCTGGTATCCACAACACAAGCCTATAGTTGCTTACTGTGGAACTAGATGGAGCTGTGTGTATGACTAAGGATATTTTTTTTTTTTTTTTTTTATTAATGTATGTATTTCGATGTTAAAAATATAATTGCTGCTTGTATCCCAAAAATCACCAAACCGTCGTGGTGGATATTGCCCCATTCCCTCTCACAGTATAGGAAGCTCACCAGCAAAATGATGGTCATATATCTAATGCTGTCTTTTGACACGAAGGATATTCATGTCACAAGTAAAGGAAAAAATTCTGACAACAATCTTCTATTTGCAAATACAAATACATTTATTTTGCTCTAAATGTAGTACTCAGATCTCATTCACAATTATAAAGTTTCACCCATTTTTGCAGACACTGGCATGCAAGTTTTTAAATTTTTTTTTATTGTATAATATTTTGCATGTGGAAATATCATATTACTCAATTAATTTTACGTTTTCCTTCATACAGCGTTTCCAAAATACCTGTATATCGTCCTATTTAATCATATAAGATCCCTTAAAGGAGTGACTCTGGGACATATATATGACAGGTACGTAGAGGTGAGGTTCCAAGTTAGCGAGAGCCATGTCACGGAGTGAAGTAGTATTTTTTCCGCCCAAATTTTTAATGTCATTAAGTCACCCCTATAAGGTATCGCACCTGATTAAAAAGGATATTATTAAGGTAGGTTATTAAGCTAGTCAATTTAAAAATTTTGTCAATGATGATGTATACAAGCCTCTGAGCACGAATCTTGCTTTATATTCTTTATTACACAAACAAGAAAAACAAAACGGTCAGAAATATGTGCAATGACAAACTTATCTTTATAAGAAATCTCTTCCAACCAACCTACCGGAAGCTAGAGAAGTTATCCGGGACAAGGTACAAATATAAGGGCACAAGTAAATTAAATAATATAACTACTCGACAATAGCAAAAAGAAATGAAAAAAGAATACAATTTCTTGCATTTATTTTAACTTGGGATCATAATAATAATAATAATAATCTTTATTGTTAAATAATAAATAAAAAATAAAAATAATAAATCCTAATAAGACGATTGAACTAATCGACAAACTTAGAGAACTGTATGAAAATGATGAGATACGTGATGCAGATGCTCAAGTAACTCAAGGGCAGCGTCATGTTGAGCCTGATGATGCCCTATATAGAGCATACGTGAAGTCATTCTCTTCAGTCAATTGTAGAAAAGCTTTCACCTTACGATGCTCGATCTTCACTGTAAATTCATAGGGCAGTATTTCACAACAACCTCGTATTTTTAACGAAAGACATAACTAAATCGGTTACATTTTGAGGCTGGGAATATACGTCCGATTTTTCCTTCCCATAGTCTGATCCGACTAACGGAAGGTGTTGGAGTCTTTATTTTGTCAGAACATTCAATACGACCGATTCGATAGTCGGATCGGACGTCCGAGTCGGAAACAGCGCCGAGATGTTTACGATTTTATTACCGGTTTTTACTTCTTTCGCGTCAACACCAACTATATTTTTATTTTTATTTTTGCAATAAGTAAAGTAATAGTAATTCGTCGCCCATTTCTTTTTCTTTATCGTGTATAACATGTGAATACAATCAGATTGTCTGGGGCTCTATTCCGGCCGATTGTATTTGCGATTATCTGATCAGAGGTTCTATTAAATAATTTCATCGTTATCGCCATCGGTTACGTTCTGACTTGTTATTGGTTGGCCCATCGCTCGCTCGGTTATTTGACGATTTCTCATTGGTACACGTAATCTAAGGAAGTTACATAATCTAAGGGTTGATTAGACAATCGGAAACACAGTCTGACGTATATTAGCGCCCTAAGAAGTAATAAAAGTTGAAAATTATTTACAGCATTACAAAGCATAGTATGGATATTTGTATCTTCTCTAGCTCTAGATCACTCATGGTATAAATACAAACATAGCATACCTGAGGCACCTCACCAAGGCAATCGTTATGTATGCTTGTCTAACCTGAAAAGTATTTTTAAATCAAGAACAGGGGTGGAAACTAATCTAACTATACACCAGAATTACTTATAATCGACCGTCTCGGAAATAAAAACGACTGTGTAATTAATTATTCAGTAATCTTTGAAAGAAAGGAATGTAACATGCTTTAAAGAAAACCAACGTACCTAAGTTTCAACTTCACTCAAATTTTCTTCAACATTAAAAATTTTTTTTTTTCAATATGATTACTGACGACAATCCGGAAGTAAAGTTCATTATTATCAACTAAAATGTAGATTATCCTTTTAAATGGCTATATGTATGTACTCAATATAGAAATAAATATGATAAAAATTCTATTTACCGGAAAACTATTGGGTGAGTTACTCGTAAGTTTACTTGCACTCTTGTTTAACAAATCATAAGCCTTATAAATCTCACCGATATCGAGTAGCTTATTCATCGATACGTTTTCATGTCGATCAAATTTTAATTTAATCCAAGGTATATTCTACATATATACCAAATTTCATCCAAATTCGTTCAGGCGTTTCGCCGTGCTTGAGCAACAAACGTCCAAACTTTCGCATTTATAATATTAGTTAGATAAAAATTGGGTATTGGGTTTAGGTTCGACGTACATTTATTAAATTATTTTATTTTGGAGGAGGCATGAGTATTTTTACAAAGTATTAATTTCTTGGCTTTTGTATAGGTATTAAATAATTCTTTGCACAAACTTGAAGAACTTGATGGACGTCAATAAACTTCACTGAATTTGTTAAAGGGCATAGTAATAAACTTAATGGGTCTTTACTAACTTACTTTATTAAGAATTCTTTTCAATTTATATAATTGGTATTTGTTTAGGAGGTGCATGTGAGGTTATGGAATATATACATTTATACTAATATTATAAATGCGAATAACTGTTTGTGTCATTCACGTCAAAACTGCTAAATGGATATTGAAAGATGGCAGAGGAAAAGCATGGGATCACATCCGTATTTAAATACCTGTAATTGTCATTTGACGACACGACGTAACCTACTTTCGAAAAAAGTTTAGATTTTTGAAATTACAGAAATTAAAATATAATAAATATTTTTCAGTAGAGATCACCTATTGCACTGTTTAGCGTAAAAACTCTTGGGCCGTGGGGACCGGGTGCTCACTCTTTTTGGAGTGATATCTGCGCATCTGTGTGCGAAGTGAGAGTTTTCCTTCGTTTTTAACTTTACCGTCGCGTTTGCGTTTACGTGAAAACTCCCTATGAAATAAATTGTTTTGCAAACTATCCACTAGAGGCGCTACAAATCGTCACGTAAACGTGAATGCGGTAGTAAAGTTAAGTCGAAACAAAACTCACACTCCGCCGTCTCGTTGATGCATCCCACGATCGAAGTGCTGGCCAATACTTTGGTCAATGAATCAGCCTTGCTATACATTCCATTCCACCAACCAGGGCTAGTTTTTTATTTGTCGTTTTTTTTAAATACATTGTATAATTATTATTCCCATAGCTTGAAATCTTATATGAATATAAGTTATACGAGTAATAGGTACATTATATCTGTTATATTTTAAAATATTTTTTTTAATGTAATAAAGACATCTTATTTTTCAAAATACGACGTATAAACCAAAAACGAATTCTGTTGGCACATTGTTTGGTTATGGATCCTTGTAGGCTCCATTCCATAAACCGTTAAGTAAACAAAAAAACTCAGACACACAGTCAAATACACAGACAATAAAAGCGTTTGCCTTTAGGATTTTAAATAAAAGAAGATTTTAAATACGAATGCTTTTATATACTTTTTAACTTGACGTGGATAACAATCAAGTATTCTCCAAATCCTCACAAAACATGTCTCAATCGATGAATTTCGTAAATTGTATAGCGATGATGAGATAAGTGATGCAGATTCCCAAATAGTTGAGAGGCAAGGTCATGTTTAGTCTGACCACCCCAAATATAGCATAGGCGAAATCATTTTCTTGGGTCAAGTAGAAAAACGTTTTCACTTTTCGAAACTCGATCTTCTCTGAAATTAGAAGAAGATTAAAATTCTCGATCATTCTGGATGTCTCTGTGTAATGTCAATGTGTTAAGCAGGACTTACTTGAAAATTTAATAAAATTACTTAACAACGTAATACTAGTAACAATAAATCGGTAGCAAGCCCGTAACCAGGGTGTAATATGGGTGTCCACCCCGAAATCTTTGGACTTGCAAATTTAATTCCCGTCCAATGTAATATTCATTCTACGACATATTATTATGACTACTATGTCCAGTTTACACAAAGACCCAAAAATTTAAACGCTTTTGAATCTAAGAGCACCTTAAATATCACGCTGTCACTTGCATGGCGTTGACATTCAAAGCGATGGCATGAGGTCAAAACGTAAATCATTTAAGGGACAATATACAGGCTTTTATAAAAGTTTCCTAGACATTAAAAAATTTCTTTTAAATATGTTCAAAACTACTGCAACACGGAAAAGATAGGTGTCCAAAGTACTATTAAAAAAATCTATTTAGATTTAAGAAGAGCACCCTTTTCGCCTTTTGCTCATTCTTCTAAAATATTTTGAATCTATTTAGATGGACATGGGGACCAACTGCTCAGCAATAGTCAGTCTAATTATTTGTCTATTTAAGAACAGCACCCTTTTCGCCTTTGTTCATTCTTCTCTAGGGAATTGGCCTTGCAAATGAGTGGTAGATGCTTCTCATACGACGATTTCAGATGATATTTTAACTATATAGTAAAATATTTTGAATTTGTGTGATAATGTCACATGGACTATTCATATCTTCAACAAAATAAAATCTGTAAGTTCCATTCCCCGCCAATACGAATCCTTCCTATGTGCCGATATGTATATAGGTAGGTATTTTTTTAAGATAGATAGGCTTACCGAGTGCAACACCGTTGATAGCATCACGAAGCATTGCTTTAATAATAGAAACCTGTCTGATTGTCAATGTTGAATAGAGGCAGGATGCAAATACAAGTAATGTATACTTAATACATCGCAAGCAGCCGTAAAATAAAACTGATTTCTCAACCTGTAAAGGAAAAAATAGTCAATTACGAAAGAGCAAGACACATTAAACATCACATCAATATCGTATAAGTAGATTTCCCTTGCTGAATATAAACGTCACTCTTGCGTCGAGATATACATAAATCGCCACAATGGGAAGGCAAGTTGACGATCACAGATGTTTTAGGAGTTTCACACCAATATGACGCGCCCACCTTTCTATGTCATTACGCTCGTTATCTTCTAGTTGTTTTGCGACAGTCGTGAGACGACTGGTTAATAGTATGCTACTGAGCGTGTTGTTACGTCTGGTGTATTTAATTTAATATTGAAAGTTTATTTATTCTCCTCTCCTCCCCTCCTCACTCCTCTCCTTTACTCTATTCTACTCTGCTTTCCTTTTCGATTTCTATTGTACCTTACTTCTTAATATACGACGGTATAGCGCTTATGATCTTAATCACACCTGATGTTAAGTGACGATGAGGCCAAAGATGAAAGGATCTACTCTAATACTCTACTGTACTCTTTGTACTTTACTTCACATATTTTTTGTTTATTTTTTATGCACAACGGGTTAGCACTTGACCTCAATCACATCTGATTCTAAGTATACATAGAAGCGTAGTGACCCGGAAACCCCATCTTATTTGGGGAACTGTCTTATCTCTGACAACCGGAACAGCACAATGCTAATAACATTGCTGTTTGCAGGCAGATTTAGATAAGATGGTGGTAACCAACCAAACAGAGTACTAAACATGTACTCCGCTGGCGATCGAACCCGCGACCTCCGAACCGTAGACCCAATGTTGTTTATAGGTGAAGAATCTTGTTGTAAATTCTCTCTTTAACCATTTTCAATATAAATACAGAACTCAAAAATCCCAAGATGTTCTATAGCTACGATTACTTTAATAATTTACTAACCGTTGAATAGGTTTCGTTTCGTTGCCACAGTTTATGTGAATATTTCAATGAGTATATTGTTAACATCCCTGATGTAACAGTCATCACACTCAGCTGAAATTAACGGATTACTTTATTTCAAACACCTACAGCTGCTACAAATTAACATCTCCTTTAGTTGTAATGCATTAAAGGATGAGTTCAGCAGTTTAAATGGGCCTCTACTTCTAATTTTAAAATAAATTTAAAGTTAAATTGTACTGTCCCCCTTTTTTTATTTACCTTTATTATGTTTCTTAGTGTTGTGCAATACATTGTTTGTTTGTTAATATGGCAAGTGATAGAGTCTGATGATAATGATTACTCTATTGAGTAGGACGCAGCCTTTAAAAAATGACATGAGTTGAAAAACTCCCGACGGACTGAATGCAATAATATTATCCAGATATACCAAGCTACTAAGCCAAAAATTTTCGAAACGGCTAAACCGATTTTCATCAAATAGGGCAAAGAACTATGGGGGGTTCAATCAAAAATATACAAAACTCCGCTGAAATCCACACACACACACACTTTTATATTACTCTAATATTATAGACTGTATCTAAATAGAAATTTAAAAAGTTATACCGAGACGTTCATTGCAGAATTGAGTCGGTCTGCACACTTGTGCAATAAATCGTAAGCTTTATGCATAGCACTAATATCAAGATATGCATTCTCCGATAGGGCTTCCGTATTATCCAATTGATTTCCAATGTTAAATGCTTTTGAAACGTGCGCTTTCAAAATTTTAATTCTGATCAAAATTAATCTTAATAATGTACATAACAATATTTGCTCAGTGTCGTGCGCCATCAACGCGCAATATATAAGTATTAGCTTATAATTGTAGCCTCCGTATATAAATATTATATACATTACGTAATCGCAAACGGTCACACACAAGTCTATAGCAATCCAAATTATGCTTCTCTGTCTTGGGCTTGTAATGTCGAGATTTTTATGTATATTCAGTTTTTCATCAAAAGTGGCAAGATTTCGAAAGAAACATTGTAGTTTTCTTGTCATTACGAATTTCGAATTGAAGATTAGAATATAAAATTCCACGAAACATATTCTTTTGTATGTGCCAAATGATTTGCTACCGTCTTCGATGGTGGAGTACCATATTGACATGATGACCAGGACGATGCTGTACACAAAAAACAGCCAGGATATTATTTTATTTTGCTCAAGTAAATACACTCGATTTATTCCTAGTAACGCTTGTATGTAAAATAAAAACTGAAACCGGTGGATTAAATGCAACGCATTATTTGAATAAAAGCCTTGTTTCGAGGGTTTTACCTCAACTGATGTTACTTTTGTGGATTTTTTACGGAACTTCATTTTACACGTTGTAATTTTTCCAATGGATAGAAGGCACTAATGTCGTTCCATTAAACTTGATAACAAAATGATTACTTATTGAGTGTGGACTTTTATTGTCCTTTCCATTAAATTAATATCTTAGGATGGTTATACTCGTAGTACAGTTGATCGAACATGGTTATATACAGTTGTATAAACGAGCTATCATCCGAGAGCTCAGCTTTTAGTGACAGTGTTATAGCCCAGGGAAATACGGTAAAAAATTAGCTTAGCTAGATATAATTCAGAACCGACTTATGCAGCTGCTGTCTTATAGAGTTATATTAGAGATGTAATTTTGAATAACTAAGCCCAAAGCCTAAAAGATAGCTTAGTCTAGATTGAGATGAAGTCGAAGGTGGAAGCGTACTGACCCGGAAACTCTAACACATTTAGGGGACTGGCTATCTTATCTGTGACAACCGGAACACAACAATGCTAGCTCAGCGGCAGATTTTAATAAGATGGTGGTAGCTAGCCAGGCGGACATTTAACATGCCCTACCACCAACCAAACCGAGTACTTAAACATGTACCCCGCTGTGGATCGAACTCGCGACTTCCGAATCGTAAACCCAATGTTGTTTACAGAGGCGGTTAATTTGAATCTTAATAACAATAAATTAATACTAACTGACATTTAATTAGGTAGACTTTTGTGCATATTATAGTTAAGCATGCATGTGTTTTTAGCTGAAAATTTCGTTGAGCTGCATTGCTTAAGAAATAAAATTGAGAACTAGTATTTTGTAACGATAATTTCCCTAAATGTTTTGAATTAAAAGAAATACCCATCAATTGAGCATTTTTTTTAAGAAACACATTTTTGAACTTTAAATTATTTGGAAAATAATATAGGTACTTGCGTTTCTCACAAATGCTTAATTTTAAGCAATAGTTACTATATTTACAACACATTATTAAAAGTTTCAAGAAAGAAGAAGAAAGTTTTTCGAGGTCTAAACGTATTTTCCCTTGGCTCGACTGTATTCTGGCGACATACAAAGTTATAAAAATAACTCTTATACGCTGACAACACCTAACAAGTGTCTTTTTAAAACTTTATAGATAAATCTGCATTTTCGTAAAAAAATATAGGTTGCCAGTATATTTGTAAAATATTTTTTTCCAAAATATTTCACACAAAGGTAAGCTTGTAAGTTGTTTTAAATAAAAGTGTTTTCAAAATGGAAATATCTTTAAAAAAATATTTCTGTTATATTTATCAATGTGTTTTGTTGATATGTAAAGAAAATATGCTTGGTCTATTAAGAATTTTTATTAAATCTCTTAATCAATAAATTTCTTTTAATCACGCACGAAAAACATAACCCCTTCTTGCAGCCGAGAATAAACAACACTCTATGCTTATAGCACTATTCAACGGTTCAATTAAAGGATTAAATTTCTGTAATAAAGATGATGTTCCCATGGAATATATTTTATTAGTAGGATTATTCTTCGTCACGAAACTCGAGATAAATACGTAAAGCTTAATACTGTGTCGCGGAGTGTCTTGACGAAAGAACAATAACTAAATTTAAAAGTAATATTGTATAATGTTAATTATTATCATTATTGTTTTTATTTTAATCTAAATGTACAATTGCCATGCTTCTATTAATACTATATATTATATTCTAGATTAAACAAACTAGGTACCTACTACATTATAAACTAATACGTATAGCATGGCTTGTTCTAGTACATATTAATATATTACATTGTGTATATAATACTCCCAATTTGTTATTAATAATTAAACACAAAAAAGAATTGCCGAGCTTGGCTAGAGCACAACCTCAGGTTATTCCTAAATATGCATACATATAAACCAAGATACTTATGCGCCCACACTAGCCTAGCCTAATTTGAGTAGCGAACAACTGATTTGCGACACTCATTATTTTAATCAATAAATTTCGAAAACTGTATAATGATAACTAAGTACGTTGTGCATAGACTTGAATAACTCAGTGGCAGAGACATGTTAAGTCTAATGACACCCCATAAAGCGTAAGCGAATTCATTGTCTTGAGTCAACTGAAAAAACGCCTTTATCCTCCGACGCTCGGTCTTTTCTGAAATATTATTTAAACTTTTTACATTATTTAAAATTATACATAGAAAATATCAGATGCTAACCTAACCGCCTTCGTGACTCAATGTAAACAACATTGGATTTACGATTCGGAGGTCGCGGGTTCGATCCCCAGTGGGGTACATGTTTAAGTACTCGGTTTGGTTGGTGGTAGGGCATTTTAAATGTCCGCCTGGCTAGCTACCACCATCTTATCTAAATCTGCCGCCAAGTAGCATTGTTAAAAGCATTGTTGTGTTCCGGTTGTTAGAGATAAGATAGCCAGTCCTACAAATGTGTTGGGGTTTCCGGGTCAGTACGCTTCCACCTTCGACCTCATCTTCACTTAAAATCAGGTGTGATTAAGGTCAAGTACCAACCCGTTGTGCATAAAAGAAATCCATTTTAAAGTTTCTCAGCTCGTCGTCGAATGAGGTGATCAAAATATTTGTTGCCCTTACCAAGATCAATAGTATGTAAAGTATCGTGAAGCATGGTGCGAATGAGAGACACTTGTTTGTTTGTAATGCTGGAGAAGAGGCAAGGGATCACCACAAGTATTGTATATTTTATGCACCGCACCGACGCATATATAATCATAACCCTCGCGTACTGTGAAAGAAATTATTATATTTTAATTAGAAGCATGAAATTATTTAGGGACCACTATATATTCAATCTACTAACCATTGTTGGGTCTGCTTCAGTGGCCAGCTTGAATATATTCTTCAATAACAATGTAGTTGAAAGACCCGAGGCAAATAACATTACTATCATCTGAAATTTACGTAATTTTGATATAAATGAGGTGGTTACATTTTATCAAGGGATTTCTAATAATTGGGTAATAAAACTTTACCGGAAAGCTCATTATAGAATTTAATTCATCCGCACACGTGTGTAATAACTCATAAGCTCTATGCATATCGCTGGTATTCAGTTCAGCGTTCTTAGATAGAGTTTCAAATTTATTTAATTCTTCCTCTTCTGCTTCTTTCTCAGCTATAAGAAATGCTTTCGCTACATGAGCTTTAACGATCCGAAGCCTCCAAAGAATTAATCTTAGTAAACTGCAGAAAAATACTTGCTCACTATCATGTGCCAGTACTGTTAAATATATTATTAATTCGACATAATCAAAATAGTCATACGCGTATGTAATGAGCAAAGCAATTTCACCAATGGCATAGATTAAACTCACTATGATCCAAATTATAGGTCTCCATGATGAAAACAAAGAGGCCAAGTCTTTGTTAATGTTTAACATATCATCAAATGTTGTAAGGTTTCGAAATAAAATTTCAAGTTTTTGTCCTTGCGACCATTTTGAGGTTAAAATCAAAAGCAAATACTCCACACAGCATGTGATCTTGTATACTAGAGTAGCCCCTTCATCCGCGTGTATTGCGATGAAATAATATAAAACAGTCATTACATAAGCGAGACTACATAGGTGACTAATCCAGACCAGTAATTTTCTACTGTGATATAGATACAATCGGTTTATACCTAAAACAGCTTGTATATAAATAGTTAGCTTTAATCTGCGAACGGTATCTTCTGAATTTTGAAGAAAATTGTCTCGTTTTATTATTCGTATGGGTGATACTTTCGCTGATTTTTTTGTGACACTCATTGTTGATATTTTTTGCTCCACTCAAAACCACACACTGATACCGATTCAAAGGCGTATTGTATTACAAAGTTAATCGGTGTAAGAGCAAAATGGATTACAGAACATATAAATTTTATGTAAATTGCTAACAACTATTATATCTACATTATATGTCGATATCGAACACTTAAGTAAATTAATATAAGATCAGTGGAATTAGTTTAATAGCAGACAAAATATCATAGTCATTCTGTACCTAATTACAAAATCGTTATATGTAAGTTATTGTTTTCTACTACATTATACGTATTACGTCTAACATTGAATACTTAATATCAGTAGGGCAAAATATCCTTTCACAGAGCATAGACTTTAGACGAGTTAGACAAGTAACCAACTTTCCATATTATAAAGTTTACTGCGATAGGTACGTGATTTATTAGTACTCGCTGGTAAATGGTTAATATTGCTGATCTAAATCATCTATATTTACGACCAGATCCATTACTTATTTATTACATACTCTACGGAAATAGCTACACGTCACATAAGTGACGAACTTTTCGGTATTATAAAATTCACTATACGATAGGTACGGGAGTACTCGCTGACAGATATTTACTGCTTCTATTTTCTTAATGCATTACTTAATGCAAACTTCGTGTTTCGTTCTATTTTCTTAATGCATTCGACAAACTTCGTGTTTCGGCATACTATATTAATTCTGTGGTTTCGGCTGTTGTCGGATATCTATCAGTTGCCTTTTGCCAAATTATTATACATGAAAAATAATTAATGGACATGGAAACTAATATTCGATTGCATGCAGAGGATTGCCGAGCTTGTTAAGAAAATAAATAAATATTTCGGACACTTACACCAATCTTCTAGTCCTAAACTGAGCAAAGCTTGTACTCCATAGTACATCTTTATCCATTATCCATTATCTAGTATCCATATACTAGATAACGGAAAAACATACATAAATATTTAAATGACCCTCCATGACTCCTCCTCGACTCTACTGATTCGACCCTGCAAAAAGAAAAAGGATTCTAGCCTATTATTGGGTGATACTAGTAAATAATTATGTAAACAGTTTGATCTGGGACTGGATATGAACCAGATTGTGTGTTACGGACCTATCTACATGTCACACGAGTGACGAATTTTGCTATATAATAAGTGAACTGCGTATCTATACGTGATTTATAGCTTCCCCAATGACTTTTGGGAAATATCATATTGCAACCAATTTGCGTGATAATATTATGACCTTACAAGGAATGATTGATGAAATCAGTGTTGTCTAAAGGATATTATGTGGGTGTAATAGATTACCGTGAGGGTTTACAATGCCCAAACTTTTAGGTACATGTGTATATACATATAAGGTATTAACGTTAATGAAGGGTAAACCATAGTAATTAGATTTCAACAACAACAAAATAGTCTTTATTGTACAACAATAAGAAGCATAACACAACGATAAATAAAATTACGATAATTTTTATACAAATTATGATCGACTACATTTAAAAAGTTATCATTATTATTATAATTCGACATTGTGTTGTCTCTCACAAACCGCACTGAGCTCCACAGAATATCAGCCCTTTAGCATTGCAACTCCTACTGAAGCACGAGCTGAGTGGACGCCGTTTGAGATGTCATTTCACTTTTTTATTATATATATCTTATTTTCAATCAATAACTTGTAAGATTATCTCAATAAAAGGTATTCTATTCTACTCTAGATAAATAAATATATAAATTTATACCAGCGTTCTGGTCGTGCGAGGGTTTGACCAAGCGCTTCGATAACTGATGGAAGGGACTAAGCGCATCCGGTCCTCTGGCCCTAGGGTCTCTATCCCAAACAGCGCAAAAATGTAATCCCCACCTAGACAGATATTTGCGCCATTTGAGGTTTTCCGCTGATGCGGCTGCGGAACCAACTAGATGAGACGTCGCTTTATTATCATATTATATAATAATTCTTCAAGCGCCAGAATTAGACACAATAGAATTCTATTGTATATTATTTGCGACCCGGTCGCATTTGGCGTATAATAATCATATAGAAATAACCCTTTCAGATATCGAGGACACGCTTTGTACCTATAGTATTTCATGTTCATTATTTCCTATAAAATCGTCAGTCAGAATTCAAAGGTGATGTCTATTATGCGAGGAAGGAGAAGATTGATAGCATGACAGGAGGAAGATTTACAAAGATCCGGTTCCTACACAAAGAACCGACGTTGTTGTGATAACCTACCGCTTATGTTCATAATACATATCATAATGTTTTTTTTTTATTTTCGTTCATGATGGGCATTTACTTAATGTTTTCTAAATATTATACATACATTCTTAAGTCCCAAATGAAGTGGTCAGATATACCCCTCCGCCCCTTACCCCTCCGTGGCTCAATGTAAACAAGATGGGGTTTACGATTCGGAGGTCACGGGATACCTAGTATTCGGTTTAGTTAGTGGTAGGGCATTTTAAATGTACGCCTGGCTAGCTACCACCATCTTATCTAAATCTGTCGCCAAACAGAAATGTTAATTGCATTGTTGTGTTCCGGTTGACAGAGATAAGATAGCCTGTTCCCCAATAAGATGGCGTTTCGAGTCATTACGCTTCTACCTTCGGCCTCATCTTCACTTAACATTAGAAGTGATTGAGGTCAAGTTCTAGGCCGTTATGCCAAAAAAAGCAAATCTAAGCGTTTGGATCGTCCAAACAAAAAAAACTGATGTGGTTTCGTTTTACTTTCATGCCTATACTAGCGAGTCCATCGCCGTTCAAATGTGCAAGCCTATAGATGTTTGTCGTACAAATTCCCTTAATCGCCTTTTATGATATTCACACAAAGAGATTGTGTTTCAGCGTGTGTTTTTTGGCACCTAAAAAGAATAGAGCCCTATACACTACTCCAAATAATACTTCTACAAAAGCTTCATTCGGTTTATCTTTTGATACGTAGTCACAGAACTAATTTATAGTACGTAGTAACAGGATTCTGATACGGATTTACAACAACCAGTCTGCCTAGCCAGAAATGGATGACAAATGGCAAATATCTCATCTGGAGGAGTGATCTTTGTCTCTGTTATGATACCGTATCGTGAGGTTCACTTTCACCCGACTGCCCAAGAAAGGAGGGTAATGTTTTTCAAGTGTATGTATGTAGGTATGTCCGTTCCTTTGGCGCATCCTGTAGCCTGAACGGCTTGACCGATTTCGAAGTGCATGGTGTCGTTAGATTCGTCTTGATACCTGGAGTGTCATAGGGTATGTTTTATGGTAAAAAGTCCAACATAGCATCCGCAAAATACTAAATAAACTTTCTATAAGAACCGATATATAGGGTATGGGAAATGATTGGTCAAAACTTTAAACATTTATTGGTGTACGAGTTTTAAACAATTTTATTTTTATTGGATCAATTGTCTCAGGCTGGAAAATGGTAAATTATATTTCACTTAACCTACTTCGAAATAATTAAGAAGTCACAAACAATAGGTATATTTTTACTGTTTTTCTGTCATTTCCATACTGTAATTTTGGTTTTATTGTTTATTTAATTTAATAGGTCCACTTTTAAGATTAAAACTTTACTAGCATACGACCTGGATGGTGGTTTAATTTGTTTCTCTTTACGGTTTTTAACTGATGAATTGTATGTGACGAGTGATAATTTATTCGTGTTTAATGCAATTTAGCACATACGTACGTACATAACATCATGACTTTTATCCCAAATGGTGTGGTCAGAGAAATCTAAAAAACATTACAAGAATTTAATGTTTGAAACAACATCCACTGTTCACCCTACGTAATATATGTACGTGTGACAGGATGTGTCTTAAAACGTGCAATCTATGTATGTTTTTTGATGGAGA
Organism: Oegoconia quadripuncta; assembly: GCA_949316235.1. Taxonomy (NCBI): domain Eukaryota; kingdom Metazoa; phylum Arthropoda; class Insecta; order Lepidoptera; family Autostichidae; genus Oegoconia; species Oegoconia quadripuncta. The sequence continues at coordinate 7,151,572 of OX438754.1, forward strand.
GTTCCTTAGTCCCCTTTTAATACACCTAGGGGAAGAGACAGGTCCATTATTTTTAAGTGCCAAAACCACGTAATAAATATATCATGTTCACAATATTGTCTAATCTTTCAATTTTTCTGCTCCTTCATGACAAAAGAAATCTTAAGATATTAATAAAGGTTGCATTGAAACACAATCTTTCCATTAACTTCGACGGATTTATCTTTTGAACCCGTTGAAGGGTAAAAATACAATAATGGACACAAAAAGCGAACTCTTGTAGCGGAAAGACTTCGCTCGATGAATGGCAAAGGCTGTTGAATACATTTCAATATGAATGTAGTTTGTTCCCCGTATTGCGGCTACGGGAACTAAATGGAGCCAGCCACAACTGCAGATTCGTAACGTGTATGGAATGATCCAATCGTTCAAAGTTTTTCAGTGAGCGAATTGGTTGATTCGAACGAAATAAAACTAAAATAGAAATAAAATTCGTTCACAGAGGAGATTTTTGTGTTTATGTGTTGTGTTGTGTGTGTTTTTTATAATCTACCCAGGTACACGTTACGTTTCCTGTGGTAATAATAGGTAATCTTAAAATTATAGCCGGTAACTAGTTCATCTACTAGCGATCTAGTTGAACATTAGTGTTGTTTTTTGAGCAATCTCACATACTGAGCTGAGACCCATTTGTCCTACTGCTTTACACATATGCTTTAGGTAGTTGTTAGTAAACATATTCTGGACCTTGTACCTATCTTCTTAGTTCTTTTTCTCTTAAAACTAATGTAGGTATGTGCGACTAGAGTAACAAATATCGTAAATATAGAGTACTAGCATTCCGCCCGCGGCTTCGCCTACGTTAAATAACTTAATCGTTGGCACTAATTCAACACGGATTTTTGTCATTATCAAAATAGATGAATTCGACTGTGTGAATTCTAGCATCACGCAAATGAATAACTATCGCGTTTTGTTTTCGTTGCCATGTCTATAGAAAAATCAGTTACCTACCTACTTTGTCCTTATTCGCCTCAACTAATTATTTTATGCAAATTTGATGCTGTCCTTTCTTTTACATAGCTAATAGCCTCAGTCTGTATCAACGTGTTGTTCAAAACTCGACAGTCAAACGAGCTAGACTTGAACGAATAGAGAAAAAATATTATTCGACTTATAACATAGAATTTCGACTTATAATAATAAGTGAAGAGCTCGCCTTTTGTATGTCTTATTTATTAGTAGCTAAGTATAGTGGTAATTGTGTTTTTGTGTATGCAATAAAGTGTTAAACACACAAATAAGTGTGTACACAAAATATTTCGCACTGATAACTGAACGTAACCAATTGCCGTGGGGTTATAGGAAGGCATTCCATGGGCATCAATAGATTATCTACATGATTATCAGCCGAAGGACGTCTGAATTTAGGGCGTCCCCATAAATTTACAGAGCAACCGGTTGGAAGCGGCCTGCATCCAGCGGCTTCTGGCAACCTTCATCATTTCTTCCGTCCATCTTGTTGGTGGATTCCCACGCTGCGCTTGCCGGTGAGTGCTCTCCACTCCAGAACCTTAATACCCCAACGCCATTAGTTCTTCGAACTATGTGCCCGCTGCTATTTATGCTTAACCGCCTCCGTGGCTCAATGTAAACAACATTGGGTTTATGATTCGGAGGTCACGGGTTCGATTCCTAGAGGGGTGCATGTTTAAGTACTCTGTTTGGTTTGTGGTAGGGTATTTTAAAAGTCCGCCTGGCTAGCTACCACAATCTTATCTAAATCTGCCGCCAAGCAGCAATGTTAATAGCATTGTTGTATTCCGGTTGTCAGAGATAAATAGTCAGTCCCCAAATGGGTTGGGGTTTCCGGGTTAGTATGCTTCCACCTTCGACCTCATCTTCACTTAGCATCAGGTGTGATTGAGGTCAAGTACCAAGTATTTTTTTATGCACAACGGTATAAAAAAATACTAATACATTACTGATCAGCATTCCATGATTAGGATACGCGTTGCTTACATGAGATTATAGGGGAAAGAGTCGTTGTGGTCAAAGATGAAGCACACGGTTTCAGTAAATACATTCAGCCTAGTCTTGTAGATCCTAAGATATCGAATTCTTTGGCTTTGGAAAATGCTTAGTGTGAAAGTGGAAAATCATCCCCACGCAAGGCGATGGTGGAATAAGATTGTAAAATAAAATGTAAAACTAGCCGAAAAGGTCCACTATTCAACGTGCTGGAAACAATACGAGATTTTGTAACGAGAGAATTAAATTAGATTAACTAATCAACTCCAGTGAGTGAATTCCAATTCCTATAATTGCCGTTCTCTTTCTGCTACATAATTGAAATATTATTCTGCATATCCTTTTCCTTATTTAACTTTTTACCAGTCACTGCCATCAAGTAAGCCGTTCTCATCCGCGCATTACCCTGAATTTCCATTTTAAAACGAAACGCAGAGCGAAGATTTAAGTGAGGATTCTATGTAATTCCCGTCAAATGTTAGATATACCGACCGTCAGTGAATGACCGTCAGGATAGGGAATGCCAAAGCTGTCATAACTGGCACAGTGGTTCCGTAGTAACTATTATCTAATCTGTGACAGTAGACCGGCGTAAACTGATACAAGCCAGTCCACTTCTCTTTTCAAGTGAATTTGTCGTTGGCTTTTCTAGGTCTCTCTTAGGCTTATCTCATTCGATAATCGGAAAACACACACGAAATGTATTCCGTGTAATGTCCCAGGAATTCAGTACACATGCTACTGTGAATCACGGGTGTAATCATGCAGCTGAAAGGATTGGCAAGCTTAAAGGGCAGTGGGCTGGTGACATATGTTATAGAACCAGTGACAGTTGGGATAGATTAGTTTTAGAGTGAAGACCGAGGAGATAAGTAAATTGGTATATAGAAGCAAATGGATTAGGCAGGCGATATCTAAAGAGACAACACAGTATTTGGGTGTGGAGGGGTCAGAGCTTGGTAATAGTTACAGTATACAAATAGTGTACATATACCTACATCATCAATGTGACAAATGTCATTTACATGTTTATATCAAAGTATGACAAACCAGCAAGTATAGCCATATACGTATTTGGTGAATTGTAATTTCGACACTTTTGACTATACAAGGATTCAAGATACACGGTAATCCTGAAGGGTCCACAGGAATGCTTCATATTTAACATGATGTGTTACCTACTAACTGACCCTCTATCATTCACACTGGAGCACAACAATGCAGGCACATTGATGCTTTACGACTAAAGTAGTCTACTTTAAGTAGATAAGGTCAACGGATCATAGTGCATACCACGTGTTTATGCAGTACTAGCTTTCCACTGGTTGGATTTACTGTATCGTGGACCTTTGGTAAAATGAATAGCAGACTATGTAGGAACAGTATCACCATATTACAAGCAACCATATTGATAACATTGTTGTGTTCCAGTTCTTAGAGATAAGATTGACAGTCACCCAAATAAGACGGGGGCCAGGCGAGGACGCTTCGACCTCATCTTCACTTAACATCAGGTGTGATTGAGATAACGTGCTAACCCGTCGTTCGTAAAAAATATACAAACTTACTTTCCCATTTATGTTTATAAATAAGCAATATAATACACTCGAGAATTCACAGAATTAAAATTTTCACTTCAAAATTTATTTCGTTTGTGTTCGAAGTTTAATTAAACGAACGTATTTCACTAAACTGTGCACTGGAAATTTATTCTGCTCTGCACGTATTTTAATATTTATTAGCGAAATGTGCAAGGGTATGACGTTATAATGTGGAATAACATTTTAAATTCGTGTCCAGCTATTGTGTATCGGAGCAATTTTTTATAAGGCCAGCAATAAATCAAAGGGCCCGCTTTTATCTAAAAAATATATCTCACTATAAGGGATCTAAAAGAACGATTTTTCTTGTGGCAAACTCAGTTTCTGAGATAAATCCGGCCTATGTAATGGACAGCGTTTCACCATTATCAAGTATTTATTAGGTATCGTCAGGAAAATACCTACAGAGGGGTGGATTTTCGATTTTATTGGCGATTGATAGTAGTTTACAGAATGTAACTCGGCTCGGGATGCTCGATGTAGATTTATGGGAGCTATTTTAAGTGCCATGTTCACGGTTAAAAAATAATCTACTTTACTATAAAAACAACACAGATTTCGCGCTTCTCGCGATTATCGTAGGCCATTGGAAGTGGCTTTGATGAATGTAAAATACAAAAAGTGTCGACTTTTGAGTCCCATATCTCCGTGCATATTTTTTTTTATATATTTTTTTTATGGTTAACTGGATACGCGTTTGACCACAATCTCATCTGATGCGAAGTGACGATGTGGCCGAAGATGAAGCACGCGATCTCAGTAGATGCCTATTCACCCTGCTCTTGAAGAACCCAAGATTGCTTCCCAAATTAAAAGCCAAATCCCAAATCCCAAAATTCTGTACCGAATAATAAATAAACAAATAAAAAAATATAACACTAATCAAAATATAATATTATATATACTCGTACATGAAATATTTATTATATAGGTACTATACGTGGTTTAGGGCTTAAAATTACTCCTTCTTTGTTGACGTGTGACATAAAATTGTTGAATTCCAACACCACTATGTAAGTATATGACATAGCTGCGCAACGACATAACTTATTACCAACATCCAAACACAGTTGGTCTCAAGACGCTTGATTTAACTACTTCTGTTAACTCAATTTAAGGGATTGCCTTTTATAATCCCTTGTCTACGCTTTACCAACTGTGTTGCAAGAGGTAGCTTATCTCAACAATTAGAATCCCGACAAGCCTCCTCTGGGAGCCATACAGGCGGCCTAACCAACAAAGACATTCGCCACTTCCTACCACCCCACAATTACGTCTATTTTCTCAACTTTCTTTTGGTAAAGGAAAGAAGTTTTTCGGACCCGAAAAGTTTTATAAAGAACGATCTGATAGAGAGGATTAAATCTTTAGGAATTGTTTCGGAGTTTTCGCATAAGACAATTCTTTTCAGTGTTCTGTTTACACCAATATTGGTAAAACATTTCGGTGTTTGTCCATCTGTCCCTCACTGACATTTATTTTAGGAAATTAGGGATCTTACGACATTTGCCGTATTTGCATGTCCACCTATTTACAGGATATGCATGTTTTTTTCTCCAGCTTAGGTATCTCTAAAAGTATCGCTTAGAATAATCAGAAAAAATATCATAAGTAATGAAAGTCAGGAAAGTTATTAGGTCTCCTGAACATGTTTTATTGAAACATTACACATATAATAAAACAACGTTTGTTAGCTATCTTAAAATTCGACATTTAATAAGTATTTATACGGAATCTCGTACTTCATCTTCGACCATATCGTCACCTTCTATCATTTGAGATTACGGTCAAACTCGTCAATAATAAAAAATATAACCTATAATTTCCAATACGATGCAACACGCGTAGTCAGAGCTTGTCAAGAAATGAGCCAAACGCTTCCCCTCTTCACCCGCGCACGAGGTGTTTTCCATCCGCCACGGCAAGCAAAACATTATGTATGCATACACAAATGTATATGGCCTCGCCTCTTTGTTACAATGTTTTTGTATAATGTAAAGGCGCAGGAGACACGACTTTAGAGTACAATTTTGTGGAAACACTACAAAGATGTATTATATGCTTATACATATAAGCAAGCATAGAAATGCACTACTCGGCTACTAATTATATAGTTGGAAATTGTACAATACTATACAATACAATTTTTCTACATACTTTCTCTCATTTCAATACTCAGAACATACATTAAGAGAACCTAGCACTCGCCTTATTGAGGTGTCCGGCGATCGTCAAGCTGGCGCTTACCTTGGCCAACGCGTCAGTATTGCCATTCAACGAGATAATGCTACCAGCATTCCTCCCGCATCATAGCGATCTTGAACACATTTTCTACCTTGCTTAGATTTCGGGACTAAATACGTCTTTCGGAATCGTTGGCTTAATTGATTTTCTCCTATTTTTCTATATTCTGAATTTTGGTGTACTCGTATATAAGTAGTTTAATTTGTATTATTACGAAATTATATGTATGATTATATGACACCCTTAGATTATCCCATTAACTGTGACTCCACTCTTGATTACGAACAACTTTCTTCAAGGAATCATTGTCGAAAAATCACATCAAAAAGATAAAGTATTCCGAAACCACCTTAGTATAGAAGTTCAACAATTTTCGGCTGAATTCCGCTAGGGTTCCTATTGGTAAGTTGTTCGTAATCAGGGGTAGAGTCAACAGTAAACCATAACAATTTGACCATGTATGTTTTGATCATCAATCAGATATGATGGAAATACTTGTTTGTCATTAAGCTAACGTAAACTAAACTACAATCTCAAAAATGTTTAAGGTATTGATTTTAGTATGTACCTGCTTACTTGATATTTATTTTAGCTTAATACCTCTAAGAGTCTTGACGTGCAGACAGACAAGGCGGAGAACAAAATGATCCTATCGAAAGGTTTCTTATTACCTTTGGAGGCACTAAATTCTAAATAGTTAACGTTCACATCTACTTTGAGGTCATCGTCTTACTTATAATATTTTATTTATTCAGTATCTACTGGTTTAGAGATTTGTGAAATTCGTGAAACAAATTTATTACATTTTTAAGCTCTGGAACACTAATAAGGAACGGATTGTTGAAATATGGTTCGTGATAGATCTCTTTATAAACATCAGTCAATAAATGCAAAATGAGACACAATTATTTCATTCACAATTAGTTCATGTGTTTTTTTAAAGTAATTCAGCTTTTGCCCAAGATTAAGTTATTGTTCTAAATTTTACCCCGTGTGCACTAAACCTGTTGTGTATTTTCCTGTTTGTATTAACTCCTCTTACTCTTACTGCTGCAGCCCGACGACTGATGTAAAATGCAGCCACATTTTGGTCTATTTTAAGAAGTCAACGTCACTATCTTTTACAATTACTCACCTTAACTCGCAAGTGGTAGAAGGGTCTCCTTAGCGATCTATTGCGGGCGGATTATCCTGGGTCTGCTAGGATTGTCAACCGCACTGTAGTAGATAAGGTGAACTGATAGTGGAATTGTGAGATCAACCCGAGAGTGTGCTTGTCATGGAGGAATTAATTCAAACGTAAGCGATTTAAAAAGGCAAGATTACAGGCATCCTAAAGACAAGGTTTCTTGACGAGACTGAGAGATATACTTTGGATGTTCGTTAGGTATGCTATAGCTATACTTAATAAAGTATCCATAATAACTATAAATTGAAAATTTAGGAACCCTGCGACAACACTGAACAAATGATTATGTCGTCCAGGTAGACCCAGATCATAAGATAATGTTAAAAGCTAAATATCCTCGAAACAGCTTAACTGATTTCTATCTAACATGACGTAAAGATGTATCTCCGGGTTTAATCTTAAATATAGAAAAATAGAAAACCATTGACTTATGTATGATATCATTGAAATAATCTTTGTAAACGGTTTAACCGATTTTTTTCATCAAATATGACTAAGAACTTCTACCCTCGTTTAGTTTTTCATATACAAAAACCGCACTCAAATACACACCCGCCGTTTTTCGTCGGGGTTAAAAATCGCTTAGCATTACAGAAAACGTTAAAAGCAGAAGGCACCGGCTGTCGATTGCTAGTTAAACAGTTCAACGAACCTTTAATCTAAACCTCGATCGGACTGATTTGTATTCTGAGCTAACAAGTGAGCACGATTCTTTGAAATGGTATTCAGTGAAAAGGTCAAAGGCAGAAAGAAGTAAGTGAACTCGTAGAAAGTAATTCATTAAGACAGAGAAAAGATCTTTGTTAGTTCTCTGGCAATATAATTACGAATACAGATTAATCGTTTCACCGGTGTAGTGTTATTCCTCTATGGTTTCACTAAGGAAATTCGCAGGCACAGTCTCTATGTGGGTACGCTGGATGGACGCAACAATAATTTAAAATAACACAAAGAAAAAAAGATTTTTTTAAAAGAGCTTTTACCTTAAACAAAATATGAACTAATAACTAGAAAATAAATTTAACATTTGTCATATACATATATAGTAGGTATATGCTAGGTCCAGAATAACCTTTCGGTAACTCACTGCCATAGATAGCGTAATTCTGGAGACATATTAAATAAATACATAGTATAGCTCTTTGCAAAATTATTCTTCTTCTTGGGCAAATTTGTCACAAAATTTCACCAGTAATGAATGAGTTTGATTATGCTATTTCTTATAAATGCACCTTTTTTCAATTGTGCGTCAATTATATCAATAAGAGCTTGTAAAAAGAAATTAAAAGGTATATGTGCTAAACATTATACAAAATCTATATTTCATCTCCATTATGATATCAAGTTAGATTTGTCGTCGAAGTAAAATGTAAGTAAATAAGCACTTATTTACAAAAGAACGTAGTCAAGAGAGTACAGGTGTTATATTCTAAGCATAGTTTCTACATTCTACTATGTGGGCATGTAAGCATTGCGATTCTATACTATAAGCCTTAAAATTTACTCAAGAATAATCGTAATTCTTCAATGCTATAATAATATGTCATAATTCTATTTATTTATATGATTCAATTTATCATTCATATTGATAATTGAAAAATTCATTCACTCTGTAATAGCGATGTCCAGAAGCTATTCGAAGTCTTTGTTTAAATTGATTTAATGGCTAAGTTTTAAAATGTCAGGTAGATTAAGAATTATTTGATTTGCCATATAGAATGAATTTTTCTTATGTTTTCAAGTCTAACCAAGAGTAAAGAAGACTATTTTTGTGTCAGTTTTCCTTTGTAATACATCGCCATGTTTTTCAAAATGTCCAGGGTGCTCACGCACTAATATATACAAATTTGTTTTATGTACATACAACATATTGAAACATGCTTGGGATGGAGTTCTAATCTAAGGTTCTAATTAATAGCCTTTGTGCTAGACAGCTAACAGTGATTCGTAACGAGACAAGAAGCGGAGAAATTTCCAAATCATATAATGTGAGGGAAGGTGCAGCTATAGTCAAACATATAGGGGATATCTTTCGTGAAACTGTAATAGGCTAAAGATTTAAGCTAGTAAGCAAAATGAGCCAAGCCACTTCTAGTTTGTAAGGTCCATTAACGCTCGTTACAAAGAACTTTAATTTTAATATGAACTCTCTTTAACGAATCCCAGTGGAGTTCTTTAGGAACCTACTATATAAGAGTACCTAATTGGACTACAAAAATAAAAAAAAGCAAATTAAAAGGCTGTCTCTAAGGAAAAAACTGGCGCTGACTTACGACTAAAAGCTCAGTTACAACATAATTTACAAGGATGTCGGAGCCTAGCTAGATACGACGCCTGGGCGCTTTAGATAACCGCGAATGCGAATTATAATTTACAACAATTTATTGACCCCTAGTCCCTACTGTCGTATCTGGTAATGTAACTCATAGAACAATACAATGCTCATGTTAGGTATTCTAAATTATACTTCGTAACGGAAAAGGGGTGTGAAAGTGCCATATGGTTTTTATCACAGACAAGGAAAGAAGATATTAAGATATTGGAGATATTGGAGATATTGAAGATATTGAAGATATTGAAGATATTGAAGATATTGAAGATATTGAAGATATTGAAGATATTGAAGATATTGAAGATATTGAAGATATTGAAGATATTGAAGATATTGAAGATATTGAAGATATTGAAGATATTGAAGATGATGAAGATATTGAAGATATTGAAGATATTGAAGATATTGAAGATATTGAAGATATCGAAGATATTGAAGATATCGAAGATATTGAAGATATCGAAGATATTGAGGGTATTGAGGATATCGAAGATATTGAAGATATTATAAATATTGAAGATATTGAAGGTATCGAAGATATTATAAATATTGAAGATATTGAATAATATATTAAAGTTATGAAAGATACGTTACGTTCCAGCTTTCTAGTTCTAAGACGCTCTAATCTAAGCGTCGGACAGACAAACAGACGAGCGTGGCAAAACTATGTAAGGGTTCCTTGTTGACTCTGGAACCCTAAAAGCTATCGTTAATGTCATAAAATCTAATTGATATATTATTGCATGCGTTTAGAATAGAGAAATTGAGATGTAAATCAGTCAAGAGGAGACTATGAAATAAAAATCTTTATTTTGGGAGAGGTTTATTTTTGATATTTTTTCATTAATAAATAAATATCCTTAGACATACACACAGCGCCATCTAGTTTCACAGTAAGCAACTATCGGCTTGTGTTGTGGATACCAGGTGGTTGATGTACTACATAAATACATTTTTTTTTGTAAATAAATACTTATTATAAATAAAAACATCCATAACTCGGGTACACATGTCCGTATTCATCACACAAACATATGCCCCTAGCAGGATTCGAACCCGCGACCATTTGGTATAGTGGTAATAGTTTCTAACAACTACACCATACCATTTATGTCGCACGAGATAATATTTGTCTTGCTTATTCGTTTGGACGAAATGTACAACTATCCCAATCTTATGTCTCGTCGCGCGCGATATACGATGTCATACTACGGGGGCTGGTGTGATTGAGGTCAAGTGCTCACCCGTTGTGCATATAAAAAAAACGTTCCGTTCCAACGGTAAAATCGTTCTAAAATAGAGCGACACTTATATCCGGGGCCCATTAACTGGTGACGCCACTCTTGATTACGTACAATTTTATAACAGGAACGATAGTTGAATTCGATTATAAAAATTTCGTTTACTCATATACATAGTAAACCATTTAATACCAGTTTTAGTATGGAAGTCCAACAATTTTCGGCTGAATTCCTGCCTGGAGGAAAGTTGTTCGTAATCAGGAGTGGAGTCACTAATGCGTTCCCAGGTCCTCTCTACTGCCGAGGAAGGTCGCCGTGGGGTTTTAGTGGGTCCTTCCGATAGGGAGGGGAGTTCCACATAACCGTGTCGCCGGCCCCCAGGCGAGCGGTACGCGTAATGGGTTTCCCCGCGTCAAAAAAAAGGGCAAGCCCGAGACATGTTGGATGAACGATTTGTGGTTTTACGCAGTTAATGAAGTTAAATATATCTTGTTGCCTGTTTTCTGTTCCATCTGGAGGATCACATGAATTCCTTTAGTGTGTCAAGATCAATAGATTTTTTCTTTTTATTTATTTGGGAAACAAACACTCATATATCAACATTACATAACTAATATTATATAGTAATAGACCTCGAGTTTCACAGATTGTTATTCCAATTACATTTTTTAGTGAGCTCAGTAGAAAACAAAAACTTAATGCTGCACTTAAATTACTTAGACGTTACAAGTTTGAAGTTGATATTCCTGATGGAGTATTTTATTAAGGCAAAGGCATGCCGGGCTTTTAGGCTTATATCAAGGTACCTCCACTGCATATAATTCATCGCGCCCTTGCTACTGCGGGTGTTTCCATGTCCCTCGAGCCAGGCGGTTTGTGTAGAGCCGACGGCAAGAGGCCAGAGGGACGCCTTTGATGCCATGGTCACTGGGACGGACATTTCGGCACCTTCTCAGAACCGCCGAGAGTCAGAGCCGCAGCTGAGGGAACCCAGTTACTTAAGAGCCGCAAACCTCATCGCTACTAGGTAACCATGAGTTAGCGGGGGTTATATGAACCCGTGGTCATTCAAACTTCAAACGTCAAACTACAAGCATTTATTTTTCAACGTAAGATACATGATATCATTTGTTGAATGTCAATTTAAATCTATTGGAAATAAAAATAGGGCTTAAGCATTTTTCGGTCAGTCAGTATGTCCAAACTACCACCGCTTTGGAAAGGCAAATCATCTGTGGGAAAAGAAGCGGCGCAAGAAACTCACAGGAACACGACACGCAGAAGTTCGTCCACGATCTCTCAACAAAGTTTGTTCTGGTTGTCTGTCTAGCTATTTAGCGAGGCAACGTGGCCAGTGTGTCCATGCCCCAAATTGGTATTAATTTTATGCCTTGTATTTTTAAAACCTAAAATCGTTTTATTACTTGTATATACAAGTACATATGATGATGTCAAACTTACTCATCAACGCGGATCATAACCGGGATAAACCCCGACTTCCCGCCTGTCATTTGATTTAAAGCCAGCCCGTGTCGACTCCGCAAACAACTTGTGTGCTCTTATGCCACTCGAAAAATGCCCCTTCATGACTTTAGTGGCACAGGTGCTCAGCCCGACCTGGGATTGCTCAGTTTTTGCAAAGTTGACTTGGAAAATTCCACTTTTCATTTGTGAATATGATAGCGTGCGATCACTGAAATTTCTATGTTATGTGTTTGTGTACAGTCGGAGTTATTGATACTGGGCTGCCTGTTATAAGCTATAACCGCTTATACACGCCTATACACGCATATATATTTAACCGCCCCGTGGCTCAATGTAAACAAACATAGGGTTTACGATTCGGCGGTCGCGGGTTTGATCCCCAGCGGGGTCTATGTTTAGTACTCGTTTGGTTCGTGGTAGGGCATTTTAAATGTCCGCCTGGCTAGCTACCACAATCTTATCTAAATCTTCTGTCGCCAAACAGCAATATTAACAGGATTGTTGTGTTCCGGTTGACAGAGATAAGATAGCCAGTTCACCAAATAAGATGGGTTTTCCGGGTTAGTACGCGTCCACCTTCGGCCTCATCTTCACTTAACATCAGGTGTGATTGAAGTCATGTCCTAATCCGTTGTGCATAAAAAAATATCAACAATGGTTCTTGTTATGTACGATATAACTCGTTTGCCGCTGCGCCGGCAGTGCATTATAGACTGTTAAACCTACCGCCCGCCTTTTATGTACAACACGTGGCGACGAACAAAATTATATATTACACGCGTAAAAACACAAAAATAAAACCGTTTACAATGAGTAGTGTCATCGGAAACCTGCCAAACTTTGATCTCGGTGATGATTGGTGTATATTTATAGAAAGATTAAAACTATGGTTAGGCGCAAACTCCATAAAACAGGAAAAGAGTGAAGCCGAGGGCATGCGGCAGCGGGCGGTGTTACTAAGTGCACTCAGTTATTCTGCATATAAGTTGGTTCGCGAGTTAATTGCACCGAAAAAAGTAGACGAATTATCGTTTGATCATCTTATATCAGAAATAAATCGACACTTTTTGCCCAAAAAGTCGTTATTGGCAGAACGTCATCGTTTTCATAGCGCGACACAAAGTTTGGGAGAAGATTACACACAATGGGCGGCGCGAGTAAGACAGTTATCATCGGATTGCAAGTTTGGGCCAGCACTGGACGAAATGTTACGTGATCGTTTCGTGCTGGGAATGCAACCGGGAGCGGAAAGGGATAAACTCTTCATGGAAGACTCAACCAATCTAACTCTGGGCAAAGCGCTGGATACTGCAGTGTCGGTACACAGCGCTAGGCAGGCGGCACGACAGTCCGTGGCGCCTGTGCCGCCGGCTCAGGCCGGTCGCCAGGTCTACAGAGTTACATCGGCGGGGCCGTCAAAAAGTGCAAAGTGTGAAGTGTGTGGGGTTAGCAATCATATCACGGAGAAGTGTCGTTTTAAAAATTTCAAATGCAATAAGTGCGGCATAAAAGGTCATTTGAAACGGATGTGCAAGGCAAATCAAAGTTTTGTAAATTTTGTACAGCAGTCCGACGAAAGTCACGAAGATGACGGTAAGAAAATGTTAATTTGTAATATTCGTAGTTACCGTGGAGAGGCGATGAAGCTGTCTGTCGATGTAGGGGGAGTTTTTTTAGACTTTGAGTTAGATAGCGGCTCTTGCGCTACAGCGATTCCACTATATATTTACAATTTTCATTTCAAAAACTGCCCGTTAACCACCCCCAAGGTCATACTAAAATCATATTCGGGGGAAATTCTACATACCGTAGGAGTTATGAAAACGCCAGTAGTATACGAAGGGGAGTGTAAAATGGTAGACATCTACGTGGTAAAGGGCCAGGGCCCTGCTTTACTAGGAAGAGATTTTATGTCTCTTTTTAAATTGCAGTTATCCAAAGTGAACAAAGTAGATCAATTAGATGTAAATTATTACATAAATAAATTTCCCAATTTGTTTTCAGACAAGTTAGGGTGTTTAAATAATTTTAAAGTACAATTGTCGCTAAAGCCGGGTAGTCAGCCGAAATTTTGCAGGGCGCGAACTGTACCTTTTGCTTTGAAAGATAAAATTGAACAAGAAATAGACAGACTAATATCAACTGGCATTTTAAAGCCTGTAGATCACTCTGAATTTGCTAGCCCAATTGTCCCAGTATTAAAACATAATGGGGATATTCGTTTATGCGCGGACTATTCAGTTACCTTGAATAAAGTGTTGCAGATTGAGAAATACCCATTACCACGAACTGAAGAACTGTTTTCAAAATTGCACGGCGGACAACAATTCTCGCAATTAGATTTAAGTAAGGCTTATTTACAACTCTGTTTACATGAAAATTCACAAATATTAACAACAATTAACACACACAAAGGATTATATAAATTTACAAGGTTGGTTTTCGGGTTAGCAAATGCGCCGGCAATATTCCAGAAAACGATGGAAAATTTGTTACAAGGTATCGAAGGAGTCCTATGTCTCATCGATGATGTTTTAGTCACAGGAAATTCAAAACAACAGCATTCAGAAAGGCTGGAGCAAGTTTTTTCACGGCTACAGGAAGCGGGTTTGGTGCTGAATAGGGAAAAATGTAATTTGTTTAAAGATTCTGTGACTTATCTGGGATTTGTAATCGATAAAAATGGAATTCACAAGTCACCAGAAAAAGTTAAATGTATGTTAAATGCTAAAGCACCGAGTAACGTACAGGAATTAAAATCATTTTTAGGGTTAGTGAATTATTATAGAATATTCGTTCCAAATGCATCTTCTATATTAAATCCATTGAATGTGCTCTTACAAAAAAACACAAAATGGATGTGGACCACTAAACAAGAATTAGCTTTCAAATGTATTAAGGCCGAGTTGGCTTCTGAAAAACAATTGGCACACTTTAACCCTGCATGCAAATTGATTTTAACTGTGGACGCATCGCCATCAGGTCTAGGGGCAATACTAGCACAGGTGGAAGAGGGGGTCGAACGACCTATAGCATACGCATCGAGGGCGCTAAGTAGTGCGGAGCGTAATTACAGCCAGATACAAAGGGAGGCCACAGCAATAATATTTGGTATTCGCCGGTTCCATCAATATTTATATGGCTTAGAAACACCGTTTATACTCCGCACAGACCACAAACCCTTAATGTTCATATTTCACCCCGACAAAGGTGTTCCGGAAGTGTCAGCAAACCGCTTACAGCGTTACGCACTATTTCTTAATAGCTATAACTACGAAATACAGTACGTGCAAAGTGCAAATAACTGCGCTGACTACCTGAGCCGCGCGTCAGCTGATCCCGGGAGCGCGTGACCGCCGAGAACAATGATAGGGCGCTGACGTCACCGCAAAGAACTAGCCAATCGGTCTCTTGTACACTGACTACTGATAGGGCGAGTTACATTAATTTCGTATCGGAAGGTGATTTACCGTTAACTCTGGACGAGATACGGAATGAAACGAGTAAGGACGGAGTGTTACAAATAGTAAAAACATTTGTGAACAGTAGGTGGCCTAAAAAAAATAATAATAGTACGTTACAAAGCTTTTATAATTGTCGTAATGAAATATCGATAGAACAAGGTTGCCTCTTAAGAGGCCATAAGTTGATTATACCTGAACGTTTCCATAGTAAAATATTAGATGAATTGCATAGGTCACATTTAGGTATTAATAAAACTAAATCTGAAGCACGTGCTCGATTTTGGTGGCCAAACATAGACCGCGATATTGAATCTCGCATATCAACGTGTCCGATATGTATACAGTTGAAACCGGCACCCCCGAGAGCACCTCTCACGCCGTGGCCGTTTCCGCCGAAGCCATGGTGTAGGGTGCATTTGGATTTTTTCGGTCCGTTACAGGGTAAGATGTTCCTAATAGTGGTAGATGCTTATTCTAAGTGGGTAGAATGTTTCCCTCTAACCAATTACACGACTACCACGGTAATAGACAAACTACAAGAGGTCATGTCTCGGTTTGGTATTATGCGCACTCTAGTTACGGATAATGGCACATCTTTCACTTCGACACAGTTTCAGGAATTTTGTAAACTGAACGGAATTATTCATTTAACTTCCCCACCTTACTCCCCGGCAAGCAACGGGCAGGCAGAAATATATGTTAAAATTGTAAAGAAACATTTGAAAGGGTTAGTTTTGGAAGGAGTTACAATAAACAAATTAAATAAACGCCTATTGGAATTTTTGTTTAATTATAGGAACTCCAAGCACGCTACGACGGACAGCTCGCCCGCGGAACTCATGTTAGGTCGTCAATTACGGAATAGATTTGATTTATTATCTATTAAGCCTAAATCAGTTAATCTGCCGATTAATTCTTCGCCACTTTCGTCATCTGACACACAAGATATAGTTAAAGAAAAACAGTTTTTGCAGACTAAATACTATAGAGGAAACAGAAAAATACATCTAGAAATAAATGACCGGGTATTGGTAAAATTATATACTAGTAATAAGTGGGTTAAGGGTACAGTTAAAGAGAAAATAGGACAGAGTATATACCTTATATTCATACCAGAACTTGATCAAGTGGTAAAGAAACACAAGAATCAGTTATTCAAGTACAATCAGACGGCCATCAGTGGTGACGATGCCTATCCGTGGGCAATAACGCACCTACCAGTTAGCTCATGTGACGAGGAGACACCAAGGGGGTCTGGTGCTGCTACTGAGGAGGAGTGGTTGGAGACTAATCCAATACTAATAAATGAGGAGCAATTAAGAGAGGAAGAAGAGCCAAGCTCACCCGAGGTTTACTCGGCCGCGGAGAGCGAACCCTCCTCCCTTGAGTCTCCCGCCGAGCAGGAACAACGACCACTATATGGATCAAGGGCCGCTACTCAAAAGAATTATAAACTATAGAATTAAGTAATTAAGGTGGAGGGATGTTATGTACGATATAACTCGTTTGCCGCTGCGCCGGCAGTGCATTATAGACTGTTAAACCTACCGCCCGCCTTTTATTTACAACAGTTCTCTAAAATGATCCTCTTATATATCAATTTCGGAAAACTTTGTATGGTATAATTTAACTACCCCAGCATGCTGCTATTGCTCATGTAAAATTGCCCTGTATGATTAGTTGACTGTACTATATGGGGATATGGAGTCTATACCGGTTTCGGTCCTGGAGGTGTAGTTTGTTAATGGCATTATTCGTTATTGGAATTCGGATGTACACCAACTAAACTAAAACCAGTTTTAAAGTAGTACTGTCTCTTTCTACCTGGAACAGTACGATGTGACGGCACCACTCCAAAACTGGTTTTAGTTTAGTTTAGTGTAGTTGGTGTACATCCGAATCGACACCATTAAAGGGATTGTTTGTAAACGTTTTAGTGTACTTCATATGATTTACATGAAAACAATAAATAAATTTAATTTAGAATGAAGTACAAATGCGGACGTAACCCAAAGGGATCATTTCCAGTATTAGTATTTGTCAAAGAACAGATTGACTGGCCCCTATCGGTGATGTCAGTTCTGCTATTGACGTCATAAACGCAGATCTGATTTCTATCGCAAATTGGACACGAGATTACAGTCTGTTAGACAATCCAGCAAAATCTCAAGCCATTGTCATTGAGCTTTACAGCTATTTGCAAAGAAATTTACGAATGCTTTCAGTAGTACAGTAGAGGGACTACTGTAAATTACAAATATAAATTGAAATTTTAGAAAACCCCCGAGAAAACAAACGCTTATATCATCCAAATAGACCAACAGTTTTAAAGTTAAATAATCGTACCAATCCTCGAGATTAATCTTAAATTAAAAGAAAAAAAATTTGGAAAACTTCGAAATTAATCGAAATCCACAAAACTGTGTTATACAAGCTTCTTCACAATTATCGTAACGACTTTACTTAGTACTACTAGTTACTAAGATACAATACAATACAATACAAATACTCTTTATTGCGCAAAATAATTTACAAGATAGGTTATTGAAATGGCAGATGTCATTCAAATCCTCAGTTTCGAGAGGACAGAGTTTTAAAAAGTGAGAGTAGAAATTGAACAAGTAATAATTTGTAATATAAAAACCTTTATGTAAGCTTGATTTTAAAAGAGCAACCCTTCTAGTTTCTTGCTTGTACTTCTCGGGGGAAAATAGGATTTTGAACAAGCAGTAGCTTAAAATGTAAAACTGACTATTTTAAGTGTACTCTGTGTACCTTCAAAGTAAAGAATTTTTGACTTTGACAAGTTTGATATGATACGTTTCCAAAAATTTGCATTATGAGGGATTTTAAAATGCCAGCAGTACGCGTGTGGCAGTCACAATTACTATCGAAAAGGATTAACGAAGATCGATCATTTGATTCAGTCAATCCTTACCAGTTAGTGGTTACCTTACTAGTGATTACCAGCCAATTCAGGTAATCACTAGCATAATTTTCGTACACGGTGTTACCAGAGAGAGGGCACGCCCAACATTCGGCCCGGGTAAAATCAATAGAACGCAGTGGTTAAGGTAAATCAGAAACCTAAGAAGCGGCTTGAAAACACTGAATATCCTGTGCTGGTCTAATACAATTTTTAATCCTACTGTCTCTTTATGGTGACTTTAATTAGTTGTGAATACTTTAAGGGGAGCATGTACCTACTCATGATACTAAACAAACGAAATTATGAAATTTACAAAAATCAAATAACGTGAGAGGCCGGGTGCTGCCCAGCATGTGACCGCTATCTAGGTAGGAACTTACGCACGTTGCGCTGACGTATTGCCGCCCGGCGTGCGCTGTTGCTGCAATAATCTTTTATTTTATGATTAGATAAATTTAAAAATGTGAAGAAAAATGTTTTCCCAAGAGTTTTTTATTTGCAAACTCGTGTTTTTTGAAAAAAAAAACAACACAAAATTCACATTACATGATATTTTCCTTAAGGAAAGTTGTTTGATATCATGAGTACATTTTTAAATTTATCTAATCCCTTCCCCTAAAGTATTCGCAACTAATTAAATATCACCCTATATACCTGCAAGGGAGCGTATGAGAGTAAAAAGGCATACTAACATATATGTGGGAAATGTAATGAACTGTAATGAACATAAGAGTGCGCTTGGACCACGTGGGAGACCACGAAATGTTTTTTGTTTCATTATAATGAAATTCGAAAATATTTAATTTAAGAAAAATAATTCACGTTCCTGTTTAATTGTCTTTTAAATCTATGTAGGTTCGTCCATTTATTTTCAAAGTAATTGCAGCATAAAGGTCGTGCGGACCTACCCTCTGTTGTGCGCCAGTTAACAAAGGAAAGAGTCCTTAAGTGTGTGTACAGTGTAATTCCCAACTCTCAACCGACAGGCACCTTCGTCAAGTGCTTATTGGCCCAAGCCCGGGAAATCTTGCCCCGTTTGCCGCAAACTGGAGGCGTAAGTGAAAAAACTGACCCTCCTTATCTCTGATCCGGGTGAGGGGTAAATCTGATACGTTTTAAATGTTAAGTGACCGAAATATAATGGAATGGTCAGATTCATGTTGGGAATACAAAAGTGTGAGTTTTTTATGCAAAATGGTAACGCTTGACCTCAATCAGATCTGATGTTAAGTGAGGGTGAGGCTGAAGGTGATAGCGCTTTCACTTTGAAGCCCTAACTTATTTGAGGAGCTGGTTATCTCAAACTTATATAAGATGGCGGTAGACGGTCAGGTTGCCATTTAATAATTGAACCGCCAAAAATTGACAAACCAACCGACTTCAGTCAGGTTTCACTTTGTGTATGTAAATTCTTGACTTGTTGGTGGAAATACCAAAATCGCTATAAATATGACTATAATATGTGAGGATTTACATCAATTTCTCATAGATCCCGTCGTAAGAACAGGATTATGATGAACATGGGACCAATCTGCAAGTATGTCCTATTAATTTAAAAAATAATTTTCCGAATCGGTTTATAAATGACTGAGTTCTGACTGCTATAATACAATCGCATTGATAACCTCCTCCTTTTTCAAAATGCCCTATCATCATCCAAACCGAGTACTAATCATGTACAGAACAGCCCAATTTATGTTTTAGCTTTATATTGTTATTTACATCCCTTACTTTCTTATATTTTCATTTCAGAACTATACTGACATTAGTTTTATGGGGAATTGGAATCCTTTATTAGTTTTTCTCATACTGAAAAATCCTGGAATTCCGAGCCGTAAATGTTTTTTTTTTCATAATTAACGGAATACACGTTTGACCACAATATTTCATCGTCGATGATGAAGCACGCGATCCCAGCCTATTCACCCTGATCTTGAAGACCCTAAGGAAAGATTGACACAGGAAGAGAGTTCCATGCCTTGGCTACTCGCATTATGAATGAAGAGTCGAATATGATTATGTTTGTTCCATATCATGAATCAATCCGTCAAATCCGTCCGAGAGCAAGCAGTTTATTTCGAGATTTTGGAGATAAAAAGTACGCTACATGATTTTATTGTTTATTGCACTAAAAAAATATATATATCAAACGGTAGCTCATGTACAAAGGTGGAATTATCTCTTTAAGAGATCTCTTCCAGCTTACCTGAGCCTTGAAGTAGGAAAAGGAGTAAATTTGAGGTTCAGCAAATGTTAATGTTAAACTAGGACAGTCCAATTCTGTACCAAATTCCATCAAATTTGTAATATTTTGGGAGCTACTCATACATGTCTCTTGGAGTAATATTGTTATTTACTTTGGAGTGTTGTAACTTAGACCAAGCCCCAAAGGTGGACTATTGATGTGTGGATTTTCATGAATCCCTTGGGTCTTGTGCGAGCAAGTTGTCCGCCACTCTTTATTAAAGGGAAGCCTACCTCTCGCACCTATGTGAATAAATAGAGACAAACTACTCATAACATTATTTTCTATAGAAATACGATCGACGACCAATCATATCCTTTTTGGGGGTTTGCAACTCAAAAAAAAAGAACGACAGTCATAGAGAATCACTTTCGTCAATGTTTGTGAGGATTTTTTCTCAAGACCAGCTGAAAGTATAATAATACTAGGGTTAAGATTTAAATATTTGAATTTCTAAAGGAAAATATTTTTAATTCTGCCCCCCTTGTCTTTGAAGATTGCAAAGGAAGAAATCTGAAATGATTGGAATTGATAGAGGTTTATGTAAATATTACAGAAAACATAAAATGATATCTCTAACTAGCAAATTCTTTTTTAAATCATCAAAAATTCTTGCAAACAAAATAAAGTTGATTCGTGCTTATAATGCATGTGTATAAATTAATAAACCACATGCAAGACAGTAAATAATTTTTAAAATCCTAACCTAATTTTTTACATAATTAATACATAGATTTCTTTGGTACTCAGCTTACGGACCTTCGGCGCACAAACCAACTCGAATTAGGCTGGTTTTTCAGATGCATTGGAGAAGCTTTAGACTACAATATCAACTGGTGGAAAGTGACGATGTAGCGGAAGCAGATGAATGCGATCCCAATGCTTATTCATAGGCATGAAAATCCAAATATTGTATGATTCGGGGAATACAGACGCCCCGGTAGAGAGTACCATACGTTGGCAGCCCTTATTGTGAAAGCCAAAGCAATACGATTTTTGCGAATGTTTGGAATGTCGACAGTAAACTTGTGGACAGTCTCCTCGCGTCTAGCGGTCCGAAAATGGAAAAGCGACAAAGAATATTTTGCAATTCCAACGCACTTTCACTGAAGTGGTATCGTATAATGGTATACATGCGACCATGTTTTAGGCTTTGCAATTAAGCAACAATCATCGATTTATAATCCATTATCTAGGGAAGCTATTTTTAAATTGACCCCAAAAAACGAGGAGGTTTCATATTCGCCGGTATGTACTTTTTTTCAATGTATGTTCACCCATGTTTTCGTCAATTGCAACCTTTGTTTATTATTTTGATAGGGTTTACCAACTATATTAATTCTGTGACCAGGGTGGTCTGTAAATTTGGTTAAGAACTGATGATGTACTCCGGAGATAGAGTTTTTTTTTATGACTCCTCTATTATAGATATAGTCATACGATAATACGACAGTTTTGTTATGAAATAAAACAATAATCTTGGTCACTTTATCATGCTTCGTAGCTGGGCGAAGGAATGATAAATGATTGAGGAAATTAAAAACCTTGGGACGGAATATGGAGATTTCTGTATTTTTGCTCAGTGAACCGGGTCAAGAATGTATTATTATAGTTAGATTAGAGTATAGAATTATGACTTCACTGTTGAAGTTTTGCCCTTGACAACATTTATTAGAAATTTTGTCATGATACATTATAGTATTTAAGCAAAATTCTGGCAAGAGGTTTTATTTTTAGATTAAACCGTTTTATTCCCCGTAACAAATTAAACCGACTCTTTATTCTTAAAAGCAGCTAAGAAATTATTCGTGATTCAAGATAGAACACTAATTGGCAGTAGCTTCAAGGGTGGAGGTACCAAAACTCAATAGTCGCCAATTTTTTGTAAAAAGTTCCTTAGAAAATATTATAAAGTTCACACTGGAAGAGCCTGTTGTCCAAGCAAATGATTATTATTTTGTTTTTTTTTTTTTAATAAACAAATATTCTTGGACAAATACACACATCGCTATTTAGTTCCACACTAAGCAACTATATAGGCTTGTATTATGGATACCAAATGGTTGATATACTATAAAAATACATTTTTTTTTGTAAATAACTACATACATTAATGAAAAACATCCATAACTCGGGCACACATGTCCGTATTTATCATTCAGCCCGGACAGCAACCCGCCACCATTTGGTATAGCAACAATTTTAACAACTACACCAAACAGGTCGTCTAAATCGTCGTATTAGATAAACATTACGAAGTTTGCTGTGGAGTATGGAGTTCACTTATATTGAACTGAGGTTCGAAGGTGAACCGTAACATAATATAGCTCGCTGCGCATTCGTTAGTAATCGAGAGACCCATTCACAAGTAGTCTCATCGCTTGCAATATCCATTCAGTTTCAAGATAGAGATCAGTTGCTTCGTCGTCCCGTTCTGAGGAATTCAGTTTAAATTACTTTCAGTAAACGAGTAAACAGATGTGTTAAAGAGGACATTTTCATTTAGTTCTACAGTCACTAAATACCTAAGTAGCGCATCAAAATTATGGAATCTACAGAGTGTAACGAAAAGGGTATATCAAGCCGAAATATACGAAATATGTTGATGGTTTTAAATTACCTGTGTCGCGCCTTATTCATACCGGCAGTAATGTCACGAGGATAATGAGGAATATTTGAAGAAGTTATGGGTTATGGGGTCAATAAGTACGCCGAGACCACTTAATATTTTATTATTGGTTATGAGTCACAATTTTAATAGTCCTTAGAAAAAACTTAAAACAAAGAAAACACACTTTTTACAAAATATTCGTTTTTGTAAAGATGAAGATGGTAGTTATAGATGGGTGAGGGGTGGATTATGGTATTAGAAAAGTTCATACCCATAAAGGTTTAGTAGAAATCCATCAAAACGGGATTTTGGTAAAACACACTGCACTGACCGTGAACTAAGGAACGTGTCGGAACTGAGAATAAAAAAGTAAGACTTTGAATTTATCCATATGAAATTATGACGAAGAAAAGGTATTGAAAAAAGGCAGCATGACATCAACGGAGGTGGCACCGTTACACCTGAAGCACTTTTTTGTCATCTATGGTACCTACATATAATTTACCTAATAATAAAGCACAACACTAACATCAATAGAATTACTTGAAGACGACGGACTCTGCAGTTTCAGCATTTAAAAAGAATATAATGATCCACCTCTTCCCGTGGGTGTCGTCAAAGGTGACTAATGGAGTTTCCACCAAAAAACATCTATAGATTTGGACGTTTAAACGGTGATGGGTTCACCCCCTGTCACGTGTGCATTTCTGTATATTTCGTGGTGAATCGTGGATGTTGTTTCAATCATTAAACTCTAAGTTTGGAACACATCTCGACATTAGTCCAGATTAAGGTCAAGAGCGATCCCATTCTAATTAAAAAAAAAAAAAAAAAAAAACACAAACACTTAATATTTGGGATATCTATTGGTGTGTGGGTGACTTTGTGCACGCACTCTGTTCCAAGTTCCAATTTCCACCCATGCCCACTTAAAAATTATATTTAGATTAGTGCCCTTCAAAGCTAATCAACATCGACATTCACACGATCAATAGCCGAGTTTCGAACATATGGAACCAGCTTCCTCAAGAGGTACTTTTAAAAATAAATTAGACAAATTGTTTAAGGTTAACAAAGTGTGACGTCATGAGGATTATTGATCAAAAATTTGACTTCCGTTTAAGTAATACACCACTTGGGATATTATTCACATCGTCTTTTAATGGTCCTATTTGGATGATAAGCAAGCATGGACATAGGGCGCTCCGCGATATTCAATCTAGTTCCACAATATAAAATATGTTTTTTCTTTGTTTTCTCAAATTACACATTGTAACCCAAAACCTAGTTAAAAATAATTTCAATACTATATTAGATAGTGTTACGTTTTCGAGTGATAATTTAATCCAATTAAATAAATATTTTTCACTAATGGTAAATGGATTTGTTACTCGGTAATAGATTATGTTAATAGATGTTAAGTGAAGATGAGGCCGAAGGTGGAAGCCTCAGTAGGCTTCCACCACCGGGTCAGTACCCGGAAACCCCATCTTATTTGGGGGACTGGCTATCTTATCTCTTACAACCGGAACACAAAATTACTATTAACGTTGCTGTTTGAGGCGTCAGACTTAGTTTTGATGGTGGTAGCTAGCCAGGCGGACATTTAAAATGTCCTACAATGACGATGACGGTGATGACAATGATCATAAGTAGGGTCTTTGACAGATGTCACCAAAAATTAATTTTAATAACTTCTATATTATTATGTTGCTAAGATAAATTGAATCACTTTATTGTAAGTCTAAATTATCTAAATAATTAAAAATCTTTAAAGACAAATTATATGAAACATCGTACGTCTTCTCATCGTATTATACAAAAGGAGTTTCTTAGGATTTAGATGGTTCTTAATAGTATAATCTAGTTGATAAGAGTTTCAAAGTCAAATCAAATCAAATCAAATCAAAAAATGCTTTATTTTGTAGGTACACAGGGTACACTTAAAATAGTCAGATTTTACATTTTTAAAGCTACTGCTTGTTCAAAAGGCAATTTTCCCCTGAGAAGAACAAGCAAGAAACTCGAGAGGTCGCTCTTTTAAAAAAAGGTTTTTATATTACAAAATTATTATTTTATATTATAATATTTCATTATTAATTGTGAAATAGCCTGGTTATGCGAACGGGCTGGTTATGTCCATGATTGTTTATCATCTAAATAATCTGATATTTTATAATATGCTTTCTTAATAAGTTTCTGTTTTATAGTATCTTTAAATTTATTGAAAGGAAGATTTTGTATATCAACAGGAACTTTATTGAAAAAGCGTATACATAACCCTTTGAATGAATTACTGACTTTGTGGAGGCGACTTATGTGACCTGCAAGTTTATCTTTATTTCTTGTATTGACATCATGTTTATCACTATTTTTCCTAAATGATGCTATATTTTTTTTGACATATATTAGATTTTCAAAAATGTACTGTGACGAAAAGGTTAGAATATTATACTCTTTAAATCTGTCTCTAAGTGACACTGCAGGTCTCAATTGATAAATTGCGCGAACGGCTCGTTTTTGTAAAACAAAGATTGTATTGATATCCGCGGCATTTCCCCACAGCAAGATACCGTAAGACATCAGGCTATGGAAATAACTAAAATATACTAATCTAGCAGTATTTACGTCCGATATTTGTCTAATTTTTTTGACTGCATACGCTGCAGAGCTGAGCTTCTTCGCCAATTTATGGATATGAGGACCCCATTGTAATTTGGCGTCCAAAGTAATGCCCAAAAATACAGTGGACTCAACAAGGTCTAGAGTGACATTTTTTGTCATTATATTTGTGGGCACCTCCCTGACATTAGGCAGTACAAATTTTACACATTTAGTTTTTTTCTCATTCAGTAACAAATTATTTGCCGTAAACCATTCTACTATTTGAGAAATAGCGTTGTTCACGTCGTCATAATTTAATTTTAGTCTATTTACTTTAAACATTACAGAGGTATCGTCAGCAAACAATACTATTTCATGTTTATCGTTTACAAGGTTTGGCAAGTCATTTATGTAAACCAAAAACAAAAATGGTCCGAGAATGGAGCCTTGTGGGACGCCCATACAGACTGTCGACCCTGACGATGTATTGCCACTGATATCAACCCTCTGAACTCGGTTACTCAAATAAGAATTCAGAAGGTCGAGAGCTCGGCCGGTTACACCATAATGACGTAATTTCCTGATTAAAGTGTCGTGATGAACGCAATCAAAGGCCTTGGACAAGTCGCAAAATACTCCTATTGCATCCTGCGCATCTTCCCAAGCCTCAAAAATATATTGTAAGAGCTCGACACCTGCATCGGTTGTCGAGCGGCCCCTAGTAAAACCGAATTGTTTATATGACATTAGATTGTTACTGTAAAAATAAGTCGATATCTGATTTAATATAATTTTTTCATAGATTTTGCTGAAGTCAAAGTCAAAGTCAAAGTCAAAAAATATTTATTTCGTAGGATAAAGATTATCACTTGAAAACGTCACATTTTTTATCTTAATATTAAAATTATTGACATTTTTGCTCATTCGCAAAGCAGATTCCCCAGAGAAGAACGAGCAAGAAACTCAAGGGTTGCTCTTTTAAATAAGTTTGGGTTACAATTATATTATATTGTATAATTAGGCTGAATATCGCCGAGCGGCCTATGTCCATGCTTGCTTATCATCCAGATAGTCAGAAATTTTATAATAGCCTTTGGTAAATAATGTCTGTTTTATGATGGTTTTGAATTTATTTAAAGGTAAATTTTGAATGTCCACTGGAACCTTATTATAAAAGCGTATACATTGCCCCTTAAATGACTTAGTGACTTTGTGTAAACGGCTGGCATGAACAGCAAGTTTATTTTTATATCTGGTATTAACATTATGTATATCACTATTTTTCTTAAACGATTCTATATTTTTTCTTACATACATTAAGTTTTCGTAAATATATTGCGATGCTAATGTTAATATATTAATTTCTTTAAATTTATTCCTAAGAGACACTCTGGGGCCCAGTTTGTAAATCGCGCGAACCGCTCGTTTCTGCAGAACAAAGATACAATTTATGTCCGCGGCATTTCCCCACAACAGAATGCCGTAGGTCAGTATACTATGGAAATAACTGAAATAGACCAACCTCGCGGTATCCACATCGGTTAAATAACGTATTTTTTTAATCGCAAACACTGCAGAACTGAGGCGCTTCGCTAACTTATCGATGTGTGGACCCCACTGCAGTCCTTTATCCAATGTAATACCTAGGAATAAAGTAGTGTCCACAAGCTCCAACTCTTCGTTTTTTACTAACACTTTAGTGGCTACCTGTTTGACATTTGGTAGTGAAAACTTTATACATTTGGTTTTTTTCTCATTAAGGAGTAGATTATTTGTTGTGAACCACTCAACCACCTTAGAGATAGCATTATTTACGTCGTCAAGAGATGTCTGTTTTCTTTTAACTTTGAATAGTAAAGAAGTGTCATCAGCAAATATTGTTATCTCATGGTTGCCGTCTATGCAATTTGGTAAGTCATTAATATAAACAAGAAACAGGAACGGCCCGAGAATTGAGCCCTGTGGAACACCTATGCAAACGGCAGACCCTGACGATCTCTCACCATTCACATCCACCCTCTGAACTCGATTACACAAGTACGATTCTAAGAGTTCGAGGGCACGGCCCGCAATACCATAATGGCGTAATTTCCTGACCAGACCATCATGATGTACACAATCAAAAGCCTTTGACAGGTCACAGAAAATACCAATCGCATCTTGAGAATCTTCCCATGCTTCAAAGATATGCTCAATAAGCTCAACACCAGCATCGGTTGTTGAGAGACCCCGTGTGAATCCAAATTGCTTTGAAGTCATTAAGTTATTGATATTGAAATAAGACAGCAATTGATTTAGAATTAGTTTTTCGAAAATTTTACTAAAAGTCGGTAGGATTGATATGGGTCTAAAATTAGTGGGGTCTGATGTACTACCGGCTTTGAATAATGGAATTACTTTACTCTGTTTCATCAGGTCAGGAAACACACCACTTTCCACACATTTATTAAAAATACAGGCTAAATGTGGTGCAACGCAATCAATGATAGAGCTAACTATTTTAACAGAAAGACCATAGAGGTCAGCGGTTTTTTTAATTTGCAAAGATTTAAATGCTTTCATAATATCACTGGGACTAACGTGTCTAAATATATTTAATTCCACACTTGGAGTATCGCTTCGCATTTTAAGTAAAGATTCAGCTACGGTGGGAGATGAATTAAGTGATTTGGTGGTTAAAATTGGAATCTCTGTGAAAAATTTTTCAAATGCCTCTGCAACTTCTAAGTCCGTATTAAGAACATAATTATTAATTTTTAATTGAATATTAGGATTACAAGCCTTGATTTTTCCAGCTTCGCTGTTTATAACTTTCCATGTAGTTTTCACAATATTTGCACTATTTTTAATTTTAATTTTAATAAAATTTGCCTTCGCTACGGCACAAACACGTTTAAATATTTTTGAATAATTTCGAACATAATCAACAAAACCCGGATTAGAGTTATATGTTCTTTCGTTATAAAGTTCATATAACTTTCGGCGACTTCTATGAATTCCCACAGTCGCCCAATCAGTGAACATCAGACAACTGTTTATTTTTATACTTTTTGCTTTGAAAACATTCTCGCACTCCTTTCTTACCAATGTGAACAATGAATTATACATCTCATCGGGATTGTCACAAATAATATGTGTCAATTTATATAATTTTTCTTTAACATTATTTCGAAATTGGTCTAACCGAGCGTCATTTACAGGTACACATGTAATATTTTTTACCAATGTCTTGCTAAAGGGAACTTTAATCGTAACTAACTGTCCACAGTGATCTGAGGGTAATTTATTTATAATTGATTTTCCACTGGGATCGAAGTTTGCGAAAATATTATCAATGCAAGTGGCCGTAGTCGATGTTATTCTGGTAGGAGCCGAAAAATTGTGAACAAGATTGTAACTTAGAAACAAAGATTTAAGTCTACTGCTTAGACTACTGCCTTCTAATAAATTAATATTAAAGTCACCGCAAACTACAATAAGTTTGTTATTATTACTAATTTTATGCAACGCTTCATCCATAATTTCTTCAAATAATTCATAAGATGAAGAAGGGGGTTTGTATACGCTTATTACAATAAGCCGCTCAAGCTCTATACAGGCCAATTCAGTTGTTCGCTCAACAGAAAGACTCACAATATCTAAGCGCTCTTTGTACTTTAATTTATTATTTGCAATAATTAAAGAACCGCCACGTATTGCTTTTTTCCTACTGTATGAACTCGCAACCTGGTGATTTTTGAAGCTAAACATGAATTGATTCTGTTTTAACCAGTGTTCAGTAATACATAAAATATCAACATTGTGACAATTCATGAATAGCTCAACCTCCAGCTCTTTGCCCATTATGCCCTGAATATTTTGATGTACTAGGTTTATATTAGAAAACTTACATTGAATTGAGGGCTCAATTTTTTTAACTGAGGGGCAGTTATTATTTTTAAATTCTTTATGTAATTTTAACAAAGTGCCAGAGTTACCCTCTGTTGTCTTATATATTAATTTAAATTACTTGGAAATGATTCCAAGGATTGCTCAATGTCAATTGACTGTTCAATAAAAACAGTTGTCGTGTTTGCCAATGACTTGGCAGAATTAACTATATAATATGATAGCAACTTGGCTATTTGTCGCATGCAATATTTAGACAGATAATAATAATTATCTTTAGTCAAGCTATGACAATTTTTAATAAATTTATTTGTGTCTATTATATGAAATTTATCGTCATGACATGTCATATTATGCAATAGCATATTTAAATTATGTCTAATAACATTTTCATTCTCTGTCAGACCTTGGATAAAAGGCAGCGCAAACAAAATAATTTTGGTAACATTGTTCAAATTATTAAATTTTGAAAATAATTGTATAATTTTTTTCCTGCTGGCATTTCCCCTTCTGCCAATGAGTACAACAAGAGTTGTGTTTTCCTTAAAATTGTAAGATAATATCTTGTCTAATATGTCAATATAGGTGGCACCGGGCATACAAATATTAATTATTGACTGCTCCAGGTTACGGGTAAGTTGCAAACCCATACCTTTACCAATTTCATCGCTGAACATTACTATATCATGCATATTATTTGAAACGGATGGAGAGGAGGAATTGGAATTGGACCGAGCAGCAACACAAGGCACCTGCATCGTTGGCAAGGACGGGGGGATGTCACATACAGATGGCACGGATGGAACACAATGCAATGAGGTTTGAGCACAATTACACTGTAAATTGTTTGTCAACGATTCAAACCTATCATTATTATATTTAGATAATTGTAATAGCTCATCCATTGCCGCCGCATGCTCCCCTAACTCCTTACAAGCTGTCTCATATTTGCAAGAAAGTTGTTCAAGTGAGGTCTGTAAATTAAGGATTTCTGTATGCAGGCTCCGTGTGTCACGCTCATATGTATTCCTATTATCATCTAAATTTTTTTTACATAAACAAATTTGTTTTATGAGGTCACTTCGCTCTTTGTGTAAATATTTATTTCTTGAAAATACATTATTCTTTTTTATAAGTTTCTTAGTACGCCTAATGATTCTATTTATTTTTGCATACTTCTTTAACCTATTCCTACTAAGGTCAAAGTTCTGTGCTGTTGTATTTACAGTGTTATCACAGGTGAGATCAACAGTCACAGTAGGTACCTGGTTTTTTGGTGAGATTTCAGACAGCATATCTGGAGCTTTGCAGACCAATTCATCGAATAATGAGACACGGGCTTGAGATCGGGATGCCGACTTAAGGTCGTCTATTTCACATTCTAAGTAATCTATTCTTTTATGTGCGTCCCGTAACTCACTCTCCAGTTCAGCACTGCGTCCCAGGGTTTCCTCAAACGCAGCACTGTCCCGGTCGAGTGTGTCTACCACTCGCTGAAGTTGGTCCCTCTGACTTAGTACCTCTAATAACTGACTATGCATGTTTGCCATCTCACCCTTTAGATATTTATTTTTGTCAAGAATGGTCACCATTTCCTTCTCACTGTCGTCTCTCTCAGACAGTAGCTGCTCACACATAGCCTTAGATGTTTTTAATTCTATTAAGGCCAGTTCGAGTTTTTCCTCTAGTTGACGAGAGGCGACAGCTGCGGCTCTTCTAGTTGTCATTTTTGTAATTTAGGTAAGTACTTACTCGTAAAGCTATATTATGAACAACAACCGCTGATACAGGTTAAGTTGATTAATCTGTGTTTTAAATTAGTTTTCACCAAAGATATATGGATAAATAAGCTTTAGTCTTTCTAGGATCACTTTTTGATACCCACCAAGAAGATGTAGGTAGGTATTATCACGTCACTTGGTTCACAACAGTTCTTATCGCTATTTAACAAGTAAAATTATATATTTCGTTTATATACACAGTGATGAAATTGGTGTAAAGGCTTTTTGGATAGAAATTAACGTAAATAACACAAAATTAACAAAATAATTTAAACAGCTGATCAGTTTGCAACCTATCCGTGGGGTTGCCAGCAGAAGAAAACTCTCAACTTATAAATTATGTCTTAAAGCTGAAGAATATTATCACGAAACAAAAATGTTTACCAAATAGTACATCTTGGAACATATATCGAACCGAAGATAAGCATTTATATCATGTAGACGTAGAAGTAAAAGGTACAATAGACCCTCATTCTTATTCTTTGCGTGTATTGCAGACACGGAGGGAAGTTGTTTGATTATTCAAGGTTTTATAGCTCAATAAAATTTGAGCTTCTGACACGTTGACAACGAAATAGACAAGATATCTACCTACACCGGCTGTTTTGGATAACACAATTTACGTTTAAGGAAATATTTAAATTACGACAGCCTTGGTGTTAGGTAAAATTATCTGCGAGTAAAAAAATATTACAACACACAACGATTTGAAATTCAGACGAATCCTTTTGTCGTGGCCAAATTCTGTTACATATTGACATGTATTAAGTACCAATGTATCTTCTAATTACGTTGCAGTGGGTTACAAAAAAAAAATCATCATCATCAACTTAACTGCTCTCAACGTACAAATCTGCGCGATATTGGTACAAAGTTCATATAAATAGAAAATGCGAGTTTATTAATACGGGCCTAAGACCTCTGAGAGTTGTATAAAAAAATTTACATTCTATTCTTACCAATTTTCTGAAACTGTATTTTCTTTTCTGTTGTGCAATAAAGTGTATTTGTATTGTATTGTATTGTATAACACTTGTATCCGAAATTGTCAGCAACTTTAGGAGATAGCCATAAAACATATATTAACAGGTATACCTACTAAACATCCATATAGCCTATCATAAAACTGCTAACATCTAAAATAATAACGAAAACAAAGACAAAACAATTGTTGACAAGTTCGTAAGTACGAATTACACACTATTTAGACATCCCTTATACCCAGGCCCGCGTTTAATTTAAAACTTTGTATGTGGGACTAATCTTGCTTCATGTCAAGAGACCCCTGTCTCCGCCTCGTCCTTTCCAGGGTCGCTGCATGGATAATGACTACGTTTTAGAATTACAATTTTACACACCCGTGTTCGTTTGACCAGCCTGCGTTGACCCTAAACCGATGGTCGATCCCTAAAAGGGGTCCCGAAATGGCGGACCTTTTATTAATGGGCGCTTTATAATTTTAAAGGGCCAGCCGGGTCAGCTTTACTTATTGTCTTCACAGGCGAATTAACGGCACTGTTTAATCCCAGGGGCTAGCTTAATGAACTGGGGGACAATAGGTTTATGACATGAAATTATTTTGTTGTAAAATTATTAAAATAAATTATGATCCCACAGTTGGATTAAATTAAAAAGATGCGCGATTAGCGTTATATTCAGAGGAAAGCTGAAATAAAATGGGAGTTTATATATTTTTCGTCGAATAATAATAATGATAATCTTGTACATATTTGCCAGACTGCGCCTAAGAAAAGAGGGAAATGTTTTTCGAGTATATGTATGTATGTATGTCCGTTCCTTTGGCGTATCCTGTAGCCTAAACGCCTTGACAAATTACGAAGTGCATGGTGTCATTAGATCGGGTCGGGTTTTTTTTTTTTTAATAAATATGTCGGGCACTTACACCACATTGATTTTTAAACACTTCAATAATTATATATATATATACTCAGTTTTCATAAGATGTCAGTGATGATTTTTCTTATAGTCCTTTTGTAAATAATTCAAATATTAATGCAAACAAAGTTACGTCTTATAATCATTATACTTCAGTAGTATGACTGACAGTGTTACTCTACCAGTCGCTCTGACAAATATCTCTAGAGCGGTATTACACTAGCGTGTAGTCACCCTAACTTCACACAAACGTTTGTCGCATGAGCGTGCAGTCCCACCTCAGTAGCAGACTCGAAATACAAAGAGGATTTTGATGTAATTACTCGTATTACAAATTTGAAAAACATGTTCAATCGAATTCATATATGATTCCGCTCATTCACAAAGCTGACTTCACGGAGAAGAATGAGCTAAAAAGTCGAGGGTTACGTTTATTTACAATTTAGTTATTTAACAAAACAAAGAAAAAACAATATTGGTTTTTAAACCTGACTTACTAGAACACAACAACAATACAATTATTTTGGAAGCCTATTTAACTACAAAACAACACAAAAAAGATCTGTGTATAAAAAGACTTATTAAACTTATTTCGTCACTACCGTGTAAATAATTTCGCTTGGATGAACCACAACTGACCAACTAATAGAAAAAGGCAGATATGTCGCGATGAAATAAAATTTATTACAAACCGACCCTCGGGAAAACTATTAGCCCGATATCGACGAAGGAAAATGGTGGTCTTATCTCGTAGGTTATGTACCGATAAGAAGGGAAAGTCAGCAAAAAATTTTACCAGTAATTGCTATTATCGTTACTTAGGAGAAAAGAGTTTTACGCGCAATAATCACTTCTCATTTCCACTGATCTTTTGTAATAATTTTTACTGTTATCTTTCACCTAAATGATTGTTCTCTTATTATCTACCTACACTTATCCAGCTATGTTAATTTTTTTGATTTGTGTTGTGTTGTGATGATTCTCCTCGGGTAATATTTGGAAAATCAGTGTTTTGTTCTTTGAACAATCTCATATATTGAACTGTGATCCATTTGTCCGGCTGCATCATACATTATGCTTTTGTTGACGTCGTCGTTGGGTCGAGTCACGACTCGACCCAGCTGGGCATAGGCAGGCATACAACAAAAGCATAATGTATACAACACCTCGTGAGGTGTATATGTACAGAATGGGGCGGGACAGCTCTGGCCAGGGTCAAAACAGAACACGGATCACCACACCAACTTATTTATTGCAAGAAACAGGTAGTACAGAGGATCGAAATGGGCTTAAAACTACAAAATTAACTATTGAGATGTAAAAAAAAATATTAAAATAACGGTGTGACTGAGTTGAAATCTGGAAATCAATGTGCCAAAAAAAGGATCCGTCGGTTCATCAGTCAGTCAGTCAGTTTAAAATTACGAATTTGAACTCCAATAACTCGTTTGAGTTATTGGAGTTCAAATTCAAAAAAAAAAAGTTGGTGGGTTTCCACCAATGAGTATCAGCTCATAAGAACGACACTGTTACAAGTAAACATATCTTCTAAATTTTGTAGAAATTCTCTCAAAACTTTATGTTAAGTGACTGACAGGAGGGGTGATATAAGTTTAAAGCGTTTGTCTGTATATCCATGCGGCTGAAATTTTGTAATCGGTTAAATTAAAACATTGGTGGTCTACGGCCTACACTTAAGTGGATACTACTCTAAAACACACATATTTACCAATCCCCACTGAGCCCGAGTGGTTTTGAAGGTTTGCCGAAGATGTTGAAAGTAGAATTAATGCAGTGGAAATGAGATCATTGAGAAATATGAGTGGGGTGAATTGAAAGATAAAATCAGGAATAGTGTAATTAGGGAGTTAAGCAGTGTAACAGAAGAAGTATAGTGACAAAGATTGAAAAAGGTATGATGAGGATGAATGAATGAAGACTAACCAAAGAGATATACGAAGCGAATGTAGATGGTAGTGTTGTTAGGCGAAGATCAAATCGGGGACGTTTTAAAGAAAGGCCAAGTCAAAAGTACCCTAAACCGATGAGCATTTATGAACAACTTAATGAGAGTGAATGAAGCAGAGGCGTGTCAGGATTTTAGCAGGTAGAAGTCTGTGGTCTCTGCTTACCCCTACGGGATGAAACAGGCGTGACTTTATTGTAAGTATGTGAAATAGTTTGTTTGTTTACTTAGACGATCTGATATTCTCTAGGGTTTCTTACATTTTCATTTTAGTTAAACCTTGTACATGAAGTAGATTTGCACGTTGTGTTTGTTTTGTTGCTCCATGACAACATATTGCCGCAAAAATGTACCCGCAAATTAACAAATTAGCACAAACACAAAAACTCTTTCAGTCAATTCTAGCAGTGATGTTTTAATTACACGCCCCGCCGGGTACATATCTCACACAGAATACGTGTTTTATTTCTCCTTGTTTCGCATTAATTACGAGGTTCACGTGGTACTCCTCCCTCCCGCATGCCGACCCACTGTCCCTCCCTTTTCGTGTACAAAAACGAAAAGTACCTTTCGCATTTAGTCGGATTTAACAAGGCTCGAAGATATTGGAATTCGCCGGTATCGGGGACTTCTGAACGGCGTTGGGATAGTTCGAATTTGTGGGATCTACTGTTGGTGAAATCTGTAATTATAAGGGACAGATTTTATTGGCGTTTTGAATATTTTGTCGGTGTACTCATAATATAAATAATAAATAGGGACGAAATTTTTTGGGATGGCATTTTTGAATCTAGTGGGGTAACCTTGGGTTAATATAATTACATATAATATTCTGGACACTTACACCAATTACCTAGTCCTAAATTAGGATAAGCCAGTAGTACGAGTATGATTACTAGATAACGGTACCTCTAGCGGGATTTGAACCTGCTATCGTTGGTTTTGAAGGCAGGGTAGTGACGCACTATACCAATCGGTCGTTAAATGTCGTCGAATACGAGTGTCGCATACTG
This sequence comes from Oegoconia quadripuncta, assembly GCA_949316235.1. NCBI lineage: Eukaryota > Metazoa > Arthropoda > Insecta > Lepidoptera > Autostichidae > Oegoconia > Oegoconia quadripuncta. Next base: position 7,188,071 of record OX438754.1, read on the forward strand.
CGCCTTCGTCATTATTAAACAATAAACTATAACTTCTCATACCATAATTGAACCGCTAAAATTGTTAAAACAACCAACTTCAATAAACTCTCTATCTCGGGAGTGCATTATCAGATCCTGGTGATGAACACTATCAAACAAAAAATTATCTTCAAAATCGGTTAACAATTGACGAAAATGTAGGAGAACATACAAAAAAGGTACTTACAGTCGAATATATGTACTAGTATCTACTCCTTTTTGGAAGTGTTTGTAGTTTGTTTGAGATATGATAGCCAGTGCCCCAGAATGCCTAAATTGGGGGTACCGGGTGAGCGCACTTCCACCTACGGATGGAGGTCAAGCGTCAAAGCAAACCTCGTCGTGAATACATAAATTTCTTTATTGAAATCGCGGTTTTCAAAGCAAAATAAATGGTTTAATGTATTGCCTTATTTTGTACAACAAAGCGTTTACAAACAAACAAACCAACAAACAAACAAATAAATATTATACAAAAATGTGACGATTTGTGATGAGTCATTCGTAACCCATTACGTAAAAAGGCAGATGTTGATATTGTATAGCACAGACAGAAATTATAAGATAATAATTTATGTCAAAGACCTAGAGTACATATACTACGTGTAACGAAATAATTCTTAGAAGCCGCAGAGTGAATAGGCATTTACTGGGATCGCGTGCTTCATCTTCGACCACATCGTCACTTTCCATCAGGTGAGATTGTGGTCAAACGCGAATCCAGTCAATCATAAAAAAAAAACGAGTAATAGGGGCCATGGTATGTAATCTTCATATAAAATGTAGAATCGGCAATCTTCTTGCTTCTCATTCAGCTTCTAAGGGTTATTTTGTTACACGTTGTATGGTAATTCACTCAATTTGTTGAAACAAAACAGCGCCTAGACGTTTAATATAAATATTACGTCATAATTTTGCATTAAGCATTGGAGTCAATGTTAGCAAATGTGTGCACTTAAGTTTTACAAGAGGAGTTCCCATTAATTTCGGCTACAGCCTAAATAACGCGTTGATCAGAAAAGACAACGTCATTAGGGACTTGGGCGTTACCCTGGATGTCAAACTTACCTTCTCAATGCACATTGAACAGATAGTGGATAAGGCTTATAGAAATCTTGGTTTCATTTATCGTGTTGGTAGGCCCTTTACGGACACGTCTTGCATAAAGGTGCTTTATTTTGCATATGTTCGCAACGTGTTGGAATATTGTTCTCCAATATGGAACCCCCAATACGTAATATATGAGCATGCAATAGAGCGCGTCCAAATGAAATTTGCAAAGTATCTTAACTACCGTACGCGAACTTTTTGCAACGATTATGCCGCGACGTGTCGAAAACATAGACTCGTATGCCTGCGCGATCGACGCATTCTACGCGATATGGTGCTGTTGCATGGCGTTTGCTCTGGCACAGTCGATTGTCTGGCCCTCGTCGATCGGCTCCTGTGTCTATGTGTGCCTGATAGGCGTACTCGGCATACGCAACTGTTTTATGTACCCATAGCCCGAACCAATTACGCGGCCAACAGTGTGAGATTGCGTCTACCACGCACGTATAATAAACTCTTCCTTGACTGTGACATATTCTGTCAAACAAAATATCAATTTTCAAATAGCATACTGCGATGCCTTGCGCAATCAAAGTAGCAAAGTAGCACAGATAATATTTTATCTAGTTCTTTAATTGTATGTTGCTATGTTTCGATATATTTATTTAGTTACAATTATCATGACATATATATATTATTATTCACTATACGTTCTAATGCTTCAATTTGTATATATTCTACTGACACTTACTTACATAAATATAAAAATCGGTAAGAAACTAAATGATTTGTTCGGCTGTATTTCGCGGCATGTGAACCCACTACAATCTACAATCCCGCTTCACACATAAACACACTTCGTCAGCCTACCCACACCGGCAGGCGCCCGCGCCGCTCGGTGGCAGGTTAACAAAAGTACTCAACTACCGTACATACCAAATAAACACGTACACACACACACACACATATACTCACAGACACTACAATCGAAGTCGTTAATTTGTACACATGCGACAACTTATTGTATTTCATCATTATTTTTATTAGTTAATTGTTACATAGATCTATAGTTTTGACATTTTTACTTGGCTTATATTACTTAATTCTTTTATAATTAAAACGTTACCCACTCCATTATAACGATAACCACTGTCGGTAACATAATGAGAATCACTAATTGGCATAAGTTTGGTACCTATTAGTTTACTATAATATAATTTCTGCAATAATGCTGTTGATTCTATGTAAATAAATAAATAAATAAATAAATAAATAATTTCCAGAAATGAACGCTCAATTTCAGCGGCTGCGTCGTAAATCAGTACAATCTCAACAACGGGAGTCCTTCTGTCACGAATTCGAAACAACAAAAGGTAAGTGTTACCGTAACTAAAGCCATTCAGCGCTGTGACGAAGCGAACCTCGCAGTATTAGGGCTGCTTCGCTGCGGCAAACATAAAATTAATTGGCTATTTTGACGGGCACCGTCGACCAACCTGCGATATAATAAATCGTGATTGATGGATGGGTCAACTTATATTACGGTCTTCTGAAAGGTGTAAAAATGTTCGTTATACGATATCCGCATGGATTTTAGTAAAGAAGAATAATAAAAGAAATAGTGGAGGCGAACCGACAGTTTAATTGGTATACAGTGCAGCTCCCAAAATCCAATATTGCATAATGTGCTCCTATACTGGATCTCCACTGGTATTTAAAAGTAAAATAATGAATAAATATGAGAGTTTAATTCTTTTTCTAGATAACGTTGACCGTGATTATAGAGATCGCTCTTAGTGATAAGGCCGCCTAATTGTACTCTTTTCAGTATTGTGCTTTGTAAAATGTATATTCTCCTTTTGCGCAATAAAGTGTATTTGTATTGTATTGTATTGCATTGCATTGCATTGTATTGTGATTAATAAATTTTATTAATTATATTGCTATTTTTTTAACTATTAGAAAATTATTCAGTACGTCTCGTTTACCATTGTGATTTTAGTCAGTCGAATTAATATACAAACGCAACGGGAACAGCAATATACTATTACCTCGTCAACTATCTCAAGAACAATGCTAGTATACAATTGTGAGTAAAAAATTACTATGGCGCTTTTTCCTGACGGTTTTCTCTTTTATAAAAATTATATATTCAAAGAATAGACTTTTAAATAGTACAAGATCAAACATGCTTACGCAAAAGTCGCGATAATATGCAATAATTTTTATCAATGAAATATTCTTTTCATCCCATCTATTTGAAAAGGACGACTTGGTTCGCCTTTAAGTGTACCCAAAGGTGGTGTTTTCTATAAGAAACTTTTAGTGGGCAGTGATGAGTTTTTAATCCTCTTATATTTTTGGCTCGGGCGACGTACTTTGAATCCCTCGCTACGTTCAGGATTCTACGAAAGAATCCCTCACTTCGCTCTGGATTCAGAAAAGCGCCCTCGCCGTAAAAATATTATTTTGCTCCCTTATGATACAATCTACTATTTCTGAATTTTTGAACTTATCTATCTAGTAAGGCAAATACAAATTCTTCCATGAAAAATCATACTGAATGCGCCCAGAAGGATTTGTAAGCTGTTAACATGAAATAAAGGAATCACCTCCAGTGATAAGGCCGCCATTGTACCTATTTGTATTGTATTGCGTTGTATTATATTGCATTGTATTGTATTGTAAAGAAAGGAAGCACTCGTGGCGTATGGCTTTAGTCGCATTCGCTAGTCATTTTCTATTAGCGAAGTTAAGCAATGTCTGGTATGGTCAATCCTTGCATGGGTGACCACAAGTGGTATTTTAAGATGACTGTTTCCGCTTCGGAGGGCACCTCAAATAATCGGGCTGTTTTCAATTAAATGTAGTCGTAAATCCAAGTCAGTGGCTCATAGGGGCGGCTTAAACACAGACCATCAGGTGGCCACTAGTCTGGCAGCACTGGTGCCGCGTGGTGGATTTTGGCCCATAACCGCTCCCATTATGAGGAGGCATTAAGAGGGCCACTAAGAGGAGGAGGCAGTAGTGATGTAAATGATAAGAAATGATCAATTTTACCGGATTTTTGCTGCAATATCTTCTGTAACAATTATTTCCAACATATATAAATATTTATATGTACCTAAACGTGACCTTTTATCTATTGTGGGAACCTCGACAATGTTCAGTTCCAAACCAAATTTCCCCTTCGTCTCGCATTATCATCAACACGAAAGCCAACAACCCTCGGAGTAAATCGAGCAAGGAGATGGTATCGAGCCGCAGCCCCTCCCGGGGTCATTAAAATGAAATTTGCCTTCATATTAGCTGGAGTATCATGCGGAACGTCACTGCCAGTAGGTATGCACGTAGGCAATGAGTAAAGTATTCATTCTGAAATTCAGGAGAGCGTCTTTCCCGCAACGACGTTTAATTTACAAATGGCAAGCATAAAAATCACGAAATTTATAGAGTTCGGTTCAAATAATATTCTTTATCGCGTTAAATTCTGTTCAGGGATGGTTAGCGAAATATTTCAAATATCGATCTTTACCAAATTATCGATAATTTTTGAAATTGTGATGATTTCTTATCACTTTTATAATTGCAGATATTTTTATCGATAAATGTTGTTATCGGTATGCTTTTTTATAAATATTTAAATCCTTAGTTCTGACCTGTTAGACAAGTCCATGCGTTTCCATATCTAGCTTCTATTCTTGCAGAATTTATCATTGGCATCCAATCAGCAACGAGAATGAAGTTAGCGTTTGTCGTTACAAAAATCTTTGGTACCTATCCACAAGCCCAGTTGTATGCTGTGAGTAAACGGTCAACTCGGTTCTTTAATCCACTGGCCTGTCAGTGACCTTCGTTTGCCTAAATTTAATATCCAAGAATGAATTTAATATCTAAATAATTAATAATACAAGTAATTAATAAACTAAATAATTATAACAGGTTTAAGACGCACGCCATTAAAAATGGCTGAATGTAGCGTCGGTGGCTCAGCGGTTAAGACGCGGTCTTCCAATTTGGGAAGTCCGGATTCAATTCCCACGTAGGCCATGTACCAATAAGTTTTTAAATTTAATTACTTATGTGCATTTTTTCAACTGCTGTTAAACGGTGAAGGAAAACATCGTAAGGAAACCTTAACCTGAGAAATAAAAATTCAAATGCATGTGAAGTCCCCAACCCGCATTGGGCCAGTGTGGTGGACTATGGCCCATACTTCCTCATTATACGAGGGAAGGCATATGTCCCTGCAATGGAATGTTTACGGGCTGATGATGATGAACACTTTCTAATGTCATTCAGATCGGTTAAAGGCATGTATTTAGTTATAACTAAAAATATTTGCAATATTTTGCACATTCCGTCCTAAAGCAGATCTTCTTCTTGGGATCTAGTGAATAGGCATTCACTGGGATCGCGTGCTTCATCTTCGACCATATCGTCACTTTCCATCAGGTGAGATTGTGGTCAAACGCGAATCCAGTCAATCATAAAAAAAAACATTGATGAGATTTCACCGAAACTGTTTCACATCGAACTACAGTTAATTCAAAATTTTCCATATAAAGGATTATAAAAAGATCGCAATAATGATGCGCGACTGTGAATAATTTTAAAATTCGACTTATTAGTACTTACTAATTTGATCATTCGAATGGCAATGCTAATTACCGAATACGATAAAATAACATTCATTCATCGAGTCGCCTCGAGTTAGGTACCGATAGACTCAAGTTATTCAAGTCTTCCGATTAGAAATTTGTTTGAAACGCAGTCGACTTATCTCCGAATCGAATAAATATCATTCGAAGTCGCGCATCGAGATCATAACTCAATGATTTTGACAAAAGGCAGAACCATTGTGAAAAGTTGATTAAAAATTTCAGATTTCAATATTGGACTACGTTTGCTGTTTATAGGTATAAATATCTTCTGATATAAATATATTGTGATACACTGAAATTTAGAACACGTCCTTCACCGAAAAGAATAAAAAACTACAATATTTAAATTTTTATCAGCATGAATATAAAAATGTTGACACGATCAAATTATAGATGTGACAGTTGGGTGACAGTTCATATTTAATCGGTCTTTAAATCGCCACGTTTCTAAAATACTGAATTTCTTAAACATTGAGTGACAGCAATCCAGTAAGAAGCAGATGAATGAAAAATGAACGCTGCAGTTTCTCCGCCCCTATTTTATATTTTCATATAGATATGTCGTTTAAAGAATTATTTTCCCTCTTACAACTTTAATCTCACCTTATCCTGTATCTATAGTAACTGAAATGACAATTTTCTTACTCAAGGCTCTTAAGGCTGTGGAAGCCGAGGGAGGGATATAGTTTACACAACATTCAAACGTATTTACGTTTATGAGGTATCCTAACATCTTATCTGTTTACCCCACTAATGACATACTAAGCTTGTTGATGCTAGTTTCTGTGAAGTAATCCCTTTGCACAGTATTAAGGTTGTAACTAACCATTGTTTATATACTCAGGACAAATGATAAAGCTTCCCGCATCTAAACAACAATTGCGACACCATTTGACTTGCTTTTGTAGCCCTAATAATGTAATTATATTATTAATTATATGGCAAATGAGAATTCAGTTAATCCTTTCATAATAAATTTGGAATATCTAAGTAAGGACTTAAACACCGTCGTGAGGTCGCCTATCTTACAATATTTTATAGGATGCATTTCGGTGAAGGTGCGTAGCAATTGCATAATCTCATTCCATCATCGCCATTCCATGTTCAGATAGGCACGGGTTAAGTTTAAACCCCTATGTTCGTTGATACACCGGACATTCCTTCAGTATTTACCCGACTGTCCAAGAAAGGAGGGCAATGTTTTTCGAGTGTATGTATGTATGTCCCGTTCCTTTGGCGCATTCTGTAGCCTAAACGGTCCGACCCATTTCAAAGTGCATATTGTTATATATACCAATGCGTGTGTGAATGTGTGTCCAATCTTTGTCCAGATGTATCTCAATAATGCGTGATCCGATTTGAGTACAGTTTTTTTTATACCGGATGAGTTTTTTACAGTAAGGAAAAAAATGGGTTTATTAGGTAAGTGAAGTAGAAGGTATTGGCACAGGTAGTTTATTTTTTTTTTATTTCAAAAACATCATCGAATGAAGCGTTGTGTCATTTGACGGTCACGTTTGTAGCCCACTCGACATAGTTACATCATTAGAAAAACTATGAGTTCCATAAATAAACTTCACATGATAGGAACCCTACGAATCCCGCCAGTCGCATATCAATCTGCGGCCGGCGCATGAGGTTGTGAGGCTTTGAGTGAAAATAATAAATAAACTACCTATGCCAATAACTTCTATTTCACTTGCCTAATATGCACTACTTTTTTCCTTACGGTAAAAAAACTGGGAGGGAAACAAAGGGAGAGGTTTTCAGCTACACTTGATGAATATTTAACTTGTAATACAGTTGCTTTGTTTACTTGGATGATATTAATCTGTTTAGTTCCTCGGGAGTTTTATAAAAATTCGGTTTACGTTATTGCATTAATGTGTTTAATCGGATATCCTTCACAACTATAGATATATTTAGAATGGTCTCATCATGTGACATATACTCAAAAGCAAGGTGTTGTGTGACTGCCGCAAATTCAATTTCACATCAATAAATGTTTCATATGAGTTGGAATTGCTGTTGCTACTCCGAAATGGGATCTAATTTGCGGTGACTGTTTTCCGCACACACGGGTACGTACACAATAATATTATTACGATATTGTAGCCAACTCAACTTTACTCTTTAAATATTTGAGGAGTGACTTCATCAAAGTTTCTGCGTTAGTAAGCGTAGCCTTGACCTGAAAACATGATTTGACCGATATTGTAGCTTTAATTATATGCGTAGAATTGTGAAGGAATACCTTTTTTAACCGCCTCACTGGCTTAATGTAAACAACATAGGGTTTACGATTCTAGGGTCGCGGGTTCGATCCTCAGCGGGGTACATGTTTAGTACTCGGTTTGGTTGATGGTAGGGCATTTTAAATGTCAAACTGGATAGTTACCATTGTTTTATCTAAGTCTGCCACCATACTGCAATGTTAATAGCTTTGTTGTGTTTCGGTTGTCACAGATAGGATAGCCAGCCCTCCAAATAAAATGGGGTTTCTGGGTCAATACGCGTTTAAGAGCGAGGTTAAGCAACATCTAGCCTGCCCAGCCCTATGGATGGGTGACCTGTGTGTTCATGCGGGCGTGTTGGTGCCGGCTATTTTCAATTGAATCAGGCGGTATAAAACGCTTGACAGCCAGTTTACTTATCAATAGTCTGTGACACACCTCATCCAATCTACACTGGAGGAACCCTCATGATGGATTATGGCCCTACAAACGTACATAACGTTACAGTTTTTATCCCGAATATCCAAACATAGGTTTGGATGTTACAAACTATAAAAGCTTTATGCTCGAAACAACATTCACGATTCACCTTTCGAAATATATAGAAATCAATACGTAAAAAGAAGTGAACCTATCACCGTTGAAATGTGCAAGTCTTAAGATGCTTTTAGTGTAAAGACTCTTAGTCGCGTTTTATGACATCCATGGAAAGGGAGGCATTCTTTTTCATTTGTTAGTTGGTATGGACGACACTTTCAAAAGCCAGCTGGGTATGTACCTTCACTTTGATCTATTTCAGTCGCGAAGTATAATAAAAGAAAAAGTTTCAAACAGGCATTGTTGTGCCAAAATCCAAATAAGGTTATCGGAGACGCTTCATTCGTGACATTACCAATATTTTGATAAGCCTGTAATTCATACACAATATAAGTAGTCTACATAAAATTATAATTGTACAAACAAATGAAGAATACGAAAATGTCACTGCGAAATAAAGCGACGCTCCAGGAACGTGACTATCATTAGGAGCTAGAATTGACTTAACAAAGAATTTAAAAGAAAAAAAAAACAATGACGGCATGGCAAGAACGTGAGATAAGCTCAAGTAAATGGATATCTACGAAATTGCTTCGCTTCGATAATAGCTAGGAGCTTTTCCTAAGAGTTGTAAACTGAAGGTTTTATCTTCAAGTAGGAGATTACGGGCTGGGTCGGCTGGCAAATAAAATGACGTTTTATGAAAGCAAACAATTTTTAAAACTCAATCTTCCCTTTTCATCCCAGCCTTGCGCGCTTAGATTCGGGACTCTTGTTATTATAATAAGTACCCACTTGTTTGTTTTCATGACGTGAGCATTTTTGATTCCAGCACTTTCTTAAAGCTTTATTAATAATTTCATACATATTGACTGAAAGATTCTCATTAGTTGTTATTATATAACTTTTTATTTAGATATAATACAGTACAAAGACAAATCAGAAATATTCATAGATTCCAAGATAATTCCTATTAATAAATTGGACTTGCATAACACGACAAATAGGAATTTGTTGGACTTGCAAATAATCAAAGTCAAATTCAAGGTCAAAAATGCTTTATTTTGTGTGTATACAGGGTACACTTAAAATAGTCAGATTTTACATTTTTATAGCTACTGCTTGTTCAAAAGACAAGGCATTATTTTCCAGAGCGACCGGATGAACGCGCCCGGCATTTAGAGACTGTAATCTTGGTCAAGCCATCTGTCGGACGTCTCAGTCTGCCTATGCGTAGTCTCTACTCAGGACCCATCAGTCATGTACCTGTTCTGCCACTGTTACTTACTGCAACACCGAGCTCTCTCTATTGCTCATTATATGAATTTAACCTTTCTTATGAGCTTCATAGTTAGAGATCACGTTTAAATTATCATTGTGGATTCTTACTTCAACCACCACCAACAACTTTTAACCGCCTCCGTGGCTCAATGTAAACAATGTAGGGTTTACGACTCGGAGATCGCGGGTTTGATCCCCAGCGGCGTACATCTTATCTAAGTCTGCCACAGAACAGCAATATTAATAGTATTGTGGTGTTCCGTTGTCAGAAATAAGTTAACCAGTCCCCCAGATATCGGCCTCTATAGTGCTTACATAAAATAAACTTTATTGCGTTTACATTAAGGTTCATTTCTCTTATATGCTACGATTAGCTATACTGCCTCAATGTAAACAACATCAGATTTACACAAGGGAGGTGGCGGGTGTGATACAAGTAGGGTAATTGTTTAAAAATCAGTTTTGTGGTTGTACGGTATGTTTGAAATATCCGCCTGACTAACTTCTATCATCTTATCTAGTTTTGCCGCAAAGCAACACTGTTGGCAGTTTTATTGCGTTGCGACTGTTTGAGATAAGATATCCCGTGCCCCAAGTTTGGGACGCCGGGTGAGCACACTTCCACCCTCGACCTCATTTTTCATCAGTTAATATTGCCGTCATGCAATAAAAGAAATATATCTGATAGCCCTGGTCGTCAATATACAAATTGCTGTACGCAATTGATCATGTCTGATATCTAAAAAGGCTAGCCGAGTGTTCTTACAATATTACTGAAAATTAGTAGATAAGTATCTCGCTGGTTTTTCAATGAAACGGTATGAGATTTACAATATTTGTGAGCACATCCGTTAAACATATCATTTCCATGGAGCCAAGTCATAAAAGTTACCACAAAATTGCCACTGTAAGAGTAGGTATGTTGTTCGTTGTGAATTATTTCAGTGGAAATGCGAATGGAAATGAAAATTTACGTGAGTATCTCTCACGATATTGTTGAAGGAGAATTTAGGAATTCTTTTAAACAAATTACCTGTGAAATTCTCGTGACGCGAAATGCTGAGGAAGAGAGACGATATGCACATAATATACTAGGTATATGTTGTTAGTAGTTTCGGTATTTACCTATAATAAGATATTAGTTATACATATGTGCGAGTAACTACAATGCCATATTTAAGCAATCAAGCATTTTCCCCTATACACACACACACATAATACACACTTTGCCTGTCCATTTTCAATGAATTTTTAATTTTGCATACGAACCTATTTCATACATCTAGTGTCATGTCATATTTACAAAATACAAAACATTCTATTTTGGTAGTCGGAAGAGCAGCTTATACAAATCGCAACACGTCTCTTTACCCCCAGAAAAGGCATTAAATCGAGTGACCGAAAAGGGAGTTACCTATGTAGAAATTGCATTTGATTTTTTTACCATGTACATAGGCAGTTACAGAAAAACATTACAGGTGGATAAGATAGTAATGTTAGAAAACAAAAAAACAATATTGTAACCAAGAAAGGTATACTATTACAAAATTTCGTAACGGAGTATCTACTTGGTTTATTGTACGCAATCGGGTACGTTCTGTTCTCCTCTTCGACCATGTTCGGAGGTAAAGAAGTAATCGTAGGGCATTTTGAATGTCCGCTTAGCTAGCTACCTTATATAAACTCTGCCGCCAAACAGCAATTGTTGTATTCCGGTTGTCATAGATAAGATAGTCAGTGCCCCAAATAAGATGGGGCTTCCACCTTCGGCCTCATCTTCATGTAACATCAGGTGTGATTGCGGTCAAGTGTTAACTCGTAGTGCATAAAAAAATATTTCCTTCTTTAGCCAAGTTCAGAGGTAAATAAGTAATCTTACTACTGAACGTGCTCAAAAAAGGATATACCCAATTCGAGTACGATAAGTCATCTTCGTTACTAACTTTGTTTTTTACCATTATTTTCTAATCCACCTGTAACCACTGATATCTGTGTCAACAACTCGGTTCATCATAAAGGGCCCTTCTGTTTTCACACCGATGGGAATATTCCTCGACCGTGCGGTACTCAATAGTAAAGGATCGACTGAATACGAAGATTAAAACCAAATAATATTCCGATTGCCAAAGTTTGACCTGTGTTTGGTCTTGTTATACAATTCAACGTACTTACCTAGAGCCTATGTATGTAACTGGACACTGGTAACCCAGATCTTTGTGAAGGGAAGTCGAGTATTAACTAGTCTTGTTATAAGTTGTCTATTTGGAATTAAAGAAAAAGAATAATCCCTTTTATTTAAACTTACTTTATTCAATGTGCACAATTAACAAGTAGCTTTTGAATTAGTTAATTTTTACAACTTACGATTATACAAGTTACATTTTTATTCTAAACATATTATTGTATTACGATTATAAACTTAGAATACGTGAAGTGCCTTAATTAGAAAGTAATATTAGAAAACAAAAAACAATATTGCAACCAAGAAAGTTATTACAAAATTTCGTAACGGAGTATCTAATGGGTTTATTGTACTCCAATCGGGTACTTTCCTCTCTCCTCTCCGACCATGTTCATAGGTAAATAAGTAATCTGTACTACAGAACATTAAAACCTTATAACCTTTGACTTCAACGGAACGGGCAGTTATGTTCATATCTTGGTGACACAAAATTTACTGCTGGAAAAATGTAAAATAATCATGATAAAGATATATACAGATAGGGTCGGTATAATTAGCCGTACCAATAAAATACCCCTATTTTACATGATTAATGAAAGTATGCTGCTTATTGAAGATGTATACAGATTCTCCAAAAAGTGCAGTCCAGACATAGTAGTAGTACCAGCACTTAAAATGTTGGTTACGATAATTTCTTTGACATTTGAGATCACAGATAATATAGAAGTTTACAAGGTTTGATCCACGAGTATATAGAGTCATATTAATCTAATTCTCGACACGTTGGTAAGTGTGTTCCCTCAAATGAGTACCTATAACTGATAATGCCAAAACGATGTTCCTTGTTCTGAAATTTGAACATGAAATTCACGATCTCAATTAACATAACAGCAATTAGCAGTAATGTTGCGACATGTGTAACGTAACATTGGAATTCATTCGTTCTCTACAATAAGACTGTTCGAGCGTAGGAGATACAGTTAATATTTTATTATGGACCAAAGCCGAGTACATTGCTAAGTTTGTTCATACTAAAAAATTTGATGATGAACAAACTCCTCAATGTGCTCGGCTTTCGGTCAACCGTTCTTGGAGTAGTGTAAATCGAATTATTATTATATACTTTAAATTCTCTATTCGAAATTTTCTATTTCGATGTTCCCCGTTGTTGACCAAACACGAATGACGAGTCTCTTTGCGATATACAGTAAACGTTGTCTATAAATATATACCTAATTAACTATGGAATAGTCAATAATCTCCAATAATATTTTTTCATCTTCGGACTACAGTGGGTTCACAGAATCTTTTAATTATGTATATATTTTTTACAACGCTTACTGTGTATCGCAAGGAGAATCGAGACCAAAGACACAGGGAACATCGAAATAGAACAGCTACTTAAATTTCAGAGTAACTTATTCCATGTGTCACATACGTTGACAATAATGTTCTCTAAATGCAGTGCTGATACTCGTAACCCTTTGTTATGACACTATATTTGCATTGGTTTTCATTGCAGAATCTACCTCAATCGGTGCCCTGCGTATGATCCCTCGACAAGTTTTTTAAACCGTTTCATCTACACTTGTTTTGTCACGATCAAGTAGCGTGGTGGAAAATGTTAACTATTCACAATGTCAGTGACCTCCATGAGACATAAATGGGTCACAGAAGCGTTCAGTGAACGCCGTTCATACTGTGAGGACTAAGATACCATTAGCTCTCTTATCTTTCACATCGAAACACAATGTGGGCATTGATGCTTGATTGATGCTTGGCGGCAGAAAGAGATAGAAGATGACACCTACCTATCCGACCATCAAGTGGCGGATACGTAATACAAGGAAAAGCTTAAAATGTGTTTGAACTCATAAATATGGACAAAATACGACGATATTTCGTGATGTTAACGATGTTATTGGGTCTATTTTTAAATTAAAAGTAAAGTATAGGTATTGAGACCTGTTAATGTGTCTGTTTATTTTTAAACGTGACTCTACATAAATAATTCAGCCACTTACCATCGCCATACTATAATCAACATCACTATGTCTATTTGGATCACTGGCTCAATTTACTAATTTAATATTTCACTGAAGTTTTTATTTGCTTATCCATACATCGTATGCACGTATGCACGTGAATGCAGCGCATTCCGCTCCTAGAACATGCTCGAGCGCTGCGTTTATCGGTCAATAAACAATTTAGCAGTAGCTCTTAATTATCTGTTCCATTTCTATTGAATTCGTAACTCTTTGATTTGTTTAATAGATGATGTAATTAGTAGTTTAAACACAAGATAAAGGTATGCAATTTCAATACGAGTAGTATGCAATGAACGAATACGATGAAATTCATAATAGAAAAAACACACGCCGGGCCCTAGTTCTTAATAGCTTCTGTTATCCTGGTACCTACTTAACGGAACGGGATAAATATCTCACTGAAAGTGTTTGATGTAAAGATATCAAAAAAGCGCTCTGTATGAACATAACTGTACCCATTGACAACTGAAATGGTTTTTATTATTATTAAAAAAAAAAGAAATATGGGAGTATAAAAAAAAATTATGAAAAGATGTCCCTTGTTACACTCCCCTTGTTTAAGCAAGTAATACCTACCTACCTATGAGTATTATTTAAGGAGCGTTAGTCATAATTATTCATAGAGGGCTTTACTGATGAGTGGTAACCTGCTGCCTGCGGAATTTACTGACTTAGTACTATTTACGTACTAGTTTTCTAAAAGTGACTTTAAAAAAAATCTGCGGATAACGTCATGTTAAATAGGTAGCATGTTACCATTCATTTTGTAAAAATAACCCTGTTTAAATAATTATTCTGCCAAACGTATTCCAAATACGTAAAATAACATAATTTTACAAACCTACTTACTTACAGGCAAAAAGCTATGCTGATAATGACGGTAACGTAACAAAGGTTAAAATGAATATTAACGTTCCAACTAAAACATACACATTGTCAAGCATCAACATCGGTTTACCTCTTCACGTTACTATTCATGGCATATTTTTGCTTACATGCTGGAGTTGGTATTCCTTTTAGCGATGCGCGACTTCTAATCTTTCGACTCCGCCAATCATTCGACTAATTCGACTGCCTTTCAAATAATTCGACTTGATACCATCGTTATCTCGGGCGACTCGACGAACGAACCGTCTATTAAATCCGAAATAATGAATGAATCCTACATAGTCTTGTTTACGTAGATTAAGTTCTAAGATATTATTTTTCATTTTATCTACTATGAAAAATAATATCTTAGAACTTAATCTGGAAAACTAGTAGTAAACTAATAATTGTTCCGTTAATGACTAGTATCTACTAGTCTCTAGTAGTATGACTAGTATCTACTAGAGACTAGTAGATACTAGTAGTAGAACAATTATTAGTTTACTACTAGTTTTCCAGACGATGGTCTGATTAGTACTCACTAACAAGTCGAATATTAGAATAATTCGACTCCGAATATGATAGTAGTCGTTAATCAAATAGTATGCTTTTGCCAATCGAATGGCCTAATTAGTAGGTACTCACTAACAAGTCGAATATTATAGTAATTCGGAATCGCGCATCACTAGCAGTCTTCAATCTATTAATTTTAATATAATGTTTATTAAAGTAATAAAAGTCCAATTTAAACTTCCGACTTTAGGCTAGCAAAATAAATTAATATAAATCAAGAATTACCTTCGTAGACAAATTAACATTTGTATGCACTATTTCTCTTATTATGATAAGTTATTTAACCATTAAATAGGTACCTACGCGTCTTTTTACATTACAAGATAAAAATGCTATTTAGGTGTTATTTACAGGGGTATCCATATAAGTATTACAGTACATTTAAATATATATTTTTTCTTACGCCTACCTAACCTGGAAGCACACAGAAATATAGATAGATATACACTTTTATTACAATATTGTTTTATACAATACAGATAGGTTGTTTAGTAAGTCTAGGTTTATAAATTATAATAATTATTATTATAATATTAATTATTATAATATAATAAACATTTATTATCTCACCACAAGGAAATAGGTACAGTCAGCTTCAGAATTAACGATAAAGGACTGTTTTACACGATTATCAACAGCATGCTGACTATTTAAATTGCATCATACGCAGTTCTCTAAAAAATAGTCGAAACGTGAGTGCCATTTTAAAGAATTGCGTTCGGTAAAGCTTAAATAGATATCATGCTCTCATCAATCATGTTTTCTTTTATGATTAACTACATACGCGTTTGACTACAATCTCAAGTGATGGAAAGTGACGACGTGGTCGTCGGTGAGTCACGCGATCCCAGTAGCCTGTTCTTGAAGATTCCATAGTTGTAGAGTGTTTCATGCCTTGGCTGTTCGCATTATGAATGAAGAGTCGAACACCTCTATAGGGGTGATATCTTGCCCCACGCCTAGTAGTCCGAAGATGGAAAGGCGATGTAAAACAGACCTTTATGAATATATAAAAAATAACACTATGACGTGGACTGTACATCAGTGGTAGGTAATTACAAACAAATTTCTGTGTGAGAGATTGGAGTCTGAAAAATGTTTGAAATTATAACCAGACAACAAGAGCTATGACTGAAAACTAAAGTAAATCTCTTAGCTATTGTTTACTATGTTTACCTCAGAATAATAAACTTAAAGTTTACGTTACTAATGTATTCACTTAAGAAACAACTTTATTGGTTATTTGGGAAACATACCTGGAATAATAATATGTAACTACATTTTCACATAATAATACATTATTTTGTTATTATCAACGAATGTTACATTGACAAATGGCCACATCACAGCTACATTTTAGTCAAAGTCTGATTCACTCGGTCTTCGTAAAAACATAATCTGCAACAAAGAAAATTTTAATATGTTATGTGTTTGATGGAGTTTTTGTGCACCCAAATTTTGTCCGGATGTATCTCAATAATGTGTGGTCAAATTGAGTGCGGTTTTAGTTATATCTAAGATTAAACGAGGTGAACCTAGTCACGTTTGATTAAAATCAATTCAGCCGTTCCGAAGATGGTATAACATTTAACACGGTACTTCGCTGCTTAGTTCTTCTTAGTAAATTATGGTTATTTTCATTACAATTCATTAGTTGGTCATTTATACATAATTTAAACTGAACTAACAAAATAAAAGAAGTAAACAAAAATAAAGGACATGCTATAAAAATTTGACGAATCAGAAGCCTCACCTATTAAATACATTTATGTATGTTTATCCGTTTATCTTGTATCCATAGCATAAGCTTTGCTTAGTTTGGAACTAGATGATTGGTGTAAGTGTCCGAAATATAAAAAAAATAAATACACGATCTGATATACCACAAAATAAATAAAAGTAGGTCAAGTACGAGTGAGGACTCGAAAATAGCTTGTTCATCATTTGTTTTATGGCAATTTTAAAAGTAAACGTGTCAATTACGTACCTACCCACTTACGTCGATAATTGTATTAGGTTGTAATTGCATACTACCAAAATAATATAATAGAGTTGTGTATTGGGCAATAATAAATATTTCTACCGAACTCTTGTTTCAAGCAAATATTAGGTAACCGCAAAATAAAGTTTGCAAGGGCACTCTTCTTATTTCCAAAATAATATTCGAAGTAACTTGATCATTTGCGTTACACGCTTTCTGTCACTTTAATTTCCTCATTGTTTAGCATGCGTTACGTACCTCTCTACCAGGACTGCTCTGTTAGGAGTATATTTATGTAACGAATTGATGGATGACAAAAGTGGAGGAATTCCATTAATTATTCATGAGACTTTAGTAAATTTACCGTGGCATCAATACTTCGATGGATGGAACGATGCCGTGTCATGTTAACTCAATAACACAAAATGAGCACCGTGTTAGCCTATAGATTTACCAATATTCATTTTGCATGACAATAAACGTAGTCGGCGGTAAATATTTTTAAAGCTCATTGTATACAAAATCCGGTGTTTGCAACAAATTTTGCGAAAATCCTTTCATAGAGTTGAATGGCGGCGTAACGAGCAAACACAGAGCCGGCGATTTTATCGTCGGCGCCGGAGTTGGGACATTAAAATGAAATTTGCGCTCGTTTTGAAAGAAATAATCTTTACAACATATCGGTAACACTAGATACAATGTTTTTTTTAGTGCTCGTAACGTTAATGCGTTTCCGCGAATTATACAACAAACACTGTAAAGGACTAGAACATTACACTGGCCCTAAATCGCGGCGTAACGACTCGACAACACATTCTGAGACATTGTATTTTGTAAATAATGTTGATGGTTATCCAGCATATGAATTGGGGTCATGTAGGGTGTAAAAAAGACGCCCATCACAAAATATATATGATGCTAGTCTTTGAAATTTCACTAGTAAGGGTTTAAAACACTCTGAATCGCTTCAAGAAAGGATGGTACTAAAGTCGACGAGACGACTTTACTTAAGATCAAAATTTTTTCACCGCCTCTGGCTTATACCACATAGGGTTTACGAATCGGAGGTCACACGTTCGATCACTATCCACTACACCAATCGCTCGTCAAATTACGACATACTTCTACAAACACAAATGTTAAAATATTAACATGATTTATTTTACCTGCTCTTATTTATGTTGAATTTGTTACGATCTTGCATGCAAAAGAAGTTAATTCAAAACAATACGCCACAAGGAAATAAAGGGAGTAATATGATTGATTAATATTTTAATGATCTTGTATAATTAGCTAATTAGCTATATATTTTTAATTAAAGTCCGTAATGTACTTACGAAAATTTCCGGTCATACTATTGATACAAATTGAAAATGCCGACATAAAATTAGGTAGGACCTATACATATAAATAAATAATAATAATACGAATAAATATCTTTGCACATACACACAGTGCTGTATATAGTTCCACACTAAGGAACTAGTCTTGTTTAATGGATATTAGATATATACTATACAAGCACATTTTATTGTAAATATATACAATCAACTGGAAACATACAAACATACATCAGCGTTGTAGTTATTGATACAACTGCAACTCATGCTGAGTGGAGACCTTTTTGGCACCACTTTACGACACCGATTTCTAATCGATCTTAGGATTGAGATCGACTTTACCTTATAATATGATTTTTTGCTGTGTATTAAGTATGTTATTGTTATTTTATTTTTCCGTTTTTGTATAGCTAATGTGTCGTCCTGTGTTTTAAATAAACCTTTTCTATTCTATTCTATTCTAAACATCCATAATTCGGGTGAATGTGTTTTCAATTCATTATACATATACTAGCGGGATTCGAACCCGCGACCTTTTAGTAAAGCAATCAAGGTTTCTAATCGCTCCATATATTTATAAATACACATATTCTTGTCTCTTGTTATATACATGCTAACTTTTATAAGAGGCAATTTGTATAAAGATACAGGCGCTTGTACTCAGTAGACCCTGTACGTTACTAGGTCGTACGTCATCTATAGTCCAGTAAGGACACACTTTTAACTTCTTATAATCTTAAAGGCCGTGATTTTTTGTACATGGGTAGAGTACCTATCAGTGATAGAATAATGTTTTCTAGGGTAGCTTGATTCAGATATAGTATAGGTATTTAGTAATAAAACATAGATTATTAGATTAAAATTACCACTGTGAATTTCATTGCGTCAGAGAATATACTTAGAACGCCTTAAGTATGGTCAAAAGAAATCGATTAATAACTTCTTTATGTTTATGACAAATATCACGATTCAATAAACTACTTTTAGAAAATATAAAGTGGCCATTGATTAACTTTTTAGAAAATTGTTTTAGGAGATCGTTCTACAACGCAATGAAGAATTTAATACTGCAGGTTTTATAACTAAAAGCTTTATATATAGTGGTAATACTATACCTAAAGCAACCTACAGAATGGTGAGAAAACATTTCTCTTCTATTACTAATCGATACTTTATCCTTTTTTTTTATGCACAGTGGGTTAGTATTTGACCTTAATCACACCAGATGTTAAGTGAAGATGAGGCCGAAGGTGGAAGCGTGTTGGCCCGGAATCCCCAACATATTATTTGGGCGACTGGCTATCTTATCTCTGACAACCGGAAATCCTTCTACAAAATAATCAGGAACTTTAAGATTATAGGAAGTTACACCACAAAAATAACGTATTTTTACTGGACTACTAGTGGACTGTTATATAGGTACAACAAATGAGTTGTCCTATACATACAACATACAATACAATACAATACAAATACACTTTATTGTACAAAAGGAGAACATACATTTTACAAAACACAATACTGATAAGAGTACAATTAGGCGGCCTTATCACTAAAAGCGATCTCTTCCAGGCAACCTTTGTATAACTTTATAGAATAGAATAGAACATACTCCTATGAGTATGTTTCTTTTGGATGAAAACTCTACGAAAGCGGATAAAAACGTATCCAGGTAACTTTAGGCAACTATAGATAAATGATTAGGTACCTGTGAGTAAATTGCTTTTATATTTAGAATCAAAATTAAAAAGCCCTTTGAAAATTCTTAATAAGGCTCTATAATGAGGTCGTTGTGAATACGGCGAGGGTGTTATTAAAGTAGTTCAACTTTGGCCGTTAAGAATGAATATCTTATGTGAAGTACTTTGCAAGAGTTATATTTTAATACTTTTATGAAATGTTACGGTATCAGTCATGTTTATACTGATGGATTATAATTTCTTATATCATTTATTTTACCAATATATTAATGTTGTAAATCTAACTAATATTGGGTCTTTACGCGTGAAATTGGAGTTTTTTTTCTTCGTTAATCATATGTACCAATTCCTGCGATTTTCAAAGCTATATCCAAATTTGTTTTTTATTTGGAAAATGGAATATTATTTCAAGGTTTCACATGAAATATTTTTTAAATTCTGGGCTAAATCACATAATAAAAAAAATTTGAACAGAGCTCTTTTCATGTGCTTCCCATAATCAATTCTTAGATTCGCTGAAACTTTTATAAAGCGGTTACTTTTAAAAATTAACTCTGCCTATACTTAACTTAATGTTATCATAATACACACAAAGTTTAGCTAAATTTGGATTTGGCGTTCCCAAAAAAAAAACAAAAATGTTTCTATGGAGAAAACAGTCTTAATTAAATTCTTCATACAAAACGCCAATTTCATAGATTATCTAACTAATATTGTAAATGCGAAAGTTTGGATGTTTGTTTGTGTGTTGCTCATTCACGTCAAAACGGATAAACGGATTTGGATTAAATTTTTTCATCCCGATAAAGTGAGTAGTTCCCGCGGGATAAACAAATTAAACATATCCGCGATAAAGTTATTCCATGCAGGCGAAGCCGCGGGCGGAAAGCTACAACCCTATAAAAAGCCATTGTAATTAAAATGAACAGTTTTCACTTTAAAATGTTCGTTTTATCTGACATCAGCATTATGAACTCATATATTTTTTTAATTGTTTACAAAAATGTTATGATTAAAATTAGATTAGTAATTAATTACAACGCGGCGAATGAGCGAAAAGCGAGTGAGTGAAAATCGAGCACGGCAGCGGCCGACTAACTACAAGGATCGAATAGTAAAGACTGTAAAACGTTTGTTTTTCTAAACACTCCTTGTACAATACAAATAACAATATAATTTGAATGCAAATATAATGCTTAATATAACTTATTAAGAAAGCATATTATAAAATATCAGACTACTTAGATTATAATCATTCCAGGACATAACCAGCTCGTTGGCATGCCAGGCTATTTCACAATTAATAATAAGTATGATTGTGCCTTTTTGGAATATTAAAAACCTGTTTTAAAAGAGCAACCGCTATATTTTCGTGCTTGTTCATTGAGATGAACAAAATTGCCTTTTGAACAAGCAGTACCTTAAAAATGCAAATCCGACTATTTTAAATGTACCCTGTACCTACAAAATAAAACATTTTTGACTGTCTGCAGAAAAACCAAACAATAAATACAATAAATGAAATGCAAAAGAAAACAAAAAATCGTTTAAAAAGTTGAATATTTACATTTTTGCAGTATTTTGTAAAAAAAAATGCCTAATATTTTTGTTGCTATAGTGGTTTCGTCTGTTTTAAAGCTCATAATATCCTTTTAAAGATGGGATATTTTTCTATTTTTTTATGCACAAAAAATAATATATTTCTTTATATCATATTAGTAGTTACTTATAATGATAAACATTTGAGACAAGAAGCCTCTGGGCATATTAGTGAACTAAATTTACCTCAAAGATTAGCTCCTTTAACCCTGCCACGAACAGACTGCCATATCTAGTTATTGTCAATGACAATGCCACTTTACTTTTCAGGGTTTCTGAATGTTGCCTGGTCCTCTCATTGCTACGTTGTGTGAGATATGTTTTGGTTACTAATTATTTATGTACAATATATTACAGATGTTAATATTTTCAGTGGCTTCACGTTTTCTGTGTACACGAGCCCTCAACACATATGAGGCCGGGCTCACAGGTGCCTCGGAAGCCTCCGCAGTCTTCACCTAATGTTCTTGCGCATACTTTACAGCATCTGAAACAAAGATAAATATATTTCCTTATGGTCATTGTCTATTGATTCCCATTGTTTACCGATTGCCCCATGAATGAGAGTAATGTTTTTCATGGATGTAAGTATGTATGTATGTATGTAGATTTCAATGTTACATCCTGCAGCCTAAAGTCTTGGCCCAGAGTGTCATTGGATGTATTTTATGTTAAGTCATCATGGCAGGTACAACATCGGGTACCAATGTATAGCGGCGCCAACAAAATACAAAATATGCTGTCGTGTTTTTTGGTTTTTAAACAACTAAATTGCTATATGTATTCTTATTTCTACAGCACCTCTATCATGAATTTGTGCAAACTTTTCAAAATCATCACAGTTAATCAGGAATGCAATGTTCTACCCAATAAACATCATTATATATATATTGAACCCGGAAACCCCGACACATTTGGAGGACTGGCTATCTTATCTCTGACAACCGGAACAGAACAATGCTATTAAAATTTCTGTTTGGCGGCAGATTTAGATAAGATGGTGGTAGTTAGCCAGGCGTACATTTAAAATGCCCTACCACCCACCAAACCGAGTACCGCGCTGAGGATCGAACCTGCGACCTCCGAATGGTAAACCCAATGTTGTTTACATTGAGCCACGGAGGCGGTTAAAGTTACACATGTAACGAACACTTATTATACTGGTGTTGTATCATTTAGTACATAATTTTACTCATCATCATCATATCAGCCAAAAGACGTCCACTGCTGGACAAAGGCCTCCCCTAAAGATCTCCACAACGATCGATAATTTTACTAACGTAAATCAATTAACAATGAAAAATAAGCATGTAAAGGTAACAAACAAAATTACAATCAAATCCTACGAAGGCTTCTGAATAGACTGGAATAATTGTCACTGCTTATAGTGATGCTCAGCCAATTGCTAAGGCGTAAGGTTTCGTACGTCGTAAATTAAAAATCTCCACTACGACCATAATATTTTCGTTGTTCAAAGCCGACACTGAAGTAAATACGGCTTTAATAGCTGTGGCTGGAAAATGGAACTGCAAGGGTATTTACGCACGTAGCCTCCCAAACTACAGGCCGTCCCAATCCTCTGAGTCCCAATTCTGCCTTTAATCATCATCACTTTGGGCGCACCCGCGGTAATAAAAGCCTGACGGTTGATATCATTCACACTAGCTGACCCGGAACACCGTTTCATAACAGACAAGCTAGTCGACAACGTTGCCATAGTTCTGTGTAATTCTTTTTACCCCACTACGAAGAAGCCAAAAGGAGGGTAATTTATTCAACGCGTCTGTATGTATGTATGCTACCACATACAGTCTAAATGCGTCAGCTGATTTGGACAAATGAAGTCGTTTGATTCGTACTAATCACTGGAATGTAATACGGAGTATTATGACGTCATATTAAATCTAATATTGCGAACGCTAACAGCCATTTTGGATATTCTTTGTGAGTATAGATTTTTGTTTTGCATAACGAAAATAAAAACATACATTATTTTTGGTAACTGTAAACGACGAGCGTTTATAGGAGATATAAATGTGAATTAAACTGTGTAAAAAGGGTATTTTATGGGAATTTTTAGAAATAAAAGTAGCTGACACTTCAGTTAGCAGCTCAACAGCAAGAAACAATGTCATAATGTGTCAAAGGCATTACAGGTAATAAAATTTAAAAAAGTAAAAAGATACAAAAGAGGTGCGTCGCGCAGAGTAACCCTTGTTTTTCTACAAATAAATAATAACCAACACTATCTGCAACTATCTATATTGTATTAGATGTTATAGCCTTTCGAAGCAGTGTACTATTGGAGCTGCGTGCTATCGGAGCTTGGTTCCACCTATGAGCCTTACTATGGCCTATGAACGAGGGTCGATTGTTCCACAGATAACAGTCTTGACTGTTAACTAATTGATACATCTAATTGATACATACTTTAATTATATTTGAACTTCGAATCAAGCCAGAAACTTTAAAGAATTTCTTTGAATAGGACTCAGATTGATTAAAATAAAATGTAATTAATGACTTGGGGTTGTTAATTTAATAATCAAATGGCAACTTCAACAGATTTACATCTCAAGAAAGTTAAAGAAATAGCTGAGGGAATTCCTATTTGAAAAAAGTAGCAAATTCGACACTAATGAGTATCATGAGATCAGTTTAAGATGTGATGTAAATTTTTTACAATAAGCGATTTTGATATTGAGTAACTGAACATCTCAACTATCGCGTATAAATCTCATCTGCGAGTCGATAAATTTGAAGTCATCAAATTGTACATAATGCTATAGCGAAGAACGGATGGAACTGAAAATACACCATGATAATAAACTTGGCGCGTTATATTTGTAGGCAGTGGTGTGCACAGCATTTTGTCACAGGTTAGGCAGAATGATAAAATTTGGTATTAAATGAAAAAAAAAAGTACTATAACAAATAATACTTACTCTTATAAGCAATTCTAGCAAATGTTTAGAATATTTCTGTACACATCAGCATAAATCAGCTGTCGTAACAAAGCATTTCGAGGAGAGCTTACAATTTCTAGAGGCACTGCCTATCTGCCTGTATAGAGGGCAAGTTACTGTTTGTAGGGGTTGTAACTGGAAACCAGTGTTTCGCTCTTTGAGTGATTTGCCATACGAATTATGACCCATTTGTGTCGGCACACATTTTCTCTTTGTATTTTCTTTCTGTTTCTTTATTTGTGAGCATTGTTGTTTTGCAATATGTTTTTTTTATGTGTATGTGTGTGAACGCAGCAGTAAATAAATGCTTTACCTATCTTATCTATGGTGAGCACCTATGCAGAGAGCACCACTCAATTTGGCTTCGTACTCTTCGTGGACCATTAAAAATACTACTACCACGCTATAAGATATCTGCAAGTACCTACTTCCTACCAACTGACAACACGTTAAATATAATGTCTGATTGCCTATCTGCGAGTGAGATGTATGAATGAAGATAGATACCGAATTTTAAGAATTTTATAATTATATTGTATTGTTTTTTGACATCTTTATTTTCTGTGGTTTTTAATATGTACATTATTAGGATTGACATCATTTTTTTTATATTGATGTATGTATTTATTGATTCATATAAATAAATAAAATAAAATTCAAATTTTATTATCTAGTGTCATTTAATTATTTATCTTTAAAAAACATCCACGGTTCACCTTATGAAATATACAAAAATGCACACGTAACGTGCAATCATCGGCGTAAAAACGTGCAAATCTGTAGATTATTTTTGGTGGAAAGTCCACATTAGTCGCTTTTTAGGACACCCACGGGAAGAGAAGGCGGTAGGTTCTATTTATTTTACGTGACGAAACCACACAGCATATTAAATTAGACAAAAGTTTTGATGTATATGTTTTTAGGAGTATTTTAGATAAACAATAACAAAAATCATAACACAGGTTGTCATTAAAAAATAGCTTACGCATACCTATTACCATTCTTATTATTTTATTGCAACTTCAAAACACGTTGCGTCCTAATAAGCCATAAAGTCTGAAAACTTTACAGTCCTACGTAATACAAAAGACGAAGAAATAATGACGACCAATTGGTGTAGTTTATAGTGACCCTGTCTGCGAAACCATAGGTTGGGGGTTCGAATCCACCTGCAAGGAAATCCCGTATATGCAGTTATAATGTGAAAAGAGAGTCATATTTCTCTGCAACTGACTGTACATCTATTCATGGATGTTTATATAAATATTAATGATTGATTATCCGTTATCCATAGTGCAAGCTATACTTAGTTTGGGACTCGATGATAGGTGTAAGAGTCCGAAAGATTTATTTATAAATATAGTTTTCTCAGGATATGATTAATATTTTCCGATAGCGCTTTGTGTTTAGTAATTGCTGTAAGTAAAAAAAAACTGGATAATAATTAATGATTTTCTAAGAAAACTTGACTTATATTAGGTAACACTGTAAATATTTATGTGTTTCAGACTGTACAACTGAATCATACCAAACCATTTTACTCTGGGAACCTAACAAGTGAAGCG
Source organism: Oegoconia quadripuncta (assembly GCA_949316235.1). Lineage (NCBI taxonomy): Eukaryota > Metazoa > Arthropoda > Insecta > Lepidoptera > Autostichidae > Oegoconia > Oegoconia quadripuncta. Next base: position 7,214,679 of record OX438754.1, read on the forward strand.
AAAAAGGGTCGAGCTAGAGGTAATTCTGCGTGTGCCATGAGAATTTCAAATTATTCAAAAACGAAAACCCAAAAATTAGTGCTATTGTCCCCGGTCTCCTCTACATGCATGACGCCGCTGGCAGATTGCGTAAGCCGCGTTTTTTATCTTTTTGGGTTATCGTCTCATGCACTTCACATTCTGTGTTAGTTTTTGCAGATATTTTCTATTGTGACAATTGCAAACAGACAAACTCCGTTTCGCCCTTATAATAAAATACTTCTAATTAATTTAAAGAACATGTCAAAACAACATTACGTGACTATGCGAATGACAAACACGTTTGGTGTACTTCGACTAGCTCTAAAAAATTATAAAATTGTATTAGTGGCATATTTTTAATTTTGAAAAAAGGACACCAAGATCCTGTGGGTTTCTTACGCCGCTTCTTTTTCCACAGATGATTTTCCTTTCTGAAGCGATAGTATCTTGGACATACTGACTGACAAATGAAATCAATAAGCCCTTTTATTATTCCCAGACATTTAAATCATGCTATCATGTATCCACAGAGCAATTGGTCTGTGCATGTATCTTACGACGAAATAAATGCTTGTAGCTTCATGTTTGAAAATTGTTATATTTGCTTTGAATTTGAGATAAGCCGCCATTAAATTTCATTGTAGAAATAAGCAGAACCTGTTGTGTCGTCTCTATTATGTTGTATCTGTATGTCTTTTTTTCTTGTGTGCAATAAATGATAAATAAATAAATAAAAATGATAAATAAATAATTACTGCGCTGTGGATTACGATTCAACACTCAGGTTTTCCTTTTTTACTTATATTTTTCATTAATTTTAATATATAAAATACATAATTAAAAAACTATAGCGTGGTCATTCTAAAATTTTCATATGTATTGATGCAATTAACACATGCTACTAAAAATCGCATTGGCAATACTGGGAAAACAGGCCCACTATTATTACCACTAATGTAACAAGTCAATAGTAAACCTCTTTTCTATATACGTATTGTATATTGTCTTATACACTATGTATTTCTATGTGAGTTGTAAGATTCTTTTATGTAGAAATTTTTCAATATGCCATTTGCCAAGTCAACTTAAATATGTTAATAAATAATTAGCATTGCTGTATTCCGACTGTTTGAGATACGTCAGCCAATTCTTTACTGCATTTTGGACATATTTTCACTTACGTCACATAATCAGATGAAAGAATCCACGAGAGAACATCATAAATGATTGATGAGCTAAAATATCATAAGTATACATTACGGGATAATATGCAGAGCAAAGAAAGCTTTATGCAAGGCTAATAATTTCCCTAATAAAATATTTATAATTTTTCCAAGAACATAAATGCTTCTGAAGGTTATATAATTATTATTTATTATATAGGTTATTATATAGGTATATAATATAGGTTATTAATTATTAGCATGAATTAAATAATGAAGGTACATAATAGACCTTTAGAAGTACCTATAATATTCGGCATCATCTTTACTAATCTTAATATGAGGCACGATTGGTGTAGAGGGTAGTAACGCTGCCTGCGAAGCCAATGGTGGCGGATGCGAATCCCGCTAGGGGTAAATATTGTGTGATGAATACGAACATTTATGTTAAAAGTAATTATTATCCATTATCGAGTACACGCGATCGCACAACGACCGTAACACTGCCTAATATAAGCAGATCTCGCAGCGTTCACCTAACCGATAGCGTCGCGCGGCCATAGCTTCCACTGGTGGTAGAGTTATAATCATACAGCGCCATGTGACACAGTGCCGTGTTAGGCTGGGAATATATGTCAGATTTTTCCATCAGATAATAGGATCCGATAGTCTGATCCCACTATTATTTTGTTTGAACGTTAAATACACGTCCGATCCGATAGTCGTATCAGACGTCCGAGTCGGAAACAGCACCGAGGTGTTTACGATTTTATTACTGGTTTTTTTTTTTCGCGTCAACATGAACAAATATTTTCAATTTTCAATTTTATCAATAATTAAAGTATTCAATTCAAGTAACAATAATACGTCGTCCATATTTTCTTTCTGCTCCGCATGCAAGCACTCGCGATAGCTCGAGAACGACCGAGTTCAGAAAAAGTCCTGCATAACAATTACGTCAAATTATAAAACGAGTAAATATGATCAGATAGTCTGGACAGACAATCGGAAACCAAATCTGATACATATACCCGCTGTTGTGCCTCAAATTTCAAAATTATAAAATAAATTTCCCTTTTATATCAGTTGCGCTGACACATAGATTTGTTAATTACGACAACGGTGTTCGAGTTCAAAGTACTGGCGGCATGTAATATTGGAATTTCGCTATTTTTGCATCAAACTTAAAATCAAGTTTAAGCTATAATAATAATAAATCATTTATTTTCCAGACAATAAGGTCCATCTTTGTTAGTACAGTCACCTATACCTAACTATGTTAGTAAACAGTGGTAGACATTGAAAATTTAAAATAACAATTATAAATTCAAATGTCAATTGAAAATGCCCTCATTCCGTGGACGCGTGTGAGGCCACTAGTATGGGATGCTACCTGGGTCGACACCATATTATACCCATTCCCATACCCATATCGAATTTCTGCCCTTTGAGGTAGAGACCATGGGGCCGTGGGGACCAGACGCGATCAGCTCTTCAAAGAGCTGGCGTCGCGGCTGGTAGAAGTATCGGGTGACCAGAGGGCTGGCAGCTATATACCTGGGCCAGCGCATAAATCTGGCCATACAACGTGGCAACACCGCTAGCCTTCTGGGCCTACAGACCTGGAACATATGTTCCACCTATGTCGTGAAAGTATGTTCCAGGGCCCTTCTTTTGTTTTATCTCTTTTTTTGTATGTTTTTGCTAATATCATTCATTATGTCCTCTATTGTATTCTACTTAATAACTATTATAGTCAACGAAGAAATTATTATTAAAGAAATTTATTTATAATACTCGTATTAGTGTAAGTTAAATTTATAAAAGAAAGATATTATAAATCAAGCTTGCTATCTTATTTATTTTTTTATAAATTGACATTACTTATATATTTCATATCTACGAAATTACCTTCTGAGAGGTTGTTACACTTTGTAAAGCATCAAAGTTTGCTACAATATTCTAGCAAATTGTTTAAATAACCGAGTTTATGTATTCTAAATAGCTTATGTTAATGCCTTTGATCATTTACACGTTAAACGAATCAAGGTACGAGCTTCGGAGGTAAATATTTGCTTTAGCGATTTTTTTCTGTCTACTAATGATGAGGACTTTCAGCTGTGACTACATTATTATAGGTGTACGGGACATGCTTTTACTAATATACAGCATATTTACTAACATTTTTTTTATAATTGACGGGGTTCTCATCTGTCGGAAAGTGAAACACGCGAGCTGAGAAAGATCGCAAGATAGTAGTTTCGGAATAAGTAACGCCGGAAAGGAATTCCGTGTTTAGTTTTTGACTAAGAACTACTGCTCGTAGAGTAATGCCTTTTTCAACTATATCGGGCTGTCAGTCCTCCCTATTATTATACTCGGGAGTGAGGCATATATTATAATGTGTTTTTTTTTATGCACGACGGGGTCCTACTTGACCTGAATCACACCTGATGTTAAGTAAAGATGAGGTCGAAGGTGGAAGCGTACTGACCCGGAAACCCCAACACATTTGGAGGACTGGCTATCTTATCTCTGATAATCGGAACATAACAATGCTATTAACATTGCTGCTTGGCGGCAGATTTAGATAAGATGGTGGTAGCTAGCCAGGCGGACATTTTAAAATGCCCTACCACCAACCAAACCGAGTACTTAAACATGTACCCCGCTGGGGATCGAACCCGCCACTTCCGAATCGTAAACCCAATGTTGTTTATATTGAGCCACGGATGCGGTTAAGGTTGCCTAGAGGAATATGGTGAAAGGAGTTTCTAAAAAAACTTTTCCATATCTAGGAATTTTATTGAATAGGCACTGTTTAGCAGAGATAAGTGTTTCGTTTGCACGAATACAAAAAATATAACTATATCCCGCCATCACTCCAATTTTTGGCGTCGATGGCCTACTTTTGGATGAGGATTGCATGGCACTGCGTTCGGTAGTAGCAGTTCAGTAGTAAGCGCGTCGCAAAGTAACACTTTCGGCATTTGTGTATTTATAGCACAATAGTGAACCTAGCATGTATTTTGGAACTGTGTAGGTGAATTTTTAGTAAGGTATGAATGTGCATTCAAATACCAGTAGACGAAATGTGAGATTTGCTTTGATTTTAACTTTAATATCGCGTTAATGTTTACGTGAGCATCACGTTTTGAATAAGTAAAAGTGTCGTTCATCTCAGTCACAAACACAAAATTTGACTTCATAGAGGAATTGTCAAAATATTTGGGAAGAAATATCGAAATTTGTCGATCCACTACTTAGCAGTCATGCGATTACGGATAGGGCGCTAAAAGCATATTCTTACGTTCCGCTGTTTAAAAGGGTTTATCCCACACGGCATTTAATGTATCGATGTATGTATAATGTAACTACATCGATATCTGTAGCGGTAATCATAACCAATGAGAATATGTCATGAAGGCAAGCCGCACATTTCTGCACGCCAAAATGTAGGTAACGAACAACGAGATACATAATAGCCGAGAGTCTAATTTGTGAAAGAATTATACGCAAGAATTAACTCATATCGCTCAGAATGTACTTTAAACTGGAATCCGAACAATTTAGGGAGGAAGTTTTGTAATCGCATTAGTCGTTCGACCGATTTCCTATTTTGAAGTTCACGGACAAACTTACCTAAGTGGATCAGTCACTGGGAGACGAGTAGCAACTAATAAAAACTTTTTAGTAGGTAAAAGCCGACGGTAATTTCTTTAAGAGCCCTAAAAGCTGTACGTACACCACAAAGAATTGTTTTATATCTAATTTCAAATTATAAGGTAAGTACCTCTTGTAAGGGAGAAAGAAAATGTTTCCAACATTTTCCGGCTTTTTAATTTGAGTGTTTGAGCCGGGAGAAAATCTGTAATCTTTAAGATTATACCATAATTTTAATGTAATTGCCGGTTAATATTTTAAGCTCTATGGAAATGTACGTGTATAATACCTACTTATACAAAATCAGCTTAAAGGAGGCTTTCCCAAAACAGATACGGGCTGCCTGTCCACTATGTGAGCCCAATGCTCAGCACACATTTACATACTTAATTATCTCCTCAATTAAGCAGGTTTCGTCACTCCATTTTTTTCGTTGAAATCCGGGACTTAAGTCTTTACGATCTAATGCATAGATAAAAAATGGATAAGTGCTTGCCGGAGTCTCGTACCACGACGTATAAACTTGTTTTTTAAATTATCCGACTCAAAAGAGGAGATGCTATGACCATCATCATCAGCCCGTAACCATCCTACTGCAGGAACGGCCTTCCCTCGTATATGAGGGATTATGAGCCATAGTCCACCACGCTGGCCCAATGCGGGTTGGGGAGTTTACATGCCTTAGAATTTTTATTTCTTTTTGAGCAATCGGATAAATTCACATAAATAATTAAATTAAATAAAAAAAAAACTCATTGGTGCATGGCCTGCCTGGGAATCGAACCCGGACCTCACAAATTGGGAGACCGCTGAGCCACCGAAGCTCATCGTGCTGTGATCGTCTTTATGCAGTTATTTTTGGTGTCAACGACCTGTTTGGTGTAGTGGTTAACAACTCTGACGCTATACCAAAAGGTTGCTGGTTCGAATCAAAAAGTTTTGTGTTTGTGTGATAAATACGGACATATGTACCCGAGTTATGGATGTATTCATTTATAATAAGTATTTATTTATAAAAAAAATGTATGTATGTAGTATATCAACCATTTGGTATCCACAACACAATAGTTGCTTACTGTAGAATTATGTCTAAGGATACTTATTTATTTATTATTCTTATGTATGTTCACCCATATTTTCTGCAATTGTTAACTGGTTTTGATGTTTGTATTTTTGTTTGATAAAGTTTATCACCAGGATGGTCGTTGCTTCTTGGCCAATTTCATTTCATGATGAGTTAATGGGAAGTGCCTTAGTTTTGATTGATTTGCGAGTGTCAAAATATCTGGCATAAATGGACGTATTTCTTGATTGCATTGACAAGAAGCATTTTTACAGCTCCAGAATTTGATATTAATTTCTACTTGAGACCTTCACGCGTTCCTGAAGAAAGGTGAGTTGCAGAGATAGACGGACAACGAAGTGCTCCTATAAGGTTTTCTGTTTTACCCGACTGCTCAAGAAAGGAAGGTAATGTTTCTCGAGTGTATCTAAGTATGTATGTATATGTACACATGTAACTCCTATTGATAGAAGCCACATGGCTTTTACACTTTTTCCAACTTTCCACTTAAGCATAATTAATGAACATTTGTTTCATGGTTAACCTACATATTTGATGTATAGGTATAGGAAGCTAACGTAGTACTCAAAACTTGGCAGCATGAAGGTAAAAAAGTTTTAATATGCCCGCCGACGTCAGCAAAATTTGTTTTCCTTCATGCACGACCATGTACTTATCAAGTGAAAATATACAATAATATACTACATAAGTAATGTCACGCCTATTTCCTCTATATAATAATATAATCTTTAAAATTTATCATGGTAGTTTCGTTTTGGAATTTCTGATCTGAATATTATTTCTGATCATGTAATACGTCTTTTTGCTCAAACATCCGTTTTGGCGTTTCGGTCGGTTAGTTATTTGTATTTAACAAGTTAACAATATTAACAGCAGCAGAGTTAGTAATGAATAATAATTCAGCCAAAGAAAGTTTTGGAGCTTGTAACCGGTTTCAAAAATACCGCTACCTAAAATTTTAATAAACCGGTTTAATCCAGACACAGTGCACGCGTCGGCGTCTTTGAAGTTTGTAGTGATATGAGACGGCGTCGTCAGTAAGAGTGAAATGAAAACCACTACAAACCGCTTAATAGATTTATACCTATTTAGTTAAGGTAGAGCCAAACCTAAACACTCATAATGTATTTGAAGCTGATTTAGGTATAAAAATGAACCGGTAAACAAGCCGTGAAAGATACCTAATGTACATTTTTATTTATACTAGTGCATGCCTACCTATTTAGTACATTTACTGGTGGACTCTTTGATAAATAATGAATAATTTTTTATTTTTTTTTAATTAGAATGGGATCGCTCTTGACCTTAATCTGGACTAATGTCGAGATAATAATAATAAATAAATATTTGGTGCACTTGCACCGATCATCTAGTCCCAAACTAAGCAAAGCTTGTACTATGGATACTAGATAACGGATAAAAATAGATAAATATTTATAAAAACGTCCATGACTCGGGAATAAATGTTTGTATTCATCATACAAACATTTACCCCTCGCGGGATTCGAACCCACAACCGTTGGTTTCGCTGACAGGGTCACTATCCACTACATCAATCGGTAGTCATCGTCATGATAGATGTAAATGAAGTCACAAATACCAAATATCTGCAAGAATGCCAGAATAACGTTTCACAATGCGTTCAAAATGGCCAGTGAGTTTGAGCGTTCCGCATTCCTTCGGAAACTAATCCCGTGGCACGTCCACTCTCAACACTGTAGTTGTCCATTTTTATTTCTTTACATTAACAAAATTCGAGTATTGACGTAAATTTTTGCTTTCGGTGGCTAAATTTGGTACCTATGCTACGTTATCGCCCTATAGATGTAAATTATGGTAACTCGATACGTCTATCTATTAGACATTTATGCCCGCATACTTACGTCTAGGGCGACTTAGTACCAAACTTAGCGATCGAATGCACAAATTTTTGGTGTAAGACGACAGAAAGCTGTTGTCTGGCTTCAGTAGATAATGAATTACAGCTTGTTTATCGTCTATTACCTTAATTATGTGTTGAGGTGGTGGTTATGTGTTGTTCTGTTTGTCGTTTCTCCAGCTACACAAACTACAGAAGCTTAACTTACCGCACAATCGTCAACTTTACTATAATGATGATGATTCTGCCAATGTCAGGGTTGTGAACTTCAACACAACAGTAAGTAGGTTCTGTACAATTTGTCCCTGCCTGCTGTCGGATAGTTTGGTTTTTAAATGCTTAAATAGTGATTAAAGGCAAATGTTGAATATCAGCTGGTACTTGCGTAATGGTGCAGGACTGCAGCTTTTTTTTTTATGCACCACGGGTTGTTACTTGACCTCAATCACACCTGATGTTAAGTGAAGATGAGGTCGAAGGTGGAAGCGTACTGACCGGGAAACCCCAACACCTTTGGGGGACTGACTATCCAATCTCTGACAACCGGAACACAACAATGCTATTAACAGTGCTGCGTGGCGGCAGATTTAGATAAGATGGTGGTAACTATAGCCAGGCGGACATTTAAAATGCCCTACCACCAACCAAACCGAGTACTTAAATATGTACCCGCGACCTCCGAATGCAAACACAATGTTGTTTACATTGAGCCACGGAGGCGGTTAAGGCAGCTGCACTCACTTGCATTGTTAAGAGTGTCTTAGGTTGTTCCCAAACCCAACTCTCTTTGTATACACAGTCCAAACCATAGCGCCACCGGGTGTAAGTGCCACGTGGTCTCTTAGATTGTAGGTACACACAGACCCAGCCACGGCAGTGTTTGTTGTTTTCTCTTATATTCTACCTACGTGTCGATTAGTGCAATACTACTGCAAGCTATTGATTTCTTAACTGATATTCAAATATAGACGTACCTGCAAGGGTCCCACACAACGATTCCAAGCCCCGGACAGCCGCTGGGCTCGAGCGCCTCACACTCCCTCGGATTGCACACACAGTCCCACCCCCGCACCGCCCCTGCCAGCACCACCACCGCCACCATCGCCAGCCACTTCCTGGTCATACTGTCTCTCACATCACACTCGAAGATCTCACTACGATCTTATGTCGTCCTAAGTTCATTGTTACACATTTGACACTGTTGTTAGTAGGTTAGCACTGTGTTTTCATTCTGAAACAAAAGATACTATAGTTTAGTTATTTTGTAGAGTTGTACACAAACAATAATAAATTCCTATTAATTTTATAACATGTAATGAGAGCGTCGGTGGCTTAGCGGTTAAGATGCGGTATCACAATTTATGAGGTCCGGGTTCGATTACCAGTAGGCCATGTGCGAATGAATTTTTTATTTGAATTTAATTACTCATGTGCATTTATCCGATTGCTCTTCAACGGTCCAGGGAAACATCGTGAGGTAACCTGCATGCCTGAGAAATAAAAACTCAAAGGCATGTAAAGCCCTCAACACGCATTGGGCCAGCATGGTGGACTATGACCCATATTCCCTCATATACGAGAGAAGGCCTACTTATATCCCTGTTGTGCGAGGTTTACGGGCTGATGATGGTGATGAATGTAACATGTACCAGATGATTCTTTATTCACCATCAAATTGTGTATTGTTGGTAAGACCGTCAAATCGATCAACTTTCACTATGGGACCAAATTAGAAATCGAGAAGAAAAACCTATATATTTGTATTATTATATTAGGGTTCATAGGAATAAGAATAACCTGTGGAGCTTATATTTTAAGAATAGAAATATATTTATTTGCTTTAAATATGGTATGTACAGATGAAAGTAGATTAGGAGTATCTCACATTTAGGCGCATTCATGCAAATATCGCTAATATGTATACCTAATGAACAGTCGACAATCAAAACAAAACGATTTACAATTAAGTAAGTACTTAGTCCAGATGTAATTTCTATGCTTCTAACGACATATTTAAAGTCTCCTTTTAATGTAAGACGAAACGAAGATCCTTTAATTAATTATGAAATAAATACAATTTCCTTGTATTTCTTTGATGTTTATGAGCCTTGGAATTCATTATTTACGAATTTGAATAGAAATTTCGTAATGAGCAAGGTTTTTTCATACAGCTTTCTGTGAATTCTACAGTTTCTATTAGATGGCCCTTCCTATTCAACTATTATTTGCTATTGTGAATAAAATTTTAACTTGAAATGTTATTTAGATCGCAAATATGAATCTTAGCTATTTGAAATTCCTGAGCAGTTCAAAACAGGATATTTTATATACATAGATAAGGAAATTTAATTTTGCTTGGGGCAAGATCAAAGTAAGTATTTTAGAAACTCGCACAAGGAATCAATAAAACCAATTTCAATTTTCAGTTTTAACTAACGAAAACTTCTATCAAAGATGAATAATTTTCGGTTTATTTGAAAAGTTTCTATTGCCGTTTTGCATTTTAGGTTATACGTTATTGTTGTATGCATATTACTCGTTCACACAACTGTAAGTTAAAATTATGCATAATTATCTTTACCCATAAGGAATTTAAATGTGTAACGGCTGTAAATTTAATATTTCGGACATATTATAGTTTTTCACAAATCGGATAGACTGTGTCCGCCTGTCTGATTTGTGATCCATTTGGGAAATGGACGTTTTGTCCAATTAATAAAGAAAGAAACTTGGAACCCTATCAGCTTAAAATGAAGAGCATTTGCTCGTTTCCCGTTGAATCAAAAATCATAACCCTGCTTTGGGTTTGTCGTAATAAAAGGTGCCGTAAAAAATCACCTTTAGAAATGAAGAAATTCAAAATCATTTTCGCTCTCATCAAACTCGATTTTCAGGACCTGTCAGCCGACCGATTCGTTGTCACTATTATCGATGGCCGAACCGCACTTTCCATCGAATTGGGCCATTTACTAGAATTTCGTGACGACCAGATGCTTAGGATTTGTACTTTTTTTGCGTATTCGCTTTTTTTGATCGATCGAGTACTATATTATTTATGACTTAATGCAGGCTGTAGTAAACCTAAATCGGAAACAGTTTCTAGTTCTACAAAAAGATGACATCTGATATACCTACCTACTTTATTAATCGAATAAAGCTAATAACATAATATACCGCCAGGGGTTAACGTATACGTAATACCATGTAATACCAATTGATACGCATTGCGTTTCACTAATGATTTCCTTATCTCATTGTTTGACATAGATAAACTACTAAGCATGCCGTATTTCATTGTCGTAAAGGAAAAGGCAATGAATTCTTTATTTTATAAATACACAGGGCACACTTTACATATTTTAAGCTAGCTACCGCTTATTCGAAAGGCAATTTCTCCTGAGATTATCAAAAAGAAACGAAACCTGGCTCTTTAAAAAGAAAAATACTACAAGGTAGGAACTATTTATTTCATTAATAATCGAGAAATAGACTATCAAATTATCTGATTATGGTCATGGATGATTATCATCCAAATAGTCTGACATTTTATAATAATAATGTACTTTCTTAATAAAAGTCACTTTTATAGTTTAAAAATTACTGAATCTTGCTCTTTCTACCAACCCTGCTAAGTAACATGCGCGTCTGTAAGCAATTTTACTCGCGGTTAATTTTGACATGCATTGCACTTAAGACTACGAGACAATACAAACTTTTGATTAGAAGCAGCAAACTAAGCAAACTTTACCTTCATTTGAATTTAGTTAGCAAATGTGCTAAATTATGTACAAATATAGAACTTTGTTGCAGTGCAATGCGCTTGATGAACTGATCAGTATATGTTAACCCAGACACAAAGAGGGGAATTCTGTTCGAAACATTTGTCAGCCTGTGTGGCTGTCTATGGCATAATTGGCCCAAAGGACCTTTCGACCTCAGAAAACTGACTCAGGTGTATTGTATTGAAGGCTCGAAAGCATTACGATTTATGGCATCCACTTACAACTGAGAATTACTAATATTAACGTAAACGCATTGAACGAGACGGTCTGCTTATTAATATAATTTTATTGTAACTATTAATTTTAGTAATATTGTTATGAACTCAAAACATTTTATCACCATCATATCTCTATCTGCCACCGAGTATGGTGTACGTATTGGACTGTTTAAGATAATATTTAATTTTGTATATTAACTGTAATATAAATTCTATTTCAGGTACTATCACCAGACACCTGGTGTACATCAATATTGTTAATTTTAACACAAGGAGTCGATTTCATTGGCACTCGATTGAAATAGTCGGTTTTACAATCGCTCCCCTGACAATTAAAGGCGAGAATATCTGTAACAGTGACAAAATATCTCAACACAATCCTACGTAGCGCTTCGAACAGCTCTCTATCCAGGTATTCCTCTGGAGGCGTCGAGACGGCTAACTTGATTGCGCACAATCAGCGACGCCATTACAGTTGCAAATACGTTAAATTATGTGCAACTCAAGGCGAGTTCGCAAGCTAGTTGAATAATAATCACGATTGTTTTAGGTTATAGTGTAGAAATCTTACGAGGAATTCGAGATAGAGGGAAAGAATCTGAGCCTGAAATTCGTCTTATTTTTTTATTTATAAAAAACGGGTGGAATTTGTGGTACTTTGTTGGAATCCTAGTTTGAGTTACCTACTGGGATTTTTTTGCGATTTCAGGCTACTTAGTAGTGAATGAAGTAACGAGTAAAACAGTGATTACCAATTTACTATAACCAAAGAGAAATCAGGTAATAATTTATTCATAAAGTTTATAAGCACTCCCGACATATCCTTTGCTTTGCAATGGATACGCTTCTGTCATGTCACGATTTGCATAAATTTTCATAATCGTCCCTAATTCTGCACTATGCATGTGTGATTGCAGTTTTGATAGCTAATGACGATACTATCATCATTTGAAGGCCGTCGTTAAGCCAAGTTGGTCAGCTTGAAAACACTGGTTGCCTATACTATGACTGAATCTACCAATCAGGACAAACCTGGGCTGGATGGATGTATGTATTAGAATGGACTAACACAATGGGGATGTGAGCTGTTGATGTAGCTTCTTTTTACTCCTAAATATTTAATGGATGGAAATCGCGGCGCTCTATTTCCGTTCACAGTTCGTTCACTTGAGTGAATAATTACACTGTGACCCAAAATTAACGAGCCGATGGTGTGTCAGACAAACACGGCAACGTCAAACATTGTTTAAATAACGCCTCGAATACGTTTCAACTCACGATAAAGTGGATAATGAGGCCGAGGCTTTTAGACAGCTGTGAGGAAGTGGCTTTTAACTAGCTAAATGCTAATGAATGTTATATATTTCAGGGCAAAGAGAGGTTATTTTAAAGTCCTCAAAATAATCTTTAATTGCCTGGGTTAACTGAATAAATAAGTATGTGGTTTCGGCACTTAAAATTAATAGAATCAACCCGTCTCTTCCCGTGGTGTTTTTAAAGGCGACTAAGGGACTGTCCACCAAAAATCACTATAGATTTGCACGTTTTAACGTCTATGAAAAATCATTTGTGCATTTCTGGATATTTTGAAAGGTGAACCGTGGATATTGTTTTTCTACCTACAAATGTCCCATAGCTGTGGGTTGTCTGGAAGAGATCGCTTTTAGTGATAAGACAGCCTAATTGTGTTCTATTGTTATTATCAAAAATTATTGTAAATTATTTGGCCCAATAAAGAGTATTTGTATTGCATTGTTTCAAGTATTAAACTTATAAGGTAGGAACACCCAAACGCTAATGTTTGGGATATCTCTGACCACCGCATTTGGGATAAACGTCGTAACATTATGTACATGTATGTTATGTTTGAAAGTGAGGTATAAATACATATAATTGTAAAAAATCATTCTATATATCATCGATTGATATTATTTTTAACCTTCGACGCAAAATGATTGGTGTTATAACTTTAAAACCTATATCTATCTATGTATTTATATGTTTTTCTGTGGTAATGCACCAAAAGTTACTGTTGAAACGGTTTTATATTATCCAAGGCTCGTGTTTGTGGGGTGGTACTTAACCGTTGATAGAAATCGGTTAAGCTATATTCGAAAATATTTAGCATAATGCAGATATAGTTTACTTATCTGCATGATTGTATAGGTAATAATTGTCACTAAGGCGATTTTTTTTAAGTTTAAGAGAAATACGAAAGAAATGAAAACGATTTATTATGTACACATATATTCGCGCTTCAATGAAAGAATTTACTAATACTCGATACGAAATGAACGAACAAACGACAAGACCGAACGAAAAGGCCTCGTTGTGAATGCTGTTGTTTGAAAACAACCTTTCTTTATGTGTGAAATAGAGCACGAGTACCTAGTTTTGTATTAATTACGATTACTCAGCCTGGTTTTCTTCGTTAGATACAGAAAGCGCGATAAAAGTGGTTGTTTTGCTTCAAGAGAGACTGTTTCACCTTATAAATCTGAATCACTACGTCATAGTGCCAGTTATGTAGAACGAGTAATGCATCCGACTTCATACCACCCCATTTTTACAAGGATATTTCGTTTTTATTGTTACTTATGCAAGGTACTGCATGTAGCGTCAAAAGAACACTCTTTTTAGGGTTTTATTCATTGATTAAGAGTAGTTTACGTAGTGTTCAATTGTTTACAATTTTTTCTATAGAATCAACCTAGATATTGCGACAAAAATCGAATGTTTTAAAGAAAATTTCAACAATACTTACTCGGCTAAATAAAAAATTAGTTTCTTCAGTCAGGAAAAGATATTTATTTCCGTGGTGTTAAATCAATACACAATAGTAGTAGGTAGTATATAATTAATCTCTTGAATACTATACCGTTCTTCAATAACGCGCCATTACTTCATATTACTTAGAGCTCTTGAGACGCAGTCGCATTCGCTATTCATTTTCTATTACTGAAGTTAAGCATAGACTGGCGCGATCAGTCCTTAGATGGATGACCATTAGTGACATTTTATTACGAGTGTTTCCGTGTTTCGGAGGACATGTTAAATTATCGGTCCCAGTTGATTTCAATTGAAGGCAGTCGTTAAGCCAAGTCAGTGGCCTACAGGGGCGACTTAAGAACACTGACTATCAGGTGGCCATTAGTGGGACACAAATACACCAACCCGCACTGGGCCCGCGTGGTAGATTATGGCCAATACCCTCTCCCGTGCCCCAACAGTGGGGAGTGGGTCTTGGACATTAGACACGACATTTAATTAGTTCACTATTTTGAAAGTAAAATATTAAAAAGCAAATACAAGCAACATTATGAAAACTAAGTCGCCTGGAAAACCTAATGCGAGCAATTACCGTCTAACGTCTAGGTATGTTAAATATGTATTTGAAAACAAGGCAGGTAAGCACGTTATTTAGTCGAGACGTCAGTCTACTTGTAATTTAACCCAGCATGTTCATTCTGTGTCCATTAAAGACTTTAATGTAACAAACTAGAGCTATTTCCCAATTTACCGGGTTGGTCGCTTTAATGAAAGTTTTCGGTAAATTTTCTGGTAGGTAGATATGAGTTAGGTCTCACTTATTTACAAAATTTTGCTTTGGCTGGCGAATTATGCCAGATTTATTATACGACCGATTGGTGTAGTGGATAGTGAACCTATCAGCGAAACCAACGGTTGCGGGTTCGAATCCCACGAGGGGTAAATGTTTGTGTCATGAATGCGAACATTTATTCCCGAGTTATGGATGTTTATATAAATATTTATTTATTTATTTATTCACACGAAATCTTAACAGCATTTAAATATATATTTAACAATCAATATCTTTAATCTTGCATGCCAGATAATAAGATTTATGTTATGTTTATCCGTTATCTCCATAGTACAAGCTTTGCTTAGTTTGGGACTACATGATTGGTGTAAGTGTCCGAAAAATTTATTTATTTATAACTTATTATCATCACCATATCTTAGTCCACTGCAGGATATAATTGATCTTTCATTTCTCAATTTTTCGTTTTCGCAGGTCGTCGCATTAGCTTGTCCGATATTACGTTGGCCTGCACGAATTTTCCAAACCAGAACTCGTTTCTCCAATGGCCATCGATTGTGTGACAGTTGTGGCCAGCCTATTACCATTTCAGTTTAAATTTTCTGAACTATGTCAGCAACTTTCGAATTATCTCGTGTCTTCACAAACGTTTACGAGAATTTTGAGGGATTTTGTACTTTTAGACTAACCTCACGAAAGTGTATGATTCCATTCTGTAGGTATTTTTAAACACGCTTTTATTAGCTTTACTTGTAACTAACAAATCTTGGAAGTCAATTTTAATCTACTTGTAATTGTCATATCGAAATGAAACTTGGTATGACAATACTGTAATTTGGTATCTTGGAGCTGATCTGATGATGGAGCCAGGTGGATGGCGTGTTTTTTAGTTTTTTTTTAAATACTATATATTATTATTTATTATCAGATCCATAGATGCATAAAGTTATACAATAATTTTAAAATTCTTGTGTCAGTAACAAATTAAAACAACACATTACTATAGATATTTACTTGAATATGCAAAGTGTGCAATGTGAAATTTAATTTCTAGTGAAGCAAATATTGAAGACTTCCATAATAAACCTTGTCCAATTGCTATGAAAAGATGGACGCATATTTTCAAACTAATAATCTTAGCTACAAAATTTTGTGAAATGGTGGGCTTTTAAATATCGAATTGTGACCACACTGCCACTTTATTTAATGTCTATAATATGTTTTCTAATTATTGATAGTAATGTCTATGTTTCAGGATTTTTAGGAAGGAAGTTTAAATTAAAGTACGTAACGAAGCTTTCAAGAAGTCGCCAAAACTTTCATAAAGCATTCTGTCACTGTACTGAAGAAACAAGAATGAAAAGAAAAAAGAATACTACAGAAAACTAGGCTGTACGGGCTCAGATCCCTTTGCCTTCCAAAATTGTTGGAGATAAATAAAAAAATGTCTATGTTTCAATTAAAATTCTGAATAAATTCATTAATACCCGCACCGCATCAAAAGGGTATCATTTCGCAGAGCTAGTCCATAAATACAATAATAAAACACAAATCTTTATTATTCTACCCAGTAGGTCCTATAGTTAAATCCTCTGATTCTAGCATTATTTCTACATTACTGCATGATTGTTTCCTTTACAACGTCATGTAGTGCTATCGACTATAACCGGTTTTGAGTCTACATGACCGTTGAACATAACCTGAGTCTTGTCCAAATTCGCCCCCAGGGTGGCGCGCCGGGAGGTAGCATTGAACCAGCATTTGTTGTAGCTCCGTCATTATGTTACTGCAATTTATGGCGTAATTTATTTTAGATAAACTCATAATATTTCAATGTTATAACTACTTATGAAGAGCTTAAAGTACCTGTTGTGCCAAATTAATAATTTCCTAATTTTAATAATTTTTAATTATTAATACATTATACATAAAAAAAATAATATCCCGAACTTTATCCCAAATGACGTGGTCAGAGATATCCTAAACATTAGCATTTGCGTTGAACATTAAAAGTTTCTAATCACAAATCCTTAATCTGGCTGATCCTTACATAAAGGAGACATTCCTTTATTTTTAAAAAGAAACAAAACTGCATTCAAATATTTTTTAAACTCGCTTGCCTCGCCCGGGACTCGAACCAACTAAAATTAAAAAAACAAACTGTTAGAGGAGAACCTTAAAAACGTCAATATTCCTTTTAATTTCTTAATCTATATAGAAATATAGATTAAGAAATTAAAAGGAATATTGACGTTTTTAAGAATTCTATTTTCAGATGTATGTCATTACTTCTCAGTCGGCAAATCGGTTTTGTTATTTTATTGGAAATATAACGTAAAATTACTTTCTCAAGGTGCTCTTGTCTGTTATTCTTATATACTGCGTATTGCTGGTATATCCAGCTTCCACACAAACACTCCTTATTTTATTATACTAATTGATAGTATTATTATTCAGGATAACAAACATTTGGTCTTACTCTGGAAAGTGAACATCTAGTACTTACTGTTCACTTTCAACAAGTAAAAAACACGTTACGCCTTATGAAAAATACAGAAAAGTACACGTGACAGGTAAACCCATCAGCGTTAAACGTGCAAATCTATAGATGTATTTTGGTGGTAAGTCCCGCTGTCGCCTTATTCGATATCCACGACAAGGTATACTGTGCCCACGGGAAGAGATGGATTGTTTCCTTTCTACGTGCCGAAACCACACAGCACTAATGTTTAATCATCAACCGCCTTATACATCCCCACTGTTGTTGAGGAGCCTCCTCTCACTGGGAGAGGTTATGGGCTACAATCCGCCATGCGGGGTCCAGTGGTCAGACTAGTGGCCATCTGACAGTCAGTATTTTAAGCCGCCACTGTGCCTTCAATTGAATACTACCGAAACCGACGATTTAACGTGCCCTCCCAAACATGGAAACACTCGTATTAATATGCCACTAATGAACACCCATCAAATGAATGACCGCGCCAGCGCATTACCTTGCTTAACTTCGCTAATCAAAAACGAATATGGAATGCGACGCCGCCATGAATGCTTCATTATGTGCTAATGTTTAATAATTGTATGTAATTTAAGATTTAAACTGCCCTTAAATAACGGCTATCATTTCCGAGTATTGAAATTTCATGCTATTATGGAATATACGTTATATACCTATCTAGTATCTACATACTTAGTTTAATTAAATCGTGTCTGCGTTATCATGTTAATTAGTTTGTACATGGAGATAATGAAGAACTCTCTTATTTAGATGGAAGGAAGGCTTATGGGACTCAGTAAAGTGCTGGCATCAGAGTATTTGCCAATACAGCATAGATAACTAACAAACATTATGTTACGTAATTAAATTTATATTTCGATGTATTTAGCCACTTTTGGTAATAATTAACCAGCCTAGTACATAATATAACCTACTTTAGCTAGAGAATTTCAAAAACGGCCGTAATCATCACGTCCCCAATAAAGACATCGTTTGTGATTTATAAACGAAAACGAGAGTAAAAAAAAAATTATGCAATACTTTAGGGTTGGGTTTGATTGAAAATGTTTTAGGGCAATAACTCTGCTTTGCTGCTACAGCTGTATATAGTATGATATCATTAGCAATCTTGACTTCCAATCTAGTTATATAAGCAGTTTTAAACGGTTCTTATTAATTAAAAAAATAATAATTGTGATTTTTTCTCACCACCAATGATGCTTTACAAAGTGCGTTTAGGGCTAGGTAATACGTAGAACACATTTACGGGAAGACTGATGCCTGAAAAGGAAGGACCTGAATTACAGGTCGCCAGGCATGGACATAGTGTATTAGAACAGATCGGTGTTAAATGTGGTAATTGAGGAAGATAACACAAGGAAAGAAACAAAGGAGAAGGAAATCGCGAAACATAAGACCTGGTTTTTGGAGTGAAGTTGTAGTGTTGTGCACTGTTTTAATCCCCGACGAAAAACTACGGATGTTATGTGTGTATATATGTCCAGTCTCTGTTCGCAAGCAATAAACGGTTCAGTTGAGGTTGAGGTCAAGTTGAGTGCTGTTAAACTTCTTATTCTTCTTATTACTCATTTGATTTAAAAAGTACCAAAAAATATGGAAAAACATAAAGTAGGAAATTAGCAGATCAAAACTACACTAAGTAGTATAAATGGTTTATGAGTTATTCAGACTTAATATGTTTGCGCATGCGCATCACGGAATAACAACATAATGAATGTTGTAGGAATTTTCGCGTCCAGATTAATTATTTAGGCGTTTGGGTGTTCCAACCAAAGGATTAATGATTGAAATCTCTGACCACCCCATTTGGGATAAAGGTCGTGCCTTTATGTATGTATGCGATATATAGGCGAAATTTTGAAAAAAAAAACACGATTAAAAATGATATAAATATAATGTTCTCTGTGGATTATGACCGTCGTAAAGAATTAAAATTGTTTTTTTTTTTGTAAAGTTTCTCTTTTGGACTGGCACAACCAATTGATGACCGATTGTTTAATATATATTATTTGTCCGATACCGATATTTTGTTAAAAATCATCCAAACTTGTTCCAAAAGCGAATTGAAAGTTGCAACTTTAATACTAGGTTCCCTAACAGATTAATGTTGTCCACATCAACAGCATCATTGTATAGTAGAAATAGCTATCAAATGGCTATAAGAGTATATAACACATTAAATGATAATATGAAATCTCTGTCCTTAGAAATATTCAAAAGAAAACTTAAACAGAGGCTGACACAATGGTGTTTTTACTAAGTACATGAATATTTTGATTTTTACAAATACCCAAAGCTATGAATACAATTTAATTATTACCTACATAACTATTTAATTTTGACTTCTGTGAATTTGACATTTTAACTAAATAATTAATGTAAGTACGTATAATGTGCATGTGTAAATATAATCGTTAATTAAATGTGTAAATATAATTAAATTTTGCATGCCAGTGTCTGGTAAAATGTGTGAAACTTTATATTTCTGAATGAGATCTGTGTACCACATTTAGAGCAAAATAAATGTATTTGTATTTTGGTGTAGTGGATAGTGACCCTGTAAGCGAAACCAACGGTTGAGGCTTCGAATCCCGCGAGGGGTTAAATGTTTGTGTGATGAATACGAATATTTATTCCCGAGTCATGGATGTTTATATAAATATTAATGTAAATTTGTCAGTTATCTAGTATCTATAGCACAAGCTTTCCTTAGTATGGGACTAGATGATTGGTGTAAATGTAAGAAATATTTATTTATTTAATTATTTTTAACCACGCGGCCGGAATCGCAGGTGAATAGCTAGTATCAAATTAAATACACGTCCATAATTAAAGCGTGCCTAAGATAAGCACTGTCGTCAGTATCAGAAATAAACAGTGCTATCCCAAAATGTCACAATGAAATGGACAGAATGGGCGAGAGAGTAAATAAACGGATAAATTCGTATACAACGTAGTGAGCCTATTTACCCGTGTAATTATTTTGGCAAATTACTGATAGAGAAACTTGCTCTATAACAAATTGCCACAATTTGTTAGCTTCACGCCAGTTTCGGGTATTCCGGGGTAAATCGACCCTGGCGAACTTCATCAAATTCATTTATCGAATAATTTTGAAGTTTTAATGTATTCCATCGGTGTCACAAAAGGTTATTTATTTTATTGAATGTGATACGATAAAAGCCTGGAAGATTCATCTCTGTGAGTGGAATGCAATGAAAGTTCCCGGTGGAAGAAATCCCGCCATACGATAAGTCTGCCGTTGTGCATAGATTTAAGTAAATTTGTTTATTATTAATTTTCTTTTGTACAATAAAGCGTTTACAACGTTGTGCGTTATGTGATGAATACGAACATTTATTCCAGAGTCATGTATGTTTCGTCGTCGTCGTCGTGTCGTACTAAGAGTTAAATCGAGGCCGGAAAGCAGGTATAAGTGTTCGAAATATTTATTTATTGCAAACAAAGTTTTGTAAATATAATATTGAGTTATACTTGTAATTATATTGAAAGTGTTACACAAGTCCTTTTTAACTACATATCGACAAATTTTATAATAGTTTATTTTAAATGGGTGGAAAACCTTATAAATAATAGGTGTCATGGTCACACACTTATCATGAAAGAATTCATAAAAATTCTGAGTTAGGTAATTAATAAATTGATAAATTGAAATTATAATTATCTATACATATAGGTAATTGGATATATTTTTAATTGTGTATTATGCTAAATTATTCGCGAGGATTCGTTGGTAATAATTAAATAAACTTTTAATTATAAATAAGTGAAAATGGAGCTGAGTTATTTGTAACATCTTGAAAAAGTGCAATGGAGAAACCTGTTTTACATATCTCCAGAATCTTCTCTCTTTAACTCCGACTATGGAGCATCTTCTATGCTGCCCTGCGTGTCCCGTCACTTGTATGCTACAGGACCTCTATGATGCCATCACCACGCGTGGCCACATTCTGGTCCTCAAGAATTTGATATTTTTGCCATCGACTCGCTAAGAAGAAGAACTCTGACTACTCTCCTAATTTAAAAGTTACTGATTTTTTTAAATGTATATTCACCTATATTTTCGTAAATTGTTATCCGAATTTGATGATTGTCTTTTGTTTGAATTGTTACCACGGTTTAATTAAATTATCATATAATATTTATAGTAACGTAAACGTATGTGATTGCTGGGTTCCTGTACCTATATTTCGGATCCAGAAAACTTGGATCAGATTATCAAGACAAATCAAACGAGCTCAAACTCGATTGGCTTACATTGTTTTATTATTGAGATCCTGTGGCCACCTCCCGGAACTGTCATCAGGCTAGCTGAATAATGGTGTCGATTCGGATGTACGCCAACTAAACTAAACTAAAACCAGTTTTAAAGTAGTATTGTCTCTTTCTCCCTGGAACAGTACGATGCGACGGCACCACTCCAAAACTGGTTTTAGTTTAGTTTAGTTGGTGTACATCCGAATCGACACCATTATCATAATATTATATTGTCATCTGACTCACATATATGCATGCCAAATTTCTATTCAATTGAACAGCGGCAAATGTGTCAAATTTAACTACTAACATTTGCCCTTCATACCAATCTACTTTTTTACCGACTCCCAAAAAGGAGGAGGTACTGTGTTCGTCTGTAAGTGTTTTTTGTGTATGTTCACCCGTCATCTGTTTGATAGGGTATATCACCAAGTTGGTCCCATATTTTTTTTAAATTTGATAATGCACTATGGAGATAGAGAACTCGATTGTTTTACCAATTTTGGGAGGTTTAATTATTGAGATTATACTTCACAACACTGTTCGTTTAATATTATTTCAAGTAGCGAAACCCACCATCCTAATAAACTAAACAATTTAATTTTGTATCTCAATTCAGATATTCCTTGAGTTATATTAATCCCCAGACACAATTTTGGAGTAAACGCCATCAATTTACGCATCCTTAGTTACATAACTTGTTGGTACATCGCTAATTGCATGCGAACGTCGTAATTTGAGATAGATGTCGGAGGAAGTATAAGTCATTGACTCTCTACATTATAGATTGAGTACCCATGTTTTCGTACTAAAGACAGGTACAGTTCGGATAACTCTGCTCTAGGTAAAAACATTATTGACCAAACTTCGCCAAAACTTGCCTTTGTAACATAGGTGTAATTGATTGCTCCGAATTTCTATCACATCTCTATATTAATGCAGGGGCATTAATATAGAGATGTGATAGAAATTCGGATATTAAGTTGCTATGTCTCCGGGGCTTACTAGGGAGTAAGCCCCGGAGACATAGCGACTTAATATGGCTACCTGTAGTACCATCCAATTACAAGCAAAACACTTTTATATGGTCTGCAAGCAACAACTTCAACAAAGTATTATATTGACCACTTTAATATCGATCTCTTCCACACAAGCGTTTTACTCGTAACAGCGAGACGTATCCTTAGCTATAGGTAGTTTCTTTAGTCTTTTATTATTTAGTTTAAATGATTTATATATCTAAGTTGTAAATTTTACTAATATTTACATATAGGCATGGCTATTATGGATGTAATTTATACGTAACTATATACTATAATATACTACGGTATATGCTGAGCGCTTTATTCGACGACTATAATTTACTTAAATCAGGGACGCTTTAAAGGATGGCCGAGTCAAGAGTGTGTGTGTCACCCTAAGCCCGCCTACGACCGACTTTTAGTAGGACCGATAATCGGGCCGATTTTTTCGCCAATACTTTTATCATCGATATTGTGACTGATTTTTTGCAATATAATAAAATAATGCAATCAGTACGTTCCATTTTTCTCCTACAAAAAATCGGTCACCGATCGACTGCCGTGGGCGGGCAGCCCAAACCGACGAGCATGTATGAACAACCTTATAAGAGTGAATGACGCAAAAGAGGTGTCCCAGAATCGCAGCAAGTGGAAGTCTATGATCTCGGCCTACCCCAACGAGAAACAGGCGCGCCTTTATGTATGTATGAATTTCCTACAATCTAACTAATATTTAAAATGTAAATGTAAAATTTAAAAAAGATGTTTGTTTGTTTGTTGCTCAATCACGGCGTAACGGATGATCGGATTTTGATGAAATTCTAATATAGGTAGAATATATCCTGGATTAAGACATGGGATTTTTTATCCCGATGACGACCTGTTTGGTGTAGTGGTTAGAAATTCTGCTGCTATACCAAAAGGTCGCGGGTTCGAATCCCGCTAGGGGCATATGTTTGTATGATGAATACAGACATGTGTTCCCGAGTTATGGATGTTTTTCACTTATATGTGTATTTATTTACAAAAAAAAAAAAGTATTTGTGTAGTTTATCAACCATCTGCTATCCACAACACAAGCCTATAGTTGCTTACTGTGGAACTAGATGGCGCTGTGTGTATGTGCAAAGATATTTATTATTTATTATTTATTATTATATTATATCCCGATAAAGTGAGTAGTTCCCGTGGGATAAACAAATTTCCGCGATAAAGTTATTCCACGCGAAGCCTCGTGTGGAAAGCTAGCCGTCAGTATAATTTGCCACTGTTATTTGTTATTTAACATGACCGTTGGTTTTTTCATAAAATAAAATAAAGAAAAATATGCTATAACAACACTGAATAAACAATAAAAATACTAAGTTTTTCTTTATATTACAACTAACTCGCTCCTGACTGTAATCGGCGAAGAAAGGCTATTTGTTAGAACGTAAAACTTTATGCCACTCCGTGTAAAATCTCTGGAGGTAGATAATCTTTAGTGCAGATTTGAAAACTTTGCAAGGAACATAGGTCGTAAAAATAAAGTATACTAACAGATTTCATGAAAAGTTACTATGTACTTTATAAGAAAAACAATAAGTATCTTCGGTGTAAAGTGATTATTTAACCGCCTGTGATATTATAACCTAACCCTCCACAGGTACAGTCGGCTCCATAATTAATCATACATAACTATTTTACATGATTAATGTTAGCATACTTGCTATAAGTTATACTATCCGCAGTTCTCTGAAATGATAGTCTAGACAAGAGGGTCATTTCAACTGAGGTTGGTACAGCTTCAACAAGCAAAACGCTCCAATAAATCATGTAAAACATCCATGTTTGCATAACTATGACGCCGACTGTACACTAGAGACTTAGAAGTAGCTATTACTTAGAAACTAACTTATTTAGTAATACAGCCATGTCAGTTGTGATTTTATTTACAAAAAGTCAATATTGGGTAAGTGCATATCGCGGCAAAGTATGAATATTGGCAAGATATATGTATATGTTGTATGTATATTGGATTGTATATGACGCCCACCCGTGCGAAGTCGGGGCAAGCCGCTAGTTAGTTTATAAAGAGAATATGGTAGGATACAATCACTTTTCAGACTTCAATAGTTTTGTTTCCTTTTCTTTTTTTGCCCAATTCAATGGATTTATTAAAAGACTTTAGTATCCAGTTTTTTTAACCTTTACCTATTTCCAGTTTGTATAGGTAATTGAGTCTAACTAAGCTACTATTGACCTCAAAGTTCCTACTAGTAATACGCCTTCAAATTATGTTGGCATGAACTTTATGCAATAAGTTTAAATTTTAGGGCACTTTGGCAGTTTGGGGCTGCCTTCAGATGTAACACTGGATTATAATCACTCACTATTTGTTGGTCGTATCAAGCTCCATAAAGTGTCTATGAAATAACTCTTTAAAAAACCTTAGATAATAAAATGGAATTCAGTATAGATATAATAATTTCTTTATCAATCACATCTTATTTGCAATACCTACTTGTTCCATTTTCTGAACACTCTTTGAAATGTAAGCATTCAAAAAATCTATACGCATGGTTAGTTACAATAACTATAAAGGGAACAAATTGTTATATCATCCAGATAGACCAAATTACGAAGCGGCTTAACCGATTTATATCAAACATAGCTAAGAACGCATTCCCGTGTTTAATTTCAAATATAAAAATTATAAATAATAGACAAGTTTCTAAAAACTCATCAACGAAATACACCAAAAACTGTGTTAAATGGTAAATAGTTAACTGATTTTCATCAAACGAGGCTAAGGCTCCTGATGTTAAGTGAAGATGATGCCAAAGATGTAAACGTACTGACCCGGAAACCTCATGTTATTAGGGGGACTGGCTATCTTATCTTTGACAACCAGAACACAACAATGCTATTCATTACTGCTTGGCGGCAGATTTAGATAAGATGGTGGTAGCTAGCCAGGCGGACATTTAAAAAGCCTTACCACCAATAAAAAATGATCCCTCGATTCGTCTCTAATAAAAAAAAACGCTTCAAAACGGACCACGCATTTTTGAGATACATCTGGACACAGAATGGACGCACACACATTACCCATCGTTTTTCATCGAGGGTTAAAAAAATAAATAATAGAAACAGCATTGTCAAAGAGTACCTACTGTGGTAGTGATAAGTTCAAATTAGATTTATTATTCCTTACTTACAATGATACCTTAAGTAAACGCCATAGACAAATTATAAATGAAAAACATTAGGGTCACATACCTAGCCTGTATAAGTACACTTACATACAGTGTCGTGACCATTATACAGGCAGAAAGGCACTGCAAATCAAGTATCACAAGATGAACAAGTTATCAGACTGTAATATAAATATCAAAATTCAATACTTAGTTCATATTTATGATGTGGCTGTAAGCTTTCCTCGAAATCAAGACAGCTGATCATACTGATGTGAACAGAAATTTTCTAAACATTTGCGACGGTTGCTATATAAGTAGTTTTATTTTTTCTAATTTAATAACAAATTTTATAATTGCCTACCCTACCCTGTGATATAACGCTGTGCACGCCATAAGTACAGTTTGGTCACATGTAAACCTTCCTTCTGTCGTCATACTGTTTTTGACAACCCTGTGGCCCGATAGTCTCTTATCATTTCCAAAATTTTTACAGTACTTAATATTAGTACATTGAACTTTTATGTTAATCCTAAGTTAATAGCGAATGATTTTAAGATAGGAAGGTAAATATTTGGTTTGATTTGAAGGTAAACGACGGGTAGGAGTGAAAACATAGTAATTACCATTGTAGAAATAAGTTTTATTAACTGTGTTTTTGTTTGTTTTAATGGCTTGGTTGCTAATTGCTATCTACATGTTTTATATTTTCAATACCTATAAGTTAACAGTGCAATATTTATCGCTGTGATGTTAATACATTAATTTGTAGGTAATTGTTTATGAATATACATAAATATAGTTGTAAATATGTACTATATTATGTATTTAGGCTTATTATTCTGTATGTATTTATAATTATGATTATATATTACTGTTGTTATAATATTGGGTATATTTATTATTCATATTTAGTATAATTGTATTGACATCATGAGGATGTGTTGTTTTGTAGTTTTCACCCTACGCAGCATTAGTGTATTATGGTTCATCAATTATATCAACTAACTCTTGAGAAGAACCAGGTGGATTATATTTAATCTAATGGAGAGAGCATTACATTACAAAATAAATTGAACTAAACCCTTGACGAAACTAAATACAACTCTAGAATGGCGTATATTATCAAACAGCATTTTACCCTAAACCATTTACAAGTAAATATCTTACTCTAACTTCAAGGATCCTTAAAATTCACAGTTTCAATAGCACGATTGTATAGGATATTTTTTATTCTGATAAAGTGGATGCTTCCCGCGGGATAAACAAATCTAACTAATATTATAAATGCGAAAGTTTGGATGTTTGTTTGTTGCTTAATCACTGCGAAAGGGATGAACGGATTTGGATGAAATTTGATATATGGATAGAACATTTTTTATCCCGATAAAGTGAATACTTCCCGCGGCATAAGCAAATATCCGCGATAAAGTTATTATATCTCTATACCATGAGAAAAATATCAAAGTAAATCATTCTCTGCCATGACATACGCTTTAGTATAATTAACGACTAAAAATAAAATTAGTTACGTGTTCAATAATCCTCATATCTCGTGCGTGTAAAATAAAAGTTGGTCATGCCATCACTTAATTAACAAGGCAAATAATGGCATTGTTACCACAATACAGTTAAATATAATTGCTAATAAAGTGTGCCAGTACAATGTACACGCAAAGGAATAAAACCAACCCGTCTCTTCCCGTGGATGTCGTATTAGGGGACTATGGAATTTGGCACCAAAAAATATCTACATCATTTCTGTATATTTCGAAAGGTAAACCGTGGCTGACGTTTCAGACATTTTACTTTTAATGATTGGAACACCCAAACGCTAATGTTTGGGATATCTCTGGCTACCCCATTTGGGATAAAGGTCGTGACTTTATGTGTGATGGGTGCCAGTATAGGAGTGGTAACAGTACTGATACCTTACCTTACCAATCACGAGTGCTCTCTTTGCACCGACTTGGCAAGAAGGGTTTTATTATTTTAATAGGTTAATGTGGGTGACTATGTAAGTGTGTTTATTTGTTATCTCAGACATCGTAATCTATTCATAAATGATGCTCCTTAGAAGCGCCTTAATTACGATCTAGATTTCATAGGCAATGCAAATAACATCAAACTGATAAGGCCAGGTGCGGTCAACCACTAATCGACAAGCATGTGTGAAGCATTTGATGAGAGTGGAAGAAGCAAAAGTAGTATGTCTGGATCGTTGCAAGTGGAAATCAATAGTCTCTGCCTACCCCAACGGGAAACAGGCGTGAGCATATGTACCTATGTATGTACATTTTGAGTTTTGGTGTGTTATAAAGACAGAATTCCGTGTAGCAAAAATCAGCTATTGTGAAGAAGTAAAGGTAAGTCTAAATATAAATAGTAATAGGCAATTGTCTCAGCATTCATGGCGCAGTCGCATTTGCTATTCGTTTTCGATTAACGAAGTTAAGAAATGTCTGGCGCGGTCTGTCCTTGTATGGGTGACTACTAGGAACTTTAATACGAGTGTTTCCGTGCTTCGGAGGGCACGGTACCGGTTGTTTACAATTACGCAGTTGTTAAGCCATGTCGGTGGCCTACAGGGGCAGTTTAGCGCTCCCGCGCTCGCCCACCCGCCCAGCGACGCTGTAAAAAGCCTATAGGCTTGGCAGCAAATGTTCCTAATCAAAAAAAAACAAAATTAGCATTGACACAAATCCACCAAACCGCACTGGGCTTGCGTGGTGTATTGCCCGTACCCTCTCTCAGTGAGAGGTGGCTGTGCGCCAACAGCGGGGAAGTGCAAGTTGATGATGAACATGTCTTAGCTGTCAAAACTTTCCGTTAGTAACTTAAACTGTCATCTTACTAAAGATCAATGAAAGTATGAATAATTTACTCACTGGAGCAGAAATAACGATCGAATAGACTGAGGATTGCTAAAGAAAAGGATACAATAGTTTAACAACATTCCC
Source organism: Oegoconia quadripuncta (assembly GCA_949316235.1). NCBI lineage: Eukaryota > Metazoa > Arthropoda > Insecta > Lepidoptera > Autostichidae > Oegoconia > Oegoconia quadripuncta. The sequence continues at coordinate 7,244,002 of OX438754.1, forward strand.
ATAATAATTAGGATTCAGCTGTGTATGTCAGCGCGCCTGGGAAGATTCCTCATACTTTTCCCCTATTCTATCCCTATTGGTAGGGAGTCTTGCCGCTTTAAGATGAATATCAAAAATTGGAGTACAGCTTTATATGGCATAAATACCAGGCGTGGATTTTAACATAAAGACTAGATGATCTTAAAATGTGGTTTAGGAGGAGAATGAAGAGGATAAGCTAATCGAAAGGAAAAATCAAATAAAAAATTTGATTGATGGTGGTGATACAGAAAAAAAGGAACAGAATGATGAGACACTTGATGCAATAAGTTGCATTAAAAAAATCAACAAATTGAAGCAAAGATATAATAAGGAAGAAATAGAGAATGATTTAGGTAGTTCCCGAAGTAGCTATGCCAATATATAGATCAATTATAGGTATTCAAGTTAGAGTTGTCGTATATAAAGAAGTATAAACTTTAGTCAGGAATAAGGAAAAGCGGCGATTACTCCACCGACAAGAGCCTGCTCATAAAGAGAGAGACGTAAAATACGTAGTTGGCTATGAATTTTCTATTGTGTAGTTTTCCAATCAACTAAACGCTACTTTGTGAGAGTAAACATTGATCAAACCGATTGATCTGTGAAACGTTTTGTTTGGCAAATAACATTTTAGTTTTTTTTTCGAACATATTATTCAGTTCAACGTCAAAATAGATTGTTTTGTCTGTTGATTATTTATATCATCTTTTATGTCTCAATGGTAGTGCGGAGCATTATAAATTCATTTTGATATTTTTAATTCATTTTGATGGAATGCCGTCTCTATGTTGGTTGGGTTAGTCTACTAGGTCGGGAATGTTATCTCCTATAAAACAACTTCGAGTCGAGTGTCATAGGATACATTTTATGCTATAAAATCAAACATTAACTTTACATCTGATATTAAGTGAAGATGAAGTCGCAGGTGGACGTCCGAACCCAGAACTCCCAATGCTATCAACTCAACAATGCTGTTTGGAGGCAGACTTGACTAAGATGGTGATAACTAACCAAAATGACATTTTAAATATTTATTAATAACTAAACCGATTTTTCTAAATATGCAACCGGCTAGTAATCAAATCCGCAATCACCATTTTGTAAAGGCAAATACTATATTAGCTACACTGATGCACGGAAGCGATTAATAGTAAAAATTTATTCGTCAAGCCTATTCAAGTATTTCAAAAGGGCCTTCAGTATTATAGTCTGTATTCATAATTTTCAGGCCACAGACGTGCCACAGCGCGTTTCAAGCCTTCTCTCATAATGTGGACTGCAGACCATTGTACGCTTTACACTTAGTAATTTCAGTCCGAGTCTCAGGCATTCAGCACCTCTACCATGACTTTACGCAAATTGTTCTCCGAAAACTATAGCTCGACAACTGTTACTCGCCTTGGTAACTACCAGCATTATCGACAGATTTCCATAACGAGAATAATATAGTAGGGGCATAATAATCTTAATATTTCTAATGTTTATATTGTAGTAGGGGCGCGATATTCCCAATGAAATAATATTTTGCTTCAACATAATGCCAACATTCAAAAAAACATTTGTTTCATAGGACAAAGATATCACTTGAAAACGTCACATATTTTAACTTATTTCTTGATTGTAATAACCCAGGTGATCAGTAATACAATACTGATACTGGGTATTGAATACGAGGTCAGTAGATGCCGAAAGAACATGTCCAAGTCCAAGGCTACATGGACGATAATCGGTGGTTGTGCCCTGACCACAGATTACCCCCCTGTCCCACCACAAAATATAGGCCAACTTCTATGCCGCCCTGCGCGTCCCGACACTAATAAGCTACAGGACCCTACGATGCTACACACAATGCTATATTCCTGGCCGCATTCTGATCTTGAAGAATTTGATGATTTTGCCATTGACTTGCTAAGAAGAAGAAGCCCAGGTTCAAACCACCTCATATCTTAATCAGGTAATCAATTAAGGTGGTACCCAAAAAAATTGAACACATGAAAAGTGTTATAAATCGCGCAGTAGTAGACCCAAACAGGGAATAATAAGCCGTTCAAGTGTGCATGTATGTAGGCCGAAGATGGTAGTGGGATAGTCATACTAGTAAGCACAGTGTGGGTTGCCCGACCCGATGACCTGAAAATGGTGGCCGGAAAGATATACACCTTATAAACATTGAAATTCGAATATGGTGGTGTAATTTGGGAACGGTATGCATGTATGTAGCAGTGGATGATAGCAGGATGATGAAAACGTGTTCTTCCAGAACGGTCAATTTATTGGCTATTGACGACCTCTTTGGTGTAGTGGTTAGAAACTCTGACTGCTGTACCAAAAGGTCGCGGGTTCGAATCCTGCTAGAGGCATATGTTTGTATTATGAAAACAGACATGTGTTCCCGAGTTATGGATGTTTTTCATTCATTTATGTAGGTATATGTATTTATTTACAAAAAAAAAACTATTTGTGTAGTTTTTACAACCATAACACCAGCCTAGATGCTTACTGTGGACCTAGATGGCGTTGTGTGTATGTGCAAATATATTTATTTTTATTTATATAAAGGACGCCAACAGTAACCAGGGCGCACTTGCATTACTCACTCGAATGAAAATGTTTATTTGTGTGTCTGATTATATAAAATATTGTATTGCAATATGAAAATATAAGAAGCAATTTTATAAATGCTATCGACGAGCCGTTTATTTTTGCATGTAGGCGGAGTTTCCATTATAATAATCATTATAATATAAAAATGGATTCGCTTCGAATGCCCTTTTATCAGAGTATAAACATTATTTGTCCGACTTAACGATGTTTCATTGATAAAAAAAATGTCCATTTATTGTTGAAATCCTCAGAAGGCTTGTATTGACTAGAATTCTGTATGACCCCGTCAATGGCTTTTGTAACGTTGCGTATAGCGCCGTTACGCTTATACCTTTAAAGTTACAGATTATTTCACATATTATACATAATTATTAAATTGAAACTTAAAATAAAAACTACAGACCAACTTTATAATAAAAGTTTCCTACGGAACCCTCAAATTATTATTTTATTTCAAAAGGGTCTCACCACGGTTTTGCGGTACGCTAATCTGTCCGGTTGCGATGACGTCGTTAAGACGATTTCTAATTAGAGTGGGAGAACCAGCATCGTCCTCTGTTTGACCGCGACCTTGCTACCGGGAGAACACTGCTTCGGTTGCCACCTGAACCCTCTTAAGTAAACTACGGAAGATCCCTCTAGAGTGAGTTTCCATAATAATCTGGCTAATTTTAATGTAAGCTGTTTCTGCTTTTGTGCCTGTCAACTGCGTGGTGTTCGTTATATTCCACAGACATAAAATACTAAGGAGCAGACTAAACGGATTAAACAGTGTGACCATTTGTCAAAGTATTAGCCACGTTTAGATGTTAACCTATGAAGGTTACGAATTTGTTAATACCTAATCTAACCTCGTAAGTATTGTTTTGGATACAAACAATATTCATATTCTAATACAGCTTATAGCTTACTAAGTTACATGCATGTATTAATATTTAGTATACTTCCAATTATACGTCTGCGGTTTGTACGAAGATTTTGGTTAGTGCTAATTTAAAACATTTGGCTTTACAGCTAGTTAGCTCAGTAGTTATAGTTTGGTGACAACCTGTTTGGTGTAGTGGTTAGAAACTCTGCTGCTATACCAAAAGGTCGCGGGTTCGAATCCCGCTAGGGGCATATGTTTGTATGATGAATACAGACATGTGTTCCCGAGTTATGGATGTTTTTCATTTATATATGTAGTTATTTACAAAAAATAAATGTATTTGTGTAGTTTATCAACCATCTGGTATCTATAATACAAGCCTAGTTGCTTAGTGTGGAACTAGATGGCGCTATGTGTATGTGCAAAGATGTTTATTTATTTATAGTTTGGAGATTCTAGCAATCCTTCTATTCTAGAAACCGATATTCGATATACCTATCTGTATATCTGTCACCGCCCTGTATATCTTGTCATAAAAGTATCAAGGTTGGTCCGTTAGGCTATTATTTTTGGATTAAACATCATGGCGGTTCTGACCTTCCAGGTAGAAAACACAGTGCAAAATATGTAGGTAGATATACAAGGTTAGCCGTAAGTAGAACGCATATCCATTGTTGCCAAATTTTCAATTCTCAAAAATTTCAACTCTCCGTGCAAAGATCAGCTCAGTATCGAATAGTATTTTAAAAGTTTTTTCGTTCTTATTTTAAACGAATCATCTCTTAACTATAATTGTTAGGTTTTCAATATCAATTTATTTTTTTCCCACCAATTTTGTGTTCTAGCTGGTGTACTCTTACAATAAAGGAGTACGTTTTTTCCATAGAACCTGAGCCTATCGTCCAGAAACTTTTTTTTTTATGATTGACTGGATTCTCGTTTGGCCATAAACTCACCAAAACTAAATGTAATTTGAGAGTATTTGATAAGCATGATATTTTTCATTAGTTTGAAAATGAGATTTTCTTTATTCTGTATAACATTTCTTTTATTATGTATTCAAGTCATGAAATTTTAAAGATGCGGTGGTTGATTTTATGCCTTTATATTATTTTATTGGCAGCCGGCAGTACGGGAAACATAGGTCGCATAATAACAAGAATATACTGCCCATATACCTACTTCTGCGGCAAACCCTACCTTATGTTGACATTTGCGCGGGTAGCTTTTACAAAATTCGGGACAATTCCAGTCAGTTCGGGACGTTTGGGCCGAATACTCCGAATGACCGAGTTATTATTGCCTACCATAACACTGTCCCTTTCCGTTACTTTATTATGCAAGTAGTAACATAAATGACCAAGCCCGTGAGGAAATAAGGAATTAGGTTTTAATTGATTTTCTTTGTTTTTTATGGAGACTATATTATTTTTATTTTGCTTTTTTTAACGGGTTTGCGCTTGGCTTCAACCACATGCATCTGAAGTTAACTGAATGGTTACTTCTCAGGCCGAAGGTGGAACCGCGCTCATCTGGAATCCACTTGTGATACTGGCTTACCATATATCTTATCTTATCTCAAACAGCCGCAACATAACAATGCTTTCAACATTGCTACTTGGCGGCAGACTTGGATAAGATGGTGATAGTTGGCCAGAAGTTTTGCTAAAAGGAAGGACGGTGACTTTTCTTATTAATTAATGACTATATTGGTATGTCAGTGCTTATAGGTTCGTGGCCATCATTATGTCTGCACATCATAGATTCTTTTCTGACCTAATCGGCACCGTGAATTATTCATATACCTATCAATTCAGTCAATTAGAATAACCCAAGATTTTTTTTATATTTTCCCGGCGTAATTTTATACTTACCAATATTATATTTACTCTCTTGATTACCTCAATTATCTCCTTTCAAAAACTACCTAATTTCATTGCTCCTATTCGGTGTGAATGAATTACCGACAAACTAACATTGAGGTTCATAACATTAAGAACGGATAACTGTTGTTAATTCTATGCACACAAATACTCAAAATATACAAAATTAGAAAAAAAATGGGAACCCAATCAACCCAAACATTCCAAAACACGTTTCCGGCCCCGAAATCTATTCAAGTACTCGTAATTGATTGAAATTGGGTCAACTTCCAACAAGTCTCACTGTGGCAGTTTTATTTACCTATGTCATACAAATATAATAAAAGAAAACCTAACGACAGTCAAAAAATCGATTTTATATAATAAATAGAGTAAATAAAGTTAAACCAAAGAATATAAACACTGAAATAATTTAGACACTCTAACTAAACGCATTCAATTTCTCCGTGTAATTTAATATACGGGTCGGCGTAACAGCTGAATTTGTCGGAATGCGTGCCTCTATTTATCTACAATTTGTGAGAATTAGCCGACTATTTAGATTGTACTGAAACTATTTCGAAAACAATTGAACCTTTGTGATTTAAAGGTACGAACTTAAGTTCGTATATTCCTGATATAAGGCCTGTCTTTACCTAGGGTAGTGCAGGTGCCATGACTTAGACTCAGTCTATGATAAATTCGTAATTTTTCCAGTCTAGAGTGTTGGCGAACTATCGATAATTTGGCTATCGATATGTGACCTTATGGATCTATGGATTACATATATTCAAAAATTGTATTGAAGAAATGGGTGATATCGATAGTATTGACACCAATTGCAGCATTTACAATCCATAAGAATATTTTTTAGAACAATTTATTGAATTTCACAAAGAGTTATACATAAATCAATATACGATCAATCGTATGCTGCTACTATTCTAAAGCTACCAGTAAACAAAATGCGAGGCATTATCTGTGGGTATTATATAAGCTGTTCCAGGAAAAGTTTTTAATCTAAAGATAAAATAGAGTAATGTACCCGAGCACGACAAATTACTATATACCGGATGAGTTTTTTACCATAAGGAAAAATATAGGGCATATTAGGTAAGTGAAATAGAGGTTATTGGTATATGTAGTTTCATTTTTTTTTCACAAATGCACCCCCCGGCCGCTGATTGATATGCGACTGGCGTAAAGTTCTTATAATGCGAAATTTATTTGGAACTCATATTTTCTCCAAGTTTTCTTTACTTATTTAATTTAATTGTGTAATTAATAAATAAAAAAAAATACACACAATTAACAAATTCTATATATAGTATATATATATAATTTTTATAATAATAATTTTGTCATAGATAGCGATAAATTAGCGATAGAATTCATAATTTAGACTGTCAACTGATATCTAGACTATCATAATACGCGGTTTGCTATGGAAATTAACCTTGGTGGATCTCGTATCGCCGGAAACGACGCGGTGACGACGTTAACAGTAATATTAGGTCGGCAGATCGAAAATGAGATGACTTTGCTACCACCCGTCAAGGGAGTCGGACCACCACATCGACACGATCGTGAGTGGAATTCTTGGAGAATCCGGTGAGTCGTTAGTTAATTAGAAATGGTCATGGAATTTGAGCAAGCAGTAATTGTATACTAAGTCCGGCTGAGTTCCACAGACTGCACGCGAGGGCCAAGTTGTATGGCATGAGGGACGTGCAAATGTTTACTATTCACCAGTAAGCATCGCCATTGTCCAAGCTACCCTTTCCCACGCGACTGGCACCGTCCCGGTTGCTCGCAACGCTCACCCACCATCTCCGACTTTAAACCTACATACACATAATAATATCACTAAAGATGGGAGAGGTAATGCTCTTTTAGCCTTTTCTTAAATACTGCAATTGAAGTGCTGTCCTGAGATAATTTTGGCAGTTTATTCCACATCATGGCTGCCTGAACACTGAAGGAGTGAAAAAGGAAGTTTGTGGTGGTTCTATCTATGATAGTTTTGAAAAAAAAAACTTAAACTATCTATGCCAATACCTTTTATTTCACTTACCTAATATGCCCTATTTTTTTCTTTACGGTAAAAAAACTCATCCAGTATAGAAAATTCCGTGCTTCGGAGAGCACGTTAAATAGTCGGTCCCGGTTGCTTTCAATTGAAGGCAGTCTAAAAAACATTGACTGTCACATGGCTACTAGTCTGACACAAATCCACCAATCCTGGGCCTGCATGGTGGATTATGACCCATATTCCCTCTCCCAGTGAGAGGAGACAGTGCCCCAACTGTGAGGATTGTTGATGATGATGATAATGAAGCAGTCGTCATGCAAAAGGATAGGAAATCTATTCCCCCTGTCGCATTTACAGAAAGTAGTAAGTACTAGTAACACAATTAAGGTAGCAGGCTTAATTTAGATTTATTTGAAGGGTTTTGGTTGGATTTCGTTATATTTTCCTTTACACCTATCATGTCATCATCAATTTCAGTTAAACTTGAATAACAATTTCCCTTTAGGCTTTCCTTACCTTAATTGTGTTACCGACTGTACCAACAAATTCATTTAAATTAAAATTTTCTTCTAATTCGTGTCCACGAAATTCGAATTACATTTTATTTTCCCAGGATATTAACATCAAAGGCGGTAAATCAATCAGTGTGAGCTTGCTTCTTATGTTTTTATTAGACAGCAAAGAACCTTCCAATTTCGCTTCCATCGGATCGCGAAATAAAGCTGTACATAAATCAGATTACATTTCGAGTTCGTTAAACTTTCAGTCGGGGAGGTGCGGGTTGATTGGAATTCCGTCTATAAAGCACAGCTCTAACGCTCCACAGTTTCGTCAATGGAAGATTTTCATGTCCGATGTATTTCGAGGGCCAAACATGTGAATGGAATGTTCTACTAAACTATAAAACTGGGAAATAATAATCATATTTTAGTCCATGACGAACTTTTAGCTATTAAAGAATTGGTCCAATGGAATACGAGAAAATTGTTCATTAACCGTTTTCAAAATGGAGAAAGTTCTCAATTCTGATGACAACACTATAATTTGGTATCTTGGAGCTGATCTGATGATGGAGCCAGCAGGTGGATGGTGAAACTCTTCAGTGGCTACTAATGAATCCCTCGAGTTTGGGCTCATATGATTCGTTTTGACGAGTCCAATATATTGCACTTGGTGTTGATGATCTGATGATGGAGTCAGGAGATAGATGGTGGAAATGTAGCGTGTTTTTTAGTATTTAAACTACACATTATTTATTTAAAGTAATGTCGGATAAGCTTCATAACAATGCTGTAGTAATAATAACAACTACTTTACCACTAGGATCCATACAGATATATGCTCACGCCTGATTCCCGTTGGGGATTTGGATTATTATACTGTAATTTTCACACTAAATAAAGAAAAATATTTATTCAAAACCCCTAAAAGGGAATAATAGGTGTCCAAGACAAAGGATATTTTTTTATGCACAGCAGGTTGACACTTGACCTCAAATACACCTGATAGTAAGGGAAGATGAGGCCGAAGGTGGGAACGTACTGACCCGGAAACCCCACCGGATCGCAACAATGCTATGTATTAACATTGCTGTTTGGCGGGAGGCTTAGAAGTTGGTGGTAGCTAGCTACGCGGACATTTATAATGCCACCAACCAAACCGAGTACTAAATAGGTACCCCGCGCGCTAGAATCGAACCCGCAACCTCCGATTCGTAAAACCTATGTTGTTTACATTGAGCCACGGAGGCGGTTATAATTGAAGTAGTTGGTAAACAAATCGTATTATCATTCTTATAGAGGTTAACTTCATAGAAACTGGAATGCTATGAAATCCATTTGGATTTCATAGCATAGCTTGTCTATCTTGGATTTCCAAGATAGACAAGATGCATTTTATACTATGCACGTGGGCAGATAGTTGAATAAAACATTCAATTGAATGCCTAGGCGGATTGTTATGTATGGCTGACCGTGCAAGGCTCATCGGTAGTAGCTAAAGAAACCTAGCTCATTTAATCATGTATCCGGAAAAACTCGTCTGCCTGTACATGACGGTGTACTGGTTCCAACGCTGATTTATGGGAGTGAATGGCAAAATAAGAATGAATGTAGAATTAATGTAGTGGAAATGAGATCATTGAGAAGTATCGTGGGGTGACTTAGAAAGATAGATTATTATATAATTTTTAAGTCATTGGTGCACAACCTACTTGCTTTTATCCCGTTCTAATTTTTTCTCTACCCAAAGGTTGTCTGGTAGAAATCGCTTAATAGCGATAAGACGGCCTGGTTGTACAATTATTATTTTTTTTGAAGCTTTATTCATGAAGTGCATTGTAGATTTTTTTTGTACAATAAAGTGTACTTGATTGATTGATTGATTGATAGAATCAGGAATTCTGTGATTAGGGAGATATGCAGTGTGAAAGAAGACGCAGTGACAAAGATTGAAAAAGGTATGCTGAGATGGTTTGGACTATGGAGAGGATGAATAAAAGAAGGCTAACGAAAGAGGTACGAAACGAATGTGGATGGTAGCGTTGGTAGGGGAAGATCACGGCGAACGTAATATGATGAAATCGGGGACGACATAAAGAAAGGCCAAGTCAAGAGTATCTTAAACCGACGAGCTTGTATGAACAACATGAGAGTTAATGAAGCAAAAGAGGTGCTGCAGGACCGTAGCAAGTGGAAGGTTGTAGTCTCTGTCTACCCCTACGGGAAACAGGCGTGACTTTATATATGTATCTACGACATCCTTACTATTTGTATTGTAAATGCGAAAGTGTATCTGCCTGACCAACCGGCTTTTACGCCTAAGCGTTTAGTAACCATTTCTAACTGAAATTTGAAACTGAAAATCCAAAGAAAGACATAATGCTATTTTTAACCACCTTTCAAAAAGGACGAGAGAATAAAAAAGTATCTCCACGTGGGGGAAGCCGCGGGCAGAAAGTTAATTTTGTATGTAGATGTTAGTCTTCCACCATAGATTACTTAATACTTACTACGCAAGTTCAGCCCGAGGATCGTATGCGTTTTTCTGGATTATAAAATACCCCTAATGTTAATAAGTATATGTTACTTTCACCCATTTAGAAAGTGATTGGGGCAAAAAAGTCCATAGAGATGATTGATTAACTTATGCACTTGTAGCGCAGTCGCATTCGCTAATGCAATGTCTGCCGCAATCAGTCCTTGGGTTGTGTGATTTGAAAATATAGGCAACACGTAAATAGGTATTAATATTCTGAAATACATATAACATAAGTAAGCATAATGCGAATGTAATATCTATAATGCGAGTAATACAATAGCTGTTTTCCTCCTCTCTGACGGCGCTTATCCGCCCTAGTACAGTCAGATGAATATTTCAATTCGGACAAACACGTAATTCTGGCGACCGGAATGTTATTCACCCACCAACCCGCCAAGTTAATATTAAAATATGCAAATCACGGCATTACCATGTTCCTTCTTTCTGAACCCTGCATATAAATGCAGCGAGTATTAAAACCACGTATCGAATGTTGTCCTGTCCTAAATTTTCGCTCGCAGCCCCCTGTTGTTCCAGTGAATAATTTATTTTTTCTACTCTACCCCCAACGTGATTCAATTTAGGCCCAGTTTTACATAATTTTGTTCATAAATTTACTTAGCTTTCCATGGGTCTTTTAGAATATTATTTCTATATCAATATTGACACAAGTAAGTGGATTTTTACGACTTTCAAACACGCTCCGTAAGTATTAGAACTCACGCTAAATATTTTGAACCTGCAAAACGCCGCCTCCGTGGTTCAACGTCAATATAATGTTTTCGAAACGGAGGTCGCAGGTTCGATTTCCAACGGGTCACATGTTTAATATTCGATTTGGTTGGTGGTTGGGCATGTTTAACTGCCCACCTGCTGCGGTACGATGTTTGAATTGCCACCGGTTGAAAGTTTTGAGCAAAAAATGCTGAGCCGTTTCTTTCATTCAAAAGCGAATGGCTCAAAATAAAAGATATGTAGATCGCGTGTAAATCCAAATATATATACTGTATCTTACCTAAGACTTATTATAACTAAAGGAAACGTTTAACGCACTAATATTCTCTTTCTGTCTATTACGTACACGAAAGTACCTTCAACATCATCCTCATATCAACCACAGGACGTCCTCTGATGAATATAGGCCTCATCCATAGATTTACAGAGCGTCCGATTGGAAGCGGTATTTCTAGTGACTTGCAGTGACCTTCATCAGGTCGTCGGTCCACCTTGTGAAACTTTAGAAACCTAAAAAACCATAATGGTGTCGATTCGGATATACACCAACTAAACTAACACCAGTTTTAAAGTAGTACTGTCTCTTTCTCCCTGGAACAGTACGATGCGACGGTACCACTCCAAAACTGGTTTTAGTTTAGTTGGTGTACATCCGAATAGACACCATTATCATTCAAAAAAACCAAACAACTATGTTAAAAGCTAAACCGCTTAACCGATTTTCATCAAGGATGCTAATAACCTTGCTTATGTACCACGAATTACTCAGATACGTAACAATATAAAAGGACTGGACACACACACACACACACAATGTCGTCAAAAACATTACCGTCGTTGTTTTTCGTTGGGGGTTAAATTTGTTAATATTAATACAATCGTGGAGTTAAATTGTTGTCTTCAAACATTGAAATAATAAAACACTTCTCCCGGGAAAAGGTATCCGTTGAAAGTTTAAATGAAAGTGAAGACGGTTCGCCCTCATTGTCACGTAGTTACGTCGTAGTGTCGGCGTTCACTGACAGATGAGCGGGAAGGTAAGTGTCAAACGGCTAAATTGATTGATTCACAGACAATACCCAGTTCTTTTACCTACAATTTTATTTTTGGGTTATATTGATGTGATGTGCCTTATTGTAAAACAATCCTATTTTGGAATGTTCCTTAACTTTCCTTCCGGTTTCCAGCGCATAAAAAGGATTGAAACAACACGTCTTTTTCTGTGGGTGTCGTCAAAGGTAACTAAATGAAGTGTTCTCCAAAAACATGTTTAGATTTAAATATTGGGTCTTTACCTATGAAATTGGAGTTTTTTTTCTTTGTTAATCATATGTACCAATTCCTGCTATTTTCAAAGCTATATCCAAATTTGTTTTTTATTTGGAAAATGGAATATTATTTCAAGGTTTCACATGAAATATTTTTTAATTTCTGGGCTAAATCATATAATAAAAAAATTTGAACAGAGCTCTTTTCATGTGCTTCCCATAATCATTTCTTAGATTCGCTGAAACTTTTATGAAGCGGTTACTTTTAAAAATTAACGCTGCCTATACTTAACTTAATGTTATCCGATAATACACACAAAGTTTAGCAAAATTTGGATTTGCCGTTCCCAAAAAAAAAATCAAAAATGTTTGTATGGAGAAAACATGAATGAGATTCTTCATACAAAACGCCAATTTCATAGGTAAGGACCTAATATTTCAACGGCGTGGACTGACTCACGTAGGTATGAATTTATGCATATTTCGAAAGTTAAATTGTAGATGGTGTTTCCAGCATTTAATTTTTAATTTTTGGAACATCTAAACGCTTAGGTTTAGGATAAAGGTTGTGACGTGTATGCATGCCTTGCATGTAAATCTAAATGTTTCATACCTACATCCTATGTATCTTAATAATATTGGCAGACTAATTCAACCTTTATTTAAAAAGAGGCCGACAAACAGCAAAGAATCATTAAGGTTTATTTCTTTAAATGCTAAGTTATAATTTATGTAATATATCAGAAACATTGTTCATTCGGCTGCTTTACATTAACTATATGCTTCCAACATTGTTAGTCTAGATCTGCGTTGTACCTACAATAAAGTGTATTTATAATAAATAAACCCTATGTTGTTTACATTGAGCCACGAAGGCTGTCGCTAAAGTTGTAATAAACGACAAATATCTAGAACAATGTAATGTAGGTACCTATAACATCGTTACGTTTTCAATCATATTACAATAATGCTTTCGAATTTCGGCCTTCGTGAAAATCCACGTTTTTCCCACGGGCAGGGCGTCACTGCTACTCTCTCTCGTAATAACACGAGAGCCTAAATTGGTTATGGCGTCGGGATATAATTCCATTTTCACATTTTGTGGTTTCCAAGATTTTTTTCCGATAAATGCTTTCACACGGTGTGACATTTCGCTTACTACCTTCACTAATTGAAACAAAATCATCATGAATATCATCGTATGAGTGCCTCATTAGCACCATATTGTATTGCCGGTTAGACACCCATTTTTAAGGCGAGGACTACTATAGTTCTATTTTCGGTATTTTACTAATATTAATTGAAGTTGGTTGGATCTAGTTTGGTAAATGAAATAGGTTAGAATTTTAAATTTATCTGTTATTGACGGGATATTCTCGTCACTTTTTTAGTAGTGTAATGTTACGCTTATTTTATGATTGATTTTGAAACCTATTTGGCCAAGTACGTCCGTGAGTCAATTCTCGCTTATTCGTTCGTTACTTCATCATCATCTCAGCCCGTAAACACTGCAGGGATATAGGCCTTCCCTCTTATAATGCAGAAGTATGGGCCATAGTCCACCACGCTGGCCCAATGCGGGTTGGGGACTTCACATGCCTTAGAATTTTTATTTCTCAAACATGCAGGTTTCCTCACAATGTTTTCCTTCGCCGTTTAAAAGCAGTCGAATAAATGCACATAAGTAATTACATTAAATTTAAAAACTCATTGGTACATGGCCTGCCTGGGAATCGAACCCGGACCTCCCAAATTGGGAGACCGGGTCTTAACCGCTGAGCCACCGACGCTCTTCGTTACTTCACTCATGTATGATGCATTATAAACCCATGTTCTCACCTTATAAACTCATTCACTCATAACGAGCAAAATGAGAGGGAATTGATTCACGGACGTCAAGATGGTGGGCAAAATATGGTAACATCAGTGTACGACAGGCATTAGTTAAGGCACAGAATACATAATAAATAGTGAGTGACATCGGTTTGTAATGATTAAAGGACAATAAACAAGTGTTTTAGATGAACGTGATTATTCTCCTGACAGTCGTTACATAAAATAAAAATGTCGAAAAATTTTGAAATAAAATTTTGAGCACTATTATACAAACTATACCATCTTTAGTTTTTAATAGGTACTAAAATACTGTAAATATCGCATATTTTATTTTACATGTGGTCTATTACAGTTTTTATCAAACTTAGTTACTATACCTTTAATACTTCTACCATGAGTTTGCGCGAACTCTCATATTGAAGTAATCTATTGGCAATGCTAATGCGAATTACAGTGACACAGGGATAGCTTTCTTTAACGAGAAGAATACTTACTTTCCCTATTACTTTTTTTAGCCCCGACAAAACGACGGGTGCTTTGTATTTGAAAGTGTGTGTGTGTGTGTGTGTGTGTGTGCCCAGTCTTTGTACGGACGCATCTCAGTAATGCGTAGTCCGAGTAGCTTTTTTATATTTAATACTAAACTAAGGGATAGGTTGAAAATCGGTTAAACCGTTTCGAAGATATTTAATTTTTTTTGTTGTATTTTGATGACATAGTCTTTCGAGGGGTTTCTAAATATACATATTTTTTATATTTAAGTTCAAACTCGGCGATATAAGTTCATAGTAACCACCCGGTAACTGACCCCAGGCATTCTGCTTAGGGCGGTATGGGTAACCACTCAGTTATTCCACAATCATATACTCAGTCCCACACATATGTATATCTCTTAAATAAAATTTCTTTCAATTGAAATTTTTTAATTTCGCGGTTTGAAACTTACACATTACACATTACGCTATATACAGTGAAGAGAGATTTCTGTAACGACTTCAGTCTGGTTTAGAAATCAGAATTCTTTTTATATGTAATTGACAATAAGTTTTAAGATTATCACTGGATGGTAAATGTAACCTCTATAGAAACTGCAATAAATAATTATTTTTGTATGTCTCCTTACTGTGGCAGTGAAATAATAAATAGTGCTTTTATTACCAAATTTATAAATTTGAAAAACTTCCATCCACATTGTTGTATCAGTTCGTTGTCTCCCGAGATTTATTTAAAATTTCAGAATGAAAGTATCCTCTATGTTAATTCGCAACAGCTCTTTCTACTCTTCCGGTGTGATTTCCGGAAACGGTTACAAAATAATACAATTATTAATGTTATATACCGGAGATTTAATTATAGATGGTGATTAAATGAAGGTAAATCAATAACCCTCTCCGTAGTCGGGTAAAAAGGGAAAATAATATAAACTCTTAAGCAGAAATAAATCATACATACATAAGGTCACGCCTGTTTCCCGTTGGGGTAGGCAGAGAAATAAATCATCATTACTCAAAATTCCTCGGATAGATTTTGATGCACTTTTGCTTAGTTAAAGACTACATCACAGTCTTTCATTTGGCATATGTCTTATTAATGGGGACCGTTCAGCTGTTTAAATTGGAATTAACTAAAAACTTCTTTGTACAAAATTATTCAAAGACTAGCTTTCCGCCCGCGATTTCGCCTGCTTGGATAACGAAAGAAAAGAAAAAGAAATAAGTATTTAAATATTTACAAACCAAAAAATCCGGAGGCATATTTTGCAGGCGCGATTTTAGATTTTTACCTCAAAATGTATCCTATGACACTCTGGGATAAAGACGAATCGAATGACATCTTGCACTACAAGACTAACATAGGAATCTACATACGTACTTACATTGGAAAAACATTACCCTCCTTCCTGGGACACTAGGGTAAAACTAGAAGTAAAAAGAATGGAACATAATTGAACTGCCAGAAATTGGCGAACAAACCGACTTCAGTTCTGTTCTTTATCCCCTGGGTGCAACATCAGATTTTCACCATAATTTGTTATGGGATCACCCTAGTGGGATACCTTTACAAAATAGGAAATAATATATCGAGGAATATACATAAAAAGTTAACAATACATATATAGTCGAAGTCATAAACTCCTCCGTTTAAGAAGTCGGTTAAAAAGAAGACTTGGCTTTAGACTTCGACTCAATATTTCGGTTCTGTCTACATAAGAAATAACAAAACAAAAGACTTTGCTGTTTGGGCTTAGACCCACTTGCTTGTCCAAAAGGAAAAATAATAATAAATAAATAATAAATAAATAAATATTTCGGACACTTACACCAATCATCTAGTCCCAAACTAAGCAAAGCTTGTGCTATGGATACTAGATAACGGATAAACCATACATAAATATTTATATAAACATCCATGACTCTATTTTTATTCTAAATTCCATAGTCCTAGTCCACAGAGTACATTTATATTTACGTTTTCCTTTATAATTTAGTCCAACTTTTATACGTTAAAGTTTAACAATAACATTGGATTGTATTAATATCCTTTATAATGTCCTTTATAATGTAGCCTAAATATTAATCTGGATAATGGACTGAACCTATAATGTACGTATTTTTTGGTTAAATTTGTTTGCGAAGATTTTTATTTGTGTAGTTCTAACAGTCGTAGATTATTAGATGTTTGTCTACTTAAGTACTATAAGGGTCTAACAGGGTTTATGTCGTGTATAAAAGCAAATGTATACTTTCACGGTATCATATGACTTTGCAAGAGATTCAAATAAACACATAAATTATACACGCCAAAATCCTAGTGTACTGAAATTGCTAATAACTAATTAGAGCGACTCTTTATTCCACTCTGCCAGAGTTATTAAACGCGAAATGTAAACTTTCCATCCAAATATTTCACCTATTCATAAACCTTTTGTTTTACAAAACGCCTTAATTAACTTTTCCTGAAACTAGATTTTCTCTACCTATCAAAAGAACATTATTTCTGGGATTTCTGGGTATCCAGAACTCACAACACAGGTAAATTAGTAAATGAGATAGGAAATTAACCTTTATTTGAAGGCCAATACTTCATATTTTATAATGAATATAAAGTAAGTAACATGATTCCCAAGTCGTAATCTAAAGCAACTCCAATTAAACGTTACCGAGATTATAATAGTTTATTTTAAATTCATGAGCCTTATAATTTTAACATTGTATGTAGATAACCTACCCGTAGATTTCATGTAAATGTTGTCTATAAATATGGATATCAACTCCATCTACCCGCTTTTCTCATTAGCGATTCAGTTTGTAGATATTAATAGAATAGTACAAAATGATAACAATCCATTGGAAAATTGTGAGATGCAGTTTAGTTCTCAAATTACCATGGCTCTCGTTTAAGAGATTTATTCGAATATATTAAACCATATACATAGTTACAAGGTTATTCCTAAATCAGTATCTTTTGTTCTGCAATTCAGATCTTTTTTTCATCTATATACCATACAACACAATACTTTCTATCTTTATTATCTTGTAACACTAATTTACGCGTAAAATGCTATCTAGATATTTAAACTTGCGTGCTCCTTTAATAAAAGTGTCCACTTACTACATACAGGTTAAGCTACCTTTAGTTGGTTTTTATTACTGTACTTTAGTTTAATATGTTTTGTGCAGGCTATTGCATGAGGTGTTTAATGTGTGTGTCTATCTATATACAAATACCTAGTAGACAATAAGTATGTAACCGCAAAAAATTATAATATTTCATTTTATTGAAACGAATTCTGTGTTACTAGTTGTCCAGTGATTTAAAAGTAACTCTGTGTACTCACAGTTTAAGAGCAGAAACCATATTGGTACCGAGCTTTTATACAGCCAAAAATAATAACTTATATGTCCGGAATTTTGCCTTTGATATATCCAGGTATGGGACATGAAAGCGCGCTTAGGGAGAGGCTTCACAGTTTGCCACGAATTGATTTGACTATATGTACTGACACAAACCGTAAGCCAATAAAATGTCTACAAAAGAAAATATAGCATAGCGTATTTAGTAATAGCGGTAGTTACTAGGTGATTACACTAGAATTATTTGTAGGTATCATGCCTCTAGTCCACTATTAAGCAGAGTTCGTAACAGGGTAATATATTAATCTTCTTTCAAATAACCTTGCTTTTATTTTGTTTTCATTACAAGTTATCTGACGTGAATACAAATTATTCACTCATAACTGTAATCGAGGCGTACCATGATCTTTGATAGCGGGCAACATTGATTTTAATCCCGTATTAGCTGTATACATAGCCTCTTAAGTAAACTCAAAGTTATTAACTTAGTGTATGACTGTAAACAACAACAAGCTTAATTCAATTACTATTATTATGCACGATAACTCATGGATGACATTTACCTACAACAAAACTTCTAAATAGCCATCCAATTATCTATTCATACTTTGTAATTGAAATATCAATCTATTCAGCTCGACAATAAATGTAGGTATGTCTTTCTAGGCACGCCTGCTGGGAGGAATTGCCCCATAATCACCATTCTCCAGTGAGAGAAGTTGGCCATTGCAGATTAATTAGTAGCTCTGCGCCCATAATATTGGTTGATAACCATGAAAAGTTCTTCACACTTTTCCTATTCGTTCAACTGCTAGATAATACCATGAGTCACACTATATGCTTCTATATAATTATGTTCGTATAATGTATGCAAATACCGAAACCGTTTCTATGAGTATTTTAAGGGACGCACGATGTTATCCGCTAAGACACCACAGAGTCCTTTGAATACGTATGCGTATGCCAAAGCCGGGAAAAGCGCTTGAATTATTTACGAGAGAGCTTAAAGCCTCCACATAGGTAGTTAACAAAGGCATTATTATACTAAAATGTGTACCTGCCCCTTACAACCTAATCCCTAGAATTATTAATCAAATTCAAACCGAAAACTTTTTTAGTTAATTATAAACGCTAATTGCTAGTCACGGTAGCATCAGGTCGATGAATAACCGCTGATCAATAAAGTAAATAAAAAATAATAAAAAAAAAATTATGTACCTTTCAGACGCTCAATACATTTCTTCTTCGTTACAGTCCGTTCACAAAACAAACAGCACAAGGAATGTTATATAATGACGCTCGGTCGCGTGCGAACACGTCAGGTTAGTACTTTCACTTAGCAAGACGTCCTCCCCCTACAACGTCCTGAAGGATACTGATTCACATCACGTCAACGCTAGCCGGCATTCGAACGGTGTGAAATGCGCAAGTCACGCGGCGCTAACTTATCCACCTACTTTTGAAATTCAAATTGTCATTTATTCAGACTTATTATACAGTATACACGCAAAGTGGGAACCTTCGTGACGGCAAATTTCCGGTGTTCGGGTCTGAGCATTTTCACGCTTCAACTTCGACCATAAATGCAGGAAATGTGTAGCGATGCGAAAGTTCAGTAACTTATAGGGTTCAACAGTTTTGGAATCACTCAATTGTGATAGGTATTGAAACAAGACTCTTTGTGACTTACGCATGTGTCAAAAACAGTTAGATATATCATCTGAAAGGCGGAAAGGTATAATACGTTATATTATGCTGAGTTGGTAACCGTCTCGTAGCAATCCCGTAGGCCGTAGTCTCGTAGCACATTCAATGAACTAGAAGTAGAATCTTCTTCTTCAATTTAAGAGCTATGCTCTTGTCGGTGGAGTAACGACCATGTCTCTCTACTTTCCGCCCTCGTTTTAACCTCTTGGTACGACACGACATTCACCTTCTCTTTCACTTGGTCAAAGTAATTACGCCTAGGTCTTCCCCTTCCTCTCTTTCCTTCAATCTTTCCCTCAATTATGTTCTTCAAAAAAATATCGTGTCGTAACAAGTGACCTATCATCTTTCCTCTTCGGTTCTCAACTGTGGCTAACAGGCATCTTTTCTCCTTTACCATCACTAACACCTCTTCATTTGTTCTCTTCTCGGTCCAGCTTATTCCCTCCATTCGTCTCCAGCACCACATCTCGAATGCCTCTAACCTTTCTCTATCCCTTTGTGTTAAAGTCCATGTCTCACAGCCGTATAAAGCTATACTCCATACATAGCATTTTATCAGCCGCTTTCTAGCTTTTTTGCTTATTTTAGCTTTAAATAGATGTTTTTTGTTATTAAAAGCCCTTTTTGCCATCGCTATCCTTATAACTATGTCTGGAGTACACCTCGAGTCACTTGTGATCAAACTTCCTAGATATTTAAACGAGTTGACCTGTTCTATTGTCTTGTTGTGAATATTTATAGGACTATGTGCTGGTTTTGACTTTGAAGTTACTAGTGTTTTTGTTTTTGAAATATTGATTTTGAGTCCTGTTTCCTTGAATATATTATCCATTTCTTGAATTAGATCCTGTAATTGATGTGAGTTTTCAGCTAGAGCTGCTATATCATCTGCAAACCTGATAAACTGAATCCTTTCACCGTTAATTTTAATTCCTCCTTTATGTGACTCGGATATTTTGTGTATTGCTGACTCTATAAATATATTAAAGATTAATGGTGAGAGTGGGCATCCTTGTCTAACACCTTGTCTTATTTTCGCTGTTCTCTTTTCATCACCTATTTCTATTATGGTTTTCTGATCCTTGTAAAGCTGGTATATGATTCTTCTTTCTCTGTAATCCATACCCATTCGCTTCAAGATGTTCATCATTTTTTTCCAGTCCACTTTATCAAAAGCCTTTTCCAGATCAATGAAAGCTATGTGTGTATCAAGGCTCAAATCCATCCGTCTGTCTATATTAATCTTAGTGCCAGTATAGCTTCTCTTGTCCCTTTATTTTCTCTAAAGCCATACTGGTCAGGTCCAAGTATCTGTTCTGTCATGGGTCTAATTCTATTTTGAATAATTTTTAAAAGTATTTTAGATGCTTGGGAGATTAAACTTAAGGTCCTGTGTTCTTCGCATTTTAATGTATTTAATTTTTTAGGTATTGTTACGGTTTTTGTAATTTTAAATTCTTCTGGTATTTCTCCTGTTTCGTATATAATCTTAATTAATTTATATATTTCTTCTAAAAGGGGGTCACAACTTGCATATTTTAACATTTCAATGTATATTTGGTCATCTCCTGCTGCTTTACCGTTTTGAAGTAGAATATGCAGCTGTAATACAAAGATTTTAGTGAGCGCGTGACCTTGACTTACAATAAAATTATATTTTTAAGTTTAACATATCCCAGAAGCTCAACCAACCGTTATGATCGGTGAACTTTAGACGACTCATGCTTAGCCAATCAGCTCATATGTGCATAAAATCGATGTAACATACCTATGAGCTGAGATATAAAGTACTACATGATCTTATGAAATATAAACTCTTTGACCTACTCTTTTACTGTCCATCAAATATAAGGGAAAATACACGCTTGGGAGGTACGTCTGGAGCCCATTTCGTAGATAATTTAATTTACTTTACTGGGAAGATAAGTCGCGATCTAGTTTTTGTAACGTTCTCTGACGGGAGTTGAACAAGGAAAGTTTATTTCCCAGTGGCTTCTAAGGAAAATGATGAATTATTAAAATGAATACTTATTCTTAAATAAAATATAGTTTCAATTTCTTTATGTATTGGATTATTGTGTTAAATTCACGTAAGATTACTGTATCCACGAATATGTTAAGTTAAATTAGTTTTTTTTTATTAACCTGACTTGGCCCACTGCTAGCAAAGCCTCCCCTATTTTTTAATAGTTTTTTTAATATTTGTAAAAACGAAAGAGTAAATGAACTGAATTGAATTTTACTAATACTATTTAGTTTACGACCTGTAAATACAAAGTAAAGTGAAGTTAATTTCGTTCTCCGTAGTTAACAAAGATGGACAGCAAATACCTACTATGTAGCAATGTTACGAACCTTTTGACATTGAGTTTTACTTTTATAAATATAAAGGATTAGAATCAATATGTCTGGAATGTGAAAGCTAAGAAACAATACAGTTATACAATGTAGGGATATGCGATTCAGTAAAACTAAAACTTATAATATGAAAACGTGGTCTCGAAAGTAGAGCCCAATATTTTTTCCCCTAGATAAGATACAAGCAATAACAGCATTTTGTTTATGTTGACGGCGGTCTGGCCCCCGGGGGAACGACAACCTCACTGGTTTACAAGAACTATCGGGTAGCCAATCCTGCCATCCTAAGTTGACCCCCGTCACCCCTCTCAATCTTACTCAAATAACATGTCAAAAGGAATAGCCGACCAAAATCAAAAGATCAACCGCGATTGGTTATGTGGACATGTGTGAAACATATCTGTGCCCGTGGGAGAAATCCCTACTCAACTACGAAGTATGATACTAGAATGATAGACTGCCCAGTCGGGGCAATATTACCTTTGGTGCGGGAGACCCCTAATTAATCTCTTTTAACGGTTGAGGTACGAAAAGGGGTGAACTCAAGGAAATAGCGGATAAAAGATAAACTCGTGAAAAATGAGAAAAACGCTTTGAAAAAAAAAAGCCTGTTATTTAACGCGATCATTGTGTTTTAAAATTATAATGATGTTATCCTAATTATTGTACTTAAATGGAGTAAAATTAAAACTAATTTGTATTTATGAAGGTCGTAAGTGTATTTCACGTTTGGCAAATATCTGTTAAGATTTGTATCCATCGAATTGAAATAGTGAATTAATTCTAGGAAAATGTATATTGGGTGCTATTTGGGCCAATGAAGAGTTTACCTTTGATAGCCGTATGCTATAACCCAATTTTGGCTGAAGAGATAATATAATCAACGGCCTTTCATCCTCACTATTGAGGTGCCGTTATGAGAGAGTACGGGCCATAAACCACCATGGGTCCAATGCGGTGGTGTCAAACTAATTTCCACCTGAGCAGACGCTGTTTTAATTGGCCTACAGGGGCCATCAACTTGGCTTAACAAGTCTCTTCAATTGATGACAACCAGGATCGACTACTTCACTCACCCTCGTGGTCGGTCACTCATCTATGGACTGATGTTGCTTAACTTCAATAATTGAAAATGCTTCACGCACATTTCCACTTAGGAAAACAATGGACTTTATATTATTATAATTAATTTTACAATAATTATAGCCTGACGTATAGGGGCCAAACTTATTAATGGGCTCAGTGACCCAAATGGATCTTTGACTTGCTAGTAAACAGGATAGACACACAGTGTATCCACTTATTAATCCTAGTTAATATTTTAAAGGTGAGGTGAGGTGAAGTGAAATGGAAAACTGAAAATCGTATTATTATACACGATACTTTGGCCCCTTCTCACATCCCTAAAACCGCCACGAGAATCAGGCCCACGGCTGAGGAAGCCCAGCTACTCGGTAAGCATGAGTTTGTGGGGTCGGACACCCAAAAGTTGCTCAACCAGATTGGATCAGGCGTGTACCTGGCACAACTTAGTCTAGCTGTTAGCGAGGTAATGCGACAAGTGTGTTAAGATCCATGCCCCAAAACGGGAGGTCTGGATGACATTTTCGTCTTTTAGTTTGGCTTCCGTTTTATTGCTTTGTATTTTTTTTTCAACTTTATATGTACCATATTCATTGAATTCTTTTAATAAATGACTTGCCTTATAAATAAGACTAATCAAATTCAAAAATAGGTACGTAAAGTGGAAGAGTATCTTTATAGTGGGTTACAAAGTTTTAAATTAGGATAGAGGGGACGGATTCCCTCCGTCTGGTAGAATTTTGATTGTGCGTAACTTGCTTGGTGTAACATGCTTAGCATTCGGCTGATTATGCTGTTCGTAAGATTTGATAATTCGTCGCCTATATCTTTCTTTATTTATTTATTTAACACTTTATTGCATATAAGTATACAAACATAAATTGAACAAACGTAGGACAGAAATTACAATACACAAAAGGCGAGCTTATCTTAGTAAGAGATTTCTTCCAGTAAACCGTCGGAAGGAAAACCAATTTAAAGTTTTTTATTGCAGACAAAGAGCGCTACTTAAAATATAGAACAATTCCCCTTCTTCTTTCCTTGGTCCCAATTTATTTGTTGAAAAACAACGAGCCTCGTCTTTTTCAGCTTCGTACACAGTATGATAGTATGTCTTATGGTATACTAGAAATAATAGTAATTAAGACAGTAAAATAACTGATTAAGTGATACGAGCGTTTCAGTAAAATACGAGTGACTGAAGTCGGTTGTTTTTTTTTTTACTTTTTAGTATTATTGCGTGCTTGCCAACCTCCCTGATGACTTTTGTGCGATGTCGATCCCATAGTTTAGATGGGCAGTTAGGGTATACCATCTTGACCTTATGATCTTTGATTAGTCATATTTATTTGTAACCGACCTTCTTTACTTATCCATACAAACCCAAAGTACATATTATATAGATTCCCTGTTCCCTGAATGTGAAAAACTAGATAATAGTCTAAATATGTCAAGCTATTCTGTTGTCTAACTTAATAGCAATATAACTACTGCACCGATTATACTGACATTGCAATGGGACCAACTTGACTCTTCCATTTACAAAGTGAATCATAAAAATCAGCCGTCGAATGTCGGAATTATCGGTTAACATAAATAAAAAAATACATGCAGCCGAACATCGAATCTGCCCTTTTTTGATATTTTTTTTTTTTTGAATAAGTGTATTTATTTATTTAATTAACACTTTATTGCATAATATTAGTATACAAACATACATTTAACATACAAAATAATACAGTGTATTATTTAATGAGTATTATTTCTCGAAGTTAACCTCTACTTTTATTTGAAAATAAGTCATACGGTTGTATAATATATTTCTTTATATCTTTGGTTCGACTACTGATTGGTATAGTGACCCTACATGCCGAAGCAATGGTTTCGCGTTCGAATTCCGCTAGGGGTAAATATGTGGTAACTATGAATATTTATTCCCGATTCCCATTATTGCATTCGAGCGACGTGAGTGCCGGACGACCGACTATCCTCTTCACGGGCTGGGTAGAGTTTCGCGCAGGATCACTATACCCCTGTAATGTTTATGTGATGAATACGGATATTTATTCCCGAGTCATGGATGTTGATATAAATATTTATGCATGTTTAATCGTTATCTAGTACCCATAGTACAAGCTTTGGTTAGTTTGTGACCAGATGATCGGTGTAAGTGTCCGAATTTTTTTTTTAATAAGTAGTGTAGAATTCTTCGGATACGATTATCTTTGCTTCTTTAACTTCTATAAATTTTATACGAAGCAACAATTAGAACGCCTTTAAATCATAAATCGCGCTATTTTTGTATAAATACAGCCGATCGAGCATTCGACGAGCTTTTAAATTTAAAGCGTTATCGATTTCTCGTTCACTGGAATTATAACAATTTGTTGGAGACAAAACTTGAAGGTCAGCTAAAACAAAAGCACTCCGTCCATATTTAGAATCATTTATGTTTTATGTTATGGATGTTTCATTTATAATAAGTATTTATTTACAAAAAAAATATGTATTTATGTATTATATCAACCATCTGGTACCCACAACACAAGCATATAGTTGCTTACTGTGGAACTAGATGGCGCTGTGTGTATGTCTAAGGATATTTATTTATTTATTTATTTATTTATTATTTATTTATCTTCAACCCCCGACGAAAACGACGTGTGATATGTGTTTACGGCTTTGTGTGTGGATGTGTATGTATGTCCAGTCTTTATCAGGATGTATCTAAGTAATGTCAGTAATGCGTGATTCGCTTTGAGTGCGGTTTTTTATATTAACGGGACGGGACAGGTAGCCAGCCAATGTTTGATGAAAATCAGTTAAGCCGATTCGAAGATATAACTTTAAACAGTGTTAGTTTCATCTATTTGGATGATATAATATTATATTATTTTTACACACAGATTGAACACCCAACTAATCT
This sequence comes from Oegoconia quadripuncta, assembly GCA_949316235.1. Lineage (NCBI taxonomy): Eukaryota > Metazoa > Arthropoda > Insecta > Lepidoptera > Autostichidae > Oegoconia > Oegoconia quadripuncta. The sequence continues at coordinate 7,270,198 of OX438754.1, forward strand.
TTAGTCATTTCCTAAGCGTGGGCGTGTTGTTTTTCACAAATAGGCACCTTTGGGGTGGCATTGCCAATTTCCTATCAATGTCCGCCCACAGCAACGCGCACGCAATATCCGCTCTGTCTGTCAACCTATATGTTTATTCGGTTGAATAATTGACTAACCTTTACCGTAATTAATACGTTTAATTATTAGTTATTTTTAAACAACTTCCTAACAGCAGTAGGTACTATATCTTCGTCAAATCTTAACCAATTCTGTACATTGTTCATTTGTTTTAGACAATTGTGTATCAACGGATCTACAAACAAAAGGAAAAAACCTTTTCCGCCCCCGAAACTTAGATTATTGCCATGACTTTTGATAATGACGTTGACCTAGATTTGAACATTTTTTTTTATATTAGGTAATCCTTATTTGATAATATTTTCCTTTTAGAATTAGCCTTTTTTTAAATTAAAATTCATTTTACATTATGAGGTAGGAATATCAAAAAATAATCAATACCAAAAAAAAATATTAGAAATCTATTGAGATCGCATGCTTCATCTACTACGGCCTGCTACATATACGTCCAAAAGTGCATGACCCCCTCTGACTTGTAGAAGGTATGAGCCCATACCTACTTCACTATTTCTATCCGATGCCCCCCTCCATACCTATAATAGGCCACCAACTTGTCTTCTAATGAAAACAACCGGAACCGACTGTTGTAATGTGTCCACGAAACACAGAAACAGTCGTTTAGGAATGCCATTTGTGGTCACCGTTTCAAGGACAGACCGCGCCAAGCATTGCTTAACTTTCCTAATCGCTTACTATTAGTGAGTGAGACTATTTCGCAAAGTACTTCATACAAAGTTTTTGGTGTTTTGTAAAGAAACTCATAAGGTAATTCAGAACTTCTGGTATATCGTGATACAATAGATGGCATTCACGTTAGGGGCATATTTACATCATTCTATCGGAACGTGACGCGGTATAGTATCTGCAATGCGTAACAAAAACAATAGTATAGACGGTGAGGGTATCACGAACTTTATTATGGTTATACGGGGCCGGTGGGTTGAACACAGAAATACGAAAACCTGCGCCATCTAGAAGCATTATCTGTATAACATTGGCAACACAACCGCAAAATTATACTATTTCACTAGTGACTAACCCTTAAAAAAATAACAAAAATTCCCTATAGCGTGGCCATAGAGCATGATGATGTCTAGTTAAAAACCTACAGAATTACATATATGATATCATGACCTTCATCCCAAATGGGGTGGTCAGAGATATCCCAAACATTAGTATTTGGATGTTACAAACATTATTTATTTATTTCCAAATTTACAACTGTCTTTACAGGATTACGCTAATGAGATAGTGCAGTGAAGACTTTACCTACATTGCTAGACAAAAACAATTATAAGTATAATACTTAAAACAATATCCACGGTTCACCTTACGAAATATACAGAAATGCACACGTTACAGGCGTTTATTTAACAGAGTAACCCTTGAGTTTCTTGCTCGTTCTTCTCTGGGGAATCAGCTTTGTGAATGAGCAATAATGTCAAAAACTTTAATAATATAATAAGATAAAAAATGTGACGTTTTCAAGTGATAATTTTTATCCTACGAAATAAATATTTTTTTTTGATTTTGATTTTGGTGAACCCACCGCCGTTAAAACGTGCAAGTTTATAGATATTTCTGGTGGAAAATCCCTTAGTCGCCTTTTACGACACCCACAGGAACAGACGGCTTGGTTTAGACATTGCTGAATATAAGCCTCTCCTATGGTGCGACTTGACTCGCTTACTATTTGCCCTAATATTTTGGTTCATGTGTTGCCCAGGTTTAGTCTATGCTATTCTGATCACGATTCCTTAATCAGCTTTCGCCACTTCCATTCGGAAGAGACAGGTTGGTCCTATTTCTAACTTGCCGAGAAGCACACGAAGCATATTTATAAAAAGATTAATAGCTTCTGCTATCTGCTGTTATAAAAGCATGAGTACGGGAGGGATGGAATAATTCCCGAATACCATTGGAGGATGTATAAGAACCTCACAACAAACGGAGGTCTATAACCTAGAGACTATACTGTTGTAAATTACCTGTTATTTAGTGACAGTTAACTGTAATTTGTTACATTTACCCAATGCAATTATATGAATGTAAAAAAGTAACGATCGAGTGATTAAAAACCCTAAAATCTAATGAGGTGGAAAAATTAATACAGGTAACATAAAATACACCTGACACCACTGACAGTGGATAACAATTTTATATATAGTTATTCGACGCTAAGGTAATGTTACACCGTAGGACCAGCAGACACATTCATACACATACACAGATAGTAATTCTATTTATTATGTTAAAATAAGTATTTAATATTTAGTATTAAGATAAAACCGTATATTATGAAGAGCGGGACTTCCTGTTCCAGGTATTATTATACTTCAAAGGAAAGTCCCATCCACGAGTATGTTATCATTTGTTAGGAAATTAGAAATAAAGAAATCTAAAACATGAAAATACCCTGTTTAGTCTATAATCCCAAGCTACCGTCCTCTGATCGCTACGAATACTTTGTCCAAAGCTGTATATTGTGTCTAAACAGATATATTTATAAACCCTTTTGTACTCTAACTACACTGTGGAAAATGATTAATGGTTTATTTAAATGTCGTAATTTAGCTGATGGGAAACAGAACGGTGTCAAGCCAGAAGGATGTTGAACTTTATATTCCTGTGTTTTGCGCCGTTGTACTGAGCAATTTACGATCCGGGTTGACACGACAACATCTGCGTCCCCCACCGGCCTAATCATGCCACTCACTTTTACCAGGGAAAGGGTAAAATTTACTAAATATGTAGGTATCATAAATTTAGTTGAAGGTCATTTTGTTGTCAGTACAAAATAGTCACGAAAATGTAACTCATTTTTAGAAAGATTTTTTGTCTCCTTTATAATTCCTTCTCCAAAGAATACTTACAGAAATGATGTAAAAATTCATTGAAATCTCTAAGCACGAAATTATTTATTCAAAACTAAGCAAGCTTTAATCAATTAATTTACTTTATTTGAAGAAATGAACTATTAGATAACCAGTTAAATAAATAGATTCTTAGTTTTTATACACCTTTGTAAAAAAGCGTGTTTTAAAAGAGTTGCCACAACTCGTCAGTGTTGATTTTAGAAATAGGTACCTACCCCAAGGTCGCATTGTGGTATGCCAAGCTTGACCACGAATGTAATGGGATTTCTTCTGTAATGCCCCTTAGGTGCCGTTAAATGTAATCTTATTACTATAATAGAAGACTGGATAATTTGTGCTTTGTTAAGCTGAAGAATGGGTCTCATAATTTCTTCTGCTTTTCGGACAACTTTATGTACCTATTATCATTTTACATTTTTATCTTAGTCACTCACCAAGGTCACAACATTATTCCTATTGATATTTAATAACCATATAAAACACCATTGAAAAAATAATGATCTTGGGTAATAATACAATACAATCAATTTATAATTCAAATACACTCGGTTCTCTCAATAAACTCTGTAAATTATTTCCAAAATTATTAGTTTTTTATTCTGTACATAATTCTTCAAACGCCCTAGAGATGTAACCCGCAACTTTACCAAATAGAAGAAATGAGGTGCCGTCGTCGTAAAACTAATAATGCAAATTGCTGCGACTTGAGGATTCCTCTCACGTACTTGTCAAGCAAGTGTATCGGGGCGGTGCACTGCGCAGTAATTTATGCGGAAATGTGCAAGGGTTAAGGAGGTAAAATTCTCGAGAGTACGTGACTTTACCTCTGTCGGAGCCGTGTACAGTCTTATTCAGTTTAAAATATTAAATTTTCAGCGAAATCTCGAGGATTAACGCGTTATTTTGATATTAGACTTGACTAATAACTACTGACTAGCATCTATCGAACTTATTATGGATGGATGGATACGGACATGTGTATACCAGAGTTATGAATATTTTTCATTAATATAGGTATTTACAAAAAAAATATTAGTGTGTCTCTTTATCTGGTATCTATAATATACAAGTCCGCCGTTGTACTCATACTCTGTATCTATGTAAGATTAATGTATCGCCTTTTTGTACAATAAAACCGTTACAAATAAACAAACAAGCTTAGTTGCTTAGTATGGAACTAGATGGCGCTGTGTATATTTTTTTATTATTATTATCTAGATTTCTAGCAATGAACTTAATTAATGAAATATATATTTGAAGCCTTACTACTGGTGGAATTTGAAAGTTGACGATGAATTTAAACAAGAAAGCTTCATTTACAACGGACCTGTGAAGATTCACTTCCTGTGTTGTAATGAGGACAAGATAAGTATAAGCAAATATATTAGAAAGCACTCTTACATTACACGGATGCTTCAAATGAGTATAGTTCTATATCAGCATCGGTTTGGATTCCACGGTAAGCAATGTGTATACAACACAATGTCAATACACGTCAATATGACTCAATACACGTCAACACACGTCACAACAACGCATAGCGGCGCTCAACTCAACCAAGCAAATAACAACCATACAACTTCAATATACAGCTCATTGACGTGCGATGCAGGGTTTTCCCGTGTGATAAAAAGCGGTGAAGCAAAAGTACCCATACGACACTTTCGAGTTTCAACTTAGAGATTTACTGGATGTAAACACTAAATGAAGTTACATTCATGGAATGCGGCCATCACCATTATTAATTACCACACACATTCACGAAACTTTATTTGATGCGGGAAAATAATTTTTCATTTACCTACTACCTCCACATCATCCACGATCTTAATTATTACGACCTTTCATTTAACTTGCAATGTTCGTATGTAAGTTGTCCGTTTAAAAATTTGTAAGTAAAATTATAAATTTTTCCTGTTTACCTAAAGAGTTGAAATTTTGCATACTCGTTCAGTTAATGACAATACATAGACATGAACTGATGCTGCAGCTAGGATCATCTCCTCACGATAGGAATTCCTTAAGGGTCTATTAAAGTCTTAAAGGTGCTATTCACGGATATGAAATATATAGGCACACGATTAAACTAGAATAATATATGATTATGAAGAAGTACTAAAAGGTTGTTATTAAAATTTAAACAGTGTCTATGCGTGTACACATAAACATGTAAATACTTAAGTGGAACACATTAGGGACACATAACGTTGCCACGTAATTAAGTGTTCCCAGGAAAAGAGAGCTTGTTTAGGGGAAGTTTATTGTCACGACGGAGTTTTGCTGTCTGACTTTACCTACATTACTCTAGTAGGGAAGTAAGTATTCTAGTTAGAGCGGTTGAGGGGTCTGGGATGGTAATAAAAGAAATTCAAAAATGACACACTAGCAAAAATATAATATGATGATAATGTACCGGCGGCATTAACCGATTAAACGACTTAACCGATTTTGAAGTGCCAGATGTCGTTTGATTTATCTTTATCCACAGTGCCATAGAATACATTTTTCAAGTCCAACATGGCGCCCACAAAATACAAAATATGTTGTCTGTCAGGTATTTAGGTTTATACATACTAAAATTATTATTTAGCCATCTACCAACAAGATATACACCTACTTGAATGCCGATAATCAACCACTACGCTTTTCAGGGACTTTCCTTGTACGTCAAGTTTTGGAATGAACTCGCCCTTCGACGTTTTTCCTCAAATCCACGACAATGGGTCCGTCAAGAGCAGAGTGAATAGAGCTCATAAAGGTCGGTAAAATTTCGTGAACTGCGGTGACCACCTTCCATTGCCTATCTACACACATATAAAAATATACTGAGTGGAGTATAAGTTTCTTCGTATTTTATATATCTACAAATTCAAGATTTTTTTTCTACATTTATTGTGGATATTGCTCTACTATTTCATAGATGGCAACGACTTATCTTTGTAATAAAGCGACCAAAGCGAACTGCATCTTTGATGTTAAAAAATCCAGACTTAAAACTTTTGAACCAACTTTGTGCTACCCTTACTGACAGACACTCCATTAGATTTTTTGTAGCTTGTATCGCTTTTTGCCTTTTTAAATAGTTAAAATAAAATTTTAAAAAGTACCGAATTTCTTATTAGCTTCACTCATTTCCCCAGACTGAGAGTAAATGGAGAACTGGTTGAAGATTTTTTTTTAATTTACAAAATGTCAACTTCATTAAATGTTAATATCAGTTACAAACAGAATAAACCAGAGTACAACTACATATAAACAAAATACGAAAGACTTTTGCCCCGACCCTGCCGACGATTTTTATTATTGGTAATAATTGATAAAAATACCATTCCTTGACACCATTTGCACAATCGATTGCTCTTATTATATTTTGACCTGATTCATATATTTGAGTACCGTAAAATTAATTAAATAATGCCAAGAATTATTTTGCATCAGCTAGAATTCGCTAAACCGAGGTGCCTAACGTCCACAGTCCCTGGAATTGAGTTAAGAACGTAGCTGCAGCTCTTAATGTTTACGAATGCAGATCTGCTCAAGGAGTTAAAGAATTTGCTCCAAGATAATTTACTCAAATAATTTACGTATAAATAGAAAACAAGATATGAATATAGATAAAATTAACTGAAGGTTGTTCAAATACTACCACCGCTTCAGAAATTGAAGATTTCTCTGGACTAATGAAGAAAAATTCATTTTCTTTTTACCCATTCCAACTTAAGAATCTCGTTGCCTTTGGTTGTACAAATCAGTCGGTTCCACTCTGTGTACTTGGACCTATTTTAATTAAGCAAGCCACAGCCTGCTTTTGGAGCTCGACTGGAAGTGAATTACTTTAAAAAAAATAAGGTTTAGAAAGGCTATAAATTGTGGGGCCATCAATTTGCATGCTAATACGGCGGCAGGCGGGCTGGTACGGACAAGTGAGTGACAAGGGAGAAACTTTACTGCCCTTCGCGGCGCCTAAACGACCCCACGGGTATTAAGACATTTTTCTTCCTTAGCAATTATATTAAATTTACAGCCGCACTTCAAAGAATCATCTACCCTCTTATTAAAAAAAAAACTTTCATTAAGCCAAAGCAATTTGTGATGTGAATTCTGCCGGCACATTGTTTATGAGTTTTATTATGCACAGTGGGTTAGTGCTTGGTTTTAGGCACACCTGATGTTATTTAAGGAAGAGGCCTGAAGTGTGTTCACACAGACTAAGGGGGTGCACTTATAGGATATGGTACAAAGAAAGATACCGATGTCACGTCAGTAGATCGCTTTCCTCCTGGTGATTCGTTGATCATACTATGACTTAAAAAGTCCGAGACTTTAAACGATAATGTTCTTTAACAAGATTTAAAGAAAAGTAATACATACGTTCCGTTGAACTACATTATAGTACAAAGTAAAATAAACATGTAAATATAAATATCCTTGCACATACACACAGCGCCAGCTAGTTCTACACTAAGCAACTAGGCTTGTATTATGGTTAATAAATTACACAAATACATTTTTGTTTGTAAATAAATAAATATATAAACGGAAAACATCCATAACTCGGGTACACATGTCTGTATTCATCGGATTCGAACCAGAGTCATTTCGGTATAGCAGGCAGCGTTTCTAACCACTACACCAAACAGATCCCCTAAACCAAACACAGAACTGACAATTTCGACAAAATAATCGTTTTTAAATGAATGTTTGTGGTGATCTATCTCAGTGTACCTACTACGTTGCTACTTTTTGAGCCATACTATTGGGTTTCATAACATTTGCCATTCACTCAAAAAGAAGAAGTGTTGTTCATTACTTTCAAACACCACTATATTTATCATCATCATCAGAGAGATAAAATGGCCAGCCCCCCAAATGTGTTGGGGTTTCCGGGTCAATACGCTTCCACCTTCGACCTCATCTTCACTTAACATCAGGTGTGATTGAGGCCAAGTATCAACTCATTGTGCAAATAAAAAAAACCGTAAACATCTCACTGCAGGGATATAGGCCTTCCCTCGTATAATGAGGGAGTATGAGCCATAGTCCACCACGCTGGCCCAATGCGGGTTGCAAAATTTATGCTAGAAATATGAAAATGAAAATCATTTATCCATGTAGGTAATACAATATGCACTTTTGAACGTCATTGTTTTTTAAACTACCACTAGCTCGGAACGCGACCACTACTGAGAAGAGCTAGCGAGAAACTCAGAGGGTTTGTCTCTTTTCAATCAATCATTTACAATCAAGAAAGGTTACAACAATTTTATATATCGTGTAGAGGAGCCGTTTAATCCCATGGATTACTTTCATTAACGTAGTCTGAAATTTTGTAATATCCCTTTTTACATAATTTTTGTTTTATAATAGGTTTAAATTTATTAAGCGGGAGATTCCGTATATCCATGGGAACCTTGTTGTAGAAGCGCACACATTGACCTCTGAATGACTTACTAACTTTACTACTTACTATTTACTAGAAATAAAATGTTATTTACTTATTCTAAGCATGGGTTAACCGATCGCAGTACTTTTACTAACACAACACATAGTAGTTCAGTCATTTTTGTGCAGAAACTTGTGGACGGAACGGGCTATCTTATGATCTTAAGCTTCCAGAGCAACGCTATTAAAACTGTTGCTTGGCTGCAAATCCTGCCGTCTCAGACATAATGGTGGCACCTAGCCAAACCACCCACACTAAACTTATGACTTACCGCGAATCGAACTGCAAAATTCAACACCTGTCACCCTGACAATATTGAGTCAAGGATATGGTTGATTATCAAGCCTTTGTTCCTAATATTAATAAAGATTGAAATATAATTTCACTCTTAGTTGTAAACACACGGTACCGCTGTTGAAAATAAAGGCGGCGTACGTAAGACTCTTTGATTACGAAAATAATTAAGAGCAACTCTTCGAAAATGAACTCACGCAAAATATGTGTCGCTTGTTGGTAATACGCTTTTAGCGCCCGCACCTATTAAACGAAGTTGTCAAAATTTCAACATTGAACAAAGTTCCTGTTAACTGAGTAGATTTTACGCCTACACACTTCCAGTTTTAAATCCTCAAAAGTTTACATGTAAATGATTTCAAAATTTAATTTGCTCACCTACATAATTTATAACGGTGCTTTGTTCTCAGACAGTTTTAAGGCACTAAAGATCTAAGTTTGGGAGGGGAGTGACATAAATCTACATAACATTATGTAGCATATTATATGCTCTATTATTATATTATCTGTGGTCTCTGCCTATTATCCCTACGGGAAACAGGTGTGACTTTATGTATATGTGTATATTTTATAATTACATGTGTATAAACTATAGAAATGTAAGTATTCCTAATCAATTACCGTGTATTCCAGAATCAACCCATCTTTACCCTTGTGTGACTAAGGGACTTTCCAACAAAAACATCTATAAACTATATAGCATTTTTTTTAATTTTTTTTATATGAGAGAGCGGCAAACGAGCGTGCGGGTCTCCTGATGGAAAGCAATCACCGCCGCCCATGGACACCCGCAATACCAAAAGGGTCACAGATGCGTTGCCGGCCTTTGAGGAAGGTGAAGGTTCCAATGTCGTACTCGTTCGGGAATACCGCTGCCGGAAGTCCGTTCCACAGGGTGGTCGTACGTGGTAAGAAGTTTCTTTAGAAACGTACAGTGGTAGACTTCCACTCATCCAGGTGATGTGGATGGAAATTTAATTTTCTCCGAGAAGTGTATCGGTTAAATTGAGCAGCGGGTATTAGCTCGAACAGTTCTTCAGAACACTCCCCATGAAATATGCGATAGAGAATGCAGAGGGACGCGACGTCTCTTCGCAACGCCAGCATTAAACGTTTTTAAAGTTTGAAACACTCCATAAGCTTATGTTTTTTTTTTCTGAACAACGGCTTGGTACTTGACCTCAATCACACCTGATGTTAAGTGAAGGTGATGTCGAAGGTGTTTGGAATATCCACCACCACGTGACCACCCTGTTTGGAATAAAGAAGGATAAATGTGATAAAAATCACCTGCCAGCTTTCAACTATAGCTACGCTGCTTCCGCGATGTTATCTAATAAAAATAGATGATATGGTACCAACTAAAGAGACAACCACTATAGGAAATTGGCCTCATACAAAACCGATCGATACGGGCACCGCAATAAGGTCGATATTTAGATGTAACATTTCTGGTTTACACAAGCTTCGACTAATAACAGGAGAAGTTGCTACCTGATCCAGCGCACCTCGGCTTTGTTCTCTACTAAATTTACATTTATATTACTTGAAGTTTTAAGCAATACCTGCATGTGCGCCTCGCGATCGGTAAAATAATCTCGGCTTTCGAACTTGCTGGTGAACTCTAGATTAGAGTTTGTGTAAAAAAAGTAGGGGGCCTTTAATTGGATAGAATAAAGTTTGCCATCATGCTACGTCGACTGTACCTACCTATAGTGTGCTTGTAATCCTTGTTTTCGTGTTTCGAACCCGGTCATTACGTTTGTATTTCTTTTCTAGACAACCTGTTTGGTGTAGTAGTTAGAAACTCTGCTACTATACCGAAAGGTCGCGGGTTCGAATCCCGCTAGGGGCATATGTTTGTAATGTTCCCGAGAGAACAAATATAATTTAAAAGTGGAAACAGTATAACATAGTGCAGAAAAGAATAGACGAGAAAAAAAAGTATGTGTGTAGTGTGTTTAGTATGTATGTGTGTAATTATTTTATCGAAATTGTCAGTTCTGTGTTTGGTTTAGGGACGGCCTGTTTGATGTAGTGGTTAGAAACGCTGACTGCTATACCGAAATGTCTCTGGTTTGAATCCCACTAGAGGCAATGTATGATGAATACAGACATGATTGTGTACCTGAGTTATGGATGTTTTCCATTTATATATTTATTTATTTACCAAAAAAAAATGTATTTGTGTAGTTTATCAACCATCTGGTATCCATAACACAAGCCTAGATGCTTACCGTGGACCTAGATGGCGCTGTGTGTATGTGCAAAAGATATTTATTGTATAATTATATATTATATAAATAATATTTAATGTATGTGTGTGGCTGGAGTAACAAATAAACGTTTATCTATCTACCTATCTATCTATCTATTTATTTTATTTATTTAATTATTTTCCAATCCACGAGTTTAAGGCGTCTCCTACTGTGGCAGGTATACAAAAAACAGGCATAATTGCATTATTTCCTTGCATGATAGCTAGAACTGTAGAAAAAAAATAAGAAAAGTTTATTGGACCTATTTAATCAATGTTGCTAATTAATTCACAATTTTCATAGGGTACACAGTATATATTAACGAACATACTAACATACTAAAAATAGAGATAAAAAAGAAGGACCCTGGAACATAATTTCACGGCATAAGTAGAACATTTATGTTCCAAGTCACTGCTTTGTGGCAAGGTACCCAGAAGGCTTGTATGGCCAGCCTTATGCGCTAGCCTAAGTAGATACCAGCCCGCTGGTCATCCGATACTTCTACCAGACGCGACGCCAGCTCTTTGAAGACCAGAAGCTCCACACGGCCCCATGGTCCCTCCCCCAAAGGGCAGAAATTCGTAACCCTGTCCCAGGGCTGCGTATTTCAGCCTCTTGAGATGTTCCGCAATAACCGCCACGGCTCCTGCACTTCTGGAGGTGAGCAAATTTTAATAATTTTTAAAGTGAAACAAACCGGATAATATAGATATCGTTGTCTAAACTTGAACTATCGACTTTTCACGACTCAATTACAATAAAGAAATTACATGGTGCGCATAAATTATACCAAAGTCAAGAATAAGATGGCCTCTTCAAGTTGTCGGGTCACAATGCAGCCTCAATTCTAAGTTAAATAGGCTCCTCTTGAGCGCTCTTGAAGATCCTAGAGAGGGTCAAGAGAATTCGGTCCCGCAAAATTTGTCAAGGATGACTACATTTACTGAGAAGACGGAATTGGCTGTGCATCTAACCAATCAATTTATAAAAAAGAATATAATTAGAGATTCCTCCGAAGTTATTTATTTTAATAATACACCAACAACATTACATAATAGTTTTGAGTGAAAGAATAAAATCAAAAAAATCAAAAATATTTTTATTTCGTAAGTTATAAGAACAACATTTGAAATCGTCATAACATACAGTTATCGCTCATTCACTAGGCAGTCTCCCCAGAGAAGAACGAGCAAGAAACTCCAGGATTGCTCTTTTTAAATAAGTCAATACAAATACAATTCGGAATACCTAATTGTAAAATTTATGATTCGACAAAGAAAAATAAGAATAAAATATACTGGATAATGGCGAGCGGTTTATGTCCACGCATTCTTTTCATCCAGATAGTCAGAATAATACACACATTGTAACATATCTTATACGCATGTCAATTAGAGGTGTACAAGCATTGGTCAAACTTTAAAGACAAACAAATGGGTATATTGTGAGTAGGCACAATGTATAATTTGGCGACACACGTAAACACATTATAATAAAATATTAATTAATTCTAATATTATAATAAATGAAAACGCTAGTTCATCCAGGCAGCCATTGAGTATAAGTATGTGAAGTCTGAAGTAGCCTGGTTGTGTGATACTGCTCAAATCTCATGGCGTTGTGTGTGTGGTGTGTTTTTTTATATTAGAGAGTATTTAACCCCCGACGAGTAATAGAGACTATCTTCGAACTGGCTTATCTGATTTTCATCAAACATTGTCCCCTCTTTTAGTCTTTAACATAAAAAGTCGCACTTAGAGTGGCACACATACACACTCACACCGTCAAACATATAACACTTGTCGATTTCCGTTGGGAATTAAAAAAGATAACCATTGACAAGTTGCGGGTTCTACTTTTGTAATTGGCTGCCTATTTTTTGATGGCTTCTTAAACTCGTTTAAATTTCAGGGGCTGTTGGTGAAAATGGCCCTTACTTAATAGAAGATTAAGCAAATCAATCTCTTCATACACAATTCAATCCCCCTGGTATTACAAAACTCCTTCTCTTGAGAGATATAGAGATTATTGTTCGACTCGGTCAGCAAATACCTACTGCTAAGTGCTATCCGCTCTACCTAGGGACCTATCCTTAATGAACTATTGAATAACAAGTTTTCCCTTACAATCTCAATATTTGATGAGGTTTCATAGACAACACATTTATATAGGTCTTAATAAGCACGGATATTTATATAAGTTTTATTAGTAATAGACGGGTCAACCTTGACATTTACGGAGGCAAATCCGGCAACTAGGTCAGGTAAGCTCGTACAGATGGACATGAGGATTTCCGACTCTATTTGCGGTTTATTTAGGGATTTTCTTGTCTTCCAATAAACTTTTGTACTCGACGTTAACTTCTTATCTATAAGTGAGACATCACAAGAGAATATGTCGTAGTGGTTTCTTTTGAGTACACAATTGGATAACGTTTGGCCCCTATTAATTTGAGATCACATTTTAGGAGGATGAGAAATTAAATATTACACAGCTATGGTGGTGGTAATAGCTTTTAAATTGATAAATTTAAAAGTATGATCGAGTATAGAGTGAACATGAATAATCTTTGTATCACATTCTGAAATGCAAGAATTTAAGCCGTAGTTATACCCAAACATCTGATATTTACAACGTCCTATTTTTTTAAATAAATAATGAGACTTTATTTCAACTAAACGACTTATAAATATATATATAACATACTTGGAAAAATTATAAAAAGAGTATCGCTAGGCCCATTGCCCTGCTGCACCGCAGGCTGTTTTAGTGCAAAAAGGCGCCCACCCTGAGGTTGCTAAGATTATCTCTTTTGATGTATTTCGCAAACTTTGGCCCCAACTAAGGCAAACAGCGATTTGACCGAAGGGAGCGAATGTATTCCTATTTTTATTTAAAGATAGCTTAACATTATACAAGAAAAAAAGTTTAGTTTGTAATTTTAGTATTATTTAATGTTGTCATATATTTTTATGTCATTAAAGTGTAGTCCATTGTGATAGCAAATATAATAGAAAGTGCAACGAAGGTACCGTATAGGTTTTAAAAACATGAATTTGTTACAGGACGGTATAGCCAATCTCTAGGCTTGCTCGAGATAAACGTTATTTATAGATGAACTTCTGTTGCCAAATTCTACTACTGTTTGAATTTTGAAAAAAAATAAAAGGCCAACTCTGTAGTTGGCCTTTTATTTTTTTTCTTCACTGGGAAATTCGTTCCTCATACCGCTCGACTGGGGGATGGCGAGACGGTTATGTGGGACTCCCCTTCCTGTCGGGAGGGATACCCACTAAAACCTCGCGCGACCTTTCTCGGCAATAGGGAGGACCTGGGACGCAAATGCGGCTCCAGGTATGCCCCCACTCACAAGGGGTGGCCCGTACCCGGAGGGATAAGAGTTGGCCTATTCATACTCAATTAAAAATTTAGAGCAACCTCAGGGTGTCCTATTCATACTCAATTAAAAATTTAGAGCAACATCTCCGTCTAGCGCGGAATGGCGCGACAAGGTCTCAAAGTCATAGCTTTTTCATTAAGAGATTATGCGTATATTTTGTGCCCCTTATATAACGAGACGATTCTACAAGACCCTTACATACATGGATCGCCCTGAAGAATTTTAATGGTTTCGTCATTAGAGTGGCGAGCATAATTTTTTTTCTATACTGTGTATACTGGACCTTCAGAAGCTATCGGAAATATGAATGCAGCTAGACCCGCTAATACTGGAAGTTTTATGGTCGTTGTGCGGCCGCGTGTACCATTATGTTTAAGGATAGGTGCAATAGAAATTGTGGTTAACGATTTATTATATTGTATAATAATAATAAATAAATAAAATATACTTAGACATACACACAGCGCCATCTAGTTCCACAGTAAGCAACTATAGGCTTATGTTGCGGATACCAGATGGTTGATATACTACATAAATACATTTTATTTGAAATAAATACTTATTATAAATGAAAAAATCCATAACTCGCCCAATATAATTGTACCCAATATCCGTATTCATCACACTATGCCCCTAGCGGGATTCGAATCCGCAACCTTTTGGTATAGTGGCCAGAGTTGATAACTACCACACCAAACAGCTCGTCGTTATATTGTATATAGAGGTAACGTTATAAATAGGAAAAGTTGTTATTTGAAGACTCTTACTCTAATTAATATCTAATATTTTTTTTTGTATATACTTCCATTATATTCACTCTCTACAAAGAAACACCAAACACCTAATAGCACAATCATTATATAGCGGGGATGGTGCATATAAAAAAAGTCCACTTATCTTTTCCCGTGGGTGTCGTAAAAGGTACCTAAGGGACTTTCCACCAATAAACAACTATAGATTTACACGTTTTAACCGCGATGGGCTCACCCCATCCCATTATCATGTGTGCATTTCTCTATACTTTGTAAGGTAAAACGTGGATGTTGTTTCAAGCAAACTTTTAATCCCAAACACCAATGTTTGGGATAGCTCTGACTACCTCCTTTGGGATAAAGGTCGTGACGTTATGTATACATGTTATCCATTCTCTTTTAAAATGTATAATATTTTTAGATTAAGCATATATAGGACAACTTTACATTATCCTTGGTAGCATGCTGGCTATTTAAGCTGCACCATCATAAGTTCTATAAAACAATAGTCCGCACAAGAGGGTCATTTTGACGGCGGTTGGTGTATCTTGATTAGGCATTATTGTAACATTAATCCTATAAAACAGCCCTATATGAATAACTATGTCGCCAACGGTACAAGCTAGACACTTGCTTAGTATGCAGCGTACAACGACTAAGTTTAAAATCATTTCTTGGCTAAACGAACCACGTACATATTCGTTATTAGTTTTGCTTTGCATAGCAACGGGCACGCATATCACTTTATTTAAATTGATTTTTTCTGCGAATTTATCTCACAGAGAAGCACTGGACTCTAAAATATAGATTTTACCTGGTTAAGGGTTCTGGGATTCATAATGGACACCGTACAACCAAATATCAATTATATTAATTGTTGCTGTTGTCGTATTGTTTGTTGTATTGTGTGTGTCGTATAGTGCAAAGTTGTAAAAAACACCTGCGCGGGCGCTGAATAGCTCAAGGCATCGGGCCTTGAGATCAGAAGTAAATAACACCGGTATATTACTTCATTTAGCATTATTCAAATTTATACCAAATTTTCTAAGTTGTATAATAGCATTCCAAAATATAGATTTCATTTAGTTTCTAAGTCAGTTGACTCAGTTTTAGTTCATTCAATAATAGTTCGAAATCATCATCATTTCATCAGCCACGGGACGTCCACTGCTGAACCTATGTAGGCTTTCTTCATAGAATTCTAGAGTGCCTTGTTGGAAGCGGCCTGCATCCAGCGACTTCCCGCGACCTTTGTTACGTTATCTCCACTCGAAAACTTAAATAGCTCACCGGGCATCAGTTCTTTGAGAGCTATGTAGTATGTATGTATGTTTTCGAAATAAGTTATTATTTATTGTTTAAAGTAGAATATTTGTTCCACACAATTTCTTGTTAAAATTTTGATGGAAAATAAAATGGTGCTACCTCATCATTAAACAAGGGAGATAGGTTGTTATTGTGAATTACTACAGGCTTTAGTGTCGGTACTTTTAGTCGGTGGTTTGCGTACATTGTCCCTTGCTTTTATGACCTGAAGTCGACAGGTACGTAGGGACACGTGTCAAAAGTGTACTCATTCTATGTTGTAGTACAACAGGTATTATTCCGGCAATGTTTGAATACTGAAGTCTTGTTGATTTATTACTATATTTCATTTATTAGAAGTTCTACCGCCTATTTATTTTAGCCCCATCGACTTTAAGATGACGGCGTCTTCTCACTCAAAGGAGTCAAGAGAAAAGTAAGACGAGGAACGAACAAAAATAAGTAGAAATGAAGGTATAAAGAATGTGTAATGTTTTTAGCATAAAGCCGTAATTTTATTTTAAATTTTGTATTGTTCTCGAACCTTTATCATAAGACACCATTAACCTACACTTAGTTTTGCAAATAAATAATTGAATTGAATAATTGAAGTAACCCTATGGTTAACTGGAAGAAATCCCTCAATAGAATAAGTCCGCTATTGTACTCAAAATTTATACCAATGTAAAACTCATGTTTTTTACTTTTGTAAAACAGCGTTTACCAAAAAAAGCCAAAAGAGTTTTTTAGGCCTATGCACTTGGCTAAGCCAGAGAGGTCTCTGGCGAATTCATTATCCTCTTACCTAATTTTAAACAAATAATACTAATCAACTTTAACAAAATAACATTAAGTCATGAAAATATACCAAACATACCTGAAGATAAAACGGAACGGAAAAATGTTTTTGTACCAAAACGTATCAGTTACCGAAACGCAGTAGATACTAATTACAGACAACTGTAACCAGAACAAAAGTAGGAGGAACATAGATTTATCGTATTTCCCCTGATAACGTGTTTGCGGCCAAACGAAGCTAAAAAACACAGCTCCACTCGGATTTCATTTGCCGGAGGTATTTGGAAAACAAAAGAAGGAATAACACGGTTCTGTCGGTATCGGCCACAATGAACGTTTTTCTTGCTATTAACGCGCGCGGGGGAAGAATGGGCCCATAGAAGCGGCCATTAGACTGGGGATTGCATCGGACGGGATGTTGCCGGGTTATACCACTTGTGTAGCCATATAGAAGAGCGTTTCGCTTTATTGTTGTTTTAAACACGCTGCAATGCTGATATTGTTTCTATATTTTACTTCGTTATCACTTTTATGGAGCGATCAGCTCACCTTGTAGAAAGGTTAAATGAAGATGAAGCCGAAGGTGGATGCACGCCCATCCAGAACAACGATGCTATCATCTTTTTGTTGCTTGGCAGCATACTTAGGTAAGACTTTTTTTTTATGCACGAAAGGTTCATACTTGACCTCAATCACACCTGATGTTAAGTGAAGATAAGGTCGAAGGTGGAAGCGTACTGACCCGGAAACCCCAGATATTTGCTAAAATTTGAAAGTTGATAGCATTTGGCCAGGTCAAGCAGTTTAAAATGCCCTACCATCTCATGCTTAAGCATATGCTCATGCTCATGGACTCCTGAAACTCCTCAGTCATAAGGTCGATACGGCGTTGTCACCCGGGGAAATAAGAAGGAATACCACTTAAGCAAGTAATTTCACAGGCTTCATGTTATCCTTTCAAAGCCTAGATTTGTTTATGATTAACTGAATATGCGTTTCACCACAATCCTGACAAAGGGAAAGAGGCATACCACCTAATTTTTTAAGGTATTAATAAGACTTATATTAATAATCATAACAGCTTTAGGTAGAGCAAAATTCGAAATCTCGATAGCCAGCAGTGGCCTGCTCTCGCTGGAAGATGTATCTACGGGCCATATTTCACCACGCGCGGGCTCAGTGCGGATTGGTGGATTTGTGTCGGGCTATTGTTTCCTTTCTTTCTTTTTCTTCTAGTGGCCACCTGTCAGCGTTTTCAAATCGCCACTGCATTCTGCCATCGACTTCGCTTAACGATGTACTTCTTAATTCCCGACAAAAGTGTTATAAGCTTGAAGCCAATACTATCTGTGACATTGTAGCTACATAAACCGAAAATCGGTTAAGCCGTTTCTAATAGCTTTAAAACAATTGATTTGATAACATTTATCGGACACGCTGGAATTCGTCCAGTATCTCTCAGCCAAATTAGTTCCGGCCTCGTGTGATCTTCAGGCTAGGGCGTACCCAACGTCTTAGTTTAGCTGTTCAGCGAGGCAACGTGGCCACTGTGTTAAGGTCTATGCCCGAAACTGACGTACTGGATGAAGTATTCACCTTTAGTTTGCAATCTCCGATGCAAAGAGACGGGTGTTTCTGTGTGTCTGTCTGTGGCACCGTAGCTTTTAAAGCGGCTTTTTTTATTTGAATGCAGGTTTTCTGGCGCTGATTCTTAGACATGTTTTATGAAAATGTGTTCAGCCGTTTTGTTTTAATCGCTTGGTTACTCGGGGTTTTCTAAATTTAAATTTATAGTTATTTTTATATTTTTTACTATGTATTTTAAAACCAAAAATAAATTTATATTAGGTTAAAAAAATATATCAACAGATATAATAAGGTATTGATTTGTTTATCTGGCTGATTTCATAGTCTATTTTATAAATTCACCTGGACCGGTATTTATGAGACCGTATTATATGAAAAAGAGCGTGCCCCATAAGAGCTTGCTCATTCTATTTACACCTTGTAAAAGGTTTTAGTAGAAATTACCTAGGAACGAGGCCGAATTACACTAACGCTGCCGCAAATGAGGTTGGCCACGCTGCCCAGAGGTACCTTTTTATAAAAACACTCACGAAGCTCGTTTTTTGCCCGCTTCAAAAAATCCTATGCTGTTGTCTAGAAAGCAGAGCGCTTAACTGAAATAATTTGTTGAAAATAAGCAGGAAATTTACTGCGCGAGAGACTTTCTGGAGTTAAATTTATTGTACGCAGCGCAATTGTGGAATTTTAAACAGTCTACCCTGCAGTGCAGAACTTTTGGAGCGGTATTGCGTAGGTACCGGTGGGAACAGGGCACAAACTACTCTTTCCCTTTAAGGCACTGAGCAGACGAGACCCAGTCACGTCTCTTCGTTAATTCTGAAAATTGGTATTCTTCTAAGTTAGTGGTTATTGTCTTGAAAGACATTTCACAGTATGAATAAGAATAATGTTATGTATAACTTGAGATATGTTAGGTTATGCTTTGTACTAATAATACAAAAGCCATAGCAGCCGAACTAGATCTATGAACTCTATATTTCAGCATACAATGCCCTTCCCTTAGAGATTAAACAGGTTATAGATAAAACTATTTTTCTGACATACATTCGAACCGGTATGGGTAGATACTACGTTTGCGGACTATTATTCCGCCTGATAGTAAAGCTGTAAATACCGCCTGGGTTGTCGAATGAAAAGAATACAGAATGGGCATTTATTTCAAGCTTTTATTTGCTTGCTAAAATTCGTATGTTGGTAAGATTTCCGTTTCAAAATCCATAAACAATTTTTCAGCCATTTGCTGGTATCTGATTGAACTGGGCATATTTATGTAAGTTCGGTTATTATCTGAGCTGATCTGATTATGGAGCCGGGATGTAGGGACTGGAACTCTCTCATGGAAAATTGCATGATTATCGAATTTGGGCTGGATTGTTCTGTTGCCTGAACATGGAGCCAGAAGATTGATACTGGAACTTCTTGATGGACTATATGTTACATGGATTTGTATTAGAATAATATGTATGTACCGAAAATTAAATTTTTAAGGACTTTAGTCTATAAGTGAAACATTGCTTAAATATTAAAATCTGCAATAAAAATTTATTGTACTTTGTAAACTGCATTATGAGATAGGAGTACCTATCATATTACATGACATTGTTTTGTATACATACTACTCTTATCTCACTCGGCCCCAATTTCACTGTGTATATTTTCACATTTCATTTTATAATAACGTGTGTCGCTAAATGGGTCAAATAAACGATTCTTATCCTTATTCTTATATAAGTGATTATCATGATGAAGTTAATACGTCAAGTTATGATGAACTTAAGATTGATTTTAGAAGTATTTTTAATGTTGAACACATTTTTCTTTATCGGGCTCTACTTGTTAGCCAACTGACCAACCTATTAAAAAACTTGGCCTTCCAAGAGAATGCCAACAGCAACCACGTCTACGCGGTCCCTTAAATCCAACAATAACGAAGGCTATTATGCCCAAGCACCAATTGCTGTGACACCGGCCAACAATAAACTGAATTGCGTCTTGTTGCCTAATATCCCTGTTACAGTCAAACACGTGAGTGGGAATATTTCTAAAAGTGGCTCAATTTTTATTATAGCTACAAACTTTCTTCACCGTGCTTCGGAATTTCACTATGACCGGCAAACATTTTCTAATTATGTCTAGAGGTACATCGTAAAATGACGCATTTCATGTAGGTACTTGACGGCGTTGTATCACATTACATTAGCAGTAGTGTGTGTCCAATTTCTGGCCAGATATACTACATGCCTCAGCAATGCTTGATCCGATTTAAGCGAAGTTTTTTTATATTACTAAACGAGGATGGAGATGGGTGATATACTACACAAATATCCGTGGCTTAACCGCCTCCGTGGCTCAATGTAAACAACATTGGGTTTATGATTCGGAGGTCGCGGGTTCGGTCCCCAGCGGGGTACATGCTTAAGTACTCGGTTTGGTTGGTGGTAGGGCATTTTAAATGTCCGCCTGGCTAGCTACTACCATCTTCTCTAAATCTGCCGCCAAGCAGCAATGTTAATAACATTGTTGTGTTCCGGTTGTCAGAGATAAGATAGGCAGTCCCCCAAATGTGTTGGGGTTTCGGGGTCAGTACGCTTCCACCTTCGACCTCATCTTCACTTAACATCAGGTGGGATTGAGGTCAAGTACCAACCCGTTGTGCATAATTTTTTTTTTTTTTTGTCAAGGCATGTAATATAATATAAATGAAAACATCCATAACTCGGATACACATGATATTCATCATACAAACATTATGATCATAGCGGGATTCGAGCAATAGCAATGTTACTAATCACTATACCAAACAGGTAATATTATGTTCAGTGTCATTAATTTTGTCAAGTCGCGAATTTATGTCAGTTTGCATTTAGACTTCGACTACAACTCGGCACTAAGGAGAACAATTTGACTTTTCGGAATGTGACTAACCTCTTACGAGAATTACTGCGGGGAGGGAATAACCGTTAATTTTATGTCAAGGCTTACCTCTGTACGAGGTGTATGAGGAAACCATAATTTTATGTGACTTACCATATTGTGTAGGGCATATTAGGTTTCCTAACGATCGTCGGTATGTAATGTAATATACGAACGCGCTGGAATTACACGACATTGAATTTCGTATAACTTTTTAAACGATTGTCGTTGTTTTATTTTCGTTTCTTTTATTTTCTATAGTAAATTTATAAAGTATAATAGTCATTATAATGCTAGAAACTATTGATATATTCTCAAACGAATCGTTAAGCTGGCAGAGGGGTGGGGTACACTTGACTCGAACAAATATTTGCACTTCGAAGTTTAAATTTTTGGGCAAATGGATCCTTAAATTGGTAAGTGGTCAAAATAACATCTAACGACATTCCTCACGATGGGGTACAAAAGTTAAAAGAAACATCCCCAATTTATGTGGTACCTTAAATTTTTTTTTCAAGATTTCATTTTACCACTTTACCATGCTAAATTTATAACTTTCTAAACTAAGAGCTCCTGAACTAAACCGCGGACAGACAGACAGACATGGCGTTCATTGTTGACTACGAAACCCTAAAAATTACACCACCTAACAAATAAATGTGAGTTTACTTTTAAATTGTCTCGTTCATAAAAAAAATGTAACAGAAAGTGAAATTTATCCAATGCAATTTAAAGCAGACTTTATCCCGTCCTATGGAATGCTTTTCAACCCTTAATTTGAGTTATCGTCCGTAATGAACATCTAATGAGGTTTCGCTTATCCTTCCGCCATTTTATCCCGTTCACAATGGAACTGTCGGCTGGAGATTCCCATTCGGATTCATGTGATACGAAAAAGGGAGCGGTTTTATTGAAATATACTTTATATCTTGGATATTTTTTATAGTAGTCATGTATTGCAACGCAAGTTGAATTAATATGTACATAGAAAAAGAAACAATATGCAAGGCCTTAGATGCAGTCTCACAAGACGTAATAGAAATGCCCGATCGAGAAAAGTGCCAGGGATTGATTCACGGTACCGCGGGTACCGCGAAATATGAGAAACAAGGATACGAGTGCGACCAGCTAGATTCGTTGCAGACTACACGGTCTTTTTGAGTCTCTAAGTAGATCGACTCTGTGCGGTGATGAGTTGGTAATTTGAATGTTTCATAGCTTATCTATTAAACTGCTCCAAGCTTCTGGAGACCTAAGAGCTGGTGCCTACTTTGCCCAATAGCTGAGCTTATGAATTCAGCGGGGCTATGCCTCGCGGAAGCGAGTTGGGCGGCGTATTTTTACTAGGTATAAGATACATTATTATAACACTTTCAAAAATAGATTAAAATTTTAATCAGTACTAAATATTGCTTCATCACATTATCATTATTTTTATGCAGATTTCTTTGGAACTAGGAAGCTGCTGCACTTCAATAAATTTGACAAACTTTTTGCGATAGTTACAGGAAGACATAGGGCGTGTTTTGTCATTTTTTTTAAATATTTTCAAGAGATAGTAACGTTGTTAATATTTTAAGAACTTCCTATCTTTCGGATAATTTGAAAAGAATAGAACCAACCCGTCTCTTCCCGTGGGTTGCGTAAAAGGCGGCTAAGTGAATTTATAAAACATTACTTTAAAACATCTATGAATTGTCTGTTACGTGTACATTTCTATATATTTCGGAAAGTGAACTGTGGTTGTTGCTTCAACCATTAAACTTTTAATGTTTGGAACACTCAAACCACTTGGGATTTGGGATATCCCTGACCACCCCATTTGGTATAATAATAATAAAATAATAATAAATGCCCTTAGACATACACACAAAGCTATCTAGTTCCACAGTAAGCAACTGTAGGCTTGTGTTGTGGATACCAGATGGTTGGTATACTATATAAATACATTTTTTTTATATAAATAAATACTTATTATAAATGAAAACATCCATAACTCGGGTGTACATGTCCGTATTCATCACACAAACATATGCCCCTAGCGAACCCGCAACCTTTTGGTATAGTGGCCAGAGTTGCTAACCACTACACCAAACAGGTCGTCATAATGGTCGTAACGTTTTGTACGTATAAAGTTATTATTCCCGAATAAATATATCTATAATAAGATATAATAATTATAAATTATCTTAAGCTTTTGTTACAGCTATTGCCCAAGAAAAACCGCAATCACTTTGTGCACTAAAAACGTTAATGTTCTAGATTTATAGTAAGTAAAGACCATTCCAATTTGGTCCGCGTAAAACCGACCAAGTAGAAAAGGTAGCCATAAATACTCTTGGAGCCTTGAGTGTGCTCTTTAGCGGCATTATGTGACACGGGTACAGACGAGATGTGTTTAATTGAACACAATGTAGGCAATTAGTTGCTATTTAGTGGTGATCCCAGCGATTTGGAAGCTCTACTCGAAGAAATTCTCGAAGAAACTCGAAGAAAAAAAAAGAAATTTGAAAAAAAAAAACTGCAATACGATAAAGTATAAATATACTTTATCGTATTGCAGTTTTTTTTTTTCTCTTGTTTAAATGGATACTTGTTTAAATAGCTAAATAGCTATTTAAACAAGTATCCATAATAGAGATACAGTTGTGTATAGTTTAAATTAAAATTTTAAAACAATGAATGCAAAAATTACCTAAATTATATTTACAATTCATACCGTATTTTTTTTTTGAATATTCTCCATTACTCCTAATGTAAATTTTAAACCGTCTAAGCCGCTTTGGAAACATTTATTCCATGGAAGACTGCAGTCTTCGCCGACAGGTCGGAAATAGCTGATGCTGATGAAGACTGTTTAGCTGCCTAAACAGCCACCGCTGCCTCGGCCCTTGAAAAGTCCCTTCCAGCCGCCATGTCAATTAAGCTCCGCAACCTATACTTGGGAATAAAAAGGAATTACTGGAAGCTAAATCGGGTCAGTAAAGAGAAAAAGTGGATACTTTGATATCATCTTCAAGATTGCCCCTTTAAATTCGTTGTACATACAAAAATCATTGCCTGAGATGACATCTGAATATCACTTTAAATAGACAATGTTCAAGGTCACAGTCGATTTTCAAATAAATTTGTTATTAAAAACACAGGATATTTTTATAAATGTGAAGATTACCTTTCGATAAATCTGGATGTACAAACCAGTAGTGGCATTTATATTCATTGATTCTGCACCTGGGTGTAAATACTATTATTATTCTGTGTCCTGGGTCATATAACTTCATCATTATCATTAACCCAATGAGAAAACTTGAAATTTGTAAAATGATATATGTAACCAACTAATCACATTTCGACGAAGTTACGTAATAGAGTTATAGGTTATGGATTTAATTGTGTGCAGTCAACAAGTCTAAATCAAAGTCCCGTATTGGGCTTGAGAAGACCGTCATGTGGTCACGCGCCTGACATTAATTCACCAATCCGCACTTAGCCCCCGTCGTGGCCCATAGTAGCCATTAAGACTACAAAAATACACACGTGACTAGGGATGAGGCCAAGTTATATAAAAGCTTGTTATTTTCTCTTATCTTACCTAAAAACTATTCTTATCTTCTCTCTATACCTTAGCACAATCCTGTTGTCGCTTATTATTATTATTTTATATATCAATAAATATTTATTTAGTATAATTTGTATTTTGTTGCTATTTTATAGATGTTATGTTTAAGTAGGTATATTTGTCTAATTATCTATGTATGTATATGTATGTAAATATATGAAATTTATTCACGTAGTATGTATCTGCATCCCTATTTAATACCGCACAACCTACCTATTTCAAATGTACTGTCCTTATACCTAAAGGTTGCCTGGAAGAGATCGCTCTTAGTGAAAAGAAAAGAAAAGAAAAGAAAAGAAAAGAAAATGATCCTGTGGGTTTCTTGCGCCGCTTCTTTTCCCACAGATAATTTCCCTTTCCGAAGCGGTGGTAGCTTAGACATACCTACTGACTGACCGAAAAATGCTTAGCCCTATTTTTATTTCCAATAGATTTAAATTGACATTCAACAAATGATATCATGTATCTTACGTTGAAATAAATGCTTGGAGTTTGAACTTTGATAAGGTCGCCAAATTGTACATTCTATTCTTACCACTTTTCTGTAACTGTATTTCCTTTTCTGTTGTGCAATAAAGTGTATTTGAATTTGTAAACTAAAATAAAGGTCTCGAGTAGGGAGACCACGAATCGGCAAGCGCAGCGTTGGACTTCCACTCACAAGGTGAAACCCACACACCTGATGAAAGTCGCAGGAAGTCGCTGGATGCAGGCCCCTTCCAACTGGTCGCTCTGGAAACCTATGGGGGAGGCCTATGTTCAGCGGTGCACGTCTTGTGGCTGATATAATGATGATGATGAGGATAATTTGTAAAATAATCAATACAACATCTAAAATATAATAAGAACTCAAGAAAACGTGAATGACGCTCAGTGTGCTATATGAGACAAATGAATAAATCATTTCTGACATTAAACCTACTAAAATAAACAAAATAGTCGCTTACCCGTAAACAAATACCCAATCAGACGGAAACAATGCTGTAATTCGATGCCCATTAACATTGCGATCGAATGGGCTCCAAAGTAATTATCAGGACAATCACGTCACCGAGGATTTTAAATTCGTTACGGTTTTAAACAAATACAAATCGAATTAAGATGCTTCATCGCGTGGATAAACTATGTGGTGTGTATAAACAAACGAATAACCTCTGTAGATAACCAAAATAAGGAGCAATCTTTTTTTATGCACTTGACCTCAATCACACCCGATGTTAAGCGAAGATGAGGCCGAAGGTGGAAGCGTTCTGACCCGGAAACCCCATCTTATTTGGGTAACTGGCTATCTCATCTTTGACAACCGGAACACAGCAATACTATTAACATTGCTGTTTGGCTGTAGACTTAGATAAGATGGTGGCAGCTAGCCAGGCATTTAAAATGCCCTACCACCAACCAAACCGAGTCTAAATATGTACCCCGCTTTAAATTAAGCCATAGAGGCGATCAAAATCATTGATTTAAAATGCAGATGGGTAACGCCATAAAAAAGAAAAAAACAACAACCTATATATTCTGTAGGTTTCATTATGTCAGCCACTCTGGCAATGTTTCGATATTTGTTTAATGAACTTTGTATATGTCGTCACCATCATAATTCCTGATTCTCCACCGGACTTGGATTGATTTGGTCCTCTCCTCTTAGCTTAATATGATGAGTAGGGTCATAAGAACTTAGATCGGGTCGAACAATGTCCAAAAGGTAAAATTTCCTTCCCCATATTGTTTAAACTTGTGATGGGTACTTCTCTGTGAAATGTATATAAATGTTCTTAACTACTATTTAAGGATAACATAATGTCATAATATACACATAAGCCCGCTCTACATTAACACGATGCCACTGCACATTAACAAAACCAACTCGTGCTAGCTCGTGCGAGTCTAGAGCAGGCAATATTAATATTATTATTAATATTTATTAATAACAATATTAGCAACATAATTCTGACATAACGTCAATTGATTGTTGATGTCTTGCTTGCTTAATAAAACAAACTGTTGTATATATGCACCCAATGATAGTTAATTTTGAAATACATTTTATTTCCCGATGCGTTTACAGTGATTATAGCATTTCCACTTAATTATAGGCTCTAAGCAGTTAAAGGAAACATCTCAAGATTTAGATGCAGATTCATCTAAAATCAGGAACATCTGTTGCTTGAAGTTTTTCTTTGTTCAATAAATCGCTCCTAACAAAACGTACCTAGGTAACAACAGTGCCAACAGAAATGCTATTTCTAGAACTAATAAAACTAAACCAGGCTACCCGATGCGCAATAAAGAGATGGGCTGTTACAGGTGAAACGACCACGAATTTGTATTCCCTATTCCTTTTGGTTTATGTCGATCGTAGAGGTCTGGGATAACGGGTATTGCAAATAGTTTCACCCACGTCTCATGTAAACAGGATCATAATTCGATACATATGAGAATATTAGGAGAGCAGGCATGTGTAGTTTAATGTTTAAGTCTTTTGTTTCTATAGCGTAAAGTTCAAGAGTCAACATAGTTTAATAGTAATATCCGTACAATATTGTGGTTAAAGTTCCCATAGTCACTGTTGCGGCCGAAATGAGACCAAAGAGGCAATAAATGAGTTTGGAAAATTTCTGGGCTGTGTGGAAAAGATCCCTTTAAGTATGGTTTTGTACTTAATTTAAGTTAAAGTGTTGGGGTTCTTGGGGTTATAATGTTTGATGTAAGTACTCACTGGTCGGGATGCGGTCAGTTCAATTAAATTGTTCTTCAAAATACCAAAACTTTCGTTCTCTGCGAAAACTTCGTCTGTCGACGACATCCTGATTTTTCACAATGGTGTGCGAAGTATATATAAACTGCAGAGCACCATGGTATCTGGAAAGTCCATGGACTTGAGGATATTCGCCAGGGGCAGGTAATTCTTATTTCTTCAGCGTTTATGAATTTTGCTATTACTCCGGTGTCGAGAGAACCAGTACCACTGGTTTTAATTAAATCAAGATTCGTAATCTTGATTTAAGTAAAGCCAGTACAAAAATTACGGGTTTATGACCTTTACTGAACATAAAGTTATTGTAATTATGTAAATTTCATAAAGTATAATAAAGCGTTTACAAATATATGAGTTTTTACAGGCTTTAATTCGAACGACACATATGATTGTCTTACCACTCAATAGATGTACAAGTGTCCCAATAATGTAAACATTGATGAATCGATGACAACCAACAACGGTAAATTAGATATTACATCTTCACCATATGACTTGCGTACTACTAGAAGCTTTTAATTGGCATCACCGTGTCTGTATGTCTGTTATCAAATTTTGACTCACTTCTCGGTGTTCAATTGAGTGTTCAACTCTTCATTCATAATAGGAACAGACTATACATGGACGCCCATCCGGTGTCAGTCTTTCCTGAATCGGTTGGTGTATTACCTATGCTCAGCAGGTGAAAAGGTGTCTACTAAGCGTGTTGAGCTGATCTAATGATGGAGTCAGAAAGTGGCCACAGGAACTCTAACAAAACAATACTACCCCATCGAGTTTGTGCTCGGTCTTTATATTGATAAGTACTGTGATCTTAGATGGTATGCCCTGCATACCATCTAAGATCACAGTACTTATGATGAAGCCCAATAGTGGCCACAAGAACTCAGCAACTTATTTAGTATAATTTTCGAGTTTGGGCTTACGTTACTCGTCGTTAAGTATCTACTAGAATAATACGTGATGATCAGGATTTCGTGATGGAGTATTGATATCCTGTAACATTAAACACCTTAATGTTGAGCTTATTCTATTTACTTGAAAGAACTACATTAATGTAGTGTGATTATATAGTACAAGTCGATATGCTGAGCTATTAGTTGATATGCTTGAGTCAAGGCTTTATGATCCAAATAGAATGCGTTGTGCGGTAGAATATTTTTGCAGAGTTATAAATAGGAATATGGGATTTAATATCATCAGCATCATCATGTCACCCACAGGATGTCCACTGGGATTTAATATAAAGTTGATTGACTACATTCACTGCTACAACGATTACTCTGGTAACATGGGTTTTAATTTCACTAACAAATTCTTCCGCCAGCGGCCGTTAACACTCTTCTTGTAAAACTATTGAGGTGCGAGGCCTTCACGATTTCAACACTTCAATTCTATATTCGACAAACTTGAAAAAAGCAGACGCTGGAAGTCCTAAACTTTGACAGGTGGAAGTAGGTGGAGGTCTTAAGTAATTTACTAGATCGCCCCAATAGATTTCCAGAGTAACCGGTTGTAATCTTTTTTTTTATGCACAACGGGTTGGTACTTGACCTTAATCACACCTAATGTTAAGTGAAGATGAGGTCGAAGGTGGAAGCGTACTGACCCGGAAACCCCAACACATTTGAGGGACTGGATATCTTATCTCTGACAGCCGGAACACAACAATACTATTAACATTGCTGCTTGGCGGCAGGTTTAGATAAGATGGTGGTAGCTAGCCAGGCGGACATTTAAAATGTCGGTTTAAAAAATCGGTCTACATTCAGCGATTTCTCACGGCCTTAATTAGGTTATCCATCCACTTTATGTGTGGATAAACCGCGCTATACTTGCCGGTGTGTGGCCTCTACTCTAGAAATTTTATATCTCAACGACTATCAGTCCTATATACGCGCTATGAGCCCTTTCCCCTGCTACTTCGGCTTACTAATCCGCTCAGCTATGCCGGTGATCGCGATCTTCTATGGATCTCTTTACTCCTGATTCGATCTCGTAGTACACGTACACCCAGCATTCAAAGTCAAAGTCAAAAATGCTTTATTTTGTAGGTACACAGAGTACACTTAAAATAGTCAATTTTACATTTTTTAAGCTACTGCTTGTTCAAAATGCAATTTTCCCCTGAGAAGAACAAGCAAGAAACTCGAAGGGTTGCTCTTTTAAAATCAGGTTTTGATTTTACATAAAGGTTTTTATATTACAAAAAGGTTTTTATATTTCATTATTAATCGTGAAATAGCCTGGCATGCGAACAATCTCATTATGTCCAGGGATGATTATCATCTAAATAGTCTGATATTTTATAATATGCTTTGTTAATAAGTTTCTGTTTTATAGTATCTTTAAATTTATCAAGTGGAAGATTTTGTATATCAACTGGGACCTTATTGAAAAAGCGTATACATAACCCTTTGAATGAATTACTGACTTTGCGGAGGCGACTTATGTGACCTGCAAGTTTATCTTTATTTCTTGTATTGACATCATGTTTATCACTATTTTTCCTAAATGATGCTATATTTTTTTTGACATACATTAGATTTTCAAAAATGTACTGTGACGAAAAGGTTAGAATGTTATACACTTTAAACTTATCTCTAAGTGACACTGCAGGTTTCAATTGATAAATTGCGCGAACGGCTCGTTTTTGTAAAACAAAGATTGTATTTATATCCGCGGCATTTCCCCACAGTAAGATACCGTAAGACATCAAGCTGTGGAAATAACTAAAATATACTAATCTAGCAGTATTTACGTCTGACATTTGTCGAATTTTTTTGACTGCGTACGCTGCAGAGCTGAGCCTTTTCGCCAATTTATGTATATGAGGACCCCATTGCATTTTGGCGTCTAAAGTAATGCCCAAAAATACAGTAGAATCTACGAGATCTAAAGTGGCATTTTTTATCATTATATTTGTGGGCACCGCTCTGACATTGGGTAGTACAAATTTCACACATTTAGTTTTTTTCTCATTAAGTAACAAATTATTTGCCGTAAACCATTCTACTATTTCAGAAATAGCATTGTTCACATCGGAATAGCTTAATTTTTGTCTATTTACTTTAAATAATACGGAGGTATCATCTGCAAACAATACTATTTCATGTTTATTATCCTTTACAAGGTTAGGCAAGTCATTTATATAGACCAAAAATAAAAATGGCCCGAGTATGGAACCCTGCGGGACGCCCATGCAGACTGTGGACCCTGACGATGTGTTGCCACTGATATTAACCCTCTGAACTCTGCCACTCATATAAGAAATCAAAAGGTCAATAGCACGGCCTGTTACACCATAATGACGTAATTTCCTGATTAAGATGTCATGATTAACGCAATCAAATGCCTTGGACAAGTCGCAGAACACTCCTATTGCATCCCGAGAATCTTCCCAAGCTTCAAAAATATGTTGTAAGAGCTCGACACCTGCGTCGGTTGTCGAGCGGCCCCTAGTAAAACCGAATTGTTTATGCGACATAAAATCGTTACTATAAAAATAAGCCGATAACTGAATTAATATAATTTTTTCAAAGATTTTACTGAGAGTCGGTAGTATTTATATAGGTCTAAAATTAGAGGGGTCTGTTCTACTACCGGCTTTAAATAAAGGTATAACTTTACTGTGTTTCATCAAATCAGGAAATATGCCATCATCAATACATTTATTAAAAATACAAGCTAAGTGTGGTGACACACAATCAATTATGGCGCTAATAATTTTTACTGATAAACCGTAAAGGTCGACAGTCTTTTTCTTGTCTAGAGATCTAAATGCTTTTGTAATGTCTACAGGACTTATATGATGAAATTTAAAATGAGAATTACAAATCCCCACATTTTGTCTAAGTAGCGATTCAGCGAGTGTGGGACATGAATTAAGAGAATTTGTAGTCGAAATTGGAATGTTGGTGAAAAATTTTTCAAAAGCTTCTGCAACTTCTAAATGTGTTATTAAAATTTGATCGTTAATTTTTAGTCTAATATCGGTGTTGCGAGGCTTGACTTTTCCAGTTTCGCTATTTATAATTTTCCAAGTAGTCTTTACTACGTCTGCACTATTTTTTATTTTGTTATTTATAAACTTTGCTTTTGCTGTAGCACAGACCCGCTTGAATGTTTTCGAATATTGTTTAACATATTCACTAAAACTTTCGCTGTTGTTATATGTCCTTTCTTCATAAAGATCATATAACTTATTCCTACTTTTATGGATTCCAACCGTCACCCAATCACTGAAAACGAGGGAATTATTGATTTTAATTGTTTTTGTTACAAAAACATTATTACTTTCAGTTTTCAACATTTCAAAGACTGATTTATATAATATATTTGGATCGTCACAGAACGGTAGATAATCCAGTTTCGCCGTCACATTACTCTTATATTGATCAAGCCGTGCATCAGTTACAGGCACATATGTGAAATCTCTTTTCAGTGTCTTTTCAACTGCTATATTAAAAATGGCTAACTGACCACAGTGATCTGAACTTAATTTATTTAAAATAGATTTATCACTGGGCTGTAAATTTGAAAAAATATTATCAATGGAGGTAGCTGATGTAGAGGTAATTCTAGTCGGCACTGAAAAAAGATTAACAAGGTTATAGCAAGTGAATAAAGATTTAAGCCTTCTACTTTGACTGCTATCCTCCAATATATTTATATTAAAATCTCCGCAAACCACAATGTATTTATTTGAATTACTAATTTTACAGAGTATTTCATCCATAATTTTTTCAAATAATTCATACGATGAAGAAGGGGGTCTGTATACGCTTAATACAGTAAGCCGAGCAAGTTCTACACAGGCTATTTCAATAGTTCGCTCAACAGAAAGGTTTACGATATCGGGACGCTCTTTAAATTTAATATTGTTACGAATTAAAATAAGACTACCGCCTCGAATTGCTTTCGTCCTGCTGAACGAGCTTGCAATCTGGTACTCCTTGAAGCCGAACATGAGCTCACATTGTTTATACCAATGTTCCGTTATGCACAATATATCAGTTCCAGTGCAGCCCATGAACAGCTCCACTTCTAACTCCTTGCCACTCATACCCTGAATATTTTGGTGTACCAGATTAATAAATTTCTTATTTTTATAACATATTTTTCCAGACTTGTTTTGGGGAGTGGCAATACTCGTACCCCTATTTTTTATAACTATATGTTTAATACTGCCAGAGGTAATCTCTGTTGTCTTATAATATTATATTGCTCCCCTCTATACAGCCCACAGTCAAAGACCACGTTTCAATGATCTCTACAAGAATAAGTATTTATTACTTGGGATATACTAACTATATACTTCAATATTTAAAAAAATATAGGCATGAAATAATCAAGCAACTTATCAAATCACCATTTTACTATTCTGCAGTCGTGAAAGCAGAAAATAATTA
Organism: Oegoconia quadripuncta; assembly: GCA_949316235.1. Taxonomy (NCBI): domain Eukaryota; kingdom Metazoa; phylum Arthropoda; class Insecta; order Lepidoptera; family Autostichidae; genus Oegoconia; species Oegoconia quadripuncta. The sequence continues at coordinate 7,303,735 of OX438754.1, forward strand.
CAATGGTATAACCAATACATCTATCGCATTCAAACATATTGGAGGCCAAACATGTGAACTGTACACTTGACTTGCTATTTTAATTAAAAAACGACTTATTGCCGCTACCCATTACATTACGGAAGATCGATATGAAATTAATATCGCAATGCATTTTGTGGATATTGTGTTCGCGGTGGTGTTCAGCGTAGTAATAAATTTGCATTCAGTGCACAACCAAGGTATGTGAGTAATGCCAGAAGTTTCAAAATTCATCATGACCTTCTCCAGACTCCAGACCTCTCCAGATACCTCCCTGCAAAATTTCAATACGATGGGGTCAGAAGCTTAGTCATGAAAAGATAACAGAGTTACTTTCACATCTATTAATAAATAAATATATATATTTTATGCACGACGGGTTCGTACTTGACCTCAATCACACCTGATGTTAAGTGAAGATGAGGTCGAAGGTGGAAGCGTACTAATCCGGAAACCCCAACACATTTGGGGGACTGGCGATATTTGGAAGAATTACACTAATCTACTCCCGAACTAAGCTAAGATTGTACTATGGATTCTAAATAACGGATAAACATACATAAACACACCTCGCGGGATACGAACCCGCAACCGTTAGTTTCGCTGACAGGGTCACTATCCACTACACTAATCGGTCGTTAAATCTATCTTATCTATGGATTTACTTGTACGTAGAGGTGATGTGGGAGGTGATTTTTGAACACTCAAGATATATCTCAGACGCAAAATATTTGGTGAAAACTGGGACATTTCGATTAAAAAGTCATTTTTAGGGTTCCTTTGTCAACAAGAAACCCTTATAGTTTCACCATGTCCGTTTGTCTATCTGTCCGTCCTCGGCTTAGCTCAGAGGCATTTAGTATTAAAAACTGTAATTTGGTATAATCTTTTTTGGAACACGTAATGATGATCTGTTTTTTATATTTGTACCCCATCGTATGGGGGATGTCGTTGGATAGGTCGTTCAGAAATATTAGAACTTACCTTGAACAGTTTTCGATTCGTTTAGGAAATGTTAAGTTTTAAACTGCCCATTTTTATTATAGAGTCAAGTGTCCTCCCCCTGCCAGCTAAACTGTTGGTACTATATTAATTCTGTGCTGTTATATAAGTAATCTTTAGACGTTGATGAGTCTCTCTCTTCAATTTAAGAGCTATGATCTTGTCGGTGGAGCCCTTTCCACACTTCTCTACATTTCGCCTTTTCGTTGACTTCCCGATACGACACGTTAATGAGTTGAAAAAGTTATAAAATGTACTTTGCATAGAAAATTAAGCAAAAGCCCCCTTCTGCGGACAAGCACGGAACCCTATACTGCGCGTGACCCAACATGCACTTGGATTTTTTTGAATTTATAATCCCCTAGTCAGCGAGAACTCTTCAACGGATTGAGAATATCAAAACTGACTTCACAATGGAGATGTCTGATTTTTCACGTAATAATTTTTGGTAGTGTATTTTTATGTAATGTCTGATAGCAGAATAGTTATTTCTATTTTATTCGAATTCCATTTGCGATCCAAAATTTAAGACTTTGTTCGATGTTTTTGTCCATTATGAAATCTCGCAATACACACTAGACATCATGTAACTAAAAACAGCACTGTATTTATAATAAATAACAGATGCAACTCAAATGGAAAACAGTTGTGCCAACCTAAGAACAACAAAAAACAAATTGAATGGAACCGTAAACAAATCATCAATTCCCGATACTTTTTTGACTGAATTTATCTAGAGCCATTTGACACGACAATTTGCCCACACAAAGAGTTTTTACGGAGATTTTAAGTGTTACGTACTGGTCCTAAATCATCTTTGCATCAGAGAAAGTGTTAAAGAAAGATCCCATATCTTTACACGTCGTTTTTTAACGTCTTCAAGTTAAATTTAAAATTTATTTAGAAAATGCTTTCGAACCTCAAATATCGCCAGGACAGCTTCCCGATAATATTGACTTTTTTTAATAGAAGAAGCAGAAGCGCCGGCCGCGGCTGCAAATGTACCTATCGATGACGTCGAGGTATCGGCTGAACAAGACACCAGTCCGGCAGACAAACATACCTTTGTGGCATTAATTGAGTAAATCTTGTTTATTTTTGCTATAATCACATCTCCAGTCGATCGAATTGAACACACAAATTCAGCTGCTAGAGGATACTGGCGATAATCCATCAATAGAGCCCAGAGCGAATTGGTGGATTAGTGTCAGAGTAGCGGTCATCAGCTGCCTTCAATTGAAACTTTTTTTTATCCACAACGTGTTAGCACTTGACCTCAATCACACCTAATGTTAAATGAAGATGAGGCCGAAAGTGATAGCGTACTGACCTGGAAACCCCGTGTTATTTGGGGGACTGGCTATCTTATTTCTGACAACCGGAACACAACAATGCTATTAACATTGCTGTTTGGCGGTAGATTTAGATAAGATGGTGGTAGCTAGCCAGGCGGACATTTAATATACCCTACCACCAACCAAACTGAGTACTAAAATAGATAACCGAGTAATAAAATACGGACCTCCGAAACGTAAACCCAATGTTGTTTAAATTGAGCCATGGAGGCGGTTATTTATATTTAACATTATCTAATCGAAATTCTTTAGTTTCGTTCTGTTTATGAATAATACGTAACTAGTAATAAACAGTTCCAAAAATCATATATTAGGTACACATATTTAGAGCCATTTGCTATTTAATCCTTTGTAATATAGGCATTCCCACGGTCACATATGTAATGTCGGAAGCTTTACGCTGACCAAAGCGCAACCGCACGGCATTTAAATGGGAAACATGTCTTTTCATTGTTATCACAAATAAACCTAAATTAACCCAAAAGTACACATAATCCACCTTATTAACTAAAGTTATAAAGTAAGTAATTTATTACATCAAAAATTTAAATGTGAAAATAAGAGCCAAGTTCAATATTAAGCATATTACATAAGTCGTCACTTCACTGATAAAAGAATTGAGATCTAAATGGATGCAAAGTTCTCTTTTATATAATTAATCTTTATTTACATTTCGTTTTTCATTTTTAAAATATTTTAACTTTTGTACACGCTATTACCCAGATGGGCGCGAATTTTAAGTTTCAATCTGAGGGATTTTAATAAATATAGCCAATGTTATGTGTGTAGTTTAAATAAATTTTGCGTAATTAAGGTATCAAAAGTATCTCCAAATGGTTCGTGTAATATTTATTATTATACAGAGCTGGTGCGTCGCCATTTCTCTGTTCTTGAACTTGGCTTGACACGCTACCGCGTGTCTTTGTGCAAACTTGTCAAAGTCAATAGCTTGTAGGTACATAGCGTATTACCTCTTGTCTTAGAAACAGCTAGAGGTATCAAGGGAAAAAGTAGAGGGCCTTATCTATTAGACTAAATGTATACCCGGACCTCCTACAACAAGAACATACTACTAAAAAGTAATATTAAAGTACTTCATATTGGCTTAGAAACATGAAATTCGAATGATTCAAAACACAACTACAAGAAAAAAATATGTCACCCATTTTTTTTTATTAAACATTAATTTTGCTGTCTATAAATACTTATGCTAGTTTGTCAATGGTGATATAGCGGCCTCAGGGCACGAGTCTTACTCGAAATTGACTGTTTTATTATGCCATGTAATAATTATATTTTCCAGCATCGTGTTCACCGATGGGTCAAAGAAATCATGCACAGGAGCTGTTATTCACGACAACGTAGTCATCACAGCTGCTCATTGCTTGTTAGTATTTAAAAAGTTATACGTAATCAGACTCCAGACAAAATAAAAAATCTCCTGACAGACAGTTTATCATTGAGATTAACGCCGCTAGCAAGGCGTTTGGCTCGTGCTTTGATTAATCAGGCTATAATTAAATAAGACGTTTCACTTAAGTTCAAATTTGTCTTATCTCAAAATTGCAAAATTCGCATGTTTTTGGGCAACCTGTTGATTAAAAATAAAACTTAATATTTCAAACAGTTTTTGGGTTAATAGTAACACATTTATGAAACACAAAACACGCAGTGGAAAATTGGATTTTTAATAATACTTTTTCGTTATGTTTTGAGTGGAAAACTAATGTATTACCTTTTTTCAGATTAGTTTCATACAAAGGTAATTCATAAGTATTGACTCATCTATGGATAAAACCATAGAGTGATAAAAAGTCGAGCCTGCATTCGTTCATCTTCCTGACTATATCACCACATATTTGCTATACAAATAATACATTTCCATAAATGTATTATTATTTTCTTTTTCTTTATAGTTAACTGGATACGCATTTGACCACAATCTCACCTGATGGGAAGTGACGATGTATATGACGATTATAAACTATTTCGTCAATCAGTACCAACCCATTGCATTGGTTAATACTCCTACTAAAGCAACTGTCCACAAAGTGTGTTTAGAGTGTCTTACCCCTTACAGACTAAACATAATCTAATCATGTCTCTGTCACTATGCTTTACCTCATATGAATAATAAATAATTTATCCACACTCACATTGAGCTTTTTTTTTTTATATGAGAGGGCGGCAAACGAGCATGGGGGTCACCTGATGGAAAGCAATCACCGCCGCCCATGGACACCCGCAACACCAAAAAGGTCACAGATGCGTTTGAGGAAGGTGTAGGCTCGTTTCTTGAAGGTTCCAATGTCGTACTCGTTCGGGAATACCGCTGCCGGAAGTCCGTTCCACAGGGTGGTTGTACGTGGTAAGAAGTTTCTTGAGAAACGTACAGTGGTAGTCTTCCACTCATCCAGGTGATGTGGATGGAAATTTAATTTAATTTAATTAGCTAAATCACATATTTATAAATGTATTTTACATTATCTATTACAGCATAGATTGCACCAATGAATATATACAGCCGGAGCTGACCTTATCCTTCGTTGTCATTGGGACTAAGAAAATGTTTGACGCAGGCTACGAGCAATATTTGCCTATAGAAAGAGTTGTTTCACATCCTAAATTCAAAGGTTTGTATGTACTGTTGAAATGTTTTATTATCATCATCAATCTCACCCAATGTTGGCTCACAGCCTTCTATCACTGGGATAGGGTAATGGTCCATAATCTACCACGCGAGCCCAGTGCGATTGGTGGATTTGTTAGACTAGTGGCCACATAACAGTGTTTATAAGTCGCTTGTGTAGGCCACCGACTTGGCTTAACGACTGCCTTTAATTTAAGTCAACGTAAACCGGCTATTAAACGTACCCTCCGAAGCACGAAAACATAATTTATTATTTTTTACAGAACAATCGGTATTAAAAAGTAGACTTTTGTGATTCATCATCAAAGCCTTACACATCCCCACTGTTGGGGCACAGCCTCCTCTCACTGGGATAGTAATGCAATCGGCCTTAATCAGCCACGTGGACCCAGCACAGTTGGTGGATTTATATTTTACTGTGGCAACTTGACAGCCACTGTTTTTACGTCGCCCCTGCAGGCAACCGACTGGGCTGGACGACTGCCTTTCAATTAAAGTCCGAAGCACTAAATACTCGTGTTAAAATAATACTAGTGGTCACCCATCCAAATTCTGACCGCAACATACATTGCTTGACTTCGCTAATGGAAACGAACAGCGAATGCGACTGCGCAACGAATGCTCTTATTAGTTTTTACCATTTTCCCTACAGGATGGACAGCAGACCTAGCTCTTGTATACACATTCTCTGGCATGATGTCAGATAAACCTGGTAAACTCATCCCTCTAGCTGGTGAGAGGTCTGCAACTCCCGTGGACTCTAACGTCACTGTAATCAGTTGGGGGAAATGCAGTAATGACTTTGATGTAAGTAAACTCGTTTAACATATAGTCTTAAATTCCTTCATTAGCTTCACAAGTCCCATTCAGGGTGATATTTTACATAGCTTTACTCTTTCTAACAGACTCCAAAAAAGAGGATAAACATAGTAATTTTTTTTATGTTTTACCCACATGTTCGTCAATTCTTAACCGATTTTGATTGTTGTTTTTTTGTTTGATAGGGTTAATCACAAGCCTGCCCTTAGACTACATAACTTCATCGGGATCGTCATCGATTACGTTGACCAATGAGAAACCGTCAAATTGCCGAGCGAGCGATGAGTCAACCAATCACATGTCAGAACGTAACCGATGACGATAACGATGAAATTATGTAATAGAACCCCTATTCCCAAATAAATTTGGGTAAGATCTGATGATGCACACCGAAGATAAAGAAAGGAACCTTACTGACGTCTATTGTTTTGTAAATTTTATTGACACCGATTTTTCCATGTGATTAATACAAGCACCTATTATAGTTCAAAGATAAAACAGAATGAGAGACAGAAATAATATAATTTATATATGATATCGTATGAAGTAATTCGTACCACAAACGAAACTTTCTGAAGTCATAAAAAAGATTGAAATATCTTTAGAATTACTTTTTTTTTATGATTAACTGGATACGCATTTGACAAAAATATCACCTGATGGGAAGTGACGATGTGGCCGAAGATGAAGAACGCGATCTCAGTAGACATTCACCTGTAGTATTCACCCTGCTCTTGATGATCCTAAGGTTGTAGGATTCAGGAAATACTGATGCCGGAAGGGAGTTCCGTGCCTCAATGAAGAGTCGAACCGCTTAGTACGCATGTTCGGTATGTTAAACACATGGTGGAATCCCTCCCCACGCCTAGTAGCCCAGGGAAAATACGGTAAAAAATTAGCTTAGCTAGACATAATTCAGAACCGACTTATATAATTGCTATCTTATAGAGGTATATTGGGGATGTAATTTTGAATAATTAAGCTTAAAAAAAACTAGAAAAGTCTAGATTTGTTTAGAAAACCCTAGTTTTAATTTGTATCTTAATAACAATAAATACTAACTAATATTTAATTAGGTAGACTTTTGTTAAACACGGTTAACTTATAGATGAATAAAAAACTAAGCATGTTACAGTTAGGCATGCATGTGTTTTAGCTGAAAATTTCGCCCAGCTGCATTGCTTAAGAAATAATTTCCCTAAATGTTTTGAATTTAAAGAAATACCCATCAATTGAGATTTTTTTTTAAGAAACACATTTTTCTGCTTTTGCTTATTTAGTTACTTAGTACTTGCGTTTCTTAAAAATGCTTAATTTTTAGCAATTGTTACTACATTTCCAATACTTTATTAAACGTTTCAAGAAAGTCGCGGTTATCGTTTTTCCGAGGTCAAACCGTATTTTCCCCGGGCTATAGTAGTCCGAAGATGAAATGGCGATGGTGGAATAACGTTGTGAAATTCCAACACACACTCACCGAAGTGCATCCTGTAAAAGACTGAGAGACAGGCGACCTTGCGACGGTGTTCAGTTACTTTAATAAAATGAAATGCGAAGTCGATTTTACCAATGAAATTAAGGAGCAAATATATCAATAATAGGTTTACACGTACTGCATTTTTTTTGCAACAAATAAAATAACACGATGACTGTAACATTTGTAAGCTGGCTACACGACTCCACCAGAAATGTGAACTTCGCAAGACCTTCTTATATTGGAAATATTAAGGTCGTCGTGCGGCCGTGTGTACAATTAAATAATATATTGTATTTGTTGTACTAGCACCGCAAAGAAATATCGGTACAAAGTTCCTTCGAGGACCATCAAGCGGTAAGTACCTATTGATATCTGAATAATAGTGTAGTGTGAGGTTTTGACTTTACATAAATACATACATACGCCTGTTTCCCGTTGGTGTAGGCAGATACTATTAATTTCCAATTGCAACGATCCTGACATACTTTGTTTCTTCCAATCTCATCTAACGCTTCATACACGCTCTTCGGTTAGTGATTGACGCACCTGACCTTTTGTGAGTACATCAGTCACTTGATTGACGTACGTCCTTCTTTGTCAACCTTTACCGACGTTTCCATTCATACTTTCGTTATTCTCCTTGTACTCATTCGTTCCATATTCCCAAACCACTTTAAAATACCCTCTATCTTACTCATTACGTCATTTTGCACGCTACACCTTTCTCTAATGAAACAATTCCTAAATAATTTCGTCAGTTTTATTTTCATTCCTTACTTTTTAAATTCTCCGTTCATAAGTATCAAAATGCTCTGTAGTTCCTCCGTTGACGTGGCAACTTTTGACTTTAGACTTGCAAGTTACCCACCAGACAACACTTAGTAATTTGTCATCAATCAGGGAGCAGTCGTTCCCCATAGAAATTAAAAATACCTAATCGAGGTTCGATAGAAGTCAAATGGTACCTACTGTTATAACAAACATAGAAAATGACCATCATTGGAGCTTTCTAGCACTATTATGTACAATTGCATTTCTGTAAGAGTTAATGAATATTTGCTGAAGTGCAAATATTTATGACACTTAAATGTGCAAAAGCATCTAGCAACGCGCCTTAGCGGTCACTGTCGAATTGGGTATGACAGACAGAAAAGTCGCCGCTTGAGATAGAAGGGCGTAATTGACTTTAATTAAAATAGATACTTTATTGAAAATTGAAATCGGGCAATTATTTTAGTAACTTAAGTCACATAATTGTACGTAATTTCAACAACATTACTTGGAACATAAGTGAGAAAAACAGGAATATAAGTATTCTTAGAGACTACTTTGCAATTATTTTTTATCGGGTGAAATTTATGTATTCATAGGTATCTTGGAAACGGCCATTAGGTCAGAAATACGATCAATAATTATTACTAATTTTTCAATAAGGATGTGATCTATACACAAAACGAACCCCATCCCGTTCAACTTAGATGTTTCAGCCTCTTAAGGAGTCCTTGTCTATATGGTGCAATAAAAAAATATTGCTGAACACAACTGACCAATCTCATACCGTGGGTGTCGAAATAAAAGGACTTATTGTGAGTCAGTAGCACATAACATAAACTGAAAGCTATTCACTGTCCATTACACCAATCGGACGTCAATTATTGAGAACTCCATACCAATGACAATGCGGCCTGTTACTGGTGTGATATACCAACACGGATTGATCCTATTCTATTGTGCCGGGAAACATACCGCAATTAATTAATGCATTTAATGTTCTGCTACCCATTACTGGTGTAATATACTAAGGCTGTTTGTTCCTATTCTATTGTGCCGGGAACCATACAGTCAATAATTGCACCCAATATTCTGCTGCCCATCACTGGTGTATTATACCAATACGGATTGAGCCGGGAATCACAGCAATATTTTAATAATTACTCACTTATTTAAGGCAACAAAATTGTACATGAGGGAGAACACCGAGAAAAGAAACCGTTACCGTGGTCCAGATGCAGAGAGAAATGAACAGTTGGACAGAGTAATAGCAAAGATGGATAACGAGAAAACTCAATACCGTATAGAACAGGAAACGGGGCGCGAGCGACTGAAGCCATATTACCACCAGCGGGCACAGTCAAAGAAGAGAACAACGAAACGGACCAGCCGGTATCTGTCAATTGAGGAATTAGAAGACAAGGTATGCATGCTACATTCGTAAAATGTATACATATAAGCATACTCTATAACATTGTTGTGTTTCTAATCTTTAGGTAGCAAAGTACTTTTGTATATAAATTTAGTTAAAGTGTGAATCAATAGATAGCGTTGATTAAATTTTATTTATTGTCTACATCGCGGTATTAAGATTTACCAATGTTTGCATAAGTTCGAAATGTAACTTTTTTATTCCCTATAAACCATGCTCACACGTTGAGATACATCCGTGGTTTTTTTTGAGTGTACGCACTAACCAACCCAGTCCCTAAATCCTGCTGTAGTGGGTATTTGTACAGTGGTGTGAGAGTTCCTTTCTTTTTGTAAAGTGGTCCTTAGCAGGGATTTTAAATCAAAAAAGAAGGGTGTCAGTATTTTAAAGCCTGTTTGTCTGTACGTGTCTGTGGCGTTATAGAAAACGACTGAAGTAATTGGAAATTGTTTCTGATTTTCGTAAGCTGGTGAGATGATTCTTACCCATGCTTGATGTAAATTTTTTAACACGTGTATAATAATAGAAGGATTCTATAAAGTACTTATTCAGTTTCAGCTCAAACTATTAAGTTTTTAAGAATAGGTAGCTTTGAAAATCTAAAGGAAAATATTTTTAATTCTCGTGCATTCATATATTCACGATAGCAGAGATTACTAGCGCTACAGTATCTTATTACGTTACTGTAGCTTATGCTGAGTGGGCTCCAATTTAACTTTGCTGTTTGTTATACAAAGAACGCCATCCAAAATGGTGTTCGATAAATATAAATAATTTGAGCTAGGAATGCATATCCGCATTTATGAACACGATTGTAGTATTAATCTACTTCTATTGTTGTCAATTTGTGTTGCTATTTACTACAATCACAAGCTCTGTCAGCAATATTATATCGTGTAGTATTGTTAGAAATGTTGTAGGTGCATTATTGTTACTATGCAAGTACCCCAGTTAGATATAAGTATATGTATAGTTCATTCCTTGAAACTACTCTATCGATTTACAAGCTTGTTAGAAAGTGAACAGATCACGTTGCACATTATTGCATAAGAATCAGCCATGCAAGCAGAAGAATCAGTGAGTGTAGCTGTTAGTGAAGGGATTCGATATGAAGATCAAATGCTTACGTTTATTTGTGCTAATATCCACATCAGAGGGTTAATGGAATGTTATTTGAAAAAAAATATATTATGCAGAGGTATAAAATATCAATACCATTAGTTTCATTGATTTTCCTATGCTGAATGGTAGGAAATAGTTTTATAATCTCCAGAATGTCAACTACTTAAGGTATCAAAATGGGCCAGGTGCAAACAGTACAACCAAAGATTTGATTACATCCAAAATACGAAAAGAGTTTTTATGCGTAATATCTACAGAGTGCCTACATAATCGTTTTTTTATTTCTAGGAACTCCTAGGATCCAAAAATCGTCACCGCAAGCCTTTTCCTAGTAACAGAACCACCAAGAACAAAAGAAAACCGGCCAAAAGACAAACACGACTAAGAACGGTACATATTAATGCACTCTACTCTCTCTAAACCCAGGATCGTTTCAGGCCAGGGCAATTTAGAAAAAATGGTTTACTACGTGGGGAAACATTTTTACGCATTTTGTTATGATTCTATAGATGGAAATATTTATTTTATCCAATGTGATGAATCTTTAATTTAAAACATTATAGTTATTTCAGAATATAATAAAACAAAACTCACACAGAAAATACTGATTATTAAAACTTCAATACTTACCTAATTCAAATATGACCAAAAAACAACATATTATCACAACATATAACAACATAAAAACAACAATAATATACATAACACATGGAGAAATGAACAAGATATAGAAAATATTCAGGATATAGTGATCCAAAATACATCCTGTAGAAGTTCGGGTGCATATATGTAGATGAGATGCAGACGATTCCTATGGGCTACAATAAATAAATAATAAAGTAATTTAACAAAAATAATGAACGGCGTATAGGTAGATGGTTATGAAGACAAACACTTTGCATAGGAACGAACATACACTTAATTCGAATACGGTTCAGTTTAAAGATTTTTACAAATGATTAGAACGCACACACATCTTAGCTGTCTGAGGCGAGAGATACGAGAGACAGCGAGCGAGTATTATCAACGTAATAATTATTAATGCTGACAATACAAATTATACCAATGCTAAGTACCTATAAATGATTACTTAATTGTAATAAAACATAAAATGTCAGGTGAGAGTAGGACTCGAACCATGAAAGTTTCATACGTAACAATATCATTGAGAACTACGAGCCTTTTAAGAGTATACTATACAATAGAAAGTAATAGCAAATACATTCTCATGAGACTGTAAAAAAATGAAGGTTTTAGTAGCATAAAAAATATGGCCATTTATGCCGCATAAATCTAAACCTATAGATAGATTTGTACTTGAAATTTGGCACGAAGACGCAAATGAAGGAAAAAATCCGAAAAGAAAGTTATATTCCCGGTTAATTTCATAGAGCGTCTACATATAACTACATACTTAACTTTGTCACTTTTCTAGGTTTATCAATGGCAATTTAAGTATACGAAACCTCCAGGACACTGCTTTACATTATTAAAGACGAATATCGTTTTCTCACGACTGAACGTGGCGATGCACCATGGCTACAATACTCGTCGATAGGAAATAACATAAGACACAATAATTTAGCACTGTAGAACTCACTACATAGTCCTCACTGATTGAATTAGGTCACTCAATGTAGTTGTTAAATTTTCAGTGACTCTGTGGGATGCCACTTTGTAGTAGCTGGCTTAAATACACATCCCCTGGACTGGGAAACCAACTAACAATGTAGACTTACTTCATTTGTGTGCAACTAAATATCTTCTCGTGTTTGAGATTTGATACTCTGTCCCCTGATTTGGAATTAGGAATATGAGGTGTATAATAGGTGTAACAACTGGAAATATACTTCTTAGGCTTCCACATTCAAACTAGGAACTGTTATAACTTTCGCCATTTCGGTCTATAACTAGATCACAGTTCTTTCACTCGCAATTATTACTACGAATTTAATACTAAAATATATCATGCTATCCATACATTTTTATCTACGACTTCAATCACACCTGATGCTAAGTGAAGATGAAGCCGAAGGTGGAAGCACATTGACCCGGAAGCACCATCTTATTTGGGGGACTGGCTATCTTATTTCTGACAACCGGATCACAACAATGCTATTAACATGCTGTTTGGTGGCAGACATGCCTACCACCAACCAAACCAAGTAATAAACAGATACCTACCTCCGAATCGTAAACCCTATGTTGTTTATATTGAGTCACGGAGGCGGTCAAAAATTTCCTATATAGTTATGTCCAAAATCTACAAGATATATCAGATAAATGATACAGATTTAAGTATATTTAACTAATCTCAGTTTCGGTTTCCAGAAACAAGACGTTGATAATTCCGAGCATCATAAAACCTATAAAAATTGGAGAAGACAAATGGGATCACAGGTAAATATTTTGTATTTCATGTTAAGCACAGCGGATGGCAGTGCAGTCCAGAAGTAATAATGAAAACCAATTCACTTGGTAAACAACGTTTAATTGGAAATAATTACGACGTGAGTCATATCAAATTGGCTTCTCGCGGCGACTGGCGCCCTCTACTAGAGCGGGCGGTGGCGTGGGACGCGGCGTGGAAGCATGCACAACGCATGACCATATAAGGTAAAGCGTCACTGAAAACAGAAGTGCATGATACGAACCGCCCTCCGCGCCCTCGCCCTTCTCATACAACTTTAAAATAAATTTATTACGCTACTAAAATAATAACTAGCTAATCTGTCGCAAACAATCTATTTATTAATTGCATTACACCTATATATTAACATGCACTCATGACGCATTCGCATTCGCTATTCGTTTTCAATTTGACGCGATCAATCAATAAAATTTTAACACGAGTGTTTTCGGGCTTCGGCCGGTGCCGTAAATGGTTAGTCCCGGTTGTTTTCAATTTAATGCCGGCATTAGGACAAGTCGGTAACTACAGTGGAGAAATCGCCCAATCCGTACTGGGCTCACGTGGTCGATAATGACCCAAACTCTGTCCCAGTGAGTTGAAGTCGTGCCCTAATAGTGAAGACGTGTAAAACCGTTGGTGATGATACACAATAAACAATAATTGAACCGAAATAAATTACACAACTTGTTGAAGCTTTGTTATCTGTGGTAGTTAAAACTGTGTTACAGACAACAATGTCTTCCCCATATATTTTGTACAATAAGTAAATTTGGTAGGTACTCGTACGTAACAAATTACGTTTGCCATCTAAAGGTGTAGATACATACATATTATACATACGTACATATTATAGAGTTATGATTAATTATCAATTAAATTCATGCATCAATACAAATCATACCATAAACTCTTCCCGTGAGTTCACAAAAGGCGATGAGTATTAGGTTATACTTTGAATACCAAAAAGCCGATACACCCCAATTAGACACTTCCTACAAATAAATGGTATCAAAGTTAAATATTAAATCATCTCGCAAGTAAAAAAAAACATTTTGAAATATATCCAGCCGTTATGGCGATACAATGCCACAGACAGACAAAAGCTTGAAATATAACACCTCTCTTTCTGTGTCTGCAGCTAACGATTAACGGGAAAAGTTAACGATTTCTGAAGAAAATTAAATTACAAAGAGAAATGCATTGGAAAAATTATTTTGAGAAATAATTCTATGTTATACAAAACAGTGCATGATATGGAACAACCGTTTTCTCGACAATCTACGAATTGAATCGTATCGAAGTATGAATTGTTATTGTTGACGTATTTCTGTTCCAGCAAAATGAGTTAACCGTTGAAGTGTTTGGTTTCGTGAACGTACTTACGTGCAAGAAACTCGTCGAGCGAGCCATGGCTAAGCAGTACGCAATACGTAAGCTATTACAATTTTTGAGACACATGCTTCACCAACTATCCGGCCGAGCTCTCGACCTTCTGAATTCTTATTTGAGTAACCGAGTTCAGAGGGTTGATATCAGTGGTAATACATCGTCAGGGTCGACAGTCTGTATGGGCGTCCCACAAGGCTCCATTCTCGGACCATTTTTGTTTTTGGTTTACATAAATGACTTGCCAAACCTTGTAAACGATATACATGAAATAGTATTGTTTGCTGACGATACCTCTGTAATGTTTAAAGTAAATAGACTAAAATTAAATTATGACGACGTGAACAATGCTATTTCTCAAATAGTAGAATGGTTTACGGCAAATAATTTGTTACTGAATGAGAAAAAAACTAAATGTGTAAAATTTGTACTGCCTAATGTCAGGGAGGTGCCCACAAATATAATGATAAAAAATGTCACTCTAGACCTTGTTGAGTCCACTGTATTTTTGGGCATTACTTTGGACGCCAAATTACAATGGGGTCCTCATATCCATAAATTGGCGAAGAAGCTCAGCTCTGCAGCGTATGCAGTCAAAAAAATTAGACAAATATCGGACGTAAATACTGCTAGATTAGTATATTTTAGTTATTTCCATAGCCTGATGTCTTACGGTATCTTGCTGTGGGGAAATGCCGCGGATATCAATACAATCTTTGTTTTACAAAAACGAGCCGTTCGCGCAATTTATCAATTGAGACCTGCAGTGTCACTTAGAGACAGATTTAAAGAGTATAATATTCTAACCTTTTCGTCACAGTACATTTTTGAAAATCTAATATATGTCAAAAAAAATATAGCATCATTTAGGAAAAATAGTGATAAACATGATGTCAATACAAGAAATAAAGATAAACTTGCAGGTCACATAAGTCGCCTCCACAAGGTCAGTAATTCATTCAAAGGGTTATGTATACGCTTTTTCAATAAAGTTCCTGTTGATATACAAAATCTTCCTTTCAATAAATTTAAAGATACTATAAAACAGAAACTTATTAAGAAAGCATATTATAAAATATCAGATTATTTAGATGATAAACAATCATGGACATAACCAGCCCGTTCACATAACCAGGCTATTTCACAATTAATAATGAAATATTATAATATAAAATAATAATTTTGTAATATAAAAACCTTTTTTTAAAAGAGCGACCTCTCGAGTTTCTTGCTTGTTCTTCTCAGGGGAAAATTGCCTTTTGAACAAGCAGTAGCTTTAAAAATGTAAAATCTGACTATTTTAAGTGTACCCTGTGTACCTACAAAATAAAGCATTTTTTGATTTTGATTTTGATCCCAGCCCACTTATTGTCTATCTTCAATGGTAATTAATTGATTTACTGCAGTTCTAAAAATTTATTTAACCAATTCAATTTAAATATGTTTGGACACACAGCGCCATCTAGTTTCACAAAAGCAGTGTCTACGCCAATCTGCTAGCATCGAAAGGGAACACTAGTTTAACGTTTTGTTAACTTTACTGCACCACATATACATACCTACACTCCATTCATATATACACTCACACATGCATTTTAACTAATCCCACATACGTTACACCGTTCGTCATATCCCACCTCCACATCATCAACTGTCACTAACACTACAGAATATACTGCCTACTGCCACCAATGCACATCAAGTTTATGTATAATACTCAATAAACTATAGTAAATTTTATTACCATAGTTTATCTTCTTGTTCCATCGTGAACAAGCAGTTAGGCTTGGTTTATGGATACTAGATGGTTGATAAACTAGACGAAAAAGGTTTGGTAAACGTAGATACATACAAATGTTAACTTCTAAAATTTAGATTCCGCATTCATCACACAAACATATGCCCTTTGTAGGAAGGAGTCGAACACAAATTTAGACATATCAGTCAAGGTCTCTATTAATCCTACACAATACAGGTCGTTTAAATTATCTACAATCGTTAACAATTACATTGTAACTATAATTATACTATTAAAATAACATTACCTTAACCTAAGTACAGCTGTATGTTAGTAACCGTTCATTAAATTCATTCTAAAGTACCCACTACTGTTGCAGTATACACATATGAAAATTGTGCTATCTACAAAAAAAAAACAAAAAATACACAGGCACTAAAACACTATATCATGGTTTCTTCATATCTAAGGTAGGTAAAAAACGGTTATTTTTGCTCTTATGTTAATGTTCGCTATGGGGCAGGCGCATTTATGTGCATGTGAGTGTTCTATGTCCAACCCGTCTCTTCCCGTATGTGTTGTAAAATGCGACGTATGGGACTATATACCAAAAAACTATTCCATAGGTTTTCACATTTCAACGGCGATTTGTAAGCATTTTGTATAATACGAAAAACAAACCGATCCACAGATCCGATTTCAAGCATTTTACTTTTAATCATCTCTGACCACCTCGAGATCTAGGGATCCAGTCAACCATAAAAATAAATTGCGACTACGACTCAATATCTAATTCCACTTTGTTTTACTCTACATTTCAGAGAACCAGAACGAAATATTATGCTATTCTAGCGAAGACCACTATATAACAAAAGTAAGTTATTATTTATTACTACACGTGACGCTACACAGATAGCGCTTCGAGTGACTCACTTATTCATTATCATCATCATATCAGACACAAGATGTTGAATGCTGAACAAATGATTGATTTCCAGAGCAACCAGTTGGAAGCGGCTTCAACCCTGCGACTCCTCCGTGGCTCAATGTAAACAACATTGGGTTTACGATTCAGTGGTCGCGGGTTCGATCCCCAGCGGGGTGCATCTTTAAGTACTCGGTTTGGTTGGTGGTAGGGCATTTTAAATGTCTGCCTGGCTAGCTACTACCATCTTATCTAAATCTGCCGCCAAGCAGCTAATGTTAATAGCATTGTTGTGTTCCGGTATCAGACTTATCATAGATAAGATAGCCAGTCCCCCATATGTGTTGGGGTTTCCGGGTCAGTAGGTTGCCTTCCTCCATTTCCTTCGACCTCATCTTCACTTAACATCAGGTGTGATTGAAGTCAAGTACCAACCCGTTGTTCATAAAAAATAGACTTCTCGTTACCTTCATTAACTCGTCTGTTCACATTATATTCGAGCTACTCGCCCTGCCCACTGCAACTTCAACTTAATAATCCGCTGTATCAGTGAATTTGGTTCTTCCACCCACGTTTTCATTCCTGATTCGATTTCGAAGTGAAACACAGAGTTCTTTGTGCCACACCAAATAAAATTAGGGTTACGTTTTGCAGTGATTTTAAGTTTTCTCGAGTTAATGTAATCCACGACGAGAGTATTGGAATAAATATAGCCAAAAGAACAGGAAAACATCAGTCATTGACAAAAAGGCTAAATTGTTTAGGGGTTTTGTTGAGTATTAAACTCAACAACTCTTAGGAAATTGAAAGACAGCTTTGATTTAACAACGAAAAGCAGCAATTCACTCATTTTCAATATGTGATTTAGAAAAGAAAATCTACTCTCTAACTTCTAGCAAATCGTTAGATATACAAATGATTTTGATGCAAATGTTGTCTTACGTTGAAATAAATGCTTGAAGTTTAAAGTTGCTCGCACAGCACCTGGTGGGATAAAGAGATAGATTTCCTCCTCATTAGGCACACTATATTATCATTTCATTATTTGAAATCTAATTCTGGAAACTTATTGTATTTATAGGAAGACTCAGGAGCTCCTGCATTGCAACAAGGTCAATTAGTAGCAGTCACTGTGGGAGGCGTAGAAACGGACGGTGATCACATTGCTGTAGGGATGAAAATGAGCTGCTTCTGCCCTTGGATCGCTGAAAACTTGCCGTAAGTATTTCTAGCATAAAAGCGTCAGCTTGTCAATATGTGACACTTGTGATTATTTCAAAAGACTTAAAGTTAATTTGAACCTTATAGACATCGTGAATGTCGTGTCGTACCAAGAGGTTAAAACGAGGACGGAAAGTAGACGAAAGAGACGTGGTCATTACTCCACCGACAAGAGCATAGCTCTTAAATTGAAGAAGAAGACATCTTACTGCGGGCCACAGATTTTCTTTCATGGAAAGAGGAGAGCAGGCAATTCTCTGGTAGGAATCCCTGCTCAAGCTGACAGTATTCTTACGAAGTTTTCCTTGACAGTAAATTGAAAAGTAATGCTGTATATGAAATTAGTATAATAGTAATAATTAAGAGACTGTCGCTTGGTGATTGGGTCAAGGTCTAGATAAAGAAGGCAGCAATTCTGGATACATACATAAAGTCACGACTTTTTTCCTGGATACGGTCCGTATTACAAAGAGGTTCATTTCGTTGGACCCTTAGCCACTTATTTCAAAAAATCCCAAATATTTATTTTCTTACAAGTATAACAATCTTGTACACAATCGTGAGAGTAACCTGTTAAGCTTTTAAAAACTTGTGTTAAGATACTCTGTAGTATCCTATCACAAGTTCTACTTACTTACCTAATTATATATTTTTTATGCACAAAATTTTATAAAGAAAATGTAATAACTAAATGAAGAGCAATGAAGAGAATTATTTCTTTCGTGATACGTGCTGCAGAGCTACCTACAGATAGTGACAGATATTTTTATTATTAAGGACAAATGGTTGACCAACAAACGACACCATTTTTATTATTTATATTATTACTGATTTGTGTCTACACTACGAAACAAGGTACAAATTTTACCAATAGATTTAGGTACCTCATACAGTTGTAGATGATCGAAGACCTTATATACTACGATTATTCCTTTCGCTATCTTGGACATTCAAAACAATAAATATATTATGTCTATGGACTGGCCTACAAAAAAACTGTTCATTATTCTACATTAGTAGTTACAACGTAGTGACACTAAAACCGGAATGCTCAAACTCTTATATGTTTAAAGTTAAGAATTGTTTATATACTCATACCATACAGAGAGACGATAAAAATAACTGGTGGTTTGTGGAAGGCATAAATATTGTAACAGCATTAACTTTTGACAATTTGGCGTTAATCTGATTTGATTCATCACATAAACTTTATTCGGCCATGCTTTGCATCATACGTAATAGCTTAAAATATTTACATTGATGGATTTAATTCAATACGCTTTTCGTTTTATTATTCAATAACCAATCTCGTTCATTTCAGAATATTTCATCTCATCATACCATAGGAGTTATTAGTGAATGCTTCAATCATATTTATTACCGAAAATGTATATTTAAAGTTTTATGACGAAGTTTGTGAAATATTATTTGTTCACGACTTTAGTTCCATTAACAAATTGTAAAAAAGTATATTCAAACCATAATAAACTTGCATCGAATTCCATTATATTATATCCAGTGGTCAAACGCGTATTCATATAAAAAAGTCCCATCGAAATCGCTTCAGATGTTTCCGAGTTTAGCCGGGACGACAACATAGGAGAATATTTTGTGTTTTTACACGATTGCCCCTGGAAGAAGGGTAATGTTTTTCTGTTGTACCCATGTATGTATGTATAGATAGATTCCCAAGTCATCCTGCACGACTTGACGGATTTGCATGGAGTTGTTAGATTCATCGGAATACTCAGTGTCAGAAACGTTTTATTGTAAAAAATTTAACAAAGAAACCACAAGATTTGCGAATTGTTTTTTAATACCTTTTACTATGCAGTCACGTTTTTAGTTTTAAATACTAGTTTTAAATATATAACGTTACTGCTAGACTGGTCATAGTCACACATATTACAAAGCGGTATTTTAAAAATTAACTCGGCTCACAAAATACAATATCAACAACTATTTAAGTTCGCAGTCAACTTTTCAATTTCACTCTATTGCGGTTGAGCGGTCGCATTTCCGATCACATTTTCATCCCCTCGACGTTGGATATCATATTGGGTACCAACCATAGTACGGACACAGCTTCCGTGGACATGACGCTGTCAACTACATACTATATATGTCAAGCACGACCATAGCTTCCTACCGTGTTTCGTGCGATTTGACATCCTCGAGTTAGCGTAATATTTGCTATATTAACCATAGTTAATCTATGAATTATAACTTAATCTATGATTTTCAGAGATGGCGGTGAGGAGCTGAAGTGTTGCAAGAACTGTTGCGATACTAAACACTTTGAAAATGAAGAATCCAACAAGAATGGTAAACCAGGATTCAGATATAGAAAACAAAGAGCAAAGAAGTTCTATAGTTAAGTACTTAAAATACCTAATTAGTTCTAACTGCTAGATACAAACAAAAAAACCGTCAGTAGTAAAGTGGTTTGCTATAATATTTTGATGGTCAAGGACAATACTCTCCTTTGGTACAGTCTGCAACATTATTGTGCCAACAAGCAACAACAAATTTTGTAAAGCAACGCTTATATTCACCACTGAATTTCTATAAGCTGTAGCTGTATGTGCAGGTAAAGTAGCTCCTCAGAGGAAAATACGTACAATGATTTAAAAATAAATAAATTATAAGACACATTATTAAGGCCATTGCGTGCCGTAACGTTAAATTAATGCTTTCGTACTTGTTTTTCACTTGTTTTGTAGCTTCAGCAAAATTTCAAGATTGAACCCTATAGGTTTTGATTTTTTTTTTAAATTTTATTTATATGAGAGGGCGGCAAACGAGCATTCGGGTCACCTGATGGAAAGTAATCACCGCCGCCCATGGACACCCGCAACACCAAAAGGGTCACAGATGCGTTGCCTGCCTTTGAGGAATACCGCTGCCGGAAGCCCGTTCCACAGGGTGGTCGTACGTGGTAAGAAATTTCTTGAGAAACGTACAGTGGTAGACTTCCACTCAGGTGATGTGGATGGAAATTTAATTTAATAGGTTTTGATGATGTAGATTGGCTATTAGTATTAAAAAAATTGCTCTGAAAGACTACATCTTATTGCGTTTTTATCGCAGATCTTAGTTGGTATTCGATATTAATTTCAACTTTCAGAATACTCTGAAACTGTTTTCACTACTACTGTTTCATCGAAAGCCTTGTGGCATAATTGCAAACTGTTTAGTAAAAAAATTTATTCACGGAGAGCGGAATAAGAACTCCGTAGTTTATTCAATTCAAACATGATGTTTCGTGAATCTTATTGGCACCTATGTGGCTACAGACCATTAACTTCATGCGCCATACTCCTGGCACACGAGGTGGGGTTGTGAGGAATGATCTTCGTCGTTCACTGCCCCTTTTCACAAAGACATCTAATTACCTTCGATGTTTTTGAAGAACTATTTATTAGACTTGTATATTTCGGTGACACTATTATGCACAGTTTTATGGAACATAAATTATAATCATAGGCAAAGCAGTATCTGCGTATGAGAAATGACGATACCAGAAATAAGTGACGCCAGAATGCTAACTTAAAATATTGAATATGTCTTAAACTACAATGCACATTTTTTTACCGTTGGACATTATTTGGCACTATTTTAGCAAATGCTTTTAACATTATCAATAGCTGAATTCCACTTTGAGTATTTTAGCATCACGTGGGACCTCCTTGTTATATTCATATAAAACGGATACGCTCTATATTTCAGTAACAGTATAGATCTGCCGCGAATAATGCACATTGCTTTATAATCGACTTTAGCTCATAAAGTATAATTATTTACAGATTCCAAGCAAACGGTGAGAGTTATTATGAAGAAAGTGATGGAGAAGAAGCCCCACCTTTCAAGATGGAACCGCCAGTTTAGATGGGTGACTGTATTTATATTTATTGTAATATCGTCACTGTCAGTGCTGTAAATAAGATTCAAATCTGCCTCGAAGCATCAGTAACAATTGTTGCTTCGAATGTGGTGTGAGTGATGAAAGAGTGTTAGTGAATTTTAAATAAATGAAGTGTTATTTCTCTAACGTGACCTCTTTCTTTATTTGATCTCAAAGTTTAATGATATTTATTTAACGAACAGAAAATATTTGGAATCATTGTTACGAACGTAATGACCTGTAGGTATATTATAAAGTACCTAAGGCTAGGTTTCCACCAGATAACCTAATAGACTGACGTTAATATGAAGAAAATTGGTTAAATATCAACCAAGTCATGTAGTCAAAATAACTGCTAAACCAGTAAGTAATGGACAGTGGCGTCATTATTAATTAAGAATGTTATCCAAACAAGCAGCAAATAGAATAAGTATCCGTCGAAGGAACGTTTAGGAGTTCAATAAAGTAGCGAATAAAACAGGTAAGTACGGAATGGATTAATGAGTACCCTTGCATAAAAGGGAATTATGCACTCGCTATAATAGCGCAAAGGAACTAAGGCGTTGTATACATATATGAGCTGGGCATCACGCCTCCGTTCAAGTCCACTTAGACAGTCATTGCATTGGCGCGGCGTTCCCAAAAATTTCTGCGATCTCGACTACCCATGACATCTACCACCCAGAGATTAAGATCAAAACTTTCGGCCTCATAACCAAAGTGACGACCAAAGCGCCCCAAGCAGGCAAGTTGTCAGTCGCAAATATTTTGAGAACTTCGCACACTTCTTCTTATAAATATATTGAGACTTGGCCATCGCCTGAAAAGACGTGTAAATTCAATCGCCTGAAAACACATGTAAATTCAATTATTTAGTGCGATGGCCAAGTCTCGATATATTTATATAAAACATTAAAGAATTTTAATATTGATATGCGTCACTATAAGATGCTGTTAATTATTACGTAACAACTTAATGCTTCGAGTACGGAGATTCCAGACACAATTGATTTTCAATTGTTATGGACCACGATCGTAGTCTTAGAGACTGGACGTATTAAGACAGAAAGTCGCTTAAGTAGAGACTGAATAAATTAACAACCGACTTGGTATTACATGGATCTCACAACTTTTTACCGCAGAACAATTGAGATGCGAGACTTGGTTTTTTTGACAAGTATTGTTTTTGATGGGATTGTATTGACATACAAGATCTGAATTGTATTCACCATTATAAATAATCAATTGGGGTCCTTGTCTTTCATTCCTACGTTGATTATTGTCTTTTTTATACAAAGATATTTTTAAAAACTTAGTGAAAACACATATTTGATTAGGACTGTACCTACCCACAAGCTACGGCTAACATTGCACGTATATTGCTTGTCATACCTTATCATAAAAAATTCAACTGAGTATTTTAAAATTAGATATTTGAAATGATTCATTTATCCTAGCATTTGGCCTCCATTGAACAAGGGCTAGCTTGGGGATTAATTTTTGCATTTCTACAGTCGAATCTATAACTTTTGTATGGAAAGTCGAAATTTTTTCTGTAAATACACGATATTACGGTAGTTGCAGTCTGTTCCGGAACACCGCAGTGGCATGTCGGAAAGTCTATGAGCACCCTAAACCCATGGAAGTAGTGTGGAGGAAGTTCTGAATAAAGTTACCCGTCGGAATCTAGCGGCTTAGCCCACTCCGCCAGCCATTATGCCAAACGCGTTAGTGCTTGACCCCAATCACACTTGATGTTAAGTGAAGAGGTTGAAGGTGGCAATGCGGTCATCAGGAACTCTTCTTATATGGGGCACTGGCTATCTTATCTCAAACAGCTGGACACAATACTATGGAGCGTCTTCTATGCTGCCCTGCGTGTCCCGACACTTGTATGCTAGAGGACCTCTACGATGCCACAGACAATGCTGTACGCTTGCCCATATTCTAGTCTTCAAGAATTTGATGTTTTTGCCATCGACTCGCTAAGAAGAACAATGCTATCAACATTGCTGTTTGTTGGTTGTCCTAGATAATATTGCTAGCCAGGCAAACCTTTAAAAGTGTCATACCACCAATTAAACCGAGTAGTAAACATGGAACCCGCTGGGAATCGAACCTGCATGGGGGCCAATCGCGCTATTTTACAATGGTTTCACCGTTCTTTTTTTTTATGCACAACGGGTTGGTACTTGACCTCAATCACACCTGATGTTAAGTGATGATGAGGTAGAAGGTGGAAGCGTACTGACCCGGGAACCCCAACATATTTGGGGGACTGCCTATCTTATCTCTGACAACCGGGACACAACAATGCCATTGACATTGTTGCTTGGCGGCAGATTTAGATAAGATGGTGGTAGCTGGCCAGACCAGTTCGAACTGAACGTTCTTGGCTTTGGTTTAGCTTTAGTTTAGCTGAAGTAAAAAATGGTATCGCGCTATTTTTTGTGAACGATTATATAGTTGACGCAACCAAAATAAAACCAAACCCAAAATGTGTAGAGCTAACCACGAGTTTAGAAAAAAACTAGGTTAATTTCCGTTTACATGATTAGCGCGACACGAAATGTGCTTAACGTAACGTTTTTAGGCATGGTTTAGCTTTGGTAATAACGTTCAAACATAGCGCGATCGGCCCCCTTTTGAAAACTTTATGTTAAACAGGCGGCGATTTCAACCTGATGTCAGAGGGATGTCGGATCTTAAAGTCGGACCATCGTGGTTTCCACGATAGAAATCGCTCGCGTGGATTTCGATCCAAATTTTTCTTGTTTGCTATCAGGTACCTCAGACAGGTCTTCTTTAAGTGCACACTCCATATCTATCCTAAATATCTTAATCCGATTTGGCTGCTCAGCAGCGAGTAAAAAACGCTTATCTTAATATTTTAAAGGAAAGTTTCTTGCTAAAACGGGGGAATTAATCAAAATTTAATTTTTTGTAATCGTCCTACAGAAACTTCTTGCCGTGAAAGTTAATAAATGTTTGATGAGTAAATTATAAGTCCACCTCTGTACGTGACCTATTGTTTGTACTCAGTTATATGAATTTTTCTGGGAAAAAAAAGAACATGTAATTAATAAAGCTTTACATAATTTTCAATTTCAAATTTTTTATTTGGAAAACTTACAGTATATTATAAAACACTATGTAAACTAGCTATAGATAGATCATAAACCAAATTGTTTCCTCAGATAAGTAGGTAACATATTTAGTATGAATGGTGTATACAGAGAAGGGAAAAGAAATTAAATATTTCTAAATATATGTAGTAATAAAGCCTGTATGGCCGACAGAGGAGGTAGTTAAATTTAAACGCTCGTGCAGATGAAGTAAAAATAATTGCAAATATCAAATCAGCAACAAAAAAATCCACTTAGTGTAAATTTAAACAAGTAATAGATGGGGTTTCAATTACTTGTGGATACAGTAACTATACGCGTAGGGAGCGGAGTAGAATTTTTTTATTTGGGAAACTTACAGTATATTATAAATCACTATGTAAACTAGCTATAGATAGATCATAGACCAAATTGTTTCCACAGATAAGTAGATAACATATTTAGTATGAATACAGAGAAGGGAAATAGGGAATATACAGAGAAGGGAAAGGAAATTAGATATTTCTGAACATTTTTTTTTTTTTTTTTTTTTTTAATTGGAATGGGATCGCTCTTGACCTTAATCTGGACTAATGTCGAGATAAGGTCTACGATGGAACGAGCTTTCCCAGAAGATGCCTATTTAACCTGACTTTAAAGAGCTGCGGGTTATATGCGATTGGAAACACAGACGGAGGCCATGCGTTCCACTCCTTAGCCGTGCGCGCATGAGAAACGAAGACCTAAAACGCTTGGTCCTTATAAATGTAGTAATAAAGCCTATATGACCGACAGAGGAGGTAGTTAAATTTAAACGCTCGTACAGATAAAGTAAAAAAAATTGCAAATATCAAATCAGCAACAAAAAATTCCACTTAGTGTATATTTAAAGAAGTAATAGATGGGGTTTCAATTACTTGTGGATACAGTAATTATACGCGTAGGGAGCGGAGTGGAATGAACTAATTTGTAAAATGTATAGTTGTGTTATTGTCAGAAACAAATCAAATTAAAAGCTGTCGACATGCTTTGTGAATCTCTTAACTCTGTTAAGCTCCTGTCTTTTTCGTTAGTTTTACAATTTATGCTTATATATTAATTTAATAAGTTGTCACCTTTTACAGTTGTGATACATACATCTATACTATACTATCTATCTATCCTTTTTTGACTACAAGTACACAAAAAAGACTACATGACCTCCTTCGCTAATAACCTTTATTCCAAATGGTTGGTCAGAAATATCCTAAACGTTAGCGTTTGGTTGGAAATGCTTGAAACAACATCCACGGTTCGCATTTCGAAATATAATAGAAATGCACACGTGTCAGGGGGTGAGCCTATATATCGCCGTCAAAACGTGAAAATTAATAGAAGTTTTTTGGTGGAAAGTATAGAACCTGTTGTTAAGTGAAGATGAGGCCGAAGGTGGAAGCGTACTGATCCGGAAACCCCAACATATTTGGGGGACTGGCTATCTCTGACAACCGGAAGACAACAATGCTATTAAAATTGCTGCTTGGCCGCCGATTTAGATAAGATGGTGGAAGCTAGCGTGGTAGATGCCAGGCGGACATTGTTTTTTTTTATAGTTAACTGGTTACGCGTTTGACCACAATCTCACCTGATGGAAATTGACGATGTGGCCGAAGATGAAGCATGCGATCTCAGTAGATGCCTATTCACCCTGCTCTTGAAGATCCCAAGGTTGTAGGATTCAGGAAAGACTGACGCCGGAAGGAAATTCCATGCCTTGACTGTTCGCATTATGAATGAAGAGTCGAACTGCTTAGTGCGAATGTTCGGTATGTTTTAACTTTATTATATTATATTAACTTTTGTTTTCATTTGTTTCTGACAATAAATAAGTTCTATATAAAAAATACTCCACCATGATTATCACACTGTCATATTATTCTTGTCTAACCTTCTTATTCATAAACATTTACAAACGCTTTATAAGCATATTTTAGTTAAAGTATGTTTTGTATCTGTCGTTCATAAGGAAATGTCGTAATGAAAGAAAGTGACAAAACATACTTTAACTGAAACAGGCTTATATTTGTAAATGTTTATGAATAAGACGGTAATCGTGTATGTAAAATTTCATATCCATGCCAACCGTGGAGGAGATCCCTCTTGGGGAGATAAACCTGGGTGCAGCATCAAGTCATCGCGAAAATCATGTTTATCTATCAAAACAAACCGTGTAACCAAAGTACAGTATCCGTACTATTAACCATTAGGGAGTTCTCCTCGTGAGGAGATGACGTTGGCTGCAGCATCAGTTCATGTCTATCATATAAATTAGACAACCGATTGGTGTAGTGGATAGTAACCCTTTCGGCGAAACCAACGTTTGCGGGTTCAAATCCCGCGAGGGGTAAAGGGTTGTGTGATGAATACGAACATTTATTCCCGAGTCATGGATGTAATTAGACCAGATTAACGTACTGATTCCACGCAATCCGAAGACATTTAGCCGCCTCCGTGGCTCAATGTAGAACAACATTGGGTTTACGATTCGGAGGTCGCGAGTTCGAACCCCCGCGAGGTAAATGTTTAAGTACTCGGTTTGGTTGGTGGCAAGGCATTTTAAATGTCCGCCTGGCTAGCTACCACCATCTTATCTAAATCTGCCGCTAAGCAGCAATGTTAATAGCATTGTTGTGTTCCGGTTGTAAGAGATAAGATAGCCAGCCCCCTAAATGTGTTGGGGTTTCCGCGTCAGTACGCTTCCACCTTCGACATTATCTTCACTTAACATCAGGTGTGATTTAGGTCAAGTGCGAACCCGTCGTGCATGAAAAACAAAATATGTATGTATGTTTATCCGTTATCTAGTACCTATTGCACAAGCTTTGCTTACTTTGGGACAAGATGATTGGTGTAAGTGAACGAAATATTAAAAAAACTAATTGTACTAAACGTGTATGCACAATTTCAGCTCCTAGGTCAACAGGAAATGGTTCTAATTTTACTTGCAAATTTTTAAACGGGCAACTTACATACGAACATTGGAAGTTAAATAAAAGCTTGTAAAAATGGAACTCCAATTTTTATAACCGGAGGTGTATTGCATGCCGTACCAATAAGTTTTATTAGAGTGCCAAGCTATGAGAGAGTATTCAAAATTTAATTTCATAAGACATAAAATGATTAGGTACTTCAAAAGGATCGAAACTAAAATTCGTTAATTATTCGAAGAAAAGACTGTCTAAGAAACTCAGGGATTTCTCTTTCACTATCACTGCCAAGATCTTGCGCCGATGAAAAAACGATACCACATTTCCCGGCCAAATGTGTGGTCTACATGATTATTCCCTTAGAATTTGATAGTTTTACATTCACTGAAGCCGTTTCAGTCCGGTATCCAGTTGAGAAACTTATCAGATTATTACAGTAGAACACATTAAGTTAGTACACGCCCCTAATGCCAAACATAAGCGGATTTCGGATAATACACGTGCGGTCGTGATTATCACAATAGATTACTACTACAAGCTTTCCCCCGGTACTGCTCGCGTGAGATTTCTTTATAGCAAAATAATCTTCGTTAGTTACCCGTAGGAAACATTTTACTGGAATGAAAAAGTATTCTCCATTTTAACAGGATGTTTTCTAGTTATGTGCAAAGTTTCAGTTAAATACAGTGTGTGTGTATTCAGCCTGTCTGGACGTAACTCAATAATGCGTGATGGATTTGAGTGCGGAAGATTAAACGAGGGGACAGGGTCTTAAGTAGATGTTTGATTAAAGTCGGCTAAGCCGTGTTGATGATATTTAGCTGTTAATACAGATTTTGGTGTATTCATCATCATCAGCCCGTAAACATCCCACTGCAGGAATATAGACCTTACCTCGTATATGAGGGAGTGTGGGCCATAGTCCACCACGCTGGCTCAATGCGGATTGGGGACTTCACATGCCTTAGAATTTTTATTTCTCAGACATGCAGGTTTCCTCACGATGTTTTCCTACACCGTTTTAAGAGCAGTCGGATAAATCCACATAAGTAATTAAATTAAATTTAAAAACTCAATGGTACATGGCCTGCCTGGGAATCGAACCCGGAATTCCCAAATTGAGAGACCGCGTCTTAACCGCTGAGCCACCGACGCTCTTTTTTAGGTATTTTAGATTAAATTCGGGTATAGATTCTTAACCATGTTTGATGGAAATCGCTTAAGCCGTTCGAAGATATTTAATATAGTTTGTTTAATCGGGAGTTTTTAAATTTTCAAATAGTTCTGTAACATTAGTTGGAAATTATGTTTGAAGTACGACTGGTGTCTATTCGATTGGCACACGACTAAAGTAATTTTAGGCTAATCAATCCTTTCTTGACCGTAGTCAAGTAATTTTGTGTGCTCGTAAGCACACAAAATACTTTCGAAGTCGGCGTTACTGTCAGTAAATCAATCAACATTATAATCACTGTTACACTTGGCATTTTAAAAATGTTGGCATGGCAATTACAAAGTATTTTTTCATAAACTAGAAATAATAATAATTTCGGCAGTGAACGTAAAAAATTATATTTTCGTTGTTTGACGACCTGTTTCGTGTAGTGGTTAGAAACTCTGACTGCTATACCAAAAGGTCGCGGGTTCGAATCGTCTCGTGACGCAATTTGACGACCGATTGGTGTAGTGGATACTGACCCTGTCAACGAAACCAACGGTTGCGGGTTCGAAACCTGCGAGGGGTGAACAATTATGTGATGAATACGAACATTTATTCCCGAGTCATGGATGTTTATATAAATATTTATGTATATTTAAGTCTTGCTTAGTTTGGGACTAGATGATTGGTGTAGGTGTCCGAAGTATTTATTTATATAACGTAGCGTGTGCTGAAACATTATGGGTAAATAGTTTTCATATAGCTATCTGAGTAAATGGTAAATCTGGGGGCACATATTATAAAGTACTTCTCCCATTCTTACTCCTGTATAAGTTAAGATCAACAGTGATACTTTACTTACTGAAGGTAAGGGTAAATATAGGGCACTATATGACTATGTATATTTGGATTTGTTGAAAAATCACTTGACTGAAAAAACGTTGCTAACCAAATAGCATATCGAAATAAAATTAATCGATTTTTTTTAGTTGTAATTCAAAAAAAAAGTATTCTTTTAATACAGGGTAATCCGCCGATATGTTATCGGCCGGAATATTTAATATTTATTATCGACTATCAAATTAATATTTTTTTTGGCCAAAAATTCCTTGATTTCAAGTTTTTAAAGATCCGATACATTTTGATTGAGCGTGTTAATAAATCATCATCGATAAAGTAGCACAAAAACTTTTAAAACAATCGAACCAATATTTTCAGATATGACAAAAATACCATCCTCATGAAGAAAGAGCGTTTTCCGTCTTTTCTTGGCTTATAAGTAATAATGGAATATAACTACGGAAATTATCCATAGCGCTTATTTCAAAACTACTTGTGGAAATGAAAACTATATGGCTCAATAACAGCAAATAAGTTGTCCGCCTCGGGGTATCTGCACAAGGGTGTTCGAACGCGGCTAAAGGGGCCGCCAGACGCAGACTCGTTAGAAAATATTCAAGAGCATGTGATGCTCGGGCAAAGGTTGTTTACTTTCAACCCGCAATGAAAGGATAGTACTAGTGGCTAGTAAAAGGGGCTTATATAAATGTTTCACTTTACAAAGTAAATATAATAACAATGTAAATTTAAACTCTATACTATTTTTCATGACCTTTTCGGTATTATATCATTCATCAAGGTCATCACATCAGCCACAGGACGTCCACTGCAGAACGTAGACCTTCCACATAGATTTTACGATCAACCCGGTTGGAAGCGGTCTCCATCCTACGACTTCCCGCGATCTTCATTATTTTCCCACCAGCCATCAGGTTGTCAGTTCTTCGAGCTGTGCCCTGCCCACTGACATTTCAATTTATTAATCCGCCATGCTGAAGGTACTATGTCTCGCGAAGCGAGTTGGACTGCGAATTATTATATCTCTGTCAAAAATTTTGGTTGTTACTTACATTATATTGAAGTGTCCTCTAACGGAATAAAAAAAAACATGATAAAAAAACTTTTGTAATTTTTCGGAACTTATCACAATTTGCTATATCAAAACCATAGTATAGAAACCAGTTTTTGATTTTTGAATGTTTTTGTAATTTCGGAACAGGTTTTTTTTAATGCACAACGGGTTGGCACTTGAACTTAATCACACCTGATGTTAAGTGACCCGGAACCCCAGATGGATGGATATTTGGGGGACTGGCTATCTTATTTCAACAGGAAAATAGTTTGTAATATAGTTTCTTGTATGCTACTTCTATTCATAAACAAATAAAATATATGAAATGAAAGCAGTGCTATGGGCGCAAGATATGATGTGAAAAAGACAGTACAGCCTGAACAATTGGGCGCGTAGCTCTAAGATACAAGCACTAGAAATTGGTGTAGTGGTTTTTTGCAGAGCAAAGTTAGCGGTGCATAAAGATTCTGCTATTGCGACTCCCTTCCTGTTGTACCAGTTAAGTTAAGCCTAAGAGGCAAGGGGTCAATTAATCCAGGGCTTCTGGGAAATCGTGGGTCGTGGTGTTGCCGCACACCAACCCTTCGTCACCAGCTGACTATAGGACAATGAGCGATGGGGTCGGCATGCAGACGCCTTATTATTATTCTCCTAATACATCGAAAGAATATAGTGAAGTATAATCAAGAGTAATCAATTATAAATCCACAGAGAGCGAAGTAGAAAACAAATAACTTCCAGTACCAATACAAACAAAGGTACATCTTAAAACACAAATCTAGTCTGCAAACTCACAAATAAAGTGGCTACCAGCACGTAAACTGCACTGTAAAGCATTAAGCGCAATAGTACATAAAGTACACGTTGCCGGCCATGCAGATAAGCTAGACACCCATTTGCTGAGAAAATATGCACTCAGAGTCTCTCAGGCCAGTGTTAGATAAACTGAATGGACTCGAATGCTGGGATTTGATTAATCTTTGAACACGTGACTTGGTTACATGAAGTTCTATAGTTAGTTATAGTTCTCGCAACGATACGAGCAGTACCTATAGGTACAGATACTAAGATATCGAAACACTCGTGGCGCAGTCAACCAGATCTATTCTTGAAAATGGAATGGATTATTACCTATGACAACAAATTTGCTACACTACTTGAATGGGTGACCAGTGTATTGGCATTTTCACACCAGTGTTTTCGTGCTTCAGAGGACACGTCTAGGCGACGGCTTGGAAAATACTGTCACCCATAATTTTGTCTACTGAAATAGGTTGTCAATGGTGATGTTATGTAAGGAACTCTTAGGCCAGGACTTCTACTCACATTGACAATCATTTTACTACCTCTACCGTGAAATTTGTAATTGTATTTTTTATATTATTTTCTTTTCGGTCATTCGAAGTGAAAAGTAGAGTGTTTTCCTCGAGACCAAAATAGATCCCAAACTTATTCTTGTTTCAAAATACCGCATTTTTTTTTCTTTACTAATGTTTGGCATACGTAATTATGTATTGCTCTATTTATATCGCCTTTATTTATATTAAAACAAATCAAGTCAAATCAAAATATTTTATTTCATAGGATTAAATTATCACTTGAAAACGTCACTATTAATATTACATTTAAATTTAAATTTACTGCTCATTCACAAAGCTGACTCCCCAGAGAAGGACGAGCAAGAAACTCTAGGGTTGTTCATTTAAACAGATTATGGGTTGCGATTTGATAATTATATGAATAATAAGACAGCTATGTCCATGCTTGCATATCATTCAACAGTGATTTTATAATAGCCTTTTGTTAATAATTTCTGTTTTATGATTGCTTTAAATTTATTTAAATGCAAATTTTTAATGTCTACTGGAACCTTATTATAAAAGTGTATACATTGCCCTTTGAAGGATTTACTAACTTTGTGAAGTCGGCTAACATAAACAGATAACTGGTTCTTATTCATTGTATTAACATTGTGCCTATCACTATTTTTAGCGAATAAGGTTATATTTTTTTTGCATATAACAAAATCTCATAAATGTATTGAGAAGCCATTGTTAAGTTATTAATTTCCTTAAACTTATCTCTAAGAGACACTCTAGGTCCTAATTTATAAATGGCACGAATAGCACGCTTCTGCAGAACAAAAATGATATGTATGTCAGCAGCGTTTCCCCACAACAATATGCCATATGACATCAAGCTGTGGAAATAGCTAAAGTAAACTAGTCTTGAGGTATGATGATTAGTCATAATTATTTATACAGGGCTATTCGTTTTTGGTTTAGCATGCTGCCTATTCATGTAAACATTACAATTATAGGCTGTGTATTACCATTAATCATGTGGTTAACTAGGATGCCGACTGAAATGTGGTACATTAAAAGTTCTAGGTACCGACATTATAGTCTATTATAAATTCTACACTATTCGGTAGGTAATTGTAACATTAAGCACAAATTTTCTTATGGTTTTTTTCCCAAAACTATGCTTACGTATTTTAGGTTTCTACATTATGGAGGTCAGGTATTTGGTGTGTTTTTATTTATTTAATTTATTGAAATAGTAATAACAAAACAATAAAGAAATATCCTTGCGCATACCCATAGTGTCATCTATTTCCACACAAAGCAATTAGCTTGTATTATGGACACCAGATTGTTGATAAACTATATGTATTATTTAGACAGTATTACATATCTTATATTATATACATTGTGCTACCTTTATTCACAGATATGTATTACAAATTAAGTAAATAGTGGTTAAAATCAAGTGAACAAAGTGAACTGGAAAGTAATATTAGTTTCAAGTAGTAATTTACAATTATATTTTCTTCCAATTTTTTAACACGTTTAATAGTTGTGTGTTTGTGTGTGTGTGTATTTTGCGAATTATTGTCTAAAAAAATATCAGATATAATAATATAATTCATAATAAGCTGCCGAAAAAGGTTGTCTCCGCCCAGTCAGTGAATTCGTTCAAGATGGATACATTTTTCAAAAACTAATGATGATTTAAATATTGACTGAATAACAACATAATGAACAATGTGAACTCTTCGAACACTGTGACATAGACATACCCACAGTAATGATGCTCGTCTATAATAATATAATAATAATA
Source organism: Oegoconia quadripuncta (assembly GCA_949316235.1). NCBI lineage: Eukaryota > Metazoa > Arthropoda > Insecta > Lepidoptera > Autostichidae > Oegoconia > Oegoconia quadripuncta. The sequence goes on from OX438754.1 coordinate 7,338,235, forward strand.
AATTATCAGTATTCAGTGCCACTATTGTTATAAAAGGAATGTTATCGAAATAAACACAAAACTACGCTGCAAAGGTCGTATTCTTACTTAACACTATTCTCTTATTCCCGATTCCGTGAAAAAGATTTCCTTTTCCAAGAAAGGTATCAGGGTTTGCGTTTTCATTTTAGTAAAAGAGTAATCGCCTTTCGTACGATGGATTTGTAATAACAAAGTGCAAAGCTGCTTGCTTGCTGACTCCGTTTGGACAATCGTCCGCCTAACACCGGGTATAGTATTGTGTGCATTTTAAATAACTATAGAATAGAAGATTCATTTATTTACCACCACAAACCATAAGTGCAATAATATAATATTATACAATGAGAAAGTTATCTCGTAAACGTATGTATGTTTATATCTATTGTTTGGTGCACAAACCTACTTGCTTTTATCCCGTTCTACTTTTTTCTCAAGATTGTCTGGTAGAAATCGCTTAATAGCAATAAGACCGCCTGGTTGTACAATTTTTTTTTTGAAGCTATATTTAAGAAGTGTATTGTAGAATTTTGGGCAATAAAGTGTACTTGATTGATTGATTGATTATCTTATAAAGTAGTACTTATATATTTGTGTGTCAATATATCTACAATAGATATGTATCTAAATATTAAGTAAGCACAAAAATTTATTAAGTAAAGTAAATAATAGATGTTTTATGGGTAGTTAATATGGCGAGTTGTGTTAATACTGAGTAGTAGTACTTATATACTCATTTGTGTGTCAATACACCTACAATATATAGATATGTATTTAAATATTAGTTAATAAGCACTACAGTTATATTAAGTAAAAAATTAATGTTTATGGGAATGGAGAGTTGTGTTAAAAAAGATTAGTTGTATTTATATATTAATTTGTGTGTCAATATACAATAGATATGTATATAAATATTAATGAAGTAAGCACTGAAATTATATTAAGTAAACAATAGATATTTTATGGATAGTTGATATGGAGAGTGTAACGTTGCGTCTAGCGCCGTTACGCTTTTACCTTTAATTTACAGATTATTACACATATTACACATAATTAGTATATTGAAATTTAAAATAACAACTACAAATCAACTTTATAATAAAATTTTCTACGGAACCCCCAAATTATTATTTTATTTAAAAAGAGTCTCATCACGCCATTGCGGAACGCTAATCTGTCCGGTTGCGATGACGTTTCTAAGACGATTTCTAATTAGAGTGGAGAGCCCCAAACGTCCTCTGTTTGACCGCGACCTTGCTACCGGAAGATCACTGGTTCGGTTGCCACCTGAACCCTCAACCAAGTTTTAAGCAAACTACGAAAGATCCCTTTAGGTGAGTTTCCATAATAATCTGGCTATTTTTAATGTAAGCTATTTCTGCTTTTGTGCCTGTCATGGTGTTCGTTATGGTTGCTGAGCCGTGAACACCATCAGTGGACGAGGATACTTGTAGGCACTATCTAATGCCTGCGTGTGCTCTACAGGATAAGGTCCTAAGTCCTAAGTGGCTACTTGTCGGCGTCGACATCCAGGTCTGCACCTGGGAGACCTTCGGGGTAGATCTACCCTCCCCCGAAAACCGCTCATCCAGCCTTGACCTCGTCGTCGTCCTATGAGAGGACTCGAGGGCTACGTCCACTGAAGCTCCAAGACCTTCAGGCTTCGTTGACTGGAAGAAATCCCTCTATAGGGTAAGTCCGCCGTAGTACTCAAATTCTGTATCAATGTAAAATTAATGAATTGCCTTCTTGTACAATAAAGCGTTTACAAACAAACAAAGTATATTTGAGATATTATAATATTGCCCCATTTAAGTGAAAAGGTATTAAGGTATTAGGTAAAGATTACGAGTAGAAAGAAAGGTTTTTGACCGCCTCCGTGGCTCAATGTAAACAACACAGGGTTTATGAATTAAAGGTTGCGGGTTTTATCTCCAGCGGGGTACATGTTTAGTACTCGGTTTTTTGTATGTGTATTTTAAACTACCACCATCTTATCTAAATCTGCCGCCAAGCACCAATGTTCCGATTGTCAGAGATAAAATAGCCAATCCCCCAAATAAGATTGGGGTTCCCGGTCCGTACGCTTTCACCTTCGGCTTCATCCTCCCTTATCATCAGGTGCAATTGAGGTCAAGTGCAAAAAAAAGTAAAGGGACAGGTTCTTAACCTTGTTTGATGGAAACCTGTTTCGAAGATGTTCAGCTTACACAGCTGGTTTGGTGTATCTGGATGATGTAACCGTTTGTTTTCTTTGGAGTTTTCTAAATTTTCATTTTATGTATAGTTAGTTATATTGTCATAGTCCATAGTCTTGATCACGATGCAATTACCCGGGACGTCTATAGGACAGAGTTTACCCGCGGTCAGCCCATTAGTCGGCGAGGATGTTTGCTCCCTCTAATGGCTCTGAAGTTGCAATATATCTGGCCCGGTTTTATTGCATGCCGAGATTATTTAAACGGCCGGAGGGAGGGTAATAATTTGAGAGAACGCCCCGGCTTCGCTTTAGACGTACACACTCTGTCTGCCGTAGCGTATACAACGTGGCTTTTGTAAAGAACACTTTTGGGAGTCTTTGTTGATTTTGTATAGCTTCCACTGTGTGGATGCCGGCAACGAATCTTAACGTCTCATGGGTGCAGTAAAAGACAAATAAAGGCTGCTTTCTTTTAAATGGGAATTGGTAACAATCGTTCATGAACATCTGGACACCGAAGGAATTGAAAATACGTAAACAACATTTCTGTAATACATACATATTGAGTTCTTGATAGAGATTATTTTAGGATTAGCAAATCGCTCGTCAAAAACTTTTTGAGAAGATTGCAATTAGTAGATTGATGTCAAATGTCTAAATCTGACATCGAATAAGTGTTTTGCACAAAGAAATAGATAAGAATCGATATCCTGGCAATATAGAATGCGATATATCATCGGGTAAATGGTATGGGATAGAATCGTGTCTTCCGTTGATATAAGATTATTTCACATAACATAATTATATTAATAATTAAGAGGGTTTATTCCGCATGGTATTACATATAAACTTTAAATTCCAGTTTTTGAAATGAATAAATCGATTCTAATGAAACTTTATACGCATAAAGCACATAGATCTAAGAAGTTAGTGGACAACATTTTTAAAAAAGAGTACGAGTAAGAGTATTGAAACTAAATTAGACCGATTTTAAGTTTTCCATACTAACAGAAAAAATGCAGTATACGCTTTTAAATTCGATATTTTGAAAATGTTTTCTAGTAACTTTTTAGTTCTGTGTATAGTTACTGCGCATATGTATAAAGTTTCATTAGAATCAGTTTATTCATTTAGAGAAATTTGGACTTCGAAGTTTGTATAGATTGACGTGTGAGATAAACCCTCTTAGCACCTATATTTTCCTGTAACTAATGTAATCCAAACACCCCAAATTTTTTTCATTTTCATTGTAATTCAATTTATTTCTACCAAAGGATTTCTGTTTGCCCTGGGAGACTTCATCAACAGCTTTACACGTCCCCACTGGTCGGGCACAGAATCCTCTCACTGGGAGAGGATATGGGCCATAATGCACCACGCGGGCCCAGTGCGTATTGGTGGGTTTGTGTCAGACTAGTTGCCACGTGATTGTATCTAATTGGCTTATCGACTGCCTCCAATTGAAAACAACCGGGACCGACTATTATAGACCGACAACCAAGGAAGAAGAAGAGAAAGAAAAATTCTTTATTGTACACAACTGACTGACCGCGCCAGACATTGCTTAACTCGCAAATCGAAAAAAGAATAGCGAATGCGATTGCGGCACGAGTGCTTCTGAGGGACTTACTTCTTTTGGTAGAAATAGATGGCATAAGCGGCCACCTCCACTGACAGTGTCATCATCAAACGAAACATATTATCTTTTTATTATTATCTTATTCATAGGTCTTTCCTATGAAATAGGAGTTTTTTTTCTTCGTTAATCATATGTACCAATTCCTGCGATTTTGAAAGCTATATCCAAATTTGTTTTTTATTTGGAAAATGGAATATTATTTCAAGGTTTGAGAAATATTTTTTAATTTCTGGGCTAAATCACATAATAAAAAAAATTGAACAGAGCTCTTTTCATATGCTTCCCCTAATCATTTCTTAGATTCGCTGAAACTTTTATAAAGCGGTTACTTTTATAAATTAACGCTACCTATACTTAACTTAATATTATCCGATAATAAACACAAAGTTTAGTTAAATTTGGATTTGCAGTTCCCAAAAAAATAATGTTTGTATGGAGAAAAAGTCTTAATTAAATTCTTCATACAAAACGCCAATTTCATAGGTAAGGACCTAATATTCTTTTATCAACGCGTTTCTTGGTTAAGCGGCAAAAAATCGAGTTTATAAAATATCTTTCCTAAGCTCATAGACATGGAAACTATTTTATGTGGTATTATCAACTTTTCCTCTTTAACAAAGCCTCAGAGTTAAAAAGTTTCGCCGTTTTCTCTAGATTACTGAATAACGTTTGTAGACTTACATTTGAAAACATGGATCAAGTATTTAATTAAACGTCAGAAACATTCACTGCTTTGACCTTAGGGAAGGGTTCGAGACAAATTTTGGAAAAGAAAAACAATTTATTTTTTTCTCTTTTATTGTTTTGAGGAAGACAACAAGGAAAAGTACCGAAGTAGGTAAAACGCCTATTTGTTGTATAAAAAGGTGACCTTTTCTTTTAATTCGAGTGTTTTAATGGTGTTCAAAATGTACCGGGTATGAAGAGAGAGTATACCTCTATTTTTAACAATTGCAACTAATGGGAATATTAAATTTATTTCAATTTAACCGCCTCAGTGGTGCAAAGTAAACAACATAGGGTTCACAAGTCGTAGAGGCCGCGAGTTATATTCTCATGTTTAGGCAGCTACAACCATCTTATCTAAGTCTGTTTGAGATAAGATAGCTAGTCCCCCAAATAATATTATGGATTGGATGTTTTAATTATTTGAAATTTTAATTTGACATTATTTAATTTGTTTTTATCTCAACCGGAACTCACAACTTAATTTTGGGGACTGGCTATATTATCCAAACAGACTAAGATAAGAATGTGATAGCTGGCTAGGCGGATATTTAAAAATGCACTACCCCTAACCAAACCGAGTAGGTACTAAATATAGGAATAAAAGTCGCGAGGAACATGGGAATATTTATGAATGTTAAATAAACACATTGTCCCAGATGTTACTGAACCAGAAGAGTGTCAACAGGTAAGTGCGTTTACATTCGATGTAAAAAGGAGCTGCTTACAAATGGAAATTTAAAATACGAAATCATTCGAACGTAGTCGGGTAAAAAAGTTTTCTCCATTACTATGATAGATAGGAAACGTAAAACTAATTTTATTTTACAAGAAAAGCAATTTCCGGGTCAGTACGATTCCACCTTCGGCCTCATCTTCACCTAACATCAGCTATGTGATTGAGGTCAAGTGCTAACCCGTTGTGCATAAAAAAATCGGGCGAAGAAATTGGAAACATCATATTATCAGTTTTGTTGTTTCATGTACATACTTTTCATGAACTTTGGGATAGTTGTAATATTTTGAAATATTTGTTGGACTCGATTAATTACGTTTAGCTAATATTATACACACAGACAGACTTTATGACCACCTACTAACTGAGTTTATACTCTAGCTAGAAAGTTAAGGCTGATAATCAGAGAGTTTAAATTTGAATTCACAAATGTCAAGTGGAAAATAGCCAGTTGGATTCAGCGATTGATCGATCAATCGCAAAGGCTTCGAAGCCTTGCAGGATCACACTACTAAGCACAGAGGGTAAGCCTCGTTATTCAATGAGGCAATGACGCTAGCATATATAATAGAATGACCCTTCCGGTCGCGTAAGACAGCATGACAGGCGCGTTGAATGTTTTGCGCGAGATATTTGTCCTGTTCATTTACTTGGATGAAATATACAACTATCCCATTCTCACTTCTACGTCGCGCACGATCAACAATGTCATGCTACGCAGGCTGGTATATCTCTTTTTTAATATTATTTTTAAATTTAATTAGTCATAAGATGATTTTAAGCTGATTAAGTTTTAATTTATTGTATAGATTGGTTTTCCTATTTTGCGCTTGATTTTGTCTCTGAATGTCAACCAGTTAAAGAGTCAAGGTGAGGTTAATCCCCCTGCATTATTGCACTCCACTTTAAAAGCTTTAGATCCACTCAAACGTACTATACTTTAATTACCGTGCCAGAACTTCAGCAAAACAATAGTCTCAAGTAGACTGGTTTTACGTTTTTTATACCTTGATAACAAACATAGGACGACCTCCTTAACGCCACAGACAACACAGTGCTGTTAGAGTGGCTAAGTTTTGGTCCAATAAAATTTGAAACTTGCCTCGACACGAAAAGAAGAAGAACATAGGACGGTGTTTATCGAGCTATGTATATTGGCCAGTTTGAGGCACAAGAAGGCACTGTCTATTGGTAGACTAGGTTAGAATCTGAACTATGCTATGCTTGCAACTGCATGCTGAAATGCTTATCAAGCAGATTGCAACACCTGAGTAGTAATTGTTGCTAACGAGAATGGTTCTGTAATCCACTGTGTCTGGCACAGATTATAGTATATTACTATTGTTATAAGGTTACGTAGAGAGGTAGCCAGGGACCTGAAGAGCGTAATTCTGAAATGGTCCACTCGGGCAAAGCCGTGGGTCGAAAGCTATACTACATTGGTAAATAAGAGAAGGTACTGCTATTGTTTATAGGAAGTTAATTGAAGTACAGAAATTTACAAGTTACAACTAGTTCCTCCTCCGCCTCCGTGGCTCAATGTAAACAACATTGGGCTTACGATTCCGAGGTCGCGGGTTCGATCCCCGGCGGGGTACATGTTTAAGTACTCGGTTTGGTTGGTGGTAGGGCATTTTAAATGTCCGCCTGACTAGCTACCACTATCTTATCTAAGTCTGCCGCCAAGCAGAAATGTTAATAGCAGTGTTGTGTTCCGGTTGTCAGAGATAAGATAGCCAGTCCCCCAAATGTGTTGGGGTTTCCGGGTCGGTACACTTCCACCTTCGACCTCATCTTCACTTAATATCAGGTGTGATTGAGGCCAAGTACCAACCCGTTGTGCATAAAAAAAAAACAAAGTTATCAAAAATGTTACAGTTTTTCCTTATAAATGCAAAGAAACGTCCGAAATAAATTTTTCTATTAACAAATAGCTCACCGAATTTAGTTTCCATCTTCCGAAACTCCACAAAGGCGAAACGAAACTGACGTTTCCCGATAAAGAAACTAAGTATTTTCTTAAATAACATTCTGAATCTTGGGTGGAATAACTTTTAAAAGAATACATGGGAAGTCCATTATTGGAAGTGGGGCTCCCTATGCCTTCTCCGCCACTAACAAGGCACTTGCGACGTTAAAGATTAGCTGCTACAGTGGAACTTCGATAGCTGGAATTTCCGCAACCCAACTTCAACAAGCCGAAACCACAAGATGAAAGTTTTGTTCATTTCTTTCGCTTACCTCTCACTTTTTCAACTTGAAAAATAAACGCCCTAACTTGGAACAATAACTGGGAATTCAAAAGGTGCTCCAATTTTCAGTACTTTACAGTTACGAAAACAAAAACTTTTGTTGATTCGTATAAACATAAAAAAACTACTCATAATCTAAATATAGATTTAGGTATGTTTTTTAGGAAAAAATAGAGGTTATTACATTATGGTAATGACTCTAATGACTATTCCCATCGCTCGAAGAACTGATGACCGGTGGGGAATTAAAGTTCCCGAGTGGAGACCACGCAAAGGCAAGTACAGCGTAGGACGTACATTCTCCACGTTTTACGCAGGCCGCATCCAACCAGTCGCTCTGAAATCTATGGGGGAGGCCTATGTTCAGCTGTGGACTGTGGCTGATATGGTGATGATGATGAATGAATGTTGACTGAAATATTAGTGTTTTTGTATTAGCTCCTATTTTGTGTCGCTTTTAGTCTACTGTTACTATATATAGTAAATTTTTCAAAGCTGCAGCTGTTATGTTTTGTTTTTTTTCTTTGGATTATAATATAAAGAATATTTTTAGTGGTCATATTTTTGATTATTTGTTTTATTTAAGTTCTTATTTCTTCGAAAGAGAGAAGGTTGATAATGAATTAATCAGGTAACCTGTGTACGCAAAATAAATCCGATATAAATAGTTACTGTTCGAATATATTGAAGTGAACCATCTAAAAAGACTTCCAATAAAACAACAAGTCCTCATAATAATCTGCTAATTTGATCTAATGTCCTATTAGATCTAAAGTAGAGTCTTAATTCCTACTTCGAACATCTTTTCATTTTTCATCTAAGCTGCTGAAGGCCGATAAAATAAATTGAGACCTGCTCTTATGTCAACTTAATTACTTTTCCATTAAATTTGACTGGAATTTCTTTATTGTGATCAATTCAATTATTTCCGTTCATCGCTTCAACAATTTGAAGGTGAACATCATGGTTCCTGTCCAAATCAAATTTCCATTAACTCAATAATTTGTGCTTTAAATATTGTGCTTCAATTTCGTTGATTATTAAGCGTTAGAAAAAAAAAGAAAAATTTAAAACAGCCTTACACATCCCCACTGCTGTGGGGTATAGGCCTTTCTCTCACTGGGAGATTATGGGTCATACACTTAGATTATGTACCTGGTCATACATAACCCATCACTCTGGCCCCGTACGGATTGGTGGGTTTGTGTCAGATTAGTGCCCACTTGACAGTTAGTTTTCAGCCGCCATGTCGGACACCGACTTGACTTAACGACTGCCTGAAAATAACCGGGACCGACTATTTAACGTACGTACCCCCAAAACGGAAACATCCGTATTAAAATGCCACTAAAGGTCACCCATCCAAGTACTGTCCGTGCCAGACATTAACTTCGCCAATCGAGAGCGAATAGCGAGTGCGACTGCGCTTATTTAAATCTATCTCATGATACAAATAATCGGGTACAAATATTACTCTCTCGATATGTAGGTATACAAAAAGCAAACATGTTTGCCTTCTAATTGTTGCTGTCTGTACTTAAGCCTTCATAGTAAACGTATGAAACTGTGGATATTTCTTGTGTTCTTGAAATTGTGAATAAATAGCATAACCTTCGACTTCAAGCCTTGGTGCACCGAGTTTGGAAGCTTACGAGCATTCATTTGTCACTCGCGAGGCGATGAAAGGAAAACGTTGAGGATTTCTGCAAACCTGAGAAGAAATTCTACTGCGTACGTAAAAATTTCTCGAAGAACCGGTGGGAGTGCTACAAATCACGTTGGGAGTAGAAACGCGGCGAATCTTGGTTCACCACGACGATTTACATTCAAAAGTGCCTCAGACTCTCCCGTGAGGTATATCGTGGAAATATATTATTTTGATAACGTCTTTCAGTAAAGTGTCGCGCTCGATTGCAAAATGATGAATTGATTTTTGTAGTGGAGTTTGACTATCGTTGACAATGAATAAACTAAAATCTACACAGAACATAGGATTGATAATTCTCTAGCTTCCGCCTCGCTCCGTTTCATTTGACTGTGACAAATAGTCTCTTGGGAAATATAATATAACTATATACATAAAAGACATAAAAGAAGGAGTAACACACTTAATAGATTGGAATAAATTGTGTGGAAAGTTCCGTATAACTTGATATCGCAAGGTACGTTCCGCCCGCGACTACGTCTGCGTGTATAAAAAGACATACATGGCTGTATGAGCTACGTACTCTTAGCCTGGACAAAAAACCAAGTTTACGAAAAAGAACAATTTTCTTTCTTTACCACGGTCACAGAGCACAGAGCATACTACGTTTATGGAAAATATTCAAGTTCTAAAATATAAAATTTTAATTTTGATTATATATTTTGAAATAAATAAAATATAAACGTGTGTTTTTTACCTAAATCTTACCTTAATATCTGAATCTAACTAAATATTTATATTATTTATAATACCTTAGAAAATTCTATCAAAATCCGTGGAGCACTTTTTACTTGATGCGCGTTCAAACAAACGATTAGCAATTTTATTGTCACGATATTACACTTTATAATATATAAAAAGGTGTATGAGATGGATACTCTAATGATACGTATGAATCAGGATACACGTTTATACGACCTGTCTTTCATTTCGCATCATGCTATCCAGCGGATATTGCAGTTTCAATGTTCATAACGTCTATTGCACGGATATTGGAAAATTTTATGCGAATTCGTAGCGTCAGAGAAGTCAATCGTACCGACTCGTTGTGATATGATATGACTGATTGCGTATCGATTTACTTAATGAAAATAAGTATTATTATAAAATTTTATTTATTTATTTACTGAATAAGTATAGATCAATATAACACATGTACCTACATAATTATTGTCTCATCATCATCAGTCCGTGTACATCCCAGGAATATCATATTGTGGGAGTATGGGCCATAGTTCGCCACGCTGGCCCACTGCGGGCTGGGGACTTCACATGCCTTCGATTTTTTTTTATTTCTCAGGCATGTAGGTTTTCTCACAATGTTTTCCATTGCCGTTTAAGAGCAAGCGGTTAAATGCACATAAGCAATTAAATTAAATTTAAAAACTCATTTGTACATGGCCTGCCTGGGGATCGAAGCTGGACTTCCCAAATTGGGAGACTATGTCTCCTCCACTGACCAACCGATGCTCCAATTATTGTCTACATTTGAATTTTTCGCATTCTTTTCATTAATATTATATGGAACCGAAAATCTTTATAGAGGCCTGCATGATACAAATTAAACTTTCTCAGGAAATCATGAACGTTTTTGGGTAATTTTTCATTTAGTTACAGCAATACTGAGTTCAACAATTCAGTAAAATACTATCGAAAAACATTCCTGATTTCTGAGAAAACTTAGTTAGTATTAAGCCGGGCTGCGCCTTCCGCCAACAGGTCTATTTCAGACTATGTTAACTTTTATTCAACGGCAAAGTTATTTAGCTACGGAACTTATGCACTTCCTGTAACGGAATTGAGCTTCATGATGAATATTTGGATTCTAAATAACTAGTAGTTTACATTCTGAAGTCAACTCAGTTTTTTACAGGATGCATTTCGGGGAGTGTGCGTTGGAATTACATAATCTTATTCCACCGTCACCCTTCCATCTTCGGACCACTAGGCGTGGGGAGGGATTCCACCCGTATATAGTTAATATACCGAACATTCGCACTAAGAAGTTCGATTCTTCATTCATCATCCGAACAGCCAAGGCATGGAACTCCCTTCCGGCGTCAGTCTTTCCTGAATCCTACAACCTTGGAATCTTCAAGAGCAGAGTGAATAGGCATTTACTGGGATCGCGTGCTTCATCTTCGACCACATCGTCACTTTCCATCAGATGAGATTGTGGTCAAACGCGATCCAGTCAATCATAAAAAAAAAGGTGAGATTGTGGTCAAACGCGAATCTAGTCAATCATAAAAAAAAAAGTCAAACATTGCCTTTATTTGGTTTGGACCTGCATTCGAGAAGCCTAAAAATTTCAAATTATTATAAACACTTTTTTTATAATCGTGGATTCAAAGTATTACACTTATAATTAACTTTAAGGTGTAGCGATTTTTTTGATTTATTCTGTATTAAAAAAAATCCAATGAAGGCGCCATTGGACGGAATAACCTCTTAATTCCAAAGTGAACCCAAAGTCAACCGAACGTAGGTTTTGTCCCATACCATACACCATCCCAATTTCCAACGCACGAGCATCACACCGTCCGGCATTTTTCCTCGCCAGTCCGCTAGGTATTTTTTTTTTTTTCTTTATATGAGAGGGCGGCAAAACGAGGTTCCAGAATTGACAGCAACGTCACGATGATGATCTTAAATATTATAGTTGAGGAAGTTGTGGGTTCGCAACCAATTATGTGAGACGATACCATTTAATATTTTATTGATAGGTACGACTTATAATTTTAAAGTCTATTATATTACACATATATATTATAGTATTATCATACAAACATATGCCCCTAGCGGGATTCGAACCCGTGACCTTTTGGTATAGCAGTTTCTAACCACTACACCAAATTGGGAAAATAATAGATCACTGCAGCGACTGTAAACTGAGCAACGAACGTATCATAACTGAAAAAAGAATAGCAAAAATTTTAAACAAAATCCAATGTCAATTGATGAGGAAAAAAACGGAATTGCAAGGAGGCGAGCGAAGAAAAAGGCAGCATGACATCAATGGAGGCGGCAATGTTACATAATTCGTTCGTTCGGTAATTGGTACCTACGTTTGAGTGCACAATAATTAATAATATTTACTTTTACACGCTAAATATTGCCCAATTTTAAAGGCATATTTGGAAAACTCAAGCGTTTGAGCATAGACTGGACATGACTTTTGACTACTATTGTACACTGTAGTACGTTAGTACTATTACCTATTCTGTGACTGTAGTCAACTCGTCAATTCGAATCCACTCCGACCATTGCACTCTTTATAGCTTACTGAGTCATCATCATCAGCCAGTAAACATCCCACTGCAGGGGTATAGGCCTTCCCTCGTATAATGTGGCCCAATGCGGGTTGGGACTTACTGAATAGCCCTTTGAAATTATGGATTAGGCCTTACCTAGGTGCAACCACTAGTATCCACCACATTTCGACTGCCATAACCCAGCGGACATAAACATTTCGGTGTTCAAAATATTAAAAGTTTAATAATCGAAACAACAATACACGGTTCCCTTTAAAAATATACAGTAATGCATACGGGATAGGGTTTGAACCTATCGCCTTTATAGAACCCGCAAGTCTACGTTTTTGCTGTAAATAGTCGACATTTACGACACCCACGGGAAAATACGGGCAGGTTCTGTTCTGTGTACGTGCCGGAAATCACCTCTTTTTGCTTTATTTAAACAACCTTGTAATACCATGGTTTAAGTATTTAAAAACTGTAAACCCTACAGTATATAATCAAAATTTGCGAGTATGATAAAGTATACAGTTGAATGATAAATTTATAGGTGAGGCCCAGTTAAGCATATTAGATCAACATATTACTGTGGGCCATTTTCTAAAAATGGTCCGTTAAACTGGGGTGAATAAAGTTTACTTATTATTTTAAATATGTCTTTTGTTTTATGATCAGCAGTACAGATGTTTAAAGTTTACTAAAAGTGTATTTAATTCACCTAGATGAATTATCTCAGGTGAATTAAGTTTACGAAGCCGATTTTTGGCCATAATGTATCCTATGACACTCTGGAGATCAACATGAATGCACTTCAATATCGTTCAAGCCGTTTAGGCTACAGAAAGTAATCTACTTCTCTACTTACATACATTCAAATAACATTACCCTCTTTCCTGGGGCAACGGGATAAAAAGAAAACCGTGTGCATTCATAGTTAAATACACGTCATTACAATAAAGGTCCAACTCTTAAACCGTTTATATAGATTTTTGTTAGTTATTTTCATTTTAAAAGACAACAGAGACTAGCTGGGTAGACAATAAAAATGTAAATTGGTAAAGCAAAGCCAAAATAGCACGAACCACGCAAACTGGGACCGTCGAGTAAATCTATTCATAATTTTGCCGCAAACCGCTTATCTGCACGCCATAAATTTTTTGGATATAAAACTTTGCGCATATTAAACATTTTATGCAGATTTATAGTACCGGACTAGTGGCACTGGCAGTGAAAGAAAGATATAATACCGGCACTCAAGGAATTCGCTTTCATGAACTCCATGGTATAAATTATCAAATTCATTTAGATTTTTTTCGAGTGCTTTACGTTGAGTTATCAACTGGTCACAGAAGCACTCGTGGTGCAGCCACGTTGGTTATTCGTTTTCAATTAGCAAAGTCAGTCAATGGGCACTCGTGGCATTTAAACGAGTGTTAAGTTACACTACGTTATCGAATCAGGAATGAAGAAATCCGTAGAGATACGAACGTAACGACATACGAGTAGCTCAGCGGACTAGTAAGTTATAGCTCGAAGAATGATGGCCGGTAGGGCATTATGGTTCTCGAGCGGAGACTACGCACCGGCAAGTGCAGCGTAGGACGTACACTGCTACGTTGAAGGACCAATCCAAACTGATGAAGATTGCGGGAAGGCACACTAGCCGCCCTCCGGGAACAGGCCTTCCCTAGTGAGCGGAAGCATCGCGGGGGGACTTGGAAGCGGTCTACGCCGAGGAAGGTCGCCATGGGGGTTTAGTCGGTATACCTCCCGATAGGGAGGGGAATCACACATAATGAGACCTATATTCAGCAGTGGATGTCCTGTGGTTGATATGATGATGATGACCCTACAGTTTATAATTTATTTTTGTCCTAACCTTACAAAATATCAATGAAAAATATCAATGCGATGGTCATATCATGATGCAAGATCGTTGTATTTAAGCAGTAAAGATCTTAAGTATAAAGATCTTAAGTAGGACCAGTTTTTAAGAGGTGACTACTAAAATGGAGCTGGAATATTATTACAAAAGCGTGGGAAGCTCGATGTGGTGGATGGATCTTTTAAGACAGAGCATGCAACGAATAATAGTACCTGCACCGGCCACCGAGCGATATTACCCCAGGAGTCACAGCTTTAATATTTGTTTTAACATCCATGACTCAGGAATAAATGTTCATATTCATCACACAAACATTTACCCGTCGTGGGATTCGAACCCGCAACCGTTGGTTTCGCTGACAGGGTCACTATCCACTACACCAATCGGTCGTCGTTTCGTTTCATCAAAGTATGTATGTGTGTCTTCAAAAATTTATCGTCAAATTTATTAACAAAATGGTGTCATTTGACAGCCAATCGAATATATTAAAAAAACAATTAGAATAAGAAATTGTAAAAATTACACCTTTTTACTCGACTGAAGCGAGGGTTGTGTTTTCGCGCGTAACTATGTATATATGTGGGATTCTTT
Source organism: Oegoconia quadripuncta (assembly GCA_949316235.1). Taxonomy (NCBI): domain Eukaryota; kingdom Metazoa; phylum Arthropoda; class Insecta; order Lepidoptera; family Autostichidae; genus Oegoconia; species Oegoconia quadripuncta. The sequence continues at coordinate 7,353,244 of OX438754.1, forward strand.
ATTTCTTTGCGAAGGCCTCGAAGCGCCCAAACGGCTAGATCGAATTTAATTAATGAGGTAACGTTAGATTACTCGTAACAGCGCAAGTGTCATAGGATAGATAAAGTCACAAATTAAGTCACAAACAAGTGAACCACAGCGACGTAAGTGATAAAGTTTGCCAAATGAAAAAAAATGTTCTAGAATTACAATATAGGTATGATAGTTGTAGTTGTAGTTTCGGCACTTAAAAAGAATAGGATTACCCATCTCTTCCCGTGGGTGTCGTGAAAGGCGACTAAGCGACTTTGCACCAAAAAACAACTATGGACTTGCACGTTTTAACGGTGATGGGCTCACCACCTGTCACGTTTGCATTTCTGTATATTTCGTAAGGTGAACCGTGGATGTTGTTTCAAGCATTAAATTCTTAATGTTTGTAAGGCACAAACACTAATTTTCGGGATATTTCTGACCACCGCATTTAGAATAAAGATCGTGACGTTATGTATGTATGTATATTTCAAGAAGACATTTTTTTCTAAGCAACGTGGAGAGCTTCTAAACCACATAGGCGTTATACACAGTCAGTTTTTTTTTGTTAGGTGGTCATTTATTATTACTCATTGGGATTGTCATACTGTACCACCATTTTAAAAGTTATTATCATTTGAAATTATGCATAGAATATATCCTTAAAGTCTCCGAGGTCGGTAGCCAGACACACTACATATTTGACCTTCTTTTGTAATTAATGCCGCTTCTGGACATTAACCCGACTCCAACATTAATAATTCTCATCTATTATTAAAATTCCGTAAATCCAATATCTCTAGGATCTAGATATTAACAATTAGCCAGCTCCTTTATCTGAATAATATACCCACTCATTTTAATACTGGACTTTAGAAATTGTTATCACAGCGGTAAATATTTGTAATGAAGATTTTAAAATGAGAAATTTCCCTGTTTTGTCTGTATAAATTGCGGAAATTTTCATTATGAAATAAAGATCTGTAGCGGATTTTAATGGGCAGGACTTGCACGCTGTACGTAAAACTGAGGTGCGACTTATTCTTGAAATTTTTTATTAATATTTAGACTTCTCTGTTTAATATAAAGACAAAAGTTTTTGTTATACATGTGAATGTTTCGTCGTAATATATAATTGTCCACGAGTGAGTGAATTGTCATCCTAAATAATTAATATACTTAACTAGCTTTGTCGAGTGATAACTTAAATAAAAAAAAACTATCGCTCGTATTGCACATGAAAACTTCCGAAAGAAATTCTCTAACTGATATTAAAAACGGTTTTAAAATCCGTTGGGTAGTAGGTATAGAACAACTAAATGCACAAACAGACAGACGCGGATAGCGACTTTTGTTAATTGAAATAATTTTGTATACTCTGGCCCATACTCCCTCATATACGAGGGACGGCATAAATCCCTGCAGTGGGATGTTTACGAGGTAATGATGATGAGTTTGTTGCATAGACATATAAAGTGTGGCTGTATCGACCATGTTTCGACGCCTCAATATCTATGACTGATGTTTAAAAAAAAGTTTATATTGTGTGTCAAACGAAATTGTGCCTTTTAAAATGATACTTAATTAATAAAAATTAAAAACAGTTCAACCGGTATTGCTTCACAGTAAAAAATAATAAAATAATAATAATAATATAACCTCGAAAAATTCTACAACGTTGTTTTATATTAATTAGAAATAGAGCCTAGAAAAGTGATTGTATTACCTATAAATTAGAACCTAGAGTGTTTTTTAGAGATAAAAGGAAATTTATATCTTAACAATGGCATCTCAATACATTTGTTAGAATTTGTCATATGCCTCTTTAACAATATATAAGGTTCCTGCTGATATACAAAAATTGGCCTTTGATATATTAAACGACTATTATTAAACGATAATTATGCGCAATGACTATTAGAAAATATCCGATTTTCTCTTCAATTTAAGAGCTATGCTTGTCGCTGGAGTCCTATCCACGCTTCTCTACATTCCGCCTTTTTTTTGACTTCGTGTTACGACACGACGTTACTTTTTCTTTTACTTGTACCATGTATGTTCTTCTAGGCCTTTCTCTGTCATTTTCGATGTGCAGACCTTATATTACCGTTAATATCGTCACGGCGCCGTTTCCGGCGATACCAGCGCCACCAAGTTTCTAGATAGTCAGTTGACCGTTGGAATAATGAATTCTATCGCTAATTTATCGCTATCTGCGACATATATATAAATAAATACTCAAAAAAATGTATACCGAATAAATAACATTAACATACCACATAACCTATCCAATCTACATATATATAGTACGAAGTATATACAAGTATATACATTATCAATACTCATATTATGGTAAATAATTAAATAATTCCTATAATACTGAGGAGAAATCATAAAGACAAATAATGCTCTTTTACTCTTTTCTTCAAAATTTCTAACGATGGACTTGCGCTGATTGCATGCGGTAGTGCGTTCCACAGTCTCACTGACCGAATCGTAAACGAATCACTATAACGTGTTGTCAAGTGTGATGGGCATTTAAGCATGAGGGATGTGGCTGTTCTGCAAGGTTTACCTCGGGGAACAAGATAGTCAAATCGCTCACGAAGGTAAGGTCAAAGTCAAAGTCAAAGTCAAAAAATATTTATTTCGTAGGATAAAGATTATCACTTGAAAACGTCACATTTTTTATCTTAATATTAAAATTATTGACATTTTTGCTCATTCGCAAAGCAGATTCCCCAGAGAAGAACGAGCAAGAAACTCAAGGGTTGCTCTTTTAAATAAGTTTCGGTTACAATTATATTATATTGTATAATTAGGCTGAATATCGCCGAGCGGTCTATGTCCATGCTTGCTTATCATCCAGATAGTCAGAAATTTTATAATAGCCTTTGGTAAATAATGTCTGGTTTATGATGGTCTTGAATTTATTTAAAGGTAAATTTTGAATGTCCACTGGAACCTTATTATAAAAGCGTATACATTGCCCCTTAAATGACTGAATAAGGGGGAAAATATCCGATTACTTGAGAGATAAAAATGCATGTAACTGGCCGCTCGATTGTCAAGTTATTTCTTTATTTGTATTAATATAAGAAAGTATTCCTACGATTAAAGAAGACAAACCTTTGAGTTTCTTGGACTTCTCTTCAAAGAAGAACTGTAAATTCCGAACGTCTGGTAGCTTCAAATCTATTTCCAAGTGTAAATTTTACTTATGAAAGTAAAATATTATTTTTGTTGCCAAGTAGGTGCTTAAGTACTTTTTAGATTTTTTAAAATATTTTACTAACAATAATACCAAAATTAAACCATAACCAAAAATTTACGTTCGTATATTTCATTTTGCTCTAATCAGTTGAACGGAAATTAGCCTAGTATTTTTAATACCCCTGGTAAGCTCTAAATGTTTTGCATTTGGCTATAACTTTGGTAATGACAAAAATACGCGATACTATTATTTACATTAGCTAAACCAAATCTAAACCAAAATCAAATGCGTTCCGTACGAACGGTAAAATAACAATAATTAATAATAAATATCTCAGGCGACATAAACCTTCACCGCGCCGGACATGCTACAAGTGCAGGTCTGGCTACGTTGACAGTTACGATAGATTCGAAATTCAATCTATCTATTCATTCTAGTCATTTCAGTTAACTCTTGATAATAATTTACGTGTTTGACACAGTTTGTACTATTTCGTCCCGTTCATGTGACGCATATTGATTAAATAGAAATGAAAGTATTCCGACAGCGCAATTGTCTCGATAAAAATCCTCTCCACCGTTTGCTAGATTTGTTTATTTTCATCTGATGTAATCCTCTTAAACCTTGAAAATTTGTTAACGTGAAAGCAAGGTACATAAACAAAAATCCATTTGAAACAAGATTCGTAGCGACCCGATTCAGAAACAATTAGGGGTCCCATAATGATGGCGAGCCGTCCGTAAAACAGAAGGGTCTCTTGGTAATATTTTTGATATAATGACAGTTCTAATGGTTGGAAACAATAAACAAACCCGTATAAATGTATAAATTTGTATTCATAATAATTCTATATCGAGGGAACTCGACCCGTGACATTCTATACAATAAAATACAAAATACTCTTTATCACAAAATCAGTTACAAAGACTTTTGATGATTAAAATAACAACAAATAGGCTGCGTTATCACCAAAAACCCAACTAAAAAACCTACTTCCAATTCTATATCGAACGTCAAGTTTGATATTTCGATTCGGGCGATTTTACTGAATTTAGAATGTCACGGAAGATGATCGAAGATCACAGACCTTCCTAAAGATAATTCCGAAGTTACGTCATATCACGATACACTATCTTTCGAAAATATAAAACACTTAGCTATTGACTATTTTTTAGAAAGTCATATATCCAAATTTGTTTTTTATTTGGAAAATGGAATATTATTTCAAGGTTTCACATGAAATATTTTTTTAATTTCTGGGCTAAATCACATAATAAAAAAAATTGAGCAGAGCTCTTTCAATGTGCTTCCCATAATCATTTCTTTGATTCGCTGAAACTTTTATAAAGCGGTTACTTTTAAAAATTAACGCTGCCTATACTTAACTTAATGTTATCCGATAATACACTCAAAGTTTAGCTAAATTTGGATTTGCCGTTCCCAAGAAATCAAAAATGTTAGTATTGAGAAAACAGTCTTAATGAAATTCTTCATACAAAACGCCAAGTTCATAGGTAAGGACCTAATATATTGAACCAGTGACAGGTAGCAACCTCATTATGTGTGTGGAAATACTACGATCATCAACCCGCCTGCGCAGCGCAGCGTGCTGATTAGGGTAAATCCTCCGATGTAAAGCTATGCAAAACTCATTATGGAGAGGCTTATGTCGAGTAGCAGACGTTTGTAATATGTTAGTACATTGATAAAGTTTATAGTGTGTTGGCTGACTTAACCTACGTCCTCTTGTTCATGTACAACATTATTTTAACCGACTCCCAAAAAGTTGTACCTGAGGTATAATGTTCGTCCGATGTATTTTTTTTAGTGTATATTTCGTCAATAATTGTTAACCGATTTTAATGATTGTTTTTTCTTGATAGGGTTTATCACTCCTATCCTATCCTATCAGAGTCCTATTTGAATTTGGTTAACATTTGATGATGCACTCCGGACATAGAGAGTGGAACTTTACTGTAGTCCGTTGTTTTGCCAATTTTTGGCAGTTCAATTATATTTGAAAATGTTAGCAAAGATTCTTTGAGAAAGCTAGAGATTTTACTAAAGAAAATGTTACGTTCCACCATGGTTCCGGTAGTTGATCCCCAGACACTAGTTTAATACACTCACAAGTGGGGCTTATCTTCGAAATGGGCTTTTTATGTTGCTCTTACAGATGTGACGACACGGGAAATAATCTGTAGGCTCACAGAGTTTACGACTGTGTTGTCACTTAAGAGATGGAACGGGTGTATCCTAAATCTTACTTAGTCGTGATTTAATTTAGGTGAGTAATAAAACAGGCTACTACCTACGAGCGTTTCAAGAAAATCATCGTAAGCTTAGGAATAGGTAGTCAGTTTTAAACTTCGATGCAAAAAATAATTGTGTGTTATAAATTTAAAGCCTTTTCTACGTGTGTATGTTTTTCTGTGATATTGTAGCGCCAAAATGGTAGGTCCATTTTGAAAATGTTTATTTAACTTTTTTATAAAGGTGGTATTCGCAAGATGAATCACCATCAACCATGCTTGATGCAAATCGGTTTGGTCGTTTTCATGGCATTTAACGTAGTCTTTTAGACATTTTGAGCAAATTTTTAGTTAGCTACCATCTCCCTATTTGTCCTAGCTACATACCTATTACTAGATTTCAATTAAAATGTAGTATAAAGTAAACTGAGAAGCTAGTTTTAGAAACGAGGCAAAACTTGAAGCTCCAGGAAACCATGAGATAACAATATTTGCTGATGGGTGTCATCAGCAAATATTGTTATGCAAATAGCAAATATGTATCCTTGCTCTTCAAAGTTAGGAGACGACAGAAAACTCTTGACGACGTGAATAGTGCTATCTCTAAAGTGGTTGGTTGAATGGTTTACGTCAAATAAGCTACTTCTTAATGAAAAAAAAACCAAATGCATAAAATTTTCAGTACCTAATGTCAAACAGGTAGCTAGTACTATTTAATAAAAAACGAGGAGTTGGAGCTTGTGAACACTACTCTATATCTAGGTATTATGTTAGATAAAGTATTACAAAGGGTGTCGAAACGTCTCAGTTCTGCAGTGTTAGCTATTAAAAAACGTGGACATCGCGAGGCTGGTACACTTCAGCAATTTCCATAGCATAATGGCTTATGGCATTCTGTTATGGAGAAATTCCACGGACATAAATTGTATTTTTGTTCTGCAGAAGCGAGCGGTTCGTGCGTTCTACAAGCTAGGCTCCCGAGTATCTCTGAAGAATAAATTTCAGGAAATCAATATATAACTTTGGCATCGCAATATATTTACGAAAACTTAATGTACTTAAGAAAGAATCTGTATTTGTTTAGGAAAAATTGTGAAATACACAATGTAAACACAAGATATAATAATAAACTTGCTGTCCATAGCAGTCGCTTACACAAAGTCACTTCAAGTCATTCAAGGGACACTGTATACGCTTTTATAATAAGGTTTCGGTAGACATTCAAAATTAACTATACGTCAAAGGCTATTATAACATTTCTGAATATCTGGATGATAAGAATGCGTGTATGAACCGCTCGGCAATACCCAGTATATTTTATTTTTATTTTTCTTTCTCGAATCATAAATTTAACAATTATTTCAAATTGTATTTGTATTGACTTATTTAAAAAGAGCAACCCCTGAGTTTCTTGCTCGTTCTCCTCTGGAGACTACCTAGTGAATGAGCGATAACGTAAGTCATGACGATTTCAAATGTTATCTTATAACTTACGAAATAAAACATTTTTGATTTGATTTGCTCATAGGCGGTATGTCCCAATATAATGGATCACTGGATGACGGATCCCGTCACTCGGCATGATAGATTAATAGGTACTAAGGATGATTATAAGAATCATAAACAACAGACCCAGTTTATCGATGGCTTTGAATTTCTAATAGAAAATATTTTTTTTGTGTATTGCTGATTAGTAATCGATACTGTACGATAAAATCTCAGATTTGAACAGTGACTGGTGGATATGTCTACTGAATAGATCTGCCGAAACGTGTCTTAGAAAAATCCTTCAAAGTAACAATAAATTCTATGTAAATTAGCATGTAGATGTTATCGTATGATGATCGATGGGCTTGAGTTCCGAGTCCTGACGTCAAACAGGACCGCCGGAGGGAACGTCAAACTGGATCCGAACGGGGGAAGGGATCCTTTTCAATTATTGACATTCTCAAAATAATTTCGCCTTTTACCAGAATCTGATCTACAACTTTTTGACAAGCAAGTTACAACGTTGCCAAATCTTGATTGATTTTGTTTAGTAAAATAATATTTGTTTCAATTTCTAAGCGCTACGGTCTACGAATTCATTAAAATTATCTGTAGCTCTATTTACTTTTAGATCTATTTTGCTTATAATTAACGTAGATCTAGTGAAAATTACTGTCGATAACAATATTTACTTTCCGTTTATACATTTTATATTATTTTAAATTCTTGTTTTGTTTGTGGTTTGTTTTATATTCTATAGCTAGTTTTTAACCCCTGCGACGAATAACTACAAGTGTACGCATAAGAACGGAACAAGATAGACCGTACAGTTATTTTAATAGATTTAGATGACATTTAATCAATGTTTAGAGTTGAATAACTTATATAAAAATATTTGTAAATTAATCGGTGATTCTCTCTTCAGTCATTATTATCATAATTTACTAAGTTTCCTATTTCAATGCTCGGGTTGACTGGAAGAGATCTCTTAAAGAGATAAGTCCACCTTTGTACGTGACCTATTGTTTGTACTCTGTTATTGTAATATTTTGGTGCAATAAAGAATATATATAAATACGAACGGTATCTTTTTGAAATCGGATCGGAAGTGAAATCAGTAATCGACATCTTAGCAAAATAATTGTTATTTACAAAATGATAAAAGATATAAATAAAATTCATTATGGGATGGAATGCTTTCAACTCTAACACGTGATATATTTGTTTGACAGCGTTGTGCGTGTGGGAGTGTCACAGGGAGTCTTTCTCCAGATATACCTATCTAAATAACCCGTGGCCTTATAGCTTGTGTCCTAAGGGTAAATGTGCTTTTTTTATGCACAACAAGTTAGCACTTGACCTCGATCATACCTGATGTTAAGTGAAGATGAGGCCGGAGGTGGAAGCGTGCTGACCCGGAATTGTTTTGCAGCAGGAATTTGTTTAACATAAGTAATAAATACCCTTTGACATACACACAGCGCCATTTAATTCCACACTAACTACATAGTTGCTTGATAGACTAGACAAATACATTTTTTTTGTAAATAAATGAAAAACATCCGTAACTCGGGTACACATGTCCGCATTCATCATACAAACATATGCCCCTAACGGGATTCGAACCCGCGACCTTTTGGTATATTCACCAAAACTCGTTTACCTATACGTATATATTTAAAATTTTCTTAAAACGTAATAGGCGATACAAGTACATACATTCATACGGCACGACCTTTAGTATCACCACATGGATTAATGGCAATGAAATTGTAATCTACCCTCTTCGACCCAATTTTCTATTACGTAACTTGAGACATACATGTTTTTTATTTTTCAGCTACCACCAAAACTCCAATTTTATGAAAATTTCCCGTATATAACTGTGATTAATAATAATAGTAAGACATTTACTCATCGAATAAAAAAACGAAAATAAGGAAAAAACCACACCAAACCCACATAAAAAAATGGTGGAATTCTAGCTAATGTGAATAATCCCGGAGGGTCGAGCGACGGATAAGGGTTTTAAATATTCACTTAGTAAAACTGTTACAATAATGTATAACCATCAAAAACGAATACAACAAACAAAAACTTAAATAAAATTAATTCAAAATAAACTCAAAACATATTTAATAATAGAAACCCTTCGTATAAATAACGCGAAGCAAGAAACTAAGTTGGCGCAGCTCAGTAAAAAGAAATGAAATAATTATGATTCGTGTCAGAAAACGTATTTTTCCAGTATCGTGTAAGAACCAATGTTCGCATTGTTAAGAAAGTTATGAGGGTAGGAGATGAATAATGTAGAAGTGGCACAATTCCGCTCACTGGGATACCAACGCGTGTTCAGCATTCAAGTAAAACGTCCCTTATCCTATAGGTACAAAAACTGACTAGTAGGTACATGATGTTCTTGAATAATAAACTTCGTATAATATCGAATTTGTATTCAGTGACGAAAAGCAAATGTTGGATAATAATAGAAAATACGACTTTACTAGTTGGGTTCTAGAGAAGCTCGCTATGTTTGCATGTGTTGGAAAAAATGTAATTTTAGATACAGTATGCATTTAAATGACTTGGTTTTTGTTATTTGTAATTTTAAATGGTATTTGCATATTAACTATGTCTCCCGAGGCCATGTGCTCGATACCCATTGCATTCCTTAGCCTAGTGCAGTTCGATCGATGGAGTTCTGAAATTCATTTAGTCTCCAGGCTATGGACACAGATTACTATGGCTTCTAGAGTTTCTACCTATCTTGAGCTACACAGTTTTAAATCTTACTTTTTCGTCTTTTCGAAAGAAAAGCCGGTATTAAGTTCAGTTGAAAAACTGAACTTAATACCGGCTTTACTTTTTAATCAAGAATTATTCAACTCAGTTCTACATTAACGGAATTTGTTAATTTTCTTAGCTTTCATAACAAATATCTGACACTGCAAGAGCTTGCTAGAATGAAGACATAAAAGTTGTTTATTTTCCCCTCGTAATGAAATAAAACAACACAATTTATCTTCACTACGAGAAACTCTTAACTAATTTTTCTCACCACGTAGAAATTTCGATTAAAGTGCAAGGGGCGGAAAATTTCGACGTCTGGCTGTGTTTCATATGCAGCACATAAGCGAGTAAACTCAGGTAATATAAATGTAAATTCACTAAAAGAAACGCATGCAGAGGCTGCCTTTTCAACACTTCTGCTGGCTTACTGGCAAAGCGTGGGGAGCAATAGAATTGCCTCGGTATTATTTATGTACCAACCACATGTTGTAGTTTATAAATGGGGAAACATTTATTTGCTTTTACATTTTTTGTAAATAACTGTGGACTTTGGAGATGAAAATTACTTTACCAAATTGTACTTTATGGATGCCATGAGTACTTGTCCTGTTTGAAAATACTAATTAAGCTAATATACACAGGTATTTTATTACCTAAGTTGGTAGAACATAGTGTTTATGAAAATAGTATATATTGGTATTGATTTTCAAATCAATAATTATTTGTGTTTCTAGATAAATTTATTAAGCTTACAGTATGGGTGATACAGGCAAATGCTGATTATAGAAATGACTACCAACCTATATTCAGAAAGAAAAACTAATCTTTAAAACCTTGTTTTCTTACTCCGGTAAAGTCTAACTCTAAATGTAGAGGTAACGAGTAATTGTAATTTATTCATTTAAAATGAAATCAATTATTTTATGTTTTGAGAGTTAACATGTAAGATTTTTTACCTGGCGGCAGCAAAAAGCATAAGTTATCTGTTTCACACACATTTGGAGGTATGTGGGTTCCTTTATATCCCATCGGTTTGCCTCCAGTGCGTGGGAGTCATAGGCTATGTTATGTTTATATGAAACCAACATAGCGGCCATAATATAACATAACATAGAATGGCACTGATGTTTCTCTGCAAATCTTACGGAACCACTAGTACCGAAGCTCTCCCAGTATTGGCAGGATATATGGCCAGTTGACCTCTTCAGGATCTCCATCCAAGGGCGCGCGCCCAACCAGTTCCGTTCCCGCGGTCTCGCGTGCACCGACTTTAGAATAGGCGACATGTCCCGTGTGTCTCGTCTGTTTTGTGGGACTTGTGCTGAAGTGGGGGACCAACTTATCGCAGGCCCGTTGGGACTGTACAGATAAGGGGAGACAGTTGTACAGGTTTTTCCCTGACATCAGGGACCGCATGGCAAAGGGGTGGTTAGAGATAGACCATTGCACATCTCAGTTCTTAACAGGTCACGGGAATTTTAATTGGCCTTTGGCATTCGCCGAATCACCGAATTGCGATTGTGGCGATAGCGGACCATCATCACATCCCATTTTGAGTGTGGAGTGTGTAAACTGGAGGGAGGAACGTGAATTTACGCTTGACGGTCTAAATTCAGTAGTTTGTCCGGTGTTCTACAACGACCTGGTCTCGAACAGACACAATTTACAAGCTTTCAAGCGTTTTCGTCACTCATATTACTGGCACTACTACTCGCGGTAGCCTTCTGCTACTATCCCCCTCACTGCATCTAGGCGCAGTCCGTGGTGTATACAAAGCAGGGGCCCGAGCTTCACTCGACCTCCTTCCCCATAGGGTTGGTATTACTGCTGTTTGAATTTCATTGGCGAAACTCCCACTTGTCGAGGGGGAAGTGGGAAACTTCTTTTCCTACTTACACGCCCTATTTCTTTCTTTAATTAGTCTGGGGTCCAAGGTAGCATTAGAATCACGTAGGGCACCGTCTAACTTCAGTAGGCGCCGTGTCGAGTACCACTGTTGATCCTGGCTTACAGGAGTTACAGTGGGAGGAGTGTGGAGGCGGGATAGCGGTCATAAATTACGAAATAGTAATAGAGGCGAAAAACTAGCCTATCACTATACACTATATTATTTAAAATGAAAATTATGTTTTCTATTAGACTATTTTATAGCCATTCGCTCCGTTTAAGAAATAACCTGAAAGTTGTTTCAAATCTTTTAGTTCATTTTTAGCCAGTTGGATTTTAAGATTCCTTTATAAACGTACATACATAACCTTACCACCTTTATTCCAAGCGAATTGGTCAGAGATCTCAAATGTTAGCGCTTGGGTATTCCAAACATTAAAAGTTTAATGCTTGGTGCAACCTTCATGGTTCACTTTCTGAAATATACAGAAATGTGATTTAGGGTGAGCCCATCGCCATTAAAACGTACAAGTCTATCGATGTTTTTCTGTGTAAAGTCGCATATTTGTCTTTTACGATACCCACGGGAAGAGACAGATTGGTTCTTTTTACGTGCCGAAACCACACCTCACAAAATTTTTTTTTTTTTTTTGTAGATGTTCTATTTACCGGGGTTAAATATGTGTGTTACCATTTCCAATACATACTTAATATGAGTCTTATAATACACACTGTGTGTACATACATACAATGTGTGAGATATCGTGCTTAAGGAGAGTCACATGCCAAACCATGTCATAGGGCTTCCTAAACAAATATTTTCTTTCGCGAGTTTTCTAATTTCCATCGTTCCACTGTTTGCTTTCAATTAGAAGTTATAAAATAAGCTTCTAATTTAACTTTTTCTTGATGGAACCCGTCTAGAGGTTGATGCAAAGTTCAGAACAATGAACAAATTAAGATAATGGTGCGCGTCTCCGGGGATGCTTTGCCTTTGGTTCTACACTCAAGCACTCATCGTTATTAAATTATTATTACTCACTTAGAATTTTTAAGCTTGATTGTGATGATAAAAAATATAGAATAATCCATTTACATTTTGATATTTCTGTGTCCTAAATCAATATTTGTATTTACAAAGCCATTATCAATAACCTATAAATTCTAATGGTTTCTATCCACTAGTGCATTGAAAATCAATATTAACTCTATGATTTATGCCATCTTTGCAAATACAGTAGTATGGATCTATGAAAACTAATATATTCGTACCTAACTTCAAAAAAGGAGGAGGTTCTCAATTCGTCGGAATCTTTTTTTATATATGTTCTCCGATTACTCGAAGACGCCTACACCGATTCGAGAAATTCTTTTTTTGTTTCAAAGGGTATGCTTTCCAGGTGGTCCTATTGGCACCAAGTCAGGATCCGATGATGGAATTCCAGGGAAATCGAAGGCAACTTCAAATATTATAGGCACGTTTTTTTCTTTATTTTTCTAAACTTATTCAGACATAAGCATCTGGTAGACATCATCTCATCTTGCTGAGATGATGATGAAAGGCACAACTTCTTAATGGTCAGGAATTAAGGAGTCTTTATATAATATAGGCACATATATACCGTTAGTTGTCCTCCCTTAAGTTATTACGGGTATAATAAGTCTATAATATATATTAAGTCTCAATAATGAGTCATATTGTACAAACAAGGGTATTCCTTACTCAATCATGGTATAACTTTGTCTTCCGCCACATCGTCACTTTCTATCAGGTGAAATTGTGGTCAAACGACTATCCAGTTAATTATATAAAAAAATACGCTTAAACTATTTGGTACAGAAACTTGGACTACGCCTTAGATTAATATACAAAGGGTACTCTAAAGATGAAATTTCAAAAATATCACGTGGGCGGAGCAGGGGCTAAACGTTCCTATCATGTAGGTACGTTAATAATATACAGAATTTGTTTCCTTTAGAATGTAATCCTACGAATATTCGTAAACCCGTACGCAACTCAGAAATGAAATGGAATTGCTGAGTATGGCAATTCATTAAACCTGTGACCGGGTAAAAGGTCAAATTCTCCTTTCATCTATACCTAAGTGTACCTATACTGGTGACGCACACGACCAAAAATGTATTTGTGGAAGACATTGCCATAAAAGAGAGTAATCTTCACTCGATATAGTAAAATCATCGTCATAGAACAAACACTTGTCTTGTTCATGCGCAAAACGTAACAACGAATGCTAAGTACTCTACGGCTTGTATTAATAAAACGATTTTGAGATATGAGTTTTAATCAATACTATTCTTTTAATACTGTCTGTAATCAATAAATATAAAGGTCTTCTAGTCTGAGTTGTCGATATCAAAGTTTTGTAGGTTATGCGATAAACGGCTAGCGGAGATAAATAGCTAAACATTAGCGATTTATGTCACGTGACTGTCTTTCAACGTCATTGCGTTCGATCGCTAAAAAATTCTTACGTGGTACTGTATTCAATTTTTTTTATTTCATTGTATTTTATTGTACATAATATATCATGTAGGTACCAATTTTATTTCAACATAATAATGTTGAAATAAAATTTTATTGGTTCACTTCAGTGTCAACTTAAATCCATCTTAATCTTGACAACGTTTTATTTAAACGAGCTTAAACTCTGTTTCTCCATTTTAATATTATGCATAAATTAAATCGTTTTTTGCATATTCCACGCGTAATTGCACATTGTACAATACAATTCTATCATATCGAACACATGTGCCGTCCAACTTCTGCATGTGACAGAAAAATATTATTATTTTCACGATGGAAACTTATTTATTACTATCCAGATAAAATTTATTTACGATTTCTTGGAAACTCGTAGAACGCACTCGGTCGGTCTGGAGACGTGACAAATTGTTTCAGATGCTGGGTTTTAAGCGGTACAATCCGAGACGTGTGCCGAAAGCAATATCCTTGTAACATTTACCTTTACTTTTATAATTCAATTGATAGTTTGACAAAAATTTAAAACAACACGAGCAAATATTTTAAATTAATTTTTTTTTGCAATGATTAACAGTAATTCGTCGTTTGATTGAAATCCATCCAGTCGTTGGGATGCATCGAGGGTGTGTCTGCGTATGTATACATTATTTCCTTTGGTTTACAATTCTAAAATTTTAGGTTAACATGTACAAATAGCGAAAATGAGTTCAGACAACATTGTAATTACTACAATCGAACATGATTGTCCAATATCTAACTTACATGACACTTTATTACAAGATAATTTACCCCTTACATAAAAAATATACCTCATAAAATTTACTATATAGCTATGTGCTAAACTGATTAATAATTTGATTCTGGGCCCACATCCCCTGCATTTCAAGTTCGTCGACTTCGAGACAACAAGAGGCGTCGAATGAATCATCAACACCGTGATATCAGTGAAGCCTCTCCCATTTGTGCGATTTGTAATATCTATACCTCGGAGCTCAAAGGGTGTAACCACCAAAACTCGATTTTACAGGAAAGCCAAAAAACAATACAATATTATTTTCTACATAACTTTGTTTATTTTTGCCCCAAATTAACCATTCTAAGACCAAAAGTCTTAATTTCTTTTGATGCAGAACACTGTAAAAGTATGATCCAAATAAATTGAAAAGTAACAATAATAGCTTTCTTATACAACCCGAAAAATTGCATGTTTGCGGTGGTTACACCCCAAAAATCATTGGATGTTTGATGAGTGATGGTTGTAACCAACAATTTGCCCACTAATTCTATCAGTTTGTGGACAGTTACTTTTGTTTTTCAGCTGATTAAATATCAATTAAAGAGAGAAAAGAAGTAAGTTTCCCTTTACTTGATGTTTAATGATATTATTTATTGCATGTCACAAATTTTAGTTAGAGTCAAGTGTCCCATTCCCCCCCGGCTTTTGGCTACGTGGCAAAATTCACAGCAGTATTAAATATGAGGAAGTTAAACGTTAAACTATCACAGGTAAGTAGGTATTACACGTTAATGCGTAATAGTCGAAAAACTTATATAAAATGTACACTCAGTTGAAAATGATTTATCAAACAACAAAAATAAGTCTCAGTCCGCATATTATGAGGACAAGTACGGTACCCTACACTGCGCGTAGCCCGCCACATAAATTCTGTACATGCCTAAATATATGTGTGAAAAGAGCCATCAAAATCCGTTCTGGAGTTTTTCCGTGATACGCGTCCAAATAAACAAAGAATACGATGTTATTATATGAGTTGATATACAGGGCGTCCCACGGCTATGCCGCATGGAGGGAAAGTACCTTGAATTTTGTAGATGGAACATTTTACTGAAAGAAGACATTATTTTAATTTAAAAACAATTTAAACTGCATTCATAGATTTTTAAATAAGTACATGGTTGAACCGGGAATCGAACCATTTATTTATAAAAAAAAATTACCATGTAACTTTATCATACCAATCGAAAGGCTTCATCATAAGGATTATTTTTTGCTAAATAACATATTGTCAGAAATAAAAGGAAGACCATGAATTTTAACATTAGATGTTCAATTTTGTTCAGAAAAATGAAAAGCTGACATTGCCGTAAGGACATACAACTGACATTATCATTACTAATACTAATTACCCACTCGAGAAGTATGCATCATTTCCCTATTATAATTTAAGTTCATGATAAAATGATAAAGAGATACGTAATTAGTAAGTAGGACTATCTCAATGAACATTTTCTTTCCTGGATCGGGACAAATGGACGAAAAAATGGCCGCCGAGATCCCCAGATCTAACCCCGTTAGATTTTTTTTATGGGGTTATGTAAAAAATTTACTTTACAAGAACCAGTGTCAAAGTGTCCACGAGCTACAAACTGAACTTCGACGTATTATTCTAAATATCCACCACAACATGATCAAAAAATCGACAGGGAGCGAAATAATCAAAAGAGTGCGACTTTGTATTGAACAGGATTGGACTCATTTTGAGCATTTGATAAATTTGATTAATTTTGTATTAAAAATGTTAAAATTCATGGTCTTCCTTTTATTTCTGACACTATGTTATTTAGCAAAAAATTATCCTTATGATGAAGCCTTTCGATCGGTATGATAAAGTTACATGGTAATTTTTTTTTTATAAATAAAGGGTTCGATTCCCGGTTCAACCATGTACTTATTCAAAAATCTATGAATGCAGTTTAAATTGTTTTTTAAATTAAAATAATGTCTTCTTTCAGTAAAATGTTCCATCTACAAAATTCAAGGTACTTTCCCTCCATGTGGCATAGCCGTGGGACGCCCTGTATATAGGTAAGTAAATATAAAGATCCTAAGTCCATCTCTGTTAAAGCAACCAATTACTAATCTCAAACTACATAAAAAATCGTGGGTTACATTAAATCTTCTTGCCTATATTCCGAGCCTATTTACATTGCTTCAAACACGAACAGGGATTTGCCTATCGCACGCAATCATGGACCGTAAGCTACTTTAAGTATTCCCTCAAATCCTACGCCCGGGAATTGTGGAAAATCTTTGTCCGGGATCTTTTCAATGAAATTCAATTCCCTTAGATGCGCACATTTCTTTTATCTACTTATTTGTATCCATTGTCTTTGCGATCAAAAAAATGGGAACTTCTATTATGTTCAAGACACACTGCAATTTTGTTACGTATCTATAATGAAGCAGCAGGATAGTGGAGAAATACGTAGATTCGTGGCGTATCAATCCCGAACCTTTTCACAGTGAACGTCATTATCAATCCACTAAAGCTGATTTGACTACATTATGGAGTGACGTTTACTGTGATAAGTTTATAAAGCCGAGATTAATCTATTCAATCGTTGTACACAGTGCTCGAACTTTTTCATATCACCATAAGTGATTCCCTTCGATTGAAACGCATTGAAATATAAATACGTGATCTAGAACTATACCATAACGATACTAGAATCTAAGATCAATAGTAAGATAAAATCAACTTATACTTGCATCCGTGTAGTGCATGAACGATAAGTGTCTGTCGGCTAGTTAAATTTCAATACAACACACTTTACTCAGAAATGTAATATGGTCATTATTTTTTGCAACCTTCTTTGAGCAAAGTCGATCTTTCCGCGCTAATCGAATAAACACCAGCAAAGTTGTATGGAATTTCACTGCTGGTGAGTCTTACCCAACTATCCTACGATCCGTCCTGACGTCCTACGCTTTGCTTACCGGTGCGTGGCCTCCACTCGAGAACTTTAATGCCTCACCAGCCATCATTTCTTCGAGCATGTGTATAGGATAAGAAGATATAAACTTGACGCCTTCAGGCTTATATAATAGAGTCTAAGGACAATTTACTTGAATTATCACATGGTTTGTTAGGTATTAAACATAAAAGTATACAAGCATGTGATACCCTGTAAGGGCACCGCAAAAGTATGAGAGAGGGTTTCTTATATATAATTATATTCTCTTCCTAACTTAAAGAACCCTAATGTGAAGAAATTCCGTATCAAGTAGGTATTATTTCATACTTAATACAAAATTTCTTCACATTAACCTATAACTAATTTAAAACTGTTTTCTATTTATTTTAAAAACTTTTATAATATTAACTGTTTGTACTTACTATACTATTTCATTAGATACTAAACTTTAAATTATCTATATTTCAATACGCAAGATACATTATTTATTAGACTTATTATCATTTAGTAGTTCTCCTATATTATAAAATGCTTTACTTAATAAATACGTTTTCAATAATTTTCCAAAACGTGATAAATTTTCTTAATTTTTCCCTAAGGATAGAATTATAAATTTAATAAATCCTTTATATATCCTTATCCATCTTACGAAAGCCTCATCGGTTTGTGTAGATGGTGAGTTCACAATTCTATCTGGTTTATTATTAGTAAACAAAACTAGCAATATATGTATGTTATTATGATTTTCCAGATTTTTTTTTGTGTATTCAATTTAGTAGATCACGTGATAATGCTATTTAAATTACATTGCATCAATAGTGTAGCTGTGTATCACAAAGAAATAAATAAATAATGTGAAATTTCTATCTTAGCGGGCTTAATTTTATATTTTATTTATGATGATTATTTGATTTATCCAATTTCTGTCAGTTACTGCATCAAAATCATGAAAGGCGATTTGTTGTTTTGAGACTGGTGTCGATGCTCTTGGGGCATGCTTGAAATGTTTAGAATAGTATATCCTTTTTTGATTTCGAAAATACCAATCTACAAATTTAAAATTTAGTTAAACTCCAAGAGACTATGATTATAATTATCCTCTTAATAAACGAACCAATTGCAACTGTGTTCAAACTAAATATCTTCGAATTATATAGGACATCTTGCAAACACCAACTTTTAAAATAAAAACAGATTTCAAATTGATTCAGTCGTTTTGGCGTTCTAATAACACTTGTCGTCGTTATTTGAGTACGTAAAATTTAAAAAGGGTATTAAGAACTAAGAAAAACAGCACCATTAGTTATATTTCATTTTCATTCAAGCAACGCATTATTTTAAGTAAAAAAATCCATCCATTATAATGTTCGAAGAAATTGGCGCTTTACGCACGAACTCCCTATATGATTGAACACTAAACATCACGCTTGAAAACCCATAAGAAAACGGTTTTATAATAACGGAAAATGGCCATCCCAGCTACGATACATCACTTAACATCCGGCATCTGAGGACGTAACGACCCTCGAACAGACCCTGGCCGTACCACGGTAGACTACAAAATAGTCTGTCGATACAAACCCTTGTCAGCCACGCGAAAATGCCTGCCGAAAATAGAGGTGTTCTCTCAAGGGAAAGATTAAAATGCTCCATGCATTCGACAGCCCCAAGATAGCGGCTTTGAAAGCTGTCTTTGCTTCCTTTGGCTATTGTTAGAAGGTTTCTGGTAAAAAGACAGGATTGATCACACAATAACCATAAGATTCAACTATTTGTCAATATATAAAAAACAAGAAAATGTGAATTGTATGTCAAAGGCTGCAGACGACAGGATTACCAGCAAAAATATATTAGCGTTGCTGTCAGAGCAGACCTGTAAAACAACGTATAAACTGCCCAAGGGCTTATCGTAAAAAATAAAATAAAGTATAATTAAAAGCGGTCACAAGTGTCAAAAGTAGTTGGTAAACCCATCATAGTGAGTGTTGTGGTCGTGCGGAGCCTAAAAGATGTAGGTCATCTACAGTGATGAAAATCTTTTGTCTCCATAAAATCTATGTAACCCTCTATAAAATATTAGTCCATTTCAAACCCTAATTTACAAAGCCTTTGGCATCTCGAATCCCAAGAGGCGAATCAAATCGGCAGCAATGCCCGCCACTAGAAACTGTATAATGTACCTAGCTAAGACCGCTGTAAACGAGCCGATTTATCTCGAAATCCTCACTTGAATGGCTAGGATTGCTTGTATAAGCACGACACAATGCAAACAATGTCGACTATCTCAGACAATATGACTGTAAGTCCACCTTATTCATGACTAAGCGTTACGAGCCAAGAGAGTTAAGCGAGCTTTCCCGAGTTACCGATGAAATATAGAATTACATTTTGTCTTTGGTTCTGTTGAAATTATAGAGGATTAACTACAATTTATCTATCGTGGGTATCGTGAAACATAAAGCAGAAGAAAGGATGTAAATAGATTTTACGTAAATAATAAGTGACGGGCATTGACGTCAGGCTCACAATAAACTGGGGACCATTTTCCAGAGTTAGGGATAGTTGTTTATGCACATCGGGATAGTACTGTAACATGGGTGTCAATGATAAGACTGTGCTGCTCATATTAACTCTGTATATTCAATCTTTTAACACGGATCACATTGTTTATTATAAAATTGGTCGATCGGAGACCGCTCTGGAGCGACGGTGCGAGCTCTCTCCCGAATGAATTTCTATTCCTTATTGAAAAATCCTATTTCTTTTTTAAACAACGCGCCGTCTACCACGACCAGCATCACGCCACACGATTCCAATTCATTTCACTTCATTTCATTTCATTTAGAATTAGTGATTTTTTGCAGTATACTGTAACTATGGTTTCATTTATTTTTTATGCACGACGGATTCGTACTTGACCTCAATCACACCTAATGTTAAGTGAAGATGAGGTCGAAGGTGGAAGCGTACTAGCCCGAAAACCCCAACACATTTGGGGGACTGGCTATCTTATCTCTGACAACCGGAACACAACATTGCTGTTTGACGGCAATAAGATGGTGGTAGCTAGCCAGGCGGACATTTAAAATGCCCCACCACCAACCAAACCGAATACTTAAACATGTACCCCGTTGGGGATCGAACCCGCGATCTCCGAATCGTAAACCCAATGTTGTTTACATTGAGCCACGGAGGCGGTTAATAAATATGATGCTAAATACCACAATACCAACGCTATTGGTGTACTCCGGAATCTATCCAGACAGTTTTACTTTCGGCGGCAATACCGTAAAGAGAGCCTTTCCTTAATAAATGAAACAGTTCTACAAATATACTAAATATTGTCTACGTCAAATAGTTTCTAAAACGTTTTGCTATTTTTGGTACGAAATATGAAAAAGACCTATCGTACCTACCTATATGAAGTAAATATTAATACGAAATGGAATAGATTGACGTCACCTGCTTTGACATCGGGTTTCGCAAAGTTGCTAACTTCAAAGTAAAGGGCACTGCGTTTAAATAAATTTCGTTGTTGTGATGAACTGAAAATTGAAGAACAAATGAAAATGGACGCCTGTACAAACTTTCTACGTAGAACGTTAAAATTACAATAACACGGTTTTTTCAGTATTCACTTGAATACTTTATTACAGTTGTAAAAACTGTAAAAAATCACAACGAATGCATATTTTTAACAATATATTTGATACTTTATTGCTAATTTCTATTATAAAGAGTAGTATTTACATACCGGTTTTATTTAAAATTTCCGAGTTATGTTCGTCCCGCGGGAACTACTAACTACTGACTTTATAGGACATAGGATAATTCTATGTCCTATTCCAAGGCCTGTCCCAAAATTTCAATCCGTTTAGCCGTGAATGAGCAACAAACAAACAAAGATCTATACTTTCACATGTCCAATAATATTTTGGATACGGTATTTTATTTTGGGAAATCCAGCCCCCCTATACAAACGTTTTTAACGACAAACACTAACGCTTCGATCCTCACATCTGATTGGCTGTTAACGTTCACGGTTTATATACAGCGTATCAGCTGTGAGAAATGAATCGATATCGTTTGTCATTATTGAAACTTTTGGCACTTGTGTAGTCGCTCTGGCATGCCAACTATTTCGGAATCACTTGATGATCTCATTGTGTTTGTTGTATAACAATGTAGATGTACCCCATCTAAAAATTAATAACGTTAATATTGTTAACAAGCGTTTTCCAGCATGTAAAAAGAATTGGAACGAACACGTCTCTACCCTCTAGGCGATTAACGAACTTTTCACAAAAAAACATCAAATTGGTTATAACGGCGATGGGCTCATCTCCGTCATGTGTTTACTGAGAACCGCGGATGTTGCTTCAAGTACTAAACTTTTAATATTTGGAACACCCTAACGCTTGTCTGACCACCGCATTTGAGATAAAGGTCGTGATATGTATAAAGCGCCAAGTAAAATAAAACGGTTGGTGCGTTGGTGCATCGGAGCGTCGGAGCGTCGGAGCGTCGGAGCGTCGGAGCGTCGGAGCGTCGGAGCGTCAGTGACTCAGCGGTTAAGACGCGGTATCCCAATTTAGGAGGTCCGGGTTCGATTCCCAGACAAGCCAATGTATCAATGAGTTTTAAAATTTAGTTTAATTACTTATGAGCATTTATCCGACTGCTCTAAAACGGTGAAGGAAAACATCGTGAGGAAACCTGCATGCCCTGAAAAATAAAAATTCAAAGGCATGTGAAGTCCTCAACCCGCATTGGGCCAGCGTGGTGGACTATGGCCCATACTCCCTCATATACGAGGGAAGGAAATGTTTATGGGCTGATAATGATAATGATGATGATGAAAATAAAATTTAAAAAACATACAAACGGCCGAATTGAGAACCTCCTCCTTTTTGAAGTCGGTTAAAAAAGTGGCCGTTCCCTCGAGGCAACCTCAACCATAGTTTTCTCCTATCAAGGATTAGGTTTCTCAGACTAGGTATAAAATCGGAATTTCTTCGGAAAGAATATCTTTCAACTCTTTACAAATTGCCCTTAGTTTACTATCAATACATTGTTTCAATAATCTCGGCCTCATCCTAACATAACATCTGGTGTGATGGTATAAAGCTCGATGCCCGTTGTGCAAAAAAAATACAATCATATCAGCCACAGGACAGACGACCTGATAAAATTCGCGGGAAATCGCTGGGTGCAAGCCACTTCCAACTGGACACTTTAGAATTCTGTAGAGGAGGCCTTTGTTCAGCTATTTTTTGGACTCATGTTACCACAAAGAAACAAATTGTACCAACTTCTAACAAACAACAGCAATGTCTACACGTACGTATTTTATTTATAATTATAATACTTAGTATGATTTAAAGCATTGATAAAATACATAATGTACAGCTACGAGTATTACAGGCTTCTACATATTAACAACGAAGAAAGAAAAACTAAGTAACAGATATGATTTCATATTGCATTGCATGTATGATGGTATGATGTGTGTATGAGGGTGTGTTTGTGAGGTGTCATAGTTCAAATCACAGACCAATAAAGACATAAACTTATCGCGATCGCGATATCGCGATATGATTTGATTAGGACAGATAAGATTGTGCATAGTTGCGGAAGAAATCAAATGCGATTGCATGGAATCATTGTAGTGTATAATTTGCAAATAAAAAGAAATGCGATTGTGTAGTCCTTACATCGCAATTCTGCATTGATAAATGCAGAATATTATTACTATTGGATTGGTAGGATAGTAGTTGGCGTAATTCATTCTTTAACTTGATGCAACGTTGCCAGGTTATCTATTACATTTAAGAGGAAGCTTACACTAGAATATAATTTGTTTGAAAAAATAACTTATTTTTTTATTTTGCTCTATTGACATAAAAAATCGACTAAAGTTATTTATTATCGAGGTACCTTTTCTTTTGGCGGGGAAACTCATTACGCGTACCGCTCGCGGGGGGACGGCGAGTCGGTTATCTAGGACTCCCCTCTCTATCGGGAGGCATACCCACTAAAACCGGTTCTGTCGCGTCTCACATCGCAATCAGCGAGCAGTATGAGGCGCGACAGGGCCCCGATCGCACCGGGGGGTGTCATCCTCTCGTATAGCGGTAGCGTCCGACGACTAACATCGCACCGAGATCTAGCCGCCCGCGACCCTCAGGCGGCGTGTAGGGGGCTAGCGAGCGTTCCCCCCCCCCCCCCCCCCAAGACGTGTATCGAGGTACTTAACCACCTGTTTCAAGGAATGTCGACTTGTCCCTTACAGGCAGTATATATGACACCAAGTCCTGTATTCATCAACAATCGTGCTTAAAAATATGATTCCGTCATTTGATTGTAAGCTGTGCTTTTTATGCACGACAACTAATCGCTTGACCTCACACTTGTAACACACTCACCTGGAACCCCTAATTTCTATGCCATTTACGTGCCGAAACCACACTTAATATTCTAAGTAACTTAAATATTATTATAACTAAGTAATATGAAGATTAAAACTTATTTCATGTGAAACTCTCAACAAGTAAGTGAGAAAGTTTTTCACCGCGATTCTACTGCATTGCGCGCGTGAGATAAATTAATGGACCCCTTTAACCATTTCAATCTCTAGTTATTTTAACTTTCATGTTTAACTACGTAATATCAAATATAGAAGCCAACAATTATATAAGGTCCCAGACGAGTAGGTACCTTTTTTATATGAAAAAATAAAAACTTATTTACTTATTTCGTTTCAAAAACAAAAAAGCCCTAGTAGCATGACATTGTTTGTCGTGCGCGACGTATATAGGAGTGAGAGTGGGATAGTTGTATATTTCATCCAAGGGAATGAGCAGGGCCAATATTATCTCGTGCGACATAAACGTTTCTCGTACTTGTCGTGGTACTAGTACAGGTATTCTTTCCTGCACGAGCAGTATAAAAGCAAATACCGGATGTATTTTCCATATTGAAGGATTTTTTTTTCAATAAGGTTCCAGTTGATATACAAAATCTTCCTCTCAATAAATTTAAAGATACTATAAAACAGAAACTTATTGAGAAAGCATATTATAAAATTTCAGACTATTTAGATGATAATCATACCTGGACATAATCAGATCGTTCGCATGCCAGGCTATTTCACAATTAATAATGAAATTTAAAAACCTGTTTGTAATATAAGAACCTTTATGTAAAATCAAAGCCTGATTTTAAAAGAGTAAACCTTCGAGTTTCTTGCTTGTTCTTCTCAGGGGAAAATTGCATTTTGAACAAGCAGTAGCTTAAAAAATTTAAAATTTATTATGTAAAATTGACTATTTTAAGTGTACTCTGTGTACCTACAAAATAAAGCATTTTTGACTTTGACTTTGGATCGGATTAGAGTAGTGGATCGGATAGCGACCCTGTAAGTGAAATCATCGGTTACGGATTCGAATCCCGGAAGGGGTAATGTTTGTGTGATGAGTAGAACATTTTTGTTCCCGAATCCCATGATTCAAACATCCATATGTTTATATACATATTTGTTTATTTATCCGTTATCTAGAATCTATAGTACAAGTTTAGCTTACTTTGGGACTAGATAATTGGTGTAAGTGTCCGAAATGTTTATTTATTATTATTATTCGTTGTGCGGTACTTGCAGTATGAATGTTGAGTGCGGGTGCAGGATGTCATATGCTACTTAACATTTATTATTGTCCTCTCTCTTTTAATGTAACTAGCATATTTTTTTAAGTACAACGGATTAGAATTTGAACTCAGTCAGTCCTATATGGAACAGTTTTTGATATAGACATTTATATTGTAGAGTACCTGAAAACCTTATCTACTTTACTAAATATGAAAACTGGAATCGCTGTTTAACATGCGCTCCGAAGTATGAAGTCGCCACCTTGCAGTAATGAATAACAATAGTACTCTATCTTCAATTTAAATCTCGTAGGTCACTTATCGGACGTCAGTTTCGTTATTCTTCCTCTTTCCTTTCCTCTCTTTCCTTCAATCTTTCCCTCAATTATGTTCTTCAAAAAAATATCGTGTCGTATCAAGTGACCTATCGTCTTTCCTCTTCGGCTCTCAACTGTGGCTAACAGGCATCTCTTCTCCTTTACCATTATTAACACCTCTTCATTTGTTCTCTTCTCGGTCCAGCTTATTCCTTCCATTCGTCTCTAGCACCACATCTCGAATGCATCTAACCTTTCCCTATCCCTTTGTGTTAATGTCCATGTCTCACAGCCGTATAAAGCGTCATCATGTACCTCAAAATTGAGAGGAGGATCTTATTCATAATAGCTGTACTATTAACACGGTTGCATGATGTTAAGATAAATTTGTGGGTACTTAACTAATCAGATAGACATTTATAATGGCCGGCCAATATCCACGTTGTAAGGTAAAACACCTTTCATGTCCCCACTGTTGGGGCTCGGCCCCCTCTCACTAAGAGAGTTATGGGCCATAATCCACCACGCGGGCCCAATGTGGATTTGTGTCAGACTAGTGGCCACGTGATAGTCAGTGTTTTTAAGCCGCCACTATAGGCCACCGACTTGCCTTAACGACTGCTTTCAATTGAAAACAACCGGAGCCGTTTATTTAACGCGCACTCCGAAACACGGAAACACGACATTAAAGTGCTCCCAGGACCAGACATTGGTTAACTTCGCTAATCGAAAACGAATAGCAAATACGACTGCGCCACGAATCATTTGGCTTTATTAAAGAGATTAAAAGAACAATTCATTCTGAGGACGCGACTTAAAAATATTTTTTTACAATTTTCCCCTTTCTCATCAATCCTTTGAATTTGGTAGCGAAATATCTAACCTGAAGACAGCAGTCACATGCAAACGAAAACGATAAGCGCGCGCTCCCCCAATCGGCCTTTGTCTCTCATGACGTCGCTTAACAAAAGAGCGTCAAAACATAATTCTTGCCCAATTAAAATACGCCCGCATTATGCACACAAACACAGGCTCGGTTTGCGTAATAGCAGAGTTCCCTCAAAACAAATTATGAAGTGAAAATTACACTTAACATGTTTTATAAAAGTTGAGATTGGTAATTCTTTAAATCCTAATCCTGACTAAAACCTATTACAATGAGTAATAGTATAATGACGACTTTTTTAACCAATTCCGCCTTCCTAACACTATAAAACCTTTAAGCTAGGATCAACGGTACTTCACGGAGCATAAGCAGATTGTGACTATAGCGCTACCTTAGACCCCAGACTAATTAAGTGATAGCCATTAGAGTGCGGAGCTCTCAAAAAGATTGCGAATACCAATCCATCTGTACAGCGTAACGATTAGGGCAGTCATGGAAACCGATGTATTTTTTTGTTCAAATCGCTCAATTCAGCGCCTTATGGACATCTGGACAGTACCAGCCATTTGTAGGTTGTATTATATTCTGTGTAAGTAGAAAAAAAGGCACTTCACTCTGGGGAAATGCAATGACTGTGGTAGTAGCATCTAATAGTGCCAGTAATAAGAAAATAAAACGCGAAAACAAAATAAACGAGAGCTAATGCATACGCATTCGTAAAAACTACTATCAATTCTACTATTATAAATGTGAAAATGCGTTTGTTTTGTATATACTTATATTATTTGTTGACGTCCAAAATTTGCAAAATCAAATTCACGAAAATCACGAAATCACGAAAGATAAAAATAGGATACGCGATTCTTATTTAACACTTTATTGTATATAAGCATACATATTAAACAAAATAAAAAAACCAGCACATATTAAAAATATACACAAGGCGAGTTCATCTCTTTTTTTTAATGTATATACTTGTATGAAATAAAGTGTTAAAATAAATAAATAAATATGTAGGAAGCATCTGCTGCCGAGTATCCCTACTAATCCCAACTATCCCAACTAATATTATAAATGCGAAAGCTTGTGTGTATGTATGTATGTTTGTTACCTCTTCACGCCTATACGACTCGACGAATTTGGATGAAATTTGGTGGGTAGACAGATTAGGACCTGGATTAACATAAGGCACATTTTTCGTCGTCGCTGTCGCTGTCGCTGGCGGAAAGCCGCCCGCTTTCCTTACAATAAAGAGAGAGTGGTCAATACAACTTACATTGCTACGTAAATTTTTGACTTGAGAAATGTTTAGTGAGTTTGAAACACATGAATAGCACAGCTAGTTTCACTAGAAGAGGGTATTAACCATAATCCATACCGTGAACCATGCGTGTGCGACCAGTGCGTATTGGTGGAATTGGCCTCTTGATAATACCTAAAATAGAATTAATGTCATATTTACTTTGTTTGCCAACAGAATTTTAGCTTACATAGCTGGCGGGCGTAAGATAATGAAACTACGCGTCGATTTTATCTATGTATGAGACAGTGTTATGACAGGTAAAGAGTATCGCTCAGTGACATCGGTAATAACAATAAATGTTCAATCTTCTCCTAGTACAAGTACTGCAGACATACATTGAAATCTGTGTTATTTACCTGTCCTTATTATATTATGTAATAGGATAACTAATGCAATTCTCTATTGTCGACAGTATGCCGACATAATATATGTAGATTTAATTAGCATGACTGATATAATTTACGATATAGCTAGGCTGTGTCCGAGAATTCGTATTAAAGGGGACATGTATTCCGAATAGAGAATTTTCGTTTAATAGAAACATCATTTAACCCATGCAGCAGATCTAAAAGAGACATTTATTCATAAGTACTTCTTTATGTACATTATAACTGTTAAAAAACATAGTCACCACAACTATCACGTCCAAAGGCGCATTTAAACTGGTGAAAATAGAAATTAACCCCAGTGGCTATTCACATAAAACGGGGCACGTATCCTAGAATCAATATACCGGGCCGTCGTGATTTCCCATTATTGGCCTCATTCCTGGGAATATTGTCACGTTGCCGGCGGTGTCCGCACGGAATGGCCTATTCCGTGCATTCCCTCGAGCAGGGGACAACATTATCGAAGGTTGTTACCGGTTTTAGAAGCGATAGTGCTGGAAAATGAAGCGGAACATTTTAACTTTTGAATAAAGAAAAGGTAAAAACAACTAGGTATTTATAAATTGATTTTATCCCATAAATTGCAATAGAAAAAAAATATAGGTTGATCCCCAGCAGAGTTCAGTCAAAATGATATTACCTCATATTGCAATACGCCATTTCAAGATAAATTCGTTCGACTCGAATCGATAACGATTTATTGACCACCTAATTAATCGATATATTATATACCTATTTTAATTGTAGGATTTATAAATGTTTGTGTGATAAATACGAACACTTATTTCCGATGAATGGATGTTTATATTTATAAACACATAATAATATGTAATATTTAAAAACTCATTGGTACATTGGCCTGCCCAGGAATCGATCCCGGTTCTCCTAAATTGGGAGACCGCGTCTTAACCGCTGAGCCATAGGCGCTTCCTTGTATGTAATGTGTCCGAAAAATTAACATGCCTGACTGCCTTCCATTTTTGTAGCAAATGAAGCAAAAAGCTTGTTATAAAAAATATTAATAAGGAAACAAAGCAGTCGACTGTATTGCGCAAAATCTGAAAGGAGAAAACAAACTACAAGATCTTGTATTCTATTGTGTAACGTACCGTAGACGGAGACTTGTAATCAACAACTAAAATAAGTTATAGGTAGCTAAGTTTTGTTTTCACCGACAACCGTTTTTTACTCAAATTTGAAAAACGAAACAAAAACCTATGCCTGTCACAGCCCTTTATAAGAAGCTATTAAAGTAGACTACTGAGATATGTATATATAAAACGCAA
Source organism: Oegoconia quadripuncta (assembly GCA_949316235.1). Taxonomy (NCBI): domain Eukaryota; kingdom Metazoa; phylum Arthropoda; class Insecta; order Lepidoptera; family Autostichidae; genus Oegoconia; species Oegoconia quadripuncta. Next base: position 7,382,932 of record OX438754.1, read on the forward strand.
AAAGTTTAATTATCTATATCCGGAGTCCATTATCATATCTTAACTAAAATATCACAATCATCAAAATCGGTGAACAAATGACGAAAATATGGGTGAACATACATAAAGAAATACATACAGACGACCATAGAATATAGACACTCGTGGCGCTTTCGCTATTTGTTTACGATTAGTGAAGTTAAGCAATGGCTGGCGCGGTCAACCCTTGGATGGGTGACCACTAGTCGCATTTTAATACTAGTGTTTCCATGCTTCAGAGGGCCCGTTTTCAATTGAAGGCAGTCGTTAAGCTAAGTCGGTGGTCTGCAGGGACAGTTTAAACACACTGACTGTCAGGTGACCATTAGTCTGATACAAATTAAACAACCCGCACTGGGCCCGCGTGGTGTATTATAGCCCACAACCTCTCCCAGTGAGGGGTGGCTGTGCCACAACAGAGGAGACGTGTAAAGCTGTTGATGATGAACATAGATGCTTCTCCTTTCGGTTAAAAATTGGCAAATAGATACCGAGCCAGTTACCTCAAAGAAGAAAAATACGCTATTGAACAAAAAGTGACCTACATTCATAGGTTTGAAAATTGTGATGCTGTTTTACACTTCTGGGCTATGTCATTGCAGCTTCTCTCTAGAAACACTCTAGAAACAAGGAAGGTTTCATGTTCAAATATCACCTGAGAGAGACGCGCAAAGTGATTTTACTTTGATTGTCTAGCTTTCATAGTTTCCTGGTAGATAGGTATCTAGTCTCTAGATGATAGAGACAAAAGGTATTTACTGTCATTAAATTACCCACAAATTTAGCTAGAAATGCTTAATAGAAACGTTGAAATGGGTGCCTATTCTGTTTCTAATGCAACCTGAATTATTAAGCTTAAGCTTATGCCGTTGCATACCATATTATATACGATGGATAGTAAATTATTTTTTTATTTACATCTTTTGTAACCAAATGCGGGAATAATCTAACTAATATTATAAATGCGAAATTTAGATGCATGTTCTAAATTTAAATAAATTGTAGGTATATACACACAGCGCCAGCTAGCTTCACACTAAGCAACTAGGCTCGTATTATATACCAAAGGGTTAATAAACTACACAAATAATTTTTTTATTTTTGTAAATAAATACACAGATATTTTTATATCCCATTAAAGTGAGTAGTTCCCGCGAAAGAAACAAATTAAACATATCCGCGACAAGCTACTTGATAATATGATATGATGGTAATAAACAACATAAACTTTGCTTTATCATTGACTCGATTTGACATGAAACGCGACAATAAAATAGATAGTATTATGTATAATTGACAAATTCAATAATGACTTTGTAAATTATTTTCTTGCAAATAGCTATTCTTATATTATTATTATACTCGTTTATATAATTTAAATTTTTTGTTTCAAAACAAGTCACGCACTGATGTAAAATGTATTTATTTAATAAGTCACAAACAAACGTGCTGCTCAAGGAGAATATTCGAGCAGAAATGTATCTATTAACAGCCAATATTCAGAGAAAAGTTATGAGAAATGCTCTTGAAAGAGCGCGTCTTTGAGAGGCTGAAAATTATAGCCTCATTAGCAGGACGTCATATTTAAGAAATAGAAATAATTTCCTTAAACCTTAATTTCTTACTGTATATCAATGATCATAACAAAATAAAATTTCAAAAAGTTATAGCTAGTTTCAATCCGTTCATGTATTTTGCGCCACGCTGTACATAATATATAAGTTGACGAAGAAGCTCATCTCTGCAGGATATGCAACCAAAAAAAATCGACAAATATCAGACGTAAATACTGCCAGATTAGTAACATTAGTTATTTCCATAGCCTGATGTCTTACAGCATCCTGCTGTGGAGAAAAGCCGCGAGTATAAATACAATTATTGTATTGCAGAAACGAGCCGTTCGTGCGATTTACCAACTGACCTGCAGTGTCAGTTAGGGATAAGTTTAAAAAGTATAATATTTTAACCTTTTCGTCACAGTACATTCTTTAGTTAATATTACACTTTTTAAACTTATCCCTAACTGACACTGCAATTCTTAAATTAATATTAAAGAATGTACTGTGACGAAAAGGTTAAAATATTATACTCTTTAAACTTTAATTTTTATATTTTTCTTAAATGAAGCAATTTTTTCGACAAAAAATAATTTTTATGCGGAAAAAAATGTATAATTTAATAAAAATAGTGATAAACATGAAGTGAATACTAGAAAAAAAGATTTACAGGTCATATAAGTCGCCTCCGCAAAGTCACTATTTCATTCAAAGGGCTATGTATACGCTTTTCTTTGATATACAAAATCTTCCTTTCTATATATTTAAAGATACTATAAAACAAAAACTTATTAAATTTGTATTAAATAGATGCGGTTTGTTGTAGGTAATATTTTTTGGAGAACTTTTCCTGGGCACTACTGTGTTTCGATCAATTCATGACTGGTGTATGGGGTAAATTTACTTAAGCGACCTCTGAATTAAGTTATTCCGAATCAAGTTATTTGATTTTATATGGGCAGATTTATAGTCGTAATCGGTTTATATATTTCTTTGTTAGTTTGCTTTAGATATTTTGTTATATAACAGTGATAATTGTTTTTTAATTTCTTTCGTCAAGACCCCTGATTTTAGTATACTTGATACCCATCTCGATGAGGTGCTGGAATTATTCGTTGTCAAGTACGACAAAATAACTGCTGGTTTCCACTATATTGAATTAATTATGATGACATTCCCGGGACTAATACGAATGTAAGGACACCTCATTTGCCCAAAATCGGCTGAGGCGTTTAGGCTGTAGGTGGTATCGTACATAAATACAGCACGCTGCGAAAACTAAATTTATTTAAGTAGAACAAGCGTCACGTGCCCTGATAAAGGTTATGCATTTTAAAAAGATCGGATTTCCCACTGAACGTCTCCACGTCATCAGTGATTTACTGTCAGTAAGACAGTTATACGTAACTCGAACTATTCACATAATTCTGCCCTATGATACCAACAAAGTAGTGAAAAGAAGAAAGGACATCGTTGTAAATGTTCCACAAACTAAAACTAGACTAGCTAGTATGCAATTAAAAGAACTTACAGCTCTACTATATAATAAAATAAACAAACAGATATATGTATATACTAAACAATTCTATCACAACAAAAAAATAATTATAAACTGGATAAAAGTACTTACCTATGTTGAGACTGAGGCTCTACTGCAAAACATAAAATGACACACAAATGCACGTTTGCACACATGCGTAACAATCACCTCACGCAAACGCAGATCGCACGAACACATACACATATTACAAGGTTTTTTATTGTATACCTGAAACCTGAAAATAATTTGGTCAGAAGCATGTACCTATAGAATCGATTCCGGCTATAAAAATACCCGTCTATACACCCATAAACACACACACATTAGAATAAGTTTAGTTTATATTGCACCGACCTAATGATCATATTATACAACTATGTAAAAATTGTTATGAAGAGCGGAGTCTCCTAGCACAGGTGTCTTCAATGTTTAAAAACAAATAGCAAAAACAATGTTTCAAACAGGCAATGTTTAAAAAGTGTCTTCAGTTTTAAACCGAATTTTGAAAAAGAAATTAAATTATTTTTATTATTATACAGACTCGTTGATTACATCATCCCCCTGTTAGTACTCTAGTCAGATAAGAAATGCGTCCGTGTGGTGGCTTTACATTCTTCTATTGACTGACAGGGGCTGTCCATAGCAGAGGACATATGCATGCTGTTAGTTGATATGTGGTGGGTGAATAATAGCAGATTACAGATACTACTAATCATCAATAGTTTTTGTCATCTTTTCCAACATCTATGAGTAGAGTGTGATTAATATTCTCCATAGCCAGGTATTGGGACAAACATAGCAAGGTCAATTAAGGTCATTCGCCTCGAATTTAGAACCACAATGAATGGTTTTAATTATCTGATTAACAAGGGAAGGAGCCACCTCGATAGACCGCTAACAAATTAGAGCTCTGGATCACTACCGACACTTTAATCAAATGCCACTAACCTCACAACCACTGTAGTTAGTCGTTGATATGCTTCTATATCCACTAGTATGTACATGATTGAATAGATACATTATGGATAGGCTTTGATTTGGTCCATATACAATCCGAACTAGCTTTGGTTTCGTCGTACATTTGCTTGTTTTTGCGATGAACACAAGTGCCAGAGGTGTAGGTAACTTATCTAGAAGAGACAAGTATCTTAAATACAGATTCAAGATACAAAATACATTTCATCTTGTATCTATAAAACGTTTTTTAAATTCATTTTGTATTTAAATACCTTTTGTTTGGTATCTTAGTATTTTGTAGAGACGTGTTTGCTAAAATAATTTTCAGTAATAGATAACTGATTCTATGGTGACACACATCTTAGGTGACATTAATTTAAAATGTCAATGTCGTCATACATAAAACTGAACGCGCCATTGTATCTTTAGTTCGGGGCCAAATTGATAGATGGCGTGGCAATTCTTTCTTTCTACAAAATGTCATCGGCTATGTCCTTTGACTCGTGTAATTTTTAGTTATTTTATTTTGATTGTTTGTTAAACTTACAGCATGTATATAAATATAGTATTATAATAACAATAGCTTACTTTAATGCCAATAAACCGCATAATTGCCAAGTTCTGTCCCTGTGTGGAGCGACTCTTTTCATTTGGGGGCATGATCTATTCAGGCCCATCGAAACTGTTTGAAGAACTGGTTCATTTGCGCGATTTACACGTAAAAAAATAAACTTTCGCTAAAAAAAAATGATTTTTTACAAAAGTATTTTATCTATAAAAAGTATTCAAAAGATACGTATTTTATATCTAGTATTTCAGATACCATTCCAGAAATGTATTTGCATCTGGTATCTGAAATACTTAATTTAAAGTATTTTGCATTTTATATTTCAGATACTTTACTTAAGGTATATACAAGGTATATTAAGGTATATAAGCTATACTTAAGGTACATCACTGCAAGTGGCATGGACAGATGTCTGTTTCGAGTATTTAACCGACGAAAGAAAAAAAGTGTTTGTATTGTATGTCTGGATGGTACTTTACTGAGTACGGCGAAGCCAAAATAAGGTTTATTATTTTCAAAGCGTCTGTATGTATGTATCGTACTCGTTTGATATATAATCGCTCAGCCGATTTGGTCAAATGAGTTGTCGGTAGATTCGTACTCGTACTGGGAGTGTTATCATATAATATGTCGCAATGATAAATACAACATGGCAGCAGGCATTTTGTCACACTCGACAACAAATACTTCCAGCATCTCATCGATGATAAGTCTCTACAATAAAAAAAATTGAGAACCAAATCCTTTTTGAAGTCGGTTAAAAATTCAAAAACAAGTAATCCCAATCCCAACTTCCCAACTAATATTATAAATGCGAAAGTTTATATGTATGGATGTTTCTTAGCTCCTCACGCCTAAACGGCTAGACGGATTTGGATGAAATTTGTTTGGTAGACAGATTAGGACCTGGATTAACATATTGGCAAATGTTTTTGCTGAACCGATTTTTATGAAAAGGCCTACGCTACCAAAGTCAGCATAACAGCTAGTATGCTTATAAAGAAATTTATAATAAAAATCTTTAAAGTTCGCCGCTAAACAGCAATGTTAATAGCATTGTTGTGTTCCGGTTCTCGGTTTCCGGGTCAGTACACTTCCACCTTCGGCCTCATCTTCACTTAACGGTGTGATTGAGATCAAGTGGTTAGTTGTGCATAAAAAAAATCCTTAAAAATATATTAAAACCCGACAACTGTTATAAATACCAACCTATAAAACATGAAGAACAGGACGAAAATTCAAGTGTTTTGGCCTTCATCTACGCCCATTCATCAAGCACGAATTAATATGCCACTAACTACAAGAGACCGCATAGAGACCTCTGACTCTGTATACCAAAATCCATTGAAACCAGATGGCGTTAACTATAATAACTAGCAAAGACAAAAAGACATACGCAAAAGAATCTTGACAAATTAAGATTATCTTCTTGATAAGTGTAGTACAATTCTTGTTTTATTAGTGTATTAGTAGTAGTTAGTAGTATTAGGCTACCCAATTTTCCCTTATATATCAATAAAAAAAAGTTTATTTTTATTTTCTTTTTACACCGTTACATTTTATCACACACTTCTACCAAACTATAAATAGTTTATGAGCAGAAAATATACTCCGTCAATTTTAACAATATTACAACGTAATTGTAACAAATTATTTAAACATTTGTGAATTTCACAGTATTACGAATGATAAATGCATAAGCATTATGTGCTTTCTTACATATATTACTATTTACATGCATGATTGGTTAAAGTTTCTAACAGGAACTTTTTAATTGAGAATGATTTCGACCTTCTGTCCCTTTTTATATCTTGAGGTAATCTGTTGTATATCTTTGGAACTATAGGACTTTTCTGGTTCTTTGCCATAATAGTTGTTAATCTTAGGTGCAAAAAATATTCCCCTTTCTATTTTTCTCTTCAGCTTTGTATAAAAAACGTAAATCACTTAAATCTTTTGATTTACTTTGGTCTTTTATTCCATAATTGCGACGACTGAATTTAACTTGTAAATAAAATCGAGCTTTGATGTATAGAAATTAATAACTACACACGACAGGTGGCGATCGCAATTCGCCATGACCCTGCAAACTCAAACTCTTTGTTGTGTAGGTACTCAGGGTACATTTAAAATATTAAGATTTTACACTTTTAAAGCTATTGCTTGTTCAAAAGGCAATTTTCCCCTGAGAAGAAAAAGCAAGAAACTCGAGGGGTTGCTCTTTAAAAACAGGTTTTTGTAATAACAAAAAGGTTTTTATATTTCATTATTAATTGTGAAATAGCCTGGTTTGCGAACGAGCTGGTTACGTCCATGGATGTTTATCGTCTATATAATGTGATATTTTATAATATGCTTTCTTAATAAGTTTCTGTTAATAGTATCTTTAAATTTATTGAAAGGAAGATTTTGTATATCAACAGGAACCTTATTGAAAATGTGTACATAACCCTTTAAATAAATTACTGACGTTGCGGAAGCGACTTATGTGGCATGCAAGTTTATCTTTATTTCTTGTATCACATCATGTTTATCACTATTTTTCCTAAATGATGCTATATTTTTTTTGACATATATTAGACTTTCAAAAATGTACTGTGACGAAAGGGTTAGAATACTATACTTTTTAAACCATCTCTAAGTGATACTGCAGGTCTCAATTGACAAATTGCGCGAACGGCTCGTTTTTGTAAAACAAAGGTTCTATTTATATCCGCGGCATTTCCCCATAGCAAGATAACGTAAGATATCAGGCTATGGAAATAACTAAAATATACTAATCGAGCAGTATTTACGTCCGATATTGGTCTAATTTTTTTGACTTCTTACGCTGCAGAGCTGAGCTTCTTCGTCAATTTATGTAGATGAGGACCCCATTGTAATTTGGCGTCCAAAGTAATGCCCAAAAATTCAGTAGAATCAACAAGGTCTAGAGTGACATTTTTTATTATTATATTTGTGGGTATTTCCCTGACATTAGGCAGTACAAATTTAACACATTTAGTTTTTTTCTCATTAATTAACAAATTATTATTTGCCCCGTAAACCATTCTACTATTTGAAAAATAGCGTTGTTATCGTCGTCATAATTTAATTTTAGTCTAAACAATTACTTTAAACAATGCAGAGGTATCGTCAGCAAACAATACTATTTCATGTTTACCTCTGAACTCGGTTACTCAAATAAGAATTCAAAAGGTCGAGAGCACGGCCTGTTACACCATAATGACGTAATTTCCTGATTAAAATGTCATGATGAACGCAATCAAAGGCCTTGGACAAGTCTCAATCTCAACAATACTCTTAATGCATCCCGCGCATCTTCCTAAGCCTCAAAAATATACTGTAAGAGCTCGACACCTACATCGGTTGTCGAGCGGCCCCTAGTAAAACCGAATTGTTTATATGACATTAGATTGTTACTGTAACTGTATATGACATTAGAGTGATTATTAAAAGAAGTCGACAATTGATTTATTATATTTTTTTAAAAGATTTTACTGAGAGTCGATAGTATTGAAATAGGTCTAAAATTAGAAGGGTCTGTCGTACTACAGGCTTTAAATAAAGGGATGAGTTTACTGTACTTCATCAGATCAGGAAATATGCCATCATCAGTACATTTATTAGAAATACAAACTGAGTATGGTGAAACACAATTAATTACGGCACTGATAAACCATGAAGATCGGCAGTTTTTTTCTTGTCGAAATGCTTTTAAAATGTCTATAGGACTTACAGATAATAATATGACTGGAAACAGACGAGGGAGGCCTTTGTCCAGCAGTGGGACACTATGGGCTCTTAATAATAATAATAATAGAACTTACATGATTAAATTTAAAATGGGAGTCATAAATCTCCACATTTTGTTCAAGTGCTATTCAGCGAGTGTGGTACATGAATTCAGAAATTTTGTAGTCAATATTGGATTATTAGTAAAGAATTTTTCAAAATCTGCAATTTCTAATTGTGTAGTTAGAATTTGATTTTAGTCGCATATCAATGTTACGAGTTTAACATATCAAAAACTGGTTTATATTACACATTAGGATCGTCACAGTACGAAACTTTCTGTTCATTAGTGGAAATGCAATTACTTTTAGAGTACATACCCGTTACATTTATTAAAAATTGCCATGTAAGAGACACACCGACCAAACTTCCAGTATAAATAGGTCTTCTTGCGCTTACATTTCCTACAGCGTCGCACGGCCCGCTTACACGGGTACAGCTATAGAGAAACTTCATTAATTAACATTATATAAATATCCTTGAACACACAGCGCTATCTAGTTCCATACTGAGCAACTAAGTTTGTATTATGGATACCAGATGGGTAACATAAAACACAAATACAATTTTGTTTTGCTCGGGTACACGTGTCCGTATTCATCATATTGATATATGCCCCTAGCGGGATTCGAATCCGCGACCTACTACACTCGCGAGCAACCAAATCGACTCAAGCGCTACCTCTACATTCAAACATTGTTATAAATAAAAGTAAAAGTATAAAAGTATAGCTATTAGAGTTTTTAACCACTACACCAAACGGGTCATGTTAATGTTCACACATTCACAATGTGTATTTTAAAAATCTGTGTTCTGTTTAATTTTTAGGTTAATATCAGAAATACTGTAAATTTATTCAATAAAATTCAGTGAGAACTGAGTACCTACCTATAATTTAAGTGCATTAATTCCGTACATATTTTGTCATAGTTACTGACCGTATCAAAGCAATGGAGAGCATCCCCAGTATCAAACGACTAAAGTCTTTGAGCGTGAAATTTAGTCCGAATCTTAGCAAGTATTCCAAACTTACTCGTACTGCTTTGGCATCCTCTGTACACAGTTGCTAGGAATACAGGATACAAAATAACTATTTTGAATTTAAGTACCTACCAAGCTAAAGCAAACAAGGAAAGATAAGGATTTTCTATTTTAAAATATGTTTTAAATTTTACAAGCGACGAATGGCATTTTAATACGAGTGTTTCTGTGCTTCGGAGGGCACTTTAAATATTCGGTACCGGTTGCTTTCAACTGAAGGCAGTCGTTCAACCCAGTCGGTGGCCTACAGTGGCGGCTAAAAACATGGAATGTCAGGTAGCCACTAGTCTGACACAATTCTGACCAATTTTCAACCGCCCCCATGGCTCAATGTAAACAACATACAAATCGGAGGTCGCGGGTTCCATCCTCAGCGGGGTACATATTTAGTACTCGGTTTGGTTGGTAGTAGGGCATTTTAAATGTCCGCCTGGCTAGCTACCACCATCTTATCTAAGACTGCCGCCAAACCGCAATGTTAATAGCATTGTTATGTTCCAGTTCCATGTTGACAGAGAAAAGATAGCCAGTCCTCCAATAAGCACGCTTCCACCCTTCGACCACATCTTCACTTAACATCAGGTTTGAATGAAGGCAAGTCCCAACCCGTTGATCATAATAAAACCGCACAGGGTCCGCGTGGTGGTTTATGGCCATTGCCCTCTACAAGTGAGAGGAAGCTGTACCCCACTAGTGGAGATGTGTTACGCTGTTTATAATGATGATGAGACGAATTTTGCAGGTTTGAACTTGAATTCGTGTACCGCTTATGCTGCTAATATGTAACATCCCAACTAATATGTCTGTATATGTGTATGTATGTATGTATGTATGTTTGTTACCTCTTCACGCCTATACGGCTGGACGGATTTGGATGAAATTTGGTGGGTAGACAGATTAGGACCTGAATTAACATATAGGTTATTTTTTTTGCTGAACCGATTTTTATGAAATCTTCCACGCGGGCGAAGTCGCGTGCGGAAAGCTAGGTTACATAAAGCCTGTTTAGTTGAACCCAGAAGAAGAATGAAAGACTTATTGAACTCAACAAAACAAACATCTTGTTCCTCGAAATTACAAAAATATTAATCAACCAGCTTTCCGCCAGCGACTTCGTCCGCCTGGAAGATTTATCAAAATCGGTTCAGCAAAAAAATTTGCCTGTATGTTAATCCATACACACACAAGCTTTCGCATCTAAGAGCCTAACTAATATTATAAATGCGAAAGTTAGGATGTTTGTTTGTTTATTTGTTGCTCTTCACGTGGATACGGCTGAACGGATTTGGTTGAAATTTGGTATATAGGTAGAACATACCACTTACCACCACCACTATACCACAACTTATATAACATTCCTGCCGGGAAGCTGCCTGCTGTTTTCTCAATATTTCGGTAGGGGCGCTAGCGTCGCGCGACTCTTGCGCTTAGGTCCCTTCCCGGCAGCAATACGTTAACGAGAGCCGGTATGCTATTATTTACAAAGTACCTTAATTCTATATTATCCTACCTGATTATTACAAAACAAACTATTCTAAGTGTATACAATCTGACTTATATCTAGTTATTCTAACTTATAAACTGAAACTATATCTAATTAAATAAATCACACACTTTCATTATTGTCTGTTGTAATCTACACACACACACACACACACACACTTTCACTTGTCCCGCACTGGGAAGTTTAATATTTTACGATCTTACAGAGTTGTTACTTCTGTCTTCTAGCACGGAATGGGGTTTATGTTGATTAAAATATTTATTTATATGATAATAAGGAAATAGCAGTATTAATATGAAAATTCGATTCAGATAATGTCAAAATATCCTGTGTGGTTTCGGCACTTAAAAAGAATAGAACTAACTCGTCTCTTCTCGTGGGTGTCGTAAAAGGCGACTATGGGACTTTACATCAAAAAACATCTGTAGACTTGCACGTTTTAACGGCGATGGACTCGCCCCCTGTCACGTGTGCATTTCTATATATTTCGTGAACCGTGGATGTTGTTTTGAACATTCATCATTTATTTATCTCATAATATTAGTATGAAACATCCGACAAATCACTGGGCTCCGTGTCCAATTATCTACCTTACTGTAATAGACTGACTGTGATTATTATATATATATATATATATATATATATATATACATAAAGTCACCAAATACCGTCAGAGATATCCCAAGCTAAAGCGTTTGGGTGTTCCAAACATTAAAAGAATAATGTTTGGAAAAACATCCACTCTTCACATGTAAATCAAATAATGATTAAATACACTTCAAACTGCTGACTACGACGTAGCGCTACGATGTAGCGCGTAGCAGCGCAAGGGCATTGCGAAAGCACATGATGCCTCTATGATGTGGTTAAGCGCAGACTACAATACAATATATATATATATATATATATATTAAATATATTAATACAATATTTTATATAAATTATATGTTTTCAATTAAAAATCTAGCAGCAGATTCTCTTTGAATAAACAATTATCTCTCTATAAACAGGTGGTATAGTGTGAGATTATGATTCCATTGCTAACTAAACTTAACCCAACAGAAGCTGGGGTCATTCACGGTAGGAATGTTCCAATTTCTACCCCAGTTCGTCTCTATTCATCTATTCAGTGTTGGTCTTTATGTAGGAGACAAGCATTGTTTCTACGAGTAAACAAAGGACTTAACGGATGACTACGCTCTAAATGCCGACTTCGGCGTCCTAACGTCCAATTCACTAACGGCCAACGTTCACTTTCGAATTAGAAGAAATTCGTAATTAACTATGGTAATGGTAGGAGCTACGGACACCTACACTACCTGGGCCTAAACTAAGCAAAACCTGATAGATAAGATGATGGATTCATAAATATTTATAAATACATTTACGAGGGTATTAATGTTTATTTTCAACATACAAACATTTCCCCTTAATAAGATACGAAGCCGCAACCGAATTTTGAAGCCAGAGTCATTATCACCACCAAAGAAAACTTATCGAACTACTGCTTGCACAAATCAATCTTTTTACACCCTCTTAATGCAACAACCGCCTCCGTGGCTCAATGTAAACAACATAGCGTTTATGAATCGGAGGTCGCGGGTTCGATCCCCAGCGGGGTATATGTTTAAGTACTCGGTTTGGTTGGTGGTAGGGAATTTTATATATCCGCCTGGCTAGCTACCACCATCTTATCTAAATCTGCCGCCAAGCAGCAATGTTAATAGCATTGTTGTGTTCCGGTATGTCAGAGATAAGATAGCCAGTCCCCCAAATGTGTTGGGGTTTCCGGGTCAGTACGCTTCCACCTTCGACCTCCTCTTCACTTAACATCAGGTGTGATTGAGGCCAAGTACGAACCCGTCGTGCATAAAAAAAAAAGAAAAACAAATTTTCTGCCATATCGAGTCATACTAACTATGCCCATAACTCTCCAATAAATCGCATATGCTCTACTTATAACCTTGTATTCTCAGACATCGATCTATTTATACACAAAAAAGTAGTAGTTGCATCAAGTAATCGTGTAGTAAAAAATCTCGTTTGCGGAGACTACATGATTTAAAATCTAATGTAAAATAATTTAAATGACATTATTATATTTGTTAAACTTAATGCTTATGTTTATAAAAGAATATTTATATTAGAATACATTAGCATTAACACATTTGACAACCAGTTGGTGTAGTGGATAGTGACCCTGTCAGCGAAACCAACGGTTGCGGGTTCGAATCCCGCGAGGGGTAAATGTTTGTGTGATGAATACGAACATTTATTCCCGAGTCATGGATGTTTATATAAATATTTATGTATGTTTATCCGTTATCTAGTATCCATGGCACAAGCTTTGCTTAGTTTGGGAACAGATGATTGGTGTAAGTGTCCGAAATATTTATATTTATGACCTTACACACGCAAGCACACAACAAATACTTACCAACTTATAAATTAGTATATTCAGATGGATGTAACTAACATTTCTTTGTGTACATTCATTTGTCACTCCAAGTACTTATACTTACTTTAGTAACTTATTAGTAATCTGTGCTTATACTTTGTTTTATTACTTCAGGAAAACCTGTAATTGGCTAAATTAAGGTAAACCAATTGTAATATTGTATTTATAAAACAGCTGTTGGTTTCTAAATAAAATAACAAAATCGTGGAAAAAACTCTTATCTACTTTAATTAATTATGTTTTTTTGTCCAATTGCACCAATTATTTAATTCCAGACTAGACAAATCTATTACTATAGCTACTAGATAACGAATAAACATACATACAAAAACCTCCGGCCACAAGAATAAATGTACGTATTCTTCACACAAACATTTACCCCTAGCGGGATTCCAACCCGCAACTGTTAGTTTCACAGGCAGTTCACGGGTCTGCCATTATACTAATCGGTTGTCTACTACAACTATTAAATCTATCTAAAACAATTAAATAATTATAATGTACAAATAACGCTTATGATATGACGATGTGATTTTACTCTAACGTAGTCATGAAAACTGAAACATTAATTCTAAAAACCCCTGCAGAAAAAAAGATATATCGCACCGCACTGAATGAACCGCGGTACAACCACATAAATGCAAAACAATGAACGAACAGACTGCAGGAAGAACGAGGTAATTTATCTTCTTTAAACGAGAGGAATTTAGGCAGGTACGTATGTCGTGTAGATAAAAAGGAGAATCTAAAAGAGTTTATGGTTAAAAATCCCTGTATACATTTCTGTAATTTAGATTGGTTTTCACAGCAAATAGATTGTTGTGTTGAACAAGTTTAAAATATTAGTTTCATACAACATATAATGGAATGTAAAAAAATGCGCGACATTTTCTGTATTCTACTAATGTAAGATAATGTGCCGGTCTTTTTACACAGACACATTCTGCCTATTACATACTACCTGCCTATTTGACATTTGCTTGACAATGTGACTATCGAGCAAGGTATTGAGATTTCAATGTCAATCGACATTAAATCTGTCACTTGCACACTTATGGCTTATGTGCGTGTGCAAAAGCGACAAACTAGTCTACCGACATTGAAAACTCTAGTGCGCTTTAACGTATGAGAAAACGTAGGTAATTTTTTTTTAATAACCTATAACTCCATAGGTACCTAATATATTGTCTATATTGTAACTAAATAAAGAAAATAAGTTTATTTTGACTTTCTTTTTAGACCGTTACATTTTATCACACACTTCTACCAAACTATAAACAGTTTATGGACAGAAAATATACACACTTGATTTTAACAACATTACAATGTAAATGTAACACATTTTTTAAACTTTTGTAAATTTGACAGTATTACGAATGGTAAATGGAACATTACATGCTTTGTTTCATATATTACTATTTACATGCATGATTTGTTAAAGTTTTCTACCAAGAACTTTTTTAATTGATCTTAAATTATCATGTCGGCACAGTGTAACTATAATTTATAATTTCCTTATGAGACTCGAGTTCCCACAGACAAACTGCGAAAACGGGTTTGTGGGGCATTGCTTGATTTAAGGCTGTGAGTTATTTAATGATAAAAAATAATAACAGAAAGATGTCTACATACCATCTATCCTAATATATTATAGCATTTTACAACAGTTTAGTCATGTCCAATAACAACTTCTTAGTAATTCAATAAGAATTCCAATCCACAGACAATTAGTTAGTGACCCAAAAAATAAATTATTATCTACCAATAATAATATTACTTATCTAGATATCTACGAGTAATTCAAGTTCGTAGTAATATGAAGCCTTTTTCTATCTTATTAGAAGATTGACTGAGTGAACCCCAACTTGATAAGCAGTTGCACAGATCTATTCAAATCCCCGGGAGGGTCGGCATATGCTTCCGGGGTTAGATATTGCTATGAAGACGTCTGCGGCCATCCGCAAACCCAATTTGATGCCTCACGAAATCTGGACAAAATAAATGGAAAGGAATATCCGGCGTATGAACGGCAACATGGCTCTTATCAGCCTCCAAACAGTTATAATATTCGGCACGGCTTTCGTTGCCTGTTGTACGTTTTCATGAAATAGCCGCCCCTTGTCTGCACATTTCAAAGAAATTGCAATTTTTTTTACCTGCTTAGAATAAATTTTGTGTGTGAAAATCGCTTTTAGTTCAGATGCTTGTCCAATAGCACTGATTCGAATAGACACAACAAAAACTAGGCTTATGATGAGTGTAAAAGAATTAGACGAGTATAGAGCCTTCTTTTCAAGAGTCACTTTACGCTCATACTTAAGTTTTTTAATAACACACGTAAATAAAAATCTTTTGTGTTTTACCTGTTTTCATTGTTTAGTTATATCTAAAATATTATCATAAACATGTGCCTTTACTAATTCATCGTCATCAGATCAGCCACAGGATGTCCAATGCTGAATATAGGCCTACCCTATAGACTTCAAAGCAAATTGGCAGTAACATCCCGCGACGTTCATTAGGCCATCCGTCCACCTTGTGGCGGACTTCGACACAGAGCTTACCGGGGCGTGGTCTCCATTGAAGAAACTTAATGCCCCACCAACCAGCCATCAGATCCTTGAGCTATGTACACTGCCACTTTAACTTACTATTCCGCTGTCTGTCATGACTTTCGTTCATCTCCGGATTTACTCGTTTCTGTTTCCCAATTATAGAGTCTAAATTATAAATACTCATTTCCATATATAACTTTTGTGAAAGATTGTTAATTATTGTAAATGATTTTGTGCAATAAATAGTATTTCTATTGTAATTGTAACAATATCAAATTGGTAAATACTTGTGGTAGCACTCGTGGCGCATTCGCATTCGCAATTCGTTTTGGATTAGCGAAGTTAAGCAATGTCTGGCGCGGTAAGTCCTCGGATGAGTGACCACTAGTGGCATTTTAATACGAGTGTTTCTTTGATGCAGAGGACACATTAAATAATCATTAAGTCAAGTCGGTGGCCTACTGGGGCGGCTTAACATTGTGGCCAGCTGAAAGGCCACTAGTCTGACACAAATACAGTAATAGTATAGTGTATTTGTATATATAGTGTATAATATTTGTATATGTATAGTGCCCGGTATAGTGGGAACGTGTAAAGCTGTTGATGATGATGTGGAAATACTGTTATTGGAAATGTAAAAAAATATTTTCATACCTATATACCATACCTATAACTATAATAATTAGTTGACAGTTCCAAATATTGTAGTTCTGAACCCTCCAGGGTTAATGAAATTTAGTAAGTATGTACAGAGCGTCGAAATATAATTTTCAACTTGGTTGGCGGATGCTTTACAAATTTCTTCTTAAACGTAAAAGTTTTGTTATCCAATGTTTTTGTTTCACACTTTGTTTACGAAGCATATTACTTTTCAAGACTTTAACAGACGTTCATATAACAAAATGTTTGGAATTTGAGTTGTGTCATAAAATGCACCTTGGTATATGGAATTATTTGCAAACTTCTACTAAATTGGTATGTAATTGTTATTTTAGGACAGCCTTGTGGTTCCGGACAGTCTAGAATACCACCAACCAACCTGTTCCGGTGGGTGTCCTGAAAGGATATTAAGTGACAGCAGTGTCATTGGTGCGAAGCCCCCAAAAAATCTGCGATCGCCAAGCTGCCAGCTCAGCATATCGATTAGAGCAGTTCTCAAACTTATTTGCCAAGGGAAAACTAAATACCACGAAGCCCTATATTCATCAAAAACTGGTTTTATATCAATTCTTTGTTAATAATCACATTACTTAACATTAACATATACATATTCAATATTCAAACGCGAATCCAGTCACTCATTAAAAAAAAGTTTTTTTTTATAATAATTCATTTATTGTCAAGTAACAAGGTCCATTAAATCAAATTAAATTGTTACATTCCTAATACTTACATTTACTTGTTATAATACGCAAATTATTATCATAATATCATCATTATTATAAATTATTTATTATTGAAATAGCGTTGGAAAATTGTAATAAAATTATTAATTATTGATGTAATGTAATAAATTGATCTTATTCCTTATATTACCCTTAACCTTAATAACCTTATAGTAGGTACTCCTTTTTCTTTTAATCTACGGAACGCGTATAGATGACCGATGTGCGTAGTAAAAGTAACTTGTTGTTATGATGAATACGAACAATTATTCCCGAGTCATGTCATGTTTATATGTATATAAACGAGCTTTATATATCATTAATAGTAATGTTTATTTATCCTTTATCTAGTATCCATAGCACGGGCTTTGTCTAGTTTGCGACTACATAATTCGTGTAATTGTCAAAAAAAAGAAAGAAATACAAAATATCTTATCCTACTTTTCTTTAGATAATTTATATCAACTCGAGTCTAACAAAAAGATATTGAATGAAACACCTGGTTTTTGTTGAGAGCAAGTAAGTGAAATGAAATTCCTGAACCGTGGAAGCGACTGCCAGCACGCCATAATTCCCAGCCAGCAATTGGATTAAGTCGTGGCTTGAGATCAAATCAATCGAACTGGACTTGGCTGGCGTAGCTAAGAGTGCTTGCGTTGCGCGGATTTGGTAGATGAAATTCGCGACACCTTTTTTTAGTGTTCCGAAACAAAAATGCCAAAACGGAACACATTGGGAATATTGTTTTTACAATTTTCTTTTGTACAAGCAATGCAATATGGTTTTTATTAACCGACTTCAAAAAGGAGGAGGTTCTCAATTCGGCCATTTGTAGATATGTATATTTATCGAACAATCCTCATAAAAAAACATATTTTTATTACCTACACATATTTAACTATACATGGTCCACCATTATCTACAAGTATAAAAAAAATTCAATTGTCTACATAAAATTGTTTCTGAGATAAGTGACTGTGACAGACGGATGAACACCGAGGTCGTCCCTTTCGGGTGATTCCACAAGTGTTCAGTTCCAGTTTGCAGACATTGTGTTGGATATGGAACCATAAAATATATCCTATAACACTCAGGGAACCAAGAGGAATCTAATGACACCTTGCACTCCGAAATCGGTAAAGCCGTTTAAGCTACAGAAGGTAACATAGAAATCTACATTATATGATTCCACAAGTGTTCAGTTCCAGTTTGCAGACACTGTGTTGGATGTATAACCATAAAATATATCCTATAACACTCAGGGAACCAAGAGGAATCTAACGACACCTTGCACTCCGAAATCGGTAAAGCCGTTTAAACTACAGAAGGTAACATAGAAATCTACATTATATGCTTAACATCGGAACATACATACACCCGAAAAACATTACGTTCCTTCCTGGGCCAAGCCCGGTAGAAAAAATCCTTTAGAATAATTAATTAAGTATCTTCAATATTCACGTGATTTCACTTCAACCTGGAAAAAACAAGGTAATGTAGATAGGTGGAATTGCAGCCATTCTGTTACAGGCTTTTTGTGCTACAAAGCTCGCACAACGACACTAATATCCGAGAAAAATTTAATTTAAAAAATAACTCGGCAAGTATTCGCGTTACTACAGAACCGCAATGCGTACAGTGCGCACAAGGGAATATATCCAACCATATTACATAGGTATCCGCTTAGTTTAATGAAATTCCTCAAAAAGTTATCACAACAAAAACAAATATCGTAAAAGTATACACGTTGGGTCTTTTGAAAAGTTATAAAAGCATAGAGTCAATCTTACTCTAACTCCTTGCACTCCCTTTGAAGTTTTTTATACATGTCGGTGAAACGCGGGCGTGCCAGCCTCTCATGGGTATCGGGAAATTGCGATATTATGTCAAGCTACTAAAGGCGAATAGAATATCAGAATGACATTAGGATTTAATATAACGAGGTATAATGGTCTGCCACTTATGGAACACGGCTCCGATTACCTTAAATCTTTAAGGTGGCAATTCCACACCACTTCACCACGCACAAATTATAATATTCATGTTTTATGAAGATGGAACCTGAGATGCTTGCTGGTGAAGAATAAATATGTGTCCTCATGCCATCTAACTTAGCCCTCGCATGCAATCTGTGAGATTCATCCTATCTAGTCTACAATCCCTCATGCTCAAATTCCATGACCAATTTCTTATTATTTCTTTCTTTCTGATTAAGTAACGACTCACCGCATTCTTCCAAGCGTGTCGGTGATAGATAATAGGTAAAGTCACTCATGCTTACTATGTGCAGACCTAATATTACTGTAAACGTCACCGCGCCATTTTCGGCGACACTCCACCAGCCCCCGTAGCATAACAGCGTTTGTCGCGCGTAACGCGACGTGAAAGTGGGATAGTTGTGTATTTCGTCCGAATGAATGAACAGGACAAATTTTATCTCGCGCGACATATACGTGTATCGCTCCTGCA
This sequence comes from Oegoconia quadripuncta, assembly GCA_949316235.1. NCBI lineage: Eukaryota > Metazoa > Arthropoda > Insecta > Lepidoptera > Autostichidae > Oegoconia > Oegoconia quadripuncta. The sequence continues at coordinate 7,402,778 of OX438754.1, forward strand.
TGTTCTTTTACTTCTTTTACTACGCATACTATGATACTCATACGACCGTCCAAATTACAAACTCCCTCGCTAATTTTAAATCTAAGCTAAGCTTGAAATAAAATGATGTTTAGGCTGGAAGAGGCTCTATGTATATACGTACGTATATATATACGTCGTATGGCTGATATAATGATGATGAACTAGCCAGGCGAACGACCAACCATAAACCAAATATTTGTACTAAGGGTGATGTTTAACTGTTAAAATTCAGATTTTGAGATCCATAAAAAATAAAACCGGCAAAACGCGAGTCAGATTGAGTACTATCAGTTTATTTGGAAATGGAACGATTAAAGGTGGAGTCCTAATATTCACGCTCGAATGGTTTTCATTATAGCCTAATATTACCATCCTTATCATGCTCATAAAAACATCTTATACCTACTCAGTTGAAGCAAAGTAATCAAATTAATTAGAAAATAACCAATAACTGATGATTTACCTTAATAATGACTCGAAATAAAATTACATTTTGGTTCATATTTTCTCATAACAAGTCAAGGGGGATTAGATATTCGCTCGAGTACATACATTATTATATGGTTTATTATTTATTGGTATTTCAATTTTGATTCAGATTCACTCGTTTGCTGTCGTGACCTTACATTTATAGGTACACAAGTTTAATATTACTGCCTTAATAAACAACTTAAAGTGTACATGATACATTTTTATTAAATAAAAAAATCTAAAGTTAAGACATTGTTTTGTAGGGAAGTTTAGGTTTATACCTTTATAGGTATAAATTTCGTTAAAAATTGTAGTAATATGGTTACAACTGGGATAATTATGAGTAACTTTACATTAATGTTTCTTCAGTTCTGTAAATTAAATTATGGGAGAAATCATATTTCGGCCAAAAAATGCCATAGTAGACGTAAAGACTGGTTACAATATTTTTATGATCAAATCGGGGACGTCTTAAGGAAAGGCAAAGTCAAGAGTACCCTAAACCGACGAACATGTATAAACAACTTTATGAGAGTGAATGAAGCAAAAGAGGATCAGAGCAAGTGGAAGTCTGTGGGTTTATGGGAAGTCTATGGGAAACAGGCGTGATATTATTGTATGTACACTATTACACTATTATATTCACAGTATCTTTTCGGAGGACAAGCCATATGAGAGGATTTACAAATAAGTCTGATTATCAAAGCATTAAACTAGATATTCCTTCCAGAATAATTCCCGTGTAGTATTCCACGCATACATGTATTTGTTTTTGAGTGTTATCGCATAACTCTGACAATTGTAAACTGACTTTGATGATCCTTAACATGACACTCACTTGACGCTCACTTTGTCTGATAAAGGAACGCTGAAGTATCTAGATGAGCTGAGATTGAAGATTTTAGACCACAATAGCGGCAAATTGAAGGTTACCTTATACTAACTAAAACATTGAATTTTGTAAAGAAAATCTTGTTGATTTTTTTTTATGATTAACAGGCTCCCAGTCTGATTAAAGCGTCTGCGTTTGGCCACAATTTCACCTGATAGAGTGACGATGTGGTCGAGATGAATCACGCAAACTCAGTAGATGCCTATTCACCCTGCTCTTGAAGATCCCAAGGTTGTAGGATTCAGAAAAGACTGACGCCTTAGCCTTGGCTGTTCTCATTATGAATAAAGAATCGAATCTCTTAGCTCGAATGTTTGGTATATAAACTACATATGGGTGGAACCTCTCCAACTTTCTATTACTTTTTAGTCATCATCATCAGCCCGTAAACATCCCACTGCAGGGATATAGGTCTCCCTCGTATATGAGGGAGTACGGGCCCTAGTCCACCACGCTGGCCCAATACGGGTTGGGGACTTCACATGCCTTGGAATTTTTTTTTCTCCGGCATGCAGGTTTCCTCACGATGTTTTCCTTCGCCGTTTAGGAGCAGTCGGATCAATGTACATAAGCAATTAAATTAAAAAACTCATTGGTACATGACCTGCCTGGGAATCGAACGTGGACCTCCCAAATTGGGAGACCACGTCTTAACCGCTGAGCCACCGACACTCATCCTCTGAGCGACTGACGCTACTCTTTATTACATAAGCAAAATTATTTTCGTTGTCAGGATTTAGTTTTTAAATTTGTATGTTTGCGCCTAACACTGACGCGGTGTTTTTTTTTATTAACACGTTGTTGAGGAAACGTGTAGGTAACAGCTCCACATTATTTATTGAACTATAATATTAATACGCCGTCACATCCGTTGGACGGCTGTCGAGGGTTCCATAATGTTGTCGTCTGTAAGAAAGAAATTATCGATGTTGTCATATGAGAAAATGAAATTGTTATTAGCGATTGTGACAACATTGATATTGTCGGCCTATTATTAAGCTCGTGAATTATTTATGATAAACAATACATAGGTACGAGTATACTAGTGGCGTGCACAGAGTATTGTCACGGGGTTGGCAGAATGATAAAATTTACTATTAAAATGAAAAAAAAATACAACTATAAATTAATAACTTACTCTTATAGCAATGCTCACAACTGTTTAGAATATTTCTGTTCACATCAGTATTAATCAGCTGTGACAATGTATTTCGAGAAAAAATTACAATTTGCTAGAGTAGGCACTGCCTGTCTGTATGGATGGCACGTCACTGGTACACATTTACTTGCCTCCGTTACCCATTTACTCGTTACTATTAGGGAATCGATTTTTAAAGTTTTTATACTCGCATGAACTCAAATAAAATCCTACAACACTTTATTGCATACCACACATACATCGAACAAAGATAGGACAGAAATTACAATAAACAAAAGGCGAGCCTACTATGTCTGTAAGAGATTTCTTCCATCAAACCCTCGGAAAGAAAAACCAATTGAAATTTTTATTGCAAACAAAGAGCATGACATAATTCGTAAGATATAGGTATTTTCAATTGTGTTTTATAAATTTGTTGTTAGATCACTTCTCTTTGTAAATTTACCGCGGGTTCGCCTGTGTGTAAGAGAATAAGTATACTTACAAATATAGAACAATACATTAACAAAACATCTCTGTTATGGGAACATAATTGACAAAAGATTAAGATATAAAGCAATGGTTTAGCTTATTAAATAGTAATATAATTTTATCAGTTTAACTCTACAATCGTTCGTAAAATGTGGATGGCGAAGACTATAGTTTCTATATGTATAATTTTCGATCTGTTTTAAGGACAGTAAACTGAGCTGTCTCGGTGTTCCTTTGTGCCATACCCTGGGCCCGTGGGAACCGGACGCTGACAGGCTGTTCGGTCATTTATCGGGACGCATCGTCGAAGCATCGAAGACCGGTCGACTGATCTCTTAGCACAAAGGCTGAGGCATTCAACGAAGCAATTTCTAACGCTAGCCTACTCGGGACCGTTGCCCTACCTTTATAAATATTTTTATTTTATTTAGATGTCTAAATTCAAACTTAAATCATTTATTGCATTCCTTATGTTTTGTTTTGATGACATTAAGGTGTACTGTATCAATAAGGACCCTGTGAAGGCACAGCAACATGAGAGAGTAGCATGCACTAAAATCAATAATTACATAAAATTCTTAATACATTATTTACCAGCTAGACATTTAACCGTCATATGTAATTCGCTGTGTATATTGAGGTATTTTCATATGTAAAATAGTTGACAAATGGTTCGTAAACACTTTTAATATTTTTACTTGAAAAACATACGACAACCGGTGTTTACACGAGCACAGTGCCGCCATCTCTCCCTAATTTTTGTTCTACTAATTTTTGTTCGTTGTTTGAAAATAAACTTTCCAAAAAAACATTTTTGAGAAGTCTAATTATGGAATCTTATTATTAGAAACTGTCGTGGATAGGCGATAACTGAAATAATATTATTTTTATTTTAATAAATGTTCCAATAAGTATTAAATACGAAGGTCAACCAAGAATGTTTGCTACAATTATGGTCCAACATTCGCGGTGTTATGATGTTACACAAAATAAAATATCCTGGTGGTAATGTAGAAATATGACGCCTGCTATCGGATTGGATCGGGGCAAATTTCCCTTGAGGTCGGCCAGAATTAATAGTCTGCACTCTAAATTTGTTTGCTTATCTTCACCATATACTACGCAGTGCTACATTTTTATCAGTATTATTGGAATAGAGTTCGAATTATTGACGACCTGTTCGGTGTAGTGGTTAAAAGTCTGACTGCTATTTCAAAAAGTCAAGGATTCGAATCCCGCTAGGGGCATATGTTTGTAAGATGAATACAGACATGTGTCCCCGAGATGTATTTATTTACAATAAATATATATTTGTGTAATTTATGGATCAACTGGTATTCATAATACAAACCTAGTTGCTGAGTGTGGAACTAGATGGCGCTATGTGTATGTGCAAAAGATATTTATTTATTTCGAGTTCCAAGATCCAGATGCTAGAATTCAAAAAATGGAATTCAGTCTTTTTCACAATATCAAAAAACTATGCTGAAATAGTACCCAAAGGGAAAAAATATTGCCGCAATAGTTTTAGAGTTATTCAATATTATAAGTGAGTGTTATGGCGTCACGTATTGCTGGAAGCCTCATTCTCACATTGCTTTACCTATGATTATAATTTACATCCCAAAAAACTGTGCATATTTAGTGTTTATTTAGTTTCTTTTCTTTTTTTTATTATTAACTGGATACGCATTTGACCACAATCTCACCTGATGGGAAGTGACGATGTGGCCGAAGATGAAGTACGTGATCTCAGTAGATGTCTATTTACCCTGCTCTTGAAGATCCCAAGGTTGTAGAATTCAGGAAAGACTGACGCCGGAAGGGAGTTCCATGATTAGATTAGATTAGATTAGATTTATTTAGTTCACTTTTACAATAGCATGTCATACATACAGTTTCGTAAACCTATGAAATTTAAAATAAAAGTGATTGTCAAACATAAAACAAAAAATAATAACATAAAAAACAAATTCCTGTATACAATAGTAAAACATATTGTTATATGTATGTCAAAATTAATTAAGAAAGTATAAGTATGTAACCATTGTTACATCAACGTCATACCATTTTAGAATAATCAAAATGAAATAAAACAAAACAAAATACAATATAAACCATGTCATGAGATTATTGATATGCCATAATCACCTTTGTCAAATTATAGTTGAATACAAGTTAAAATAGATATATTAATATAGAAAACATGTCAGGAGGTTATGAAAATGTCATATCCATATACTCTTTAATAGAATAAAATTCATTTTCCAACAAAAAGTTTCTCAGTTGGCGAATGAATGCGTCGTCATTTTTTTCGTCACGTAAATCTGCGGGTAGATGCTCATAGTACGTAGGCCCGATCACACGGGGGTTTTTTGTCGCGAGTGTTGTGCGTCGTGAGACAGATTGTAAGCGACCTGTACTCCTTAATAGATGTCCACCTCCGACGCGACGGCTAAAACTAGACATATTCCGCCGCACAAACAATATCACTTGGTATAAGTACAGTGAGTACAATGTCATTATTTTTGTTTTATGAAAATGGGTTCTACATGTGTCTCTGGGTTTAACTCCACTTAGGATTCTTATTGCCCTTTTTTGTAGAATGAAGACGCGGTTTGCATCAGCTGAGTTACCCCAAAGAATGACGCCATACGACATAAGTGAGTGGAAATACGCAAAATACGTCTGCCTCAGCACGTCTGTTGATATAAGTGGGCGGAGTTTCCGTAACGCATATGCAGCACCACTCAGTCGATCGCAAAGTGATTGTATATGGGACTTCCAGTTTAGATTGCTATCTAACTTGAATCCCAGGAATTTTACCTGTTCACACAATGGTACCGGGATGGACATATTCATTGGTCTCTGATTTGTTTTAGCCGTGAAGATTATCCCATTCGATTTAGTGACATTCAGAACCATGCCTTGCCGTGCTTGCCATGCTTTGCCATTCATGCCTTGGCCGTTCGCATTATGATTGAAGAATCGAACCGCTTAGTGCGAATGTTTGGTATGTTAACTACGTACGGGTGGAATCCCTCCCCGCGCCTAGTAGTCCGAAGATGGAATGGCGATGGTGGAATAAGATTGTGTAATTTCTTCCGTTTATTGTTATTTAGGAAGTCCGGGTTAGATTCCCAGGCAGGCCATGTATAAATGACTTTATAAATTTAATTACTTATGTGCATTTATCCGATTGCTCTCTTAAACGGTGAAGGAAAACACCGTGAGGAAACCTGCATGCCTGAAAATTAAAATTCAAAGGCATGTGAAGTCCCCAACCCGCATTGGGCCAGCGTGGTGGACTATGGCTCATACTCCCTCAAATACGAGGGAAGGCATATATCCCTGTACTGGGAAGTTTACGGGCTGATGATAATGATACATACGTACCTACATACATTTGTACATACATACATACATTCCTCTTCCCCTCCTGATGATGATTGTTTTGTATAAAATTCTTATTAACGGCAGAGTGAGATCTGACGCAGGTGTTCACACACTTAAGAGACCCACTACCACAATTTAAAGTTATTTATCAATAACGAAGTTATGAATAAATATTTTAATTCATAATTTCAATTTATAACGATTACTCTTAGAACTGCAGCAAAGCCACTATTAATACGGAACACTCATTGCCTGAGTCCCAACTAGTATTTGGCCGACGTATTTTATTAATGTCATGTAAGCTCGTTAAAAAAAACTATCATACTTGTGTAACAAAGTTCATATCTAAAACCTCGCCTTGAAAACTTAAATTTTATATAATTACGACACTTTTCAGTGCTTTCATACAAAGTTTTACCGGTGTTCAGACGTTTCATCTCTTCCTCCCAAAGCATCGCTTAACCAGCGAGTAAGGGTATACGAGACACTTTAAGTAACGCCAACTGGCTAAATTATTCATATATAGACCTTTATTAGTACGCGCTTCGCGAGTCGTACTTACGGCGCTGTCGTCAATTTGCACAACTATTAGCGAATTCGTGTCTATAACAAAGTTGGCCGAGTAGAGAAGACCTCGGGAGAGTGTTATAAAATACTGTTCATGATCATCACCAAGAAATTAACTATTTAAATATTTAAAAACCACAAGAAACCCGACAGCAAATTTTGTATTATGTGGACGCTTTGTTGGAATTTTTTACCATAAAATGTATACTATGACACTCCAGGTATCAAGACTAATCTAACGTCACATACACTTCGAAATACGTCAAGCCGTTTAGTCTAACTTAGGTACACAACCAGGGTTTTCAATTTTCGTTAGTTGGGCTATAGATACATTTTTTTCCGACGGACCAATCAGTTATGTAAAGCAATCAAAAGTATATTCACGGCACAATCAGTTGAGCATGTTAGTGTGCCTTGGATCCGGAAAGCACGTGTCCATATTCATCACACAAACATATGTCCTTAGCGGGATTCGAACCCGCAAGCTTTTAGTGTGGCAGCGAGGGTTTCTAACCACTATACCAAATAGATCGTCATTAAAATGTTCATAATTCTGTTTATTAATATAATAGAATAGCTCTAAATTACAAGAGACTTTAGTTGTAGTTTCAATCTTAATTAAGATATATTTACGAGTTGTCAATGTTTCGTTACTAATGCTAGAGTCATCTTTCTAATTCAATTAATTCGAATGTAGGGTACGTTCGTCGGATGTACATACGTACGACGTCGCCAGCCATCTCGTGGTATAGGGTGGCTCGGGCAATTGCAATATTATTATGTCAAGCTATTATAGGCGAATATAATATCAGAAGGACATTAAGATTTAATAGGACGAGGTAATGGTCTGCCACTGATAGAACACAGGCCCGATCAGCTTAAACTCTGTTAGGGGACAATTAAAGACCACTTACCCACACACAAATAATGATAGTCAAGTGTTCGCCAAAATTGTAAATTCCGTCGCTAATCGTAAATATATTAATCCAGGTTAAGAAACCCTATTGTTTAATCACCTATATTACATTCGGGAACACAGGGCGCGTGCAGAGTGCAAACAACTGACTGAGCTCCGGCGCATAATCTAGAGTTATGGACTGTGAAGCTGACGTCTCACTATATAATATACAGTACTTGTATATTCTAATATACAAATACATGTATTCCCACTCGAAATTATAACTTACCAAAATATCAGCATCATTATTCATATTCAAAAATAATGTCTAATGTCGATCAATGAATGCAAAAAGATTTCTATATGACAAGTTTCCACATGAATAAATACCCTTGGTTGGATCTTATTAAGAAAACGGTTTAACAGTATTTACTACCGAGAGAAATCTAGGGTACCTCACGTCTATAAAACTTAAGAGCCATAGTAATTAAAGCGGTATACGTTGAGTACACGTACAGTATATCTAACCCGCTCCTAACACTATGCAAGCGATGAAGCCCGCCACAGTGCAAATGAGGGAATTTCAAACTTCATCACGCCTAGGGCTGTCATTCAAGTCTATTATACTAGATCTTACACGTATAGCGAAAGCAGATTTTATACTACGTAAATTAAATTTATAATATATAAATTGAAAATTTAGAAACCCCCGATAAAAAAGCAATTAAATCACCCAAATAAAGAAAACCAACTGTTTAACAAGCTAAATATTTGGCTCTAAGCGGCGCAAATTTTGCAAACCTTGACACAGGTTACTTATTTGTGCCCTTTGGAGTCGAAACCTTAGGATCTTTTAAAGATCTGTTCGTCCGTCGCGCTTAAATGAGACCTCGGTCACCCGAGGTCTCATTTAAGGTCTCAAAAGAGCTGGTAGCTACCTCGGGCAGCGAATTAGCCTTGCCATACAACAGGGTAATGCCGCAAATTTTTTGTTCACTAGTTTAAAATTTAATTGTCTATCTATCAGTCCTTAACTCGCGTAACTCCATTAACCAGCAACCCTACTCGCGTCAAGCCAAACCTATGCTATTTTTAATTAATTCAACGGCCTTCCGGACAGCGGCGGCGCTTCATTAAAGCAGGAACGTTGATTTTAGTTCAATTCGCGCTGAACTGGCTTTTAATATAACTCACACACATGGAAAATTGGAATTTCTATTAATTACCAAAAGTTTATAGTTACAGGTATGTATACACCGTTTTAACCGCCTCCGTGGCTCAATGTAAACAACATTGGCTTTACGATTCGGAGGTCACAGGTTCGATCCCCAGCGGGGTACATGTTTAAGTACTCGGTTTGGTAGGTGGTAGGGCATTTTAAATGTCCGCCTGGCTAGCCACCACCATTTTATCTAAATCTGCCGCCAAGCAGCAATGTTAATAGCATTGTTGTGTTCCGGTTGTCAGAGACAAGATAGCCAGTCCCCCAAATGTGTTGAGGTTTCCGGGTCAGTACGCTTCCACTTTCGACCTCCTCTTCACTTAACATCAGGTGTGATTGAGGTCAAGTACCAACCCGTTGTGCATACCCTACGAACGAATCTCTAAGAACTGATAGCAGGTGGGGCATTAAAGTTCGCGAGTGGAGACCACAAGGTAGATGGACAAACAAATGAAAGTCGCAGGAAGTCACACGATGCAGGCCTCTTACAACCGGCCTCTCTGAAAATGTATGAGGGAGATCTACGTTCACCAGAATGTCCTACGACTCTCATGACGATGCTGATGTCGTATGTTTTTTTGACAGCGTGAAGATTGTTATATTTTAAGTCGTAATTTATCTTGCCTACACAGTAATCACCAACTTTAACGTACATTACGTATCATATTATATATTCTTTATTGCACCAAAAAGTACAAACAAAAGGTCATGTACAAAGGCGGACTTATCTCTTTAAGAGATCTCTTCCAGACAACCTGAGCATTGAAGTCGGAAACGGAGTTTTGGAGTTTGGCAGCAGATTGTGTGCAAAAGAAAAAAATACTACAACGAATAATAAAAGAAATAAAAAGAAAAGATAACCAAATAAAAAACTTACCTTAAACATTATACATATACCTACCTACCTACTGCGATATAAATACGTAAAATATAATATAATATATTATAAATCGATAAGACCGTCTGGTTGTACAATATTATTTTCTTTTGAAGCTATATTTAAGAAGTGGTATTGTAGAATTTTGAGCAATAAAGTGTACTTGATTGATTGATTGATTGATAAACCTACATACACATAATAATATCACGAAAGATGGGACATTGTCACTATTTTTAACCGACAGCCCCAAAAAGGAGGGTAACGTTTTTCGAGTGTATGTTCTCATTCCCGATAGCCGCTAGACTCAAAATATGTTTCAACGAAGGTTCCCAATTTGTAAAAATATGTACACGTAAGACATACACTTAACAGGAAATATTTTCGGCAGGAATTATGTACAGGTACGTATGCGGAAAGCATTGCCGTAATCCTCGACTTTAATACATTATTTTCGTGGTTCTACGGAGATCACTCTTCCTGCTCGAGTATTAATTAAAATAAATGTTCATTTTCATTACTCTTAATACTATTACATGTTTTACACATTTTATTTCATATAATACTGTATGTATTGGGTTACTATAATTATGTACTAGTAGATATAATTGCCAAAAATACCTACCTAAATTCAAAATACGGGAATATAGGCTCCGAATACATTTTTCTAGCATGCGAGTCGAAATTCTAGGCGCTTTGCAATTTCAAAAACTTGTACATACATATTTTTATATGCAGGTGCATACAATCATACACACATGTGTATGATTGTATGAACCTGCAAAACATAAAATATGCTGTCGGGTTTTTTGGTTTTTAAATACTTAAACAGATATTCTTAAACGATTCTAGATTTTTTCTCACATACATTATGTTTTCGTAAATATATTGCGAGCCTAATGTTTATAAAAATAATTAAGAAAGCAGTGGTTAGGCTGCAAACAATCTCTGGCAAACGCTGAGTGACTGTTGCAGATCACTATCATTGCGACAGTGTCGCTCGCTGTTAACCTACAGTGTCCGAAATATTGTATTATATTATATTATATTATATTATATTATATTATATTATATTATATTATATTATATTATATTATATTATATTATATTATATTATATTATATTATATTATATTATATTATATTATATTATATTATATTATATTATATTATATTATATTATATTATATTATATTATATTATATTATATTATATTATATTATATTATATTATATTATATTATATTATATTATATTATATTATATTATATTATATTATATTATATTATATTATATTATATTATATTATATTATATTATATTATATTATATTATATTATATTATATTATATTATATTATATTATATTATATTCTATTATATTATATTATATTATATTATATTATATTATATTATATTATATTATATTATATTATATTATATTATATTATATTATATTATATTATATTATATTATATTATATTATATTATATTATATTATATTATATTACCGTCAAACACCTATGTGGTTCTTCCGCGAGGTAGAACCTGCAAGATTAGAGAAATTATAGCAAATACCGCAGTCTATTGGATTTCACACGCATATTATATTTGTAGTAGCTTCCAAATTTAATATAACGATGTAACAGAAAATGAAGGGACAGTATCTCCTGTAATACTTAGCAAATGTTACAGATGGAAAATATAAAATAACAGCATTCATGAATTTTATAAAGGTATAAATGCGGAAAAAATCGACCTATATTATGACTCCAATCAGTTAGGTCAATACAATTATAAAGATTAAATATATTTAATGAACATCGTGTTTAATAGGAAGACAAGGACATTATCTCTTTAAATAATATCTTAATTGCCGAAGAGTTAAAAAAAACAATAAAAATCTAAGTACCTTAACATGCTCTTTTAATGCCAGATTTGTTTGAAGTACTTGTACTTATTACTCTATATCCCATTGATATGAGACACTATATGAACGCCCCAAACAACAATATAAATGTATGTAATGGTATATCTACGTCTTGTATTTCCTGCGTACAATATCATGTATTATTTGAGGAGTTAAATTAACAAACGTAGCGGTGACATAGAGTATATAGGTTATACATCCATATATCTGTTGTACTAACACAGGTAACACAACCCAAATTAATGAGCTTACATCACAAAACATGCGAGCGAGTCGGAACGTAGTACGTATTCAATTTCCTTATGAGCAGGAAATACGCTCCAGAACATCAATTTCAAAATGAGCTTAGATGACTTTATAAAACTGTAAGAAATGTAAGAAATATTCTCTCAATATGCCAACTCCCATTGTACATGTTCTCGTTCGAAATATGACATAATTAATCACTTCTTACTGCTTATACTGACTTTAGGAGGCATTCCTCCGGCCCATTTCCTTACGCGAAACGCCAAGTTTGTATTGTTAAGTTAAATTAATGCGAATGATGTCAAAAAGCAATATTAATTGCCACCTCGTTTAACCAAATATTGTGTATATTTAGGCGGCAAATGCAGCGCCATCTCGGGTAATTACGACATTAATATTTGAAACTTCCACAAGTCCCACATACAGAGAGATAACGGGTTGATAAATATACAGTGTTCAGGTTTTATTTTGATTCATTGCTACGACTCAACCGTAGGCTTTGTTTGCCAGCTTCTTGATTACAATCTTTTGGGATAAACATGGTGTAAATTTAATGACCTATTTGAGATGCTCTAGGTTGGTTCAAAGAAATTAATATTTTAACTGTTCCTTCATAATTTATTTACGAGAATATTATGTACGTACGAAAAAATATTTCTGCATTCCCAAAAAATAGTGATAAGCATAACTTAAATTTGAGACATAAGGACAAATTAGCCACCGCTATGTTCAGACTGCGCAAAGTTAATACATCATTTATGGGACACTGTATACACTTTTATAACCTTATACCTGAGAATATCATTAATCTAAATGAAAAACAATTTAAAAACCATGTCAACATAACATTAACAAAAAAAGGTTATTACAAAATTTTTGACTACCTGAATGACAAAAACGCTTGGTATACTTCGCCCAGCTCCCAAAAATTATAAAAATGTATTTGTTGTATACTTTTATATATATAAAAAAAAAGAAAAGGAAAGAAAATGATCCTGTGGGTTTCTTGCGCCGCTTCTTTTCTCACAGATGATTTACTGACTGACCGAAAAATGCTTAGCCCTATTTTTATTTCCAATAGATTTAAATTGACATTCAACAAATGATATCATGTATGTTACGTTGAAATAAATGCTTGAAGTTTTGAAGATTGGTGATACCCTATTTTTTAAACACAATGAAGAGCGAGCAAACGACAATAAAATAAAAGTATTGGAAACTATTACTTACCTAACAATACATGTCCCTTCTAAACTTGCTCAAAGATATATACGGATATTAGACAAACAATTATCGATAAATATCAGAAGAAAGAAGTAAAGAATTTTTATAGATATTTTACTCTTTTACTTACTTTACTTAAACAGTTTTGTTTTACTTTTAATTCCGTTTTAATGGAATCATTTAGATTCATGTTGATTTTCGCAAATTAAAGAGAGGAAGTTTTTAAAGGTATAGCTTAACTACGGCAAGAGTTAGACCCCTGCTTAATTGAAACAGTTTTAAATATACGTATATTTCGTATGATTGAGGTTTGACGGAACATAGTGTATACTCGTCATTTCAGGACCATTCATAAATCTACGTAATTTGGCATACCTATCAACTTCACCATATCAACTTCCTAAATGTAATAATGTATATGGCATGAGAATATGGGATTATATTTTACCAGATATTTTAAATAGTATTCCTGGTGAACTATATGCACATAACGTAAAACAATGTAAAAATGCATTAAAGAAGTACTTTATAGATGGAAATATGTAGGAAGTGCCTTTCCAACCAATTTTATTTCAATAGCGAGACACTTGTCTACTTGCTTTCGTATATCATCTTATGTATTATGTATGTAGATATTTTAAGTTGCTTTTGTAATAATTAATAACGTGGCGGGTCAGTGACCTCATTCGCACTACACACAAACCTTTACAAGTTTTCGTAGGCGTCTTATAGTGAAGATTGTTCAAATAATGTTCTATGGATAAATAAATAAAAAAAAAAAAAATTGCGTGTGTTCGAAGATTTTTTTTTATTATTTAAACTAAGGAGTATTTATATTAATTCTCCTCAAATAACATAGTTTTATTATAAAAAGTATTTTGTTTGGGTAAATTGTCTGTAATCATGAGTACATGCATATTTTTGGTAGGAAGAACTAATTAAATTCACCTATATATGATACCACTTATTAAATGTGTAAAAGAAGCAGCACATGAAACCTGCAGGATCATTGATTTGTTTAATACCTTATATACCAATAATGGAAATAATTATGTACGTATTTTCATGCGTACCATTATGTGGCCTCTCCCAGTGAGAGGACGCTGTGCCCCAACAGTGGGGACGTATACGGCTGTAGATCATGATGAAGCTAATCATCACAAAGTACATTTTTAAGTTAACAGATTACTGTATAGCTTAGTATAAAATTTGTATATTGATAGTTATGTTATTGCTATATTTAGGTACACTCATTAACCCCTTATGGCCTATGGCTCATCATCATCAATATCCGTACACGTCTCCATTGTTGAGGTACAGCCTCCTGTCCTCCTACCATTGGCCGAGGGTATGTGCCATAATCCACCACGCAGGCCTAGTGCGGATTGGTGGATTTGTGTCTGACTAGTGGCCATTTGACAGTCAGTGTTTTAAGTAGCCCCTGTAGGCCACCGACTTGGCTTAACGACTGCCTTCAATTGGAAAAACAACCGGGACCGAATATTTAATATGCGCTCCGAAGCACGGAAATACTCGTATTAAAATGCCACTTGAGTCACCCATCCAAGGACTGACCGCGCCAGCCTTTGCTTAACTTCGCTAATCGAAAACGAATAGCGAATGCGAGTACTCCACGAGCATGGCCCCTATCTCTTAAGTAGGCAATTCAAAATATAATATTTTTATATTTATCAAGACTCTTCAAACCCTGCTCTGCAGCACCTTTTCCATTTAATTTCATAAAATTAAAGAGCCGCTTCGCTATTATTAAAGGAGCATTTTATTCGAACCCCGCTATTTATGGCTTTAAAACTCTATAACGAGAACACCGAAGTTTCTTATCTCCTCTACTGAGATTTGAGATCGTTTTGTTCAAATTTATTATAGATCAAGGTAGCAGCATTCATTTCGGATACTTAGGCATAAAATTTTTGCTGCCAAGAAAATGTTTTAAATTCTGTTATCCCTCATTGGTTCCTGTACTTTCATTTTTTATTTTCTCAATTCCTTTTAATTATTTTATGTAACTTTGTAACCCTTGACGTAAAAAGAATGGTATCATAACTTTGAAGCCTAAGTTTGTTATTAGATATTTAACCTTTAACACAGTTGCTTTGTCCACCGGGATGATATTATGATATCTATAGTTTCTCGGAAATTTTCTACATTTTCAATTTGTGGCCCATTTAGTTCATTTCTAGACGTGAAGGTCAAAGTTTGAGTTGTACTGTAAAACTTTGATGAATTATATTATTCTCAATTATTTTGTAACATACAAACTGACTTTTAATTAGTTCTTGATACCAAAAGATATTCGTACTCATGATTAACAACTATCCCAAAGAAGCATTTTTTTAAATTAATTTTGTAAGAGTACTCTTCCATCATGGGCCTTATCTTAATTTAATATCAGGTGTGATTGAACTCAAGTGCAAACTCTGTATACCATAAAAAAGTTATTTCTTTGGGAAAGTTGTTGATGACCTTAAATAACTATTTATAAAACGTGCTTATGAAACGTGTCCCAACCAGTGAAGCTACTGTACGGTAATAAACATACTACCATCTCCATCACTAATTTGACAGTTGGCGCTGATGTTCATTACTATTGAAGTTAAACAATAAACAACAATAAAGGGCGGGAATAAAACACGTCGAGAAACCACTACGCCATACACGGAAGTATATAACATACCTACCTAGGTACTTCTCTCTGATGAATCACGTAAGAATAGGACCCTAATTTGAACAGGGCGATGCAGCTTGGCACCTCACTCACGTACCAACAAATTGATACACCCGACGTGCTCCACTCAATGCGATGACGCTCATTTAGGGTCACGCTTGCCGCGAAGTAGGGCTGCAAAAGGTGATAAAGGAGGCAGGCAAATCATTAAGTAAACGTAGTGACAATTAGGAATTTCTTTATATTTTAATTAAATAATGAATTAACGTTTGGTATTCATCACATGTAACTAAGTGTATTAGATATCGAAATTCATTTTGAATGAATGATATATCTGAAATAAAAATTATCTGACTTTTAATCTAGGAACGTTTCATAGAAATAACTCTTGGCTATTTCACAAATTAGGAAGGAATTATCCAAACCCTATTTAAATAGAGCAGAGGCATATAATCGAGCAATAATTGTATGTCATAAAAATAATATCTGGAATCGTCATTAACGATTCCGTGTGTTATTATTATTAATAAATTTGAAAATAAAGGTGAGTGCCATCGACGGTGGGAACCGACATATCCAGAATCCCTGGCTTAAAACAGAATATTGAACAATGCAATTATACAAATTGGAGCGACCTAGCGTAGAACTAAGATACTAGCTGAGGCTATCTAATATGGCCCGACCCAGATGTTGCCAAGACGTATACGTTAGGTATAGTATAACCCACGTGTGAGTGAACAAACTTGAACGAATATCAAGAAGTATTTTCACCAATTTGCCCAAAATTGTCTAACTTCAATGCTAATGAACTTCACCGTCAAATATCAAATTCAAAGAACGGTCGTTAACTGTTAGTAGATATAATAATTGACGCACAGTTCTCATAGGTAATTCAACATATCAGCCGAAAGACCTGCACTGCTGGACAAAGGCCTCGCCCAAAGATCTCCGCACAACAATATGTACCTGCTGATATTTAAAGTTATTCACCTTTTACTTTGCACTATACAACTACTTATTCGCCATCAGCGATAAGACCGCCTTTATATACTTCATCATCTATGTTAAATGTTCTTTGTATTTTATTTTTGTATGCAATATAGAATTTAATAATAATAATAACGATCGATAGGTACTTAATTTGTTGTGAAAATAAAAACTGAGAGCACAGAGCACAAACTGAGAGCACACACAGAAACCGCATTTTATTTGGGGAACTGGCTATCTTATCTCTGACAATCGGAACACGACAATGCTATTGACATTGCTAAACATGTACCCGCTGGGGAACGAACCCGCGACCTCCGATTCGTATGCCTTATGTTGTTTACTTTGAGCCACGAAGGCGGTTAAGAGTGTAATATATTAGCTTAAAATAAACGTAGAAATATAGTACATATTTTCTTCGCTACAGAACAGCAATTAATGAAGAATGGCTCGCTAATTATTAAATTGGGGAACCTTTATGCCGAATTTTCTTACAATTTTGCACGAGATGTATAAAGCGGTGATTTAAAAAAATTCTTTGATACTCTGTTTCCGTTTCTGCAATGAAAAGTTTAATTCAGCAGCATGAAAATTAACAAAATTTGATTGCGGACTTAAATCCGTGAACTTTATTTCAACGGTATTTGCTAATAACAATAGATGATTAAAATTAACTTGATTGAAACATCATTAGATCAATATTGTCAGCCGAAACAACTTTACCAAACTTCATCTGTATAAAGTCTGTTTACAAATATTTCTTGTTTTGCAAATGAGACGATTAAAGGCTTTATTGTAACTGAAAACCAGTGTTTCGCTCTTTGAGTGATGTGCCACACTGAGTTATAACCCATTTGTGCTACTGCGGCACACACTCGCTCTTTGTATTTTCTAGTCTTTACGTTTATTTGTATGTATATTTCTTTGTAATTTAAAAATTGTGTAATTGTGTGAACGCAGTGGCGTAAATAAATGCTTATCTATCTATCTATCTATCTATCTTTAATATACAGTTTCAAGTAGATAATTTCAATATTGAAAATTCACTTTAAAGGCCTTGCGACAGTGAAATCAGCCGTCTGTCACGCTTCTTTATATGATGCCATGACCCCTTACCACCATCTACATGCCGGCTATTCTACAGCAGCTGAACTGTTAGATATAGCACGCGATGATGGAAAGAAGTCCGATGTCCGATGGTATGACTCTCATATCATGTAGGCGTGGGATGCTGCTAGTATAGGCTGCTACATGCGTTAATATTTAACCTCTACTTTCAGAAGTATAGGAGCACGAAAACCTAAAGGGGCGGAAATACACAGTCCTTCGACAGGGCTACGAATTTTGGGATAGAGACTATGGTCGCGTCACGTCTGGTCGAAATATCGAGTGATCAGAAGGCTGGCTGCTACCTGGGCCAGCGCATGCGCAAGTTTGGCAATACAACGTGGTAACGCGGCTAGCCTTTTAGACACCCTGCTTCAGAGCAATGACTTGGAGCTTGTCACATCATATGGGTGAACAGTTCCTTTTTATGGTATTTTATGTTATATTTAAGATCCAAATGTAATACTCCTCCAGTAATAGATAAAACGGCAAATAGCTTTAGTAATTCATGTAAAAGTAGATTATAACAAACATATTTATGTAAAACACGTAGGTACGTAGGTAACTATATCATTTACCTAATAGCCTCATATGGTAATTAGATATTGTACCAGTAGAAATTCGAAAACGTATTTAGCTAATGATTATAATAATAATAATAATATTATCTGTGCGTTCCGTGCATTATTCATCGTAGAATGGAAATGGCATTAGTATCCGAAACAGGAATTCATTTGTTGTTAGTCGTAACATTTTCAATTATTCTAGTTTGGTTTGGTTTGGTGAAAACTATACGTCAGGAATACGCTTACATCTAGGTCTGCTATATTTTGGTGGAATATATTGAACTCATCTTCCGCCAAGAAAAAACATCGAAATAATCTATAATTTTCTTGCGTATATTTTTCCTACCAATTCTAGAATTATAAGTTAGCCACAATTTTAGTCGCTTTCTGTAATTATACTTGTTTTTTTTTTATCGCCTTGAATTCTATACCTATGTGTGTACAGTGTACCATGTGTCACCTTTGACCCAGTAGAGTTGATTGTTGAGTGAAGACCCGTTCCCTATAACTGAGTTATTGACTTCATAAGTGAAGAGCGGCAGGTACGGGATATCCCTTATATACATAGGATTTACAGCTATATGGAATAGCATCATATAGAAAGTATGTTATTTTATTTGCAAGTAAAGTTGTTACTTACGATATGCCTATAAGTGTATGTTTATCTAAACTCAAACTATTTATTGCATATCACAGTGGTTCATATATACATA
Organism: Oegoconia quadripuncta; assembly: GCA_949316235.1. Taxonomy (NCBI): domain Eukaryota; kingdom Metazoa; phylum Arthropoda; class Insecta; order Lepidoptera; family Autostichidae; genus Oegoconia; species Oegoconia quadripuncta. The sequence goes on from OX438754.1 coordinate 7,422,207, forward strand.
CAGTTGTTAGGTAAGTTAGTGACACCCTGTTAGGGCACAAGCAATTTGAGAGAGCACTGTAAAGTATATGACAAAATAAAATTATTTATTTATTTATTTATGTTAAGGAAAACCAACAGCCATGTTAAATCACAAATAACAATGGGAAATACCTGACGGCTATTAACTGTATTTACATATTTTTTTGTTACAATTACTTAGGTTTTCTTGTTTGTATTTATGTTTATATACCTACTTTTTTATCTACATTTTGTGTAATTTATAACTCAATTCAGATAATGTCTGATTAAGCTTCTAATGTTCCATGAACGACATATTCCCTGAAACATGTTACATTTCAGTGAAACTGTCTATTTTGTAAGGAGTTACAGTGGGCGTGATGCCGTAGCGAGTAAAACTGCACAATTATGTCTATAATTTTGAAATCTTTTAATTACATTCTTGGCGTGGCTTTCTCTGTGATGCCATTCCAAGGCCGCACGGTATACAGGGCGTCCCAAAGTTATGGGACATGAAGGGGAAGTACCTTAAATATCGTAGATAGTGAATTTTGCTCAAAGAAGACTTTATGTTATTTTTAAAAGTTAGTAATTCTGCATTCATAGATTTTCTAAAAATTATTTGCTTCGGCTGGGAATCGAACCGACTCAAATGTGAAAAAAAAAACACCCTACTTTTATGATGCCAATCGAAAGAATAGCTAAAAAATAATAACTCTGCCTAAGTAACATAGTATTTTAAAAGAAAGGAACAACGTGAAATTAATCATTTTAATCAAATAAAAAACATACATGAAACTGCCGTAGTCAATTAAGTAGGTATTTTTTTGTAAATTAATTAATTAAATGCTCAAAATGTGATCCCTCTTGTCTTACGCAAATCGCCAATCTTTTAATGAGCCCGCTGCCTGTTGATTTTTGTTGTTTCTGTTGAATACAAGTTTTATCATTTCATCTACACGTGCACTTATAATAAGGAAAACTATGTTAGTACCTATTTTATGAAGTGGGTACTTATTTACGAATAATCAATGCTATCTTTGGAATGATAATATCGCTACTTTTCGAACGTCGTCGGCAATAAATAACTTTCTTGAAATTTGACTCAATCATTTTATGTTGTTCCTTTCTTTTAAAATACTATGTTACTTAGGCAGAGTTATTATTTTTTAGCTATTCTTTCGATTGGCATCATAAAAGTAGGGTGTTTTTTTTTTCACATTTAAGTCGGTTCGATTCCCAGCCGAAGCAAGTAATTTTTAGAAAATCTATGAATGCAGAATTACTAACTTTTAAAAATAACATAAAGTCTTCTTTGAGCAAAATTCACTATCTACGATATTTAAGGTACTTCCCCTTCATGTCCCATAACTTTGGGACGCCCTGTATAATAGGTCACTCAATGTCACCCAATCACACTCTTCTTCTTCTTCTTCTTATTTTTGAGGATGGCAACCAGTCAACCTCATTGTCGAGGGACATTACTGCCAGTTTCGAGTGAAAATTTTTATTTATCTTATTTCTTCAGTTTATAGGTCAGTCTCAATCAAAACAAGTAATTCGTCGTATACAGAGTCTAGTCACGGTCAAGTCATTCTTCAGTAAAGTGGCAGAATGCTTTACAAAAGATTTTGGCGGCTTCTTGTGGGAACCCGAAAGCTCCGTTACGCACTTTAATTTACACTTCCCTTCACCTGTACACCAACACTAACGTTTGCTGCACAATATTCTGCCATTATTAAGCTTCAAAAGTTAGAATGCACAAATTTTAAGACCTATAAAGAAAAATGCTACTTCACTCGCCGAGTTCCCGCCAAAAAGCCCAATCACACTCACACGGTGACCAAAACTAAATTTTTTTTTATGCCTCAATCACACCTGATGTTAAGTGAAGATAAGGCCGAAGGTGGCAGCGTATTGACCCGGAAACCCCATCTTATATGGGGGGCTGGCTATCTTATCTCTGACAACGGAGCACAACAATGCTATTACCATTACTATTTACTATGCCTTACCACCAACCAAACCGAGTAATAAATACGTACCCCGCTAGGGATCGAACCCGCGACCTCCGAATCATAAACCCAATGTTGTTTACATTGAGCCACGGAGGCGGTTAGTGTTTTATTATGAGTGTTTCCGTGGTTCGGGTTGCTGTCAATTGCAAGCATTCGTTCACCACAGGCGGTTTATTATTTGTTATAGGTATAGTTTATTATATAGAGGCGGTTTAAAAACACTGACTGTCAGGTGGCTACTAGTTTTACACAATTCCACACTGGGCCCAGCCACATGATTGATTATGAAGCTTATTATGGGAACATGTAAGGCTGATGATGATGATTATTCTTTAATCGACAGTCTTTGATGAACTGTTCAGATGGCTACTTTGTACGTGTCATAGTTTATAAACACCTTCAGTTTTTTCATTGTATTCCATGAAAGGATTTGCGCTAATCGCCACGCCGCTGAGCTGGCGGGTCAGCGTTCGCGAACTTTTGGGAGCTTAGGAATAATGACACCTACGGGAAGAAAAATTTGGTCCTATTCTTCTCTGCCTGGAAACACGGCAAACAAACTTGTCTCGCTTTTAATTTTTAACACCTACACAAGTTGCAACAAGAAACGTTTCGAGTTTCAGAAGTGATTGGCTGTCAATTTTACGCGTTTTATATAGACGACCAATCAACGTCGAGAAATGAATCGATAGTGTTTGTCGTTATAGAAACGCCACTTGCTACTTATCGAATGGCAACCAGCACTAAGAGCATGACAGGCGCGATAAACGTTTATGTCGCGCGAGATAATACTTGGACGAAATATACAATTATTCCACTCTCACGTCGCGTCGCGCGCGACAAGCGATGTCATGCTACGGGGGCAGATTCAAAGTAGTAACAATTATTATATATAACTTATTACATACACGGTTTTGTTTTGGTGTAATTACATATTTAGATAGATAGATAGATAAGCATTTATTTGCATCCATGTACACACACATAACAAATTTTACATATGAAAAATACAACTAAAACAATAAAATCTTCGTCTTATCTGCCTCTTCCAGTCATATCTCTCTTTCGTAGGTCTGCTGGAAGAAATTTCATTGTAGAAATAAGCAGAACCTGTTGTATCGTCTCTATTATGTTGTATCTGTATGTTTTTTTCTTGTGTGCAATAAATGATAAATGAAATAATAAATAAAACACAAGTACAGAAACAACAAATATTATGTGTGTGCCGCAGTATACAAAAAGGTTATAGCTCAGTGTATGGATTTGCCCGAGGCGGACAAAACACTGGTATTCTGCTGAAACCTGAGGGTTGGTCGTGGGACAAATGGAATTATGAAAAGTGTTTGGTATTATCAAATTAAAACTAACGTTATTGGTAAATGAATATTGTGTAAGATTATTCCCGTAACATATTGGATACATATTTAACATTTTTATTTCTCTTAAGCATTTTCAGAAGTTTATTACGTCCCGGCGGAATTAAATTCTTTATCCTTAATGGAGGGTGACAAACAAGCTTTTAACCCTCTCTCGTTTGAGGGTGCATAACATCATTTATGTGAAGTCGAATATCAAAGGCCTTTTGAAAGGACAATATATAAAAACCCTATTGACGGGTGCGACAATTTTATCCGAGTAATCATAAATTGTTTCGTTTCGATTTAGATGCTTTTATTTTACATAAGAAATTAGGCTAGAAATTAATATTCAAAGTAAACATTTTTATTAGATAAAATTTTGCAGCTATATTGCCACATATGTCTAAGATTTTAGTGTTCATATTCACTTTGTACCTACAAGAATGTTTAGAGGTTATGTTACAAGTTGCATAATTTTTTTAAAGCAATATTATAATAAAAATTTAGGTGTTAATAACCATCAAAGTGTCACTAATAATCTTTTTTTTTTCGAAGACGCCACCTTCTGCTTTTAGTACGACCGAGTGGTATAGTAATTCTGCCTTCAAAAGCAATGGTTGCGGGTTCGAATCACCGTTAGGGTTAAACGTTTATGTGATAAATATGAACATTCATTTCCCAGTCAAAGATTTATATAAAAATATTTATGTATATGTTTATCTGTTATCTTGTATCCACAATAAAAGCCTTAGACTAGATAACTGGTGTAAGTGTTTGAAATATTTATATTTTATTTATTATCATCATTAGTCCAGATGTTTCTTTTGTTTCGTCCGATATCGCTATTAATTTTGAATGGAAAGTTCTTAATGAAAACTTGGGCAGTGACCATCTATGTATTAAAATGATAATGAATTATATAGGCAACCACACATTCTTTAAAAAACGAAATTTCAAAATGGCAAATTGGGGTGAATATCGGAGGTGCTTGTCTGAAATATTTGTAAGTACAAATAATAACTTTAGTAAGGATAATATTCAAGATCAGTACGATTACATTATTAGTCACTTAAATAAAGCTGTTGAGGTTAGTATCCCAATAATTAAAACTTGTAATAAACTTAATAACAATTTCAAACCGAAAGAGTATTGGAACCCATCTCTGTCCATGATAGTGGCACAGCGTAGGTTGGCATTGTGTAACTTTCGACGCAACCCTACCCCTGAAAATTTAGATAAATTAAAAGAAAAAGTTAAGGAAAGTCAAAAACTTATACGTAATGCTAAAATTGTTACTTGGCAGAAATTCTGTAATTCATTTAGCGAAACTTCATCAGTAACATACATGTGGCGGCAGATGAGATGGATAAAGGGTTTCAGACAAACTAAGTTTTATACGTCTGTCGAGCAAAAGAAGGAACTACTTGCCTCACTTACTCCGGATTTTGTTTTAAATAGCCCTCCTATTGTGGTATCTTCAAATAGCTTACTTGAGTCTGATTTCGCAATTCAAGAGTTGGACAGTTGTTTAAAAAAGAAGGATACAGCTCCTGGTGAGGACGGGATTACCTACTCCATGCTATATAATGCTCCGGAATTAGTGAAAAACTTCATTTTAAATTTATATAATAGTATCTATCAGCATGGTTATGTTCCTCATCAGTGGCGAAATATTCAAATCGTCCCTATACCTAAACCCGTTGGCAACCCTAATTCGGAGCCAAAGCTTAGACCTATATCACTGATCTCATGCTTATGTAAAATTTTTCACACAATGATATCCAAACGTCTCGAATGGTTCATAGAGAAAAATATGATTCTTTCTAATAAAGCAGTTGGTTTTAGAAGATCACTATCTTGTTTGGATAGCTTGGTGCGTGTAGTGACTATTATACAAGTAGGTTTTGTTAAAAGTACTCCTACTCTGGCGTGTTTTTTAGATGTAGAAAATGCTTATAATAATATTTGTATAAACAAGGTTATCGAGGTTTTGGATGAGTTGCGTGTGGGTGGCAAGATGTGCAAATACCTGTGGTCATTTTTAAGCCAAAGACACTTGAATATTCAGGACGAAATGGGAGGAAACCTTACTAGGTGGACATACAAAGGTCTTGCCCAGGGAGACCCCCTCTCGCCCCTGCTCTTTAATATAACTACGCACAAAATATGCCATCAAATTAGAGATGTAGGTATTTCCCAATACGCCGATGACTTTGTATTATATATAACAAATAAGAATTTAAATATTTGTCAATTTAATATGCAGAGGGCACTGAACTCCATGATAGTTATGTTACGAGAATTGGGTCTAGAATTATTTGCGAAAAAGTCCTATATGTGTATTTTTGGCAAAGGGCAAAGATATATTCAACCCAAGTTGATATTGAATGGGGTGTCATTGTCATCATCAGATTGTATTAAATACTTAGGGGTGTGGTTGGACAAGAAACTCATATGGAGAAAACATGTTAACGAAATTAGTGAAAAATGTTTCAAATTTATAAACTTGTTAAAAGTTTTAGCCGGACCAGCATGGGGAGTACACCCTATACATATTCGCAGATTATATATTGCCTTGATTAGAAGTAGGATGGATTTTGGATGTTTCCTCTATGATAACACTGCAAAGTCTCATGTGGCTAAATTAGACAAAATACAAAATCAGGCGTTAAGAGTTATAGGGGGGTTTATTAGAAGCACCCCGATCCATGTAATGGAAAGTGAAGTTTGTCTACCGCCCCTGTGTTTCAGAAGACTTCATTTAGCATATAAGTATTGTTTAAAAGCAATGTCATGGTCATGTAATGTAACTGTAGATTTAATAAGGGAGCTTGGCGCTCTTTGTTCAACTAATTCTTGGCAAAATAAAAAGAAACCGTTATTATGTTCAGTGTATGATGATGCAAAACAATATAATATTCATTCTTCCGATCCTCTCGAGATGTTTAGTATGGGTGTGTGGCCTACCTTCATAAATACCAAGCATATAATTCAAATTAACTTAGAGAGTATTGTAACATCTAAAGAAAAATATGAAGTCAACTCACTTAAATATAATATTATTAAAGAAATTCATCAAAAATATGACGGATGGCAAAAACTATACACAGATGGATCAAAGAGCGTCAACGGTCTCGGTGCAGCCTTTTTTCACTCAAATTGTGTATATTCATCAACATTTAAGATAAATGGTGAAGTGTCCATAATGCCTGTCGAGCTAGTTGCAATTTCAGAAGCTATATCATACGCTAGGTCAAAGATGGAGTAAATTTGTAATCTTCTCTGATAGCAAAGGCGCACTGCAACATATTGCTCGATGCGTCTCTGGCCACAGAGGTGTATCGATTGCATATGATATTCTTAAAAATATTGAGGAGTTTTTAAGAAACGGTGTAAATCTGAGGTTGCAATGGGTTCCAGCTCACATAGGCCTAGACGGTAATGAGGAGGCTGACCGCTTAGCAAAATTGGCAGCATCTAATGGATTGGCTACTAATATTGTACCATACTATTCGGAAGTCTTAACTTCATTCAAAATTAAATGCTTTGATAATTGGAAGGAATATTTTAACGAGCGGTCTAAAGAAAAAGGTATTTGGTACAGAACTCTGCAAAGTCAGCCTCCTCGAGTGCTATGGTTCATTAGAGCCCAGATTAGTAGACCTTATTTGAAAACATTGTTTAGGTTGCGTTCGGGACACTATCCCTCTGGCTGGTTTGCACATCTAATGAGGAAAGCGGACTCTCCCAATTGCGATGCTTGTGGTACGGTCGATGATGTGCAACATCTGCTGATGGAATGTGTCAAGAACCAGAGGGAAAGGGATGCTCTGGTGAGCAAATTGCAAATCAATCTTTTCGATATTGGCATTATTCATAGCATTTTAGCAGACCCATACTCAGAGGCGGCGAGATTGATTTGCAATTTAGTTACACTTCGGGGTACCCCTCCGTAACTTTGTCCAGCTAACTAAATGTGGGAGACAATGGGACTGGCATGTCTAAATGTGGACAAAAGTCCCTAAACATAAATAAAGATTAAAAAAAAAAAATCATCATCAGTCCATACACATCGCACTGCAAGGATATAGACCTTCCCTCATATTGAGCGAGTATGAGGCCATAGTCCGCCACGCTGCGCTGGCCCAATGCGGGTTGGGAACTTCACATGCCTTAGAATTTTTATTTCTCAGACATACAGGTTTCCTCACTATGTTTTCCTTCCGCGTTTTTATTTATTATACAGGCCCTTGATCTGCCTGGTCATGAATCTACATATACATCAAGTACATTTACTTAATGGCTTTCTTTAAAAAATGCTTGAGAGGCTAATATCGGAGTTATGTTTCGAACTTATTTTTATTAGCTCCGTTCCTGGATATTATCGTAACTCTTACTCGGATTATTTTGATTTCGACTACATGTTTATCTTGAGTGTTATCACAACACTATACACATAACTTGGTACTACATAGTAAAAATTTACTATATGTATTACTATCAATCATATAATTTAGCAACTACCCAAAAAGATACCAATGCTCATATCCGGTGAAGTTATTAGAAATAGCGGCACAATTTCCTTAAGTGAGCCCAATTTTATCCCTTATCAAGTGCCCAGATTGGCTTGGGGGTCACGTATTATTCAATAAACCCAAAATTAATACTGGGAACGTGAGCCGCGTCCGAGAATGGCACTTTTCCGTTATTTTGCTCTAATAAAGATACCGGATGGACGGGCCCAACTATTTACTATAAGTCGGAAGAAACTCCCATTATATCTTGCTTCTGTAGGTATAGCTATGGCGATACCTACACATTAAATGGTCTAATTAAGGTCACACTGCTAGGTTTCGTAGACGGTTCACAAGTACTCCGCCCGCATGTAAACTGTTTTTAATATCTATAGGTGAAAGGTAGCATGTTCAGGAGTGGACTGTGCCTGGTATTATTATGATTAAGGTAACCCCCAATTGAATAAAACAGTCTGGTCACTCAGAGTTTATAACACATACAGGCTCATATACCAACCTCAAAAGCTATTGAATATTAAATACTAGAATACTAGTAAATGCTGCATAAAATAGAATGAATAAGCTTACATAAATGTTCACACCAATATTAAAAGTAATTGATTAGTCCTAGAGTATTTTCATCAATTATAATATGGAATGAATAGTCTTGTAAATTAATCTTGTAAACACCTGAAAATATGGAATGAAGACCACAAGTTGTATAAATTAGTTTTGCGCTAATCAAGACCTAATTATATTAATTTTTCAAGACTACAAAACGGCATAGCTTTAGTTTTAGAATGTCAAAATTATGTTTTATATAAATGCTTCCACTGTCTTCCAAATATGGGAAATTGTAATATATGAAAGTGGCGAAGTAGGATCACTAAGATAAGGCATTATTAATGTGTCTTTGCTGTGTGATTCCCAAAAGAGTATAGAATAGGAAAAGCCTTTGTTCTCGCGGGTGTCGTAAAAGGGGAAATGATCGTAAGCATACCAACACAGACCAGTGCGCAATGATAGGCAATCGCAAATCCCAACCAAGCGTGGCAATTAGGGAAAATGCGATGAAAATAGGTATAGTTTTATAGGTCCATATGTCCATATATGTACAAACATTGATACGGAACGGATAAATAACACATTAAAGAGTGGATTAGTCTGGGTTGCGTCGTCACGTAATGAGTTTTGAGCAGAGCATCCTGTTGATGCAGCTGCCATCTATCAAGATGAGTTGGAAACACCACCGCTGGGCCACAGACTACATTCAAAAGCAGGTCGGATTGATTTAATAAGTTAATAACTTCACGTCACACATGAGACCCGCCAGATGGCGCTTCATCAAACTACAAAATTCACTGCACCACTCACCATTGCCGCTTTTTCTCTTCAAACTGTATTTATTTATTTATTTTATATTGTAATTTTAATCTGATCATCATCCTAGATTATATGTATAGATAGATTTATTCTGTACATCTACTTTATTTATAGATTTTTAGCTCATATCCATATGCTTATATTATTTTAAGTCATAGAAGCCCTAGCTTCGTCTGAAACACAGGATTTTCCTAGTTCAGGCACTTGTGTTACAGTTGCAATTAAGTATTAATATGTAGATTTTATGTTTTAATGTACCATATGAATTAATAAATATATTTGATTCGATTTGATCCTATCAGCCAAAAGACGCCTCTTTATTCTTTAATTTTAATCTGTTTGAAATATTTAAGTTTAACAAAATTTTGTTAAACTTAAAAATAAAGCGATTCATTTAGTGGCATCCCTGTAAGTTCCTATATAAAACTTCAGAACTCTTCAAGCTAGAATATTTTATTATTTAAAGTATTGTTTTACAAATTCAAATTAAATTCAGGCGGTTTACGCCAACACATTCTTTTGATGATGTTATGTTTCCATCTACGCATCTCGGTTCGGTTTATGCGTATCTACGCGCAGGTGTAAGTGACTGGAACTTGATCCCATCACAGTCTCGATGAGTTCAAGAGAACTTTTTAAATCGAAACATAATAATAATTATTTATACTAATTATTTCATATTCATTAAACATACAGTCCTATAATTATTTCATTTCTAGTTCAAAAGAAAAGTTTCTCTGGCGTTCAGTATAAATTATTTAACCGCGGCAATTAATATGAAACAATAAATTTGGGAGCACCCGGCAAATTGGGGGATCGTTCTGTACCCCGGGTTTGGAGGCGAGTCACGTCTTTTATTAATTTTCTGTAAAATAGATTTAAATACGAGAAATTAGGAGAAAGTCCGTATCGAATGACTTTTACTTAGGAATTTCCAAATTTTTTCGTTAATAATTTTTGCTTTTGTTAATACTTTCTTTATACTTTTATATTTTTTTAAGAAAAAGAACAATATCACTTAAATAGTACACGGGGTAATTTACAATTTAATGGTAATGAAATACCTCAGTAGAACTGAATATGTACAAATTGAAAATTTAGAAAAGCCCCGAGGGACAAATTATGATGTCATCGGGTAGACCAAGCCAACTGTGTTAAACGATATACCTACGACGTAAGACTATGATATCAATAAAATACACCAAAAAAACTGTGTTAATACCTAAATATCCTCGACACAAATCCCCAAATGTGATGGGGTTTCCGGGTCAGTACGCTTCCACCTTCGACCTCATCTTCACTTAACATCAGGTGTGATTGAGGTCAAGTACGAACCATCGTGCATAAAAAAAAAAAAAAAAACTTTTAAAAGATATCTGGAAGTTCCTGGTTGGCTATAAGTATCCTTGCTTGAGGTTAGGTAATCTGTGTATACTAATATGGCCGGCATTCTATTAGGTCCTTACCTACGAAATTGACGTTTTGTATGAAGAATTTCATTAACATTTTTGTTTTTTTTTTTTTGGGAACGGCATATCCAAATTTTGTTTAACTTTGTGTGTATTATCGGATAACAATAAGTTAAGTATAGACAGTGTTAATTTTTAAACGTAATCGCTTTATAATATAATAAAGTTTCAGCTTAAGAAATAATATGGGAGGCACATGAAAACATTAAAAAATATTTCATGTGAAACCTTGAAAATATATTCGTTTTTCCAAATAAAAAACAAATTTAGAAATAGCTTTAAAATATTATTAACCTCCTGCTTGCAACTTGATCTTTATTTGGCCCGGGGAACAGGTAACTTGTGTCCTTCTGCGACCTTTCAACTAATGCTTTCATTCTGATGCTCGGTAAGGACATTATAGAAAGACAAACAAACATATTTTCACTTACAACATTACGTATGACGATTGTGTAGCACCTACGACAAGTTGATAAAGATGATTTTCCTGGTGAGTTCAAGAAGAAGAAAATATATTCAATAACTAGAAAACAGTTGGCATATTTAGGCGAGTAGTTCCTTGAAATATTAATTGAAGCAAGAACCATAACAATAACATAATGAATAATTCAAAACCAAAACTTTCAAAATTATTAAGTATATACTAAGACTGAAGCAATATCGTAATACATTGTAACTGGATATTATTCACAGGGAACATCCCTAGACGATGTACAGCTGCGAACAAAATTTTCAATTCCTCTGAAATCAAATAGTGCTCGCCTCCATTCCGTTTAACTTTAAGAAACTCTATGAGTTCTGCTAAGTTTATACTTAACATTGTCTTAAGACTCTGAAAGCATAAACGACCAGTTCTGAATAGCCCGTGTAGTAAACATTATTTACTTTTATAGAGGAAGTTTCTATGCGGCAATACAGTTGCAACATACGTTAGTACACAGTTTAAAATTGGCTCAATCTTTTTCACAATGTGTTGTTTATCTATAAGTCCTGTATAAGGTAATCTGAATTCAGGGGAACAATAATAAATGACTACGAGGTTTATAGTCATAACCCTGATTATTGGAAATCTCATCGTGGTTTCAGATGCGAGCCATACAAAGAACCTTACAGAATAATCACGCTCAATAAAGAAAAATCTTATAAAAGCAAGATAAACCTTATTCTAATTAAAAATGAAGCTGCACACGACTAAGGTTTGGTTGAAATTTTAGAAAATCCTCGAATAACTGAGACCATTGAACTGCCAAAATTGGCATCACATCCTACTCCAGTAAAGTTAATCAATCTCTTATATGACCCCTCTGGTGGATTAAACTCTATAAAAAATCTTCAAATTCCGTTAACAATTGTCGATAATTACAAGAAATATACAGTGGAAATGAGATCCTCTTCTTTTTTGGCAATCAGTGAAAAATATCAGGTGTCCTAAAAAATATTTTTCAACATTTTACCACTTTGTCGGCGTGATTAATATGTATACGCACGTCAAATTACAGCTGTCTAGTACTAAAAGCCTCGGACAAACAGACAGACGGATATGGCGAAACTGTAAGGGTTTTTAATTGACTACGGATCACTAAACATACAATGGAATTGACAACCTCTACTTGTTCTTCAAATCTGTTAAAAAAAACCATACAATATTGACTTAAAATATGAGTGTTACGATTATATTTGTTTTACTTTAGATACTCGCATGTTTTTGGTCACTTTTCTGTTGTGAGCTATTAATTTTTTTACAACATTTAATACGACAGTTCGCAAATGAAGTTGGCGTGTAAGTGAGTTCCCATTGGTTCCAAACTTACGTTTTGACACCAGTGAAGTGGTACCATTTTGATTGTATGAACGACCCGGTCCATAAGCAGTTATATTCATTTTTTTATAACAAGAACCGATCAAAAATCTCATACTGATAGATTATATTATTATTCATTATAATGAATTAACGACACATGATAGCGATCTGAATACGTTTTCTACCTTGCCTAGTTTTTGGGGCTGATTGATCTTTGGTTTGATTGGTCTTTTTCTACCTACTCTAAGCCCGAAATAAAAAGTTATTGAATATATTATAATGACTTACGAGTATACTTTGACGTATACTTCGAAAGATATTGTTCCAGATATAGAAATAATAATAATTAATAAGTGAGATCGTGAGCGTAGCAGCAACGATCATAGCAGCAGCGTCATTGGAATAGAGCTCCCAAAAAGACTGCATTCGCCAACTCGCTTGCCCCGCATAACCAGGAATTAGGGTTAAATCCGCCCATGAAAAGCGATGCAAATGAAGGCTTATGTTTAGTAGTGGGCTTTTAAAGGCAGTTGATGATGACCTACGCTAGTAAACATAGGGAATATAATAACCAAAAAACGACCGTCTCACTGAAATTATTTTAGGATATCTGTGACCACCCCGTTTGGGATAAAGGTCGTGACGTTATGTACGTATGTATTTTTGGCTTTATCGTAGATCTTTGTCAAGCCGTCTTGTCGGTCGGTCGTATATTCTGATAAAAAAAGTTTTAAATGATAATAAAAGTCCGTCCAGTCGCCCCCTCATTCGATAAAATAAGATTTCTTTTTAAATACAGAATTAATCAAAAAATCTCTCAGACTTGCATTCGAGAAGACTAAAAGTTAATTATAAATAATACCTAAATAGTGAGGGTTATTTTTCAAAATTCACAATTGGCCGTTTTTATCAATAATTTGAAATTCTCGAAAATAAGTTATTTAGGTATTATTTATAATTAGCTTTCAAGCTTGTCGAATGCTGATCAGAGCGATTTTTTTGAATTATTCTGTATTTAAAAAGAAATATTATTTTATCCAATGAGGGCAACACTGGACGAAATAAATATATCAACCCCTAACGAAAAACGTTGGGTATTATGTGCTTCACTGTATGAGTGTGTCCAGACTTTGTGTGTAGCGGACGTATCTCAATGAGTGCAACTTTTTTATATTGTAGATTACTTAGGCGAACTTGATGAAAATTGGTTCAGCCATTACGAAGATATTTAACTTTTATTACAGTTGCTTTGTATACGTCGATGATATTATTGTGTTTCCTTGGGGGTTTTAGAAAACAATTTTAATTTATGTAATAACAGATACCTATTGTTAAATATGATTATGGTCACCCCAGCCTTCGTCGGAGTATTATTATGTAGGTATTGGTTTGAATTGGTAGCAGTGATCAATTGATCACTTCAATCAAGTGACCCTTACGCCTGTCTACCATCCTTTTAGCATAAAAAACCTAACGGCGGTCTTATTCCGAACGAACTGTTTTTTACTTAAAAGCAAATTGATAAGATTGAAGGCGTATTTATATTTCCTTTTCCGAGAAATGTTTTACATTTTTTACGTCACAAGCAGCTTCTAGTATCGTATTACATTATTGAGGAGCTCTCCGCGATTCACAAAGGAACGAACAGCTCTAACCAATCATTTTAAGATTTTTAGAGTTGTTAAAAATTTACTAAAGTGAATGTGTCTTTTATGAAGAAGAAAAATCGTGATAACCTATAAGTTCCTAAAAGGGGAATAATAATATAGAGCACACACCATACATTAATGTTTTCATATTATATAATTGTATCTCAAGTATTAACTCATTTTTTTTTTACAATTAGCATTGTTAAGAATTGAAGAACCGCGCTTTCAATTTAAAAATAGTTAAAAAGACAAATATCTAAAAAGATATTTTATGCCCGCCAGCTAAAATTGTTTTTCCTCACGCCAAATGCATACCCACTTATGTATCGTATCGTAGGTTAAATAACATACAGGCCGTTTTCTAATTTTCTTTACCTAACTAATTAGTATCTATACTCTTTGCTGTGGCATGTAGAGTGTACATTTGATATACACACATTATACCAGACACTATATAACATTTTTAAAGCTCATGCAAACAGTTCTTACTTATCCTATAGATGCAAATAGTAAATATTGAAATTCTGGAACTTAATTCGATTTCTCTATAAGTAAGTGCAGAGCTCTTGCTTTGGTATATGATGGAAAATTGCAATGGCGGTTTGTGTATTCAGAGCGGTAGGTACCTACCGGCCAAAACAAGAGCACTCAGAGTTATAACGTCATGCGTGGAGAAATGTGATTGGTTGTGTGAATGTGTTATCTACAGTGGACTCATTTAGTGTGTATGCAATAACGGTTGTCTGTCGAAGCACTAGCGCAGACACCATCTATGACACTTTCACAAGAGAAGAGAGAACGGGAAGAAAAGAAAATCTAATTTTACCTCATCATCATCGTCACCCTGACGTCTTCACTGCTGGAGTATACTTCTTTTATCATTAAAGAGGTCAGCATCTAACTAATATAATAAATGTGAAAGTTTGGATGTTTGTTTGTTTGTTTGTTTGTTGCTCAAACCGCCTGGCTAGCTACCACCATCTGATCTAAATCTGCCGCCAAGCAGCAACATTAATAGCATTGTTGTGTTCCGGTTGTCAGAGATAAGATAGCCAGTCCCCCAAATGTGTTGGGGTTTCCGGGTCAGTACGCTTCCACCTTCGACCTCATCTTCACTTAACATCAGGTGTGATTGAGGTCAAGTACGAACCCGTCGTGCATAAAAAAATCACGGCGAAATGGATGAACGGATTTGAATGTATACAGGTGGAATATAGCGGATAGTTAGTAAATATCACAAAGGCCCTGTGCGGATTGGTGGATTTGTTTAAGATAAGTGGCCCGGTAGGCCACCGACATACATGACGTCACGACCCTTATCCCAAATGGGCTGGTGAGAGTAATCCCAAACAATTGTGTTTGGGTGTTCCAAACATTAAAACTTTAATGATTGAATCAACGTCCACGGTTCACCCTATGAAAAACTAGCTTACCGCCCGCGGCTTCGGCTGCGTGAATAACTTTATCGCGGATTGTTTTTTATCCCGCGGGAACTACTCATTTTATCGGGATAAAAAATATCCTATGTCTTATTCCAGGGTATATTCTACCTATATACCACATTCATCCGTTGTGATTGTTGAGCAACAAACAAAGAAACATCCAAACTTTCGCATTTATAATATTAGTTAGATACAGAAATGCACACGTGACAGGGGGTGAGCTCTCAACGCCGTTGAACCACCTCCGTGGCTCAATGAAAACAACATTGGGTTTACGAGTCGGAGATCGCGGGTTCGATCCCCAGCGGGGTACATATTTAGTACTCGGTTTGGTTGGTGGTACGGCATTTTAAATGTCCGTCTGGCTAGCTACCACCATCTTATCTAAATCTGACGCCAAACAGCAATGTTAATAGCATTGTTGTGTTCCGGTTGTTAGAGATAAGATAGCCAGTCCCCCAAATAAGATGGGGTTTCCGGGTTAGTATGCTACCACCTTCGGCCTCATCTTCACTTAACATCAGGTGTGATTGAGGTCAAGTGCTAACCTGTTGTACTTAAAAAAAATTCGTGCAAATTTATAGATGTTTTTGGTGGAGAAAGTCCCTTAGTCGCCTTTTACGACACCCACGGGAGGAGACGGGTTGGTTCTATTCTATATACCAATTCAGGTTTATTTCCGTTAGTATATTCGTTAGTACGATGCCAGACATCGCTCAACTTCGCTAATCAGAACGAAGCTGGCCTCTAGTTGCGATAAAAAGACATAGTACTAAATACTCAGTAATTTTATTTCATCGTAATTATATTAATTTCTACATTCTACTAATTTATCTATCCCAGCTCATTATTAAACAATATCTATTGACAGTAAATAAATTGTTACATCTATTGCACATTAATTATGTTTAGAATATTATATTTACGACAACTCAATAATAAATTTCCACAAACATTTAGATAGTACGACATAAATAATGAATATATCTAGTCTAAAGGTAACATGTTGTCTGCCTCAGAATTGATGGAACTGAAACAAAAACAATAATATTATTTAGTTTCATAATTCACTATATCAATTTATTTCTACGGGGTGAATTTGAATTGCCAGTCTATTTCACAATTAATAATAAAATATTTATGTGCCTTTTTGTATTATAAAAACCTGTTTTCAATAAGAGCAACCCCTCGAGTTTCTTGCTTGTTTTTCCCAGGGGAAAATTGCCTTTTGAACAAGCAGTACCACAAAAATGTAAAATCTGACTATTTTAAGTGTTAATAATAATAAATAAATAAATATCCTTGGACATAGACACAGCGCCATCTAGTTCCACAGTAAGCAACTATAGGCTTGTGTTGTGGATACCAGATAGTTGATATACTACTATTACCGGGTCCGTCTCATAATGCCTGTGAAGTGAGGAACACGACACGACCATCTGACCAGTCAGCTGCGCTAACTTCAGAGCACGCGTCACATCCTACCACTGACGAGAGGCTTGGGACCATAGAGTAATATAACATGCTTGGGACCGAGCGACGGGACTAGCACTTTGGCGGCGCTCTCAATAGGGTTCGGACGTTGCATAGGCTCCGTATCTCGTCACTTAGGTCTGGGCTAAGTCTAGGTCATAATTAATTCTATTTTTCGTTTGTGAAGTGCTAAAAATAAAAACCGTTGATTGCCAATTCGTCTTCTTTCATTGGTTGTCAACTCTGGTCCATAAGACTACATAAATACATTTGTTTTTGTAAATAAATACTTATTATTATAAATTCGTGGAATTCCTATTTCCTCGTGACTCCACTCCTGATTACGACCAACTATCCCCAAGGAACCTTAGCTCAATTCGATCAAAAAAATTTCGATTATCCTTACAAAGTAACCATTCTGAAACCACCTTTAGTGTGGAAGTCTAACAATATTCGGCTGAATTTGACTGTGGTTTTCTTGAGGAAAGTTGTTCGTACTCAGGAGTGGCGTCAACAAGTTAACGGGAATTACACGAATTGAAAGTCACCCTATCTATGTACTTTATTCGGGAAAACAACAGCATCACATGACATAAAGCTAATTACATAAATAGTAGACCAAACAGTTTTCTACAAAATTGAAATATTTTGAGAATTTTGTGAAAAGTCACGCAAACTATTCGATAAGCCGGAGAGTGATATAAAAACATCATGACATTACGACCTGTTTGGTGTAGTGGTTAGTGGATAGAAACTCTGACTGCTATATACCAAAAGGGCGCGGGTTCGGATCCCGCTACGGGCATATGTTTGTATGATGAATACAGACATGTATTGTGTTCTCGAGTTATGGATGTTTTTCATTTATGTATGTATATATTTACAAAAAAAAATGTATTTGTGTAGTTTATCAACCATCTGGTATCGATAAAATAAGCCTAGTTGCTTAGTGTGGAACTAGATGGCGCTGTGTGTATGTGCAAAGATATTTTTTATTTATTTATTATCAAATATTCAAAGTATTGAAATTCCTAACACGACTTCCATTTATTTTAGAAGTGGGCATTTTGTATCTAATAAGGAACATGTGTTCAAGAAACCAACGGGGAATCCATAATTGTAAGATATCCTACTGCTAATACATGTCATACTGTAATATTTGACAAGAATTGTTACGTCATGTCGATAAAAGTTTTAAAAATACAAAGCTACTTTGTCTGATAAATGTTTTGGATTTGACCACGGGCACGCTTCCCGTTTAAGGCTTTGAACGCCAACGCTAACGCGTTCACCTGGTGTCCGCAACCAATGGATTTTTAAATGTGTCTACGTCGTGGCAGTCAATCAGTTAAGCCAGCGGACGCCCAAGAGTCATTGAGCTACTTGTCCAGGCAGGCCGTTTCATAAAACTTATAAGATCTACCTAGAGTACCTGGGGTTTTCATCATAACGTCTATTTCCCTAAAAATCTACAGCCCGTCCAATAGTATAATTTCTTAAAAATCCATTCCTTCGAAACATAAGTCCTCGAAAGTTGTCCAATAAAATTTTCTCTGTTATGTGTACACAACCCATATTTTTTACAGCGTTGTAAAGTTAGGTAAGTAAAATTTTACGATGGACCTTCTTTGGCTGGAAATTTGTCCAGTTAGATCACTACAAATTTGGTTATTTTGATGGAATCAAGTATTTATCATTCTGCAATTTACATGCAGTAGCACAACCATAACACTTCCAAGATAGGCAGGTCTCGTTGACCTTACCTTTTCGATAGCGCCGCGCGGTCTTACACTGGTAATATTATGTCATCCAGCCGTCGTGGACTATAGTACGAAGAGACCATATATTTAAGAGAGTTTTCTTTAAGAAAAGGGAGGAGGAACATATACCTACACTAAACATCAAAAGTTGACATTAATCTAACCTACCTAACTTTGATGAAGGTAGTGAAAGATTTTTCAATCACTAATACAGAATATGAAAGAAGTCTCATAAGAGAGTTTCATAGATGGAACCAACAGACTTGTTTTTGTTAACTTTTATATTATATTTGAATAGGTAACGATTAACCATAACCTTGCTTTTCATTTTGCCGCTTCAAGTCAATTCTGTTCTTCCGTTATATATTAGGTCCTTACCTATGAAATTGGCGTTTTGTATGAAGAATTTCATTAAGACTGTTTTCTCCATTTTTTTTTATATGAGAGAGCGGCAAACGAGCATGCGGGTCACCTGATGGAAAGTAATCACCGCCGCCCATGGACACCGCAACATACAAACGTTTTTGATTTTCTTTTGGGAACGCATATCCAAATTTCGCTAAACTTTGTGTGTATTATCGGATAACATTAAGTTAACTAACTATAGGCAGTGTTAATTTTTATAAGTAACCGCTTTATAAAAGTTTCAGCGAATCTTAGAAATGATTACGGGAAGCACATGAAAAGAGCTCTGTTCAAATTTATTTTATTATGTGATTTAACCCCGAAATTAAAAAATATTTCATGTGAAACCTTGAAATAATATTCTATTTTCCAAATAAAGAACAAATTTGGATATAGCTTTGAGCGAAGAAAAAAAACTCCAATTTCATAGGTAAAGACCCAATGTCTATGTTAAATGTTCTTTGTATTTTATTTTTGTGTGCAATAAAGAATTTAACAATAATAATAATAATAATCTAACGCTATAGACTCTACCACTATTGGTAAAGTATGCCTATGCATACCAATTCATCAAAGCATTCTTGATATTCTTACGTTATTTTCATGTTCATATCTTACGTGGGGTATTGATGCTTTCCCTCCATCATGAGAGCCAATGCAGTTTTGGATCCCCTCTTACGTGGCACACCAGTTTCGGACCACGGCTCTTTGCTCAGCATGTGATCTGTAATCACGAATTCGTTTGTAGGGCACCTCACGCAAACACATAGTTTCCGTTGATGCTGAACAATCATCTTATTATAACACCCAAAAGAATAATTGTCAATGCAAAACTGTATTTCTTTATTTGCCTTTCTTTCCTGTGGTTTCGGAGATCACAATATCAATTTTTTTTTACACTGACTACTTTTTCCTCAGTAAATAATAAATAAAATCTAAACGGTCGGAGCTGCGGGCGTAAGCCAGTGAATCTAATCAACTCGGTCATTTACACGGATTCATATGGCATCTGTTCGTTTACACTATGATGATCGATGAAATCACTGCTCGCTTAGCTACCGGTTTAATATTGGCGATTTTTGTTTTGACTATATTTTTTAAGAAAAGTGTGACAAACGAGCAAGCAAGTGAAAAACGACAACGAACATGACACCTCTAGCCTTCAATATTATCGACCAGTATCAGATGCAATGTCATCCTTAGGATGTAAAAGTAGGTAGGTAATGCCGTGTACACCGCTCCGTATAATAATAATGTAACAAAATTAATGCTTGATGACACCTGCATCTTGGCAAAGTAAATGAGGGCTGCCACCTTGTAAAACTATATCCTATTCTAGTTAATTAAGTACTTTACTAACTTTTGAACGCGTTTCCTGTCCTCTTCCTGTATTCCTGTTCAACAGCCGGAAGCAAGCCAGGATACAGTTGCAGTGGAGTGCGGTAAAAATCTGGAAATGAACATTTTGTATATTTTAATATTCTCCTGTTTTTTTGTTTTTGTTTGACGTGTATGCTTATATACAATAAAGTGTTAAATAAATAAATAAATAAATAAATTTTTAATGCGCTTGCCCTTCCGTCACACCTGAGTTAAGTGAAAGTGTACAGCAAAGTACATTTGTTGACTGGATAGTCAATACAGAAAGCTGTGCAAAAAAGAGAGGTTACAACTTAGTCATAGAAGAGGGCACCGAAGTTAAAAATGCTCTCAGCCCTATCAGGGCTATCTTAGCTCAAATAATCCCATGAGATTGCCTCACCTCAAGTCTACCACTTGCTAGTCTAGTAGTAGGTAAGTCTAGTAGTAGGTAAGTGTAGTAGTAGGTAAGTCTAGTAGTAGTTTTATCCTTTTATATGACGACCTGTTTTGTGTAGTGGTTAGAAAATCTGACCATTATGCCAAATGGTCGCGGGTTCGAATCCCGCTAGGGGCATATGTTTATGTGATGAATATGGACATGTGTACCCGAGTTATGGATGTTTTCATTTATAATAAGTATTTATTTACAAAAAAAAATATATTTATGTAGTACATAAACCATCTGGTATCCACAACACAAGCATATAGTTGCTTACTGTGGAACTAGATGGTGCTGTGTGTATGTCTACGGATATTTATTTATGAGGAATTATAAAACAAGCGAATAAAAAAAAACTTTGCGACTGATGATGACATACTGTTTTAATAACTTGAGCGGTATGTATTTGAGTAAGCGAATAATTAACTTAACTAACGACGAATATTGATTAATAATAAAATCCAGAACGAGCTTACAAAAAGTGGGTTGTGATTAATCCATTTCAGATATTAAAATTTTATTTCAGTGACTACATTACTAAGTGGGCGACTGGATATACAAAGAGGGCAACTAAAGCATAACTGCACCCCGACATGGTTAGGTTAGTTTCGAAGGGTATGGCGCAAGCGAGCCGGACGAGCAGAGCGAGCCCGGATCGCCCGCCATATATACCCTTCGTGTTAGGTTGACATGTATGCAATACATTGTTTCATTTAATTAACTACTTCATTTAAGATAAAATGCCGCTCAGTATAAGAATTACATTTGCCAAATATTGAAAAAAATACAGGACGTAACGTTGACACTCAAACAAATATTAGGTCGCTCCAATATTATGAAGCTTCTCATTTTGTTTTTTAAGTAGGTAACTCAAATTAATGTTTGTAAGTTGCTGTTCTGTTGATTTCTCGTCACTCGCAGTCAGTCGCTCACTTAGTAATACTATAACCTAAATTAATTAATTTTGAAACTTCAAAATGTAAATTATAGTCACTCGTTTTATTGCTACCCTTTATTTATTTACCTAAAACACACCAGCCAATAAAAATATTTAAACAGTGCACCCAAATAATATCTCATACAACCTGAATATGACCTCTTTATGTCTACAAATCGATATGGAAAAACATCTGAAGCATTTTTTACTGTCTAGATGGAAGAAAAATATAACGAAAAATGTTGCCGGGGATTCCTGTAGATACGTACCTAAGAATGTTTGCTTGATAAACAGTAGTACTCAAACAAGAAACGTTTACGAAGAAAAATACAGAATACAATTTTTTACTCTAATCAAATCAAATCAAATCAAAATATTTTTATTTCATAGGATAAAATTATCACTTGAAAACGTCACTATTATTATTAATATTACATTATAGTTTAAATTTACTGCTCATTCACAAAGCTGACTCCCCAGAGAAGAACGAGCAAGAAACTCTAGGGTTGCTCTTTTAAACAGATTATAGGTTGCGATTTGATAATTATATGAATAGACAGCTATGTCCATGCTTGCTTATCATTCAAATAGTCAGTGATGTTATAATAGCCTTTTGTTAATAATTTCTGTTTTATGATTGCTTTAAATTTATTTAAAGGCATATTTTGAATGTCTACTGGAACCTTATTATAAAAGCGTATACATTGCCCTTTGAAGGATTTACTAACTTTGTGAAGTCGGCTAACATAAATAGATAACTGGTTCTTATTCCTTGTATTAACATTGTGCCTATCACTATTTTTAGCGAATAAGGTTATATTTTTTTTTGCATACAACAAATTCTCATAAATGTATTGACATGCCATTGTTAAGATATTAATTTCCTTAAACTTATCTCTAAGAGACTCTCTAGGTCCTAATTTATAAATGGCACGAATAGCACGCTTCTGCAGAACAAAAATCATATGTATGTCAGCAGCGTTTCCCCACAACAATATGCCATATGACATCAAACTGTGGAAATAGCTAAAGTAAACCAGTCTTGCGGTATGAACGTCTGTTAAATTTCTGATTTTTTTGACTGCATACGCAGCAGAAGCAAGCTTTTTCGCTAGTTTCTCAATAGTCTCTCAAGGCCTAATCAACCTTTACCTACTCGAAAAGTTACCAATTTGATCGACTGAAATAAAATGATATCATGTTTAGGTTAATTCGTTTATAGAGAGAGTAAAGAGATGAAAACTACCTACCTACTTAAATACGATTTTAAAAATTGGTCACTTACTTAGGTAAGTCATTTACTAATCTACACTGGTAAAAACTACAGTTCGGTGCCATGTTTAACTCGCCATTTACCCAAAGTAACTAAGCAATACATACACAATGTACATACATACACATGATGGAAAAGTACCAATCTAAAACCTGTTTAGATTTAGTTTAGAGAAGTAACATCAGAATCGACACCAAGGGCTACCATCAAGTGCTTTGACGGAGTGGTTTGAGAGGTGCCATTAGATAAATAATTTCATTTCATTTAGGTAATAAATATTCTCCAAAAGGTGGCATTAAACTTTATCCAAATAACGACCGATTGGTGTAGTGAATAGTGACCCTGTCAGCGAAACCAACGGTTGCGGGTTCGAATCCCGCGAGGGGTAAATATTTATGTATGTTTATCCATTATCTGGTATGAATAGCACAAACTTTGCCTAATTTAGAACTAGATGATTGGTGTAAGTGTCCGAAATATTTATTTATAATGAAACAAACTGTTCGAAACTTTATCGAAATCGATATCTAATTTCATACTCGTATGTCTCGTAAATACCCAAATGGTTGGATCACTTATTTATTGTCAACTTTCGTCTAAAGGGTTTCTCCTTCTATTATAGAATAATAAAATCTAGATTCTCATTGTAAACTGATATGCATATACACTGTACAGATTAAAACTGCCACTGATCAAATGGAACATTGTTCTGACGTTATATTTCATAAAAATTGTTTAAAACTTACATAGCATGCGTTCGTCGCCAGTAGCTACTTCTGGTATACCTTCATCGGAACGCGCGCGGAGATAGTCTGAAATTTATAATAATATTCTTATAAGTTGCTGATTTTTTTAAATTTAGGTGGAAACTTCGTAAGTCTACAGAAACGAAAAAGTGTTGCCTTGGGGGACGCCATGAATTACAACATGCTGATTTTTGCGAAATCCCTAATCAAATACTCGATTATTATTATCTATTTGTGTTTCATATGGAAATGTATTCTGCCTGTTTCTATATAAGATAGCCCTAAACACGTAGTTTATTTATCTAGACAACATTTTCAGAGGTTTCTCTAAATTGTCTATTTATAGGTAATTAATTTACTGAATTAAATTAAGTTTAATTCTATTAATTATTAATTAATCTAATAAACACTATGTATCTCTAAGGTTTGATGGTAGAAAACTTTATTGGAGTTAAGCTCGCCTTTGTACATTTTATAACAACGCATATTTCTGTAACAATTTTGTGTACAATAGAGATATTAAGTTTATCTAATAGTCATGCTCCAAGGCACTGAAATATGCCTATAATTAACGTTTTCAGTAATGGTGATCAATAACGAAGTATACATCAAATATTTAAGAAACAAAGAAATAAAAATCACCCTATAAAATATTACGTGACCCGACAGAATTAAAAAATAATAAATCATCTTTAATTTAAACTCTTTATTGTCGCGGACTGAAAAGCTGCCTCTGAAAGCATCAAAAAGCTGCCATCTTTTATTACAGTAGTAATGAAAGCAAAGAATGAACCAGCTTAAAGCACGGATCTAATTAAAAACGAACCCCATTTCATTTTCAGTTTACGTTAACAAAACGGGACTAAATAGGCATATATCTCTTTAAAAATAACACAATACCTTGAAAAGCTACTTATCTCCCTAAATTTATTATTCTAACAATGAACCCTAGTAGGTACGGTTAGTATTGTAATAAATAATAATGAATAAATAAATATATATAACAGATTTCATTGGTGTTGTGGTTGGAAACTCTGACCAATATACCAAATAGTCGCGGGTTCGAATCCCGCTAGGGGCACATGTTTGTGTGATGAATACGGACATGTATAGGTACCCGAGTTATGGATGTTTTCATTTATAATATAAGTATTTATTTACAAAAAAACGTATTTATGTAGTATATCAACCATCTGGTATCCACAACACAAGCCTATAGTTGCTTACTGTGGAACTAGATGGCGGTGTGTGTATGTCTACGGATATTTATGTTTATATAATTTAATTTATTTAATTTAATAGGTTTACTACGCCTCCGTGGCTCAATGTATACAACATAATGTTTACAAAATGGAGGTCGCGGTTTCGATTCCCAAAGGGATACATATTTAGTACTCGATTTGGTTAGTCATCATTATCATCAGCCACAGGATGATTAAATTAGAGTGGCCACTTGGAAACGGCCTGATCCTGCGATTTCTGGCAAGGCGGTCCTTCCTTTGGTTGGTGATAGAGCATTTTCAACTTTCGCTTCCATCTTCGGCCTCATCTTCACTTAACATCAGGTGTGATTTAGGTTAAACGCTGATCCGTTGTACAAATAAAATAAGATTTATTTATTTTGAAGTGCTTGATTGATTTATGATGATGATAAGAATGTATAAAGAAAAGCGAGGTTCGAGCTAGAATTGAATGCGCCTACGGCCCAGGTGATCACCAATTAATCCTCGAATTTACTTTCCAGGTAACCCAAATAAGCCTTCGATCGGCAGTCGTCATTTGTTTTTAGTAAAAAAATACTGTCAAATACTGCCAAGTACTCGTGGCTGCGCCGCAATAACGCGAGAGGAGAAACACCGTTTGTTTTAGTGGGTATGTCCTCTGGGTAGACTCCCTCATGAATGGCGGTGGTGATGGTTGATATATATATATATATATATACCTAATATTTTTTTTTCTTGTAAGTAAATACATTATTATTATTATTACTAGGAGTCTATATTGTCACCCTGCTGGACACATAATACCTACATAAATAAATGAAATCATCCAATTAAAGCTCGGGTACACGTGTCCGTACTCTTCATACAAACATATGCTGAATAAACAAACAAATTTCCTGAATCCTACAACCTTGGGATCTTCAAGAGCAGAGTGAATAGGCATTTACTGAGATCGCGTGCTTCATCTCCGACCACATCGTCACTTTCCATCAGGTGAGATTGTGGTCAAACGCGTATCCAGTTAATCATAAAAAAAAAAAAATATGCCCCTATCGGGATTCGAACCCGCGACTTCATCAAACTAATATTATAAATGCGAAAGTTGGGTGTGTGCTTATGTATGTTTGTTACTTCTCCACGCCTAACAGATTACGTAAACAGATTAAGAACGGAATCATATATATGTAGGTAAAAATTTTTGCTGAACCGATTTCGATTAAATGTTTTAAAATAAACAGACTGTGTTAAATTCTAAATATCTAACGGATGTACATATTTCCATGAAACATAACTAAAAACCATCTCACAAATACCAGCTTTCAAACAACAATCGCTTTCAAACCGGTTAAGCTGTTTTGGCGCTACGATGGCACAAACAGAGACACGGACAGACAAAAGTTTCAATATAACACATCTTTGTGTCGGACATTAAAAACACTGTGTACCTAATTAAACTAATAAATAATACTGGCATCAGGAAATTCCAAAAATATTTTTTGAACAAAAGAATATGAACAGTATGAACACACAATAACATGAGAAGAGTTATTATTTTCAGAGGTTATTAAGACTAATGAGTTGGCTATATAACAGAAATCGGAGGCACCGCCATATAATATGATACAACAAAAGCCTATCCTTAAAACAAACGATCACGTACGCGGCAGCAGCGAACGTATATAGGTACTTATTATGAAGGGATATAGCGACCTATATTTACCTACGAAGCTCGTAAAATTTGAAGTAGGTCTAATAAGTAGGAAACTCACCCTAGGAAAATAATTTAATATAAGTGTGTGTTACTTTTTCGTTTTTTCATTAGATAATTTTCTTAGCGATTTACATAAGACATCTCCGAAGTGATGTAGAAACGGGGAGCGAATTGACATGACCAAATTAAAAGGTTTCCATTTTTTGCCATTTGACTAGAGAACAATAAAAATAAACATTATCCTGTAAATCCAGTTTCAATAGTAAGTATATTGGTATTACTTTTCACAAAGAGAGTGCGCGTTTATATACGACCTGTTTGGTGTAGTGGTTAGAAACTCTGCTGCTATACCAAAAGGTCGCGGGTTCGAATCCCGCTTGGGGCGTATGTTTGGATGATGAATACACATATGTGTTCCAGAGTTATGGATGTTTTTCATTTATATATGTATTTATTTACAAAAAAAATATATTTGTGTAGTTTATCAACCATATCTATAATACAACCCTGGGTGCTTAGTGTGGAACTAGATGGTGATGTGTGTATGTGCATAGATATTTATTTATTATTTATATTTATTTGTATATATGTGTTATCTGATGCCAATAGAAACAATATCACAATTTCATACGTATACATGTATTATAAAATCATATATCTATAATAAGTAGATCTTTAACATATATGTAAAGAAATTACGTTAGGAACCATCCCCTTAGCTGTGGTAGTAAGAGATTAATTCAGCTTGCAGGTAGGTACTCCTAATAGTTCGCTTGTTACTTGCTACTTACTATGTGTTGAGTAATAGACGGGAGCAACATACTATTTTTATAGAGCGGAACGAAGGATTCTAGAATAGAATCGCCCGAGGAAAAAAATAATTTTGCTCTCGACACTCTACTTTTCATCTATGAGAAAAAACAAGAAGCGCTTATTATGTAAATATATTAGTTATTATTTTAACAAACTACCTATGTGATGTTAAAATGTGAACAAATTCCGTGCGTATTTCAATACTTCGCGCGAAAAATATTTCGGCCGCTCGGGGTCGCACTTCAGTACTGAACCCTAGTTTAGACATTATTTTTTCATATAATAGTTTAGTCGATCTCTTTGTTCGATACTATGGAGTATTTAAGTTTGTGCTTTTTTTATACAATATTTTAGTTCGACCTATTTGGTACACTACGTAAACTACGGAATATACAATGTCTATATTATTAAGAAACGTTAATCATGTTTCAAATTCAAAACTCTTTTATTTCCCGTTCTCTCTTATAGTCTCTTGGAGAAAAGACCTACTTGGGCCCACTTATTGAGGAACCGATCATCGTTTTTCGAATAGATGAAATGAAAATACTTTTGTTTATTTGTCTAAGTAAAAAGTAGTGGAAGAAAACCATACAATTTTCCTGTCGGTGGCAGTACAAACTGCACACATGAAGCCTCTATTCACACATTGTCGTGAATGCAGACAAGTGTAAGGTGCGATATGTCATTTGACGATTTTGTTTTGGATTTTGACAGTGAAAGTAATTATAAAATAATATATATCTCATTAACAAAGCCTTAACATGGCAAGAGAAGAATGTCATGCAGTAGTTGATTTAAATTCCGATATTTTAAACAGCATAGTTTTAACGATTGTAGGTTATCTGAGTCGCACGAAACTATATACAATACAGGGTTTTCTTTCTTTATGAGGTATATAATTATTTATTTGAGTGAAAGCACCGTGAACTGTCGTTTCGTACGGTGACCCCATAAGTGAATATTAATGATATGAGAGGTATGAGATACAAAAATTCAATTTGTCTAACATTCCAACATTGTGATTGAAAAGTCTGAAAAAACGTAGATAGCTCTTTTGGAAAAAAATATTTTCTACAAGTTTATCAAACTTGAGCTGGTAGTCGGCAATATAAGCTTTAATTCAAAGCTATAATGTTGAAAGTAGAAAGTTGTCGAAAATTACATGCTACGAAACCAATAGCTGAAGCGTCGCTTTTTACCTTTATAGAAATTGAAGCCATCTTTTTCGGAGCACCGGCTTGGAACGACGATCGCGAATATCGTGAGAATTGATACAAATATCTCTCGCATTTTGTAGTTATTGATACTAATGAGCTAGCAAAGAAAACATTAGGGCTGCTAAGTCTAAGCGAGGTTAGCTACGCACTGGGGAAATGAAACGGCGAACCGCTTCTTATAATCTCTTCAAGACAAGGGATGAGTCTGTGTGGGACGTCAGTAGGAAGCCCTATTGTAGTTTTGACAAGCTGTTATTTTTATTATGTCTCTTGCATGGATTTGTCATTTTGTTACTGGTTTGCCCTTTCTTTACTCTTACAATGGATCTAGGTAGGCGGTGGTAGTTAATGTAATATAAATTTTCTTGACAGGTGCCTACCACAGAATGTTTCTTTTCACTGTAAATTAATGTCAATACAAATTTTATAACTATTTGGCTTTATATTTCCCGGCTGAGTAGAATCAGACCACCTCATTGCTTCCCATGGCCGGGTGGCGTGTAGGGACACGAAATCAAAAGTGTCGATACTGTACTCATGAGTAGTATTGAGTATAAAATATCGAGACCCGAAAAGTATCGACTGTAACACATTTTTTCAAAGTAGCTCTACCGGCCCAGACTTAGGCTGAATTTTTCTGTGATAATCGATTGCGTAACTTCTACATGGAGCTTCCTGCTTTCGAAAGTAACTTTTCCGAAGACAGAGATTCAAATAATTGTGTTCTATTGTTATCATCCAAAAATGTTGTAATTTATTTTGTACAATAAAAAGTATTTGTATTAATATTGCTTAAGCATACTAATCTAATTCTACAGATAATTTTTTTATATATAAACAATTTATAACTAAGGAAACCGATTTAGTGTACCTACACCTATATACATAATGATTGTTGTGACTTTGTTATTAGAGCAATAAAAAGCATTTGTATTTGTATTTGTATATTGTTAAATTAGATATTTGATTGTCACGTTTTCTTATAGTTGTAAAAAAATTTACTACAAAATGTGATAAAAAGAATCGATACCAAAAGGTATCGTGATCATACAGCATAAATATTGGCAGCACCGTCTCTTTGGTACGGGGCTCCCAAAAAATTTGCTAGGATGTAGCGTAGTCAGTGTGGTGATTAAATTTGACCAGCTTCACATAGAAAGCATTACAAATGGCATCGTGGGACAGGTCGAACTACAATAGCCTATTGTCTAGGATCTTGAGCAAGACGATGAAATAAAATATATTTATTTGATTGATTGCGTTATAAAATTAAAAACTTTTAATTCAAAAATTACTCGACGGTTTCGTAGATCCACCATACAATTGTGTTACTAATACCCTGCCTATAACACGCCGTATATAATAAGCGTTGGTAGACACGTACTCCTATGTTCATTTGTACATTTTGCACACTCATGTTTTCGCCATTAATCCAGCTCATCATGATTATGCTTTAACTAAGGTAGGGCCGAAACTCTGACAGAGGAGTTAGTCACTGTTTTGTATATATTTACTATACATACCTGTTATGCGTGAACGAGTCATTAAGAGATGTACGAGTAAGTTATGAAATAAATAAGTAAGCACTTACTTACCTATAAGATACATATATAAGTGTTAATAAATAAATTTCTATTCTATTCTAAGTTCTCAACAATCCACTATATTTTGAATACTCGATATAGTAACGTAAGATTGCTCTTAATGGTTGACATTTTACCAAAGTTTAAGATATGCATTAGGTATCTTGACGACTGATTGGTGTGACCCTGTCAGCGAAATCAACGGTTGCGGATTCGAATCTCATGACGGGTAAACTCTAGGACACACACACGGATATAGGCTTCAAACTTATAACACTCCTCTTTTTGCGTCTGAGGTTAAAGAAGGCCAAGAGCAAAGAGATTAGAGTGTCTACCTCTTAACTATTTAAGTATTTAAACACCAAAAAACCAGACAGCACATTTTGTATTTTGGGTTGGATGTTGGATTTTTCCTATGTGTCCTATGACACTCCAGGAATCAAGACGAAGCTAACGATACTATGCACTTGGAAATCGGTTAAACCGTTTAGGCTACAGGGTGCACCAAAGGAATGGACATACATATATACATGCATACTTATATACATACATACATATACAGGGTGTAATCGTTAAGTGTGCACAGGCGATTATTCCGTAACTATTATAGATATCAAAAGACTTTAAACTGATATCGAAAATACTTTACCTAATGAGTAAAATGACATTAATAACTTTTTAAAAATAAA
The DNA here is from genome assembly GCA_949316235.1 of Oegoconia quadripuncta. Lineage (NCBI taxonomy): Eukaryota > Metazoa > Arthropoda > Insecta > Lepidoptera > Autostichidae > Oegoconia > Oegoconia quadripuncta. Next base: position 7,453,471 of record OX438754.1, read on the forward strand.
ACGAGAAATATCCAAAAAAATTACATTAAACACTCCCATACATTTAGCATGAGATAGTAGAGATTTTAGTTTCCTTATTTTAAGTGGAATAGTATCAACTCATTTTACCCTTATCATTTTATAATAATGTATTATGATAGTGATGAATTTCAAGTAGATACACGTGTAGGTTAATTATCTTACCACTTCAAATTAATAATAAACCTTGTTTCAATATCGCATTGATTTGTACTGGCTGAAAAGCAAAATACTAAATAAAAACAAAAAAAAAAGATACTATTTGGTGTTCGATCTAAATTCAAATTCTTTATCGCGGATTCTCGTTCCCGCCAATTTATTGCGTTTTTTCAATTAATAGGTACAAAATTTTGTAATTACTAAGAAATAAATTGTATGGGAGTGTTTAATATATTTTTTTTGGATATTCTCGTTTTATTTTTAAAAAGTTATTAATGTCATTTTACTCATTAGGTAAAGTACTTTCGATATCAGTTTAAAGTTTTTTGATATCCATAATAGTTACGGAATAATCGCCTGTGCACACTTAACGATTACACCCTGTATACACTCGAAAAACATCGACTTAGGGACACAATTACGACTCGTCCAATCACTTCTTCATATTATGTTTCTAGAGTAGATTGGACGAAACCGCTCCGTTTTTATACTTAAACTTATCTCTCAAAAATATAAGCTGCCATATGCACAGCCTGGATTTTTTTAGCGGCCACGGTTAAAAATAAAAGATTGAGATCGCCAGAGCGTTTTACGATTTAAGTGGTCGATACGTATTCATTTATGTAGTTGACAGCAAGTTTTATTTCGGTCTGGAAAGCACTTGGACAAAAATCTCATCAAATGCAGAACCATAAAAATAAACAGCCGTTCCAGAACTATAAAAACGCCGGTAGGTGAAATAAAAAGATCTATTTACTAGACCTTGTCTTTGGCCAAGACAGCGCCATGGGGGGCGCAAGTAGGACGACCTCATGCAAATGGCAGGGCGGACAATGCATGGTACTCGTATTTGCCTTTTATACTTCTCTGCGCTTTCTGTAAAAGCAACGGAATGGTTTTCCAGCGCAATGTATACAATATATCGGATTTTGTAACAAGTGCTATTTGGACAATATACTATTGGATAAAATACTTACAAAGGAAAGTTGCGAACTCGAACTTTCCAAAATCAATGATAATATATTTAATATGATGAATGGGTAAAACCGATAAGAACATTATATTTTATATCGGCAGATTGAAGTAGATATGTATTGAAACATTAAAAAGTAGATAACTAAAGAAACTTTATATAAAAGTTATAAAAGAATTATCGAATCGCTATTTATTAACCCCCGACGAAAAACGATGGGTCCTATATGTTTGACGGCGTTGTGTGTGTGTGTCCTGTCTTTGTCCGGATGTATGTCAGATGCTCATGGGTATTATATAGTTAGACTAGCTTTCGGCCCGTGGTGTCGCCTGCGTGGAATAACTTTATCGCGGAAATTTGATTATCCCGTGGGAACTACTCACTTTATGAGGATAAAAATATCCTATGTTTTAATCCAGAGTATGTTCTACCTATATACAAAATTTCATCCAAAATTTTTGGATGAATGGTTTCGCCGTGATTGAGCAACAAATAAACAAACATCCAAACTTTAGCATTTATAATATTAGTTAGATTAGAAGAAAATTGCTTAATCCCAGCAGTTATCAAAATTTTCAATTTATTGTCAGCGAAACCAACGGTTGCGGGTTCGAATCCCGCGACGGGTAAATGTTTGTGTGATGAATATGAACATTTATTCCTGAGTCATGGATGTTTATATAAATATTTATGTATGTTTATCCGTTATCTAGTATCAATAGTACAAGCTTGCTTAGTTTGGGACTAGATGATTGGTGTAAGTGTCCGAAATATTTATTTATTTTTTTTTTTGTTTTATTGTTATTTCTATATAGTTTCCCATAGAATTTGTACGACACTGTGAATCATTTCAAAGAGAACAAGTTTCAAAAAGTCTGAATTTTTAATGCACAGCGAGGTGAAAATGGCCGGATTTCTGACGACCCTTGAGGCTGGAGCTTTCAACAAATGAGCGACACGGCCTTTACAGTTCTCTGCAGCCCGAACAAAGAGCTCTCACCTTCTCGGGTCTTATGCAACGACCAGCCTACCAAGACCCTTTTACCTTCTTGAAAATACCCTGCAAAAACAAGTGAGACGTCATTGCCAGATATCTTGTAGCGCTGGACAGGTTTTATGGTTTAATTCCTTAACATTTCATTGCACATTTTCTGCAGTAAGCGGCGTGTTAATTATCAGCGTGTTTTGCTTTTGTTGAAACATAAAATGATTTTTTGATGTAATATTTCATATTTGCCTTCTCGATTGCTCCCTTGATACAAGCGAACGGGTACCTACAGGCAGTATTACTTACATTACAATTATAGATACCTATATAGGCAAAGGATTTGATTTCTGCAACATAATTGGATGACTACAGGTATGTTGGGAGGGAAGGAGGGAGGTCTTTGCCCAGCAGAGGAACAGTATGGGCTCCTAATAATAATAATAAATAGGAACATACCATTTACTTGGTAATTGGTAATGATGTTTTAATCCAATGAAATAAATCATTAATTTCCGAATCACGATGTTCTAATTAATTTCTCTCGCTGTGACCTACCTTACTTTTTTCTTTTGATGCCTGCCGCAATAGAGTAAATGTTCATCAATAATCCTAGAGTAGAAGGTGAAACATCTACTTTCTCCTATGTATTATATTGCTATTTAAAACAGTGCCGTGCCCTCCATACAGGCAGAAAGGCAGTGCCTACCCTAGCAAATTGTAAACTTTGCTCAAAATGCATTGTCAAGATAGCTGGTTCGTACTAAGTATGTGAACAGAAAAATATTCTAAACAGTTGCGAAGATTACTATAAGACTAAGTTATTATTCATTGTACTTGTATTTTTTCTCAATTAATAACAAATTTTATCATTCTGCCTATCCCGTGACATAACGCTGTGCACACCACTGATCTAAAGTGTTACATATATTATAGGTAATATTCTAAATAACATTTCGGCTAAATTTTGTGAACAAACATTAATATTAATCACAATTATTTTTGAGCACAACACCTTAAACAGCTTTCACACGGCTCCCGATAGTTTTGAAAGAATAATTTGTTCATGTTCAACAGTTCACACCGGCGAAGTTACGGTCAATAGTTAGTAGTAGAATAGAATACAAAATTTTCCTCACCACACATATCGCCTTCAACAATAATAACTGTCCTCATTAGATCTCTCCAGCTATCAACCTTCGCCGCCGCCTTCGGGTTGCGTCGCTTTAATAGGTCGTTAATCGTGACGTCAAGGGCCAGAGTGATTTATGTCCGGACCAGTGGTCGCCTGTCCTCTCTTTGTACTACTTTGTACCCTTCCACGACTTGCTTTGTCCTTTTATTCCCCGGCTAGTCCCTGTAAAGGGGGATTATAGGATGATCGATTGGTTGCTGTCATCAGCAAAATTAGATATTTGAAGGCTTTAAAAGCCACGCAGTTTTATTGGGAACACCACTGGCTGATTTTTATTAGGTCGAATAAATGGTTTTGTTTTGAATTTTTTGCATGCAATCTTTCAAAACTCAGAAAATTGAATATTTATATTATATAAAAATTTACTTCATTGCTTATTCGATCTCATAGTGAAACCCCGAGCATCACCCTTTCCGTAGCTCGTTAGATGACCCTCAGCTTTCTTATGAAGCCCATAGTGAGAGACCACATTGCATTACCATACAAGTCATCACTGGTTGATTAAGTATTTGCGTCTTTATTTTTTGTTAGTTGGTTTTAATTATTTTAAAACTAAGATGAGAGCAACTTAAAAAGTATGTGGGTACGAATGGTAATTAAAGTCACAAATTTATTGGCTTTATGGTCCTTGAACATAAATTTGAATGCTGTGTGGTTTCAGCGCGTAAAAAGAATAGAGCCAACCCCTCTCGCCCCGTGGATGTCGTTAAGGGCGACTAAGGGACTTTCCTCCAAAAAAATCTATATGACGGAGATCGGTGTAGGCGTTGCGAGCGACCGGGACGGTGCCAGTCGCGTGGTAAAGGGTAGCTCGGGCAATGGCGGTATTATTGCAAGCAACTATAGGCGTATGCACAACGTATTCGATTATGATCATGAAACCTGTGATGCTTACTGGTGAATAGTAAACATTTGCACGCCCCTCATGCCATTCAACTTGGTCTTCGCGTGCAGTCTGTGGAATTCAGCCGAACCTAGTATACAATTCCTACTTTCTCAAATCCCACGATCAACTTCTTATTAACTAACAACTCACCGGATTCTTCCACGCGTCGGTGATAGTAAGTAATCAGAATCACTCACAGTCGTTGATGTGTTCCGTGGATGTTTTGATGTGCAGGCCTAATATTACTGTTAAAGTCGTCACCGCGCCGTTTCCGGCGATATCAGCGCCACCAGGTTTAGTTCCCACAGCAAACCGCGTATTATGATAGTCAGTTGACCGTTCGAATAATGAATTCTATCGCTAATTTATCGCTATCTACGACATATAGATTTGCACGTTTCAACGGCGACGGGCTCAACCCCCGTCACGTGTGCATATCTGTATATTTGTAAAAGTGAAACGTGGATGTAATTTCAAGCATTAAGGTTTGGAACACCCAAACGCTAATGATTGGAATATCTCTGACCAACACATTGGGGACAAAGGTCGTGGCGTTTGTATTTCCGAGGTGAACAAAGTAGACTAATAATTTCCACTTTGATCACCTGGGTCATATATCGCCTGGGTGAACACAGTGGAATAATAAACATAATAATAACCTTCGCTTCGCGTCGGAGTTTATAAACAAAATAAACGCAACTCACTCCTGCACGTCGTTCAAAGTTCAATCAATCAACCTATCACTCTCTCGATTAGCTCTGCTTTCAAAAACCCCAATGTCTGTAGGTACCTACATCATTTTAGAAAACCCCAAAACAAATCAAATTACATATAACCTACTCACGGGGACATATTTAAGCACTAATCAGCTGTGAGCACTACATCATCAAGAGGGACCTCCATATCCAACAGCTGAGAACTTGAGTCATAGAGGAAAAGTTCATAAGTGCATATTGTATTGCCTACATGAATAAATGATTTTCATTTCATTTCATTTCATTTCATTTCAATAAAATATTTACCAATTTGAGCTAATACCATCAGGTACTGTGAGTATCTAGACCATTTATCATTCAAAATCCAAAGAATCCCAACATCAACTACACCTGGGGTAAAGATGAAAATACCCTCTTGCTGTCGAGGTCAACTTGCAATAGAGATCCATTTTCAGAAAAAGCTATTTGAGTGGTTAAAGTTGAAAGATCTCTATTCTATTAACTACTTATCTAATTATAGTCCCCTTTGTCACAAACTTTATTTCTAAGAGCCACCGAACAGATTACAAACACGTAATAGGTATGATGATGACACAAGCAATTGGTTGGCAATAAATTCTTGGATTTGGCTGCTTGCCCAGTGTGGGATATGGAGACTATCACAAGAACAGCGCCATAGGCTTTTATTAATATTTATGTAAATCGTGTAACAAATTCAGGTGAACGGATACTGGAGTCACCAGATTGGTCGAGCACGCGTGTAATCGTGTGTCGACTGAGGCGTTGACAAATGACACCCGTCGACACACACGTACCCGATGTGACACCAACGTATCCGGCGCGTGTGACAAGTGACACCTCCGTGACACCGCGACGTCCGTTCCTCGAATCCAATACGACACGTAATCGAATTGGGGGCGTGTGAGAAATCCTGTATTTATTGCCCGCCAGCCTTCTAATTTCGAGACAATTTATTTGCGGTATAAGTGGTCATAGTAAGTACCTACCCTAGCAAATGGAGATAGGGAATTGTATTTTTACCAATACTTATTTATACCCATTCCTACCTCTGGACTTTCTAATCAACCATAACGCGCACCACTCTATTTCTTTTTTTGTGATTATTGTATTTGTATCGTATGTATTATATTAGGTCCTTACCTATGAAATTGGTGTTTTGTATGAAGAATTTCATTAAGACTGTTTTCTCCTTACAAACATTTTCGATTTTTGGGAACGGCAAATCCAAATTTAGCCAAACTTTGTGTATATTATCGGATAACATTTAAGTTAAGTATAGGAAGCGTTAATTTTTAAAAGTAACGTTTTAAAAGTATATAGTTATAAAAGTTTCAACGAAAATAAGAAATGATTATGGGAAGCACATGAAAAGAGTTTTGTTCAAATTTTTTTTATTATGTGATTTAACCCAGAATTAAAGAAATATTTCATGTGAAACCTTGAAAGAATATTCCATTTCCCAAATAAAAAACAAATTTGGATATAGCTTTGAAAATCGCTGGAATTGGTTACATATGATTAACGAAGAAAAAAAAAATCCAATTTCATAGGTAAAGACCCAATATTTATCTAAGTGTAATTTACGTGTACCTAACTAAAATTAGAAAAGATAATTGTAAAATGTATAGGTACTAACAAATATACTTACACTTAATATCCGAGATAAAAAATTTAAAATTGATCGCTTATTTTGTTTCTATTTTCATTTTTTGCTTGCATACTTCTTACCACCTTTTTACGGGGTTATGATTTTCACACCCTATGTATGTAGGTATGTGGGAGGTCAAAACCGATGTAATGAAGTCGCTAAATTATAAAGACCTCCGACTACGGAAAATCAATTTATATACTTAGTACGATATCACGTATTTATATTTATTACTAATCGATAAATAGGATATATACATACCATCTCACAAATACCACCAGCCCCTATAGCAAGACCGGCGCAATAAACATTAAATGTCGCGCGAGATAATATTTGTCCTGCTGATTCGCTTGGACGAAATATACAACTAACCCACTCTTACCGATTTTAAATCTGCTCTACGATACCCACTATACAGACAGACAAAGATTTAACACTATATCACCTATCTTTGCGTCGTCGGGGGTTAAAAAACAAGATTCATTGTCGCACAGAGCTGTTAAGTCCAGGCCGAGTTTATTTGCGACCGAGACGATCACTAGAAACGCGAAGGTCTGCGACTAATAGCCCGACTAATTAGCGATGAATAATGATGACATTAATCTTAAGCGACGCGGCCACTGACCGGTCCCGTTTCATAATCCACATACCGATGGTAAATTACTTCGCAGGTAGGATTTATACTAACCGATCGTCATACTAGGTATACGTACTTAACTATCATCATCATCAGTCCGTAAACATCTCATTGGATATAGACCTTCCCTCATATTGAGGGAGTACTGCCCATAGTTCGCCAAGCTGACCCAGTGAGGGTTGGAGACTTCACATACCTTAAATTTGTTTTTTTAATTTCTCAGGCATGTAGGTTTACTCAAAGATGTTTTCCTTCACCGTTTAAAAGCAGTCGGATAAATAAGTCGCACATTAGTAATTAAATTAAATTTAAAAACTGTTAATTATTACCCTGTACGCAAACGTTATTGCCCATAATATACAATACAATAATACACAAGCTCAGCTAACAGATAAGGTAGGCGCCAGCCCTTGGGTTCCCAGAAAAGGATAAAATCTTTAATGATTTTTTGTTTCGGGCGATCAAGAGCCTACTGCGATGCAAGCGCCGCTAAATACTTACGATATTTGAGCTCTTTTGTCCGCGGTTTCACCTGAGTAGACCTATACCAACCACGTATACCTACCTATAGATTGCTGTCAAAGTATCAGTTTAAGTTACGTTATAAAAGGTAAATATATACATCCAAGGTACCGAAGTGAACTATTGTTTGTGAAAAGATCGATTTTCGGCGACACGTGTTCACAATGTTGCTCAGCTATCAGCTCCTTTCTGTGACCGCATGAATTCTGATTACTCTAATAGACTCTTTCGTTACCACCTAATCCGACGACTAATAAAAAATAAGGCCTTTCGACCAGTTTAGTTTCAATTCCGAATTCATTTGTGTCACTGGTGTTCCGTGGATGTGTTTAACTTACAATCCTTGCCGTCCGAGTCCATTTGGTGCGACCCCCTAACTGAAAGTAACGCGTCGTTTTCTGTCAGGCTTATTGAAGTTTACGTTGTGGACGTGTCTCATGAACGACTGTACTTTGTAGCATGCATAGCCAAAGCTAACGAAGATAGCTGTAATATAAGTATATCATTTGCATCTAGACAAATAATTATACCAAACACAGGTGCAGTTATATACACGCCTCAGGTTAAGGCTGTTAGTATATTAATCTAGTCATACACAGTAAAAGTAAGCTGCAGGCAGCTTAACAAGTCCGCTGCCACCCGATCCAACGAAAGCAATAAAATCTTTTTAAGATCAGGAATGTTTATGCGTGCGTGTGTCTAGCGTTTGTCCGGATATGCCTCAGTAGTGTTGATCCGATTTGACTGCGGTTTTTTTTTATATCAAAGACTAAACGACCGGTTAGTCGGTGTTTGATGAAAATCGGTTAAGCCATTTAGCTTTTAACAAACTTGTTTGGTGTTGTATTTGGATGATAGGTACCTATCAGTCTTTCGGAAGTTTTCAATGTACGGTTAATTAAATACAATTCTTATAAATATTAATCAGCTGGAGCAGTCGAGTTTATTGATTACCTACCATCCAACTTCATTGATATCGACATCAATTACGTTGGCATGTGATTGGTTATGGCTAATTGCTCACACCGCAATTTAATGTGTTCTCTTTGGACAACGTTATCGATGAAGTTACAATTCCGCGCCTGATTGTGCCGAGTTATTGAAGGGGGTTTCGAATATCGAATACCTACATCGAAATTCATTTGTCATTTGATCGGTGACGGGTAATCGAACGCTAAACAGCAATATGTCATTCGTTAGATAGCAAGTTTGTGGCCTCTTTATCGGCTGGGGAAGATCAACACCATTTACGACTCCAACAAGCAGGAGCTGATGCTATTGCTTATATTCGACGAATTCGCTTTTAAGTACGACATGTCTATTATTGTTGCTGTTGTTACCGCTAAGTTCGACACTTTATAAAACCAATCTGTTAAACTATTTTTATTGCAAGCCTTTAACTTGCACTGTTCTTGTGGAAGTTGTCCGTTTCAAAATTAGCAAACCGTCTTTCAACCACTTCATCATCATAACAGCCGAAAGACGTCCACTGCTGGACAAAGCCCTCGCCCCAAGGATCTCAACAACGATCGGTCCTGCGCTGCCAGCGTCCAGTGGCTACCCGCGATCATTACCAAATCGTCGGTCCACCTTGTGGGGGGCCTGCCCAAGCTGCATTTTCCGGTGTGTGGTTGCCACTCGAGAATCTTTCCGCCCCAACGGCCGACGGTCCTACGAGCAATGTGCCCCGCCCACTGCTACTTAAGTTTGGCAATTCTTCGGGCTATATCGGTCACCTTGGTTCTCCTGCGGATCTCATTTCTGATTCGATCCCGCAGGCAGACTCCGAGCATAGCGCTCTTCATTGCCCTTTGGGTGACCTTGAGCCTCTTAAGAGGCCCACAGTGAGCGGCCACGTTTCAGTTCCATATGTCATCACTTTTCAACCACTTTCTGGTATCTAATAGAGCTGAAATTGGGCAAATTCAGTTCGATGACAATGCAATATTAGGGTACCATCGAGCTGGTTTGTTGATGGAGCCGGGATGTTGGGACTGGGACTTCCTGATGATGTGTAAATAAGATAGAAGTTAGTTTCTTCTGTTGCCATGAGTACTTTCCATTAGGTACATTATGACGAGGGTTTGAAGACGGAGTCAGAAGATTGGCACTAGAACTTCTTGATGGACTTTGTTACTCGTCTTTGTACTAGGATAATATGTGATAATCATGATGTGTGGTTTTTAAAAGGTTTTTTTTAATAAAGAACTTAGATATTTATTGCGACGGGCTAGCAAGGAAATAGTACAAGTAAACAGCAACACTAAAAGATATCAAAATACTTTGATCGTAACTTCCGTCTCTGAAATTTTGAAAAAAAAATTGTAGTGTCGTCGATGGTTAAAAGGGTTTTATGTCAGATTTCTATTGCCGGGCGGAAAGCATACGGCGTAACTCTACCCAGATGGAACTCCCTTCCGGCGTCAGTCTTTCCTGAATCCTACAACCTTGGGATCTTCAAGAGGAGCGTGAATAGGCATTTACTGGGATCGCGTACTTCATCTTCGACCACAACGTCACTTTCCATCAGGTGAAATTGTGGTCAAACGCGAATCCAGTCAATCATAAAAAATTTAAAAGAAAGAGTTTCACTACCAAAGAGTATACAAAACCACTACATCGTAATCTATCGATAATGCTATTCGTTGCTGAGAACTATAGTTTACTAAAACAAGAGCAGTTTGCGTGTACTCGTGATAGCCCCACTGATATGGCGACACGGGCTGGAGCGGGGCTAACTTAAATTATGCTTTAGTCAAGAAACTTTGCACGCATAATTATGTAACAGGCGCCATAGGTACCTACTACATGAAATGCGGGCAATAAGAAACAGATCCTGTCATGGAAACGCACAGGTAACAATAAATAAAACTAATTATTTCATTTTCTACTCTATATTCGCGTATAAAATATCAATTAAGTCAATTTCAAAAGAATAATAATATAATCTAAACTATATTTATAAATACAAGAATATTACAACATTCACAATACTCTTCGGTGTGTCCACACCGAAATAATACTTTGTTTCAATAAATTAAACTCCAAAATATAAAATTTAAATATTTACGAATTGTACAAAATACAAAATCATTAAATTGTTTATATATTGTATTACTTGTTTATGAGGTAAGTTTCGTTAGGGCCCAACTAAAATCTGAGCTAATGAACCGTAGAATACCGGTGATTCCAAATATACAAGATTACTCCATAGACAAGTACAAAAATAATCCAATATAAGCAATTTTACGAAAATGGGTTAAAAATGCATAAACGCATACACTTATAGGATATAAACTAGGCCCTAACATGTAAACTAGTTGTCTTTATTTTTAGAAAAGTATGCACGCAATTGTATACAGGGCGTCCCAAAGTTATGGGACATGAAGGGGAAGTACCTTAAATATTGTAGATAGTGAATTTTGCTCAAAGAAGACTTTATGTTATTTTTAAAAGTTAGTAATTCTGCATTCATAGATTTTCTAAAAATTACTTGCTTCGGCTGGGAATCGAACCGACTTAAATGTGAAAAAAAAAACACCCTACTTTTATGATGCCAATCGAAAGAATAGCTAAAAAATAATAACTCTGCCTAAGTAACATAGTATTTTAAAAGAAAGGAACAACATAAAATGATTGAGTCAAATTTCAAGAAAGTTATTTATTGCCGACGACGTTCGAAAAGTAGCGATATTATCATTCCAAAGATAGCATTGATTATTCGTAAATAAGTTGCAAACAGAATTGTGCCATATCACATCGAGTGTTCACCATAAAATGATTAGAAAATCAACAGGCAGCGGGCTCATTAAAAGATTGGCGATTTGCGTAAGCGACAAGAGGGATCACATTTTGAGCATTTAATTAATTAATTTACAAAAAAATACCTACTTAATTGACTACGGCAGTTTCATGTATGTTTTTTATTTGATTAAAATGATTAATTTCACGTTGTTCCTTTCTTTTAAAATACTATGTTACTTAGGCAGAGTTATTATTTTTTAGCTATTCTTTCGATTGGCATCATAAAAGTAGGGTGTTTTTTTTTTCACATTTGAGTCGGTTCGATTCCCAGCCGAAGCAAATAATTTTTAGAAAATCTATGAATGCAGAATTACTAACTTTTAAAAATAACATAAAGTCTTCTTTGAGCAAAATTCACTATCTACGATATTTAAGGTACTTCCCCTTCATGTCCCATAACTTTGGGACGCCCTGTATAGTATTACGAATTGTACGTAGTGTCAGTGTAAAAATATACATTCGAACGAGTAGGTAAAAATAGGTAAGTCATGATCAAGAAAACCGTGCATAATTATTATCTGTGAATGACAGAGCAGCATTTTATGCAATTGCTGAGTAATCCACTTCCCACTATTATAAATGCAAAAGTGTGTGGATCTTTCTTCTTAACTTAACTCACGCTATATCTTGTTACTGTCCTTCCCCTCTTTCCTGCCTACTTCGCATTTCGCAGTTACCTATTTATTCGTAGTATTTACCTACTGATACTGATTTAATATTGCTACGTACTACGAGTACCCTCCATTTTATGTATTGGCGGAGATTTTTTATTATCATTGTTGTTTTTTATATCGTTTATAAATCCTCCAAAAAGTAAATAAATAAAAAAAAGTTAAGTATAAATATTAATAAATTTCGTATGATACGGGTTTCTTGAATGACTTTTATATGAGATAAAATCTACCTACAAAAATATGAAATCATTGTTTTCTCATGTCATTCAGAGCAATTGCATTTTGTGATGAACATAAAGCGTATTTGCTTGATTGATTGATTGATTGATTATTATGGAGAACAACCACAAACATCCACAATCGCTATTCTCATCACTGTTTTACCAAATCACTGCGAGGAATTATAAAACAATGCGATTTTCTATTTAGTCTTCAATTCTAATAACTAGCACGCACGATACCTTATAACTATTTAGCAGTTAAAGGTCATTTGTACATTAAAAAAAGTATACCAACACCATTACAGTTTTAAAACTCTCAATTAGTTCATTACAATAAGGCAGTGACTTATTTCGTTAGCAATTTTAAGTTAATTGTATTTGTAACAATAATATTTAAACATTACAGTTTTATTATTTCAGTACTTATACAGTAAAGTGTCATTTTGCCAAAAATCAATATAATTTATCCAGTCGAACCACATCAAACGAAATATGAGGATACTAGACGAAAAGTTATGGATAAAAGCCTTAAAAAATATTAAATATGTACTTTAAAAAAGCAAATGGTAGACATATTGTGATTTTAACAAACCAACTCCTCTGGCGTAATAACAATAAAACTTCTATTAAATAAATTAAATCATTATTGTAAATTAAATCATTATTGTAAATTGAATCAATATTGTAAATTAAATCATTATTGTAAATTAAATCATTATTGTAAATTAAATCATTATTGTAAATTAAATCATTATTGTAAATTAAATCATTATTGTAAATTAAATCATTATTGTGTATTTTGATGTGTGTGCACAATAAAGTATTAAATAAGTAAATAAATTATTTTGAGATTCATGTTGATTTTAACTACCAAGGAAAGTAATTTTCAAAGGTGAAGCTTAGCCAACGGAAAGAATCAGACCCATAGTTACTTAAGAGAATTTGTTTTCGTTTTATCAAGATTCGATCGGACATATTGTATTGATTTTATGAAGTAAAAAAATTATAGCATGTGAGGACTCACTACAATAATAATATTTTATAAACTGTTCATTTGGATGAAATTTTGAATCCGAACATTTTGTTTTATTCCGCGTCGAGTCACATAATGCGATAGTTATAATATGATTCTGAATTCTTTTGTAGATGACCCAACTTTCTGAAAACGATATCCAATATCCCTTAAGTCTTTCTACACCGCCCCAAGAGAGAAGCCTGCTATCTTATTCTTCGAGAGAGACGCAAGTCTTTCTATCTTGTGCCATTGTAGAGAGACTACGGGTCATGCTAACATATAAGATTACACTGTTCAAGATTACCATTAGAAGGGATAGGACACATGGAGTAACAGTCGGTCCAATTTCAAAAATGGAAATCCCCATCTCATAGTTAATCGAGCCAAACATTCTCATTTTTAAAGCTATGACAATAAATTGTAATCGCGTATCAGTACCTATCTTACTACAAGGAATGTACGTAGTGGAAAATAATTAAAACTGAATACTGTCGCAATAAAAAATTACACGACTTTCCACCCGGCCATCTCAAGTATGGACTATTACTATTTGACTATTAGTCAAATCGAGGACATGGAGGTATACATTATTTCGTCCGTTAGTGAAACTTTGTAGTTTGACAAAGTAGAGTTTCTACTACGAATAATAATTATATAGAAGCGAAACTAAAGCCAAGAAATGGTTCCACGAAATAGAACTTATATCAGATTATTTAGATGATAAACATCCATGGACATAACCAGCTCGTTCGCATTACCAGGCTATTTCACAATTAATAATGAAATATTATTGTGCCTTTTGTAATATAAAAAACTGGTTTTAAAAAGAGCAACCCTTCGAGTTTCTTGCTTGTTCTTCTCAGGGAAAAATTGCTTTTTGAACAAGCAATAACTTTAAAAATATAAAATCTGACTATTTTAAGTGTACCTTGTGTACCTACAAAATAAAGCACTTTTGACTTTGAACCCGAGGTGGGCGTAAAATAAGGACAGCGCGAGCGCCAGTAAACTGTGACACTCGAGTCGCCGGCCGACGCGTAACCTTGTCGCGACCAATCGCGAGCAAGCTTTGTCTATGAGAGAGTGTGAGTACTTCGTTGTAATTGTTGTTAGTTTGTTTGCGTAAATGGAACCAAAATCAAAGCGGTAATTGTAGGTGAGTTACTTTTCTACACAATTATTATTCGTAGAGTTTATGGATTACGATAGGCAAATAATCCAAAAGTTTGACTATCGGATCATGTGTCCATCATACCCTATATACATAATTATATTACACTGCAAAGTTTTACCCAAGGAAGAATATAAGGAGAACCTTGTTGATTGGGCTAAACAACGGATGGCAAGTCGTTGCAGAGTGTGAAGATTCCTACATATTTTTATTTCACTAATAATCCTTACACAAGCAATAGTAAACATAATGCGATTTACGAGACTTAATCATAAACATGTCAGTAATGTAATAGGATATCTTCTTTACTATTTAATATCAATCTTTTATGACTAGTCTGAGCTTAGCGCAAAACGGTGCACCAGTCAACTAGGTTTAAATATTTTAATATAAACTACTGTATGAAGCTATATAAATAATTTTGTGCAGTTAATTGAGATTTCTTAACAATTTAAAGCATTATTATATAAATAGGACTATATATAACTATATTTATAATATAATATTAATTTCTATTTTACTTTCGTCATAAAATAAAATCTGGCAATACACGTTATAAAAGACGTACAAAATTTGTTTTATATTACTAAAAACATGAGTATTCCTAAATCACTAAATTCTGTTAGTAAACCATAAATACATTCGTTAAACCTACCACAATATAAAAATTTAAATATTTAAAACTCACTCAAAAATTTACGCTTTAAATTTAGAGTTAGAAATTTTCGAGGCATCAAACATGTACGGCGGTCTCTTTGAGTGAATTTCGAATATTTAACACTTAAGACCTAAAATATTGTCAGCCATTATTCTCCTGCTGCGCTTCTCACGACCCTTTAGGCGCTAATGTTCTGCTCCAGCAAATTCTCACAGGCAAATATATCTTACTCTGTACGTATCGCACGTACGTAAGCATTTCTCAATAAAGCTTCATTAATTACGAATGTGTAACAATGTGTTTTTCTTATCAGAGAAATAATAAAACTAGTAAACAGTATAACAAACTGAACTAAACTTTATTATTTCTTTTGCTTTTCTTGCACTATACAAAATAATATCAAATCTGCAAAAAGGTAGCTTGTCAGTCTTTGGGGACTCGAAGATAACCATACTGTTGTAATACATACATGTATGAATCTGAGATTACACTGTCACATATTCACAATTACCCTACAAAAATAATACTGTGGAGAACTCCACAGAGATTCCCGTTACAAATCAATATGCAGATTCATATTCAACAACGTACCAATATAAATATACACAGATTTAATACTTTTTATTCAATACTAAATTCATCTCACAGCTCCCAATAAGGCTAATTGGCCAATATTTGAACACATTGGTCTATAATGCCATCGTTTCAGTAACAGTGAGTATTTCTATTAAACATATAATGTACCTACATTGTGCTACACTTGTACCTATTATTCTGCTCGAGTAATAGCTGAAAATCAGTGTTTTGTTCTTTGAACAATCTCATGCACTGAGCCGTGACCCATTTGTCCTGCTGCAGCATACATATTCTGTAGTTAGTATCTTCTAAGTTTCACAGAAATTCTCTCAAAGCTTTATGTATGTTTGTGACTGGAATAACAAATAAACGCTTTATCTATCTACTTATATGGACTCCGACGATGGATTTTATAGGTGTTTTATGTTTTAATGGACATGCTTAATTACTCTTGTTTCTCGAGCTAGTTTTGCACAATACTTAAATACCTGATATCCTCATAATTACTGAAACTGACGAACATCGTAGTCATATTTACACATTGGATAATTCTAACAACAATCAACATTAATTAGAGAATTGTCCAAAGCATAAAGGAAATTTGGAAGATGGTTTGGAAGAATGCCAAAGGAGAGTCGACGGGGTTGACGGCCACTTGAAATAACTCCATTTAAGTCTTTTAGGAGGACTTAATTAGGTCTGTTATCCTACAAGTGAGGTTCAAAGCCGTGGGGATAGTAAGATGAAGTGAAATCATTAAGCACTTGCGGAATATTATACACATTATTACAAATATATAAATAACACTTCTGTATAAAATTGCAAAACGGCAAAGAAATGCTTGTAAATAACATCTGATTGCTATCGACTATTGATGTGTGAAAGGCAATAAACATTATAGTGTCTCCTTATATACGTAAAGTTAAATAATTGGAAACCACAAAAAATCTGTCACTGCAGGGAGTTTTCCTAAAATCCACAAAATTATATGCAATATTTAAAAAAACCCACTGAAGACTCATCCATCACACAAAAGATCATGAAATAAAAGAGTCACGTGCCTATAAACATCATTCTGTAACTTTAAATGCCAAAATCGTGAAAGTGACAGCTTGATATTTAAGGGGCTCTTAAAGCGTTTGAGTATTCGGGGCTTAAGACACATTTCTTTTGTACTCAGATCATTAAAAGCGACTCACAAGATTTTCAATCCTGTCATGAAGCCAACGAAATATCCAACCAGCCATTTCACACATCAAAGCTCAAGATAACGTGTTACTTATCTAGTAGTGATTGTTGGCGGTGCGTAGAGCGCGCGGTAGGGGTCGCGGGCGTGACGAGTATGACGTCACACGGCGGCAGGAGAGGCTGATTGTCAGTGCCATTTCGCCTTCTGCGCGAATATGTCCGCGCGGAGATTTTGAGCGAAGCAAATTCCCAGGATCTAGAGCAGATGAGTATGTTACAAATAGCTGTGGTATGAGTTTATAATGTTACAGAACTTTTTTATAACAACCTATCGAAGCGATTTTGCTACCTTACTTTGACCATAGCGAGGAATATGACCATGAAAAATAGTGCTGTTGCGTTCAACACAAATTGCGATATCTGTGTTCGTAACAGGGATAATTTGAATCAGGTGTTTTTGGAAGCCAGTAAACGCACTGTGACCAAATTTTATAGGAGAAGGCAAAACTGGATTCTGTCAAAAATAAAGAAATCATGGGCCTGTTGGTTCAAACAACGTTAAAAAAGAAAAATACGTGTTCACGTGACTTTTGAGCATTGTGTTGTTTAATTTTTGAGTAAATAAGTGTTGTTATTAGACTTGCTCAGTAAGTTAAACAAATATGTATTAGATGTTGACGGTACAGAAATTTTGATTTGATTGATTTTGAATAAGACGATGCGAACGTCTGTTGTTTTAGTTTACGCTATCTTTTATTTATTAAGGGTTTTTTTACACTGACTTCCAAGTTTTTTATTTTCAAAAGGCTTGAAAGGTTCAATTAAATTTTGTGTTGTCACCACAAATGTCTTTCAAGCCGGTGCCTATGTCCAATCTGTCTAATATCGTTGGCATTTGAAGATGTGATTAAGATGTTTCTCTCGTGGAAATCGGTAGTTTGCGTCTTCTACTACCTTTAGTCACATTGCAGAATTTTATATATTTATCTCCATTTCCGCCAAAGTGGACTCGTATAGTTACAAAAATACGTGATTCAATTGAGTTTTAATTCGCTTGTGCTGACAGGTTTTCAACAGGATATAAGTAGCTTTCATATCAAAACACTAGGAAACTAACCTGTATAAATGTAGATATTAAATTTACAGTAATATTAATCCTTTTCGTGTTTTTAATAATGATACAGGCAATGTCGTAGAATACTAAATATCTAAAAATAATGTATACTGTATACCAGAGGTGCACCCTCAGGTCAAAATTTAATTTTTTAAATTAAAGGTTTCACTTGCAATATTTTGACAGTCGATATTATGTCGTCGTCGTCGATAGGTCGATATCTGGTAACTACTCGTGTTGTTACTAATATAAGTATATCATACACTCGCAGCCAAATAAACCTGCATCGAAGTATTATAATAATGTTTTTTTTATTAACATAACGAGTAACATAAAAAATATTACTTAACATAAGTAGCTAAAGCGTACAAAGATCGCGATCGCGAAGCGTCGCTGTTAGCGATTTGTGCCACGTGACTTTGATCAAAGAAGCTTTTACAGTCGGCTAGTACAAACTAAAACTGTTACCAGTAGTAGGGTTAAATTAAAATTTTAACTAACGTGCTTCAAATGTTAAATACGTATAATTAGGTACATAACAAACGCATTGTGCACCATACGAACATTAAAAAAAACACCGACGAGCTTAGTGATTTTGATTAAATTTGATGCAGTTTATTTGTCTGGGGTTTTATATTACATAGAGATTAAAAACTTACTTCTAAAAGCCGCAATAAGACTAAAACGTGCATCTACAAATAAAAACTTACTTGTGCAAAAGCGGTACACACAGCAGACGTGGCTACAATCAACAGGTTGTGGTCGAACCACTCCTCAGCCGCCTCTAGGCATCCCTTGTCATATATTATCTTAGCTATATCTAAACTCTAGAACAAAAAAAAATAATTTCAACTAAAACAAAACTACAGCGACTTCTACTACAAAACCAATATAAAACGGGAATTTCACGAAAATTTCTGACACTTTATTACAGACTCTGTCTCTGATGTTAAGTTCAAATAACAGATCATTCAGAAATACCACAACAGTAATGAAAACTATGTAGTCTGTTTCTATAAGCAGAAAGAGTAATCATAAAACTAGTGTCGTGATATTATTTCACATGTGGTGATTGATATAAGCGTCATAAGACCTTAGGAATACTCAAAATACGCAGGGATATGTTTCATCCAGGGGGCTAATCACGCAGAGTTTGAAAGATAATACGAGTACCAAACTAAACCATATCCAAAAACAACGTTACGTTATCGCGTCCATTATTTGAACGGAAATTAGCCTAGTATTTTTTAATACTCGTAGAAAGCTCTAAACGTTGTGCGTTTCGTTTCATTTTGATAATAGTCCAGTAAAAATACGCAATTTTTGTGGTGTAACTTCCTATAATTTTAAAGTTCCTCATTTTATGTTGAAGGATTAGAGTACCCATCAGTAATCAAACAAAAATGTTTTCTAACAATTCTGTAGCTTGATTTCGGTATAGTTTAGGTATTTAGTTATAAATCCTACAATGTTAAAGTTACCATTGTGAACTTCATTGCGTTGTAGAAGATGCGAAGATGTTCTAAAACAATTTTCTAAAAAAATTATCAATTGCTACTTTATATATATTTTTAAATAGTTTATTGAGTCGTGATACTCGTATAAATGTAAAGAATTTATTGATCGATTTTTTTGAAAATAGTTACAGGGGTGTTAAGTATATTCTCCGACGCAATGAAATTCACAATTGTAATTTTATTACTAAATATCTGTATTAAATCTAAAGCAAACTACCAATTTGTATTTTTTATTATTCTATCACTGACAGGTACTTTTTATCCATGTGCAAAAAATCACGACCTTTAAAATTATAAGAAATTAAAAGTGTATCCTTACTGGACTATAACTACCACTTTTTACATCAGTTAAACCAAAAACGTTCCGTTCGAACGTTCAAACCGTTGTAAAATACGCGATTGGCCACCTGTTCCGATGACAATTTACTACTAGAATGTTTCAAGTAACGGCAAATAGAATTTTTCCAAGTATCACTACTAAACTGGTGATTATCAAAACGGCTGCCATATTTCTCTTCAATGGTGATCTTGTAAAGTGGCAATCTTTGGGGTAGACAAACTATTCTTTACGATGCTCCGCGTGATCAGTATTAATCTAACGATGGCGTTTTATCACTCCTCGTGTCATTTAGTGTATTTATCACACACTAACTCCCTCTCAAGTATACTCTAAAGAGCGAATGAGGCGAACGAACGAATTTTGCACGAAATATCAGATAAACAGACGCAAAGGTATCGGATGTCAGTATTTGCTGACAACATAGAGGTAATGCTTTATGGCACATATCATCGCCGGTTTTCAGCGCGCCCGCATTCTCCATCTGCTACATCGATAGGTAAAAAGTTCTATACTATATAACAAAAAAGTAAACCAAGAGTTGGATCTAAAAAGATTTCTTGTAACGTAACGTTCGTTTCATGTGATATTTTGATCTACAAAACTAATGTCGGTAACTGGTGGAGGCCTAAATTCATCAGTGACCGTCCTGTGGCTGATGACATCGATAACTGAGTGAGAAGTATATAGGTATATATGAGTACTAATGCGTGAATGTGAACGAGATGGGATAATCACCGGATTATTGGGTGCTAATTAATAAACGCACGATAAGACGTAATCATTAGATATAATCCGATTAAATATTTTTATTTTTTGGTTCTTTTTGCTTTTTTTCTCTGCTCGTGCCATTGCAAATGAGATGGCATAAAGTATTGGTGAATATTTCTCGAAATATGAAAAGAAATCTAAGAGAAATTAAAAATGTAGCACTTAATTAGGACTTCAACGAAAATTATTTAGTACACGCTACGTTAACAAGTTGGTTTCAAATACCATGCTTAATTTCGCGGTCTGTAAAATAAGCCTTGATTAAAAAGTATACTTTATAAGAAGGTAATGCGACTTAGAGTTAGACATACTACAGAACCCTCAGTTAGTAATGATAAATAAAATCTTTATTACATTCAATATAAACGAGAATTTTGAAATATAGAGTTGGTCTTACTAACTATATGATAACCTCATTGTATAGGATAAACCAGAATCACAGGCCACCAGGCCGCCCAGCCATAGACGTGGTTAGGCAAAATGGAATTTTAATTTTAAATAATGTAAAAATATACCAAAATAAAAATATAATACAAGATTTTTAGGCAATTATGTTTCCTTAAATTAATATACCTAATTATTAAAGTGTGACTTCTTACAATGAAAACAATTCAACACTTATAAAAGACTCGAGGGCGCCAATTGGTTTGACAAGTTGATGCGAATTCAACACGCATTTGGCGGGTTTTTTTTTTGGGAAATCTTGATTAGGCATTTGGGCATGGAGTTAACCTCCAACCTAAATTTTGGGCGCTCCATAGAATCGAACGCAAAAACAGCGGCTAAGAAGCCTGGCATTCTCCTTAAGGTCAGACGATATTTCACACCAAAACAACTTTTGGTGCTTTACCAGGCTCAGGTCCGCTCGTGCATGGAATATTGCTGTCACCTCTGGGATGATTCAGCCAAGTACCAACTAGCTGCACTTGATTCTGTGGAACGACGTGCCATGAGACTTATAGGTGATAGTTCGATGACTGCTAAATTGCAGACCCTTGAACACCGTCGCAAAGTCGCCTGTCTCTCAGTTTTTTACAGGATACATTTCGGGGAGTGTGCGTTGGAATTACATAATGTTATTCCACCGTCACCCTTCCATCTTCGGACCACTAGGCGTGGGGAGGGATTCCACCCGTATATAGTTAATATACCGAACATTCGCACTAAGAAGTTCGATTCTTCATTCATCATCCGAACAGCCAAGGCATGGAACTCCCTTCCGGCGTCAGTCTTTCCTGAATCCTACAACCTTGGGATCTTCAAGAGCAGAGTCAATAGGCATTTACTGAGATCGCGAGCTTCATCTTCGACCACATCGTCACTTTCCATCAGGTGAGATTGTGGTCAAACGCGAATCCAGTCAATCATAAAAAAAAAAAAAAAAAAGGCCCATTTCTTTGCTCACAAAATTGAGAAATAATCTTAATACCTTACGCATTTTAACAGACTAGCATGGTTATCTGCACTTTATCTGTTTTACACATTATCGGGAAAATTAGACTTAATCAATAAGTATAAATAGAATGAATATCCAAAAAATTTATTACCTATCGACAGATATTAGTGAAGTGGTTTTATTTTTTTAGAGGTAAGTTTCTTTTAATCAATAAATGCAAAAATACGGGGCATGGGCTCAACGTAAGTGCTAATGCACTATTTTTGAAAAATTTGTTTGGACATTTGCTAATTAATATGTGTATATAAAATAAAAACACTAGCTCGGGATATATCTGACCATCCCATTTTGAATAAAGGGCGTCACGTTGTGTATTATTTAATAGGCACCCAGTGTTATAAGTTTTCGTCGAAACGTCTTCCGATTTAAAAATAGTTTATTATTTTCAACAGCTTGCGTCATGCTTACATGTTCAAAGGAAATCGTTTCGAAAATATTTCGTTTTTAACAAAAGTGGTTGGTTGATTGGCTCGTTTATTTGGATGATATAATGATTATTTCTCAGACGTTTTGTAAATTTCCAATTTATAGTTATTCTTTGCTTTATGTCGGCCTGCTGTACCAAGATAAAACGAACCTTATCAACGTCAATAAATAGTTAATCCTATATTTGACATCCAAAACGATACAAAATACAAATGTTTCAAACGTAATAATTTCGTTAAAGTAAGTTGTCGTTACCTACATGATAGGTTTTATTTGACTGTCGTAACTGCTTATATAACTTTGATACTGATAGTACCACAATATACGGAATAGTCATTTAAGTAAACACCTGAAGTAGTTAGTATAAAGTTACTATTTATGTTTGTGTTTTTTTTAATCTTTTGTTATAATTTTCTGATACATATTTAATCTATTTGTAATTTTGTAATGAGTTCATCAATTCGCCTTTGCGCAAGGACCTCAATATAGCAATTATTATGTTTAGCTATTTGTACAACAACACGATTGTTCTCTGTTTGTTCAACTCGCCAATCTCGTGCAAACCCTCATATAAGGTATTTTCGTAAAGGGATTCACGATGAAATTATAACAAATGCGAATTATTTATACACAATTACATAAAAGAAGCGTTGGTGGCTCAGCGGCTCAGACGCGGTCTCCCAGTTTGGGGGATCCACCAATTTGTTTTTATTTAATTACTTATGTGCATTTATCCGATTGCTCTCTTAAACGGTGAAGGAAAACACCGTGAGGCAACCTGCATGCCTGGGAAATAAAAATTCGAAGACTTTTGAAGTCCCGGACCCGCATTGGGACAGCGATGGCGGACTATGGCCCATATTCCCTCATTAAACGAGGGAAGGCCTATATCCTTACAGTGGGATGTCTACGGGCTGATGATGATGATACATAATTGCACGACCTGCTAAAGTATTCCCTAACAGGAATTCCTAGTCTTATATCATTTCATATAGTGTTAAATACTTGACCATGTACAAATAGCTAATCGTACGCTTTTCATCCTAAACAGTTTTGCGGATTGTTTGATATTTCATGAGAACTCTCGACATCTCGAATGTAAAATAATTTTTTGATATTTTCGATCAGAGAATGTTACGACGGAATGTAAGACCAGATATTAATTTTTTGCGCTAACGAATTATGTCGCCAATGGATTGATCTGATTAAGTGTTAATTTTGGTGTGTGGAACGAGAGTGGTAGGCCACTTTTTTCATTGACCGTACACGAAATAACGAAAAGCTATCCAACTTTTCATCAATAACCATTAAAATACTATTTTACAGGCGTCTGAAATGACTGGTCATATTGGAATTAGAATACGGGCTGGCGACTCTGAAGACAACCCAAATATCGAATTAGATGAATCTTACTCTAATGTCGCAGTAATCAGTGATACAGAGAGAGCAACTTTTGGAATACATGACCATGGGCTAAAAGAAGCAGTTTCCGCCTTAACTGATTGCTGGCCTACTGATGTATTTGTAAGGAGTCCAACACCATGGGACGACCTTTATACCACATTCGGTTGGACACAGGTTCATAGGACTCTCGTTCCGACAAATGCTAGAATCGTCGGCATCTCCAGTGAACCAGTAATAGTTGCTACTCAAGAATTCGAAAACGATAGCAGCGTAAAGGCTACTTACAGCACTTCGATCAATCAAGAAGTCACAGAATCAGTGTCCAGTTCCTGGTCGACAGGAGGAGACATAACGACATCTGTGGAAATGTCTCTAAACCTTAGCTGTTTTAGCATTAGTGGCAGCAGATCCATAACATCATCATGGGGAGAGCAAACAGAAAACTCGCATGAAGTGACTATAGGATCGAGTTCAGGACTGGAAATAGAACTGGAACCGGGGCAGTCTGTGGTAGCTAATCTGACTGCTACTAAGGGCACAATGGAAGTTGAAATAGATTATACAGCTTCGTTACACGGGGGTGTGGCAGTCAATTATTACCCTAAGCATAATGACCATCATTTTTGGTGCTATGATGTTAATAGTGTGCTGGATGCTGTCGGTTTGCCAAGAACTGTGGATTCGACGCAACATTTGCAAATAGAGTATTATTCAAAAGGTCATTCAAGGTTCAAGGTCAGAATTTTGTAGAGCATTTGCGAATAAGTCAACTAAAAATAATTCAATTTCATTGAAGTTATGATACTAAAATATCATTACGTCCTTTTGTGCTCGTAATCAAAAAAGTAGATCTTTTTTGATTACGAACACAATTAAGGCTAATTCAGGAATATTTTGTTGTGCCTGCGAAATGGTTTTTCGTAGACATACCATGCCATGATCTCCGTGTCAAAAGCAAACGAGAATGTGTAACCATTTTAATGGAATATTAGAATCTCCCATTACATCATACACGTACAATAGAATAACAAAATAGACAGCATTTGCCCTTGTTCCATTACGTACAAATTGAGTTACTAGTATACAAGAAAATAAGCAGCGGCGTTCGTACTTGCAGTAAAATCATCCAACTATTTTGGATGCATAAAAACATGCACTAGAGTGATATGTAGAATGAATATTGGTGGAAATTTGGCTTGTTAGCAGGAACCTTTAAGGCGAGTGGGCCTAGCAGTACGGCGGCGACTGGCGCGAAGTGCCTCTGCAGCCAATCCTCTCCCGCGACGAGGCAACCCCGCTCGTGGATCACTCGCTCGCTCACTTGCTACATTACATCAGTCATCATCAACTCCATGACGACGCTGGAGTAATAGTTAACACCTACACCGTTAGAGGAGATTGGGATATAAACAATGCTAATTTGTTTTCTTAGCACTGTCGAAAGCATCTCAAGAATAAGACCACGAATGGGCTCGTAAATATTTTTTACTTTGATTACAAAGCCAAAAATAAAAAATGTTTGTTGATTACATCAAACATTTTCTTTGTACGGTGAACCTGAGAATAATTCCTACGTGAGTAAAACTTTCCCGTTTTCGTTATAATGTATTTAAACTTTACTTTTTCACTGACAGAGGAGTTAATGTATATGTAACCTCGACCTCGTCGTTGATTAGACCTTGAACGACAAAGACTATTATTTAAAGGAATAGAAGTAGATGTTTCCTATTCGCGATTTGGTAAACAGTTTCTATTTGTATTTCTATAATTCTACGGTATTGTCGCTTGTCAAACATACTTTAATGTCAACTAATCGGTATTTTTATTTCTAGAGACATATACGCCTGACTTACTACTGGCGACTGTACTAAGAACGTAAAATTAATGAACCTACATCAGCCAACCAAATGAAAACATGTTCCACTTATCAATTTAATCCACTTAGCACGAGACAGACAAAAATAAAGCACTTATTGTATTGTCTCGTCTCCTTCCGCCGGTTTTAACAATTAATTTCCGCTTATTTTGGCGGAGCAGGCGTAGTAGAAACCGAAGCTCGTAAAACATATAAATATCTAGTATTTAACACTTGAAGAGGGCACTTTCCAGCGATTTTTTGCAGATAATATTCTTATGAACGGTACATAAAAGTAAATTTGTAAACTGGCCTGGCCTCTACGTTTTTCCTCTTTAATAGGTGGTTCCATCTTCTCCTCACTCGCACCCGCGCATCTGTGCCTCTCGCCCAAATACAAAGAAGCGTGGAAGCAAGATAGCCATTTCACTTGGGACTACTTCTAGTAGCCGATATACTGACATCTCGTTCGTATTTTCGCTTGCGGGATGAACAATGGGTGGATGGGGATCGCGAAATATTGAACCTGAGTCTTTGCCAAACCGGGCCTAAGTTAAGCATAGTTAAAGTGCCACAAGTTGGAGAAATCCGACCAGAGATTACAAATATGCTATAATATTTGATATTGAAGTCAACCTGAGTCATATTAGTTTATGCCACTCATCAATATGTACGCTATACGAGTACTCACATAAGTCGGCTTTCTGACATCGTATCCGCACTGCTTGTTCCTGATGATGTCTTGTGGTTTGCTCCGACAGCAACTGAAGGGCACCCCGCATGCCTCCCGCGAGCCTACGGCGCCGCTCGAACAGTTGAAGTACGCGTTCCTGTCCCAATCGCGCGGTCCCTCCACGCCGCAGCATTGCAACTGGGAAACGTTACGGGAGCCTATTGATTTTACAATTCTTGGACCTTAGATATGCTTACATAATTTTTATTCACATTGTATACTGTATCACAGCTGTGCATAAATGATCTCGTATCAGACATAAAAAGTAATAAATATTTTTTTTTAATCCACGCCGACATTACCAATACCAACGTTAAGTAAGTAATAAAAATGAAACCCTCTAAAAAGTAAAATAACATTAATTTTATTTCTATGGAATCATCCGTCTCACAATTTGTAATTCATTTAAATAAATAAGTATGTAAGTTGAATGTCAATTTAAATATACTGGAAATAATAATAGGGCTTATTGCATTTATCTGTCAGTCAGGTACAATACATCAGTTACAAAGTATATCCTATATGAATCCTGTTATCATATCTTATTGTTATCCGTTCACCTATATCATTACATTTATAAAAATCAAAGAAATAAAGAAGCGCTGACGGATTACTAAATAACCAATTATCATATTATTTAATTATGTCGTTATCAGCCAAGGGTGTGATTGAATTTGCAAACCCATTAGAAACGTTTTTTGGCGGTTTGTATTTATTTTCTTGATTTCTTCCTCTCAGCCCGTAAACATCCCACTGACTGCAGGGATATAGGCCTTCCCTCGTATAATGAGGGAGTATGGGCCATAGTCCACCACGCTGGCCCAATTCGGGTTGGGGACTTCACATGCCTTAGAATTTTTAGTTCTCAGGCATGCAGGTTCCTCAAGATGTTTTCCTGCACCGTTTAAGAGTAGTCAGATAAATAATTAAATTTAAAAACTCATTGGTACATGGCCTGCCTGGGAATTGAACCCGGACCTCCCAAATTGGGAGACCACGTCTTATCCGCTGAGCCACCGACGTGGCTCAATGTAAACAACATAGGGTTTACGATTCGGAGGTCGCGAGTTCGATCCCCTACGGGGTACATGTTTAGTACTCGATTTGGTTGGTGGTAGGGCATTATAAATGTCCGCCTAGCTAGCTACCACCTTCTTATCTAAATCCGCCGCTAAACAGCAATGTTAATGTTCCGGTTGTTAAAGATAAGATAGGCAGTTCCCCAAATATGATGGGGTTTCCGGGTCAGTACGCTTTCACCTTCGGCCTTATAAGTTCTCAAGTGTGACCGCACACCAGCAAGCACAGCATAGGACTTCCCCTCACAACCACACTGGTGGATCTTCATTTGGTCGTCTGTCACATGGACAGACGACCAAATGAAGATTGCGGGAAGTCGCTGGATGCACGCCGCTTCCAATCTATGGACTGAAAATTTATGGAGAAGCTTATGTTCAGCAATGTGGCTGATATGATGATGACGAACTAAGTTTTCAGAGTGGATTGGCAATTGCCAATCTAGGCACCCAGGATTAATATCTAGTTGACTCATAGGCTCATGAGAGTTAAATCTTACAACTTTGGCATATACTAAAGAGATGTCAGACTGTCGCCAAGTAAGCGAAAGGAGACGGGAATCTGGGGGCACGGCAGTGCCCCCGCCAAGTCGAGCGCGAAGCAAACACTGCCGTACCATCCTTTACTGGAACCATTTCGCCGCATTTTCAGGCCCCTATTTTAGAACCTCTGGATAAGACTAGAACGCAGAAATTTTCGTCATCCAGTAAGCTATAATCACATACTTAAAATCCAAAATTTCAAGTCTGTAGGTCATTTAGTTCCGAAGTTAAGCGAAAGCAAAGTTTCGCATTTATGACACTCACTCACTCACTCACTCACTCATGATCATCAAAATAGAACTAGTACTTCCCATAAACTCAGAGAGCTGAAATTTGGTACAGAGTTAAGGTTCAATGGCCACATAAAGGGAAAACTATAAAAACTAGGATAATCGAAGATCTGGAGTACCTGGTGACCCTGATTAGGAAACACAAGAGCCCAACCAAACTATTAGAGATCGACATATACCGCCTTTACAAAAAATATTCAACTTGGTGGGCCGCTTCATTTGATGTCAAAAATCGAAGGTCTGAAGTATCTGAGGAAGAACCCTCAGCTGGTCTCAGCTGTATCAGAGATATGGTAATGCCCCCTTCTACTATTGGTACATAGAAAAATCGACTGTCATTGCAAAAATCCAGCGTAGTGGGACACCTCTTCTAATTTAATCTAGCCTATAGCATCCCACTGCTGGGCGCATGCTTCCCCTTCTGCTTATAATACACATATAAATAAAATTAAAGGAAAACTCAGGATAAGACTACACTGGCTTTTATACTTATACTTACAAGTTTACAAGAAGAAATAGTCGAACGATTAACTTTATATCTGACGAAGAACCCTCAGCTGGTCCCAGCTGTATTAGAGATATGGTAATGCCCCCTTCTACTATTGGTACATAAAAAAATCGACTGTCCAGCGTAGTGGGACACATCTTCTAATTTAATCTAGCCTATAGCGTCCCACTGCTGGGCGAATGCCTCCCCTTCTGCTTTTAATACGAATATAAATAAAATTAAAGGAAAACTCTGGATAAGACTAGACTGGCTTTTATACTTATACTTACTTATATTTATTACAAGTTTACAAGAAGAAATAGTCAAACGATTAATTTTATAGAATAAAATTAATCGTAATGTGTAATGTTCGAGTAGACTCGAACATTACACAAATTAAATAAACAAACGAAAATTTGGTCAAAATATAATGCATTGGCTAAGAGTGGCGGTGATACCCGCACGCGTCGCTTGATGGCGTTGACTGTATTTTAAAACGCGCTAACGTTTTGTTTTTCCGATAACCTTATACGGCAAAGTGGCAACCGGCCGCGTTACAGTCGTTTACGACATTCTTCTATTGCGCTTGAAAATGTTTGCTAGGGATTAGGAGGGATTATTTGCATTTCGTTGATTTCGCTGATTATTTCGTGAGGTTTGCTAATGTTAATTGGCAGGTTGTTATTATATTAATTCAAAGATTTAAACAGGTTAGGAATTATATGGTTAGTGACGGATTACTGATTATTACTTAATTATCAGAATTAAAAGAAGTTTCAATTGAATACTTTATCTAATTGTTAATTATTTAGTACCTACTTTTAGTTTTCTAGGTTTAATTTACAGTTAGGCAGTACTTCGAATCGCGTTCGTGTTTATAAGTACTTTTCTAGTATTCTAGTTTAGTTTATTTAGTTAGATATTACTTCGTTTCGTTTAAAAATATCATTAATTTAGCTGTATTTCCGTACTAGGTAGGTAGTACCTTTGGTAGAAAGTTCATTGATAATTAATTATATTGACACTTGTCTAATAATTAAGAGTTAACGTTTTGCTTATAGTTTGTATAGATTGAGTAGGCAGAGTAATATTTTCTTTAAGTTTTTTTTATTAAGACAAAGAAGTCTTAAAGATATAAGTAGGTTTTAGTCTAAATATTATCGGTATTTCTGATTTGTTGTCCATATACTAAAGGTCGTTGAGTTTAATTGTGTTTGATTTCGCAAGATAATAATTATCGTAAAAAATGTCGATAATATTAAAAGACGACGATGAACTTAGTGGCTACCAAGTAGTTGGTATGCCCAAAGACGGGTCTTGTCTCTTCCATTCAATATCTTTCTTGGTGTATGGTAGAACTGACTCAACTTTCAGTATCAAGTATATTTGTAGAAACGTGGGCATATATATAATATGCCCACGTTTCTACAAAAAGAAGTGAAATCCCACCAAAAACATTCTGTAAAAAACTAGCCAAGTCTCGATGGAGCTGCTTGATTATCTCTAAAAAGTAATGAAATCTATACAAAGTCGTGCCAAGTGTAAGGTTCCTTACTGCGATTTCTTTATTATTATAGTTAATGTTGTGTGACTTGGCCGTTGAAGGGTACACAGGGGTACAAAACCAGGTGCTCCATGACACCATTGCACCAATCTGTCGCCAGAACCGCTACGCATTGACGATGGAAAATTGCCACTTGGAAAACGTTGATTCAGTAACCAGTCAATTGTAGGCTTGATAAAGCCACTAACGTATAAAGAACGTTATGTAAACGCCACACAGATTATTCGCTATTAGTTTGCCGTTGAACATTCTTAATAACATAATTAATAACATTAATAGCGGTTCTGGCGACAGATTGGTGCAATGGTGTCATGGAGCACCTGGTTTTGTACCCCTGTGTACCCTTCAACGGCCAAGTCACACAACATTAACTATAATAATAAAGAAATCGCAGTAAGGAACCTTACACTTGGCACGACTTTGTATAGATTTCATTACTTTTTAGAGATAATCAAGCAGCTCCATCGAGACTTGGCTAGTTTTTTACAGAATGTTTTTGGTGGGATGATTTTATTCAAAAAACAAACAAACACCATATGAATATCTCCCCTCTATGGTCAAGTAACAATAGTTGATTATTTTTAGGCTCGTCCATAAGCTCAATTGTCGTCTTCAAGCTTCACCGTTCGCGTTACAATAAGTGTGAGCATTAAAATGTTTATCAAAATCATCTCAAGAGCCACAGGACTTCCATTGCTGAACACAGGCCTCTTCCATAGATTTCCACAGTGAAGGGTTGAAAGCAGCCTGCCTGTTAGTCAAGATCGGGTCAAAGGTGTAATTTAGATTCTAGGAAATTATCTTTAATACATACCCAATCTTCTTGGATCCAATCAATTAAGTTTTGCTGGTCGGGATCTTCTCTATAATGCGTGATGAATGTTTGGAACCCACTCGTGGCTTGTTGTTTTATCTGGAAAATAGAAAATTGGGAAATAATATATCACAAATTAATACAACACAATAATCGTTATTGAACAAAATAATATTCAATAATTTTTGAATATGCATCGGAGACATTTGGATGCATATAAGTAATGCAATATACTCAAAAATACAAAGGTGGTTATTATTTTGACAACCTTCTTTGAGCAAAGTCCACCTTTCCGTGCTAATTGAATAAACAGTTTTATAGAATTTCATTGCTGGTGAATTTTAGCCACCAGCAATTTGCATGAAAATGCACTATTGTCGAGTTTTGTTACAAAATACACAGGTGCAAAAGGATTTTTTCAGAATTTGGTTGCAAATGCAGAAAAACATCATTGCCAAATTAAAAAAAAAAACAAAAGCCCAGGGTCCCGATTCTCGTGAATTCGACATTTAACTGTCGATAGACATCAATAGGTTTGTTACTTTAGCAGTCGCATATAAGCGTGAAAGAGATAGATATGCCAACTACCGACAGTGAAATGTCGAATGCGCGAGAATCGGGGTCCTGGTAAGAGACAAAGCGCGGCTCGATGAAATTTTTAAAAGCCGTGGAAAGGCAGTCCTAACTTTAAATAACTGTATTTTTAACAATTGTTACCTACTTTATAAATTATTACTATACCTACTAAGCAAGTTTAATTTAAATTACTCGCATTATGTGAGTAAAGAGACGACGACCGACTGGTGTAGTGACCCTGTCAGCGAAACCAACGGCTGCGGGTTAGAATCCCGCGATGGGTAAATGTTTGTGTGATGAATACGAACTATTCCAGAGTCATGGATGTTTATATAAATATTTTATGTATGTTTATCCTTTATCCTTTATCTTTTTTTTTTCTTTTTTTATGCACGACGGTTTCGTACTTGACCTCAATCACACCTATGTTAAGTGAAGATGAGGTCGAAGGTGGAAGCGTACTAACCCGGAAACCCCAACACATTTGGGGGACTGGCTATCTTATCTCTGACAACCGGAACACAACAATGCTATTGACATTGCTCCTTGGCGGCAGATTTAGATAAGATGGTGGTAGCTAGCCAGGCGGACATTTTTTTTAAATGCCCTACCACCAACCAAACCGAGTACTTAAACATGTACCCCGCTGGGGATCGAACCCGCGACCTCCGAATCGTAAACTCAGTGTTGTTTACATTGAGCCACGGAGGTGGTTAACCACAGTACAAGTTTAGCTTGGAACGCCTGCACTGCTAGCCACGGTATGATAGCCTCGACTTAGCTACACTCTCGGCTACTACACTGAAGGCTTGATTACCATTGCAGGCCTTGTTGCCCGCGCTATTAACTCCAGCTTGTCCACCAAGGGCTGCAATGCGGACAGCGCTGATAGCCTGAAACTACGCTATACTGTGCTTTCGGCCATCATCAGAGCTACTAACAACGCAGTCATTACAAACCGCGACAGTAATGTGCTTATTACTCTCGCGTTCGCGTTACTCGTTATCTTTGTTATGAGGATGGATGAAACGCGTGTTACTAAGAGAGTGATGAATATGGTGTCCATGGTTGGAAAGGAAGAAGATCACGGAAAAGGTTGATGGATTGTGTGAAAGGTGATATGAACGAAAAGGGCGTGAATGAGGAGGTAACTGCTGATAGAGGAGATTGGAAGAAATAGACATACTGCGCCGACCCAAAATAAATTGGGACCAGGGCAAGAAAATGATGATGTTACTCGTTATCTTTTTAGGAAGTATTGAATTTTGAAATATGTTTTTTCTTTCTGTATAATTAGTAGTGCTATTACTATCATCAATCATTCATAAATCGCAAAAGTAATATCATTTTTCTTACAAGCAGCCGTATTTATCATATTATATTAACTATAAGAGTTTTCAAACTGAAAAAAAGTAAAAATTTAGCACTACCGTATGCAAATCCTGTATTTTGTTTTTTTTTTTGAGATATGAGAAATGAGATAATATGATAAATACGGTTGCTTGTAAGAAAAATGATATTAATTGTTGCGATTTATGAATGATTGATGATAGTAATAGCACTACTAATTATACAGAAAAAAAAACATATTTCAAAATTCAATACTGCCTAAAAAGATAACGAGTAACATCATCATTTTCTTGCTCTGGTCCCAATTTATTTTGGGTCGGCGCAGTATGTCTATTTCTTCCAATCTCCTCTATCAGCAGTTAATAAATATTATACCCGATAATAAATATTTGGAGAGTGTATCAGAATGGACAGTATTGGATTTAACTTTAACAACGGTAAATCCAAATTTAGCTAAACTTTGTGTGTATTATCGAATAACATTAGGTTAAGTATAGGCAGCGTTAATATTTTAACCGCTTTATAAAAGTTTTAGCGAATCTAAGAAATGATTATGGGAAGCACATGAAAAGAGCTGTTCAAATTTTTTTTATTATGTAATTTAGCCCAGAAATTAAAAAATATTTCATGTGAAACCTTGAAGTAATATTCCATTTTTCAAATAAAAAACAAATTTGGATATAGCTTTGAAAATCGCAGGAATTGGTGCATATGATTAACGAAGAAAAAAACTCCAATTTCATAGGTAAAGACCCAATATTACAGACAATGTAAAAATTAGTCACTGGTGGGAAGATAATTCGAAAAATATATGATTACAAGGAAAAAATAATGTGGATCATTTGGGAGTGACAATTATAGACAGAATGACTAATAAAAGTTAAAGCCGTGTGGTATTCAATATTAATATTTACCCAGTCTTTGAATACAAAGAAGAGGATTCCCACTGTCATCTCAGCCAATAACAGTAATGCGAGAAAGACAGCATACTGAAAAAAACAATTCATTAAAAGGTGTAACAAAATTATCTTATTGACAAGTTTATTAATATTTCAACCAGCGTTTAGTCCACTGCTAAAGATAGATCCCCAAGGATATCGATGTGGAATGGCCATGATATTTGCATCAAGGTCTTGAAGTAGTCTTTCTATCTAGTAGGGAACTGTCCAATGCTGTGCCCACCGTTTTTGGTGCAGTTCGTGATCACCATCAGAGAACCATTATTGCCAGACGACGATCAGTTCGGCAACCAATATGGCCTGCCCACTGCGAATTCGAAATTTCAAGTTGAAGAACAGGGTCATCCGACATACAACCTTGGGATCTTCAAGAGCAGGGTGAATAGGCATCTACTGAGAGCGCGTGCTTTATCTTTGGCCATAACGATGTCGTCACTTTCCATCAGGTGAGATGTCAAACGCGTATCCAGTTAATCATAAAATAAGAGAGTAATGTATTATGTATAAAAACTCTCACCCACTACCTGAACCCCAAACTGAACTGAACCCTAAAAGCAAAACTGTCAAATTATCAACGTGAACAAAACTGACACCTATATATAGAAGCCCATGTTAAACCGGCGCGTTAGCGGTCGCAAATTTTTTGGGGGCACCACATCAATGCTGGAAGCCGTCCATGGTCCATACTAGTATGCTGTTAATGGATCCCTTAGTCACTTTTTACGAGTTGTTAGTATTCCTTCCCTGTGTTGGAAAACACACAGTTTGCTTCAGAGAATTTTTTAAAACATTGCACTAATGCACGTTGTCGATCTCTGTAGACTGAAGTCCTACGCTACTAAACAGATAATATGCAAGATGAAATAATGAAGTTATTAAACGACATCGCAACTGCCTCCAAAGTTAATAGGTTCTGGGTGAGCGCGTTCCGCCTTCGGCATCATCTTCACTGCCCTAGTAGCATGACAGGCGTGATAAACGTTTATGTCGTGAGAGATAATATTTGTTCTGCTAATTCGCTTTGACGAAATATACAACTATCCCACTCACATGTCGCGGCGCGCGCAACAAACCATGTTTTTATTTTATTTATTTGTAAATAGAATCAAAAGCATTATTACAAATTCTTATACAGAAAACAAATACCAAACATATGCCAATTAAAGATTAAAGTGTTAAAGTGCACAAAAAAGCAAATTTTAAAAATGTACCTTTTCATTAGGTAGGCGACTTTAAAGTGAAAAATACAATCATTTTCCACAGCAATAGATATACTCACACAAGCTAGCAGGCAGGTGTTCTCACGCAGTGCACCAACACAGCCCGTGAAACCGATTATGAACGTAATCGTTCCTGCAATAATGTGGCTCAATTAGTTTAGTTAATCATATTGCACCTTAATCTATCATGATTTAAGTATATTATGGAAATATAAGGTAAACTTCGATTGATTTGAATATTGTCATTTAAAGCTCATACACACCTAATAATTTGCGATAAATAGAAATAAGTAAAAATACCACCTATTCTAAAAAATAACTCATGCCTAATGAACACATTTGCAATTAGTTGCTTGAAAGACGTTTTGTTTTTCATTTTTCGACTTTACTATGAGAAACAAAGAGTTATTATAATGACAATGTAGCCAGTACACAAACCAATAAACTTATCGTTTCAATATCTAAAACTATCAAGTGAGTTCGCTAACAGGTGGCCCATTACAAGTACAATGTGTGTTGTACTAGCGGGAAGAGATCTCTTTTAAAGATAATCTCACCCTGGTAACATTTTGTGAGTCTTATACCTATTTTTATATAATAAGTATTAGTTTGACTAATGTGAAATATGACATTTTACGTAGACTAAAACAAAACTTTGAATTGGTGTAAAAAATTCACTTGTCAAAGTTGGGGTTAGATTAGAATTTTTTACTAAATTATCACAGCTTGCACTGGAGAAAATAATAAGAAATAATTTGTTTATTTGCAACAAGGGAAAGTGGTTACAATAAAAAACATTACCATTACCATCATTTTAGAGGACTTCGTACAGCTTAAATAACCAGCGTGCTACTCCTGATTACGTAAAATTGTCGACTGTACATAACGACCGCGGAAAAATTCAAAACGAAAATTAATTTTTGCAATCATATGATTCTGTTAACATATGAATGAACTTACTCACTGATATTGCAAACACATAACACAATATTCTAAAGCTAATGCTAAACTGTACTGTAACATTAACCCATATCTAATCTGTCAAGTGCCCTAAACAATGGACATTGAGCATTATAATCTAGTTAGAATAGCCCTTGTTTTAGGTAAATTTAACCTTGACAATTGGAAACAATGCATTAACAAACAATAGAGTTCAAGGGAATGCCCCCTTTTAATCAAGGGCTTATTGTTATAGAAATCAAAATAATACCAAAAATAATAAGTCTAAGGTTTCGTCCACACTAGGGAACATAATTACTAGACCTCCATATTCTACAAGTTTCGCAACTTAATTTTCAATTTGTTATTTTATAATGGGTTCACATTCGACATGCATTTATGACTATATTTTTATATTACCCATAATGTTCTGATGCTATTATAACAGTACTACTTAGAACTCTGACATCCATCTACGAATGTCAATGACCTTCGTCACATGCTGTCCACAAATGTTTACGATTATTGAAGCACTGAGACCTACAAATCCTATCGTTGTTAAGGGATTTAATGAGTTAAGTATAAGAGATAGTGGATACATTTTTTGGCATTTGCTCAAAAGTCAACAACAGTTGTGGACTGCATACAATGATCATCGCTGGCTATCATTGAAGACAGACACAACATAGTGTCATTAGTCTGTAAGAGCTCAATTATTCTTCCAAAAACAAAATCCTGACATGCACTTTTCCTGGCCCATAGAATTACACATCCTGCACACTGCTAGCCATATACCATATTTAACATGTATGTAACGTATCTACTAACAAAATCTGGCCAGAAATGAAGTACCTAACATGCATAGTGCAATCCCATCACATATTTTCTTTTAACACATTTAAATATTATTGAATACACATTTAAATAGCCATGTATCTGCGAGATATAGGTGGGCATTGCAGACAAGCTTCTGTGGGGGGTACAGGCAAAGAGTTACCTCCATAGAGGAAGGTATAGCAGAAGTAATAAGATTAATTTAGGAGCTTACAATGAAAAATGAATGTTAACAATTTGATTACTTTCTGCCAAGTAAGATGCATGCTTGTTTGTCATAAAAAATATCACTCATACAATAAAATATTAAGATATGTCTTACCAACGCATATAAGTATAAATGCTGGATCCAAAGCTATGTTGGTCAATCGTGACAGATTGTTGAAAGTATCCTTCTCCGTCCATGCCCATATACCAACAGCTAACACTATCAAACCGAGGAACTGAAAATTATACAGAAGAATTCACAAAACTCACCATAAAACTTTAATACTAGAAACAATAAAATTGGGTATTACAAGACATTTTATTATCAGATGTAGCTTCTTTCGATATCTCATTATAAATGGTAATGATTTATTTACATGTTTAGATGTGTTCAGATAAAATAACTAAATACTGTGAGATAACCACTTCAGATAGCAAATGACAGCAGTATTAACTTAACATTTATTACCTTAACATTTATTACTGATAAAAATATAGTTTAAACCTTACATCACTAAAAAAACTAGATACCGCACATTGGTTTAAATTGTGTATCACTACCAAGCTGATTTCAACTGTCAAGCAGATAGCATAGATAGAAGATACATATTATTATTGCATACAGAAAAAGTAGAACATTATAAAAGTCTGGTACTGAGTGTTGAAATCCCTGAACCATATTCTAAGCTGAATTTACTATGAAGTAGAGTATGTATTATTCTAGGTGCCATGCTGAATCTCATATCTACTTTTATCATAAATAGTAACTATATTCAAACAGATCTAACTGATTCTTTTATTATGTATCTATTCTAGATATGAGATTTGAGATAATGGTAAAATAAGAAAAATACTTTAGGTACATTGTAACCCTACCTGTCATTGTTAAGAATTCCTAGACAATTTGCCACAAAGTGAACTATTCCATTAGCCAAAATGTTTTTGTAAATAGACTACTGAATTACGATAAAGTCTATTACCATTACCGTGATTAACATGAAAAATGTTAAGTAGATACCTACATGTTTGCCTATGTGGCCAACTGTACATAGGATATAACTATCATAATAGAGCTAAATAGAAATAACATTCTGCTTCAATAGAAATGATTGTAACATCAAGGTTGCTTCAATAATCTGAAAACTGCGTCCACGTAATATAAGATCAAATTCTTTATTGAACAGGATGTGCAAGCGGAAGAGTGGGCCTGTGGCCTCATTTTGAAGCAATGTCATTGTGAGAGCTGAAGTGTACAAGCATCAAAACTTTAAGGATTTACAAGTTATAGAAATAAAGTAAACGTTCCTAACAATGCAATGTACTTCAGCCAAGTTACTTTTCACGAAGATAGCCTTGAAATAACAACACAATACCTACCTACAATACAACCAGAGTGACCAAGAAAAATATTATTTCCCTGGCTGTTCGGCATGACCTTTTAAAATTACTATGTAAAGAAAGTCTACTGGATAACTTTAGTGAATAGATTTTCCTTTAACATAATTATACGTACCCAAAATAAGACATTGACTCCAAAAATAACATATTTTAGACAACAGCTCACTTCGCTGGTGTCCCGGCGATATTTTCGTATTCCAGGCATTGTTTTTGATTTAATTCATTTTAAAAATTGTAATACTTATTCTACTTTAAATTAAATAAAAGAAAATATGATGTTGGACTGAATACAGTTACAACCCATTCAATTCACACAAGTACACACTCACGCATACACAAACAAACAAAGCATAGGTTTTTTATTTAAATTAACTCCTCTCGGAGAAGGCAAAGGGATCTAAGCCCATACAGCCACGTCTTATTTCTTGAGTTGATATGTCAGTCTCAGTCAAAACAAGCAATTCGTCGTATGCTTGGCGTATACAGAGTTTGGTCTTGGTCAAGTCATTTTTCAGTAAAGTGGCAGAATGCTTTACAAAAGAGTTTTTTGGCGGCTTGTTGTGGGAACCCGAAAGCTTCGTTACGCACTTTAATTTACACTTCCCTTCACTTGTATACCATCACTAACTTTTGCTGCACAATACTCTGCCGTTAAGCTTCAAAAGTCAGAATGCACAAAATAAAAGAGTTATAAACAAAAATGCAACTTCACTCGTCGAGACACCGCCAAAATGCCACAACACAACGCATAGGTAGGTACACTCGGTCGGCTCGTTAGAAATGCTAGTGTTACTCATTGACGTTGAGCAGCGTTGACCATGCGTTGACTCGGTACGGAATTCAATTTTTACTCTATTGTACTCGATTGACTCGAGTAAATTTTTCATATTCGAACACCACCAAGGACAATGGAATGGTATTAGAATACATTTGACTTGCATAACAGTCTAGAATGTTTATGTATATAGTATCTCGGTTATTCTATGATAGTACTCAAGTTGGGATTTTGCAATATCCAAAAAGTGAGAATTACAGATAAAATATTTCTCGACCTTAGTCGGATAAAATCTAATGTGTATACTGACAGGTTTTCAGGAGTGCCGAAGTAAACTTTTCAGACAAATTGGCTTATATTCTTTTATTATACCAAACCTTTACCAATAACCTTTACCAAAGTTCTTCTTTTATTTTAGCACAGAACCATTATCTTTAATATTTGAATGTCAAACATTACAAACTAGGTATTGTAGATTAATAATTACAAAAAAATAAACAATATTGATTTTCTATACAGCTGACAACTGAAGCCATTAGAGTTATTATATAATAACAATGTTCACATCCATTGCACCAGAGTGTCAATATTTTAAT
Source organism: Oegoconia quadripuncta (assembly GCA_949316235.1). NCBI lineage: Eukaryota > Metazoa > Arthropoda > Insecta > Lepidoptera > Autostichidae > Oegoconia > Oegoconia quadripuncta. The sequence continues at coordinate 7,493,779 of OX438754.1, forward strand.
GTGTAAAAATGTAAGTAAAAATAAGACTTTCTGGGTCGTTATGAATTCGAAAACTCCTTACATTATGCAGCTGTGTAGCTTTGAAATTAAGAAAGTAAAAATACTATTGCCAGTGTGTTATAAACAGAAAAAGAAATCATATCTTTCCTATGCAAAAAAAGAAAAAAGTGAGGTGTTGACATCGATAGTTCAACCACACAAGTTATACAAAAGAACCATGATCATCATCATAATATACATATAGCTACAGGACGTCCACTGCTGAACATTGACCTCCACATAAAAATAATGTTTATATCTTAAATGTATATTGCATAATATTACATTAGGATATTATTATTATCATAAATACAAAAAATTACTGTTCAATATATTATGTCCGAGTTCTCACGATATATTTTTCGTGTGAGATACATCTCGAGTGTCCGAATAATCGCCGCCCCTGACTCGAATCCTAATTTTATTTCTTTACAACCGAGTTCCTTTTACTCGATCACACAGTTATCTTGGATCTTGGACCTACTAATATACGAACGCTCTGAGTACTGAAACCTTGGTTCAGTACTCAGAGCGCGAACGCCAAATGAGTTTGACAGTCGGGCCAGTCTGACCATACTCAAAATAAGAATTCTGCTATTCATTATGTCCGGAACCCAAATACTAAATTGAAACCTACCAAACCTTACCAAAAGAAAAGAATAAAAAAGTGTAGGTTTTTGATTGATAAACTTTTTTCCGCCTCTGTTTACGTGTAAAGCACTTGCGTTTGCGTATCCTTTTTTAACGGAAATAGAGGGGTATTATTACGTTTGAAGCCGATGTCTGACTGTGGCATTGTAATGCCACAATGGCTGAACCGATTTGAAAACGACTTTCAAAAGCTAGTAGTTGTGAGGTGGTTCTTATTCCAGTTTGATTGGTCACCATTGGTTGTCTACGCCAAGAATCATGCTAAAGGAACGCAGCCGCTGTTCCCGCGGCGGTCATTTTTACATAGACAATGTTTGAATGCAACCGCTGATCCTAGTGTAATTTATATACACGGGGTGGGGGTCAATATGCACCCCACTGCCACCCAGGGGGTGGGTGCACCGTGTCACGTCACTGTCAATTAAGCTTCTAAACATTAAACAGCAATGTAATAAACAATACCATCATAATTGGTGTACTTATTAATAATAAATTGTTCAATGGTTCAATTGTCTACCATTGATTGATTAATCTATCGAGGGTTCTCTAAAGTTTTTTATAGTTGTTAAACGTTTTAGACTACATAGGTAGGTATTTAATTGCTTTTTTTTATTGCAAGTACCTATGTACATATGTAACCGACGACGCGACAACGTAGAATTATAGAAATAGAACAGAGTTAGTTTTACAATTGATAAGATATGTGAAGTTTTTTAATTTTGTGCTGGGGCCACCTCCCGGCGCGAGCATCCAAGTCGGTGGCACTCGGATCGAGGTCAAGCCAGAGATGAGGTATCTCGGACTCGTCCTCGACCCACGCTAGAGTTTCGGCGGACACTTCGCCCGCCTGGCCCCCCGATTGGTTGCTGCATCGGCTGCCCTAAGGCGGCTGATGCCAAACATCGGAGGGCCCGAGTCGGCAAGCCGCCGCCTCTACATCTGATCTGGGCGGAGACCCTGACGGCCCGTAATATCGCCCTCTTGAGGAAACCTCAGAGGGTGCTGGCCCTCACCGTCATACGCGGATACCGCACTATTTCCTTCGAGGCGGCGTGCGTAATGGCGGGCACACCTCCTTGGGATCTGGAGGCGGAGGAGTCACTGTACAAGTGGTGCAAGGGCCTCCTCCTCCGGGGCGAGCATCCTGCTCCCAGGGAGGTGGAAGTGCGGAAACTCGAGGCTCGACAGTCCGTGTTGGGGATCTGGGGGGTAAGGCTGGCCTCGCCAGAGGCCGGCCACCGGACTGTCGAGGGGCTCCGCCCAGTAATAAGGTCCTCTCGGGGCACGGCTGCTTCGGGAGATACCTGCACCGGATCGCCGGACGGGAAGCGACCGACGAGTGCCACCACTGTGGCTGCCACGAGGACACGGCGCAGCATACCCTTGAGGAATGCCCAGCTTGGGCAGGGGAGCGCCGCGACCTCATTGCAGCGGTAGGGGGCACGATGGCTCCTTGCCGGCCGTAGTCAAGGCCATGGTCGGCGACGAAAGGTCGTGGAAAGCGGTCCTCTCCGTCTGCGAGAGCGTAATCTCGCAGGAGGCGGCGGAGAGAGAGAGGGAGGCCGATCCCTCCTCAGCCCATCCGCCGCAAGAGAACTGGGACCCGGAGAAGGACGTATGTCCACCTTCTCCTATCCCTACCTAGCCTACCTAGTGGTGACTCGGGGGAGTGAACACCCACACGCAGGCCTCGCGAGAAGGCGCGCGTGGTGTTCCCACGCGGCCTCTTGAGGTGGCTGGACCAGGAGATTCCTCCCTGCTCCAGCCTATAGGAGGGCCCGCCGCCGCCGTTGCCCTGGCGGTGGGCGCCGCTCTGGCGTGGCTGCGGACGATTACCAAAGGGTACCCGTGGCCACGCCGTTTCGGTGCGCGCGGAAGAACACCGGGGGGGTTTTTAGTGGGTAGGACCTCTCCCGTCTGGAGCGGTGAGTCCCACATATCCCCGCCGCTGACCCCCGTCAGCGGCGGGTCGAACGCGTAAATGAGTTTTCCCCCCGTCAAACAAAAAAAAAAAAAAAGGCCCATGGCGGGGGCGTGGATTCGATTTTGAGAGTGTGTACGTATAGTGATGAGTTAGTGTCTTTACCTTTGAAAGAGTTTTTTTTCTTCGTTAATCATCATATTATGTAGCAAATCCTGCGATTTTCAAAGCTAAATCCAAATTTGTTTTTTATTTGGAAAATGGAATATTATTTGAAGGTTACATGAAATATTTCTTATTTCTTTGCTAAATCACATAATAAAAAAATTTGAACAGCGCTCTTTTCATGTGCTTCCCATAATCAACTTTTATAAAGCGGTTATACTTTTAAAAATTAACGCTGCCTATAGTTAACTTAATGTTATCCGATAATACACACAAAGTTTCGCTAAATTTGGATTTGCCGTTCCCAAAAAAAAAAACCAAAAATGTTTGTATGGAGAAAACAGTCTTAATGAAATTCTTAATACAAAACGTCAATTTCATAGGTAAGGACCTAATATTTGTAAGTTGTTCACATAAAGTTGCAGCACTGGCACGTGGCGCAATCGCATTCGCTATCGTCTTTGATCAGTCCGTAGATGGGTGACCCCTAGTGGCATTTTAATATGAATATTTCCGTACTCGGTGGGCACGTTAAATACTCGGTGGCCCACAGGGGCGACTAAAAAACACTGATTGTCAGGCGTGGTCTCTAGTCTAATTTAAATCCATCAATCAGCGCTGGGCCCGTGTAGGGCCCGACCATGGCCCATCGTCTCTCCCAATGAAAGGAGGCTATGCCCCAACAGAAGGGACATGTAAGGCTGATGATGATGAATATATGAGGCTATTGAATTAAAGTGGGCGTTGATTTGGACCGATAATTTATTGTCTGCAAGTTTCTCCACCGGCTGAGTGACGTTTGATCCAGTCGATGTAGTGACTGACCTTTGTGTAGACACCTGAAACATTTGAAAATATTTAAAATGGCTGGTGGTAGGGCATTTTAAATGTCCGCCTGGCTAGCTACCACCGTCATATCTAAGTCTGCCGCGAACCAGCAATGTTAATAGCATTTTAACAACCTGTTTGGTGTAGTGGTTAGCACCTCTGACCAGTATACCAAAAGGTTGCCGGTTCGAATCCCGCTAGGGGCATATGTTTGTGTGATGGATGAATACGGACATGTGTACCCGAGTTATGGATGTTTTCATTTATAATAAGTATTTATTTACAAAAAAATGTATTTATGTAGTATATCAACCATCTGGTATCCACAACACAAGCTTATAGTTGCTTACTGTGGAACTAGATGGCGCTGTGTGTATGTCTAAGGATATTTATTTATTTATTATTTATTATTATTATTTGTTGTTTTCCGGTTGTCAAAGATAAGATAGCCAGCCCCCCAAATAAGATGGAGTTTCCGGGTCAGAACGCTTCCACTTTCGGCCTCATGTTCACTTAACATCAGGTGTGATTGCGGTCAAAAGCTAATCAGTTGTGCATAAAAAAAATAAGACAAACTTGTGGCCGGAGGATTCCATTGCTAATATTACCATCATTGACACGTTTTAAAATGGCGATCGTAAGCTCCACCGACTGGATTTGACTAAATAGATACCTAACTACTTATCATCTCAGCCCGTAAATATCCAACTGCAAGGATATAGGCCTTCCCTCGTATAATGAGGGAGTATGGGCCATAGTCCACCACGCTGGCACAATGCGGGTTGGGGATTTCACTTGCCCTAGAAAATTTTATTTCTCAGGCATGCAGGTTTCCTTGGGATGTTTTCCTTCGCCGTTTAAGAGCAGTCGGATAAATGTACATAAGTAATTAAATTTATAATTTAAAAACTCATTTGTACATGGCCTGCCTGGGAATCGAACCCGGACCTCCCAAATTGGGAGACCGCGTCTTACTATTTATGCACTCCCGATCTACCAAATAACTATACACTCACCGGGATACCTTGGATCCGCACATCCAATGCCCCATGACACGACACCTGTAAGAAATGTTAAACAAATCACGAATGGCAAATTCTTTAAAAACTATACAAGCTACCAGTATATTCTATGTATGCATCTCGCATCGCGACCCGCGCCACGAATCGAAACCAGCATCAAAGTTACTGCCATAATATTTTGACGACCTGTTTAGTGTAGTGGTTAGAAACTGGACTGCTAATACTAAAAGGTCGCGGGTTCGAATCCCGCTGACGGCACTTGTTTGACGAATACGGACACGTGTACCTGAATTATGGATGTTTTCATTTAATAGGTAGGTACATGTATTATTAGAAAAATGTTTGTGTAGTATGTAACCATAATGTAGCCTAGCTGCTTAGTGTAGAACTAGATGGCGCTGTGTGCATGTCCCAGCATATTTATTTATATTTATTAAATTAAATAATAAATATGCCTATAGTAAGGTTTACAGTCTTTCTGTGCGACTCGTAGATGTTATATTTTGTCACTTTTTCTTTATTATTTAAGTTTTCAATCAAAATACAGAACAGTTTCATAATAGGTTCACTGGAATTTACTTCAGCGAAAGGACATCACATCATATTTACTTGAGTAATTAGTCTGTCTGTGATGCGTATATTATGTGTTAGTAGTGTAGTGATACAGGAGTTGCAGTGGGAGGAGTGTGGAGGCGGGTAATGTCTGTGATAACTTTTAAAGTATGGTGTAGATACGTGGGATACCATTTCTGTCGAGCTTATCTATCATAAATACTGCTGATAATTAAGGTGTAGCAATATATAATGTAAAATATTTGACTTAATATTAACTTTTCCGGGTTCTAATTATTATTGTAGGAAAATGAAGATATTTAAAGTTTCAGGACAGTGTGACAACACAATTTGTGATTTTTATCCGTTTAGGCAGGGATTTTTAGTAGTATAACTAAACTATATTTCTGTGAAACCTTTAAATATTGGGTCTTTACCTATGAAATTGGAGTATTTTTTCTTCGTTAATCATATGTAGGTACCAATTCTTGCTATATCCAAATTTGTTTTTTATTTGGAAAATGGAATATTATTTCAAGGTTTCACATGAAATATTTTTTAATTTCTGGGCTAAATCACATTAAAAACAAAATTATTGAACAGAGCTCTTTTCATGTGTTTCCCATAATCATTTCTTAGATTCGCTGAAACTTTTATAAAGCGGTTACTTTTAAAAATTAACGCTACCTATACTTAACTTAATGTTATCCGATAATACACACAAAGTTTAGCTAAATTGGGATTGGTCGTTCCCAAAAAAAAAATCAAAAATGTTTGTATGGAGAACACAGTCTTAATGAAATTCTACATACAAAACGCCAATTTCATAGGTAAGGACCTAATACCTGCCAATATTTAACCATTATTAATAAGATAGAAATATTCCAGATGAAATTGATATTATATAAAAAATACCTGCTTGTACATATCTTGGGTCGTTTCCATTCTCAAACACCAATAATGGACCGCCACTGTCGCCCTGTAAAAGCGTTTCAATCATAAGTACATGCTGATGAGATCATTTGTTTATAAATTATGAAACGTGCAAGGTTTTCAGGGTTCCGTAGTCAAGCTGGGAAACCTTTCAGTTTTGCCGTTCTTCCGTCAGTATGTCACAGTTGCTTTACTCGTATACTATACCTATTGTGTTTTAAAGTTCGAATTTGGCCTGCTTAAATATAGCCCCTAAAGTTATTTTATTTTTATGTGTTTATTTTAGGATTATTAACAAAATTGACGAATACAAATCCAATGTGACAAAAACGCAGTTGTATACAGTGCATGCGCCACCTTAATTATAAGTAACCACGACATGCAAATATTTCTAGCGGTAAACATTTAACAATATTATATGAAATATGTTAAACAATTAAATAAAGGTCAAAAAGAAATTAATACTTTCTCGAAATTAGGTACATTAGATAGAATAGAATTTTGAATTTACAATAATAAAATTAAAATATTTATAAACATAAACTGCGTGAATTACAACAACACGAAAAATTATGAAAATCTTACAAATTGAATTGTTTTGTTTGTAAAAGCTTTATTGTACAAAAGAAAATAAAGCACAAAGACGGACTTATCCCACAGCGGGATTTCTTCCAGTCACCATTGTAGGGTCTTTCAAAAACATTCAGGCTTGTCTTAAATAATTTTTCGATACTCGCTGATCGCGATCTGCTCTGCATGCTCGTCGGTTCACTTATTGCTCTTCCCCGATTTGATTGTGGTAACGCGCGTGGTCGCCCCTTCCAACATAGTATCCCCAATCGCCTCGTTCGCCTCGCCCTTTCGTTAGTCTTTCATTCATCCTCTTCCAATTTTTTGTATTTTAAAATTTATGTTCTAACTACGAAATGCTATTGGGCACTGTCCAACATGCACTTGACTGATTTTTATTTGATTGTTTATCTAATATTGAAATTTCTCAATCACGTGCGTAAAATAATGATCACTCATTATAATAAATTATTATTTTAATACGATGGCAAACAGGTTGGTGGAGGTCAGCCTGAGTGATGATTTATATCTGACGCGAATGTTTTAAAAAGTTTCCAACCGTGTTAAACAAAACATGTCGTACTTAGTAAGTACGCATTAGGGTTTTTCTGTACGTATACATGTAAAATAGGTGTCCAGTAACAATATACGATTTCCAACTTTAACTTTTGAATATCTACAGCGAATGAATGTTGAAAGTTGTGACGTTGCTTCTAGGTCTATGGACCAATATGGACCGCGTGCTGTCGATATCGAGGCGTACCTACTTGGTTCTGTAATCTCAGTCATCAATTCAAAATGGTATAACAACATTTGGAACTTCAGATTTAGTCATCGTCAAGGCATCGTCAAGGTTTAGATTCCATTTGTATCTACTGATGAAAATGTCGGACAGAGGCCCATATATAAAAAAAAATATTATGGTGGCCAGGTATACCAAATAACGATCATTTCAGAGACAAAAAGTTGTTCATCAAAAGTTGGTTTAGTAATTTTTGGTTGATAATTATTTAATTAGTTGGTAGTTGGTAATTTTATGTATTTAATATTATATATTCATATATTTAATATATAAAAATTTGTGTGTGTTATGTAGTCAATAATATATTATATGTTTTAAGTGCAGTTAAATTATCTAGCTATAGTTTGTAGGCTTAGGTATTTTAATCTTTACGTTATATATTAATTACCAACTATAAAATATGCCCGTATTGCTACTATTAGTGCAAACCTCATCTACTGGTAGCTTGTATCTTTACCCTAAGGATTGCCTGGAAGAGATCGCTGTTAGCGATAAGGACGCCTTTTTGTGCGATTAATGATGTACGCTTTATTCTTCATGTAGCTTTTGTTAATTGTGCAATAAACAGTATTTGATTTGATTTAGTTTAGGAAAATCTGATAAGCGCTGCCTACTACATAAGACAATGAATGATGTGAAGGAATTTTTTTCAGAAAAAACATTTCTCGCGATGGCGTGCAGGATCACCCGATTTCACTGCTACCAAGTCACAGTGGCGAGGTTTTCGAGCATTCCACCGACGTATTTAAAAAGGATGGCTTGCACATTAATGGAAAATGGAAGCTCGTATGACTTATAAAAATATTAGATTTCCGCCCGCGGCTTCGCCTGCGTGGAATAAGTTTATCGCGGAAATTTGTTTATTCCGCGGGAACTGCTCACTTTATCAGGATAAAACATTCTATGTTTTAATCCAGGGTATATTCTACCTATTTACCAAATTTCATCAAAATCCGTTCATCCATTTCGCCGTGATGGAGCAACAAAACTTTCGCAGTTATAACATTAGTCAGATAAATTGTGTGGGTATAGCCAAAATTTTAATCCCGGTGTGGGTCCCAGCAGAATAGATAGGACCAGGTTGTCACTTCCCGTGGTATCGTAAAAAGCGACAAACAGATCATGAGCATAATACCAGACACCGAAGATGGCCCATTTTTCAGACCTCCACACCAATAACACTGCTGCCCAGCAGTGTTATTGCGGTGGAGTTCTGAAAAATTTGCGATCGCCAAACCGTCTGCCCAACATGGCCATTAGGGCAAAACGAAAAGTTGCCAATCGCGCCCCGGAAGGCTTATGTCTAACAATAGACAGGCTGTTGTGTGTGTATGTGAGTGTATTTGCCTCTACCTTATTATTATATTACAATAATAACTATTTAAATATTTAAAAACCAAAAAACTTGTATTTTACATACATACATACACACATACATACGTACCTACACACACACACACACACACACACGCACACACACACATACATACGTACATACAAACACTCGAAACATTACCCTCCTTCCTTGGGCAGTCGGGTAAACACAATAAAACGAATATGTATATCAAGCTTATGCAAATTCTCACGAGTCGTTCTAAATGTGTGCGTCAATGCAGACACCTATCCTATAATTTATTTATCAAGTTCGACACAATGTTCAAATTACGTAATCACGGGTACTAAGTTCACTATTTTGTTTGTTAAATAATTCAGCATGGAACGATATATATGTACCCACCTTACACAAAGTACCATAATTTCTTCAAACTTAAGTGTAATCGCCTCCTAGGTAATTTCTTCAAATTTTTAACCGCCTCCTTGGCTCAATGTAAACAACATAGGGTTTACGAATCGAATATTACGTTAATAAAAAAAATATTAAACCTTGTTTCAAATTATTCGAATAATTATTATTTTGAAATGATAAAAAGAAAAGTGTTTTAAGTTAGGAGCCTAATGTCTGTAGATTATATTACAAAGCATCAGATTATATAGGTACTAGCACGTATCAATTTGCGAGATGGTTCTAAGCTATGATTGATGAAAATCATTAAGATACCTAATTAATTTTACGGAAGATATTATTATTTTAGGGGGTTTTCTAAATTTCAATTTAATTTATGATATCATCAGTTGACGGAAGTTTTTATACTCTGTTGAAAGATTCCTAAACAATCTTATTGCAAGGTACTTAAATACATATTTTTAATCAAGTCAATGAATTACATTAATAATCCTAAGTAAAATTAAAATTTTTCTTTAAGTTTGTTACGAGGTAAATTAAATTAATTAAATTGATACTATTTTCAGAAGTAGAAGTCTTATGGACTTTAAATTTTGTTTTATTTTTACTTATATATATATTAACTTATTATTAATTTATATTTCTATATATAAGCCCGTAAACATCCCATTGCATAGCCTTCCTGCGTAAATGAAGGAGCATGGGCCGTAGTCCACCACGCTGGCACAATGCGAGTTGGGGACTTCACACGCCTTTGAATTTTTATTTCTCAGGCATGATGCGGTTTACTCACGATGTTTTCCTTCACCGTTTAGGAGCAGTCGGATAAATGCACATAAGTAATGAAATTAAATTTAAAAACTCATTGGTACATGGCCTGCCTGGGAATCGCACCCGGGCCTCTCACATTGGGGGACCGAGTCTTAACCGCTGAGCCACCGACGCTACCATTTATTATTTAATAAAAAAAATAACAGACATGCCTGGCAACCGTCCTTCCCTTTAGAGAAAGCGCACATCATCATTGCAGGTTTCAAGTGTTTTTGTAAGTCAGACTTCAAACATTCATTATCTGAAAGTATCCGCAGTGAAGCCTTCAGGAGGACTCGGGATGATGACTTCTCCACCCCAACTCGCCCCCAACCAACAATTATACCGACCGAACTCGTAAAGTCTTGCCCTACGAACAATAAATTAAAAGCATAAACGCAAAGTCCACGTAACATCGGCGATTTCCATGTTATGAATGGTGTTGATATGCAGATGCCTTGCAACCTGTCCTGCTCTCAAAGAGCCGGCTGCTAATCTCACTACGATATCATCTGGAGGACCCATGCAACCGTCAACGTACCGGCTATTTAATGGCCGGACAGAAATCAGCACGCGACGATAACAAGAGGCTCGATAATATAGCTCTCGTACGGTGAAAGCGTGGAAGGTCGCTTGTCAAGGTGCACCCTGCGCCTGCACGCTGCCTAATGGACGGGCGGGCTATTAGCCTCCAGCTCCAGGAGCGCAGATGTCGCAACTACCTAAGCCGAAAACCTCTAGTGGCGAAAATAAGCAAAGACAGCGCTATAGGAATTTCTGACAATTGGGATAGAGATCATGGGACCGTGGGCCCAGAGGCGCGTCAGCTCGTCAAATAATTAACAACTCATTTGGTCAAGATATCGTTTGATTAGAGGCCTGGCAGGGTCAGCAGAATAGCCTGGCAATAAACGAGGTACTTGAACATTCAAATATTGTTTGAAGGAGATCAAAGTATTGTTTGCATTTCAAGATTAGTGTTCTACTTACCAGGTCTCGGTAAGCAAATCGGTATTATGGTTTGGCTGAACTTTATGGGTCTATTGAGTGTGGCAATTGCGATGTCATTCTCGTCTCGAACCGGTGACGACGTGAAGTCCTCATGAATCACAACGCTGGCTATTGTCCGTTTCTCCACATTAGACAAGTCGTCTAGATTATCTAAGCCCACCAAGACTTCCATTGTAGTGAAATTATCCCTGAAAACTCATTTTGTTTTATACAGTTTTATTATAGGTATATTTAAAACGTCGCATTGGAGATGTTAGTTTGGTTTCGATTTTTCCCAGCAGTCTTTACAAAACATACGAAAGTGATATTTATTTACTCGATATAAAAGCTACAACTAACTTTTCTTTTTTTTTATTTACTGACATCTAAATGATATCATGTATTAACATATAGTTATTTAAAAACAGTAACAAATAAAGAGATGGAATTTAAATATAAACTAGAACAAATGTAAAAAATTGGGGCCGCGAGGCAAGGTACCCAAAACGCTGGCGGTGTTTCCTCGTTGTATGCAGATACTTAAGCGTTGGGCGAGGAAACAACCAGCTCTCATAAATGGCTTCCAGGGCGTATGGTTATCACAATGAATAATATATGACGATACTTCCTAGATATATTATGTCTATTGCTGTATAGATAGAATGGCCTGCTATTCTCTATCCACGCCTCCTGCTTAGCAGATGTAAGTTAAGAAACAGGATTGGGTTGTTTGTTTAAATACAGCTACATAAAGTAGTCTGCAGCTACATAAAGTCCTGTCCTCTACCACGCGCCCGCCTCGTGCCGATCGAATGGCAGAGGTCAGGATTGGCATCAAATTAGCTTCGCACGTGATTATTGGAGTATAAAAGACGAATTAGCAGTACCTATCTTAGACTTCTATTGATAAATACCATGAAGTTACCAGCGATAAACGTATTTAGCATGGACTAAATATTGATTAACATACAATAAACACGAACTCTCGCGCTCAATGGCTATTACGCACGACTCGCTCGGATTACCTCTCCAAAATGCTATTGTATAGAAATGTTTAAAATATTATCTATTACAAATATTTCATTAGCCCAGTTATCACCCATTTGTGCACGCCGCAACACGTGACAGCATCTTCTTCATAATTGTATTTCTATTTTAGCTATAATTTACTACTTCTTTGTTTTTGCATTGTGTTGTGGCGTTCATAATAAACTATTCTTATTCTTATTCTTCTTATTCAATTGCTTCCATTCCAACTATTTTGACACACAAACCCACGTGCATTTGAAAACCTAGGTAATCAGATTGGTTGGTGAGTCTGTAATACATACCACTTGAAGCAATGGCCAGCACTTAGCACGTGCTTATTGGTAATGATGGCACCACCGCAGTGCATCCTGTCATTCTTTAAAATGGCGACAGTCCAGGGGAACGAGTGGGGCTCCGCTCTCCTGCCTCCCACTATTCTCATCGACACAATGGAGTCCGAGGGTTTCCCACATTCTGTTCAAAGAAGTGTAGAATAGATGTTAATACGAAAAGCAAGAAAATTTTGGAGGTATTGAATTAGTGCTCTCCAGAAATCCCTTGGAAACACTTTTCAATTTATAAAACTTTCTTTTATTAATGTTCACTCGCTAAATAACTATAACGTATATCCAGGTAATTGCCTAATGCAATATTCTAGAATGAAATTAACTACGAATTTATGTGTTTCCTGTTTCCTTGTGTAATAATAATATTATCATAAATCACTGCAATTTTGTAAAAATCTCATGATCAATACATTTTCAAATTAATTGATCACAAAGTCTTGAAAAGGCTTGTTCGATTTTGTAGACATTGTAAAACTTTGGCATTAGTAATTAGAAAACAATGCTTGGTTTAGGTAAGATATGAATGAATGAACAATACTAGTTACAGACCGGATTCGTATTAGTTTCAGCTATATATATATATATATAATGGGGTCACCTTATAGTTGATTGAATATGCTTTACAGAGAATTGTTTTATTTTCCTTATCGTAAAAACGATTTACGAATGTAACTTTACCACACCGAGCGCCGCGTACTCCTAATAATTATTTTTCATTTATTTCATACTCACCACATTGTGCTCCTAGCACGGACGCCACCTAAAACATATTGTTTTTTTTTTCATCTACGGTCATTTTGTGGTGAACTTCGAACATTAACAGAGACCTTTTCATTTGTCCATTTTTGAACAATGCTTACTCTGCTCATTATACGAACCTTGATAGATCCAAGTGTGAGGTAAAGGGCACTGAGTATATTAAAGAACATGGTTTGTGCATGTGTGGCACTGCACTCACTCGGTTCGGTGGCCTAGCCGCACTGTTTCAGCCACCGTTCTTGATGCTTATTTACGCTCACGAGTAATGCAAGAAATTATCCACGCGATAATATCCTTTTAAATTGAACACGTTAAACGTTATAAATTCTATCCTCGATATTCAAAATCATTGTTTATTGTCTATAAAACACTTGTTCTATCTGCATTTGATTTATTAATGAGTACTTATAGGGCCACTCTTTTTTCCTAAATGCATTGTTATTTAGTTTACGGCTATATTTTTCTTATGTGAAAATTATTTGCATGGGGAAACATAGGGTAGACTTTAAAATTGTTAACAGCAAATTCAATTTATTTTACAAATACGATATATTTTCTTATCGCAGGTAACTATTTTACGATATGTAAGTAAAGTAAGTAAAGGTTTTGCCTACAAATTATTTTTATTAATACTTTAAACGTACAAATACTTCACAAATTGACTGTAACAATATTTGTATTTGCTTCATGTATAAATCACACACCACTTAGTATCTCATACACAATACGTTCCATCTTGACACTGCTGCTTGATCCAGTTGATGTATTTACTGACGACAGTATACACTCCTGCCAAAATAAATGGTCTGGTTTACTAAATATATGAAAGGTATTAATTATGAATGAAGTATCAGAAGGAGAAGAAAAATTTCAAATTAGAAAGAAATCGAGGTTAGTTACTAAAGACGTGTTTAAATTGTGGTAATGATTATGTACAATTATTGCACTCATTCGTTCAACACCTTCTTTCCTACAGTTTCCTACATATCGTCAGTTGTAATCGTGAAAATAAGAGGCGAGGAGTTTCGTATGTACGAGTGGTCTGCATAATTTATGATTGAAAATGTCTCTACCTCTGTGCTGACATCAATTTACAATTGTCTTAACTTCGAAGCAATTAAACGCGTTTAATTTTCTAACTTATTCTATTCAAGTTCACTCTGACTTGTGTAGTATGCAGTCAATAAGTATTGTAGCAGTTTTTGTAGTAGAATTAAAGTAATAGTCATGCACGCAGTATAGCGACAGAATTATTGTACAATGTACGTTAGTGTGAAGCGAGAGACCGAGATTTTCGCCGTGGGTAAAATGTTTTTTTAATACACTATTTTTTTGTCTCATACTATAAGCGTCTACGGATTTCAAGTTAAAAAAGAAAAGTGTATTTGACTATTTGGCTGCTTGCTCTATTTTCTCCAGCTAACCACATTAATTTGCAAATATATGTCGTAAGGTCACTTGAAATCCGCAGAAAGCGGTCAATCTAACAAAAAATTATTTTCCACGCTGATGAAGTCCAGCAGAATAATTATTACACAAGAAAGTACATCGTACAATAATTTCGTAACACTACAGCTTCACAAAAATTATGTTGATCTACAATTCGTAGCATTAATGATTTTCACAAAACCGTCCGTTGCACAAACACTGCAGCAGTTCGCAACTCTATCGTTCGTTTGTTCATCGGACGAAAACCTTATGTCAACCTGCAGTTCGTAGCACTAACGTTGTTTTATGCGAATGCTCATTGCGCAAATATTTTGTCGAACTGCAGCTTGTAATACTAGCGTGTTATCGTATTCATCACACAAACGTTTTGGTGACCTAAAATTAATAGCACTCTACATAGTTTGCAATAACGTTGATCACCATAATTCTGTCGCTCCACTGTGCATAGTTATACTATAGTTCTTTGACAAGAACGTTCTGCACATTGGAATGCAAAGAGATATGAAAGTAAGCACTGAGTGTAAGAGAGACATATCGCCAACCTCAAATAACGGGAATACGGCAGAAGGAAAGGCTGAAAGGCTGTTACAAATAACGAATGATGATGAACCTGAATACTGACCTGGATAGTCTGGCATAGCACAATCTATTCCCCATGAGACGATGCCTAAAAATAAAATTAATTTTAGTTCTTTATTCATTAAAAATAGGTATTCTAACGAACTGTTACAACGATGAGCCACAAAGTTAAAAATCATAATCATTTATATTACATTTTGAATCGCGCAATTGCAGAGCAGTTGCGTTCTGTACTGGAGGGCTCTATTTAATCTCCATATGGAGTATAGAAGGCTGAACATGATGACGATGATATATAAATACAATAAAAAGTTCACAGATTATCTTATCTTACCAATTTGATACCACTTTTTATTTTGTGTTTTTGCATGCGTAGAAAATAATGGTCCTCCACTGTCACCCTGAAATGTAAAGTAAGTTCATTACTCATCATCCCTTTCACTTTACCAAAGGCTGAAGAGGTGTCATATATGAACGTTATCAGAGTGACGTGGCGACACTAATTTCCCAGCATTTATCTTTGATAAGTTGGAAGCAGCTGATTCTTCAGTATTTTTCAACAATGAGTAACTGGTAGGTTTTTATTTATGTAACAATGAATCTCTTAGTTGCTTTTTAACTATTTGGTGATCTGGTTAGAAACTGACTGCTATACTAAAAGGTCGCGGGTTCACTCCCGCTTGGACATAAATATTTGTACGGACATGTGTATCCGAGTTATGGATGTTTTTCATTTACAAAAAGAAATGTATTTGTGTTGAAATATAATAGAAATGTAATTGTAAAATATTTTGCGCAATAAAGAGTACCTATCTGTATTGTATTGTATTGTGTTGTGTTGTGTTGTGTTGTGTTGTGTTGTGTTGTGTTGTGTTGTGTTGTGTTGTGTTGTGTTGTGTTGTGTTGTGTTGTGTTGTGTTGTGTTGTGTTGTGTTGTGTTGTGTTGTGTTGTATTGTATTGTATTGTATTGTATTGTATTGTATTGCATTGCATTGTATTGTATTGTATTGTATTGTGTTGTGTTGTTGTATTGTATTGTATCTGAAATCCATAATACAAGCCTAGAAGCTTAGTGTGGAACTAAATGGCACTTAAAGAAACCTTAACAGCCTGGATTAAACCGAATTAAGTGTTCATAGGAAAGCATGAATGCTTTTCGATAGAACTCAGTTAATTATTGTAACTAAATAAAAAAAACCCAAATCTTTCATGATTTGCTGAAAAAAGTTAATTTATGTTATGCAGGCCTCTGAAAGTTTATTTGTTTCAGGCTGTATGTGCAAAGATACTTATTTATTATTATTATTATACACATAAGAAGACATATACATACTTAGGCTTTGTAACATATTATAAGTAACTATATCGCATTGTAATGTTTATAGTTATTATTATTTTAAGTGGAACGGAAAATAAATACAACAAGCGTTCAAAATACGCTTCTCAGTAACACAATGTTATCGAACAAGTGCATTAACTACCTGCATATTATTTCTAAAATTTACTTTTTGAAAGCGGATCCTGAATAGCCATTTAGGTCAGTAACATACTAATTATTAAAAATTACAATCACAGTCTTATTGCCAATTCAAAACTAGAATTTAGAAGAACAGTTTAGCATAGTTCTGTTCACTCACTTGGCAAGCATCTTTCCCAAAGCTATAAGCACACATCATAGTGTCGGTAACAAGGTTGTCTCTATATATCGCAGATTTCCGACACTTCTCGCCATCTACCAGTTTGACTTTCGTCTCTAGCAGGTACCTCGATGACGTCATTGCACCCTGCCTCGTCTTGCCCCACCCAGCCACGGTCAGTGCCATGTTTTTGAACTCCATATCTGAGATCAAGGAAAATTGTGGTTCAGCATGACATGGTGAAAACTCTAGGTGAACATCTTGTATTCGTTTTAACCGACTTCAAACCAGGAGGAGATTCTCAATTCGACTGTATTTTTATGTATGTATTTTTATGTATGTATGTCAGTTACGCGATATTCACTTCGTCGATTGTAACCGATTTTGATGGTAATTGTTTTGTTTGATAGGCTTTACTATCTCTATATCTAAATTCCGGCAACCCTGGTAGGGAACATTATCGAACAGAAAAACAATCATCGAAACAATTAATTATTGATGAAAATATAAAAATCTACGGTGAACATACATAAAAATAGATACAGACAAACATAGAAACTCCACTTTTTGTAGCCGATAAAAAGTAAATCAATCTACATTATAATCAAAATCAAAAAATCTTTATTTTGTAGGTACACTTTTACGATAAATTTGTTTAATTTCACAGTGTGATACTATAATCCTTATAATTGACCCTTTCGATCGGGGCGTCATAAAAGGACAGATCAGCACCTTTAAAAAATCGTTGAATGTAATTTACTTACCTGTAAAAATAAAATAGTGTGTCCATAAAAAAATATCCTATCTACAATATTTAAGGTACTCTCCATTCGCGTCGTATAGCACAGGTAAGGACTTCGAGACTACCTAAGTTCTTAATAAACTGACGAATGTTTCCTTAAAGTTACAAAAATAGAGCTCCGGTCATACAACCGAACAACATTATGCTTTGCGACGAATGACAGCTCGTATCTTGCATGTGTGTAAGTTTGCTCTCCTATAGAAGACTTCTAGTAGATACTTTTGTAGTTCGTATAATGGTTGACCCAAATCTACGACACAGTAACAAAAGACTCTAAACTCGTCAAGAGATCTTGCTTACGTTCATCGGGTAAGCAGATCGGTCGCACTTTATCAGAGAACTTGAGCTTCTTGTTCAATGTGAGTACCGCTATATCATTGATGTCCCTCACGGCGTTTGAGGTGAAGCTAGGATGTTTGACACCGTTCGTCACGTGCAGCACGACGTACGTTGTATCCAGACGATCGTGCATGCCCACATTTACAGTTAAGTCTCGATAGTGGACGCTGAAAAAGAAACAAAAAATTACAATAATTTCTA
Source organism: Oegoconia quadripuncta (assembly GCA_949316235.1). NCBI lineage: Eukaryota > Metazoa > Arthropoda > Insecta > Lepidoptera > Autostichidae > Oegoconia > Oegoconia quadripuncta. Next base: position 7,511,949 of record OX438754.1, read on the forward strand.
CGGAATAAAGTCAAGAACTTTATCCCAAATGTTGATATTCGAAACATTCACGGAAAAGCTTCACCGTTGCAATATACTGAAATGCACACCTGACAGGACAGGGCCCACGAAATCACACGGCACTTCTATGTGATCCGTAAGGAATAATACGATTTATTGATTGTGGAAATAAGTTCTTTGATTGATCATAATTTTAAAACTTGTAGCTGCGGGAAATTCTGCAGACTTCAGCAATTATTGACGCATGACTGAAATTTCCAAATTTGGTAGCGGTTTGGTTTATCACGAGGACACGATTTACGTCCCACTATTCGAACAAAATGAACTCATTGGATTGCATATTCGGTACTGAAAGATAAATGTTAATATATAACTAAACGTAGGTACTAACCCAAATGTGATGCAATGGCCGGCGGTTAGGATGTGCATGTCAGTAATGATAGCACCACCGCAATGGAGCTTGGGACCCAGCATTAGGGACACCAGCCATGGGTACTCATGAGGCTGGACTGTAGTGCCCCCGACAATACGTCGATTTTTGCCCGCTACACCACATTCTGAGAAAATAAATTAAACTAGAGTTCAACAAAGGATCCAATCACTGCTAGCGATAGACGGGACAAAGCAAACTAATCGTAATCTACCATTTATTACCGTATAGGTAACACCCAGTCACGCAGTTTAGTTATTCCCAAGTTAGAAAGCCTAACTTGACTTATTTCCGAAGAAGATATGCCTACAGCATACATGGTTTTGTATTCAAAACTTTCCTGTCGCTTGAGATCCGTATGTGTATGAAAATAATCCCAATGGCGTCTATATCATCTCTTTGAGTTTAATTAAATAAATGAATATCTTTGCATATGCACAGAGCGTCATCTAGTTCCATACTAAGCAAATATGGATACCAGTTGGTTGATAAACTACACATATACTTTTTTTTGTAGGTAAATACATATATAAATGAAAAACATCCATAACTCGGGAACACAATGTCTATATTCATCATACAAGCATATCCCCCTAGCGGGATTGGAACCCGCGACCTTCTGGTATAGTAGTCCGATTTTCTAACAACTACACCAAACAGTCGTTAACTTCAACGCTTTCAAATAGAAAATGGTTAATGAGTTTACCAATTTAGTTATGGGCCAAGTCATCGTAAATTCAGCAGTTGACAGATGTTCTGATCATTGTAAAACATAGATGTAGAGTGGTTATATTCATTTGTATCACATACAACCACTTGCAGCATTAAACTGGTCCAAAATCTGGATGACATTGTCTACTAAACTACAGCTATGTACTTTGAAATGAAATATTTTATTTTTGAGGCTATTTCAATATTCCTTACCACATGATCTGTTCACTCTTTCACCTAACACCTGCAAAAACAAACTGCTGTGTTATTTCTAATTAGTTTATTATATGTTTACAAATTTTATGCGATTTATGTATATGTTTGTAACATTTGATAATTATTTGCTTACCGATTTGATTACTAAACAAAGTACAATCCATATAAGTTTCATTTTATAGGCGTACTTAAAACTACGTAATAGTTAAAGAAAGAATCCATCATCATCAGCACCCCCTCAATGATTACTTTGGCAATAAAATGGAAACAAATGCCAAGATTTTTAATTAAAAATCAAAGCGGATATCAAGGTTCACTCGTGCATCGTATGTTTCGCATTTTCGAATAACAACATGGCTAGTTAGTCATTTGTTTTTGATTAGTTTGATTTGATTACATTTGCATACTTATTGAAGTTTTGAGTGTGGCACAAGACTGATGTCACATTAGTATAATCGGTCACAGGCCAATATAATTTAAAACATCAGTGAATTTCTTGAAAATTAAAAAGGGATTCTTTAGAACAAATATTATGCTGGAAGCGTTTGTGGTCCATTTTCTAAGGAATAAGGCCCAGAGAATCCATATGACAATTATTTACACACTCCTTTCTGCTACTTTCTGGATCGCAGTGAAGTAGATCAGAATGACCAATAGTGGCTTCTCACACGAACAGGTTAGGTTAGGTTTATTTGAATGCTACCGAAGAGCCTACCTACTACTACTGCATACTAGAATTCGTACTCTAAACATGTATGAAGCCATTGAATAAAGTGGATGAGGCAAGAATTTTTTTTATGCACAACGCTCAATCACACCTGATGTTAAGTGAAGATGAGGCCGAAGGTGGATGCGCGCTCAACCGAATTCCACAATTTATTTGGGAGTCAGACTACCTATCCTATTTTAAAGTTGAAACACAACAATGTTATCATTGCTATTTGGCAGCAGACTTAACATTTTTATTTTGGACTAATTAATCCATAGGTTTGTTTGTTTACGAACACTTTATAGTACAAAAAGACAATACATAAGCTTCACATAGGTAAAGAGTTTGGTAGGAGGTGTTATCTTCAGGAAATACAACACACTCATTCATTAAGCGGAACAAGAAATATGTAGAGATCAGGTACTACTTAGTACTATTAATTATTCTGTGGTACTACGTAACTTTCTGATTGCATAAAACCAAACGGAGTTAAGGCTGTAAAATAGTCTAGGCAACAACCATTTTGATTTTGAAATATCAAGGCGGTACACAATTTTTATTGTTCGTCTACCACCATTTTGCATTTTACAGCTGCATTTTGGTTTCATAAAAACAAAACCTTGTCTATAACTATTGCACGACTTAGACGAACTCACAAACACCTCATTACTTAAAATTCATTGGGATGCTTCGAGGGAGTAAAGAATTCCATGTATACCCAGATACGTGAAAAACATAACCTGTGTTTGCTGTTGCGCATGCAACAGTCGGGTAAAACATGAATTATAGCACACATTCGTATGTTTAGATCTATGAATAAAGGTCATGTCATTAGTAATAATGACTCGTTATTAAATAGATATTATACTCTCTGATATACCTCTCTCGTTAGGCGAGAGATTGAAGGAAATGGGTAAGACAGACAAAATCGAGAAGTTGTCTTATTTTTTTATAATATTAATTCGGAAAAGAGTCATTGATATCTAAAAAGGTAGTTTGTACTGTTAATTTTATTTTGTTTAACTTTATTTAGAAAGTGATGGTAATTTACATTTCGATATTACTTGACTCTAACATAAAGAGACATAGTTTCCTTATATTCTTAGTACAACAATGGAATTAAACATTTCAAGCGAAATATCTTTAGATACCCGAATATAAATTACAATAATGAACCGTGAGATAGTACATAGTATCGCTTTTAGCTATCACTAAAAGCGCCTAATTTTGTTCTACTGTTATCATCATCAAAAATCGGGTAAAATCGAGAGTTACGTAACGAATTTATTCTAATTCTCCTTACATGATCTCTGTGACCCTTTGATCCCCTGCGTAAGAGATTCTATCAATCCTAATGTGGAAGATACTGTCGTTGCGCATGGCATATCCAAAGGAGACTGTGGCTTTTCATTTCCATCACCATGAAATCGTGTAAAAGCTAGAGTTACATAGTCAACGGAGAGCACTGTGACCCTCTGGCCACCTGCGTAAGAGATTCTGTCAAACCTGACGAGGAAAACAGTTTTACTGTCAATAAATATCTGAGGGTAACGTGACTTTTCTATTCCATCAGTATGAAATCCTGCAAAGTGTATACGGACGTAATGAATTTTTCGCAAACTCTTTCGGAGAACGGTGCTGTGTTCGTCTTATTCTTTAAACCTGACGAGACAAAGACTTTCACTGCCCATGATATATCCAAGGGAGATCGTAATATGTTTTTCCCGTCACCATAATACTGCATCATCATACCAGTAGTAATAGTATTCGTATGTTATTGTGTTTGACATGTCTGTTACTGTGCACACTCAAATCCCTAGTCACCACCCTAAACCTAGCTTCTACCCAAAATTCTACCCCAATCTACCCCAGAGTGCAAACCCCCCCCTCCTCTTGAGGACCCCCCCACCCTCTTTTAGTCTAATCCCACCTTCTAATGATAAATCCCCTTGCCGTCCCCTCCCCTTACTCTCCTCTCCAATCTCCACCTTTGTTACCACACCCTATAAGTCTAATTTGGTTGTTTTATAGTGGCTGCGTTTTATAGCGAGCGTCGGTGGCTCAACGGATAAGATGCGGTCTCTTGGAGGTCAGGGTTCGACTCCCAGGCAGGTCATGTAACAATGACCTTTTAAATTTAATTTAATTACTTTTGTGTATTTATCCGACTGCTCTTAAACGGTGAAGGAAAACATCATGAGGAAACCTGCATGCCTTAGAAATAAAAATTCTAAGGTATGTGAAGTCTTTAACCTCCTCCGTGGCTCAATGTAAACAACATAGGGTTTACGAATCGGAGGTCTCGGGGTACATGTTTAGTACTCGGTTTGGTTGGTGGTAAGGCATTTTAAATGTCCGCCTGGCTAGCTACCACCATTTTATCTAAATCTGCCACCAAAGAGCACTGTTAATAGCATTGTAGTGTTCCGGTTGTCAGAGATAAGACAGCCAGTTTCCCAAATATTTGGGTTTCCGAGTCAGTACGCTTCCACCTTCGACCTCATATCAACTTAACATCAGGTGTGATTGAGGGCAAGTGCTAACCCGTAGTGCATAAAAAAAAAGAAATCCCCAACCCGTATTGGGTCAGCGTGGTGGACTATGGTCTGCAGTGGGATGTTTACGGGTTGAGATGATAGGGGCTGCTGGATTATGGCGGTCAACACACATCGGTACCTGCTTTCCCTCTCAATGTATACGTGACCCAGTAGCCCAGGGCGTATTGTAAATCGAAGTAAAACCTTTACCATTTACCCCTTCGATGATTTTTCCCCGATTATACCAATAATTAGTATTATTACATGTCACAATCACCTTGTCCAATCTATTTTAAACAATGTGTCCGGTTCAAGTTCGTCTGTTTAATCACAACGATTGCAATAAGTTTCATAATGTTCCAATATAAAACGGGCGATGTGTGATTGTTTTCATCAGTTTCATATATTTAGCCCAACAAATACGAATCGCATTAGCTAATTTAAATAAAATCACTAGTTCCCTCGTTAAGTTAAACATAATAAGAGTAAGAGAAAAACACATTTATAAAAAAGTACCTATAAATAATATTTTAAATATGACAGTCGCACAAAAGGAAAATTTAAAATCCATTGGCGATAATAGTGATGAATTGGAAAAAAAAATATTAGATCTAAATGAAAGTTCAACTATTAACGTTAAAGAAATAGGTACCGACTATTCATATAAACATAAAGTGGTGTGGCAAAATGCGATCGGGTTTCTAATATTACACCTTCTTGGTGTATGGGGGCTTGGAATTTTTCTAACTGGAGGCATTGGTTTCAAGACGTTCTTATGGGGTAAGTGTAACATCAAAAATACATACATAAATATTAAGAATACTTTTAAAAACAAAGAACTATCAAATCTAACTGTGTATGCAAAATTTTGTATCCGTTGAGGAGATCCCTCTTGGGGAGACAGCAGCATCAGATCTTCACGAAATTATGTTTAACAGTTTTTATGTTTGGAACACTCAAACACTATTGTTTGGAATAACTCTGACCACCCCGTTTGGGATAAAGGTCGTGACGTTATGAATGTATCATGACATCTGTTAAAATCATTTATGTCAAATAAAAATATAGAAAACAGATTATATAGATAATAAAACTTCGATGAATAGTAATAGAACTTTAAAATTCGGTGAAACATATTTCAAAATATCGATATTTTACCATTCGTTTAGTCCTTAAAAAAACGCACACCAATCGTACCACGCATTACTGAGACACGTCTGGACAAAGACTAGACACAAATAACGCCGTCAAACACATGATACCCGTCGTTTTTCGACGGGGGTTAATAAGAGAGCTATTAACGTATTTGACCTTATCAATTGGTGTCATAAAAGTACAGACTGTTATTTGTTCGCATTTGTATCTGTTCGATTCCCGGATGAGTTTAGTGAATTTCGGAAACGTTTGAAATTTAAAGCAGTTCCCCTTTGTTTGTTTGTATGTTTGTAAAGTTCTCGAATGGAAACCATGCACCGCCAAGCGCAGCGTAGGACGTCCGCCCACAACGGACGGGAAGTCGCTTGGATGCAGGACACTTAAAACCGGATGCTATCGATTTACATACTTCATAACCTTATATAAAAATATATAAATATTTTTCAGGAATAAATGATTTTTCTTTTCCAACGAAGATAAAAAACAACAAATTTATAAAAGTCTATAAACACACAATTGAAAATATATGCTATAGAAAAAATACGCCGTCCAACTCGCTTCCGTGAGGCATAGTACCTAGTAAAGTAAGCATCAGCTCTCACATCTCCAGAGATATGGACCAATCTAATGGATAAATCCTTTTTCAGGTGTGGTAGTACTTTTTATCTCAACTGAAGGAGTTACCATTGGAGCTCATAGATTTTACACACACAAGTCTTTTAAGGCCAAGCCACTACTCAGAGCTATCTTTATCACCGCACAGACGCTATCTGGACAGGTATTTATGAAGGAATTAAACTTACATCTACAAATTTACATATATTTCCATCTTTATATTACATTTCATTAACTATTTTATTAGGAAAAACCTAACTATAATCATTAAAGAAAATTACAGTTGCACTTCATTGATTTTCACTTGAAAACAATATTCGTCATGCTATTTGAGTGTGTAATTTAGTTTTAGGGATCTGTTATTACCTATCTCTATTGAATTTCACCACTTTTGTAATTCGAATGCGTCATTTGAAATTCATGAATGTATAAACTTTGTTTGGAATATTAATGGTTGGATTTTAATGAGTTTTAATCTGAGGTCATAAAACAAAAGAGATGATGTCATCTCATAATTAATTTGTTAATTTCGTTACTTTCAAAGCAGTGATCAGTATCTTTTTTCAGTTCAGTGTTTTATTCTGATTGGTAATCTTACACACATTGGTGTCGATTCGGATGTACACCAACTAAACTAAAACCAGTTTTAAAGTAGTATAGTCTCTTTCTCCCTGAAACAATACGATGCGACGGCACCACTCCAAAACTGGTTTTAGTTTAGTTTAGTTTAGTTGGTGTACATCCGAATCGACACCAATATCTCCCTTATGATATTAAAACATTCACGGACAGTGAACCAGACACAATATATGTTTTATTGTTATTACGTTTATAGGCGTTCAACAAACGTGTTAAGTTCTCAATTCTCAAATTATTCATTTATTGTCTGGTAAATTGAATTTAAAATATAAATAATAAAACGGACCGCTCAAAACTGTGCATTATTCCTCAGAACTCCATGTTCATTTGGTGCCGAGATCATCGTCTCCACCACCGTTATTCGGACACGGATGCCGATCCTCACAATTCCAAGCGAGGCTTCTTCTTCTGCCATATAGGCTGGTTGATGACGAAAAAGCATCCCTATGTTATCGAGCTCGGAAGAAGGATCGATATGAGTGACTTACAAGCTGATTGGATGGTTATGCTACAGAAAAAGTTAGTTGAATTAGGATTATTTAGCAATATATAAAATATACCAATACTTTCAAGCACTATGCAGTATTTAGACATTTTATATGATTTTTGGTCTATGTTCAGCATAGGACGTCCTGTAGGTAGCTGATAAGATGATGATTGTGAAGCAGTGCTCCACAAATCAATTAAGGCCCGTATTAATAAACCGTTCTCAAGATTGACATGGCCTCAAGTTGACGCTTGAGAATCTGCTGCATATCAAAACAGCATTAATTAATTGTTAATAATTAATGTACTTTCGCTTTTACATTTAATTAGCTATTACATTTAATTATATTGTATTGTAATGGACATGTCCAAGTGCGCGGAATACAGCGCCATTATACATTTTGTTTTGCTTGGTATATCGAAACATGCTAGAGATTATATGAAAAGAAATACCGAGTATTTATGCAAGATATATTTAAGTAATTATTTTTTACAGATATTATTACTACTTATACTTCCTCATAGCGGTATTTATCCCCGCATGGGTGCCAGTTTATTACTTTGGAGAACCTTGGCTGAACTCTGTGCTCACCTGCTATTTCTTCCGCTATGTCTTCCAACTCAACGGGACCTGGTTGGTCAACAGCGCCGCTCATCTCTACGGTACCAGGCCTTACGATAAGTTAGTATTGACGTATTTTTCTTATAGGCACCTAACTATCTATACGTGCTATACTGATTAAAATAAATATATGCATTATGATAGGTCACCCAGTAACACTAATATAATAAGTTTATTAGGTAGATATCAAAATATTTGAAAAGTTACGGAAACCGCTAAATGTGTACTGTTCACTTAATCGAAGCGCACAGCAGTGCATAGAACAAGTTCTCTAAAAAAAACTGACCGTTCATACGCCTTGCACTGTTTGGACCCGAACCATTTGGAGTCACTTTTACACTCCCTCTAGCTCGCAGTAACTATTTGACATATCTAAGTACTATTTTACTCGGATTATGAGATGCTTATCATTATGCAATTCCCAATATTTAAAATCTTGAGATATGGATCCTCAAAAAAGTAGATTTGGCTTTTACTGACTGACTCACCCACTCACTGAGAGATCATCAAAATCTTTAGACCACTTCTAGTAGACCTAGAGACTTGAAATTTGATCTGTTGCAAGTAGCCTAAGCGCCCTTAAAGGAAAAGGTCAGCTTCAAGCTTGTGACAAAAGTTTTATTCATTGACTTAATACTTTTTTCATATAGCTTGCAATGAAATGAAATGAAATGAAAATCATTTATTCATGTAGGCAATACAATATGCACTTATGAACGTCACTTGTTTTTTAAACTACCACTAGCTCGGTACGCGCCCACTACTGAGAAGTGCTAGCGAAAATAATAAAGAACATACAAAGCTTAAAATATACAAAAGATGAGCTTATCTTTTTATGCGATATCTTCCAGAAAATTATGTTATATCAGTAAACAATGCTGAACGTGTTCGTAACATATCTATAACATCACAAGGAGTTTGTTCTTGAGCTTGAAATTGCTCAACCGTGAGTCGGCCAACTTCAAGTTTGATAAAATTATTATTTATTAACTTAACAGTTTATTGCACATACGTACTATCACAGAATACATAATAGTACTATATAGATAGTGAACATACATACAAGTACTATATTTAAAATGTATTTCTTATCTATATAAAGGATCTCTTTCAATAAATTATATTATATTAGTAAATTTTGCTTGAACTTATTTGTAAATGCTAACATTACGACTAACATGTTTGCACGTAGTAAAAATATGCAATCGGTCAAGCGTGAGTCGACACAAACACCTCGCTCAATGCGTAGAGTTCTTATTACGTGCCTGCAAAATGCCTCATGTTTTGAGGACAGCAATTCAAGCGACTACAAAATATCAAGTAGGTAGGTAGGTAATTAATTAGAGAAAATAAATTTAAGAAAACATCTTCTAACACATTGCAGAGCAGAATTCTTATTTTGTCGCAAGTAAGTTTGTTAATCTGATAGGCAAACCTGTCTGAAAAGACAGAATACAAACAAAACACATAATGTTTGTAGTAATAAAACTCTAACTGCTATACTAAAAGATCATAGGTTCGAATCCCACCATTCGGGACCTCCAATCGGGTCTTACAATTCGTAAACTTTCTTATATTACATTGAATCATAGTGCGGTCAACTTTAACATTGTCAACATCCCTGCGGTTAACAGGCCCTAAGTACATTGCAGATTTGTGTCAGACTAGTGAGTGACCATGTGACAGTTTTTTAGCTATGAAATATTAATCACTGTCTTCACTTGAAAAAATATGCTACTAACTACATCACATCGCAGCTAAACTTATTTTTTTTTTATTCACAACGGGTTGGTACTTGACCTCAATCATAACATTGCTGCTTGGCGGCAGATTTAGATAAGATGGTGGTAGCTAGCCAGGCGGACATTTAACATGCCTTACCACCAACCAAAGAGAGTACTTAAATCCGAATCGTAAACCCAATGTTGTTTACATTGAGCCACGGAGGCGGTTTATTTTTAATTTTGTGTCCTCAATAACCCTAGCCTTTTCAACAGTGCATGTCCTGTGATTGATATTTGTCCTTTGTTACCCGTGGTACTACTGTACCATGGGTAAAAAAATCCCGTAGTCCATGTAGTAGTAGGTATCACGGGAAGTTTTTTCTCCGTGGTACACTAACATTTTTAATAAAAAATTTGGAGAGGTACGCTTTAAACTTATGTCAAGATTTTTAACTTCGGCTATTTCCAGAAATCTACAGCCAGTAGAATCGTGGTTCGTGTCATGGCTCAGCCTGGGCGAGGGTTGGCATAACTACCACCACGCATTCCCCTGGGACTACAAAGCAGCTGAACTATCAAAACTCTTCAACTTATCCGCTGATATCATCAAGTTCTTCGGGATGACTGGCCTTGCTTACGATTTGAAGACTGCTTCACCAGAAATGGTAGGATTTAAATAAGTGCCATGTGATTGCCGGCACGTAAATATATATTTTTGTAATTTGAACCATAACTTGGCGCCGGTATTGTAAAAGATAACTAAGGGGACTTTAAACCAAAAACATCTTCGATAGACTTGCACGTTTCAACTGTGCTGTACTCTGTCACGTCTGTTGTATATTTCGAAGGGTGAACGTATGTATATTATTTTTTTTATTTATCATTTATTGCACACAAGAAAAAAAACATACAGATACAACATATTTAGAGACGACACAACAGGCTTATTTATCATTTATTGCACACAAGAAAAAAAACATACAGATCCAACATATTAGAGACGACACAACAGGCTCTGCTTATTTCTACAATGAAATTTCTTCCAGCAGACCTACGAAAGAGAGATATGCCTGGAAGAGGCAGATAAGACATGAAATCAAAATCAAAATCAAAATATTTTTATTTCATAGGATAAAATTATCACTTGAAAACGTCACTATTAATATTAATATTACATTATAGTTTAAATTTACTGCTCATTCACAAAGCTGACTCCCCAGAGAAGAACGAGCAAGAAACTCATCAATCAATCTCATGCACAATGGAAATCAAAAGAAATGAATAAATATGATAGATAAAAAAACCTAACTGAATATAAATATAACTACATACTAATAAGTACATAAATACATAAATAAGTACATATTTCAATACATACGAATATAAAATATAACATACATATAATACACGGAATGACACTATGAAATGTACATGTTATCTTTGATCATTACCTCCCATATATCTTTTGTTTGTAACGTTTTATAAATTTTGCCACCAGATAAAGAACAGAATTAAACGCACCGGCGACGGAACCCACTACGAGCTCGGTAACGACGATGCTCGTGCCTACGTAAAAGCCTACGGACTCCTGCACCCGCTAAACCCCACCTACAACGTCATGTACACAGCCCCGTCAGCCACGCTCAAGCAGGAAGGCCTCCCCCTCTTTCACGAGAAAGATGTATTCAACGTTCAAAATAGTCACCAAAGGAGAAAAGCCACATCAGGATAGCCTTAATATCGTCTATTTTACTCTCAAATAACTTATCTATAATACAAGTTTGCTATTTCAGTCTCCAAGTAGATTCAAAAATGTGTTCCGAGTTGTGAATGTAAAGCTATAAGCAGAGGCTCTCATTAGGGTAAGTATTTTGGTACAGGCAATTTTACATGACCAGTGGTAGCATGACAGCTTATGGTACACCACCCGAAATTCTCCAAAACGATAGTCTAAATAAGACAATTAGAGATCTGCGGTTAGTACAGCTTGAATAGGCATCATGCCTTAATCATAAAGAACAGCCCTGGTAGAATAAGTGTGACTCCGACTGTACAATAAGCAGATTGAAGTAGATTTTAAAATACTTAACTAACTTTTACCGTGGTTTGCTGCCCTGTGTTTATTTGTCTCCATTTAAAATTTACGTCATTTAATTACTCCTTTTCGATGTGAAATATAGACGCAAACGAGACGTCTAGAAATTGGTTATGTTATGTGCCTTATCAGACTACGAATTTGTTTATACCTAATATAAATCCTCGTAAGTATTTTGTTACGACACAAGAAATTTTTATATTTAAAAAAAGAGTATGTAGCCGCACGCTGTACATTAATGTTTGATCTGCTACCTCTCTCTCTCTCTCTGTCTCAGAATCTCTAAATAGTATATAACAAACTCGCTATCCGTTTGTGCGGTTAGTTGTTCCAACTGTACAAAGGATTTTCATATGATTTTCACTGGCAATATGAAAATTTCTGCCGGAAGTTTATACATATATAACCATAGTTTATATTTTATTTCGAGATTCACGCGGGCGAAGTCATGGGCGGAAAGCTAGTTTATTATAAGACTGTGATTAGAATTCTGATCTTTGTACGACTATGAATTAGTATTTGAATTACGATACTGTTGGATTAATTGATTACGTACAGTCAGCTGCAGGGAAACACCTGGGGTGGACACCTTCCTCAAAGGCCGGCAACGCATCTGTGACCCTTTTGGTGTTGCGGGTGCCCATGGGCGGCGGTGATTGCTTTCCATCAGGTGACCCGCATGCTCGTTTGCCGCCCTCTCATATAAAAAAAAAAAAAAAAACAAGACCCTTCGTACTTACAGTCATATGTAAATATGGGGTCCCATTTCTCTGCAGCTAACTGTAAATGATGTTAGAATAAACAAAAAGATATTGAAAAGAGAGTTCTGTTTTGGGCAGCATATGCTACCCAAGGGAATAAATAACGATAACTGTGTTTAACGAGTTGTGTATATATCGTAATGTTAATTATATTGTTTTTTCAACGTGATATAACAAAGTCTAAATTAGATATAACTATTTGTATAAAGAACTAAAACCAGATGTAGTATAACTTAAAAAAACATTTAAAAATTTACAATAAAACTAGTTGTCCGATAAGCTACAAAAATTTCTCAATAATATTATACTTTAAGTTATTTAATCTAGTTGTAAAACATGAATTTAAAGCTTCACTTGTCAAAATATTTTATGCAGTCTGCTATTTACCTTTCGCAGATCAATAGCTCTATTATCAATTACGTTCTGATATATATGATTGGTAGGTTCATCGCTCGCTCGGGTAATTTGACGTTTTCTCATTGGTCAACGTTATTAATGACAATACCGTTGAAGTTACATAATTTTAGAGTCTCTAATTGGTTGACTTGCGAGGCTCATCCCTCCAGTGAGGAACCACATCTCTTTAATTATTTAGGTTAAGTCCCAAATATGTTGACGCCTGAGTCACCTATACCGGAGTGGCTCCGCGAGAAATGTAGCAAGATTGTTTACGTGTGATAAAATATGGATTTTGTAATTCCCTGCTTTGAGTTCAAACTTTTCTTCAACTTCTCTGATGCGTACAGTAAACTCAGGATACAGTTTTGAAATTTTACCTGAGCTCCACCATCCTATGTATGTCCAGAGTGGTTTTAAGATGCGTACTGATTTAGTGCAGCACGTTTCTTTTATTTTTATTTTATTTTATTGGTAATACAGAATTTTGTTTGTGCGTTGGCCTTTCTAACCAGATTTATTCCTAGATAGACGTTTTGCATTAGCACTGTGGGGCAATTCTGTTATCAAATAAGTTTAATAAATAATATTGCTTAGAAAGACTGAAACCCCACAGTCAAACCATAATTTAATAGGGTTTTTAGAACTACTGATAAGACTGTGTGAACGACTGTGTATTGTGATTTAAGGTTTAGTTACTTGACTCTTCTATTCTATTCTATTCTAAGAGCAAGTGAACTCAATTGTAGATCTATAAATGAAGGTAAAACCAAAAAATATATTTGCTTGTCATAGCAATATTTTTATATAACAATTATTATTAATTTCATTTGAAATAAAAGTATTTTGTAAATTATATTATGAGTCTTTATTTTTAACCGACTTCCAACCGATATCAATTTTTTCCACACACCTACAGTGTTCCGAGATATCTCCGTCAGTTGTGTATCGATTTCAAAAATCCTATTTTATCAGGAAAGATATAACCATATACAAGGTGAATTTGAATCCATGTAATTCCCATTCGGTGACTCCATTTCTTATTACGAACAACTTGCCCCAAGGAATCATAGTCAAATTCAATCGAAAAAATTTCGATTACTCCTACAAATTAAACCATTCTCAACCCAATTTTAGTACAGAAATCCAACAATTTTCGACTAAATTCGGTTAATGGTCCCTAGTGAAAAGTTGTTCGTAATCAGGGGTGGAGCCCCAGCCAATAATTGTTGGACTTCCATACTAAAGGTGATTTCAGAATGGTTACCTTTGTATGGGTAATCTAAATTTTTTTGATTGAATTCGTCTTTGGTCCCTTGGGCTTTGCCCTTTTTTGTGTATAGTCATTTCTGTCCTATGTTTGTTCAATGTATGTGTGTATATTTATATGCAATAAAGTGTTAAAATAAATAAATAAATGGTCCCTTGGGGAAAGTTGTTCATAAATAAGAGTGGCGTCGACATTTAAAGAAAATTACACGAATTCAAATTCACCCTGAATAAATTTTAGTGTAGATTTGATGACGCACTCCGGAGATAGAGAACTGAACCATACGATAAAATAGTTTTTACCACTTTTTGAAAGCTCAATATCAATGGGTGAATTTAAACTCCCAGAATCGATCTTCAATTGTCAGTTTTGGTATATTACTGTTTTGTTTCAAATTTTTTCTAATTTATTTAACTTTATTTATTTATTTCAAAGACAAACAGTGGCCCACAAAAATAAACAAGTAGGTCATGTACTGTTAAAATATTACAATAATTATTAACTAATAGTCTCCTGCGTTATATAATCTGAGGTGCATTATATATTGCACTCATGTTGTCACAATGATCTCGAAAAAAATTAAAGGTTCAAACATTTTTTTTTTCTTTTTTCATTTTTGACTGGATTCGCGTTTGACCACAATCTCACCTGATGGAAAGTGACGATGTGGTCGTTCGATAAAGCACGCGATCCCAGTAAATGCCTATTCACTCTGCTCTTGAAGATCCCAAGGTTGTAGGATTCAGGAAAGACTGACGCCAGAAGGGAGTTCCATGCCTTGGCTGTTCGGATGATGAATGAAGAATCGAACTTCTTAGTGCGAATGTTCGTATATTAACTATATACGGGTGGAATCCCTCCCCGCGCCTAGTGGTCCGAAGATGGAAGGGTGACGATGGAATAAGATTATGTAATTCCAACGCACACTCCCCGAAATGCATCCTGTAAAAAACTGAGAGACAGGGGACTTCGTGACGGTGTTCAAGGCTCTGCAATTTAGCAGTCATCGAATTATCACCTATGAGTCTCATCACATCACATGAACTCCGTTGGGGCGCAGCAATGTCTATTTATTGATTTTACATAAGTATATAATTCTTACTACATTGATGTCAACATATTATATGATAGATTGAGATTTCTTCCATGCGAATGACCAAGACAAATATTATCTCGCGCGACATAAACGTTTATCGCACTTGTCATGCTACGGGGGCAGATATTTTACTTGTGATTCATTTATTGTTTTTCAAAATATATGTCTTTCAAATGTGAAATTTATACATTTTTCCATTCGGTTGGACCATTGTAAGAAGCAGTTGGTCCAGTCTTCTTTAGAGACCTGTTGAATAACTTCTTCGGCTGCAATCAATGTTTGCCTCAAGTTTATCTTTAATTTTCGGGAACAAAACGAAGTTACAAGGTGTGCGATCTGGGTTATATGGCGGATGAGGCATCAGTTCTACATTTTCGAAACCTTCAAATACCTGTTACCTCAGCAATATGTGCGAACGCGTTATCGTTGTTGACGACGACATTGCTTTCGAGGACGCTTTTCGCAAAGTCTCTGGGCAAGAACTTTCTCCATACACAATGAGCTGTTTTAGGATAATTGCTAAAACAAAACTCTTATAAATTCCCTTTATAACTCTAATTGTTATAGCAATTTCAATTCGATTGTCATTCGTGACGTTTTGCTGTAACAGTATACGCATATTTTACGCGAACCAAAAACTATTTAAATATACGTAAAATCTATTACTTTGTTTATAGGTAGGTAAAAAGTATTAACATATAAGGCCACCGGTTCAAGTTCGGTAATTTCGTAATTCAAATGTCTACCTAAAATTCGGCCTGTTTTCCAGAAGTCATTTATAAAACTGATCGAAATTATACATTACGTCATTACCCTCTTCAACTTCAAATATTGTGGACATCGACAATAAAATTTTATATCAGTATCTTTTAAGTAGTTAACGGTACAATATCTAGTCTAGTAAATAATAAAGTTATAGTTCAGGATTTAATGGAAGAAAAGTTTATGATAAAAAAAAATCAAATTTTTGTTACAACCAACTAAATCCAACCGATAAGCAAGTTGTAATTAAACAGAAAATGACGGCAACAGGAAAGCCGAAATTGAATGCCAGTGGGAGTGATGGTAAACCCAATGTACTGGAAAAGACAAGTGAAGAGCTAAAACAAAAATCATATGTTAACGTTAAAGAAATAGGAACAGATTATACATATAAACATAAAATGGTGTGGAAAAATGCTATATTATTTGCATTATTACATGTTCTTGGTTTATGGGGGGTTGGAATTATTTTAACGGGAGGTGTTGGATTAAGAACATTAATATTTGGTAAGTGCACAATGAATATACTTAAGACGAGCGTGATGCTAGAATTCACACAGTGAAATTCAGCTATTTGACAATGTAACAAGGAACAATATTTAAGTGAGCATTCTGGCGTCACGTTTTGCTGGAATCTTCATACTCATACGCAGAGTTTTACCTATGATTATAATTTATGTTCAAAAAATTGTGCATAAATAGTGCCACCGAAATATATAAGTCTCATAAATAAATAGTCTCTTTTTTGTTCTCCATGTGATTTATTAAATAGAATACTATACATTCCATCCTCCCGCACAAAATTGTCCAATTTGGATTTTTTGTGCGGCACTTCGTTGTTTTTGAAGCACTAATTATGCACTATTTTTTGGGTTATAAATTATAATCATGGGTAAAGTAGTCTCTGCGTATGAGAATGAGAATTCTAGCAACACGTGACTCTAGAATTCTCACTTAAGATATTAATAACTCTTAAACTATAGTGGCACATTTTTTTTCCTTTGGGCACTATTTGATAGTTTGAATGCAGTTTTTTGATATGGTCAAAATAGCTGAAATCACAGACACAAACAATGCTCAATACAAAGTGTAAGATATTTACGAACATGATGCTAGCATACACGAAATGGCAGTCAGCTATTTGCATAATAGCAAAAAACTGTATTGAAATAGTGCCAAATAGTGCTCAGAGGATAAAATTTGTACCACTGTAATTAAAAAGGATTTATCATACATAGTATTCCACCCAAACTTACAAGTTCAAATTTTTCGAAATTAATAGACCGATTCTAATGAAACTTTATACATATAAGCAAGCAGGATATATAGATCTAAAAAGTTAGTAGAAAGTATTTTCTATTTTTCCACACACAACAGAACACAGAACAGAAAAAATGCAATTCTTTTAAATTGCTGTTACTATGGAAAACTTAAAATCGCTGTAATTTTGTTTCAATGCTCTTTTCGCAAATGTTCTCTACTAAATTTTTAGATCTATGTACGTGCCTTATGCGTATAAAGTTACATTCGAATCGGTTTATTCATTTCGAAAATTTTGGACTTGAAAGTTTGTATGGAATACCGTGCGGGATAAACCCTCTTAAAAGTTATTCAATATTTTAAGTGAAAGTTCTAGATTCACGTGTTGCCGGAATCCTCATTTCTCATACGCAGACAGTGATTTATATATGATTATAATTTTATCTCAAAAAACTGGGCATAAATAGTGCCACCAACATATAAAAGTCCCATAAATAGTACTTTAAAAAATAAACAATATTAAAAGTCGTTGTTAAAAAGAACAGCGACGACGGAGTTTTTTTCCTCCGTAGGCGCTAATACATAGGATTTTTATACATTCAATCCTCGCAGACAAAATTGTCCAATCTGGATTGTTTGTCCAGCAAACAAAAAGTCCGTCATCAAATCGGTTAAGCCGTTTAGATTAAATTAGATTAAATAATCTATTTGTATAAATACGGAAAAGATGGGTGGATTGTGTGAAGGATAATATGAACGAAAAGGGCGTGAATGATGAGGTCACGGCTTATAGAGGAGATTGGAAGAAAAAGACGTACATACTGACGTACCCCAAATAAATATAGTAATAATGTAGATGTACTCGTAGGTTATATAATAATTGATAGATCCTATACATTTTACCCTCAGGGGTGCAAATGTAATATGTATAATGAATGTTAATTTAAATTCTATCCAGTTATTATTATTATCATCCAGTCAAATAGTAGTAAATATAACTCATTATTAAAATCAATTCAAAAATTACAATTCATCTCAAATATGTCAATTAAAAATTCTAGTTACTGTAAGAACATTTGTCAATAACAAGTCGCTTACTTTATTTTTAAATGTCAATAAATTGCAGTCCCTTATGTTTCTTGGAATTTTGTTAAAAATAAGGTCTACAAATGTCACGTGGATGTAGATTACATATTGCTCTTATAATTTTTTTCTGTGCGATAAACTGTTTTTCCTTGTTAGTGAAGTTACCACAGAAAATTATGCCGCATTTGGTATAGTTTCTACGTAGCCAAACCAGTACGGTTTCTCGATTATGACACTTTGGATAGTTTATATAGAGCTTAAGCAAAATTAGTACCTTACTACACATACCGTCAGTATGTGAATTAGGTGCCAACTTACTATCACTAAGCCTAGAAACTTTGTGTCGTTAACTTTATTTCCACACCTGCTCAACACTTGTGGCGCATCAGGGGGCTTTTTGATTCATTATAATGTAGATTGATTTACTTTGAACCGTAGTGCCGATTTCGAACCATGTTTTTTCTTATAGTAGAAATAATGCTAATTTTTCTTCTTCAATTTAAGACTCTTTTCGGTGGAGTAATGACCACGTCTAATGCTAATTACGACAAAGAAAATAACTGATTGAGAGATACGAGGTTTCAATAAATTTATTTTTTAATTTGTCTTTATCAAAGTGTGTCCTACTCACTAACAGACCATCAAAAGTGATTTAAAATATGTAGTCCCCAACCCGCATTGGGCCAGCGTGGTGGACTATGGCGCATACTCCCACGTATACGAGGGAAGACTGCAGTGGCATGTTTACGAGATGAAATGATGATGTAATAATTTAAGTATATGTAGTTTTAACTGTGGTGTGGTGGTTCGATTTCAGTGCGATTTTTTTTTCCAAATTAAAGGCATGTGTATGTTCACACATACAAGGACAAGCCGTTTCGATTAGCTTTTAACTCATATAGTTTGATGTATTTCGATGGTATCATAGTCTTTTGAGGGTTTTCTATTTTTTTTTTATTTATGATTAAACTCAGAGATAAGTTCTTAGACATGTTTAATAGAAATGGATTAAGCCGTTTGGAATATATTTAGCTTTTAACACTTTTGGTTCACATGATATAATCTGAATGATATTATCGCAGGTTTTCTCGGAGGTTTTCTAAATTCTAAATTTATAAAATCTATAAATTTAAATTTGCTGTTTGTACAGACAACTTGATATGAGGATCTTTCATAACTTATTATTTTTTTCTAGGGGCAATAGTCCTTGTTTATGCAAGTGAAGGAATCACCGTCGGGGCGCATAGATATTACGCGCACAAAACTTTTAAAGCGAAGCCACTTCTGAGAGCTTTGTTAATGTTAGCACAGACGATAGGCGGACAGGTATGTATATTTATTTATGAAGTTCTAAATACAAATACTGTAGAATCATTTTTATCTTGAACATTCCGAATTATTATAATTATAAATAACTTGCACTTATTCCACCCACAATGTCAGAGATGACCGATGCGCTCACAATATAATACATGCACCGTGCACCGTCCGCTTTCCCACATAATAATGCAGGAGTAAATAAGCACCACCAACCAAGCCAAGTACTACAAGCTAAACAAGTCGACATTATAGGCGGAATAAGTAGAAGGTATTTACCGCATGTCAGTGTGAACAGGGGCCCTAGCGAGAAAGATAATTCAGGAGCTGATACTGACCCAATTTTTAAATAAGTTCTTTAAAAATACTTATAAAAACAAGCTTTTAATACTCCATCATGATTATCACATATTATTCTAGTACAAAGACGAGTAACAACCCGTCAATGGAGTACCAGCGGCAATCTTCTGGCTCCATTATTGGATCCTCGTCGTCATGTGTAATGAAAAGTGCTCACGGCTACGAAACAAACTAGCCCAAATTCGACTACATTTGCCATCAAGAAGTTCCAGTCCCTACATTCCGCCTCCATCATCAGATCAGCAGCAGCAGCTATGCTCTTATCAATGGAGTAATGACCACGATTCTCTGCTTGAAAGAAAAAGAGGAGGGGGAAATCCTTTGACCAAGTAAAAGAATAGGTGAATGTCATTTCATAGCAAGAGGTTAAATCGAGGGCGGAAAGCGGATCAGCTCGATGGTACCATAATATTGCATTGTCACCTAACTTACATAAAATGAAAACTTCAGCTTAAGCAGTTACCAGCAAATGGTTGAAATATGGTTTGCAAATTTTGAAACACACTGAACATTGTAAAAACTACTGGCTCTCCAGAAGATGCGTGTAAAGAAATAAATATTTTAACTGTTTCCTAGCAATAGGTATTGACTATGTCTTTTTTATGACTCCTGTTCAGAATAACATGCGGTACATAAAGTTAAAATCACATAGTTATCAGTTTTCGCAAAATACCGCCTCATTCGATTAGTCATACCTAATCTTCTGAATGTTACTTAATCTTCTGTGTCTCATCTCAGAATTCTGTATACACCTGGGCACGGGATCACCGTCTGCACCACCGGTACTCGGACACGGATGCCGACCCTCATAATTCCAAACGTGGTTTCTTCTTCAGCCACATAGGCTGGCTGATGATGAGGAAGCATCCTTACGTCGCCGAGCTCGGAAAGAGAATCGATATGAGCGATTTAGAAGCAGATTGGATGGTTGTGCTCCAAAAGAAGTTAGTTTCGAAAGGTTATTTTAAGAAAGTCTTTGTCACTGCGTGCCCCGAGGGTTTCGGACCGTATTCCAGTATGGATACACTTTATACTTCCTATATCTTAAAGCCCCTAATTTTTTGCACATGGATAGAGTAGTACCTACCTGTCAATGATAGAATGAAAATGTTTTTTACAAATCGGTAGCTTGCCTTACTGTGAACTTAATTGAGTCGGAAAATATACTTGTATAACTATTTTCAAAAAAATCCATCAATAACTTCTTTATATTTATGAAAAATTTCATCGAGGGCAAATATCACGACTCAATCTAACTAATATTATAAATGCGAAAGTTTGGATGTTTGTTTGTTTATTTGTATGCTTGTTGCTCAATCAAGGCGAAACGGATTAATGGATTTGGATGAAATCTGGTATATTGGTAGAATAATTTATCCCGATAAAGTGAGTAGTTTTCGCGGGAGAAACAAATTTCCGCCATAAAGTTATTCCACGCTGGCGAAGCCGCGGGCGGAAAGCTAGTAAACTATATTTAGAAAATATAAAGTAGCCATTGATTATTTTTTTAGAAAATCGTTTAGGAGATCTTATTATCTTCTACAACGCAATGAAGTTCATAGTGTGGTATCTTTTTTAATATTGCAGGTTTTGTAACTGAAAGGAGACTGAAAACAGAAAACTGTGTAAATAGGGCCTTGCGTGCCATTGTGGGCAGTCAGTTATTGTGTGATGGTGCTCACGGTAATGTATGGGAGTGAATGTTGGGTATGGCAGGAGAAGCATGAGAGTAAAATCAACGCAGTAGAAATGCGTTCACTGCGTAGTATGTGTGGATTAGAGAAAGGTATGACGTGCAAGATGACGTAGTGAGTAAGTTAGAAAGAGGTATGTTAAGGTGGTTTGGGCATACAGAACGAATGAATGAAAGGAGATTAACGAAAGCAATATATAACGAAAGCGTGAATAGAAGGGTCGGTAAAGGTCGACCAAAAAGAACGTACGTCAATCAAGTTAATGACGTACTCACAAAAGGTCAGGTGCGATCTACCGCTAACCGATATATGAAGCATTTGATGAGAGTGCAAAAAGCAAAAATTAGTATGTCAGGATCGTTGTAAGTGGAAATCAATAGTCTCTGTCTACCTCAAACGTGAGCACGTATGTATGTATGTTTTAGCGCTACAACGCAACTGACAAACACAGGTGTAAACTTATAATATCGACTGTTAAAAAAATGATGGCAACCCGTGAGTTTCTTGAATATTCTACACCAACCTTATGGATAATCAATAATTTGAAGTTAATTTGATCTTGAAATTATGCACATGTTAGCGCTTAGCATCAGACACAATTGATGTTAAGTGAAGATGAGGCCGACGTTGAAAGCGCGCTCATACGGAACCCTCAACTTTATTGCACATCTCTTCTCAAACAGACTTGATTACTATACTAATTCCCTACTTTCTTTTCAGATATTACATGACCTTGTACTACATTATCGCCATTTTTCTCCCCGTTTGGATACCAGTCAATTACTTTGGAGAGTCTTGGCTAAATTCTTTTCTTGTTTGCTATACTACTCGCTATGCATTTCAACTCAATGTTACCTGGTTGGTAAATAGTGCCGCTCATCTTTACGGTACCAGACCTTACGATAAGTTAGTATTTATATTCAGTACCTATACTAATTACGACTACTTTCCTACAGACCACAAAGCCTAATAGACAAGTAGTGGGAAACATTTTCTTTTGTTGGATTTGTTTAAAGCTAAATTTTTCGAAACAGTTTAACCGATTATCATCAAACATGACTTAGAACCTGTTGTTACCTATAGTCTTTCATATATTCTTAGATACGTCCGGGCAAAGATTGAATTGAATGGTCTTGATATGTAAAGAAAAAAAGATTTGTTTTATGCACAACGGGTTAGCACTTTACCTCAATTACACCTGATGTTAAGTTAAGATGAGGCCAAAGGTAGAAGCGTACTGACCCGGAAACCCCATCTTATTTGGGGGACTGGCTATTTCATGTCTGATAACCGGAACACAACAATAGCATTATCATTGCTGTTTTGCAGCAGACTTAGATCATGGTGGTTAAGTGCTCTACCACCACCAAACCGTGTACTAAACATGGATCCGCTGGGGTTCGAACCACCCTACCTCCGATTCGTAAACCCTATGTTGTTGACGTTAATCCTGCCATGCCTCTCCAAAATTCTGGAACGTATGGTAAATACCAGGCTCATCAAGTTCCTAGAAAGTAAAGATCTACTTGCACCTCAGCAGTATGGCTTCGTAAGGGCAAGTCGACCACGGATGCAGTTAAATGGTAAAAAATATGTCTTGAGGAAGGCGATATATCTTTTGAAAAAAATTTATAGAATGGGTATCAGGAGCCATGAGCTGCAACTTTTCGAAAACTACTTAACAAATAGATCCCAATATGTGAAAGTCGATGCCTACACTAGCTCTGAGCAGAAAATTCTTTACGGTGTCCCACAAGGTAGCGTTCTTGGACCTACACTTTTTTGATATTTATTCTGACGTATGATAATACCGAAGAATTGATTGATGTAATTCTGTAGGCGATTTACTTAACTTAATATCGCGTACACACTCTCACACGCACTCACACATCCTCAGGCATGAACACTCACAATATAGTACCTTTTTTTTTTTTTTTTTTTTTCGAGGGGAAACGCATTTACGCGTTCAACCCGCCGCCAACGGGGATCGGCGGCGGGGATATGTGGGACTCCCCGCTCCGGATCGGAGCGGGACTACCCACTAAAACCCCCCGGCGACCTTCCTCGGCAGTAGGGAGGACCTGGGAACGCATAAGCGGCTCCAGGTCCCACCCCGCCTCGCCTCCCCTCACAAGGAGAGGCCCATTCCCGGAGGGCGGCTAAACGCACGCCCTCCACGGGGGGCGCTGTCGAGCCTCAAACCGCGATCAGCCGGCGGTATGAGGCGCGACAGGGCCCGATGCGACGACACCCCCCCGGTCGCTCCGGGGGGTGTCATCCTCTCCCGGGTCGCGTCCGACGGCTACATCGCCCCGAAGATGTAGCCGCCCGCGACCCCGGGCGACGTGCAGGGGGGCTAGCGAGCGTTGCCGCCGCCCCGACGTCGCCTCCTGCGAGCGGGATCGGCCCTCTCCCGATCCCGCTCTGCGGCCTCCTTCTCGAGCAACCCGTAGAGGGCCATGGATCGCACGACGCCACCGTAGAGGCGGCGAACTTCCTCCCGTGGTCCCCCGAGATTAGGTAGCAGGCGGTGCAACGCGCCCGCTACCTTCCGCACTCGGGGGACCAGGCGCTCGAAATGCTCTTCGAAGCCCCATCGGCTGTCCAGGGTGAGGCCCAGGTACTTGATGCACCGCCCCACCTGGACTTCAGCGTCACCTACCCGGAGTCGCGAGCTGGGTGGTTGCCGGCCTCCTCGGAGGCCGTGGAACCATAGTGCCTCGGTCTTGTGAGGCGCTACCTCCAGGCCCAGCTCGCGTACCTTCCCGACGACACATGCCACGCCAAGTTCGGCGAGCCGAAGCACCGACTCGAAGTCGGTCCCCCCGGCCAACACCAGTGTGTCGTCTGCATAGCAGACGACAGACAGGCCGGGGGGGAGACTGATGCGAAGCACAATATAGTACCTACTCTTCCTCTACTAACCTGAAGTCTTACACTAAATATGAATTTGGTTCTTTATTGTTTTAGTTCTTTAAAAATATAGTTCCTTATTGGTTTTCCTAGTTTAAACACCAGTCTTCGCATCTGTGAATTTTATAAAATTTTAAATTGTTCAAATAGAACCAGCTTTAGCCGATAAGATGAGTATTGCATTTATAAAGGAACATTGTGAATTTAGAATTTATTAATTAATTTTACTTTCTGGTTATATTCGCTGGGGGGGGACTGAAAATCAGCATTTCTACTGAGTCCTTACTCCTTTCATCACAAGTTTTTAAACTTTGTAACTGTTACTGTAAATTCTATATCTGTATCTTATCTGGTGAATAAATACTTTTTTATTTATTTATTGATCCACGGGTCAAACTACGGGCTACTTTGAATTATCGCTGAACGCTGAACTATATGATCCGTTTCCTTTTGATGCGTACATATTATAATAACATGCGTAAACACGTGTAAAATCGGAACACATTTCTCTTTTCTTCGTCTTAGGCTCAGCATAGTTCAACCTAGATAAGCTCGAATCTATACATAAGGCTCTTCAAAATAGAAACTATTTTCAGAAATCTGCAGCCAGTGGAATCGTGGTTCGTGTCATTCCTCTCCCTGGGCGAGGGCTGGCACAACTACCACCACGCATTCCCCTGGGACTACAAGGCAGCTGAACTATCAACACATTTAAATTACTCCGCTTATTTGATCAAGTTTTTAGAAAAGATTGGCCTTGCTTACGACTTGAAGACCGCTTCTCCGGAATTGGTAAAATATAATAAACTTCAAAATTACGCTGTTAACCGGTCGCTCTAGAAATCTAAGGAGGCTCTTATGTTCAGCAGCAGTCGTCTTGGTGACACCTCAAAATTGTTAATTTCTTAGTGATTTTTCTAACACATGCCACTCCGTCCGGGGTTTCAACAGTGGCATATATTCAGGCCAGGCTCACTTCTGCAGCCGAACCACGTAATATTTAGTTAGCGTCAGAATCGCTGGTTGCCAGTGGCCTCTGGTACGGAGAATTTATTCAATAATTGCTATCAAATTGCTAGTATTTGCTAGCGTTCCTAATTATTGATAGCTGTGATATATTCAGAGAAATTTAAAAATTCTGTTGACCAGCCATTCTGATATCAGGATGTCTGGTCGCTTTTGTACAATAATAAGGATGTACAGTTTCTAAAAATCGCTAATAATTTGCCGTTTAGGTCGCTTGCGTTATCGCTAAATTTGGTACGTAAGCGCCCTAGAAGAATAAGGGGATAAACGTCTAATGGATACGTATCAAGTTACCATAATTTACATCTAGGGCGCTTAACTACGTAGCACCAAATTTAGCGATTAAACGGCAAATTTTTTAGCGATCGCAACGCCAAAATTGTTGTATGGTACGGCTACAGGCCTATTTATGCTGCAACATGGTGAACCCGTCTGGATTATTTTTGTATTGTTTGGCAAATATTGACCTAATGATTAATTAATTAATTATATCTAATAATAGGTTTCTGTTTAATAATAGTTGAAAATATTATAGAATATCAAACCCCCCAGTATCTCTTGTTTGTTTCATATTTGTTTAAAGCGAAACAGGATTAAAAATTGTAGTATATTACAGACAATTTAAGTTGCAAGGCGCCCTCCGAATAGACCTGCAATTGATAACTTCGAACTTTAGTCTCCGAAGCACGGAAACCTTGTTAGAAAATACCACTATGTTACCCGTCCTATACTGACCGATGCAAAAGTTTTCGATTGTGAGTGCAATTGCGCCAAGATTACTTCACACAACATATCTGTCTACTTACTTATAATATTACTTAATATTATAATAACTCTCTTCCGTTATGTCATCTTTCTGTGTTATGTTGACAGATAGACAAAAGAATCCAACGTACTGGCGATGGAACCCACTACAAGCTCGGTAATGACGAAGCTCGCGCTATGGTAGAGGCTGTTGGACCCCTGCATCCGATGAATCCCACCTATAACGTCAAATATCAAGCCCCATTAGCAATGTTGAAGGATGAAGGTCTTCCTCTATTTTATGAGAACGATGTGTTGAACGTTCGAAATTGTATAGATACAAGGAAAGAAACTTCTGGTTAAAAAAAAAATTGAAAATTCTAATGGGGAAAGTGATAGTGCTGCAATGTTGGGATAGATACAATACAAATAGTCGATTTGTTATTTACAACTAACGCTATCATATTTTAATGTCAAGTTACATACTTTATGTTGATGTTTAAACTTTTTGGTAGGTAAAATTTATTATTAATACTGAGTAATAACTATATGATTTGTTTTTTAAAAAGTTACGAAAAAAAAAACTAGCCTAAGTCCCTGGTTGGTGGAGTCGTACCCAGAAGGCTGGTCACATTACCTCGCTGAATGTAATATCTAATTACACGAATACTTGTCACCCACATAGGTACATGAGATTAGGTTACAAGTAATAATAGAAAATACAAAAAAGAAATAATTGTTAATGTCATCGAACCCATAATTTTAGAGTATGTTAATTTAGCTATCGTCATCATGTCGTCTGTTTTATATTTGCTATATTTTTAACCGACTGCCCCAGGAATTAAGGTAATGTTTTCCAGGTGCAGGTATGTATGTAGATTTCTATATTATCTCCTGTAGCCCAAATGACTTGACCGATTTTCAAGTGTGAGTTGTCGCCTCTATACATAAAGTGTCTTATTTAGGATACATTTTATGGTCGAAATTTTAACATGGCACCCGCAAAATACAACAGATGCTATAGAGTTTTTGGTTTTTAAATACTTAAATTGTTATTTGCTTTATTTAACATACCTACTTTTTGATACGTGTCATAAAGAAATTGTTTGCAAATTGAATTGAAAAATTGAAAAATTGTTTGGAAAAGCAAATGTAAACCAGGTATTTGTCGCCCCTTACCACACACACAGAAGGGGACGGTTTATTAACATTAATTAATTTATTAAGTTAATTTTTAGTTGGCTAAGTATTGTTTTATTGTTGGAAAATAAAATATGTGTACAATAAGTTATAATTAGGATTTTTGTAAATTATTGAGTTTTGATGTTTCAAAACATAACTTAAAATATATTTAATTAAATAAGAATTGTATTCCAAAATTCTATCTACTTATTAATTTATATTATTCTGTAATTAATTTAATTATCTACATTATCTAAGTATTAGCATCAGTTTGCTGCCAGATATGATACCTACATACAAAAAATATTAAAATATTTTTATTAGCCACGCAAGGTTAATAATATTGATTATAATTTAAATGCTGTCAATATTTTGTGTGAATAACAAGATAAATAAAGAAAATAAGTTAACAGTAAATTTAATAAAATCATCAGCCAAGTACGACTTCGATAAGTGTCTAAGTTTCCGTAAATTCTTTCCATAGAAATCCAAGCATTTCGAATAATCAATTTATATGTATGTAGGTATATATTTCATTAATTTATTTACTTATCTATTGGTATATTTATTTATGTATTATTATAAGTTATTAGTGTATACATATTTAGAAGTTTATAGGTATTTGTTTTAGTTTAATTTTACTGAAATTTGTATATGCCCAATAACTCACACTATAGTTAACTGGAAGAAATCCCTGTATGGGATACGTCCGCCGTTGTACTCAAATTCTGTTCCTATATTAAGTTAATGTATTTTCTTTCTGTACAATAAATCGTTTACGAACAATTTTTACTTTCAAATTCCACTGATAATGCGTTAAGGGCCGCAAATCCCAAAATTGTCTATTTTATAATAAACAGATAGCTTCCCGCCTACATGAATTTTTTTTCTTGGTGAGACAAAGTCGCCTTGGTCTTTCTCAGACCCGTCAACTATCCTTGCACAAAAAGAAAAGTAATTCTAACGTTCTGTGACGACTTGAAAGAAGGACAGACAAAGAAACAAACTCACTTTCGCATCTTTATTATATAATGAATTAAATATTTATTACACATAGTTCGAATACTGATGTCTGCTTGGGGCATTGAAGTTCTGGAGTGGAGACCATGCACCGGCAGCGAAGCACAGGACGTCACCTACGCCGATAATGAAGGACGGAAAGTCACTGTATGCTGGCCGCTTTTAATCGGTGGCTCTGGAAGAGACTAAACGTCTATAGTCTAAGAACCTGTCCATGCATATTTTTTTATTTAGCTTTTAATTTTAGTTTAAACGATATTTAGCTTCTAATCTGTTTTATGAGATCTTAGCCATGTTTGAAGGAAATCGGTTAAGCGGTTTCGAAGATATTTAGCTTTAAACCGTGGCGACCTTTGACGACCTGTTTGGTGTAGTGGTTAGCAACTCTGACCACTATACCAAAAGGTTGCGGGTTCGAATCCCGCTAGGGGTATAAGTTTATGTGATGAATACGGACATTTGTACCCGAGTTAAGGATGTTTTCATTTATAATAAGTATTTATTTACAAAAAAAAATGTATTTATGTAGTATATCAATCATCTGGTATCCACAACACAAGCCTATAGTTGCTTACTGTGGAGCTAGATGGCGCTGTGTGTATGTCTGAAGATATTTTATTTTATTTTATTTTTTTATTAAAAAAAACCTAGTTTGTAAATTATATACTCGTTTGTTTTCGCGAGAGTTTTCTATATTTTCTATATACCTATAGTTATTATTTCACTTCATTACGTGCGGTATTACCAAACTGACCAGCGTCCTTAGACTGGGAGGAGTATGGTCCATAATCCAATACGCGAGTCCAAAGCAGATTGATGGGTTTGTGTTAGACTAGTGGCTGTCACTGTTAGTTTTGAAACCTCGCTTGTATAGTCCACCGACCTGTCATTACGACTGCGTCATACTGAAAACAAGCTATACAGCTTTATATTCTAACTCAACGGCAACGTCGTCCTAGACTGTCAAATTTGGCCAATAGTAGGGCTTCAACTGCCAAATTAGACCAATGGTAAGGCTTCAAATATCGACTAATATATAATAATAAGAAATCGTTTACAAAATTAACCCATTTAGCGATGTACTGTAACTAGTATTATATAATATATTCGCTTATAGCGAAGGTGATGCTCATGATGTTCATGATCATTACCACTGAAATTAGCGAATACGAACAAACAAAATATTCTTTATTGTACAACAATAAGAAGCATAAAAAAAATAAGAAAAAGGAGATAGTAGAATACTAGACCGTCTGTTTAACAAGTCCGTCGAAAGCAGCACTTATGAAAATGACAAACAAACAAAATATTCTTTATTGTACAACAATAAGAAACATAACAACGATAAATAAGAAAAAGGGGATAGTACAATTTGGCGGCCTTATCACTAAAAGCGATCTCTTCCAGGGAACCTTTGTGTTAGGAAGCATTACTCACATTATATGTAGGTAGCGTGCGCGGTAAACTAATTTTAATAAAATAAATAAATTACCCATATAAATACATACGTTAATTGAATACATACAAACATACATACAAAATATATATAAAAAAATAGTACATATAATATATACCCATATTTAAATTTATACTAATTAAATAGAATAGTACGTAACTAAGCAAACAGCAATTAATGCGAGTATGGAATGGAAAGAGGATAGATAGAGGAGCTAGAGGGCTAGATACAACTCCTTCACTTGAGCCTTGAATACGTTCAGTGACTGACAATGACATCCATCCAAAGACTAATACGAGTGAAATGCAACTGCGCTACGAGAACTTTTTTTATTCGATTTTTATACTAAATAAGAAATGTTTTGAAAAGATATCATCTGTTTGTTTCATTAAAACCCAATTTATTTTTTTTATCTAATTGACGAAAACATATAAACGAACATAAACAAAATCCATTACTTTCCGCCTACTGGATAAAAAAAATTACATTTACAAAGTTCGACTCCGTTAATTTTATTCTTACAGCGAATACCTATAATTCGAGATGTTTCTCGACGAGGCTTTATAAAACCGATGAAAACTGTAAACTACGTCAGTATCTACGTTAACTTGAAATATTGTGGACATCTACGAGCAAATTTATTAAAATTAATAGCGTTTCCTAATTAACAACGCCTTACTAAGGAACTTTAAATATAAGTAGGTTCAGAAAGGATACAGGAAAATCTTATAAAGCTTTGTAAATATTTCATTCAAATATACATGTTATACCTGATAAACAAGTTTATTTAAAGAGATAATGACGGCAACAGGTAAACCAAAATTGAAAGCCAATGAGAGTGAATTTAAACCTAACTTATTGGAGACGAAAACTAAAGAACCAAATGGAAATTTACATAATGACATTGAAGAAATAGGAACAGATTTTACGTACAAACATAAAATTGTGTGGAAAAACGCTATACTGTTCGGATTATTACACGTTTATGCCTTATGGGGGCTTGGAGTAATTCTAACTGGTGGTATTGGATTGAAAACGTTGTTATTTGGTAAGTACATAGTTCACTTTTATAGGTACATGCGTGTAACTGCAATATGCTTACAACCAACATGTTATCAGCGTCCTAATATAGTTACCTAATATAGTATATTTACTCTCATTTTGACGACCGATTGGTGTAGTGGATAGTGACCCTGTCAGCGAAACCAACGGTTGCGGGTTCGAATCCCGCGACGGGTAAATGTTTGTGTGTTGAATATGTACATTTATTCCTAAGTCATGGATGTTTATATAAATATTTATGTATGCTTATCCGTTATCTAGTATCCATAGTACAAGCTTTGCTTAGTTTGGGACTAGATGATTGGTGTAAGTGTCCGAAATATTTATTTTTATTTATTTTATTTATGTTGCACATCACGTCCATCGCCATCCTTACCTATATATTCTGCCGCTTATAATCATATTAATCATAATTATACATATAATCAACAGCATTATTACAAATTCTTTATCTGAGATATGTCTCTTGCTTTGCTTTGTCTTGCCTTAGTGAGTCGGTAAAGATTTTTCTGGCTTGCCGGCGTATCTAAGCTAGCATACAATTTGTACTGGGCTTTCGCTCTTGTTATGGCAACGGCGATCTTGGCGATCTTGGCTTTCTTCTTCCACGCATCGTATTTTGTTTTCTTCGCTGCTTTCAAACTTTCATTCGCTTCTTCAGTTCTCTGTCATTCTTTGTATTTCATCTTCTTTTTCCTTTAGAATACTTTGTACTTCTTCTGACCACCACCATGTATCCCTATTCTTCATTGCTCTCCCTTTCCACTCTCCTAATATACCTTTCGCTGTGCTGCCATCTCATTACAACATTCATTCACGCTTCGGTCTTCAATGTTACCCATTTCAATCATTTTATCCATCACTTGCTCTATCAATTCTTTCACACATTCTTCTCTGCCTCTCGTAAATGGCATTTTATTTGAGGAGGAGGACGTTCTTTGTTTTTGATGAGCAGCAATATAAATGCTGACTTCTTCCATGATTAGCAGTAGGGGCTGTGAAACCAAGTTTTCGCCTGGCAGACCTTTTTCACAAAGATGTATATGCATGTTAAGGTTTTAATATGTGTTTTACTGTATGATGTAGGGCTTACAGTTCGTCATTGAATCTATATTAACCAGAACTCCGAGGCATCTCTTTTATAGCCGAAATAGTTTTATAGAGTCTGTCCTCTTCCCCCCATAGCAATGCTATATTGCAACCAAGAATGTGCGTAGGCATAGTAAGCAGAGAGAGCTGTTTCTCTGTTGGTACTTCTTTAAATCCTATGTGAATCTTGATAATTTAGTTATTACTTCTAGTCAATATTCCAGTCCATATTTATGCCCAAGAATGTTTCGGTCATTATGATAAGGGTTATGTCTAGAATTTACTCAAGATGTGCCAAAATATGATAATAGAGCGGCTGATTGAATCAGTGCGTAAAATACCCACTTGAAAGTCATTTTCAACCTCCCACGAAAAACGACGGGTGTTATGTATTTGACAGAGTTGTGTGTGTGTGTGTTTGTATGTATATCCAATCTTTTCCGGGACGTATCTTAGGAACGTGGTTCGATTTGCGTGCGGTTTTTTAAATGAAAGACTAAACGAGGGGACAGGTTCTTAGTCATGTTTGATGAAAATCGGTTAAGCCGTTTCGAAGATATTTTGCTTATAACACAGCGTTTTCGTTTTGTCTGTGATATCATAATCTTTCCAGGGTTTTTTGGTTAATTTCGTTGTAGGCATATTTTATAAATCAGGCAATAATCTTAGATTAGGCAAAATCCATCAATGCGTTTTAATGTATGAACAATAAGTACATTGAAAATTAACGTTGAAAAACATGATTACATTATTATAATAACATGTTTTACATATTGATAGGTTATGCTATTTTGATAGGTCGGTATCTCAATAAAAATTTTACCTAAGTGTAATGAAATGCTAGTTGTTAAATGATTGACAATCATTTCAACCTACTAAAACGACATTTACCCCATTGTACATTAATTTTAATTTGTTTAAAGTCGTCCATCTTGTAATAACGAGTTATAATTTTTATAATTAGTATAGAATCTTGGGGATTCCGTTCATTATATTAGCTACGGTCCAACAGTTAATTTAATAATTTATGTGCATCCGACTGCTCTTAAACGGCGAAGGAAAACATCGTGAGGAAACCTGCATGCCTGAGAAATAAAAATTCTAAGGCATCTGAAGTCTTCAACCCACATTGGGCTGGAGCGTTGTGGAGCCTCACTATACGAGGGAAGGCCTATATCCTTGTAGTTGGATATTTAGTTTTTTTTTATGATAAGTAGTTAGGTATCTATTTAGTCAAATCCATCGAATTTGGGCTTATTTCATTTGTCCTGATAAGTAGTCTCGTAACTGAAAGGATCACATGAATTTAACATGGGCATGTAAGACTTTCGAGTTTTCACTTATTTATTACACGACTTTGTGAGTATCAGAATAATATGTGAGGATCTCATGATCAAGCATTAAAAGATTGTTTTTTTTTATTAAATGTATTATTTATTTTTAGGGTTAACAATCCTGTTCATTGCAAGTGAAGGAATCACCATAGCAGCACACAGATATTACACGCACAGGACTTTTAAGGCGAAGCCACTTCTCAGGGTTATTTTTATCATAGCGCAGACGATTGCCGGAGAGGTTTGTATCTTTGCTTAATAATAATAGTCTAAGATTCAAAGTATGCTATAAATATCTTATTATTAATATTTTGAATGTTATCATCCTCTCAGAATTCTGTATACACGTGGGTAAGGGATCACCGTCTCCACCACCGCTACTCGGACACGGATGCCGACCCACACAATGCCAAGCGAGGTTTTTTCTTCAGCCACGTAGGCTGGTTGATGATGAGGAAACATCCCTACGTCGCGAAGTTCGGACAACAAATTGACATGAGCGACATGACAGCCGATTGGATGGTTATGCTACAAAAGAAGTAAGTTTCAAATATGTAGTTACCTCCTTTTAAAGTCAAGATAAAAGCTACACATGGTTTTCAAACTATTGTTTGTGTTTTGAGGGGGGTGAATTTTTGCACGTCACTCTAATTAATGTTAGTTACTTATTTAATTAAGAGCCCTACTCTTGTCGATGGAGTTTTTTCCATGTCTCTATGCTCTCCGCCTTTCTCTTGACCTCCTGATACGACATGACGTTCAACTTCTCTTCTCTTCTGAACTCGGTGCAACACTCATTGATACACTGATTTTTGGTAACAGATAAGGAAACCGAGTAGGATAAGTTTTACGTTTATTGATCAGTTCTTTTATTAAGAAAACACGAGGTGGAATTAAAAAACGAATAAGCTACTCCTAAGTAACAGATGTTTTATCTCTCAGATTACCATCAGTGAGTGATGAAACATACCCTAAGGTAGCCTGCACTTATAATATACGTAGTTTGAAAGACAACATGTATAAGTCCTGTATAATATAATAATAATAATAAATAATTTATCTCCAGACAATAACGTCCATGATTGTTAGGACAATCTTCTTTAACGATGTTAGTAAACAGTGGTAGATATTGAAAATGTGACATGTATAAATATGCACTATTGGATCTCCATTAACCCAGCTTATTTGCAATACATTTACAGTAAACCGAGTGTGTATGTTGCCACCATGACACGTCACAGGCAATCAGCAAAATATTTCGCTGCAGGCAACCAACGTACAGGAATTAGAATAACGTTAGCTCCATAGAATAATATTAATAAAAAATTTTCGACACGAAGACCGACCGTGATTGCCAACTAATTCCAGATTACTTTCTTTTCAGATATTATTTGTACTTCTACTTTATGTTAGCAGTGTTTATGCCCATGTGGATTCCGGTCCAATACTTCGGAGAGTCTTGGAAAAACTCTATGCTCACCTGCTATTTCTGTCGCTATGCCTTCCAACTCAACGCAACCTGGTTGGTCAACAGCGCCGCTCATCTCTACGGTACCAGGCCTTACGATAAGTTAGTATTTTTTTAAATACCATAGTAGAGCAGTTAAGTCTTCACAAACATTAAAAGTATAATGCTTCAAACAAAATTCACTTCAGACAGGGGCGAGCGCATCGTCGTTGAAACATTTAAAGTCCCGCTAGTTTTGACGACATCCACTCAATAACATAGGTTGGTTTAAATCTTTTTACGATGCGGGAAACGGTTTACCTACCATGTTGAACTACGATAATTGTAAACCAAAAACCGGCCAAGTGCGTCTCGGACCACGTGTAGGGTTCCGTAGTAGTCCGTCGCAATATCTGAACTTAGAAGGGAGCTATTTGTTATCATCATTGTGAAAAATTTAATGTATCCAAAAACAACCGTGTAACTGGCAACGGACACTTGACTGACAAAAACTTACAAAGCATAGGTCAATATTTTGCAACATCCGTGAATCGAATATCTGTTTAAGATGACTCCTAATATTTTTGAACGAAACGAAAAATAATATTTCTCACGATAACTAACCAATATTATAAATGCGAAAGTTTCGATGTTTGTTTGTTCGTTGCTCAATTACGGCGAAAGGGATGAACGGATTTGGACTAAATTTGATATATAGGTAGAATATACTCTGCATTAAGGTATAGGATAATTTTTATCCCGATAAAGTGACTAGTTCCCGCGGGATGAGCAAATTTCCGTGATAAAGTTATTCCATGCAGGCGAAGTTGCGGGCGGAAAGGTAGGAAAATATAAAAAAACATCCCCACTGTACAGTAGGTTACTTAGTTATTTATTTAAGAGCCCTGCTCATGTCGGTGGAGGTTTTCCATCTCTCTGCTATCCGCCTTCCTCTTGACCTCCTGATACGACACGACGTTCAATTTCTTATTCATCTGTTTTCTAGTACTAAGAGCCGCAGATAATCTAAATGCATCCGTACGAATGAATTGCAAAATCAAACTTTTTTCAGGAATTTACAATCAGTAGTATCGTATTATAACTATAATTTTCTATGTAAGCAGCCTTATTATAAAAAAAATATCATTGTTTTAAATATTTTGATTTAGTATCGTTATTTTGGGGCCTGTCCAGACGGAACCTCCACTATGTGACATGTCTGACTCGAAGGCTGGATACGCCCTTGTGTGTGAATCAAAATTTAAATTGCAAACTATTTCCAGAAATCTGCAGCCAGTGGAATCGTGGTTTGTGTCATGGCTCACCATGGGTGAGGGCTGGCACAACTACCACCACGCATTCCCCTGGGACTACAAAGCAGCTGAACTAACAACGCTCTTTAACTACTCCGCTAATGCAATCAAGTTCTTTGAAATGATTGGCCTTGCATACGACTTGAAGACGGTTTCTCCAGAAGTGGTAAGACATTACTATTATTTTTATTACAATGCCGTCATTTACAGTCACATTTTCCCCATCAACACGTTCTGAGATACATCACCAGACACAATAAAAGTTTTGTTTGTTGGTAAACGCTTTATTGTAGAAAAAGGCAATACATTAATTTTACATTGATACAGAATTTGAGTTGTATTGTCAATTATAACGCGTTTCTTTTCGAAATATGATGTGTCCCGGAATGTGTTAAAAGTTTATTTTCACAGTTTCATGCTTGTCTTTTCCGAAATGTTTTGAGCATATACTCGTATATTGTCGTTGGAATTCCATGAATTCTTGACAATACTACTACCACTCAAGCGCTACTTTTACAAGCTTTAATTTAACTTACAATGTTCGTTTATAAGTTGTCTGTAAGGAGTTGCTCCTTTTTATATAAACATCTTCGTTGTTTTTGAGGCACTATTTATGAGGCTTGTAAATTTAGATGGCACTATTTATGCACAATTTTTTGGGATAACAGTTCGGCCTCATCTTCACTTAATATCAGGTGTGATTGAAGTCGAGTGCTAACCCGTTGTGTATAAAAATTTATTTAAATCGTAGGTGAAGCGGTCTCTGTATGTGAGGATTGGGGATTCCAGCAACACGTGACGCCAGAATGCTCATTTCAAATATTGAATAACTCTTAAACTACAGTGGCACAATTCCTTTACGCACTATATCAGCCCAGTTTTTTGACCATAGCTGAATTCCACTTTAGGTATTCTAGCATCACGTACGTCAATTGATAAAACTACCGACGTAAGCCAGGTTCTGTTCGCTATATCCGGAGTCCATCATCAGATAATCTCAATAAATTTAAAGATACTATAAAACAGACACTTTTTAACAAAGCATATTATAAAATATCAGACTATTTAGATGATGATCATCCCTGGACATAATCAGATCGTTCTCATGCCAGGCTTATAGGCTCACAATTAATAATGAAATATAAAAACCTTTATGTAAAATCAAAGCCTGATTTTAAAAGAGCAACCCTTCGAGTTTCTTGCTTGTTCTTCTCAGGGGAAAATTGCATTCTGAACAAGCAGTAGCTTAAAAAATTGAAATTTGACTATTTTAAGTGTACTCTGTGTCCCTACAAAATAAAGCATTTTTGACTTTGACTTAGATCTTAACCAAATTGATATGGGACTACCCTATAGTGATAATCTCTATCAAACAAAAATAGTCATCTAAAAATTGATAATATATGATGAATGGAACAAAAAAAACACAGTCGAATTGACAACTCGTCTTTTTATAGTCGTAAAAACGATGATTTCTGTGTTGAAGAAACCACTAACTTATTTACTTTCTCCATTACAATCGCAGGTAGACAAAAGAATCCTACGTTCTGGCGACGGAACCCACTACGTGTACGGCAACGAGAAAGCACGTGACTCGGTGGAGGCTTTCGGTATCGTGCATCCTATGAACCTAACCTACAACGTGAAGTACCCAATGCCGTCAAACATCACGGCAAGGAATAAGGTTGAGATTCTACGTCGAGAGAAGGAGGACGTCTTCAAGCTCTCAAATTGCATTGATACGAGAAAAGAAGCTTCTGGTTAAGAAATGATGGTGCTGGAGTATTTTGAATGATAACAAGTATTTAATTTGTTAGGATATTTTTAAACCAAGGCATTTATTGTTTTTATGTAAAGTTGAATTACACAAAATGTTTTACAGTAATTTTTCTACATAGTAAATAATTTTTATCAAGGTATGAAGATAGTAGACTTGATTTGCACGAAGTTGAAAATAAACTAACATAAACACATAACATAAAATAAAATAAAACTCTTTGTGGCCCCATTTCTTGCATTAAAACAAAGTTTTATTTATAAAAATAATGAAAAAAACATTAAAAACTAGACTAAGGTGCCAATAAAAAATCAAAAATAAGAAGAAATTACTCAATTGAATTAGGCCGGTGGGAGGCCTCTATGCGGTTCCTCGTAGGTAATTTTTTTTGAATGTCTACTTCGTTTGGGCCCTGCCGTGCGCTTCCTCAATTCGTAATTGATGTAATCAGCTAACTATACTTACGCGAATTCCGACCCTGGCCTAAATCAATTATCTATTTTTTTTTATTTTGGATTTTTTATAGGAACCATATTCGAGTTTACAACAAATTATTCCAGCACCCCTTCGAAATGGGTGTCAGATGGGTGTCAGGTCTCGTCGGAAAAAATTCAAAAACAGAAAAGTATTTAAATATAATATACCTATATAATATATATATTTTGTGCCATGCTGGAGACATTTGTTGTAAAGTGTGACAAATGGCTGCTATATAGCGTCTACCATATTGGATTTGTCATGACGTCATCTACCCTATGATACTCCCGTGACTTGTACGAAGTCCATGGTTGAGCGCACGAATTTGGCATTAAAGGCTACTGCCAAACTGGATACCTCCAGTTGTGGTACCGCCAACCTCGTCAAATTCAATGCGACCAAAACACAGGCGTGTCTGTTCACCAGCAAACGGAATCCATTTCACCTGAATCCAACTTTCCGGGATGTATCCATACCAATCTCTGACCATCTCAATCTTTTGGGTCTGGAGCTTGGCATTCTCCTCAAGGTCAGGCGATATTTTACGCCGAATCAGGCTCGCGACAGAATACTGCTGTCACCTTTGGGATGGTTCAGCCAAGTACCAGCTGGCTGCACTCGTTTCTGTGGAATAACGTGCCAAAAGACTCATTGGTGACCATTCGATCACTGCTAAATTTCAGAGCCTCGAACACCGTCACAAGGCCGCCTGTCTCTCAATCTTTTACAGGACTTGGAATTACACAATCTTATTCCACCATCGCCATTTCGTCTTCGGACTACTAGGCGCGGGGAGGGATTCCACCCGTATATAGTTAACATACCGAACATTCGCACTAAGCGTTTCGACTCTTTATTCATAATGCGAACAGCCAAGACATGGAACTCCCTTCCGGCATTAGTCTTTCCTGAAGCCTACAACCTTGGGATCTTCAAGAGCAGGGTGAATAGGCATCTACTGAGATCGCATACTTCATCCTCGGCCACATCGTCACTTCCCATCAGGTGAGAATGTAGTCAAGCGCGTATCCAGTTAACCATTAAAAAAAAATTAAAAAAATCCAACGACACCTCATTTGTCCAAAGCGGCTAAAGCGTTTAGACTGTAGGTGATAACATACATACAGACGCGGTGATTACATTACCCTCCTTTGACTTCGCCCTAGTCGGGTAAAAAAGGCTGAATCTGAAAAACCGATGGCTTTCCACTTATATCTGGATGAATTTGTTACAAATCAATTCTACAATGATACCTTTAAAAGGACATATGTTATTTTATTAACACACACACCGAAACCAGAAGGTCCTCCTGAACTTTGAATGTATCTAGTAAATGTAATTGAATAGAGAACTCTTGACTGACTGACTGACCGACGCAGAACCAAAACTGCTGAAGCCAAAAACACGAAATTGGGACAAACCCTCCACCTTCCCATGGCCCCATCAACCATCATGGTTATACGGGCCGAATCATTGAGAGATGTGCCCGGTACTTGCTCGGGGCTCTTTCCTGGTGGCACATTTGCTTGACTCTCGACAAATTGTTTAACTCTTTATCCTTGTCCCTATGGCCAATTCTCCCCATTCTGTGGCTTGACAGTACAAATACCTCTGCTTTGCTCTCCAGAAGCCGGTCCCATCATTGGTCGAAGATTTCGAGTCGAGCTCGCCTCCTGTGCTACGCGTGTGCGAATCTTTTAAAGCTCGAGAAGCTCGCCTCTGTCCTCACAAGGTCGCCGTGGTGTATCGGCCCAAAAACGGACCCCTGGATCTCTGTCAACAGCTCCCGACGCTCCCTATCGTACAGGGGGCAGGCCCAGAGGACGTGCTCCCTATCCTCCTCCGTACTGCCGTCGCAGTAACACGACGGGGATTCTGCCTGACACATAGCGTGCAGTCTCTTTTTAAACCTGCCCTAGATTCATGACCTAGACACGTACAGTGCGCTAGCCGTAAGCTCCGCTTTGCATTTATGAAAACACAAACAAATGAATGACGTAAAACCAAATGAATGACGTAAAAACAAAGGAATGAATAAGAAATATTATTTGTCACTTTTCTTTACACAAAAAATATTCCGGACTGTATGCAACTAAATGCTTGTTGTGGATACCGGACTACTTATATAGTATATTTTAACCACGCCCGTCGCTCAATTAGAACAACATAATTACTATGTATAATTGTGTGGATCAAGGGAAATTATGTATATAGTATGGGACTCACTTAGTGGCACACTTAACCGACCGCTTCCTGTACGCACAAGTAAGAATTCAAAATCCAAAATTCCCCAACTTTGATTCATGAAATTAAATCAGATCAGATCAGATCAAATCAGATCAGAATCAGATTTTTTCCTTTTCCTCTAAGGTAGTGTGTTCATGTCAATTATTTATTATTAACTATTACATTAAAGGATGAGGAAATAAATTGTAAACTTATTTGTCGAATTCGTTTTCCAAATTACGAATTCGTGTTTATTTCTTTTTAGTTCACAAAATCTTAGGTTTTAATCTTATGTTTATTGAATATGAGCCATTAGACAGTTGCATACAATTCTGTTCCAAGACTGTTAGACAGGGATCTCATATGATATTGAGAGAGGTCATTTCAACATGAAAAAAATAGTAATTGAGTTGTACTGTACATCCCTATCGTAAAAAAAGAATAATGTAAAATGAGGCCATCAAATTTGCGAACTATAATAGCATCATAATAAAATTGTTCTTCCCATCGTATATTTAAAAGCACTGGCAGTAATTACGGATGTGTTCGTGGATCCAGGCAGCATGGGCGGTGACCTTCGTATAAAGCGGGGGGTCGTGACCGTTGCACGAAGATGTGGATATGACCCCCACAAGGGTGAATGCACCTCCGAGGGTCCTACGCGACATCACCGGAGCCCCCACATCAGCCTACGGACATTTAAATATCTGAATCACACTTCTTACTCTATAGTATAAATAAAACCACCGATTTTAATAAATGTAATAACAAGTCTATTTGAATAAGTACATATACCAAGTTATTTTACTTAATTTAACTAAGTATCCAGTAAGAATAGTGCGTAGGACTGATAGCCGTTGGGCCATAAAAGTTCTACAGTGGAGACCACGCACCGGTGAGTCCACGAGGGGGAAAGATAACGTAATAAAGGTCGCAAGAAGTCTCTGATTGCAATCGCTCTGGACTGGATATTCTAGTAATAGTTTCAATCACAAACATATACAAGCATGCAATGTAATTCATACCTTATCCATTCCCTTTGATACAGTAGTTTTATGATTAATAAATTTTGACAATTCCTTTTCTAACAGCTCTCTCGGCGGATTATATCTCAAACAGCCGCAATAAAAACAATGTTATCAACAATTATGCTTGACGGCAGACTTAGAGGGTAGCTAGCCAGGCGAACATTTAAAAATGCCCTACTACCAACCATACCCAGTACTAATCATGTTGGTACCGCTGGGAATCGAACCCACGACTTCCGTTTTGTAAATTATACGTTGTTTACTTTGAGTCAAGGAGGCGGA
The DNA here is from genome assembly GCA_949316235.1 of Oegoconia quadripuncta. NCBI lineage: Eukaryota > Metazoa > Arthropoda > Insecta > Lepidoptera > Autostichidae > Oegoconia > Oegoconia quadripuncta. The sequence goes on from OX438754.1 coordinate 7,554,266, forward strand.
ATAAATAATGTTTTTAAGATATTCGATGTACTGTTTACTTTACAAATTGGGCTTCTTGATCCGAGTGGTCCCAAACACCCTTTGTCAGAGGTCACCAAGTAGGAGTCCGCAAAATTAACACATGCCCGAGACCTAACCGTCGGGAGAGTAGTCACAAGAGGTAAGCAGCTGGAGTTCGAAGAGTCAGTCATCCATGACGCAATCCATACGATTTCCTCTGATTTTTGAGTAACTGGAAATTGCATTGTTTGTTAATATTTGATTTGTGCGTTAATAAAAGAAAAGGTGAATTATTGGGTCTTTTCGTTAATCATATGTACCAATTCCTGCGATTTTCAAAGCTATATCCTTTGTTTTTTATTTGGAAAATGGAATATTATTTCAAGGTTTCACGTGAAATATTTTTTAATTTCTGGGCTAAATCACATAATAAAAATAATTTGAACAGAGCTCTTTTCATGTGCTTCCCATAATCATTTCTTAGAAGCGGTTACTTTTAAAAATTAACGCTGCCTATCTTAACTTAATGTTATCCGATAATACACACAAAGTTTAGCTAAATTTGGATTTGCCGTTCCCAAAAAAAATCAAAAATGTTTGAATGGAGAAAACAGTCTTAATGCAATTCTTCATACAAAACGCCAATTTCATACATAAGGACCTAATATATGCTCAGAAAAATTATTATGCTCTGTGCGTGTTTGTTTATGCTTGTGAAACGCGTTGGTTTGATCTCTAAGAACGCACACAAAGATATCCTGGGTAGGATATCTACGAGCTTGGTACTTCTAGACAAAAGTACATTCATACACAACGTCTGACGACTGTTGCTGGCTCCATTTAATTAATAATGTTTTATAGAACAATGGTCAGTTTGAGCTATTAGCTCCATGCTCTTACGATTCAACAACACCTCCGTTATATAAATACCAAATTTATATTTAAAGTGCAAAGAAAATACTTTCAGGATTACTTAGATGTTTGTTGTAAAAGATTTTTGAAAATTTAAGACATTGTATTTTGATCAAGTTAGACAACTTCTAGTAGGTACAGTAAGCACCATAATTATATAGGAGGTTAGAGTGTTCAAGGTAATGTATGTGGAAAAACTTTTATTCAATCAACCTCAGCCCACGTTCACCCACTGGGTATAGGCCTCTTCTCTATTACGTCAAATTTCACGGTCCTCCAGTTGCATCCATGAGATCCCGCCATAATGTTTTAGGGGCAGGCAGGGCAGGGCACTAGCTGAAAATCAGTGTCTTACCGCTACAGGTGATGATGCACATTGAGCGATGGCCCATTTGTGGTACAGATACACATACAACTCTATTATAAGTTGTAACAGTTGTACTTAATTTTTGTTTTTATTTTTAATATTGTGAAATAAGGCTACATTTCGTAAGAATAACACCAAGCAGAATGATTGTTGCGTCGAATATTTTTGTATGTGTTTCTGTAATATGCAAATAACCGCTTTATCTATTTATCTATCTTTTACCAAAGAATAAAAATTACCAACCGTAATTGGGCATGCAGACAGGGGAAATGAACTGACTAAAGGCATTCACGTGCCTTGTCTTCAGTAGAGCTATATCGTTTTCCTTGTTCTGCAATACGAAGCCTGGATGTATGAAGACGGCCTCCACGCTATTGTTTAAAGTGGAACCATCCCCGAACCCGCAGCGGTTATGCGCTCCTAATGTTACTGATATATGATTAGCTGTTATTCTGCAAAATACTTATTAATTAGCTGTGCCTAACCTCTGCGCGCTAACGTCTAGCGATGTACAAAGCTCGGCCCGTATTCTAAATGGTGTTCACGGAAACGCATTCCAAATTTAAACCTTTCCGACACCGAATCGAATACCGACTATAGAGCTATTGAGAATACGGGCTCGCAGGTCAGACTCACAGAGCTCACATCACTGAACCAGAGCCCTGTGCTTATTTATCAGCTCAATACTATTCGTGATAGTCAGGCGTTCAAATCGCGACTGAAGGAACATTACCTAAAATTGCCTCAATAAATATTGTAATTATATTTTATTTATGTACATACAGCGTCGGTGGCTCAGTGGAGGAGACACAGTCTCCCAATTTGGGAGGTCCAGATTCGATCCCCAGGCAAGCCATGTACCGATGAGTTTTCAAATTTAATTTATTTACTTATGTGCATTTATCCGACTGCTCTTAAACGGTGAAGGAAAACATTGTGAGGTAACCTACATTCCAGAGAAATTAAAAAAAAATCGAAGACATGTGAAGTCCACAACCCGCACTGGTCCAGCGTTGCGGACTATGGCCCATACTCCGTCAATATGAGGGAAGGTCTATATCCCTGCAGTGGGATGTTTACGGACTGATGATGACATATATGTATAAGTATATATAATATTTGTTTATATTGTATATATGATTATATTTATTTCTATTATAACAACAACATACAATACATACATACATATATAAGTATTATGGATTTGTTGACGACAGTTTGTTGTTTATTTCCTTTTATTTATCAGTTGTATGTTTGTTTTGTAACTTCGCTAAGCTTCTGTTTTTGTACGAGTAAGTATACTCACTATCTACTTTTAAGTTACTTCCTCCACAATTAAATAAATAAATAAATATCCTTGGACATACACACAATGCCATCGTGTTCAACTTTAAGCAACTATAGGCTTGTGTTGTGGATACCAGATGGTTGATATACTACATAAATACATTTTTTTGTAAATAAATACTTATTATAACACGGTACACATGTCCGTATGCCCCTAGCGAGATTCAACCTGATTCGAGATTCCTGGTTTTTGTTTTCTTTAATGTTTATGCATAAATGCAATAAAGTGTTAAATGAATAAATATTGACTCATTGTAACGACATTCAACTCGAATTATCAGATACATGAAACAAATCTCTATATTCTCTGCTACGCCTTTTCTATACATAAACAAAAGGATGGTATATAAAGAAACGGCCTTTACGCAACAGCGATATACAGGGTGTTAATAAAGTACCAGGGAAATTTTAAAAGGTGATTCAGGATCGAGTCTAGTATACAGGAAAAAAAATTGTAAGAGGTAAATAAATATACTAAGAAAAATGCAAATCTGCAATTGAAATGACATTACGACGCAGTTAAAATTCAAACAATGAATGAATTTTAAAAAAAATGTAATGTAAATCATTAATTCAGCGCTCAAGCTCGTATAGCATACGTACGGTTGATGCCTGCATTCAGATTGCATCTTTTTATTTTGTTCATTCATTATTTGTCGAATAAATTCCATAATTTTAAAAATCTTTTTTACCTAAGAACTTACGATGGATTTTTTAAATTATTCATACTAACTTTCCGCCCGCGGCTTCGCCTGCATTCAATTATTTTATCGCGGAAATTTGTTCATCCCGCTTTATTGGAATAAAAAATATCCTATGTTTCAATCCAGGGTATGTTCTACCTATATACCAAATTTCATTCAAATCCGTGCCACCGTTTCGCCGTGATTGAGCAACAAACAAACAAATAAACAAACATCCAAACTTTCATATTAGTTATAAATACCAGACTCGATCCTGAAACACCCCTGAAAATTTGGCTGGTACTTTTTTAAGACATTGTATATATGATTCATAATTGTACTGTAATACTTACCCATATAAAGGTGACGCTGCAGTGATGACGTGTCTCTCCGATATCAAGGAACCACCAATTACTTGAGAGCCAATATTAACCAGGGCTAACCAAGGAAATTGATTCGGAGACGTCACTTCGCCACTTAATAAACGGCCAGTTCTATCACTGCCTGGTAACTGTTGCTGTGTGATGCCACATCCTCATTGTAACGAAAAGAAATTAACTAAATTAAATAGTTATAAATACTTGTCACATAGTAGTTAAAAACACGAACCGAAAATAGTTTTAGGACTTCTGAAATACGAGTAGGTTCATCATCATCATATCAGCCACCGGACGTCTACTGCTGGACATAGGCCTCCCCCATGGATTTCCAGAGCGACCGGTAGGTACGCGTAAGTTCAAAATCAGCCCGTAAACATCCCACTGCAGGGATATAGGCCTTCCCTCGTATAATGTGGGAGTATGGGCCATACTCCATACACGTGGTGGACTCACCACGCTGGCCCAATGCGGGATGGGGACTTCATACGCCTTAGAATTCATATTCCTCAGGCATGAGTAAAGAAACGGAACCGGGTTTCCTCACGATGTTTCCTTCACCATTTAAGAGCAGTCGGATAAATGCACACAAGTAATTGAATTAAATTTTTAAAAACTTATGTAGGCCTCCCTGGGAATCGAACCCGGACCTCCCATATTGGGAGACGTCTTAACCACTGAGCCACCGACGCGTAGGTTAATCGGCATTAATTGGGAATCCTAACGATTATCGATAAGTGGTACCTAATTTATCACAATTGGTTCAGCGTTTTAATAGTTATCGATACAGTGAAAAATTCAAAGCTAACGCTTCGTCTTTCGCAACTGATTCAACTGTTTTATAAACAGCCAATCAACTGAATCGATCGCATTTGTAATTATGTAATTGTAATCACTTGTTGTATAAGAGGTACAGACAAACTATGAACACATAGGTGACACTTTTTGTGCAGATCACGCCTCCACCGCACTCAACAATCCCGCCTCCACACTCCTCTCACTGTAACTTTTTTTTTATGCACAACGGGTTGGTACTTGACCTCAATCACACCTGATGTTAAGTGAAGATGAGGTCGAGGGTAACTCCTATAATCTAGGATCGACTGGACCTATCACTGTACGGTACGGCGCCTACTGATGATATACGATGTCCTACGTGATCTCTGTTGCTGTCTTGAACCTCAAACTAACTAAAGAATTCGGGAATGTAAAAAGAGAACACGTATTTCAATAACTTTAGTGCAGTCGTATAAAAAAAGAAAGAAAGATGTATAAAATTCATATGAAGTACAATAAAGCGTTTACAAACAAACAAAAGGATTTATGAATTTGTAACGTGATTATAGGAGGAGGTGCTGCACGGCTGATGATGAATGAGCACCACCGATAACGTTCAAGCTGTAAGTATAAATAGTACTGGAAATGAAGCAATAGTAAAATATGCGAATAGTACCTACCTGGGTGCCGATCGCGCTAAGTTTGAACGTTATTACCAAATCTAAACCATAACCAAAAAAGTTACGTTAAACACATTTTGTATCGCGCTAATTAACCTAGTTTTTTTTAATACTTGTGGTTAGCTATACACATTTTGGGTTTGGTTTACTTTGGTAACGTCAACGATATAATCGTTCACAAAAAATTACGCGATACAATTTTTTACAACAGCTAAACTAAAGATAAACCAAAAGCAAAAACTTTTCTTTTTTATGCACAAAGCAGGGTTATGTGAAAGTCGAAGCTGGAAGCGTACTGACCCGGAAACTCCAACATGTTCCGTTCGAACGGAAAAATCGTTGTAAAATAGCGCGATTGCACCCCAGGTCTTGCCGCTTATGCGTTCCCAGGTCCTCCCTACTGCCGAAGAAGGTCGCCGCGGGGTTTTAGTGGGTATCCCTCCCGATAGGGAGGGGAGTCCCACATAACCGTCTCGCCGTCCCCCAGGCGAGCGGTACGCTTAATGCGTATCCCCGCGAAAAAAAAAAGGTCTTGCCGCTGTCGTTGTTTCGCTCTGGGCACCGTAGCAGCTTCGTGTACTTTTATCTATTATTTATTTATTATATAAAAATCTCAACTAATATTATAAATGCGAAAGTTTGTGTGTGTGTATGTCTGTATGTATGTATCTTTGTTTGTTACCTCTTATCATGTCATGAAATTTAGTCGGTAGACAGACTAGGATCTGGATTAACAGGCATATTTTTTGCTGAACCGATTTTGATGAAATCTTCCACGCGGACGAAGTTGCGGGCGGAAAGCTGCTAACAGATATTCAATACTGTGAAGGTGTGGAGAATGTAAACCTACAGCGTGAACGTTATCAGTGACGAAGACGTTCTATGATAACGTAATAAAATAACTTACTGCAAAAACAAAACCTCTGGTATCCAAACACAAATTCAAAGAGACCTCCTGCGCTGTGAAAAGATGACTGCAATAAAACAAACTTTATAGTACGGAAGCATCATAATTCACTTTTGTAAATTAAAACAAAAATACTCACTGCAAACTGGAAAAAGTAAAACCAAAGGAGCAAAGTGACAGAATACATGTTGGTTGGAAAACTCTTGTTTAATGAACACCGCTTTTTGGGCAACTAGGTAGATGATTAAGTGATTACAACATAAACAAACCTTCAGTTAAACATGCGGGCTGTTTAATTTCTAGATAAATTCAGAATGGTGATCATTTAACACTATAACTAACGCCTTATCAAACAGCTACAAATAAGTACCTGCTAGACCGACTCGCGTAAAAATAAATACTAATAATTGTCGTGCCGGGCGCCTTTACGGCTTCCAAAAACTGGAGGATGGTTGTACCACGTGGAAGATTGGTGTCGATTCTGGTGCGGTTTCTCTAAACTAAAACCAGTTTTAAAGTAGTGCTGTCACTTAGAGGGGCCATATCAGAATCGACATCACTTTATTTGAAGGTCCGTTGAGGTGGTCTAGATTCTTACCAGAACGTGCCTTGTTTAAATTTGTATTCGGCTTCGTACCCCGCGTATTATTTTCAAGACATATCTATCGATTAATATAACATTATTTAACAGTAAATATGTATTAGAGAATCTCGTCAGTCAGCGCAGAAGCAGCCATGGCGTGCGTTGTGTCGAATCCAGTACAAGTAGTTGGTGACTCGTGTGTAGACGCCGGGATATCCTGGCCGGCCGCAGCCTATACCCCAAGACACCACACCTGAAAAATTAAGGCATATTGAGTAAAAAAAATTAATAATAAAAAACTCAAAGCTAATTACTGATGGCGCCACTGTTGAGTGTTCGTGTGGAGTCAAACAAAACCGTATTGTTATCGAAATATTAATAGTCGACATAAGTAATAATTACTCAATAATATAATTTTGCTAGTTTGGGAATTTGCCTCAGTTTTAGTTCGTTTTAGTTAGGGCAGACCTCGTGAGTGAGTTTGGGAAATTCGCCTAAACAAATCAAACTCTCTCTGTCCACCGATCGAATTTCAAGTCATGAATAGAAATTCGAGAAAGGATGGAAAAGAAAATAATTTCATATTATTGCGGTGACAAAGGGATGGTAACAATATAAGCCTAGGTTTCGACTTGATAGTTCTAGGATATGCACCCAAGACTAAATGTAGGCATCAAAGAACATAAAAACATTTGCTTGCATAGCGTGCTCTACCTCAGGTCTAATCATCGCTATATATTTATTTTAACTTATACTCTTATTAAAATTGACATAGGTGAAAATGATAATCTCGTGACATGTTTCATATTTTCGTCTATGTATTATGAGTTTGCAACAATATTCTGATATTGACGTAACAATGTTTACATACACATTTTATTGAATAATTTTTTAATTCTCTAAGACATTCATATATGTATAATGTTATTGTTTTATGTTGTACAAATATTTGACATACACGTTACAATGATTACAATTCTTATTTGTGTATTGAGGAAGTATGGGCCATTGTCCACCACTCTGGCCCAATGCGGGTTGGGGATTTTTATTACATGACGTACCTATCGGTAATAGCGTAACATGTTTTATATTTTATTTTGTTTATTTTCAGTTTCAACAATATTTTAACATTGATGTAACAATGGTTACGTACTTATAGAATTCCATCGAATAATTCTGTAATTCTATAAATTATGCCAATTATGTAATGTTATTATTTTATGTTTGACTTCATTAATTTACGAAATTTTATGTTTAATGTAAAAGTAAGCTAAATAAATCTTATCTATATTGGTGGACATTTTCATATATTTTCATACAGTTTTAATCAATGATTTGTTTTAATCATAGCCCTCTTGAATCGTTATGTATATTTATATAGTCAATAAAAGTTACCTCACCTAATAACTCATATCTCTTGTCTCCTCTCTCAGCTGATAAAGGTCCGCCGCTGTCACCCTACAATCAGTTTCATATTAGAATTTTCAAATTACGTAACGGCAATTTAGTCTGGTGGGTAGGAACTCTGTTTGGAATGTTTCTATAAAGCTATCTAGAAATGATGATGATAAAATGATGTCAGTATAAGTTATGCCTTGTATGGGACAATTGGTGCACGTCTTCGAATTATTTCTTAATTTAATAAATAATGTAATTATGTTTTAAACATGAACAATAATCTAATTAAGGTCACTTGTATTCCCCTGAGAGGATCAGCAGGAAGCTTTACATATAAATATATAAATATTTTGGACACTTACACCAATCATCTAGTTCCAAACTAAGCAAAGCTAGGGTTACTAGATAACGGATAAACATACTTATATAAACATCCATGACTCGGGAATAAATGTTCGTATGCGTCACACAAACATTTACCCCTCTATTTACAAATAACTAGTGAGTAAAAGGAAATCTGTCGGATTTTTTTCTATTATTTTCATTGTCTAATTTGATGTCACAATCCACAGAGTGTAAATCATAGTTGCGAAGTTCATTATACATATTATAGTATTATAGAATAGAATAAAGTTTTGTCTAAAACACAAACATGAAAGATTTGTAACTACGATTAACAGAATATTTAGATCTTGTTTTACTATTGAACTGATCTTATAGTCAAATTCAAAGGAATTTTGAATTATTGAATGTAACTACGGTGAACAAATCGTTACAAGTGATGGTGCTCGATTATTTAACAACTTACCACCAGAATAAAAAAAAATCGAATTAATGGTTGAATTTAGGCGAAAATTTGCTAAATATATAACGAATTAGCGAAAATATTTTGAGAGAAGTTGAAAATTATACTTGTACACATATTAAATACACTGTACAAATATTGACATTTTCTGCTAAATAATAAATATTCTGTATAAATTATTCTGTGAATGTCGTTTTAATATTATAAATGGTTTTCTCATTTAAGTGACGTCTTAGTATTTGTCTTTATTATTGTCTTAGTAAAAAATAAGGATTAATTAAATATTTATTACACCTAAACATCCTTAAACCGAAAATAACCATTCGTATTCATCCCACAAGCATTCGATTCGTTTTCTAAGATTCTGCCTTAGAAAACGAATCGAATGTCGTTTACTAAGGCAGAATCGCTACCCACTACACCAATCGATGGTCTATTTATGATTGAAAGATTAATAATGTTAATTACTATGAGCCAGTTTACCTGACAAGTGTCCTTGCGCCCTTTATCCGGATAACCAGCACACAGCATACTATCGACTATCATAGATGCCTCATACTTGGTGTTCCTGCACTCTTCGTTGCTAATTATAGGTAGCTCTACATCCAGCAGCTTGCAAGAGTGGTTCTTGGCTTCAGAGACTGACCCCCAACCGGCTGCTATGGCTTTCACACCTTCGTAACTATTTTCTGAAAAAGTAATAAGCATATTTAAGAAGAAGAGCTCTATAATTTGTGGTTGTTAGGTATGCTGAAGAAGATTTACTCTGTATTTAAAAATAAATCTTAATTTATCCAATGGGGGCCATTGGATAAATTAACATTACTTTTTTAAATACAGAATACCTAAATGAAAAAAATCGATCTGACCTGCACTTGGAAAGTTTAAAAGCTAATTATAAATAATACGAACCTAAATTTTATTGATGGGGGGTTATTTTCCAGAGTTCATGATTCTAAATAACAAAGTGATCGTTTTTATCAATAATGAAAAATTCTCAAATTGATAAATTCGTTATTGATAAATTAAGATTTATTTTTAAATACACAATGAATCTATCTGATCTACACTCAAGAAGCCTATTAAGCTAATTATAAATACTTATTATCTAAATCGCTTTAATTGAACTATAATTAAAATAAATCTTAACTTATCAATAACGAGGGCGCCACTAGAGGGATTAAGCCCTCTTAAAAGGGAAGGAAATCCGGCCTGATTTTTCCCAGAAATTTACTTCTTTTGAGTATTACATTTAAAGAAGCTGTAAACGTGAAGCATTTACGTGATACACAAGTACCTACGATATGTTTTACTGGACAGCCATAACCATATTTTTTCAATTACCAACGCTTCACACGATGTTTGAAACACCAAGTTTTTAGTTATACAAACAGTTTGTTGTGATAATTTTATGATCATCTAATTAGTAGGAGTTTGTATGCCTATGTCCACTACCACTACGAAAGGCATCGACTTTCGTGGGAGGTATTATCTTTTAAAAAGCGTACACACTCACCATCGGTATGTGGCAAACAAACAGGTTTCACAGTATTGGTGATTTGCACTCGTTCGTTGAGCTTTAAGAGCGCGATGTCGTTCCTGAAGGTGCTGTAGGTGAAGTCGTGTGCTAGTATTTGGACGACGAACCGAGTCTCTGGCCGGTGCGTCTCGTTACAGCGGTTGTGCTCGCCCAGGGTCACTTTGATCATGAACCACATTAACCTGGTGAAGTTAACATCTGACATAAATATGCAGAAAAATTGTTAAGGTGTGATCGAATCAGGGTTCCATATCAATTTATTCTAGTAGAATAGTAATACTTTCATAAAATCCTCCAAATTCATTGTCAATTTTTTTAGGAGCGGCCTTTTTCCCGATTGCCCAAGGAAGGAGGGTAATGTTTTTAATTAGATTAAACGACTTAAAATCCTACTAACTTTGAAATGGCGAGAAATATTTTGCTTTGCTATTGACCAGTTGGTAACAGACGTACAATTTTACAAATAATTCTTCCGCACATTGTAATCTCAAAGATATGGTGACACTTTCGACCTCAAATACCGGGGTCTTAGATGCACTGTCACCTTGAGGGTAAAATTAATACTGTCATTACCGAAAGTTTATGATATAGGTATTATTATAACCTCTTAAACTGACACATACTATATACGCCTACGATAAAAAATGTACACTAATACTGTAATATTACTGTAATTTATTAATATTTTGATATTAAAACTTGACTTGAAGAAGGTCGCGGGAAGTCGCTGGATGCAGGTGGCTTCCAACCGGGCGTTCTGGAAATATATGGTGCGGCCTCTGCTCAGCAGTGGGTGTCCTGTGGCTGATATGATGACATTTTTTTATAAGAAAACTAACAAAACGTTCAGGAGCAAATACTTCTCTTTTACACCGAAATCTATATCAGTCATGGCAGCAAAATTGCCGTACCAGTTGGCAGACTTCTTCCCCTTTTGCCATATCACCGTCTAATCTATTTTTGCCCGCAAGTACGCCCATGTGGCCATGGTTGCATGGATAAGAGCTTGCGAAATTACAAGCTCGTCCAATTATACAAAATACAATACTATAACGCTCTTCATATACGGTCCATTTAACAAAATTCCGTGTTGCTTTGAATGTCAACAACATAAAAGTGACAATGGTCCCTTAAAGTTAAGTAACTTTTGAGTATTCCTTCTTAGTTTACTTAGAAAACGCATAAATGTGATTCCTCTGTTTGGGATCTATAAGTTATTGATCTTAACTCGGACAGATGTGATAGCAGTAATAATCACTTGATGACAGATGAGCTGCTCTACATTTTTTTTTTTTTTTTATATGAGCGGGCGGCAAACGAGCATGCGGGTCACCTGATGGAAAGCAATCACCGCCGCCTATGGACACCCGCAACACCAAAAGGGTCACAGATGCGTTGCCGGCCTTTGAGGAAGGTGTAGGCTCGTTTCTTGAAGGTTCCAACATTTATCATACCATTAAAAAAAATTAAAACCACCCTGCCTCATGGGCAAAAGAAATAGATCCTACCTAACTACACCTACTCCCTACCTATCTTACCTAAATATTTTCTTTAAAATTGCGGTCGTGCCATTTGCCGTGCATTGTTTGAATAAGCATAAAAGGAAAGTCAGTAATGTATGCAAATCGCCGTGAGTTGACCGTAAGCGAAACATTGTAGACCCTTAGACATGGCATGTAAGACGACCTCAAATCTAAAAGAGATATATGTCAGAGGAGGTATAGTCTTGTGTCGCGTTGTGTTTTTTTATGCACAACGGGTTAGCACTTACCTCAATCACACCTGATGTTAAGTGAAGATGAAAAGCCGACGGTGTAAGCGTACCAACCCGGAAACCCTATCTTATTTGGGGAACTTGCTAAATGATCTCTGAAACCGGAGCACGATGCTATTAACATTGTTGTTTGGCGGCAGACTTAGATAAGATGGTGGTAGCTAGACAGGCAGACATTTAAAATGCCCTACCGCCATCCAAACCGAGTACTAACCATGTACCCCGCTGGGGATCAAACCCGCGACTTCCGATTCGTCAACCGTGTGTTGTTTACATTGAGCCACAGAGGCGGTTACATCATTAGAATAATGAATGTGAAAGCAAATGAAAATCAAGGGAAAACTGTAACAGACCCTTTAACACAATGGGCAGCGGTGAGCACATATCGGTCATTGATAAGGATGGCGCCGCAGTAGAACTTGTTGAAATAAGTCAACCTGGCCACCCAGGGGAACTCGTTGATGGCCGTCTCTTCCCCGCCAATAATACGGGATGCCTCGTTGCGTTCGCCACAACCTGAATTATCACACAAATTATCACAAATTCTTGTAATTGCGTATAAATAAAATAAGTCAAATAAAAACTAAATAACCTAATGTGAGACCCGCGAAACAATAAAACACCAATGTTGGCCATTTATTCCAAAGTTAGATTTTAAAGTACAGAGATATGCACCTTAAAATAAAGCCTCTTAAACTTTAACGGAACCTCTTTAAACAAACATATAAATATTTAGGTAACCCAATAAAAAAAAATACTTACGGCAATTGCATGTGCGCCTATGTCCATATTCATCGTCTTGTATTCTTTTATTAGAGACCTCAGCATTCACCTTGTGTAAGATACATTACCAAAATTAATATTAGTAATATTTAATTTGTCAACAGCATCATGGTCGTCGTTCCGAAGCCAAGAAGTTAGTGGACTACGTACTTAGAAAGCAAGGATGGACTGGACATAAACCGTTCGGCGAAAGATGATTGAATTTGGAATTTTTTAATTGACATATTAACTATTTAATTGTCAATGGTATTATGTGCTGGTGAATCAGTTCCAAGAGGATTAAGATAAGCACCATTGTAACTAAGCCATTATATTCTGTATTTACTTGCAATAATACCTACCATGACGATACCGGAATAAACTACACAAACCTTTTACTTGGGCTTAAGTCACACTTATTTACTCAACTAAAAATGGGACTTATATCATACCATGTTGATACCCAAACAAACTTTAATGGAGAAAAGAATCTTTTTTGCTTTTTGGCCTAAAACTTGGTATAATATTGTTTACTTACCATTAGCCCAGCTGCATATACACTAAAAACACTTACAAATAACAATTTCCACATTTTCTCACTAAAACATTCACAAAATAACTATAAGTTATTGACATTAATTAAAAAGTAAATTAGCAAGAGTTGAAATGTGTAAAGATGCATTCGTCGTCTCATAGACGAGCGGCCCAACGGGAGGCTGAGGCTAGGAGTGAGGCCGTTGCACTCGGGACCACATTACTATGCAACTCAGCCTATTTGTTATTGTAAACCCTAAGCTGGTTTAGAGGAACCGTATATATACTGCTTATATTTATGCACACGTGTGTTATCACTGCAGCGGGAAGTATCAATTGCTTTGTAGATGCTAGATCAATTTGCTAACTAAAGGTGGAGTAGACGATTAAGTAATAGTAATATATTTAAATATTTTGGACACGTACACAAATTATCTTGCCCCGAACTAGGCGAAGCATTTACTGGATTACGTATAAATATTCACCTGCGGCCACTGCGCCGATTTAGGTCACTCAGTTAAGGACTGTACGAAGAAAGCAGAGACACCAAAATGCGCAACGTGTTTGCACTTTAAAAAACCGTGCAATCATAAAACAGGTGATGCTGAATGCCCTGCCAAAAAAATGGCCGAAAAAAGATATATCAACACAATAGATTATGAAGGCGCCTAAGCGCGCCGGTCAGTTATCACGTATTTTTAGTCTTTATTTATTTATTTTCTTTTACTTATTCTACTTTTTTAATCATTATCATTATGGTTAATAATTTAATTCGTGACTTAAGACAATTTCTCTGTATCCGAGTCAAAACTGAGCGAGTTGTAAAACTGCAAACAATATCTTTCCTGCTTTAATAATACACTAACATTAATAAACAAAATATACAAATCATTTTAAAGAATTTTGTCAATTCTGCAACTCTCCAATAAAAACTAGACGTAAACTGTGAAATTGTTGTTCTAACCGAGTATTGGCTGACTAAGCGTTCTAACTAGACTAGGCGTGACTAAGACTAAGTAGCATTTAAGCATAGATTTACTCTGTATACCTATTTTATTTATAGATATCTAGTTTGTACCTACAGATGGTTATATTATTTTAATTTATAGAAGCCCTAGCTTCGCCTGAAACACAGGATTTTCCTAGTTCAGGCACTAGTGTTACAGTTGCAATTAAGTATTATTATTTAGATTCTATGTTTCAATGTACCATTTGAATTAATAAATATATTTGATTTGAAAATATATTTGATTTGATTTGATTTAAATAAATATACAAGACTCAGGAACCATATTCATCTTTTACATTTACCCTTAGCGGTATTCGAATCCAAAACCGTTGGTTTCAAAGGCAGGGTTACTACCCACTACGCTAATTGGTCTTCTTTCTTTTGATGTAATGATATCAGAATGAAATAAAAAAGATCAAGATCAATATTTAACGTCGTCAGTTTAAACGTGTGGCACAAATTAACCCAATTATTTCATTAATGCATTAGATGGTTGCGTGGCTTGTTTTATTTTTGTTCTTATCTGTCTTTATTCTAAGTTTCGCAGTTACGTAAGTACGTAATTAAATTACAGACTTCTATAAATGATAAAATAACCTATGAGTAAAAACAATGCTTATGATTCGCCGCTAATATATAATAAACTTGGACATGCACACGACAATATTAGGTCAGTACCTGTCAGTAGGTATTACGAATAAGTATTATACATAAGTAAGTATTATATATTGGCGGCGAATCATAACCATTGTTTTTACTCATAGGCTATTTCATCATTTATAAAAGTATAGAAATAAATAAACCCCAGGTTTCAAGCAGGAAATTATTTTTAATTCATTTTTTATTTTGATACAGGCGAGATTCTCGGACGTATTCGTGAAATGTTTTATAACTGTCATTATTAATATCTGCAGTAGCAAGCATCGTCTGTGTTGTCTCTGATCCAATCCAGATACTTGGTGACCCTTGTGTACACTCCGGGGTAACCAATCCTTGCACATCCATAGCCCCAAGATACTATTCCTGAAAAAAAAATGTATTTCATTGTATTATAAAAAAATTAACTTTCGCTTGCGATATAAATTTTCATTTTTGACATAAACCAACGAATATCTCACAAAATTTAAGTTAACCCTTAATTACAAGATGCTGCAGATGTAGTTAAATATGTTGGTACAATATTTGATATTGGACTGCGTATGGGTTAAACCATCAAAAGATTAATTTGCTTAAAGTAATGGTTTATAAAACGGGCTACGTGCGTGCTTTCAACTGGAATACTTTCGTTGAGATTAATAAAAGGAATAATAAATTCACTGATCTTAATTCTTTTTTTATCTTTTTTTTATATTTAGATTGAAAACTCTTACTCGTACAGTTTCATGTAATATGCAGTGGCTCCTGTGTCACAAACTCTGCCTAGTCGAGACCCACCCAGGATAAAAAAAATCTGAATGGCGCTTTAGGTATACAGGATGAAATTTTTAAGTGGGCCTGGATAGCCAAATGCCAAACTAGGATGAATAGCGAAATGTACTCAAATGAGCCTCGGGCCCAATTTTGATGAAAACTAAAACTGCATCATTGGATTTTTGGAAAAAATAATATTCCTAGCCTCCTGGCTAGTTCGTTGATTATGAAAAGAAACACATCCAGTATTGTTACACCATTCGATAGTGTCGCTAATAAAGAACTAATTCTGGGAAGTAATGATATACGACAAACGTCATCACATAAGCAGCCTCTTGTAAAAAGTCCTCTTTCAATACCAATAAGTCTTCCAGCGTGTGTCGTAAAAGGCAACTTTTTTTTATGAACAACGCGTGTGCACTTCACCTCAATCAAGTGAAGATGGGGCCGAAGGTGGAAACGTACTAACTAGGAAACCCCCATCTTATTTGGGGGACGGGCTATCTGATGGATATATCTTACCTATTAATTCATAAACACGGTCAGCATTCTCGGTTACCAATGGACCACCGCTATCTCCCTGCAAACATAGTTATTTTATGTAGAGTGATTGTTACTACCATATAGGTAGAAAACAAAATACTCGTAGATTAGTATCTACAAGTATTTCTTTTTCTAGTAACATCTCAAAATCATTGAGATATTTTTACAAAACTATCGGACATCGTGAAGAAAGTTCTCCAAGTCTTCCAAGAAAATATTATTATTATAAAACAATTTCATAAATATCTTAAAGCCCATACTCCCAAATAATAATGCTCTATAGCATGACAAGACTTGCATCTTCAGGAAAACAAACTATTTCAACTAAAAATGATTGGTCATTATGTTCTCTATCTGCTTGCACTTTAGTGTGACATGACATGACGGTAGTTATTTCAATCTTAATGTCTTGTGTGTGTAATAAAGTTACAATATAAATTACATAATGTGAAATAATCTAAGATAATCCTAATAAAAAAAGTTAATAAAAGGACTCCGAAAAATATAGATGTTCCCAAAAGATATCCGTCCTAAGGATACCTATATTCGATCATCGGATACAAAGATTGTCAGTTGAAACAAAATAAATCCTAATAACTCACAGTACACGCATCTTTATGAGCTGTTTGGGGATATCCAGCGCACATCATGACGTCTTTGATCTTGGTGGCGTTATATTTGGTGTTCCTGCACACCTCGTTGCTGAGGACCGGTAGCTCAGTCTCCAAGAGAGTGCACGACCAGTTGCCGGTCTCCGTTATGGCTCCCCATCCCGCTACCAATGCTTTCGCTCCCGTGTATAAATTATCTGAAATATATTATCTTCATTTATTTACAAACAATGCCGCCTCCACACATATAGACTCATATATACATACATATAGACTCAATGAAGTCAGTCATAAAGAATTTAGCAAATTATCGCGACTAGGGCTAAAGAGGATCACACAATACTGTTCGATCTTTTTACGACAGAAACGGGCTTTTTCTGCTCTATAGGGAACCACACGCTGACAATTTTACTAAAGTGTTTTTCTTCAGAGCGAGTCGATGGCAAAAACATCAAATTCTAAAGTGTTAACAAGCAGATTCTACAGTACCTGGATTCCTGGGTAGACAGACAGGCCTGACCACGTGCGAGTACTCGACAGGCTTGTTGAGCTGTATGAGTGCTATGTCGTTGCTGAGCACGGCCAGAGTGAAGTTATGGGCAACCACTCTCACTACGTAGCGCGTCTCTGGCCTCTGGGAGAAGTCGCAGCGGTCGTGCTCGCCAAATGTCACTTTGAACATGAACCACATAAACCTGAGAACGATTAATAGATTAGTTCTAACCAGAGAAATTCCATAATTCCTAATACATAAATCTGTTTGGGATATCTCTGACCTGTGTCTGACCTAAGTGGGTTCACTTGTGACAAATGTCGTGACGTTGTGTATGTATATAGTAATAACAGAAACACCACACATTAAATAAAGATGCTGATATGAGGATAAGTTAGAAATAAGTTTATTGTGCTATTCAAGTGTCCATACAGAACATATAAAATTTACCAAACTTACTATTCTATTGCCCGTATTTAGTTGCTGCGAACAAAACTCAACTCGAAGAACTTCAACACGCTTCCATGTGTTCGGATTTTCGTGGAATCAGTACGTTAATCTGGTCGATGAGTTTAATCTTACTGTAATTTTACTAACCCTTTCATACAATGCGCTGCGGTGACAACATATCGGTCGTTTATGAGCGACGCACCACAGCCAAAGGACTTGTGGTATATCAGACGAGCAAGCCACGGGAATGCGTTCTTAGAGGAGCTCATTCCTCCGACCACCCGGGCTTCGTCGTTGCGCTCGCCGCAGCCTGGATTTGGATAATGCAGAAAGAAAAAAACATAAAATTGATGTGTTTTATAACGACAAATTAGAGCAGTGGCTAATGACCGTGCCTTGGAAATCAACATTAGTAGTTAAATTATGTAATAGTAATAGCTTAAATTATGGATAACCCTTTAAGGGGGACTAATTACGTATATTTGAATTTTGTGAATAGTCATGAACTATTCACAAAATTCAAATATACGTGTTTAGGTACGTCACTGATTTCGGAGTTCGTTATTTTATATTTAGTACTAAAGAGTGATTTTTCAGATGGCCATCATCATCATCACATCGGCCACAGGACGTCCACTATTGCACATAAGGCTCCCCCATAGATTTCTGGAAACATGAGTCGTATGTATGTACATTTATGTACTTATATATACAGCCTCGCCTGCGCGGAATAGCTTTGTCGCGGATTTGTTTAATTTGTTATCCCGCGAGAACTACTCACTTTATCGGGGTTAAATAATATTCTGTATTAATCTAGGGTGTTTTCTACCAATGTACCAAATTTCATCCAAATCCGTTCAGCCGTTTTGCCGTGTTTGAGCAACAAACAAACATCTAAACTTTCGCATTTATAATATTAGTTAGGTTAGATATCTTTCTTGTATAGTAGTGCCAGATGTGTATTATATTTCAGCGTTGCTCTTGTAGTTCTTTATTTTTAAAATCTAAAAAACTAGTTAGTAATAACTGACTCTTATTTTTTATCGTCATATATTTAGAATTCATAGAATCACTTGCTTCTTGTTATTTACTCACCGCAATTCTGACAGGGAGGCCTATAAACATACGGATGTCTTAATGCAGGTAGTTCGGGAGACGAACGCGTGAACGGATCTGCTGACATCGGCAGGTCAGCCTAATGAATAAAACTGTATATTATTAACAAGCTTTTATTAGCTTCACTTGTAACTAACGAGCCTGGAACTGCTCTCCGACATTCGTTTCTTCATAGGACTGCTCGTCAACAGAACATTTCGTATATCACCATTTCGACTATAAAACACTGCATCGTATTTTTCCCCATCATAAGTTTCGTAGACAAGACACTTCGTACTATAACAAACATTCCTCGTACAACTTTTCAACAACTAACGATTCGATAATGGATAATTCGCCAATGAACCTTTGAACATTTTAAGCCAATTTTTTCGCCGTACTTACCTAACCAATCTACAAAGGTTATTTATTTCTAACAACAAAACACACTTTAGAATCAAGTTGATGGTGTAATTATATTTTTCATTACTCATACACGGAAAGCTGGTTTGAAGTTGCCTAAGGAGCGGTTTGAAAGTAATACTTTTCAGCCCTAGGGAGAATAGCTTTCAATTGACAGCTGTCAAAAATAAAAAAAAACTAGTTCTATTTACAAATTTCTATTGAACCATGTTCAAAATTTCTGTACAGCCACTCAATTACAGCGCGATGTAAAATTTAAATAACATAAAGTTAACTTGTATTAAATTAAAGAATATATTTTGTAATGATTTTATTATAATTTAGTTTCAACTATTTCTTTAAAATAACATAGATTTGGGCAAAATATTTATTTTTTCAATGATACTGATGATATTCAAAATAATGGCTGAATAGCTGGCCGGATACAGAAAAAAAAACAAAACAAAATAGTCGGTAAAGCGGCAATCCGATCTTCATTTGTTTTTTCGAGTTGTAAAGTTGTCATTTGTTCTTTAGCTAATTCATGTTTTTATTTTTCCTAACTGAGAGAGAACAACAATGTGATCAAATGTTGAAAGTTAATTTAAACTTGCTTCTAATTATCGTATCGAAATGAAACTGTGTATGTATATGTAATTCCGATGACAATACTATCATTTGGTATCTTGGAGCTGACCTGATGATGGAGCCAGGAGGTGGATGGTGAAACTCTTCAGTGGCTTAGTAGCCACTTAGTAGTAAACCCCTCGAGTTTGGGCTCATATGATTCGTTTTGACGAGTCCAATATATTATACTTGGTGTCTACGAACTGATGATGGACCCAGGAGAATGTAGCGTGTTTTTTTAAATTTTTATATTACATATTATTTTATTACAAGCTTTTATTTAACTTACTTCATATGTATGTATAACCGTTCTAAATTTTGCTAGTCAAATGAGAACCATTTCCCGTTTACCTAAGTAGCTGAAGTTTTGCATACTCGTTCAGTACTGTTGACAATACATTTATATAATAGACTTGAACTGCTACTGCAGCCGGCATTATCTCCTCAGGAGTGCATCTCCTCAACGGTTAATAACACGAATACACAGCTAAACTACAATAATATGTGATAATCATGATGGAGTATTTAAAGATTACTATTAAAACTAAACTAAAAACTAAACTAAACTAAAGACTAGTATTTAAAGTAGACGACCGATTGGTGTAGTGGATAGTGACCCTATCAGCGAAACCAACGGTTGCGGGTTCGAATCCCGCGAGGGGTAAATGTTTGTGTGATGAATACGAACATTTATTCCCTAGTCTTGGATGTTTATATAAATATTTATGTATGTTTATCCGTTATCTAGTATCCATAGCACAAGCTTTGCTGAGTTTGGAACTGGATGATTGGTGTAAGTGTCCGAAATATTATTATTATTATATTAAAGATTGTTTTTAAAAATATTTATAATATAGAACTTATTTTATGGCAATCGGTCGTCTACAGTGCGATTTTTACTGCTATTTTCCGGTTGTGTGGATAATGAGTGCTGAATGAGATTGACCAATATAATAAAATGTACAATTTAACTGAATATGGGCAATATGTAATTGTCATGAACACTCGCCTTTGTACATATTATTGGCCACATAATAGAATAAAAACAAAATTTAAATGTAGGTACCGTCTACACTGAATAATGCTTTACCAAACATGAATACCAATTTAACTCCTGTGTTTTTATGAATATGCATTTCAAATTTAACTTTGAATTTCTTATTGCTTCATTAGAAATCAACTGTATAAGCAATTTATCTGAACGAGAACAGAATAAAACAGTATAGGTACTCATTATCTGCTCGCACTTGAGAACATCTTAATATATTAAATACTTACTTACCTTACATAAACCGACAGACACACAAAAAGAAATATACACCAAATACCACCACATTTTAAAAACTACATCTATTTTTCTATTATTTATAATTATTATGTATCAATTTCGAGGGAGAAAAAATATTTTATCATCTCACTCTCTCAAAGTTCACATCATGCTCAAAGTTTTTGATACACTAAGCATGTCTTCGATCTCGTTGTACTTACCGAGATAGAGGCGATAAAATGCTGCAAAAGCATAAACCATCAACAATGTATATCGTGCTTCCACGCATTTGAAATAGGTATCTAAAACCAATTTTATGATGAAACAATTTGAGTGGAAAATATTTTTTGTAGCAAGGGCAATATATTTTCTAAATATACTCGCGAAAAATAAAACGTCCAAGTGGAAGATGGATTCATGCACAAAGAGTTTCGTACTACTACACAATTTAAACACCGTTATGGTAAATAAAAAGACACGTGCCATTGTTGTAAAACGTAATCTAAGAAAATGTGTGAAAAAAATAATTGGCTATGTAAATCTTACAGATATAAGATTCGGAGAACACGCTCCACACAGACTCGATCACAGCTGGTTAGTACTTGGCCGAGTTAGCAATATTCCGTGCAAACTCTCGCACGGATTCCCCGTTAAATGATTTCTTTTAGTATATTTTTGAATTTACTCTACATTTCTTATACGACATAAATTTTGGAATATTTTTTTATTCTTTCCTTAAAAATTCTTTCCTTTCGCACCTCAAAAGTTAAAGAGAGAGCCTTATTCTGATCACGTAGTGATCTATCTCTCTGTCTATCTGTGTATAATCATTTATTTATTTTTCTCCACATTATAGCATTATTGTACAGTAGAGTTAAATATAGCTAGGAACTATAATACTATGTAGAAACTGGTGCCTGAACTAGAGAAACCTGTGTCTTAGGTAACCAGGTCTCCACGCCACGGTTTACTACAAACAAGGATATTAAAAATAGAAAAGTTAGCATTGATAAAGAAGTAAAAAAGAGACATGGAGAGAATTATTGTGTATTGTATGAGTGCATTTGTGTGTTGCGTATGTGAATTTGTGATTGCACGTGTGCATTTGGATTACGTGTGTGCATTTGTGTATTGCGTGTATGTGAATTTGTGTTTTGCGTGTTTGTGCATTTGTGTATAGCATGTGTGCATTTGTGTATTGTGTGTGAACATTTGTGTATTGCGTGTGTGCATTTGTGTATTGCGTGGGTGCATTTGTGTATTGCGTGTGTGTGCATTTGTGTTATTGCTCGCATATTGCGTATCAAGGTCCTTTATCTCAGCCAGGGCTGGAGATATGAAGTTGAAATTAATACCGAATTATTATAAGTCTGCGGCCTAATATTGCTGTAAAACTATCAAGTTCTATTTGTAACGTAATATTACCTTACAAAAAAAAATTGATCGTTTTACAGTAATATTAAGCTGCAGGTAATAACAAATACTCACATATTTTTTTGAGTTTGTTTTTAAACGACTTTTATTTGATACCCAACATTCTTGAAATTTTTTTCAACATAATATTTACCGTAATGCTAAGAAAGATTTTTTTTTCGAAATCATTTTTAGCATAGCAACATTTTAGCGCTCCTGGGAGGCTGTATGTAAGAACGCATATATTTGGCAATGACCTCTCGGGTCATCGACCGCATTACAGCTATTGCGTCAATATATTTAATTAAAATCTCGGATCTTGTTAGCATACAAATAAAGGTAAACTTTGTTTGAAAGTCCCGATCTCAACAAGAATAAAATAAATTAGCAATGCAATGCTCTCGAAAGTACAAATGCTTTAAATCTTTTGAAGTATAAAAACCTTATATACAATTCTATCTTCGATTTTTATTATCGTATTTTTATGAGAGCTTTTTGAGAGACAATTAAACTTGCTCTTTATGGTGTACAATTTCGAAAATATGGCTATATATTCTCGTCATCTAAATGTATTTTCTGTTAATTATTGTGACAATTTTCAAGATTTGTGAACGACGTCATGAAACGTGGACATCCGTGATACTTATTCAGATTTGTTGTCTCATAAGTGATAAGGCAAGCAGCAAACGGATTCCCTTCACCTGACTCCGTGTTTCCGAGATGTAACTTTGGAGAATGTAATGGTTTAAATATATCTTCTCACACATTGTATATCTCTCTCACACCATAGACTTCAGACCTTGCGACGATGTTCAAAGCTCATCAGTTCAGCAGTATCCGAGTCGCCACCACAGAGCTAGGGGTAGTTGGTTGGTATTTGGTCGAATAGCCCAGAGGTGATGCCTGTATCCACTCCACGACCGGTCTGGGACTGGTAGAGCATCAATGGCTGTTAAAACGTGGAATATGTACCTTAACAATAATGCCAAGCTATTGCCTCTATAGAGCACCCAAAGAGAAGCGAGTATGAAGTTATTATAGGTAAATTAATACTAGACTCATCCATTGTGCTGCAATGCGGTGAGACTAGGTTCGGACATATGGGCAACTAAATAAGTTAAGTTAGTATTACAACAATATGAGTAATAAATATGTACCTTGTATTGCATTGTGTCTAGGTACGTTAAATTAGAGAGATTATTAACATAAAAGCCACTATAAAAAGAAAAAACAGGCCTTGGAAGATACGTTCACATCAGACAATACGTAGACACCTTGTTACTACTCTAAAGCATATCTGTCTAGGCAGAGGCTAGCTGTGTTAAATGGGTTATAGGTTAATATGTGATTAGATCTTCTTATCTTATATAAAAAACTATCCCCTTACTCGCCAAATGACATAGAATGAAGAAATATGTACAGTCTGCAGCAGATAAACCTTTACAGCCCGGTTCTCAGGGAATCATGAGTGTTTTACTTTTAGTATATTGTTGGACTCAGTAATTACAGCAATTACTGAGAAGTAAATAAGAAATCTCCAAAAATTTTCCTGAGAAAACTTAAATTGTATAATGTAGCCTGTAGAGGTTTCTCTGTTTCAAACTGTACATATCATTCCCACTTAAAAATGAAACGACACTTCGACTTGAGGTACTTTATTGGTAAATGCATTCGAAAGTTGAAACTTATTCTAATCTTAGCTACAATTTAATATGGCATATCTTTACTTATAGTTACTTGTTATAACTTCGACAATAATCATAATATGTTAAAACTCCTAACACATCTTCATAATAAATAACATTCACATTTTTGGTATCGTTTCAGGAAACGAGACGATTGGTATTATTTATATTTAATACGATCATAGAGAAAAATAGTAATATATGTTTTCGACATCTAATAAACATCATAGTCTGAATTACAATTACATGAACCACCAAAGAATTGCCTTTTGCAATCGGTGATATTTAACAATATTAAATATTGACAATAATATAATTATAAAGGTTTGACATAACACAAATTATCGTCACGTAAAAATTCAACATTCATATTTAATATTACATAATTATTTATGTAATATTAAATACATAATTATACATTCAATTAATATGTTTTTAAAATCAGGAATTAAGTATGTATTAATTATTGCGTAAAATTGCCTCATTGTGAATAACAACGATATTTCTTGAACAATAAACATCACCCTATTCCTTTGTGGTATTCTAAAAGTGAAATCTTAATCACCAAGTTAAAGAAAAATAATGACAATTCAAGAAAGATCTACAAAGGCCAGCTTTCTGTCATCAATTATTACACACTTTTGTTATTAGAAAAGTCATTCACTTAGAATGACTTTTCAAACAAAACAATTCACAATGGAACGGAACGGGCCATAAAATTAGACTTAATAACTTAGGTTATTAACATACAGAGTGAAGCCAAAAACAGGAACAAGAAAATCTTTGCTATTTATTAAAGTACCAATAGAAAGATTGTGCCCTAAGGCTTAAATTGCGTAGATATTTTCTTAATAAATCAACACTCCTGATTTTATTTTATTTTTTATGATTGACTGGATTCGCGTTTGACCACAATCTCACCTGATGGAAAGTGACGATGTGGTCGAATATGAAGCACGTGATCCCAGTAAATGCCTATTCACTCTGCTGCTCTTGAAGATCGCAAGATTGTAGGATTCAGGAAAGACTGACGCCGGAAGGGAGTTCCATGCCTTGGCTGTTCGGATAATGAATGAAGAATCGAACTTCTTAGTGCGAATGTTCGGTATATTAACTATATACGGGTGGAATCCCTCCCCACGCCTAGTGGTCCGAAGATGGAAGGGTGGCGGAGGAATAAGATTATGTAATTCCAAAGCACACTCCCCGAAATGCATCCTGTAAAAAACTGAGAGACAGGCGACTTCGCGACGGTGTTCAAGGCTCTGCAATTTAGCAGATTTATGCAATTTAGATACTCCAATTCAATGAAGATATGCTGCTCATAATCACATTAGTGTGTTTAAATAGATTGGAAATGTTGTTTTTGATTTTATTAATTCATTGTGCAACTCACAATACCTAATGGTTCAACAACTAATAATTGAAAACCATATTTTATTTGCTCCTGTTCTAAGCTACGTAATGTGTAATAGAGATCCAATCCGTTCTTTTATGATTCTAATTGTATAATTAATTTAATTTATTCCCGACAGTAGCACGCATCCTGCGTGTTCTCCCGGATCCAATCCAGATAGTTGGTCACCCGGGTATAGACTCCGGGATAGCCAACTCTTGCGCAGCCATTACCCCACGACACCACACCTGAAATGTCAGATAATAATGTACCATTGTTTATTTATAGTAGTATACTAAGTTTATATTTACACCTACCACCGTGAAGAGAAGTCATACATAACTAGTCTCATAAAACATCATCATCATTAGCCCGTAAACATCCTACTGTAGCCTACAAGCCTATTGTTATCGTTATGAGGGAGTGTGGGTCATAGTCCACCACGCTAGCCCAATGCGGGATGGGGACTTGCCTTAGAATTATTTATCAGGCATGCAGGTTTCCTCACGATGTTTTCATTCACCGTTTTAAGAGCAGTCGGATAAATGCACACAAGTAATTAAATTAAATTTAAAAACTCATCTGTACATGGCCTGCTTGGGAGTCGAACCCGGACATCTCAAATTAATTTAAGAACGCGTCTTAACCGCTGAGCCACAGACGCTCTTTTATTTCATAAAGCATGTCTATGTTTTATTCACGACTCCTCATCTTAATCAATAAACAGTCGTAAAGTCTATATTAAAAAGAAATCAAATCATCATCATATCAGCCACAGGACTTTCACTGCTGAACATAGGCCTATTTCAGCAAATAAACCTGAATATCTGGACACTTATTAATTAACCAGTACCAAGTTTTCTCTTTCTATGCGATACCTTAACAATTATTGAGTCTATGAAACGTCTCGTATTTTAATGGAAGCGAAAGTTCAGTATTTGCTTGTAAAAGGACTATAGAAACCACAATGACTGTAGAACGTTTGAAATGTAAACATCAATATTCATTTACCTATTAGTTCGTAGCGTTTGTCATGCTTTCTCTCAGTTATAAGTGGACCACCGCTGTCACCCTGAAAATCATAAAAGGCGATATGTTACATTTCACAATAATACATACCTTATATTCTATATTATATAAGTAAATCTAATAAAAGAATAGAATATAATTAACTAGTTTCCACCTTCGCCTGCTTGGAATAACTTTATCGCGGAAATTTGTTTATAACGCGAGAACTGTTCACTTTATCGGGATAAAAAATGTCCAGGGTATTTTTTATCTATACCAATTTTCATCCAAACTCAACTCATTTTCACAAAAACTCATCCGGTATATTTTTTTCGTCATCAGTTTTATTGATAGAAGTTTTAGATCGTCGGGTATTTTGTTATATATTTTCATACACGCATGTTATAAACATTTTTTTGGTGTCTAGTGCTTTTTGGGTATTGTCATGGTCACTTGTTTTGAAGAACACTGAATATTGTTTCACAAATTTACATATTTATATGCCCGGCAGAGTCAATAAACCTAACTAGAAATTAGAAACTGGATGTCTTACTAGGTTCACAAAGGAAGCTATTTCATATTCCCTCGCATTCATCCTCAACGCATCGCCTTCTATGATGCTAAACATTTTGAGATTACGAAACCTCCAAGTCTGCTACCAAGCAATCTTAATAATGACATTATTGTACTCTGACTGTTAGAAGATTTCACTGCGAGCATCGGATAAGCGCACACAGCCATCTATTTTTTATCTACATACAACACATCCTTACATACATACACTCGAAAGACATTACTTTCCTTTTGGGGCAGTCGGATAAAAACACGAAAACAGACCTGAACATAACCCTCTACTTTCGTTAACTATAAAAAGTAGAAAACCGTGCCCAAAAGACCTAAGCTTCCTAACATTGTAAGCATGAAGCTAAAAGGATTTTATTACGCCTGGCCTAAAATTTTGACCGAAAAAAATTTTATCCATCATGATTGTAATTCTTTTTGCACAATCCTTTCTAAAATTAAAAACCTGATGACTTCTTCGTTCGCGCGGCGTTCACTGAATACTATAAGAGGACAATCACTCTTTACTTTGAATTTTTTTTTAATTATTTAAGGTTAAGGAATTAATCATGGATTGTCATTTTTCTTTGGGGCGTGTTGTACAGGGTCGATTAGTCCATCGCTTGAAGGACGTTGAAGCTATATAATAATAATATTAATTTCCAGTCTTTCAGTTCCAGTAAACATAACAATACCATCGCGC
Source organism: Oegoconia quadripuncta (assembly GCA_949316235.1). Taxonomy (NCBI): domain Eukaryota; kingdom Metazoa; phylum Arthropoda; class Insecta; order Lepidoptera; family Autostichidae; genus Oegoconia; species Oegoconia quadripuncta. Next base: position 7,582,385 of record OX438754.1, read on the forward strand.
CATCTTACCTGACAAGAATCTTTCTTTCCCGTCTTGGGATAGCCGGCGCACAGCATGTTGTCACTGATCATGGCAGCGGTATACTTCGTGCTTCGACACTCCTCATTGCTCATCACCGGCACCTCTACCTCCTGCAAGGTGCATGAAACTTTGCCTTCTTCCGTGAGAGTTCCCCATCCGGCCGCTACTGCCTTCACTCCGACATAAAGGTGGTCTGACAAGGTAATTAAAATAAACTAAGTATGATATTTGTTGTATGAGCATACTTCTATAGCGACTCTGTGGAACGAAATGTCAAGAGGCTGTGACGTTTTGATTTGAACACCATCGCTGGTTACGTATACGTAATAATGCTTGTGTTAGATCACTATTAAAGCTCAGCAAGTAGATGTGTCGGTCGGACTAATATCTGGGTATAATCGTTTCTTGGTATATGTCTTTTATGTAGTGTGCAATAAAGATCTTTTCTTTTAATATCATTATATTTGGAAACACCATCTTTGATCCTTATACACCACTCTTTACTCTATATTATACTCTACTATACTCGGAAGCAAATGGTTTTAATACCATCAGAGTTATGTGATGGTATTAAAAAATTGTTATTGTTATTAAACAATGAGCTGTTTAGCGTCAATAGTACTCACCACCGATACTAGGCAAGCAGATGGGTTTGATAGCATCAGATATGGGGACTTTATCGTTGAGCCTTAAGAGTGCAATATCGTTATCAAAATTGGTGAGGGTGAACTTATTCGCGATGGCTCTCAGCACGAATCGGGTCTCCGGTCGGACGGTCGAGTTGCAGCGGTTGTGTTCGCCGAACGTCACCTTTATCATGAACCACATGAACCTGCAAAAAGAAGAGACGAAGATTTAAAATATTATGTATGATAGATCATACGAACTACTCCAACGTGCGTACTACTAGAATACACAGTAGAATTCAGGTATTTTGACACTGTTAAAAAACTGTGCTGAGATAGTGCCAAATAGTGGGCACTATTTGGCACTATCTCAGCACAGTTTTGCTAACATTTGTGCCACTGTAGTTTAAGTTATTCAATATGATAAGTGAGGAGAATTCTGGCGGCACGTGTTGTTGGAACCCTCATAGTCATACGCAGGGACTAATTTACCTACGAAAATAAATTTATATTCCAAAAAACTGTACATAAATAGTACCAAAAAATATACAGTTAACCGCCTCCGTGGCTCAACGTAAACAACATAGGGTTTACGAATCGGAGGTCGCGGGTTCAATCCCCAGCGGGGTACATGTTGTTTAAATGTCCGCCTGGCTAGCTACCACCGTCTTATCTAAATCTGCCGCCAAACAGCAATGTTAATAGCATTGTTGTGTTCCGGTTGTCAGAGATAAGATAGCCAGTTCCCCAAATATTTGGGTTTTCGGGTCAGTACGCTTCCACTATCGGCCTCATCTTCACTTAACATCAGGTGTGATTGAGGTCAAGTACCAACCCATCGTGCATAAAAAAAAAACAAGTACCAATCAGATAAAATTGATACTCGTTCAACTGAGGTACTTCGTGCGAACTCTGAAAATAATATATAACTCTATCATTCATCGAGGAGATGGACTAGACGCATTTCTTACCTTTAATAATGATGTTTTAGCATGTTCAAAAATTATGGGTTATATTTAATATTATTAAGATACGTTTGTGAATATATTAATCATTAATAAGGAAAAACTGGAAGAGGATATTTTTATTTCGGTATCTAGTAAATTTTTGGTAACAAGTTTGAATATCCATATATTAGTTCGTTGTAGGTAAACTTTATAGATCCCAATTCATTAGAATGTTGGGGCATATATAACATTTTATCCGAGCTATCCAAGTGTGGGTCTTGACCACTGGTAATTTTTCAAAGTTTTCTGCTCAATTTAGCAAAAGATGTACCGTAGTTTGATTTTTAATCAAATTTTAATAGAATAAAACGTTCAGTTACAGACAGTTTGTTACAAAAAAAATACCTAGTATGATGATCCGATGACTCTATCGGAGTCTCTCCATCTGGGTATACGTAAACTACAGCAGATCTTTTAAAGATGGAGAACCTGGATCCGCCCATGGAGCTATCAACTTTTGGACTATATTTTGGCATAATGCGGTACTCGCAATGCAATTGTCGATGCCGCTACGTGAAATACCGGTCAATACTCTTACCGAGGCGATGTCAAGTGTGCATCGACGACACCCGGGCGAAAGTGAGACGGATGGTTTTCGGCAGACCACCAATATGAATACCATTAATATACTCTTCATTTACGCTTTCACTCGGCTCGTGTAATTGACGTCGTAAAGATTTCTATCGGTTAAAATTTACTCGCAAGTAGTGCCAATAAGTGATAGGCAACCTTAGATGTGCAATATTGATAGAATATACATAACGTCACGACCTTTTTCCAAAATGGGATGGTCATTGATATCCCAATCATTATCATTTCAATGTTCCAAAGTTTAATGTTCGACACGGTTCACTTTTCGAAATATTTGGTAGATGGGTGCCTCGAACGCCTTTTTCCCTAATCGCGAATAGGAATTACAGAAATGCACACGTGACAGTGGTAAACTCATAAATTACATTTTCGGTCTCTTTTAAAGAAAGTTAGATATGCAACAATTTCAAATAAATGAAGCTACGAACTTTAAAATTCATTTCAAGGACGTCTCGGATTTATTATGGCCCAAAAATAAACATTGGGACTCAAAACCTTTTAAAATGCGCCTAATGTGGACACTTCTTGAGGATAATGAACTTTAAGTTTGAAGCCTGCTCTTGGGCCGGTTTAAGGTGAATGTACTGATACAAAACTGATTGGAATTCGCAAATTCTGACCAGAACTTATTTATTTTGAGCATGTTTGCCAATTCTTAGGTTATCGGACCCATTTAGATTGTTATAGCATTTGCACTTTTGTGGTAACTGACGCATAATGACCATGTAGTTTTAAGTATGAGAACTTTCCAGTGAGGTAGTACGTATTTGAACTCTTATTTAAAAGTTGTTTCCCTTGACAGTGAAGATGATTAGGTGTCATTTAACACCATTAATAATGACAAGAACAGGGATCTGTGCAATTTTATATCTTTTAACAAACTACTAACTCTTTCCTATGAGGCCAATATAACATGACAAAAACACGGTTTAGATAGAGCTTCTAAAAGAGTCGCGAAAATTAAGATTTGTTAGCCAAGTTTGTATGAAACCTTTAAATTCTAATCGTGTGAAACATTGCATCAAGAAGCATGAGGACATAATTATTTCCATATTTTAGGAAATTGCTCGAAAAGTGAATTACAATTATCCAAAATAAATATTATAGGCAAAATAAAATAAAAGAGATTTTTAACCGACTTCAAAAAAGGAGGAGGTTGTCAATTCGGCCGTTTGTATTTTCTTTTATTAAAGAACACCTAAGGACATTACGACTTACATTAAAACACTTAAAAATTTACTATAAATAAAAATGGGTAATTGAATAAAATTCTAACTTACCAAAAATTTTAAAGTTAAAAAATTGTATGTGTGTTATACGGAGATTTTTCGATGACGTCATAATTTATTTGTCATTACTCTACTTTTACAGCGAGGTCAATAACCTACCAGCTAAATCCATTGTTTAATAGAAACAACATTGTTTATACATCATCTTATCTCTATTAACCTTAATTGTATTTTGATATGTGGAAAATACAGTTTAAAACTTGTTAATCTTTATACCTGTCTGAAAACAGGCAGTTTTGGCTTCTAACCTTATATTAATATATACCTATATATATATTTTTAGAAATGAAATATCTGACCCAGGTCCCTAGGAAGGGAGCGTTCCAGGAAGCTGTATACCTGGGCTGACTCTTTGTGTAAATAACAATAGGCAGCCTTTCGGTCATATGGAAAAACTGTGCGACCTATTATGAGACAAGACCAGGTGCTATATAAACAGTGAGTACCCGGTCCCTGTGACCGGAGTGTAAAGTTTTTCTTGTTAATATGTATACACCTCAGCATGCACGGTAGGGTTTAAAAGCGTATGTCCACTCTCAGTTCTATGTATTGAACTTTTTAGGAAACCTTTTGAATTTCTAACGTGGAGTACTAAACTTTAATCATTGTCCAGAACTATTACATGAAAATGACATTTGTCGTAAATACAAAGGTCTTCGAAAAAATTTCAATTCCTTGATCTAGAACTAGTTATACACTCATAAACCTGATTGTACAGTGGGCAACAGATAAATCTTTACAGGCCTGTATAGTACAAATTAAGTTTTCTCAGCAAATAATGAATATGTCTAATAGCACTTTGTTTATTGTTCAACTCTGTAATTGCTACAACTATATGGAAAATTTTGGAAAACGTTCATCATATCCTAAGAAAACTTATTTGTGTTTGCAGGCCTGTACAGGTGTATCTATCGGCTGCACTTGCCTAATAAAACTAACGTCACAAAATTTGTCAAGTGTTGTGAGTCGCGTGAGTTTGTACGTCCGTAAGCAAACTTTCAAACAAGTGCTCCGTAAACACTTACCGTTTGAGAACTACTCTCACATTATACATACATCCAAAACTTCTTGAAAAGGCAGATAACTCAAAAAACAGACCAATAAAAATAATAAATATGAGACTGGAATCTGTGAAATAGTATGTAGAGTTCTACGTCATTTATTGTAAGCTAATAGTCCAGTAAAAATACGCAATTTTTGGGGTGTAACTTCCTATAATTTTAAAGTTCCTAATTTTTCCCATCCCTAATAAAAATCTTTTCTAACAATTTTGTAGCTTGATTTAGATATAGTATAGGCATTTAGTTATAAAACCTACAATATTAAAGTTACCACTGTGAACTTTGCGTTGTAGAAGATGCTAAGATTCCCTAAAACAATTTTCTAAAAAATTTATCATTGGCTACAAAAATAGTTTATTGGGTCATGATATTTGCCCTCGGTGAAATTTTTCATAAATGTAAAGAAGTTATTGATGGATTTTTTGAAAATAGCTTCAGCGCTGCTAAGTATATTCTCCGACGCAATGAGATTCACAGTGGTAATTTTAATCATACAGTCTTTTCTTTATATACTAAATATCTATATTATATCTAAAGCAAGCTACCGATTTGTTAGATTTTTTTTTCTATCACTGACAGGCCGTGATTTTTTGCACAATTATATGAAGTTAAAAGTGTAGGTACTCCTTCTGGACTATAAACGGCTTGATCGATTCAATTGCAAGGTGTCGGTAGATTCGTCTTGATCCCCAGAGTACGGAGTAGCATATTATCCCATTTCAGCTTATAAGTCACAGAGATAGTTTAATTGGAAATCTATCAGATGGTAGCCCCCTTTTTCCTCAGAAGGCCGGTATTCAATATTCTTATCTATTTCTACCTACATTGTTAGATTTATGGAGCAAGTGAAATTACACATTGATCCAGCGCCCACTTGTGATTTTTACGCGACCAATAGTAGCAGTAACTTTCGAGAGTTCGTTCGGTTCGTTAAATGCGCGCACTGCCATATAACTCTATACTGAATCCCGGATCGATCAAACTATCGACCGACTGTCAGTCGACTAAAAACTACAACTGGCTAATGGTTCTATCAATTTCCTTATATAAACTACTATTGTGTGTGAATACTTTAAAATTTTGTTGACGACTGGCTGGTGCACTTTTTGAAAGTAACAAGAAGGATCAAAAACCTTCTGTTTTTGCAATACACCAGCGGTGCATTTTGCGGAGCCAAGCATGACAATATAGGGATGACTGATATAAATGAAAATTTCCTTGTAATGCGGCATGTATTTAAAATTGCAGCTTTTTGTAATGTTCCTATAATACGAGTAGGAATCTATGTACTGTTTAGGCTGTTGCTTAGGCTTTTAGGAATTACACTATGGGAACTATATGCACCGCGTGTGTTTGCCACTGGCGCCTAAGTTATAGTTAAATCTTGCTTTTGGCTAATTTCTCGTTAATTGTGGATTGACTGTTTTGTGTATTATAGATGTAACCATCGTGACGATGTATATAGTCTGTTTTAATATTATTATTACATCGATTAAATTTTCCTTTCCACCATCTACGTAACAACGCCTTTTTAGTTCTCAGTGAAATTACATTTAAGCGCGTAATGGATTACACCAGGCTGTCTTTTTAAACACCAATGTAAAAAGAGGGTGTTTGTTTGTTTATCCTTGGCTTGTTTGTTATTATTATGCGATAAAGAATATTTTTTTGGTTTGTTTAATTTTAAATTTATTATTAGTATTTAAAACAAGCTTTTTTTATCCCAAAGCTGGTGTAAGCTCGATATTTCTTATCCATGTTTGATGGGAAGCAGTTAAGCCATTTCAAAGAGATAGAGTTTCGATTTAGTTTAATTATTTAGACAATATAATTATTGTCTCTCAGGAGATTTCTAAATTTTCAATTTTTAGTTAAGTTTATTAGTTAAATAAGGAATCCTGCATACAAGTAGAATTGCTAATGTCGTCATGTGATATTTATATAATTATGTATATTGACCCTTTGACACAGTGCGCGGCGGTGAGCACGTATCTATCGTTGATCAGCATACCACCGCAGTAGAATCTCTTGAAGTATGTAAGACGAGCCATCCAGGGGAACTCGTTGGTACCGGCCTCCTCCCCGCCTACGATGCGTGGTACCTCGTTCCTTTCGCCGCATTCTGAAATATAGAGAAATTATTTCATCAACTTTTACTATTACTGTTTTACTGTTACCCTAGGTACCTACATTCAGTAAGGCGCGTGAACTATACCTACAATTGTTGCTCCTGGCTTACAAGCGGGTAATGTGGACGTTTGGGAGCCTCGCTAGCCATCAAAGAACCATGCTGATTCTCGGCAAGTTTTTTAGCGGTGTACCGCGCGGTTACGATCACAACCATCCGTCTGCGCAGTATGTGGAGATAAACGCATTATAGGTATACAGTGGCTTTTGCTTTTTGAAATTCAGTCACAATATTTATGTCTGAAATAGTTGAGTAACTCTTAATTTCGGAAATAAACTAAAATAAGTGGTGAAGTGGTTGTCGCTATGTTAGATTTTGACGGCATTATACCATGGCCCTGTGGTTCCCGAAGGATTTCGTCCCTAACACACTGCGGTTTTATTTAAGAAGATAAAAAAGTCCTAAGTTTTATGAAGTAGTTATCAGTGCGAAAAAAAAATTTTGTAAATTCCGAAAACATTTACATACGACGCGGCATCTGTCAGTTCACTTGTCACTGAGGTACAATATTAGGTCATTAGCATTACCTATGAAATTGGCGTTTTGTATGAAGAATTTCATTAAGACTGTTTTCTCCATACAAACATTTTCGATTTTTTTTTTGGGAACGGCAAATCCAAATTTAGCTAAACTTTGTGTGTATTATCGGATAACATTAAGTTAAGTATAGGCAGCGTTAATTTTTAAAAGTAACCGCTTTATAAAAGTTTTAGCGAATCTAAGCAATGATTATGGGAAGCACATGAAAAGAGCTCTGTTCCAATTTTTTTTATTATGTGATATAAATTATATATATAAATTAAGAAATATTTCATGTGAAACCTTGAAATAATATTCCATTTTCCAAATAAAAAATTTGGATATAGCTTTGAAAATCACAGGAATTGGTACATATGATTAACGAAGAAAAAAAAATTCCAATTTCGTAGGTAAAGACCCAATATTTGTAAAGATTTTATATAGATACTGGAAATTCCTGGATGCAGGCCACTTCCAACCGGTCAATCTGGAATTCTATGGGGGAGGCCTATGTTTAGCAGTGGACGTCCTGTGGCTGATATGATGATGATGATGATGATTGGTAGTTACTGGTATTTACCATAGAAAGTCGAATAAAGTTTGTCCAAAATAATAATACTTAAGTTAAAATTACTGTATCCGAAATCGTTTGAGTTACGCTTGAATTTCGATCTACTATCCTATATTACAATGATCTTCAATTTAGCAAATGAAAGTAAATCAACATCATTTAACTTCGTATACTTGAAAGTACTTAACGTTGCAATGAAATGACGATGGTTTTGTAAGTAAGTCCATTTACATGAAGTTTCACTTTCAATAACTTTCGCTTTGGAATTGTATACAACTATTTCAGATGTCTTGTCCTTATCCCCAACGGATGCAGGAAAGTGATAAGTCTGTTGTCTAATAAAGAGTGTTGGTATTTTATAGTAAAAGATGTTCCACAATTTTGTACGCGAGGATGGAATATGTAGCGTTCTATGCAATAAACACACACGGAGAATGGAGCTGTCTCTTTTCACAAAGACACCTAAATAACTTCGTTGATATTTTGAAGAACTATATTTCGGTGGCAATATTTATGCACAGTGGGATGTAAATTATAATCATAGGTAAAGCAGTCTCTGCGTATGAGAATGATAATTCCAGCAACACGTGACGCCAGAATGCTCACTTACAATATTGAATGACTCCTAAACTACAGTGGCACAATTTTTTCTCTTTGAGCATTATTTGGCACTATTTATGCACAGTGGGATATAAATTATTATCATAGGTAAAGCAGACTCTGCGTATGAGAATGAGAATTCCAGCAACACGTGACGCCAGAGCTCACTTAAAATGTTGAATAAGTCTTAAACTACAGTGGCCCTTTTTTTTTCTTTGGGCATTATTTGGCACTATTTCAGCACAGTTTTATCACATTAACAAAATAGCTGAATTCCACTTAGTTTATTCTTGCATCACGTACGTCCGGGAACGCTGCTACTATCTCGAATTCAAATTCATGTCATGAACGACAATTGCATATAACCTCTTTCCACCATCGGCATCGTCTCACGTAACATTAGGTGTGACTGGGTTGAAAAATCAAGGTTTATGCAAAAATACGTACTACAAGTGCATGTCGTTTTCAGTTGATTGACTTCCATCAGCGGCGGCCTGTTGCCCCACACGCCGCCGAAGAAGTTCTTGGTGAAAATCCCTCGTGTGTCGCGAACCACATCACCCTGTATTTTTATTGAATATGTTATATGTATGATGATTTCGTCTCGGGATGCAGACTACTTCGGAGGATAATTAAATATTGAAGGACCAAATTGGCCTCAACAAATATTCGAACCAAAATGTAAATAACATATAGAAATCCGTAACGGTAAGTTATCGACTCCAAAACAGGCGAAGATGCTTACTATTCTTTCACCTTCGACCTCATCTTCATTTAACATCAGGTGTGATTGAGGTCAAGTACGAACCCGTCTTGCATAAAAAAAACTATGTTCGTCTGTATGTATTTTTTTTATGTATGGTCACCCATACCTCTATAAGTTGTCAATCGATTTTGATTATTGTTTCTCTGCTTGAAAGGGCTTATCACCAAGGTGGTAAAATTTGGTTAAGATCTAGTTGATGATGCACTCCGGAGATACAAAGTGGAACCTCACTGAAATCGGCTGTTTTGTCAATTTTTGGAGGTTCAATTATATCATTAATAGGAGTACTGTTGTGAGGTGTGAGAACCAGTGAAATTACCGGCTTATTAATGAGACCACTCTTATGGAGCGGTCAATTTTATTTACCACAACTAATTATCAGAAATTTTTTGATCATTTGTAATACTGTCAATCGTTATTTAGCTGTTCTTATCATAAAGACAATTTACACATATTGTCTAATTAATTAATGAAATAAATAAACTCAAAATTGTAGCTATACAAATATTATTCATCTCATTAGCATAATATATCTGATGCTGAAAATAAGCATAATCAACACCGAATATTATGCAGAGCTTGGTTTAAGCATTATTTCTAGCACGTAAATTCTACTAGGCAGGCCTTTTCTTAATATAAGCATTATGGACGCAATATTTGTATCATAAAGTGAGCATAGAAATGAAAAACATACTCTAACAACTATACATATCTATTAATATACATATCTATATACTGGCGCAGAATACCTAATGGTATTAAATACAATATAATATATTAACTAATAGGCGGCCCTATATCAGTTTTACTTTTTCCTTTTCCCTTTGGGTACTAAGTAGAGGTTTATTGATGAAAAGAATGACTTTCGAGTAATATGTATGTGTCGTTATTCCACCACACACTAGTCCACGCCATGATTCTATGGATCGCAGTACTTGATCGTCTCATATCAACTACTATGTGCAGTTTATCATCACACAAACAGCGAATTATAAAATTCCTTGATGTGAACGAAATGCTATGTTACACACTGGAGAAAAATTACTCACCTTTAAACTACAGAAACTCAATGTCACCAACACTAAAATAAAATACCACTTCCACATTATTCTTTCTTCTGTATACAAAAGAGAAATAGTTTAAGAACAATATCGAAATTTAAATTTAAATTTTAGAACGGCGCGCACGATTTGCGCATTATTTGCTCTTGAACTTGCCGCGCCGCTACCGGACACGTACTGAGATGTGCTCGGACCGCGCCACTATGTCAGAGGGACACATGATTTGGGTAGGTGTAATGATGACCCCACTATCAGCACCTGTATTGCCTTCAAACAGACACACAACGTGAGTGTTGATTTTCATGAATATTTACAGACTTACATAGAAGTGCTTCTAATGATAAGTAATTCATATTTTAAGGCAAACTGGCATATCTACTCTAACAAATGTATATACTACTAACAAACAAATACTACACTTTATTGCACAACATAAGTAAACAATATTACAAGGAAAATACAACTCGGAACAATAAAATTTGATGATCTTATCACTAATAGCAATTTCTTCCACGCAACCATTGGGTTACGAAGCATTGCATAAGTAATAGATAAGTATGTGTGACAAACAATTTGTGTTACTACTAGGTTCTTATCATTTTGAGAGGTGATATATAGAGTCCAGATACAAATGATTTTTTTCTATGCATTTCAGCGGTAATATTTAGTATTCATTAGTATGTAGAATACCTTGTACTCACAAATTATTTTATCTAATGGTTGCTACAATTAACTTCATCCTTAACTCCATTATCAATTAATTGACAATAAACTACCTAGTGGAAACATCTGGTAACCACCATCTCATGATTATTGTAAATAGGTATCAATACACATACATGTTCCTAAAATATGGCCAACTTGTCTCTACCCCAGGTAGTAGTGCGTAGGTCCTAAAAAATCGACGCTCACCTCACCTCACACCAGCATGGAGAATTAGAACAAATCTCCTGTGGAAAGCGACTCAAATCGCTTCATAGGAAATGTCCAGCAGTAAACTTCAATAGGCTACTGATAACGATGTGATACATATTTACTTATGTATAGAGGCAATCTTAAAAGGCCAAACATGAGTAGGTAGGTAATATAATTTTCATGCATTATTAAAAATTCAATTTCGTCTAAAAATAAGCTTATTATAACAGCAAAAGCCTGACCACTAAAACAAGACCCAGCGAATTACGTGATTTTACATTCTAACAATATGAGCTCATATGCCTACCTACCTGTTTATAAATACCTGTTACGTTATATTATATCGATAATTTACGCCTCAAGAACCTATTTTGAAATCGCTCGAATTAAACTATTTCTCGGCAGACGTTACAAATTCTTAAAAAACAAATCCCAAGTCACACGATGATTGTCGTAAAACTGCAGCGCCAAAAAGCAGTATTTTAAAATTTTCAGTAAACTAAAACGAGTTACTCACAGTTTCCATATTAAACTAAAACGCTTGAAACTATATAAATTTTTTATGATTAGCTGGATACGCATTTGACCAGAACCTCACCTGACCTGATGGAAAGTGACGATATGGCCGAAGATGAAGCACGCGATCTCAGTTGATGCCTACTCCCCATGCTCTTGAAGATCCCAAGGTTGTTCGTTCAGGCAGGATAAACAGGCTTTTAAACATACCTACTTTTACATGTACATAATATTTATGGTTCTAAATAACGATTACACGGATTAATGGTATAGCTGTATTTTATTTAATCTCACTTAATTTTATTTTATTTATATTTTAGTAAAAAAAACTGTGTGGGTTCGGCACGTAAAACAACCTAACCAACCCATCGTAAAAGGCGAAGATGAAGGATACGGATTTGCACGCTGAAGCGTTGTTGTTGAAACAACAACGGGCTCACCCCTTGTCACGGGTGCATTTCAGTATTTTTGGAAAGTTGACCCATGGATATTGTTTCAACTATTTAACTTTTATTGTTAGGAACACCCAAACGCTATTCTTTGGGATATCTCTGACAACTCGACAACTCAAATACAGGTCGTGACATTATGTATGTAAGTAAACGATATCGCCTTAAATCTCATTACAGCATCAAGAGCAATAATTGATAGCTAGTTAATTGTTTGATTGAGGTGTTGCATTACTTTAAACCTACATTGTAGAAGTTACCAGTACATTGAAACATACGAAAGCAGCTGTCATTATGGCAGTGTAATCTATTTTATATATTTGATGTATTGACTCGAGACCACTCCTTCACTCGAATTTCAAACTTTCCACAAATAATTTAATATACCATAAACCCACTCGATTGATTCAAACATCGGATCCAAGTCGCATCCTTTTCGTACGACCGGTCGAGTCCGCGCGAAAGTGACACTTTCCAAAGGTGGTCACAATCTCCCCGACATAATGTCTTTTTGCACGTTCACCGCCACTTCGGCCTTACAAACAATTTAAGGAATCTGCTTTTTGAAATTGGAGCACTGGATTTAATAATAAAATTAACCATTTATGAAACAAATTAAACAAAAAAACAATATGTTGCATGGGCTTCTTCTAAAAAGAAGATTGTTGTTGTGAAGTATTTGTGTAGTAGTAGTATAGTCACTATTTTTCACTGTATTTTTTTCCTCTGAAAATAAAGAAACGTATTTTGTCCTGCATATTACCGAATGACAATACACCGGTACGGAAACTTGGCCACATATTTTTTAAGAGTTTGTCATGTTACCTATAAAGAATTCAAATTGACTCATAATTATTTTAATTTTAAGCTCTTGTTAATTATAAGCTCTTTTTCACAATACTTATTTGTAACTAAAATTGCTTAGATTGCATTGAAAACAAAAAGACTGAGGTGTTTTTTAATGTGCCATGTGGGCTAGCATTACCGCTTGCATTCTTTGAAGCATGCTTTGAATGTTCTGATGTCAACCTTCGCTTTATTTCAATCAATTAATTACACTTTATTGAAAACCAGGTTGGGTCCTATAGCTAATAAACTATTCCTGGGGTCCTCCCAGGAATAGTTTGGTTAGAAGTGGAAAGGAATAAATTTGTTTTCCAAGATGCCAGTGTATTGCATTACTCAGTTGGGAATGCTGGGCCTTTCTCTTGAACAAGTCTTAGATCAAACATTTAGTCCAAGCTACGAAAAAGCCACTTGGAATATCGATCTCTTGCAGTTACCTACATGTATGTAATGTGGGCGTACGTTGTCGTGCATTAGGAGAAAGTGGTAGGGTCCAATGAACCCTAAACAAAGTACATCGTGGTCCTGAAGGAGCTCGTCGATATATCGACGAGTATTTAGTTGTCACCAAGACCAACTCAAGGAGCGTCAGAATCTTCCCAATACCATAAGGGAAGGCCCATGGACCTCACTGTTGTGGTAATTTAAAGACGACAATGTTCTCAACACACGTTCTCGTCTGTCTGGATGTCTAGCGAAACTGCGCTCTTTTTTTGCTTGCTTCCTTAATTTTTCATGATAAGCCCTTCCCATGTTAGAGTATCTAAGTATATACATTGATTATATTCTCGACTTGTTCCTAACCGTTGATGTTCTGCTATTCTTCAAAACCCTAAAACGCTTTTTTTATGCTTTTTGGATTTATATTTTTGAATTTTCTAAACAAAGATATTGCCCAGGACGGGTTATCAAATTGAAAAAATTCAGTTATAAATTTTTGAGATACAAAGCTTTGAAAACGATTCTGTTGAGTCGTGAATAGTGATAATGCGACGAAGGAGATGCGAAGACATTATTTACCGATAAGAGAGGACATTAGCAAATAATAAAATCAGAGTTTAATCCAAAATTTATTTAAAACTAGCACCATCGTATAAACATTTATATAACAAAAAATAGATCTGTTTCATGTATACATTATAACTTATACTATGAGTTAATATTTTTGTATTTACATAAATCTATAAGACATGTACTTAGTTTAATTTTTTTAACTACCAACGAAAATAATCGGATGAATTGATAAAAATACAACTATTACAGATAAAATTCTTACAAATTATACGTATAAAGGTACACCTAGCAAAACTAAATACAAACAAGAAAATATCAATATTTTTTTTCGTGATAGATCACAGATACAGCCTAAAGAGCTTGATTGTTACTTTACATTAACCTACATCATTAAATTATAATACCTAATTACATAGCACATAATATATAAGTAATAATAGATTGATAGACAACTGAAAGCCTGAAAACATTCCATCATATACATATTTCCTGTAGTTAAATACACTATCGACGACCTGTTTGGTTTAGTAGTAACCTGACTGCTATTACTACAAGGTCGCCGGTTCGAATACCTCTAGGGGTATATGTTTTTATGATGAATACGAGCTTATGTACCCGAGTTATGGATGGTTTACATTTACATATGTAGTAATAAAAAAAAAATGTATTTGTGTAGTATATCAACCATCTGGTATCCATAATACAAGCCTAGTTGCTTAGTATTGTGTGTATTTGCAAAGATATTTCATACTCACCTTTCGAAAAGTAGAGCCGTGAAAAAAGACATGGCAAGCAATGCCTTGTTTCGCTTGCAGTCAATAACGATGTGTTAATCCATAATCGTTTACAATAAGACGTAAATTCCAATGTTCGGGCAAATGTCGCTTACCTCCCTTTTCAATTTTGAAGTAAATAAAATTGCATATCTATTTTATCTCATTTTTGTACGCAATTGTATCAAGAATATAAGATAGAAGCCTAAAGATCAATTAGTGAGTCGCTTCAAAACTTTGTTATTAGTTTTCAAAAAAGTGCGACAAGTTGCGATATTCAGCTATGGAAAATTGTTTTTAGTCCATGACTCGAAAGTCAATTTGGAAGTTTATCGTAATACTGCTAAAATCCAACCAATATGGCTTAACATAGCGCTAATAGTATTCTAGTTAATATAAATTTCATTTATTAGTCCTAATAACAGATTTATAATTATTAATTAAATTAAATTAAATTAAAAGAAAATAAACAAAACAATTAAACTTTCGCCTGTAGCTCATACCAAGAAAAAAAAACGAACCACGCTGTAGGATAGAAGCGAAGCCACAAACTGACATGTATGATCATATTATTGTAAATCAATTGACATTATTGCTTGCAAATGTACGAGTATTACAATAAAAATACTCTTTATTACGCAAAATAATTTACAATCATTTTTGATGATAACAATAGAACACAATTAGGCGGTCTTAGACCGATCTCTTCCAGACAACCCACTGCTATGGGAAATTTGTAGATAAAAATATTGTAGTGGTATTGTGGTAGTATTGTAATAATAATGAAAAATATTCTATTTATTTTATTCATATTATTTTATTCTATAATAATAGTAGAAATTGAATTAATTTAATAATTAAATAATATGACCTGTAAATTGACAAAGATTCCATTTTAACCGACTTTCAATAAAGAGGGGGATGTTCGACTATATTTTCGTAATTTTTTTTTCCCATATTTTCGTCAACTGTCAACCGATTTTGATGATTGTTTTATTGTTTAATAGGGTTTATCATCAAAATGGTCCCATATAAATTTAGTTAACATCTGATGATGCACTCCGGAGAGAGAGTGGACCCTTACTGAATACGGTTGTTTTGCCCATTTTTGATGGTTCAATTATCGTTTCTATTTTTTGTATTTATTGGCATTGATGTCGCTCCTTATACGACTTCTCTAAATTCCAATTTTAAAGTAGTGCTGTCGCTTTCTTCCTGGAATAATAAGACGCGATAGCCAGAGTGAAACTTGTATTAGTTTAAAAAAGGCACACCAGAATCGCCTTCTTTGTGTAATTTTATACTTATTTAGAGGTGTAGGTATGTACATACATAATTAGAATGTAATAATGAAAAAATGGGTAGGCTTACATCAGTTAATATAATAGCTTATATGATGATGATGAATGATAGTTATTATTAGATATAATTATTATTTAATATATAATTTTATTGTCATGTCTTTATTTATATTTTTATTTAACTGACGAGCAATGAAAATGAAGTATGCCCATATCAAGATTTTACAAGTATTTACGCACACAGAGGCATTAAATAGCAGAACGCTTAGTACCGCACTTTAGTAACTTATTAGTAATCTGTGGTACCGCGAGCAACGATAACTCACACAACTTTAAAGAAATGGCTCCACTTTACTTTATATTGGCGCTCCGTTTATCTTCTTTTCTTGGTCTGTGACTGTAGCGATCTATTAAACTGGATTAACTGTAACTAACTTAAGTAGGTAACTAACTTAAATTGCAAATAAGTTAAAATATCAATTAATAAATAAGTAAAAATATATGTACACAACAATGAAATGAACACTAAGGTACTCGTTTACAATGACTTACGTAACTAATGGTAATCTGCACCACCGGCCTAGGTTATAGTTATAAATTACCTACTAACAATGTATATTTAATTTATAAAAAAATACGCAATCTTAATCGTTAAATACAAAGTTATTTCAAAACATTAAACATAATAATTCAAAACATTATTATAAATAAGGAATAGCAAACACAAAAATCATTACATTACACATTGCGGTCTTCATTATTACTTAGTCCTTACCTATGAAATTGGCGTTTTGTATGAAGAATTTCATTAAGACTGTTTTCTCCATACAAACATTTTTGATTTTTTTTTTGGGAACGGCAAATCCAAATTTAGCTAAACTTTGTGTGTATTATTGGATAACATTAAGTTAAGTATAGGCAGCGTAAATTTTTAAAAGTAACCGCTTTATAAAAGTTTCAGCGAATCTAAGAAATGATTATGGGAAGCAAATGAAAAGAGCTCTGTTCAAATTGTTTTTATTATGTGATAAAAAATCTTTCATGTGTAATCTTCAAATAATATTCCATTTTCCAAATAACAAACAAATTTGGATATAGCTTTGAAAATCGCAGGAATTGGTACATATGATTAACGAAGAAAAAAAACTCCAATTTCATAGGTAAAGACCCAATAGAGCAAAGAGTTTGGAAGTCAATTTGAGAAAGCTTATTTACTATTTTTTTCTTTACAGTTAGTAGGTACCTATGGACTCTCTCATGTCTTTAAATTAAGGGAGCTAATACTTATTTTTACATATTGCCTATTTGAAATAATAAAAGGTAAGTACACCATTCAGAAATGTATTTTCACAGATCAATAGCTAATAACATTTAACACTGATTATAAAATGTGAATATTATGTAGTATTATAATATATATTTGTTGTCTTAAATTAAAAGGAATAAAAGATTTAATTAAGAAATGTGATGGGCATGAGAGGATTAATATAGAACTTTTACTGAAAAGTGAATAGAGTTGATTTAAAAAAAAATGCAACTGACTTTTGAGATACCGCCAAGTTAGCAAACTATTAGTATTTCATATTCCACAGTTCTATCATTAAAAGTAGACATATTTCAAATGTAGGTAAAAAACAAGCATTAAAGTAATATTTCAAAATGTGTTTCTTATTATAAGTATTTAAAAATAAACAACCTAAGTACGAGCATTTGTAATTTTGGCTTTTAAATTTCTAATGTTCTAAATTACCTGGTTATGATAGGCACTAACAAAGTTTCGAAATGTGGTTATGGTATGACACACTTTAACCTGGCACTTAACTTAATCTATATATTACAAAATAAAGATTTCTTGTATCCAGTTAATTTACAATTCGAAAAATTAAGATTTGATTCAAAGCCTTTTTTCCTACTTTACAATCTCCCTAATACCATATTTACCCTGTTCATACTAACTTAGGACTTCCTTTTTAATGCGTATCTATCTAAATTTATTGACGCTGTCTGCCATGAACACACAGTCTCTTAGAACCAAAAGATTATTTTTGAGATTTTACACACCTATTTCTCTCTCAATTAAAAAAAATACTAAAAAAACCAAATCACCTACAAAAAGTCATTCTACAAATACGGAAAATCCAATTATCGATAATTTTAATAAAAAAAGAAATTTCAAATATACGAGTAGTTACGCATTCGAATTTTAAAAACTGATTTTATAACGAACAGCTAATTTCTAAGACC
Source organism: Oegoconia quadripuncta (assembly GCA_949316235.1). Taxonomy (NCBI): domain Eukaryota; kingdom Metazoa; phylum Arthropoda; class Insecta; order Lepidoptera; family Autostichidae; genus Oegoconia; species Oegoconia quadripuncta. The sequence continues at coordinate 7,600,743 of OX438754.1, forward strand.
GCTATGTGTTAGGTGTCATTCTCGGATCGATCATTTATCATTGCATGTGATTAAAGAAGCAAATATTTTTTAAAAAATCATATTTCAATCTTGTCGGTTCACTCACGCGTAATGGTTTATTCCAGACGTTCCACGCTGACTTTAAACTTTCTAAATATGTCCTGTACTAATTTCATTACAAGTAGATTTTCTGGCACAGGTATCCTTATACCTAAAAGGAAATCTTAACAATACGTTGCATGTGATTCCTAAAGAAAGAAATAAACATTTTTTCATTTTCATTTTTTCATTTCAATCTATCTATTCTTTCAAAGATTTTGGAGCTAGAGGTTTGTGTGGAATATATCCACTTAGACCACTTAGAGAGTCTGCCTGATTATATATATATTTAATTCGTGTAATTCCTGTTTACCGATGACTCCACTCCTGATTAAGAATAACTTTCCTCTAGGAACCATAGCCGAATTCAGCCGAAAAATGTTGGACTTCCATACTAAAGGCGGTTTCAGAATGGTTTACTTTGTCAATCGAAAATTTTGAGCGAATAATTCAACTATGGTTTTGGGGAAAGTTATTTGTAATCAAGAGACACGAATTTAAATTCATCCTGTAAATCTGTATACCTATTTCAGCAATGCTACCTTACGGTAGCTTCAAAGTAAGACGATTCAATTCCAATGTGGAAAGGAGAGATTCATTCAGTTAGCGCAGAGGCACGTGTCCCGCAGGTTGGCTCTCAACCAGGGCAGGTATCTGCTAATTCGAGTGTAGACTCCAGGATACCCAGGTCTGCCGCACCCGACGCCCCATGACACTATGCCTGAAATTTTAAGTACAATATCAAAGAAATGCAAATAATATAACGATAATTTAAAATATTAGCTGATGCTGATTTACTGAATGTCAGTTTAAGTCTATTTGTCTCCGTCAGTATATCAAACTAAAACCCCTCTAAAAAGAAAATCGTCCATCAAAAAAGCAGCGACGTAAGAAACCCACGGAACCATTAACAAACATTTTGTCTCAAATTAAAAGAAACACACTGAATCTAAACTCCTCATAATCCCTCTACCAACCGCATTTTTTATAGATTTAAAAATACTGCCAATATTCACGCATCCAAGGACTGAGCAAGCCAGACTACTAAACTTCGCTATGCGAAACGAAAAGCGGCAGTCGCTTGTAGTTAAATCGCAATTTGTACGTTACTACCGTTTAAATTGAGAAAACTCTAATCCCCTGACAGTGGTAGTTATAGCTTTTGATAAGAAACTCACCCACGATTTGGAACTTATCTCCCTGTTGAACAAGCAGAGGTCCACCACTGTCTCCCTGGCAGGAGTCCGTGGAAGCGCGACCGGCACACAGCTGGAAGTAAATACAATAATCTTAAATTGTCGATACTTTAAAAGCATTTACTACTAAAACACCAATGACCCCATTAAATGAACCACTCTAGGTACTACAAGAATTCTCTATCAATACTTGTTCTAAAAAATCTAGATTATCTTAATAGATTAATTTTAGAATTAGAATAGCGATTATAATCCTTGTTGAATCATAAAATCAATGCCTTAAATAGTGTCTCGCGTTGATGTATTATACTTAAATGGGAATTTTCTATTTCGTAATAATTGTACAATTTTTTAATGTATTAAATATTAGGCATTTCCAGGTACCTACGTGATTGTGTTCAACTCGCTCCCAATGCAATTTTGACACTTTCATTTTGATTTATTTTATTATTCTCTAAAATTACCATATTGTTAGTGATGCGCGAAGCTCGATATTTCATCCCCCTACATTGAGTGAGTGACAAAATCGGCACTCTTACTTCCTGGACCACGGCTGGTAGTTGACCGCCTTCCGACGTCCGCCCCCAGCCCACGACGATGCCTTCTTTCCCTGCGGGCTCGATGCCTGTAACATTACAATTTTATTCTGACTTACCAATGTCATAATAGCCGAATAGAGGGATTTTTTTTTATGATTGACTGGATTCGCGTTTGACCACAATCTCACCTGATGGAAAGTGACGATGTGGTCGAAAATGAAGCACGCGATCCCAGTAAATGCCTATTCACTCTGCTCTTAAAGATCCCAAGGTTGTAGGTTTCAGGAAAGACTGACGCCCGAAGGGAGTTCCATGCATTGGGATACGATCAATCAATCAATCAAGTGCACTTTATTGCACAAAGTTCTACAATACAAATTACTTCACTTCATTCGGCGCTTGTATAATACCATCGATAATCATGGTATAACGTGTCGTCAACATCACTCAAGCTTTTAGAACTCCACAGCAAAATCATTTTTTATTTGCGTTTCCAAAGAGCGGCCGTTAAATGAAAATATTTCTAAGGAGACATATTATTTATTTTGTTGCTTGTGTATAAGACGTAAAAAAGGCAAATTAATTTCAACGTGTACCAGAAATTCTAGACACAATAGAATGAACTGTTTTATCTGTAGCAAACAGATAAAAATTTGGCATAGCATGGATCTATTCTTATCCGTTATTTTAAAAATGATTAGAAAAGTCATAGTACTTACACGCTATTTGATAAGCTCGAGCTAGTTTTCTAACTTACAGTATCATTGATCTTATAGCTTTTCACAAATAGGCACCTCCCGTGGTATTGAGTAAGTATTACAAATTTAGTACATTTAGTTTTTTTCTCATTAAGAAACAAATTATTTGCCATAAATTAATCTACTATTTCAGAAATACCTATTTGAATCACAACGACGGTTCATCAAAACAATTGACAATATGAAGATTGGGTCGCTCAAGGAAAGTGCGGATATATCCAACGACATTTGCTTATCAAACTTACTAGCAGGAGGAAGACAAACAGGCTTGATGATCTTCGAGAAAGTGATTGGTTTGCGCAGTTTGAGTAGCGCAATATCGTTGTTGTAGGAGTCCGCGTCAAAGCTGCGATGCCTCACGATGGAGGTGACCGCGCGCATGATGGCCGAGCTCTCGGTGGTGACTGTCTGATCGTGGTCGCCCAGTATCACGCGGATCTTCGTTCGTTTCAGTCTGAAATGTGAGCAATTTTACAAACATTACAATAATAATAAATATCTTTGCACATACCCACAGCGCCATCAGTTCCACACTAAGCAAGTATGCTTGTATTATAGATACCAGATACTTGATAAACTACACAAATACATTTTTTTTGTAAATAAATACATATGTAAATGAAAAACATCCATAACTCGGGAACACATGACTGTATTCATCATACAAACATTGAGAAAAATAAGAAATCTCTAAACACGCTTTTATCAGATTGATAAGAAATCTTTGGGTTAAAATTGTCTGTGCTCAATGTATTACATACATCGATGTTTAAACATTAAGTTTTATTAAGTACCTACTCGTATGAGGACTTCAAATTTTGAAAATTTATGCAATTCTGAAGAAAAGGCAATAATAGGTATCTATGATTCATACTGAATCTCTTTAAACTAATAAAGCTGTAACCACCACCGTTGATGTCACGTTGCCTTCTTTCGCTTGCCTCCTTTCAATTCCTTTTTTCGTCATCATTTCAAATGGATTTTGATTCAAATTCTTGCTATTCTTTTCTCATTTCTGACACGTTCGTTACCCAGTTTACAGTCAATGCAGTGATTTATTATTTTCCTAATTTGCTGTTATAATGGATTACTATTACTAAACCCATATTTAGTATTCTAATAACATCGTACACCCCTCATTCACCTATCACCGCCATCTTCATCTTTAATATATTTACAATAGGGAATATTTTGTAAGACATGTGTTTTCTTTGTGTTAGGTTTTTTATTTCGACTTTAAAATTGTGAATCGTATCTATCAATAAAATATTAAGTGGTATCGATTAACTTATTTGGCTACAAACCCACAACTACCTCAACTATAATGTTTAAGATCATCATCGTGACGCTGCTGCCGGAGTAAGGAAGGCCTGTAGACAGACAGAGTTATCGAGTATAGGCGCAATTGATTTTAAGTGATTAACACCGGTCATAAACATGCAACATGTCGATAATACACACTTAACATTGACACATTGAGAAGCGAACTTTTAGCTTCATAACGGTCGCCCATACTGATTCCGATGTTATCGTGCGTTGCTGATCCTTGGTGTCAACGACACAATTTCAGTCACAAGAACTGTAGTAAATGGTATTATGTACTAAGTCCTTCAGGAACTCAACAAGCGGAGCATAGACAACCCCTTCACATTATTTTGTTACCAAGGAAACTAGTGTGCAAGAGGAACTGACTAAAAATCGTATAATCCATAATCAAGCATTAAATTACAGTCTTTTAATTAATGCTCTTTTACGAACATAATCCGTAATTAACGAATACGTAAGACGCAGCTATGAGTATATAAAACAATAAAACATTGACAAAGAAATGATTGACGTTTAGACTTTTACGTAATTATGGAACTCTGGTTCCGAAATTAATTAATGTCTACATTAATACGCGTAATGTCTACATTACGCGCCAAAAGGTAATTAATTTCGGTATTTCCGAGCGTGAACAGGAAATTAATTGCATTATATTATATAACTATATTAAAAGGAGACACCGCGTACATCATCATCATCAGCCCGTAAACATCCCACTGCAGGGTTATAGGCCTTCCCTAGTATATGAGGGAGTTTGGGCCGTAGTCCACCACGCTGGTCCAATGCGGGTTGGCGACTATCATGCCGTTGAATTTTTATTTCTCAAGCATGCAGGTTTCCCCACGATCCTCACCGCGTTCATGTTAAAGAAAATTTTCAGGTGTGTGCGTCATGGGTTACTCTCTAAGAAAGCTATGACCAAGAAAGGATTTTGAAAAATTCTCACGGGGAACATTCAAATAACGCCGAAGCAGTTGTAACTAAGTTCTTTGTTTCTAAGACTCAAGTTTATTTTTTTTCTTCCTCCACTTCTTTTGCAATTTAACTTAGGTCACAGAATAGGTAATAGTACTAACTACTTAGGTTACTAACTGCTTAGGTTTATAGGAAATAATAACGCGTCAATAACGAAAACCTCAATATAGATAGATATACATATAAATCGTATATTTGTAACTACAGTAACACACGTACAATAAATAATTGCTGGGATTATATTATCACTAATATATTTTAAAAAATGTCAAAATAATCACAAAATAAAAATGTATACACCACATTTTATGAGAACTAGATACTGCCAAAGTAAACCTTTATTATAAAACTGGATTAATTCGCATTTAAACTAGTTGATATATAGTTACCCTTACCCTGGTACCCTACCCTTATATTAGTTGCACTTAGTAAAACTATACTTGCAATTCAAAAGTATACACACACAACTCGGAAAAGCTGTTAAGCTAAAAAAAAAAAATATGCCTTTCCTATTTTAAGTTTACGCCATGTATTGTGTAATTTAAGGTAATACTACTGCTTTCGTTGAGTGTTGGATATCAGTTACTGTACGTACCTTTTTATTTGTGTTTCAATAGTTTATAAAGGCTAATTAGTCTACTAAACTCCCCATAACATGTAAGTTGTATTATAGTATAATTAGTGTCGTAAACAAAAACCAAAACCATTTAGACGTCATACACACTTAATAGTTGTGGTCATATCCTGAATAATACCTGTATGTGAGTTTTCTTTAATTTTGAAATTGAATCAATTACACCCGGAATGACAAGATTAATTGTACGAGTACTAATCTGCTTTGCCTGGATTTAATTAACCGCCTTCGTAGCCCAATGTTAACAACATTGGGATTACGAAGCAGAGGACACGGGTTCGATCCTCAGCGGGGTACATGTTTAGTACTCGGTTTGGTTGGTGGCATTTTAAATGTCCGCCTAGTTAGCAAGCACCATCTTATTTAAGTCTGCCGCCAAACAGCAAGGTTAATAGCATTGTTGTGTTCCGGATGTCAGAGATAAGATAGACTGTCCCAAATAAGATGATTGTACGTCTCTAAAATCAACTCAACAATGGTATCGATTCTGCAGTGGCCCCTAAAACTTAAATTTAAATTTAGAGTGCTCTAAATCAATTTCTTATTCTACGTGGCATCTCTAAAATTTTCACGTTTCTAAAATTTTTAGTTTACTCTATATCAATTCAATTTTGGTTTTAGAGATCAAAGCCTATTCCAGAAAGTCATCTAAGACATATTGCCATCTAAAAACATCACATTTAAAATTAGAGAGTAGGTTTTTCCATGGTTATGGGGCTATCTACAGCCCAAAAAGTGTGAACTTTCCATAAAAGTCTTTGTAGGGGTACAAAAGATTTTCCTAATATGTTTTATTTTGAATTTAAGACCGCGGTGAAAAATAATGCATAAACCTAATTTTCTTAAATTAAATTTTTTCAAGGCGAGCCTTAATTCTATTAACTCTTAAGTATCAATGGTATCAAACAAATTCTTTGATTGTAATATAAAACAAGTTAGTTGTCGAACGCGAAGAATTATTTTGATACCTAGAAGAGATCTTTTTTAAAAGAATGTTGCCATGTCCCCAGTATCGCTAAAGAAACGTAATTAACCAAAGCCTATAAGGCGAATTTGGAGTCAAAAACGAAAGCAAACTTAAATTATAAAATACGGTAAAGGAATTCCATATATTAAATCATTGATTGACGTACATTTAAAAAACCTGTTCTGAAGAAAAATATCTGATTTTGACTATGGCAATACAGTACATTAATTTAATTTAGGCGTCCGTAAACAAGCTCTAAATTTAGCGATAGATGTATTTCAGAATAGCATATTTTAGGAAATGCATTCCTGCGATTTTCAAATCTATATCCAAATTTGTTTTTTATTTGGAATATGGAATATAATTTTAAGGTTTCACATGAAATATTTTTTTAATTTCTGGGCTAAAACACATAATAAAAAAATTTTTAACAGAGCTCTTTTCATGTGCTCCCCATAATCATTTCTTAGATTCGCTGAAACTTTTATAAAGCGGTTACTTTTAAAAATTAAAGCTGCCTATACTTAATGTTATCCGATAGTACACACAAAGTTTTGCTAAATTTGGATTTGCCGTTCCCAAAAAAAATCAAAAATGTTTGTATGGAGAAAACAGTCTTAATGAAATTCTTCATACAAAACGCCAATTTCATAGGTAAGGACCTAATATAATAATCTATTAAAATTAATTTATCACACATACTGCCCACATTACGTATAAAGTACTTGGGAACCCAAAACTTCCGTGTGTTTTTGTGTTATTGTTCACTTATGTTGTGCAATACGTAACCCACCTCCACACTCCACTGCAACTCCTGTATAGCCAGGATCAACAGCGGTACAGCTGAACGTCGCCTACTGAAAATAAGCGAGTCCCGAGAAAAGACTTTACGCTACCTAGGGCCTCAAATTGTTGTGCAATAGTGGTATTTTGTTATCTCTTAGGGTTCCATACTACAAAAGGGAAAAACGGAACCCTTATAGGATCACTTAGTCGCCATCTGTCCATTTGGAACCCATTTCTACGGACTGCTAGAAGTATAAGGCTGAAATCTTGTAAAATTTTAAGTTTAGAAACTTAAATTTTTACAAAATTTCAGCCTTATATTTCAAGGTTTCACATGAAATATTTTTAAATTTCTGGGCTAAATCACATAATAAAAAAAAAATTCACAGAGCTCTTTTCATGTGCTCCCCATAATCATTTCTTAGATTCGCTGAAACTTTTATAAAGCGGTTACTTTTAAAAATTAACGGAACCCTTATAGGATCACTTAGTCGCCATCTGTCCATTTGGAACCCATTTCTACGAACTGCTAGAAGTATAAGGCTGAAATCTTGTAAAAATTTAAGTTTCTACTTCAATCCATTAAAAAAGATGAAACTATAGGGTAGTTATAATTACTTCCCCGTGATCAAGAATCTTGAAATTTACCATTAAAACATAAAATAGATTCTCACAGCACCGGGTTTTTTAAATATTTAAAAAACCTGGCAACATTTCTTGTTTTTGTGGGCGCCATGTTTGATTTTTAGTGTATAACACTGTAGGGATCAAGACGAATTGAAAGACTACAGGAGGTAACATAGAAATCTACATATATGCATACATACTCGTACATACATGCTTACATTAATACACACACTCGAAAAACATTACCCTCCGTCCCGGGGCAAGTAGGTTAAAGAATTCGCAAATCAGTCGTAACTTTATGTATGTATTAATTTCTATTGAGCCTCAATTGTGGACATACTACATGCGGAATTATCACATGACAAACTTTGTTTTACACAATTTAATTTTAAGGGACCTTCAATCATTATGTGATCATTTTTCGTGACAAACATAATTTCATTATTCACACATCTACGCAGTAAGTTCATCAGTTTAAAAAGTTTGTCAATAGTGATGTTGAACAGTTACGAAACCCCCAGGGCACGAGTCCTACTCGCACTTGACCATCTTTGTCTGATGCGGGTCCGACACCAAAACTTACTTTCTAACGCAATGAGCGGCAGTGAGGACATACTCCTTGGTCAGCACGGAGGCCCCGCAATGAAACTGTCCGTCGTACACTATCCTCGCCATCCACGGGTACCGGTTGGTGCCCGCCGGCATGCCTCCAACGATGCGGTTCTCCTGGTTGGCGCCGCCACACTCTGCGGATGCCGCGTGAAAGCGAACGTTAGTCTTAGTTTATTGAACCCAAACGACAGGAACAGCACAAATATTATAGCTGAATATAATTACATCGTTTCCTAGTTCATTGATGCGTCGGACAGTTGTGCATAAGTAACAGTGTTTAAACACAACATGTGAGATGTTACAAGAGGTATGAAGGAATTTAAGTTTTGAAATAATTGAACCGCCAAAAACTTACAAAACAACCGACTTCAATAGGGCTAGGAGTGCATCATCAGACCTTACATACATATGGGACCACTCTAAACGGTAAACCCTATCAAGTAAAATAATAATCATCAAAATCGGTAAACAATTGACGAAGATAACTAACATAAAAAATGCAGTCGATAATGTCGATAAACTCCTCCTTTTATGAAGTCGGGTAAGTTCTGCTTCACTTAATCGTGTCTTTTTTAAATCAATACTTTGTATAATTATTGACCAATTTCACATGATCAGTAATTTTAATCCACGAATAATGGCCCAGTTTCGATTCCCGGTTTCGATTCGGTTCGATTTCAATAATCAGTCAACTTTTCTAAAATAATATTGCCCCGGAAGTGATTTATTCTCGATGATGGAGACGACATCCGGTATTCGTGTTTGTGGCCAGGTGATCGATGAATGTGCCTGACACGATTACCCACTTATTTTTGACTGGTTTTGGCTGTAAGGCGAAATACATAAACAAACATTACATATCGAAAACACATATATACATCATTTCATAAAATTACATGAGACTATATTTATTTAAGCACATATTCATTGTACTTTATTATTGTATTTCACTTTCACTGTATTTTACATTCTCATACAGAACCTTATTAATTAGTATAATTGTGTTTTTGGTGAATTGCATTGTGTCTGTCATGAGTCATTGGCTTCACTGAAAATAAGCGTTTTTAGAGAACGACCGTGTTTGACTCCGATAATTAGTTGGCATACACAACGTTTCCTTTTTGTATGTCTCTGGACTGTCTAATACCTGATTTGTTGTGAAGATTTTTTTCAAATAGAAAACCGAGAATCGAACCATAGATCATCCTTGTGGAGGTATCAACCAGTCGGCCAGGGCGGGTCGTCGACCTAAGTAACTTGTAACAAGGCAGTTAGGCACGGCAGTGAAGTCCCTCTATCAAGAACGAAATCTTTCACACTTCACTTTCACTATCGCTTCCATGGTTCAATGCACAACTTCTACAATGGCTGCATAACTTTTTTTACTTAAATCGCTAATGACAGTGCTTGAAGATACATTCTAATGGCTGTTAATTCACTGTAATCATTGTACTGCTCTTTGTAATGGATGATTTAGTGGAAGCATTCATCTCTGGTTACATTTTTTATTTTTTTTTTACCAAACACATGCAGCATTTATGTAATGTTAGGACAAGTTAAACTTTGAGCAACTTTCTGAAGAAATACAAACATAAATGAAGTATCTAGATCGCACACAGGTATTTTTCTGATTTTGCACATTCAGCGCAGTCAGATGACCAATGCTCTGAGAGAATTAGCACTGGGCCTTTATTGTAGATTATGCTCCTGTGGGAACCGGCTGTACCCAACTATTGATATTAATGACTAGATTAAATTATCGATTGCTTAGTATTTGTTTAGTTAAATTTAGACACAAATTTTTTTATCGGTGTAGATAAATAGTATTAACAGTATTCATAATCCATTTAATATATGTATAACAGTGTTTTTGAAAATCTTAACCTAGCAAGATTTGTACAAACTCGACACTAAAACAAACAATGTTTGCAGTGATTTAATATTCTATAACAATTTCTTATTCCGTTGTAACCCTATACCACAGTAAATACTGTGCAGCATGGCTGCTGTATTTTCTTTGCTTCGTTTACTAGTGCGGTGGAATCTTTTTCTAAATTTTAAATTGTTTTTTATTGACGTAAGTGGCAAAAAGTAATTGCAAGGGATTCCTAGTCGAGCCTCAATTGTGGACATAAACTTACTGTGTTCATGCTAGCTTCTCTTGAAGAACCTGTGTTGTGGCCTAATTTGTGAATACGTGCTGATTCATATCTAAGGTCCGCAAAAGCGTGCCCCGATTCAAAAACCCCGTATGAAGTTTGTGAGTGCGTGTTGCACCGTCCAGCGAAGGCTACACGTGATACGTCACCGAACTGACCTATCCACACTAGTTGCGATCGACGCTCTCCCTGTGTTTCCGACTGCCCTATCGTGCCCACATGTACTCGTCTGAAGGTTCCCAATTCCCTAAAATTACTTTCTGTTGTTTATTTTACCTATTCTCAAGTTTCTGTTTTTGTAGTATTAATAACATTAGTTTAGTAACCAGGGAGGTTACTTTTACCAGCAGATTCTCAATAAATAGTTTCCCAATTACGCGTCCATTCACGCGTAATTTGGCAGTTAATTGTTTTGCAAATTTCTACCTAGAGCTTACGAACTACTTCTTTTTGGTTTCTTTTATATTTTCCTAAATGTTTTAGCAATAAATTATTTTGTTTGGGACACTCATCAAACTGGTGTCATTCTTTTAATTGCCATCTTGCGCAGTGCAGACCTGGCTCCTGCGTAGTGCATCAACTGGGGGTCAATAGCGCTAAGTTAAACGATAATCCCAAAACAAAGCCATAAGCAATATCGTTACGTTAAGCACATTTATCGTTTTACTTTGGTAGCGTTCACGATTTCATGGTTTCGAAAAAATAGCGAGATATCATTTTTAACATTAGCTGAACCAAGTCTCAAACTAAAATCAAAGACGTTCCATTCGATTCCAACGGGTAAAATGCGATTGGCAGACTTGACGTTCCACAGTTTACACAAAGTTGTAACTTGTATAGTAATCTGTTGTTGACCCCAATCGAAGTCAAGTGTTATGTACGTTTGAACAGTGGACTGTTGGTACTAAATACATCTTAAAAATACAATTGGACATAGAAGATATAACACATAAAACAGCCAAGCATAGAGCGACTGTAGAATCGAGTGATGTATGTTTTAAAGAACGAGAAAAAATGTTATCACATAGTTTATATGTTAAATTACATGCAAATCTACATTATACAACAATTAAAAGCAACAAAATCTACACGCTAAATAGGTTTTACAGTGACACATGCATCACGTAAAGTGCACATACAACTACAGGAAAAGTGTTAAAACTGGCGACTGAACATCACTATCAATGTTATTAGGAAATTACAACACAACATTTACAAATTACGTAGTTTAAATTACTACATTGACACTACTTCATGTGTGTTATATACTACAGATTCACATTTATTTTTATCCCATCTAAAACCACTACATGAACATAAAGTCGTAGAGTGCTGTACACACAGAGGTAACTTACCCATCTTTCTAGGCAGTGGGTTTGCTCTGCCGCACTCTAAAACGTGAATGTGAACGAACATCATTAGATTTACTAGAAGACTCACTAAATTTAACTAAGAGTTTTGTGCTATTTTCATCAGCTTGCGAGAAAGTTAACTAATACGAATAGTTACCTGATGTGCAAAAAGTGACAGACGTTCAAAAAGATATAAGTAGCTACCTACTTATACTAAAACAAAATACATCCTTTGTTCATTTATACAATATTCATGTCACACTATGGATCGCGATAATTATATTACAAAAACGTAAAATAATTTTCAGTTGCCTGATGAATGGAGGAAGAATCCCTGAAATTTCGCGGATTCATAAAAAAAAACAATAATAAGATCATAACAATACAAATATTGGCTAATACATAATAATTGGACGGATGTTATGAATCAAATCACTAGTCATCATTATATCAGCCGAAAGACGTCCACTGCTGGACAAAGGCCTCCTCCAAAGATCTCCACAACGATTTGGTAAAGATAGCGGGAAGCCGCTGGATGCGGATAGCGCAGGACCGATTGTTGCTGTGGAAATCACTATAAACTATAAAATTGTACGACTAATATTTTAGCCACTATCCGAGTTTAAATTATGGTCGAAGCGATAAATCATCATATCCATCAATTATTTGTATTTGAATTGTAAAATATCTAGTAAATGATAAATTAATCCAAGGATAACGAACACGTTCATAAAATATTTAGTGGCTTTTATAGTATACTGTCTCAAAAAGTATTTACTAACGTTTCAAATTTAATAATGTTCACCAAATTTTCAAACATTCAACTCCAAAGTTGTTAATATTGCTGAACGTAGGTACATAAATAGTAGGTACGTTCCACTTAGGGCTGATTAGTAAAGCGATCTTAAGATTGAGATCGACTCTCACTCTCAAGTATCAACTTAAATTCATTGCAATGTTGAGAACGTTTTGGCATAAGAAACATAAGGGCCAATTTCAACGTGTACAATTCCTAGTGCGCTACACACCATTATAAGTTCTTATTAGTTCAAGTTCAGCGGTTGCGTGGTAGAAGTCACTTCCAGTGATAAGGCCGCCTAATTGCGTTCTATTGTTATCATCAAAAGTTATTGTAAATTATTTTGCGCAATAAAGAGTATTTGTATTGTATTGAAATACTCGGAATATACGGAAAGTACTTACCACACGAACAGTTCTTGATCAAGGAATCGTCATCGTCGTCCTCAACGCTTTGCTCCTCGAGTATTGGCACCTCCAGACCGAAGATGGCGTCGAACAGGAACCGCTGAGTTCTGTTGCCTGATGATACCTGAAAATAATGGAAACAGTCTAATTCAGCTTCTTCAGTGTATACGAGACGTAATAGGGAACTGCTCCACGTGCATCCAGATTTAAATTCCCTTTTGAAATGTCAAACGAACGTCACTATTCTGTTAATTATGTCTGAATATTAGAAGCTATTTCCTGTCCAGTTTCGGACACATTAAGATTTTTCTAAAACAACATAATTATAAATGTACTCACAGAGTGCACTCGAATACCCTAAAATTTCATTATAAAATAATCCTAAACATCTTTGTTTCTGCTATTTTCAACAAAAAATCTTAATGTACATATCATATGAGGCGCCATACTTACTCCGCAGCACACTATCAACCAGAAGCTGTGTCAGTTTTATAAATCCAATGGATATGGAGGTCAACACGCTCTCCAGACTTAAACCTGATTGAACTGGCTGAATGCAGTGAGGAGAGAAATCCCTCAACAGCTAATATAAGAGAACTTAATAGGTAGTGCATTAGATGACGAATGGAATCAGCCTTCACGTAATTTCATTGATGACGAACAGAACATGACCTAACGAATGGAAGCAGTTTCGACAGATAGACTAACACCAAGTACTGAGCGTGCATTTAGAAACGTTTTTTTCATACGTTGAACAATTTTTTGTATACTGTAAAGTTTAATCCGAACTAACGTTTGCAACATTTAATTTGTTAAATTTTTTCAAGCTTTTACCTAGGTACCTTACAATTTTCGTATGTATAAATTGCACGTTTCAAAATTTTCAAGTAAAAATACAACAATTTCCTGTTTACCTAAGGAGCTGACATTTTGCTTATTACTTCTGATGGCAATACATTAATAATACACATACAACACAATAATGTATACATACAATAAATACAATAATGACAATAAATAAGATAGACATAAACTCATGCTGCAGTCAGGATCGTCTCCTCACGTGGGGATCTCCTTAGCGATTAATAGCACGGATACTAAATTATCCATACACTTTTAGTTGTGACAGTTAAATATGATTTTCGTGATGACCTGATGCTGCAGCCAAGATACACGAAATTTTGCATAGGTTACATTTAGACTAGACTATGTGATATGTAGGAGTATTAAAAGGAAGGCCACGGCGAACGTAACATGATCATATCGGGGATGTCTTAAAGAAAGGCCAAGTCAAGAGTATCCTAAACCGACGAGCATGTATGAACAACCTTATGAGAGTGAAGGAAGCAGAAGAGGTGTGTCAGGATCGTAGCAAGTGGAAGTCTGTGGTCTCTGCCTACCTCTACGGGAAACAGGCGTGACATTATGTATGTATGTATTAAAAGCTTATTTTTAAAAATATTTTTAATGTAGAAGTTATTTAAATAAGTCTCTATTTTTAATTGAATATTTTTGTTAATTTATAATACAATTTTATTACAATCAGAATAAACTGCAATGGTCCCTTTTTGCGCCCATTAGAACATAGAAAAACATATTTTTACAAAATTGCAACATACTTGACATCAAGTTTATGACATATCGACCAGATGTTTATACCTCATTCATTATTCACTCGAGAATGTAGTAAAGAGCAATTCGAAAACATAGACAAATGTGGTAATTATGTGCTCGATTACACAACGACAATTTCATCTTAGTTATCAAATCTGTTATATCCTACAGTTGGTAATTTCATGATCATGATCACCTCAATTATGGTTTTATATCGGAAATAGACCTTGCATAAGTTTTGTTTACCATTTGCAGCAACGGCACTTCACTTTCGCGGGCCGTCGTATGCGCTCGCCGCGCTACAGCCATTACGGTTACGTAATAGAACACAAGTTAATTGGCCAGTAATGTCAATGTTGCTTTCACAATCTCGACGACCGTGTTCCGGTGTTTTTATCTTTTTTAAGGTTTCCGCTACATTTCGATTGTACACTTTCTCGTCTGATTTAGTTTTCAGTCACAGTTAGATTAGTGAAAGAAATTGACGAAGTGTCAACAAAAATCTAAATGTTTTTTGCAGAAATGTAATTTTCCAAACCTACCTAAGTTATTAACCTCGACAAATGAAGGATCGAGGTATAAATTTCTTCATACTTCCAGCTCCCAATAAAACACACAGCGGAGGTTATAAGTGGATCTCGTGACGTCACGTACGTGGTCGAATATGCAATATTCATGTACTTTCCCTCGTGTGGCCAAATGACGTAAGTAATGACTTGTGACGAAACTGATACCTGCCGATACGGCGGGGCTACCGTGGTGTTAGATAACATGTTATGTCATATAAACTAATGAATGGGGCTAAGGTTGCCACCCATACACTGACATGTGTAGGATGGCTCGGCCTTAAATTTTATTGAGATGTATGTACACATTGGTAGTTTTTCTTATCCGAGTTACACACCATCATCAAGAAACGGTTGTTGAAGAATGTTTTGAGTGAACGATGTTTTAGGGCCGATGTAAAATATGCACTTCGCATAATGTGCACTTCGGAGAATGTGCACTTCTCAAAATTAGCACTTTTAATCACAACGGTCCCAAAAAAACATCCTTGCTTAACTGGGTATTTAAAAAAAACACTTTTAGAAAGTAATCCTTTATTTAAAAAATATTAAGTCAAGACAGTTTTGAACGACAATTAAATATTTCTACGTATTATTTATGTATTTCTACCTATTAGATACGTTTTCTACGCATAAAATAACAGATACGTAAATGGAATATATTTATTGATCGCAAATATATTAGGCTGTTAGTTAAACTAGAAAATAATAATGTAACCCTTGTCAAAGTTAAAAATCTTTTTGCAATTTTTGAAGTATTTGTATTCATTAATATTTATTTATTATTAGGAGCCTATACTATCCCACTATTGGGCATTATATCTTTTAAAAATAGTATAAAAATAGTAAATAATTGTCCGCTTAAATCTTTACACAATTTTTTGGAAAATTGGTGACAGATTCACTTCATTTAGAAAAAGTAGAGTAAAAATTAAAATAAAGCAAATGTTTTTGATTTATATTTATAGGTCCCTACCTATGAAATTGGCGTAGAATTTAATTAAGACTGTCTTCTCCATACAAACATTTTTAATTTTTTTTTGGGAGCGGCAAATCCAAATTTTGCTAAACTTTGTGTGTATTATCGGATAAGATTAAGTTAAGTATAGGCAGCGTTAATTTTTAAAAGTAACCGCTTTATAAAAGTTTCAGCGAATCTAAGAAATGATCATGGGAAGCACATGAAAAGAGCTCTGTTCAAATTTTTTTTATTAGATATGTCATTTAGCCCAGAAATTAAAAAATATTTCATATTAAACCTTGAAATAATATTCCATTTACCAAATAAAAAACAAATTTGGATATAGCTTTGAAAATCGCAGGAATTGGTACATATGATTAACGAAGAAAAAAAACTCCAATTTCATAGGTAAAGACCCAATATTTTCAGTGTATGGGTGATTGATATTCCATTAAAAATTTAATATATTTTCAAGGTTTTACATGAAACATTTTTTTATGTCTGGACTAAATCACATAATAAAAAAAACTTGAACCCTGGTCTTTCATGTGCTTTCGAAAGTATGAGTCGCCTCCGAAAAGTCAATAATTCATTCAAAGGGTTATGTATACACTTTTTCAAGGTTCCTGTTGGTATACAAAATTTAAAGATACTATAAAACATAAACTTATTAAGAAAGCATATTATAAAATATCAGATTATTTAGATGATAAACATTCATGGACATAACCAGCTCGTTCGCATAACCAGGCTATTTCACAATTAATAATGAAATATTATTGTGCCTTTTTGTAATATAAAAACCTTATTTTTTAAGAGCAACCTCTCGAGTTTCTTGATTGTTCTTATCAGGGAAAAATTGCCTTTTAAACAAACAGTAGCTTTAAAAATGTAAAATCTGACTTATAAGTGTACCCTGTGTACATACAAAATAAAGCATTTTTGATTTGATTTAATAGCACTATAGACCTGATAGTCTTGACAGAACACTTTATGTGAAGTATCACTATCTACGTTGTACCGAGTGCAAAGTTTTATTGATAATCTTTTGAATAAGAGTACCTAACTTGATTAAAACACAAAGTTCAAAGCAAAAACACGGAAGCAGACCAGAACACGCCCTCTACTTTCTATAACTATGAAAGGTAGAAAACGTGTTCGAGATACGAACAGACGGGAGCGTGCCAAAAAAAAAACTGGCAGTATTACCTCGTTGAATGGCAAGGCTAATTCGCTTCCCGAGGTAGCTGCCAGCTCTTTTGTCACCCGAGGTCTTATTTAAGATTTTTAAACAAAACGTAATAGTATGCAATGGAATATATTTTTTTTCGTCCAACAGTCATCACTCCTCAGCCTAACCCAATTCAACTGCTCTGCGTGCTTTGAAAATCAGCAATTGCATGCATCTTTCAGTCGCTTTTTGTAGAGTCGAAGACTTCAGAGGCATGTTTGACAATATTAGCATCAATTGTAATTAATTACTCACAAAAGAAAACCGGTAGCAATATTCCTTATTCACAAGTAATTTTTATCTACTTTTACTAGCAAGAATTAGCTTCCTGAATTATCGTCTTGTCAAGTTAAGTTGACGACCGATTGGTGTAGTGGATAGTCACCCTATCAGCGAAACCAACGGTTGCGGGTTCGAATCCCGCGAGGGGTAAATGTTTGTATGATGAATACGAACATTTATTCCCGAGTCTTGGATGTTTATATAAATATTTATGTATGATCCGTTATCTAGTATCCATAGTACAAGCTTTCCTTAGTTTGGGACTAGATGATTGGTGTAAGTGTCCGAAATATTTATATTTATTTATTTAAGTACAGTAGACACCATCTGGATATGACAGATTCTAAATCCATAACTCTGAATTATGAAGGCGCAATGAATAAATTTAAGCCATTTTCTAGATATGATTTGGTAACAAATGGCATGCATGATGGATGATGATGAATAATGTAACATCATAATTCATCTTGACCAACTTGCGTTATAGATAGATAAATTAGAAAATATTTAGTGATCTACTTACTTTAACTTAGTAATAAACTCACTGTTAAATCGTCGCATCGTTGTTAATCATTTATGAAAAAATACGTGACCTTATTTTATAAAAACATGTTTTTTTATCGAAAGTTCAATCGTAATAACGAAGCGACCTAATTGGTTAACAAGGTCGTCGTATAAAAAATTGGCTAAATCTAGAAATTCGTAGAACACATCGTAATATAGACCCGTGACCCCGATTAATTGGGTGTCGCAACTGACCCTGGCTGTAAAGAATCTGACCGTAGTCTGAAGTTCAATGTCGCTGCGCTAGGGCAGGCCACTGCCATGCTAGCGATGCAAACAATAGAAGTAAAACAATACGATTAGTAGAGGCATGTTTAGAAACAAAAAAACTTTAAATAATTTAATATATGCATGCACACACAAGCTTAGCCTACATTACACCTATAAGGTCTAACAAAATGAGCTATTACACCCACTGTTTTAGGAGGTGGCTTAGGTAGCTTATATGCAATATATAACAAAGCCCTGAAACAGCTTATTAGTACCCACAATATTATACCCATGCAAATGCGACATTTCAGTCTGTAGTACATAGGACACATCAGTAGTATATACAGGGACATGTAAAACATTTTCTACTAATAGCTATAAAACCAACATTGTAGACGTGTGCGCACACGCATAAAATACCACGATTAGTTCAAACGCTTAACTGCCTGGAACAAATTTAGCGGAACCGGATATCTTGCTTACCTACTGTGCATTACATAAACACGAAAAGATGGTCTTGCTTACCTACTTTTGATATGTCTAATGTTTGATACCTATTCCACTCATTTTATTATATAACACCGTTTTTTGAGAACAGTGATTGCGTATACTAAGTTGTCTTTTAAAAATTTCTTTGTTTTCTGCATTTCTTATATCCATATCCATTCGGTATAGAGTTCGGAGAATGGAAAGGTTGATGATTGAATTTGGTATTATTGGGTCAAATATTTAATCCACCTAATACAATAATATTGGGACAATTTTTCATATTTCAAATTAAACTCCTTGTACAGAATTAATATAGTAACTCCTTGTTCAAATTCAAACAAGATGTATTTCGTGGGATAAAATATCACTCGAAAACGTCACATTTTTAACATAATATAAATAAAAAATTATGATATTACTGCTCATTCACAATGCTGACTCCCCAGAACGTGCAAGAAACTCATGGGTAGCTCTTTTTAAGTCTGTTTTGGGTTACAATATGCAATGTTATATTCTATAATTAGACTGAACGTCATAATATCAGCATCAGGACGTCCACTGCTGAACTTAGGCATCCCCCATAGTATTCCAGACCGTTGTAATTTCATAATAGCCTTTTGTAAATAACGTCTATTTTATGATGGTTTTGAATTTATTTAAAGGCAATTTTTGAATATCAACTGGAACCTTATTATAAAAGCGTTCCTATATATACCTATCATCATCTCAGCCCGTAAACAGCCCACTGTAGGGATGTAGGCCTTCCCTCGTATATGAGGGAGTATGGGCCATAGTCCACCACGCTGGCCCAATGTGGGTTGGGGACTTCACATGCCTTTGAATTTTTATTTCTCAGGCATTCAGGTTTCCTCACGATGTGTTCGTTCACCGTTTAAGAGCAGTCTGGTAAATGCACACAAGTAATTAAATTAAATTTAAAAACTTATTGGTACATGGCCTGCCTGAGAATCGAACCCGGACCTCCCAAATTGAGAGACCGCGTAATAACCACTGAGCCACCATAGATGATGGGCGTCACCATTATTCATATGGGGTTATTTCATAAATGGTAGCCTTGTACATCGTCCGAAGTTCTTTAAAATGATTGCCCTGAGTGTAGGTACGATCCTTTTACACATAGGACTTGGTCAACCGCTATGTAATAGGTAGATAAGAATATCAGGGCATAAGAATCTCTCTCTAATGATAGATTGTTATGGTGGAGTTTATTTTTATATCATACTTCAAACATGACATAAGGGAACACATCCCACTAGTAGCACAAATTTGTACGACATGAGGAAATGAGTTTGATGACCGATTGGTGTAGTGGATAGTGACCCTGTCAGCGAAACCAACGGTTGCGAGTTCGAATCCCGCGAGGGCTAAATGTTTGTGTGATGAATACAAACATTAATTCCTGAGTAAGGGATGTTTAAATATTTATGTATGTTTATCCGTAATCTAGTATTCATAGCACAAGCTTTTTGCTTAGTTTAGGACTACATTGTTCAGTGTTCATTAACACAATCTTTGAAAACCTACACCTATATCAGAAATCAGGAGCAGTCATATCAGAAAATATATCTAGCTTTGGTACCTACCTAGTTAGGGCGTAAGTCAGTACCTACCTACACTTATGTCCTAACGCCGCTACCGCATTTTTGGAAGTTTTGGTACAAGACGAACTGTTTTTTCGTTCTGCAGTAGTGACGGTAATTAATCAACTCTTGTTAACGTGATAACTGCTTGTCTAGCTGTTGATAAACGACTGCATGCTGCGAAGCCGTCCAACGTAAAGTAAAAGTGCACGCCCGATGTCGTTGCACCGCGGCGGGCGCAGGCGCACGCACTCCATGACCGATACTGCACCACTACATAACAAATAGGTACCTACTATTACTGCGCTATTAGTTCATCACTGTCATTATCTAAAGTACTCACATGATTATCAAGCGCAGCGGTGTCTAGAGAACTTAACTCCCTGGTGTTACCCAAAGTCACAACGAGGACCACGTGAAATATTATCACTAAACTCCATTGGTGCATTGTCGTGAGGGTTGAGAGCGTGGTGTCGTTATTATTGCACCGGTGTATATTGGCGCGGCATGTCCGCGCGCCGCGTGTTCACTGGCGACTTCGGCGGCAGCGCTTCAATAGCATTATTTCGCAAACGAACGCTGGCCGAGTGTCGGCCGCGGCCGCGCGGAGTCCGCCGAGTGCGCCGCCGCAGGGTCTTCGGCCACCACCTCGCTTACTTTCTCTTCGCGCCAAAACCCTCCAAGATCCAACGAACCCCCACTGCGCAACCGCCAATCGGCAGCGGCACCGGGGCGCGCGGGCGCTACGCCCGGCGTTGCCCCCAGCATCGAACACAACCTACACTCGCAATTTTCCGCTTTAGCGCTAAAGAAGTTTATTACGTTGCTGATACATACCTCGTATGAAGAGGTACGAGATAACATCGTTTTAGAATCGGCTACTTTGTGTATACTTATATCATCTGTTGAAATCCCCTCTATTCCCACAAGGAATAAATTCTTTATATGGAAAGATTATAGGATCGTTATGTGCGGCGATACGATCCTAGTAGGCATTTAAATGAATGGCTAATTTAAGCATTTGCCTGCGACATATAATATACCTAATGCAAAGCATCTACAGATTTCCTCACAAGTGCAGACGCGACCCAATATGACAAGCATCTCCTCTAAGTGAAATTCACAAGAGTATCAAAATTGTCACCGGTGATACCTTAAATCAGAAAATATGTTATAACTAACGCGCACAGAAGTGACAAAATAGCAAGTATGAAATTTTTGTCACTGCGTAGGTACAGTCGACAGCACGAAGACGGTAACACTATCAGCGTAAGCTTATCGAGCGACGCTATCGGAAGTGTGAAAGCAGCGGACGCTTATACTGGATTGGGTGCATTGCAGCCGCGTGTACATGATCTTCATAATAAACCAACCCTGTAAAGTTTGGCTCTTGACAGTTGGTAAACAGATACCTACTTTTTTTTGTGCACGACGGGTTCGTACTTGACTTAAATCACACGTGATGTTAAGTGAAGATGAGGTCAAAGGTGGAAGCGTACTGACCCGGAAACCCCAACACATTTGGGGGACTGGCTATCTAATCTCTGACAACCGGAACACAACAATGCTATTAACATTGCTCCTTGGCGGCAGATTTAGATAAGATAGTGGTAGCCAGCCAGGCGGACATTTAAAATGCCCTACCACCAACCAAACCGTGTACAATACAAAACAATACAAATACACTTTATTGCACAACAGATAAGAAAATACAGGTTCAGAAAAGTGGTAAGAATAGAATGTACAATTTGGCGACCTTATCACTAAAAGCGATCTCTTCCAGGCAACCTTGTCCGAATCGTAAACCCAAAACCCAAAGGAGGCGGTTAATTACTTATTACAATGTATGTGTATTTCATGAAATGCGTAACGATACACCATACATAACGTATGGCGGATATTTCCTACATTATTAGAAACTGCCCTAACTAGAGAGGAGCTCCTCGGTAGTAAAGCAACTTAACCAACCCACTCTGAGCTGCACTGTTTCCAATAATGTAGGAAATGTCATGAAATGGCCTGAGACATGTCCATCAGTGGTCGCCCTGTGCCTGATTGATGATATCCATCATCAACAATACGACATGGATGAGTATAGTCGCATATAAAGTCCTAACTCATTAGTCCCGATCCATGGCAGTCGCGTTTTTTGTAGCTCCAAAGTATTCCGAATAACAATTTAGTTTATTAAAAATAATTTCGAAGATTTTGTGAGATGTTATACTATTAACTACTTAGGTACTGAGGTATTTATATTGATGTCTCAAAACTGAACACCACGGCTTTAAAAGTCAGTCAGTAAAGGCGGTTTATCGCGAACGACAGCAAACTAAGGCAGCTAAGCTAGAAGGTCAGCTAAGCTTCGAATGTATCTACCGGGAACGATACAAACTGCGCATGAGTTGTGAAACAACACTGCGATTATGGGCGGTATGTGTTGGCACGGAGGTGAAGGAGGCGTTAGCTTTCCTTAGTGTGGCTTGGTTAACCTCTGTCCGTTCTTAGCTGTTTAGCTTAGCTTGTGGTGGATACGAAAGTATGAAAGACTCAAACCGAGTGAACTAAGCTAAACTCAGTTAATCCTAGCTTGGCTTCACTCGCGGTAGATTCCGGCTTTACCATGGGGTAGGTAAGGTAGCACTAAGTATGAGATTGATAATTTTGCACAACCAACGCAACCCAGAGCGTGTAGAAAATTCAAAAAATCTCAATCAATACGTCAAATTAGTTTTACAGCGCGGAAGTAAATAGAAATGTTTAAGTTTGCATTGGGCAACTGTGTGCCGAGAGCTATGTAGACCATAATGATAGTCCCATGTGTATAACGTCCTATTAGCACAGTCCTATCCAATATCGAATCGGGCCTTTTCCATTTTGCGAATTGTGCGTTTTACGTCAAATCCAAACGAACATCCATTTCTTGCCATTTGAATAAGTAAGAACCCTAAAACTATTTAGTCTCCGAAATATTTATTTATTGTTATTCCGAAGGAGATGCTTACATTTCAGCAATGGTCTTGTGTGTGCCTCATGTTAAAATGACATGAGTCTAACGTTTATTTCATAAGAAATTACTTGAAATGAATAGGTACCCGCATAGCAAGCCAGACCGTGGGAACTTGAATGAAGCTCTGCGAATGTCTGGATTTTCCACACTGATAATGAAAGTGAAATCAGCTGTGGCGTTTCCGCAACGCATTCGCTCGCCGAGCATCTAAACATAGACACGTAATCGTGACGCTACGGTCGCTTTAATCTATCGCCGAGACGAGGAAATTCTCATAGATTACTTACACTTTCTTATAGATGTGTTCCGCTATCATTTCAGCTGCAAAGTCAGTTCCATTGCATTAGGTCCATTATGAATTCTGCACATTCTGTCGAATTTTTTGATTTAAGGCAGTTAACTTGTATAGTTAGGTGCCTACTAAGTACTTACACTCTTTGATTTCTAAAGTGGTCTTTAGGCTATGGATAACTAAATTGTGATTCTGAATTTAGACTTCAGTAGAAGGAAAATTAATCATTCAATCATTAGTTTATGTTAGAATGCCTAATGTACGGGTGAGTTTTTTTTACCGTAAGGAAAAATATAGGTCGTATAATATAAAGTGAAATAGCAGATATTGATATAGGTGGTTTAATTTTTTTTGTTTGTTTTCAAATCCATCATCGAATCCTCTTCTTTTCGAGTCGAGGAAGTTTCAAATTTTAATAGACCAAAACTTAGCTACTCTAACAGCACTCTCTGTGGCGTTAAGGAGATTGTCAAAGGTGCAGCTGTCAGGACACGCGGAGTAGGATAATAGGTGATCCATTGTCTGCGGGGGAAGCTCCGCACTCGCACCGATCACTTCCGTCGTGGGGACCTGCACATTTGTGCAGTTATCTTTGCTGCGGCCGACCCGAGTCCGAAGCCGATTTAAGGATTTCCATGTCTGCCATGGCAAATCGTGTCCAGGAACAAGAGAAGAGAGAAATGACGCAAGAGAGTATCTCTGCCGCCACAGGCTACAGCGAGCATCTCTATCATCGAATAAAGCGTTGTCATTTGACGGTCGCGTTTGTAGCCTGTTGCTCATAACTACATCATTAAATTAAATAAATTTAAAAACTTTAGGAAAATATGAATTCCAAATAAATTTCGCATGATAGAAACCCTACGAATCCCGCTAGTCGGTGTGCGTCGATGATGGATTTGAAAAAAACCTGCCTATGCCAATAACTTCTATTTTTTTATGCACAACGGGTTGGCACTTGACCTCAATCACACCTGATGTTAAGTGAAGATGATGTCGAAGATGGAAGCGTACTGACCCGGAAACCCCAACACATTTGGGGGACTGGCTATCTTATCTCTGACAACCGGAACACAACAATGCTATTTAGACTTATCTAAATCTGCCGCCAAGGTTAGCTAGCCAGGCGAACATTTAAAATGCCCTACCACCAACCAAACCGAGTACTTAAACATGTACCCCGCTGGGGATCGAACCCGCGACCTCCGAATCGTAAACCCAATGTTAATTTCACTTACCTATTTTTTTTTTTTTTTATTGAAGAGGTGGGCAAACGAGCAAGAGGCGCACCTGATGGTAAGTGTCACCGCTGCCCATAACCATCTACGGAAACGGATGGTTGATGTAGTAGTCAAACTACTACATCCATGTTCACAGCTTAGGTATTCAGTGTTAGTAATAATGTAGTTCCTGTCTTTTCCGTCCTACTATCTGTTGGGGCCTCTGTGGCGGCTTCTGTTTGACACTATGGGAAGTTGTAAGCAACACACTTTTGATATTATACCGGATGAGTTTTTTACCGTAAGGAAAAAAAATAGGGCATATATATAACATCTAGGATTAAATACCAAAATAAATATGTACGCAAAGCATGAATGGGCACATTTGTTGCGTGAGGAAACTTGGAACAAAACAAAAATTCCTTGTAGTTTTGTATTCCAAAGCCATTCCATAAAATATGGTTTTTTTTCTATTTTCTATATGAGAGGGCGGCAAACGAGCATGCGGGTTACCTGATGGAAAGCAATCACCGCCGCCCATACGCAAGACTATGCCGCGCGTCTTCAAAATGCTTCCTAACCCCATAATATTCCTTCTTTAGTTATTTTTTGTTGCCTGCTTTGTTTTATTTTTACTTTATTTGCACGAGCGTTTAAAAGTTAACTATCTACGTAGGTACTCTGTTGTTCTTAAACGCTTTATTACTACAAATATTTCGAATTATCTAATTTCCTTTCCTTCTCTGTGTACACCATTCATACTTAATTGTTACCTACTTATCTGTGGAAACAATTTGGTCTATGATCTATCTATAGCTACTTTATTGTAGTGTTGTATTTATAATGTACTTTTAACTTAATTAATATGTGTAAAATAAACTTGTAATTAATATGTGTGGTAACCAGGTACTCAACTATTGAGAATTTAGATCATCATGAGAGTTAGTAGATCTTGACAGTGGTCTCGCCATTTTGACGTCAATTTAAAGTTAAGATAGTTACTAACTTTCCCATTAAAGATAGAAATAGTACATTGCAGGTACTATTTATGATACCTACTCGATATTCAATTCTTAACTTGGTCCCGCGGGTCTGACACGCCAGGTGGACATTTAAAAACACAGATTTAGTCTCATTATCGGTGGAGAAATTGGAAACACGTTCAGTTGTTTAAAAAAGATTATACACCCAATCAACTACATATATGATGATATGCAAATAATATTAGGAGTATCTGCCTAGTCTCATACCACTGTGAAGAAAAAGCAGAATTTAAAAGCGGCGTTTAGTTCAGTTCAGTGGTAGACATCCCTGTCTACGACTGAAGAAAGAAGAAAACATCGCCAAAATCTTAAAATGTATGATCTCATATTGGAAGACCTTGACTATCAGAGAAATTGCAAACACTATAAGAGGCATCTCATATCAACGAACATAACATATAATCTTTTCATCGATTGGAGATTGAAGCCACGGTAAAAATACTTTTTGAAGACCTTGAGAAATCATTTTAAAAGCGGTATGGAAACTTTGGAAATCATTTGGAATAGAGCTAAATGGATATTAAGTGGATAAAAAATTTCTTACATTTTATTTTGTATTCTTAACTAGACCGCGAAGTTTTTAATCCACCCACTCGTAGAAAGGATGTAATAGAGTTTAAGAAAACAGTTGAAATGTTCATAAATCTTTTATTCATAAATCTTTTATTCATAAATAGTATGTGACTTAACGTAGATACATTGATAAAATCTACCTGGGGAATCTGTTTCATAACAGTAAAATTCTTTATGACAATCAACGATAACATGTTCTATACCGTTGTGAAAAAGACTCCGTTGGTAGTGGAGTTCTATAACACAACACTTACCGGATAGCTGAAAGGAACTTTGCAGATCGATAAGACCCAGCGCTTCCCCCGTTGACCATCATGGAAATAAAATTAACATATTAGAAAATAAAAAAAATATGGGTGCCTAAATGTGAATGTGTTAAGTAGGTAACTCAGGATGCTAATGCTAAGGTATTTATTATGAAACTTTGTTTATTTCTACTGAATTTCATATAAAATTCTGCGAATATTCCACTGACCTATAAAAAAGGGCTTTGCCCGTGGGCGCTACACCTATTTAGATATCAATACTCTCCCTTTTGAGCCTGTTGTAGAGTGTTGAAAAATTGAGATTAGTTAGTTGTTAATATGGCAACACTTATCGATCTAACAAAAACTAAATACCTTCCTAATTCCGAATCTATAGTAAATAACTGTTAATAAGCTATGTACATATAACTTACGCCACCTACCCGATATCTGCCTGGCTGGATGACTATATTCCCTGGCACGGCACGATGTTGATTAACTTATTAGATTAGTTTATTTATTCTTCTAAATATAGATGAAATTGGGTAATAAATCGATACTCAAATGATTGAATATTTACAAAACTAGACTCCCTTTCTTGTAAATTAGTAATAGGCATTTCATGTTATAATTTTGTATTAATTGTCACATCAATTTACCTTCCGAAACGACCGAGTTGACCGACCGATATTACAGTACCGTCAGATGGGGGGAAAAATAGACGCAACTTTGGATATGACGACGTGCAAAAATATTATGGCAATATCGGTAGAGATATTTTGGCCAATTTGATGTCAATTCAAAAATATGAAAAACGCTTTTATTTCTATCCAGAGCTCTTTAAAATTTTACAAAATCTCGCCTTCTTAAGTCCGCCTATATTTTTACATCATACATAGCCTCAATTCATCGCCAATATTTTCAATTTAACTTTACGATCCACCTGCCAAAGAAAACTTGAGATGTGGGGACGTATGTCCCAAGTTCCACAATATGTTGAAGATTTTTGATTGTTTCTTTTCTTTTTTTTGAAAGTTCGCCCTTGGTGAAAAATCGTACGTCTTCTCTAACGAGGAATAATTAAGTAAGGCCTTACTGGCTATACATCAAGGGACAACATATTGCAGAGAAAAATATGGTGTACGATCTGCTGTGTAGGTCAATGATATTGTAAAGAAAATATGTTATTTTTTTACCTCCCAAAATTAAAGTAAATCCTGCGGTAAACTGTCTCAAACAGTGTAAAATTTATGATTCATTATTTCCAAAATTAATAGGTAGAATAGCAAATAAAAATAACTTACTATTTCAAGACAATCTAAAAACCAGTGAAAGCCGGCTAAGTGCAGTGCACCAATGCCGTAATAATGTATTGCGATTCACTCTATAATGTTTGACCTTATTAGAATGAAATCTATCGTATATAACAGAAAAAAGTTAAATAATTAATGGATTCTGAGTAAATGCAGTACTTGTGTACAATAAAGCGTTAAAAAACTTTATTAAAAATAGGTATTGAACACTAAAAAGCTTTCCTCGTGACAATCGACAACCATACGGCACCCATGATTGAATGAATTTGCAGTCTCTTTTCTGTGTGGTTTTGTCTAGGAATATTTACAAAAAAAAATGTTTTAAATATTAAAATACATTTTCGTATACTTTCACGTGATATAAGATTTCATGTTCTTTATTGACTTCCGTAGTATAATTTGTGCATAATAAATTCGCACGACGGCATTTCATCATAATTTCATATGTAGGTAAACTGTAAAAAGACGTGATGGTTGTGTATGTTTCACGCCAACTCAAACGAGATGCTACAATTGGGTCACAGTCACATTAAAGTCTCCACTTTGAGCGTGTTGATAACATACCTACCCCTTTTCTAAATATAATTGGTGTACGATAACACGAAGCCCAGGGAAAATACGGTAAAAAATTAGCTTAGCTAGACATAATTTAGAACCGACTTATATACCTAATTGCTATCTTATAGAGGTTATAAGAGATGTAATTTTGAATACCTAATTAAACCTAAAAAAAATAAACACTTAGTCTAGATTTTTTTACAAAACCCCTTTTTTAATTTGTATCTTTAACAATAAATAGTAACTGATATTTAATTAGGTAGACTTTTGTTAAACACAGTTAACTTATCAATGGTTAAAAAACTAAACATGTTATAGTTAGGCATGCATGTGTTGAAAAAATGAGAACTAATATTTTGTACTTACCGATAATTTCCCTAAATGTTTTGAATTTAAATAAAGAAACACATTTTTCAACTTTAGCTTATTTAGTTACTTAGTACTTGCGTTTCTTGAAAATGCTAATTTTCAGCAATTGTTACTATATTTACAACATTTTCTTAAATGTTTCAAGAAATCGCGGTTATTCGCTTTTCCGAGGTCAAACCGTATTTTCCCTGGTCTATAATAACACTACGTGCTACCAGTGTAAGATGGATGCGCGACGCTATCGGAAATATAAACACCACAGCGAGACCCACCTAAGGTAAACTGTGCCTCGCAGCCGAAGAAGCTGAATGTCAAACTAGGCACAAATGTTGCAATCGCAGAAGAAATAAAATTAACAATCTAAAAGAAGAAACCTTCCGAAGCAAAACCGACACCAAAGCTACGTCTCCGAGAGATTCAGACTTTTTTGATTTGTTCGACCATGAAACTAACTGGTTTGATGAAGATGTTTCGATCCTCACGGAATTTTTATCAGGTACGTTGGTATTCAAACCCAGCACGTCGAAACAGAAATGTTTGCGCGCCCGATCATACTACCTTGCATTCGATCGAACGCTGGCACAAAAAACTTGAGAAAATATTCGTAGAGCAATTATAAATGTGGTAGAAGTCGTATTTTATCACATTCATGAGAAAATTTGCCAATACACGTATATATATGTATAAAAGTGGATGATGAGCTCTACAAAAATCATTGGAAGGCTTGAGGGGAGACGCCATTTCCCCAAGTTTATAAAAGAATACCGTCGTCAGAATTAAATAAAATGTTGTTCCTAGAAATGGTTACATTGATTTTTTGAAATAGGTAGTAGGAATAAGGCAGAGGTGATAAGCAAAAAATAACTGTTAACTCAAAAAGTCTGAATTAAGTTTAGCTGAAAAATCCTTTATAGGTAGTTCCCAATATGTAAGCTGCCTTGCCTTATATACCTATAACATAATAAACCTCCATATATTTTTTAAGTCGAAATTGAATAATCACTGCCAGAATCCATTTTTTTATTATTTACAGGGACTAACATGGGACATACGTTACTATAAATATATATGCAGTTTATTAATCGTTGATATTATACAGAAGATCAGTTTTACTGTAATGTTATATGAGCACTGCAAACTATTCTTGAACTTCAGAAACTTCTCAATTTCCCCCATTTGACGGTATTTTGTATACAATAGATAACTTGATGTGTATAGTATATCCTTACTCGGCGTATGCATATCATAAAAAGTTGCAACTCACCACTTCAATAAATGCGTTTTCATCTAGGTACCAATACTTGGTATTCTCAGAAACAATTTATCTAAGCTGTTACACATACACGTTATACTTTGACTTGTAATTGTACGAGTATAAATGTACATGGGTACCACAGAACTGATTAAAGAGAACTGTGAATAAAAATGTATGTACTCTAGCTGCGCGAGCCGTCGTTCTAAAAAGACGCCATCTCGATTTTGCCAGTACATATTGAGACGAATCACTATTACGTTTAGGTTTACGTTAAGGCGACGCTGATAAACAATAATATTCATATATGGCAGCACAGTACTTTTCATTTAAAATAAAAATTAATGAAGACCTTTCTTTCTATATACAATGAAAATCTGTTTTAATGTCAAAGACATTATGAATCTAGTAAATAAATATCACTTTCATTGTGTTTTGTTTGGAAACATATTACCACCAACGTTTCCCATGCGTCGCGTCATGTGCGCGTTATAAATAGTTTAAAGTACCTATCCAATGAACTTCTATTCCAATGCAAACCTTTCATTAGCAAAAACCGGACCCAAAAGAATACGATTAACAAGTTCCCTTCTCTTTTAATACTTCTGTGATACACATGGGACTATACACAAGCACTAGGATATAAATGTGTAGATGTGTAATGGTAAACAGAGGAAGACTGATTCCTCCACAAGAAAAATAGTAAAACGAAATCAAGGATTCAATAAATGACAATATAATGAACCTACAATTTGGATGGGACACCTATACCTTACCTAATAAAATAATCTTTCTCATTGTGACACATTTTTAATAATAATTTAATCGGCATCTATTCAAACTACATGTTATTCAAGAAATCAGTAAGTAGATGAAAATGATAAAACTACATAATGCTATGAAAATATTGTTACATTTCTAACTGTAGCCGCCGGTAAACCGCCGCGACATTATGGCGATGAGTCATCGAAAAACCGTTATGACCGCCTAATGAATCGCTTCACATTCATTTTAGCCGTTATTTGGTATCAGATGATGACAACTGACCTAAATTACAAAATAAGATCTGTCAGAACCATTAACCTTAACGTCATGATACCTAATAGTCATGATACCTAATAATAATACTCAGGGCCCAAATTGAGTTTTTTTTTTTTTTTTCAGAATCTGTTTAATGTAAAAATGAATACATTTCTATAATATCGTAACAGAAAACTTTCCCAAAATTTATAGTACTTAATGCGAAGTTAAAACCTGTTTTATAGGAAAACAACAGACCATAAATCTGGTAATCAACTAAGTTTAGTTCCTCTTTACTAGTTTCCTGAAATCTATAAAACCAGCTTGAAAGAATATTATAGGTTTACCCGGTTTGCAGCACTTTAATTAGCACAATGTTGTGCAGTGCCAATAACTTAAAACTGAAAAAGGAATATATTTACATATCTAAAGAAACAACCCTACGAATTTGTATTAAAATTTATTTTTACATTATATTTAACCTAGATAATAAATTTATACCTATTTTTTCATATAACAGCTATTTGAGAACTTAATACTGAATAAAGTCAGAGAAATGAAAATCATCATGATTTATTTTATTATACCGATACTAATGTCAACTATAATTCTGATTTCGTTCATCTAGCCTAGCATCTATTTCCAGGGATTCATACAGGATTATCCTAAATTGTACTTAATTATCCGTAAAAAAGTAACTAATTTTCATTTTACAAACTATAATCCTTAAAAGTATGTCACGGTAAGTACCTAAGTACTACAATAAATAGAAGACCAACTTACAATCAGTACATATTTCAAATATACTATTCATATTTCTATAAGATTGAGTCAAGAGCTCCAGCTACATTCTATGGTTTCCTGACGGCTTCTATGTGGTCTCGCGTGTGGACCATGAGGTGTGTATCTAGTGCTCCGGAGCGTACTGCCTACACTAGCACTAACACTGCTTTACTAGTGTACTTAGCACGAAACCTAGAGATTGAAAAAATAATGAGTCATATACAAGTTAACATAACTAACATCAGAGGGGGGGGGGGCTACCTTCATAGCATTAATTGTTGGAACTATCTCTCAACTTAAGCAATTGACTAGCTATTCCTATTCTGAATTAATGCTATGTAGTGCTCGTAAATCACAACCTAAGGTAAATAAATAGTATACAAGGAATATTCACATACCCTAGGGGAATATTTTAAAGTATTTAACGAATATTAATTGTGAATTGTGATTGTGGAATCAATGAGCTTATGATTTGGTTGTGACATTGCTATACTTACATTGTTTAGAATCTACCCCCTCTGCCCCCCTGGCTGCCACCGCCGTAGCCGCTACCCCCCTGGTTGCCGCCGTAGCCGCCACCACCGCCGCCGCCACCTCCCTGGTTGACGTTGTAAGGTGTGGAGCGGTTATTTCCATATTGTTGGTTTCTAGTTGGCCCTCCACTGTAGCTTTGTTGACCGTAATTTCCGAAGTCTTGACTTCCCCAACCTCCCCTTTGATTGCCGCCACCGCCGCCATAACCACCCCCCTGGTTACCACCACCCCAGCCCCCCTGATTGTTATCCCATGGGTTAGAGTTATTCCATCCACCCTGATTGTTTCCATAACCTCCTCCTGTAATATTCAAAATGTTTAATCAGTAAGCACCTAATATATAATTTAAAAAAACTTGACTCACAAGCCCACATCATACATACCAGTGTTACCTCCCCAGTTATCGTTTCGGCCACCTGGGCCTCCTTGTCGGCCTCCTCTCTGCTCTCCACCATCCTTGGGAAGTGCCTTCTTAACATCCAACTCTTTACCATTAATTTTGTGTGGGGCATTCACTGGAATAGACATGACGCATTGTACCATTTGTAGCTAAGTAAACATCATAATTAGATAATGAGATGACTCATTAATGCAAGTGAGTCAGAGGAATAATAATGTAATCAAATGTTCATTGACTTGCGTACCATATCTACAATGTATACAGCAGTAAGGTATAGCTTATGTCAATAGTTAATATCCACAGTCAAGAGAAGCCAGTTTGGACACAATGTTCCATTCTGGGGCAAAACTGTGAGAAATAATTGGATGAGTATACTTACAGCAAACTTTGTCCACAGGGTCGTAGTCATCAAACTCCACAAAGCCAAATCCTCGCTTCTTGCCTGTGGCCTTATCAGTGACTATGCTGACATTCTGCACCGTACCATAGTTTGAGAAATACTCTCTTAATTGGTCCTCATCATGATTATCTTTAATGCCACCAATAAACAGTTTCTTCACTGTTGCTCCAGCCTCAGGATTTTTAATATCTTGTCTCGCTACAGCCCGCTTTGTTTCCACGACACTGTTCAGAAACACATCTCTTATAATTTATACGGTTTAGAACAATTTTTAAGTTACCTCTGGCAGACATAATAGAAGTTCAGTTGAGTGCAATACAAAGTACCTATACTAGGTCAGTGTAGCCTTCGGGGCAGGTTACTGTCTCAAAAACACGTGATCATAACCTTATTAATAGGTTGATGGATAGGATGGATGGATTATTGATTTTGAAGTGTAAGAAGAAACAAGTACAAAATGAGATGTGTGTATAGGGGTAGATATCATTACGAGGGATACCTTATTAGTGCAGACAAAGAGAAAGGGATTGTATGGAGCGCTTATTACGCCTTCCTAAATGCAGAGGCATACATTACTGGTTGAAGTAAGGATATTTGAATTAACGGAACTAAGCCTCCCAGCAATGTATGCCGAATTAGTATCTGCATTTATGATGGTGTAATAGGCCCTAGGTAATAATAGACTGCGTAATGCCGAGTAAAAGATATTTTTTTCTGAAATATAAGATAATTCCATTTAACCTTATAGCTGGGTCACGGTGTAGCCTTCGGGGCGGGTTATCTTATTTATTATAAGTACAAATGTCGACTCCACAGAAAATGCCACGCGAATAATACCATGCGACATTCACCAAGCAGTGTCTAACTATTTCTGCAGCTTAAAACGATATGAAAACGAATTAGAAGCCTTCATATAGCTGGACTGCAATACAAACTTAGAAAGTTTATAGATTTCTTACCGTCCGTCGATGCGATGCGGTCTATTGTTCTGCGCATCGTCAACCATGTGCGCTTTGGAGTACGTGATGAATCCGAAGCCGCGCGACCTCTTTGTCTTGGGGTCCTTCATAACAACCACGTCGACGATTTCCCCCCATTTTTCAAAATGTTCTTTAAGAGATTCGTCAGTGGTCCGGTAGTTTAGACCACCGATGAAGATTTTGCGATGCACCTCGGGTTCGTCCTGGAAGTAGGACGCTTGGTCAACAAAATGGCGGATGCTACTTACGGCGTGGCTTCACCTACTTCCGACGCAATTAACGGTATTTTAACAAATTACACGTATCAAATAAAGCATATTATAGGTTTTATAATACAATCGTATTAAATGGTTATGAAAAGTAATTAATATTTATTGATTAAAAGAAAGTAGGTAAGTAATCATCTGAAATACTTACATAGCCATCATCACCATTTTGCGGTCTCATCGTGACAAAAATCTTAAATAGTTAAGCGGAAAAATACGTAAGACGTCTTAAAATCGAGTAAAAACAACACTAAAAACAACTTTTGACGCGTTAATTCACTTGAAATTGAGAACAAGACACGCGACCGCTCTCTACTGATGCCACGCCAAAAAGAAAAAGGAGAGAGAGACGCGAAATGAAATATTGATCGGAACGGAATGAATGAATCATTCTTCTTCTTCTTATTTTTGAGTATGGCAACCAGTCAACCTCATTGTCGAGGGACAGTACTGCCAGTTTCGAGTGAAAATTTTTATTTATCTTATTTCTTCAGTTTATAGGTCAGTCTCAATCAAAACAAGTAATTTGTCGTATACAGAGTCTAGTCACGGTCAAGTCATTCTTCAGTAAAGTGGCAGAATGCTTTACAAAAGATTTTGGCGGCTTCTTGTGGGAACCCGAAAGCTCCGTTACGCACTTTAATTTACACTTCCCTTCACCTGTACACCAACACTAACGTTTGCTGCACAATATTCTGCCATTATTAAGCTTCAAAAGTTAGAATGCACAAATTTTAAGACCTATAAAGAAAAATGCTACTTCACTCGCCGAGTTCCCGCCAAAAAGCCAATGAATCATTCAATGACACAGAACAAAAGAAAATGTGTTGCCAAGTTAAGCACGACAAATAATGGTAGAATATGTGCAAGACTCAGACAAACGAACCGATCTAAGATTAGATGTATAAAAATGAGCTATATGTCTACCCACTATATGTTTGTGTACAAACAAAGCCATTCTAATCAAAATCTAATTACCGACACCTTGTAGCGCACCTATCACGCACATTACTACAACAACATTTCTATACAACTTATATTATTGTAAGTTAGGCTCTCGTTAACCTGGAACTTCACCTCTCCGACTCATCCAGTCTCAGTACGAGTTAGACTAATTAAAGGGAAATTTAGCTAGAAGATGCTACATCTCTCTCAGTGATTGAAGAGCGCATAGAATTCTCCAATGTCGAAACTGTAAATGGAATGCAAATTATAATAAGAATTATTGGTAAAATTGTGAACACAGCAAAGAATTAAAATGTTTTAAGCATTTACAATCGCCTTCTTTATAATGCACTACAACTGGTTAGCACTTGACCTCAATCACACCTGATGGTAGTGAAGATGAGGCCGAAGATGGAAGCATACTAAGCCGGAAACCTCATCTTATTTGGTGTATCTTATTTCTTTTTAACCGGAACACAACAATTAATAATATCTCTCTTTGTCTGCAATAAAAAACTTTAAATTGGTTTTTCCTTCCGAGGGTTTGCTGGAAGAAAACTCTTACAGAGATAAGCTCGCCTTTAGTGTATTGTAATTTCTGTCCTATGTTTGTTCAATTTACCCATCCAAAGACTAACCGCGCCAAGCGTCGCTTAACCACGCTAATTGGAAACGAATAGCAAATGCTACTACGCCATGGGAGTAAGCAATCGACATAGTCACTTGCGTGAAGTTACTTTAAAATTGCCATTGGTGGCGATTCTGACTACTTCTCTGACTAAACTAAAACTAGATTTATAGCAGTGCTCGCGTTTTCTCCCTGGAGTAATATAACACGATAGTACCAGTCTAAAACTTAGTTTAGAGAAGGCACTTCCGAATAGACACACCTTTTTCCAAGAAATCCACATTTTTAAAAAGAGACAAAATTATACGACGATTTTTACTTCCTATAATCTTATAGGTCCTATTTTTTACAAATGGATAAAGTACCTATCAGTGATATAATAAAAATATTTTCTAACAAAATCGATAG
Source organism: Oegoconia quadripuncta (assembly GCA_949316235.1). Classification (NCBI taxonomy): domain Eukaryota; kingdom Metazoa; phylum Arthropoda; class Insecta; order Lepidoptera; family Autostichidae; genus Oegoconia; species Oegoconia quadripuncta. The sequence continues at coordinate 7,637,733 of OX438754.1, forward strand.
CTTGCTTGCTTGTGTAGGTATTTAGTTATAAAACACAGACTACTTATTAGATTAAAATTATCACTATGAATTTCATTGTGTCGGAAAATATACTCAAAACACCTGTAACTATTTTCAAAAACATCAATCAATTTCTTTATATTTATAAAAAATTGCACGGAAGACAAATATCACGGCTCAATAAACCATTTTTGGAAAATATAAAGTAGCCATTGATAATTTTTTTGAAAATTGTTTTAGCAGATCTTAGAATCTCATATAACAAAAAATTCTGGAACTGTATGACAATAGGAAGTTACACCACAAAAAAAAATATTTTGGTGTTCTGTCTACAACCTTCACTCAGTCATTTTTCATTCTAGGATTACATTCATTCATTCTTTCATTCTTGAGAGGTATAGGCTTCCTTTGCCTTCATTTGTTGTAAAATAAATTAGGCAGCATGGTCTAATGATCTTAGCCTGTCCACTAAGTGAACGAATCAAGGGACAAAAAGAAACAGATAGTGTTGCCAAATGTTTTACTTTTCCACTTTTTACAACGCCTTTTATGAACGTTGGGCTATGTAACCCGAACATATTTGTAATTTCTAGCAGTAGATTTCTTTAGGGGCTTCATTTCTAATTATTATTTCGGTATTGATATTTTATGTGCTGCGCCCAATAAAAAATGATTGAGAGAAGAAGATGGGCAACACAGGCTAACGCTTTAGGTTATGAACACTAGATATGACGATAACCATGCGATAACCAGAGGAGACCATACTCCTCTACTGGTGCTTCGATAGGTGCTGTTGGTCTATTGACGATGGAATTGACTGTATTTGCTGGTTCAGGAGCCGGAGGAATTTCCAATACTGATTAACGTAGATGTAGGTTATTGAGAAGCGTCGGTGGCTCATCGGTTAAGACGCGGTCTCTCAATTTGGGAGGTATACGGTGAAGGAAAACATCGTGCGGAAACATGCATGCCTATATATATGAGAAATAAAAATTCAATGGCATGTGAAGTCCCCAACCCGCATTAGGCCAGAGTGGTGGACTATGTCCCATATTTCGTCATATACAAGGGATGGCGCTATATCCCTGCAGTGGGATGTTTACGGGTTCATGATGATGATGAAGTTTATTGTATTAATAAACACTGAAATAAGGCAAGAGACAATATAATGATGGATATAAAAATTCAGGTGTTGATGAGATGACTAAGCGATTGTTCTTATTCGAGAGTGGTACCGAGAGTGGGGTATTTTCCACGCCACCCGCGCTCTTGTCAATTTGACAGATCGTTGATGCGTTTGTTTCACGAACATACCTACTTCCGGCCTTATAAGGAGACCACACTCCTCTGCTGGTTCTTCGGTATGTGAGGTTGATGATCTATTGGTGATGGAGTGGACTGTATTAGCTGGTTTAGGTGCCGAAAGAACTTCAAACACTGATTAACGTAGTGAGATAGGTTTATTGTAAGTAGTACACAGTTTATACCAGATGAGTTTTTTTACCGTAAGGAAAAGAAATAAGGCATATTAGATAAGTAGAAAAGAAAGTATTAGCATAGGTAGTTTTTTTTTCAAAACTATCATGGAATAAAGCGTTAATTGTGTCATTTGCCTGTCGCGTTTGTAGCCTATTCTACATCATTGAATTAAATCAAAATAGAAAATTTGGAGAAAATATGAGTTGCATGATAGGAACCTTAATAATCATATCAGCCGCATATCAATATCAGAACGGCGGCGCGTGCTTTTTGAAAAAAAAAAATTACCGATGCCAACTATACTTCTATTTCACTTACCCAATGCCGTATTTTTTCCTTACGGTAAAAAAGCTCATCTGGTGTAAGAGGCACTACTATAGATATAAAAATTCAGGTGTTGATGAGATGACTAACTTAAGGGAATCGTTCTTGTTCGAGAGTGGGGAATTTCCCCGCCACCCGCGCTCTTGTCAATTTGACTCGATTTGGTTTCACGAACACCGACCAAGAAAGGATGATTTTAACACGTCAGGTATCAAAATGTTTTGCACCAAAAAAATGACAATAGTGAATTAATGACCTCGCCCGCCGAATACTATGGTCGTAAGTGCGCGCTCAATTCGTCCGGGACGCTCTAAATGGTCACTTATAAATGACGCATTATTCGCGACAATAGAAGACTTTGAATATCGGCCACACAGCCCAACGCAACGGTGCAAACACAGCCAAACGGATTTCACTTTTTGCATTGTTTTGCGACCGTTATGCGCTAAATATTATCACGTAATAAGTAACAATGTTAAAATGTGTAATTCAATTCAAGATGGTATACTTGTCGAAATATTGAATGATTTATTCAGGCCCACACATACAGTTAGGTTTTGCGCATTTTTAGTGTTACGTATACTTATTTTAAAGTCGTTGTTGTTAACAAAAATAAGTGCTGCTACAAAAATTTCAAATCTTCTCAAAACATGTTTTCAAAAATGACTACCACACTTTTTCCCAAAAGCGAAGGTCGGAGCATCTTTAGTTAGACGATGCTAAGAAAATGTTTTCTTTCGAACGATGCTATTCGAAGAAAAACAAAAAATATTATTTATTAAAGTTTGTTGTGTTTTATTCTTGCATGTGTCAATTTTCTTGTCCTTGTACGAATAAACATTTAAAAACATCAAAATGTTAACAAAAAAATCCGCTTATTTTTCGAAAATCCGCGTTTTTGATGTGCTGTTACCGCATTTTCACATTTTTCATGTGGCAACACTGCAGTTAGATGACGTCTATTGTTTCTTTCTAGTTTCTTTTCTTTTTCGATTTGTCTTCATTTGCCTTCCAATTTTACCAAATTGGTTGATTATTCATACAATTCATTAAAATTATAACTACGTTATAGTTCAAAATGAAACCCAGCGGAGGTGGTGGTGATGACTATGTAAGTTTTAATTATACCATTGCAAATGTGGAACATTTTAGTAAATTGTATTTTCTGCCAGCTCCTATAAATTGTGTCAACTCTGCTACTAGAATTAAAGAGTACCTTTTTCCAGATTTGGTCAGAATGTTGTTAAGGGTCCTAGAACACTAAGGAAATTCGTTATTTCGAGGATATAAATGCTTGTGAATTGTAAAGACTATAATATTATAATACCCATAATCCATTGTGGTAGTTCAGCCTTCTTCAGTTACTCCACTCCCGGCCCTGGGGTGTGGTATAGCTACGGGGGCACTGAGACCTTGTAACTCCCGCAATTACCTTTGGTGATAAGTATTTTTTGGTACAATTCAGAACCGTTTCTGTCTCCATCTCCCAGTGTTAAGAAGTGTGAATCTCTAACCAGTAATTTTCTCAATGTCCCCATATCAACAAGGATCTGTACGGCCCAAGGCCCTGTATATCTTTCGACAACATGCTCTGTATATATATATATATAGAATAACAGTACTTGATCATTTTCTCTATTAGTAAAAATTTAAGGACAGGTTAGTGCTCTCTTTAAATTATTACAAAACTTAGAAAAAATATTTTCTTGTTTTTTACAGGAAGAGCCAGAGCACATGCGTAAACTGTTTATCGGAGGTCTAGACTACCGGACAAATGATGTGTCACTTAAAGAGTTCTATGAGCAATGGGGTGATATTGTTGATGTCGTTGTGATGAAAGATCCTCAGACCAAGAGGTCCCGGGGGTTTGGCTTCATTACATACTCTCGTGCCCACATGGTTGACGATGCTCAAAATAATCGGCCCCACAAAATCGATGGAAGGTGAACAAAGCCAAATAATTATATTATTTAACATTTTTATGGAAACAGAGGCAAATGAACCATTTAGGAACTGCAGTCTCTTGATATTTTTATTAATTAGTTCTTTTTGCCTCTATGTGTCTCTACTTCAGTAGAAAAGCACTGTGAAAAGTCTTCCAATGTCATAGACTTGTAAACTGTGTATGAACCGGGTTGTTGAAATAATCAAAAAGGGTATCACTTCATTGGACGTGTCAAAACCTGATTTATGTTATAAAAAAATGCATCAGTTACCACAGAAAAGTGTATCTTTTAATATTTTATACAACAAACATAATTCGAAAAACTCATATTACTGATCAATATTGTAATTTTTTCTTGCACTTCTATAGGTTGTGAGCACAGATTAAAAAAATGTTGGTTCTGTGTGATTTTGGTTTAGGTTATTTATTCTGACTAGTTTTATTATTTCCTGAGGATTTGTTGTTGCGAGCATATCTATAGCATATAAAGCAATGTTCAATGTGAGATTTATAATAGTTTATTTGAAACAATGATATGTGGAATAAGGCTTATGATGATTATCATCATCATATCAACCACAGGATGTGTACTGCTGAAAATAGGCCTTCCAAATGATTTGGAAGGTGATTGGTTTTTCTTTATTTCATAATTGGCATAATAATGCAGTATAAGTTTTTCCTTGAATACAGGCAATAAATTGTCATGACGGTTTTAACAGGTATTGAAGCAGACACAAGAGGTTTTTTATTGTCATGACTGTAATAGTAGTCCTGTGAATAGGCTGGGTCAAGCATTTAATTTATTGGTTTATAGGGTGGTGGAACCAAAACGGGCTGTACCAAGAGATGAAATTAAAAGACCAGATGCCAGCGCTACGGTCAAAAAACTGTTTGTGGGTGGGTTAAAACAGAACATTGAAGAGGAGGACCTGAAAGAATACTTCAGTCCTTATGGCAATATTGTATCAGTGAGCTTGGTCACTGAAAAGGATTCCGGGAAGAAGAGGGGCTTCGGTTTTGTGGAGTTTGATGACTATGATCCTGTTGATAGAATATGTTGTAAGTTTATTTAGCTACATCAATAAATTTATAAACAAACTATACTATAAATTCTTAAGTAAAAACTATTAAAAAAAATTGGAAATATGTCAACTAAGACAACTGACATATTTAATGCAGATATAAGTTATATCAGTGATACAACTACCAGCTTATTCGGCAATTCGGTTCCTCCACACATATAAGCTACTCTGCTTTTGAACTTCCCCATACAAACTTAAGGTTTATCAATAGTTCCATGTTACACATTTTTACACAAAGTTAAACATTTTTATGGCCTCGCATGTGTGGACTACATACTGGATGACTTAGCTAACTAAAATTGACAGGTAATTGATGTCAAAATGAATCAAAAAATAAGTATAAGGAGCAAGTTGTGAGAAATAGTGCAGTATTGACAAAAATATTCCTTTTTTTTCTTCCCTAAGCAAGTTCGCAAAATTAAAATAGTAAGTATATTTTTACTATTTTCATTTTGCCAACTTGCTTAGGGAAGAAAAAAAAGGAATATTTTTGTCAATACTGCACTATTTCTCACAACTTGCTCCTTATACATGAGCGATCAAAATATCATTCAACATTGTTAAAAATCAATTATTTGTCTATTTCATACATTTTTGTCTAGTAGGTAATTAATGATTTTTTTTAGGACCAAACTATCTCTTCTCGTATTCGGACTAAATAATCGTATTTCGTGAGCATAATAGTATTATTCCATCAGTAATTCAAGGGAATCATCATTGATGGGGAGCTCCCAAAAAATCTTCAATCGCCAACGCTGGTGGTGGCGATTAGGGTAAATGCTGGCTCCATACTATCCCAACTCACGATAGATCAAAACAGATTCTGCCATACCATATGAGTGTGCATAATAATTTTTTACAAAAGAATTATATGCACCAACATATAACTAAAAAAACACTGCGGAAACGAAAGTGGTTGCAGCTAAGTAGATAAACATCTAATTTTGATTTAGTTTCACAACATTGTTACATGCACAAACTATCTACACATGAAAGGTTGAATGAACAGTTGGACAATAATTCGGAATTGACATATTGTAATGATTATGCGCTCAGAACTGCAGCATGTTTCTAACCAAATAATGTTATATACACTTACAACTTACATTTAATTGCTCTAATCCCCTTAATATTTCTCCACAGTGCAACAAAATCACAAAATCAAGGGCCAAAGATTGGATGTGAAGAAAGCGCTATCAAAGTCTGAAATCGCCGCTGGCGGGCCCGGCGGCGGCGGTGGTGGGGGTGGCGGCGGTGGAAGGCGCGGTGGGGGGCGCGGAGGGGGCGGCGGGGGAGGCGGGGCTGGCAGCGGCAGCTGGGGCAGCCAGCAGGATTGGGGTAACTCAGGTACCAGCTTTCCACCCATGTTGACCTCGAAATAAATAGCTCACACCACAGACCACCTGCGCCAATAGATAAGTAATGTGTGTACATACCTTGATAGAAATTGTGTCAAATTATGGTTGTGAATGGGCCAAGGGTGGCTTTGTCATTAGATAATATGGAATGAATATTTTTGATATTTTATTAGTAAACTTTTGCTACCATCTACAATCTACCAGTGTTCCTTCTGATTAACTTTGAAGTCTATCATACTCACGTAAGGAGACATTAAAAACAACCTTTGAAAACAAACAATAATTTTCAATACCCTACATGACCAAGGAGACGCGTAAGTTAATGTGGGCAATTTCTTTATTTTTTGCTGAACAGATACTCTGGGCATTTCAGAAGTAGGGGTGGATCTATGTCACACACACATTTATGAATAGTTTATAAAAGTCCACTACTGGACATACGGGAGAAATTGCCCTAATCACAATGGACAGCAAAATGGCAATCATAAATTTTCAGATACTTTCCCACATCCTATTTCATTATTTTTTAACGTTTCATGTATATTTATGTATCATATACACATTCATATGATAGCTTGCCACAATATAGGTGCTAATTTAGTATTCTATAAAACGCGTAAAAGAGGCAAACCATTCAATTGATGGAATGAGGATATAGTATGAGAGAGGATTGGAAGTCTTTGGAGGAGGCCTACACCTACACCGCATTAGGCGGCCGTTACACTAACATATAATAATTAAGTAATACACACAAAAAACCAAATGAAAAAAAGAAATGTAAGAAAATAATGCTTATAATATATAATAATAATTTAATAGTCCAGCCAGCATGACATCTTTGTCGCTCGTGACGCAACGTGAGAGTGGGATAGTGGTATATTTCGTCCAAACGAATAAGCAGGACAAATATTACATCGCGCGATACAAACTTTTATCGCGCCTGTCATGCTACTAGTGCTGATCCATTGAACATGTGATTGTGTAGCTCCAATGTATTCCAAGTACATAATAATATTAAACACTTACAGCCGAATTCATAGAAATTACAATTCCTTTTCAGTAATTCAACGACACTTAAATCCAGTTTAATCTCATGAAATGTTGCTTTCAACCAGAGGCATGTGGTTAGCAAAATTGTGTATGGTTGGATAACCAAGGAAATGCGACTGCAGTTTTGAAACTTTGTAACAGTGCGTTAGGTAAAGTATGGATACAAGTTGTCTATGATAACTTACAACACTCTTTAAACCTTAAAGAAGGGTTTAGTTACAAAGCATTACACGTATTTAGTAAACAATATGAATTCGGCTGCTACTGTTTATTTTTGTTTTGTGATCTATCACTGACACTTTAACAACTACTAAAACCAGGATATGGACAAGGCGGCGGTTGGAACAACCAGAATCCATGGGACACCAACCAAAGTGGTGGATGGGGGAACCAGGGTTATGGTGACCAGAGCGGCTGGGGTGGCGGAAACAATTTCGGTGCCGGCTACCAACAGGGGTACGGTGGTGGGCCCATGCGTGCCAACTACAACACCGCCAGATCGCAACCTTATAACTCAGGTTTGTTTTGTCTATTTGATTTCTAGCATCTTCAACTGCCCGAGTGGGAGTGAAAGGTTTACTCATTTTGACCAGCTTCTTTCGGGCTTGTGACAGTGTGGATCTATACTACTCGCTTTATCTTTACCTTTATAAGACTCGCCTACATAGTGTGCAGTTATTTAAGTAGTGCTAGTTTGGTTAAAGAGATTTATTTGTATTTATAGTTATTTAAGTAGTGCTAGTTTGGTTAAAGAGATTTATTTGTATTTATAGAACCAAATATTTTAAGGAAAAAATAACTATGATTTGATAATTGGCCATTAGATTGAGCCCAAAGATGTATTTCAAGTGGGGTGCTGTGGGTATTCAATTGTCTTCAGGGACATTAGTGATACTTATAAGGCACTGAGCAGGCGACGGACGTTTAGTCTGCGTATGTCCGCGAAATCGTGTGAGAGGGGTAGATAGCGCTTACAACCAATTTACACTCTCTGGTTTTGTGAACAAACGTGTACAAACGTTTACAAAACAGCCGTATTTGTCAAGTGGAATATAATCAGCCACCAGCAGTCCCCGTATTCTAAATGGTTCGATATTTGACTTTCAATTCGGTCTTAGAAATTTTTAAATTTTGAGTCAATAGGTTTGTCATTTTTGCCCTCGCATATAAGAGTGCGCGAGGATCGAGGCCGTGGATTCATATATCATATCATATCATTGGACATATACAGACAGCGCCATCTAGTTCCACACTTAGCAACTAGGCTTGTGTTGTGGATACCAGATGGTTGATACACTACACAAAGACATTTTTTTTTTGTAAATAAATACATATATAAATGATAAACATCCATAACTCGGGTACACATGTCCGTATTCATCAAACAAACATATGCCCCTAACGGGATTTGAACCCGTGACCTTTCGGTTAGCAGCAGGATTTCGAACCACTACACCAAACAGGTCGTCGAAATTGTTTCACATTTCCACTTATATTGTAGGCGGTGGCAACACCGGCTACGGAACCGGTGCGGCCGGCGGCGGCGGTGGAGGTGGCGGCCAGGGATACAATATGGGCAATGCACCCGCCGCCGGTAACCAACGCCGCTTCTAAACCCCGTCGCTACGATCCTCTTGTGAGTATAGGCCTTTATTATATCTACACTTGCTTTGACATTGATATGGTAGATAAATAACGAATCAACATTTCGTAGGAGTGTGCTAAATAATAAGCAGTTGAATAACTTTTTATTATAGCCAACAAAAATGGCATGTTTACCAAGATTTAAAGTTTTTTTTGATGTCAGTTTTTATTAATGTGAAAATTCTTATATCACGAATTCATTGTGATAACGAGCTCTTGACTTAATCACATCGATATACTGGGTGAATCCCAAATTTGTGTTTAATACCACTACAATATAACATAAACGGGATTTCTTGCGACGTGCTTCTGTCTCCCACAGAATTATAACTTTTAGAAGCGGTATGACTAAATGACAGCTATTTCCCATTTTTTCAGGATATTTACATATTGTGTACTTACATAAGTATTTTTAATGCTTAGGTCTCAAGTTGCGCTTAGTTGAAGCTAGGCAGGCAGACAGTAGAGTAGAGGGAAAAGGAAGGTAGGCCAGGAGTCACTAGCTAGTGAGGGACAAGCGGACTTAGTGAAGCGACTACATTACATAATCATATTACAATTTAATTTACTCCAAGTGAGGTTTGTCACATTAAGGTACGGTGTAGGCACTAGATTCATTTTTACTTACTTTAAGATTTAGCCCCTTTACCGGTCAAAGGCAATATATTTAAAACCACACTCTAATAAAATAACGAACCTTATTATTAATTGCCAATAAACTTATAAATTTTTTGACGAATTCTGGGACAGATGCAAACACACACAGAATCAGTAGTGTTAAATTTAGAACAGAGAACGTTTTGATAGGACAATTTCAGCACTCTAAAGTTAAGAAATCACAATGAAACAAACTTGTGAAATGTTTCTGAACCAGTATTATTTGGAAATTATAGATGTGTAACTTCTGAAAAAAAGTCCTATATTATAAGTGTTTTGTCTAGTTAACTAAAGGCTCTTCACATGGTTTGTTTTACTTTTCTGGGTAAATAAAGTCTCACTGTTTGTTACCAATATATAAGGGAAAATATTCACTAAAATGTAATTTTTCGGTGATTTCGGCCCATAATATGTGAGGATTTCCCTCAATTCCTCATAGATCCCATCATTAGAACAGGATTATGATGAACATGGGACCAACCTGGAGCTATCTATGTTCTATGAAATAAAAATAATCGGTTTATAAATGACCTGAGGTAACAAACATAAAAAAAATACAACTGAATTGATAACATCCTCCTTTTTGAAGTCGGTTAAAAATATATTACCTTAAGTATCAAAATATGTTGCCACGTATTTTAACGTCGACAGGCACTGATAATGAATATGGTTCATTATCTTCTCAGTACACTGGAACTAGTGACCGGTAAAGGGTTAAGAATTAGCACTGAAATCACAGTTTTTACATTTGTCACAATGCACGGTCCTGTTACATACTAGTCAGGCTGAGACTAACAGGAAAGTTACTATGGAAGTTCCACTGTAAAAGCTGTGGCTTTTGGAAAATGCGTTCCTAGTTGTTAAGTGAGGACATTCAGTCTATCTATAATCTTATTTAATTATAATTTTTATTTTGTTTGAATTAATCGCCCAAGGTTAGAGATAGCTATAACATTCCAGATATTATGTAACGATTTCATAAAGTTTGTCGGTATTTATATGAACTACGATTTATTAAGAGCATTATGAACAGCACTTAATTGTTCAAGTTAACTAACACCAATATAGCTATCAAAATATTCTTGATGTTAGACAGTATAGGATTGTAAAATAAGCGATAAAATTCTACAAAAATTAAGCCTTAGGATTTGTTGAAGCATTAACCTGGGTTGGGTAAAGTTATACCCATCTTTTTATATTGAGGACTAATAATGTAATAATACTTTTACTATAATCGAATTAATTTGATCTTGTTATGTTTTCATCGGATATTCTATTTCAAAATAATAGTTGTAAGGTGTGTTAATGTCTAGTTATAATTTCATTGAATTATTTGTGTGCAATATATTAAATAAACACTATTTTCCATGGACTCTTCTACAATCGGACGAGCCTTCCTCGGTGGAAAAGGCCATGGTAAGTGGACCATGCCCAAATAAAAACAATAAAATTATAGTTGTTTTTTATTTTAACATATTAATCTTCTTATTTCTACCTTAACGTAAGTCGCGTTATATGTTATTTCTATTATTTACAATTTATACAATAGTATGATCACTCTTATAGTAAAGTTAAAATTATAACTCATATCTATACACAATATATCGTTTTTGATTGGAAAAACATTATTGCACTAATTCATAATCACTTATTGGGAAAAGAAGGTCGAAAACTTAACACATCCTACTTGACTGCCTGGAGTATAATAGTTGCTCTAAGTAATGCGAAGAAGAAATAGCAACCTGTTGTATTGTGTATCCAACTTTCTGTCCATGTAGTCTACACAGAATTTATTTGTTGAGAGGCGGGGGGTGTTGAACTGGCAAGCAGGGGCAGGGCGGTGGGCAGTACGTGGCCCCGAGCACCGACGGAAACAAGCCCGAAGCTGCAGCCAACTGTCTGCAACACAGATATCATGTCAAAATACTATTGCTGTTTTAAAACAGCTGCCAGCATACCCAAAATTTTCATAAGCATGAAACTGGAAATGATTAATGTCAGATATCTAGGAACACTTTAGGCAACGAGACCTTATTCGCACAGGGCCGTTAAACCTAATTAAAAGTAGCCTGATCAAATTATACAAACCGCAGTTCTCTAACGGGTCATGTTAGAGAACTGCGGTTTGTATAATTTGATCAGGCTACATGACCCTCTTGTCTCGACTATCATTTTAGAAAAATACAATAATACCATTAACCAATGTAAAATAGCCCTGTATGATTAATAATGAAGCCGACTGGACAAATTCAGAAATATAGAAATATTGGTGACACTTTGCCTATACAGGTATGGGAAGGTGGAAATCACACAGTTTACTGCTGATATACGTTAGCCCAGCGTGCGATTTTCTTTTTAAATAATGTATTAGTGTTATGATAATATGAAGTAGGCTTAACTTAAACATTAAACAATTTTATATTGCACCGAAATTAATTCCATAACTTGTTGATGCGTTGTTGTCTGTGGTAGTTACAAACTGTGTTGCAAACAATGTCTTCCCCATATCGTTTGATCAATAAATAAAATTTTGTAGGTACATTAGTAGGCAAACTATGTTTGACAACTAAAATTATACAGTTTGGAACTGGAACTTATCGTATGTACAGTGCCTTAAAGGCATAATATATGAATTTAAGCCTAATTGACATTACGCTAAATTAAACGAAATTAATTATTATTTTATTCTAATATAATGTATAATGTCTAATACATACACGAATGTTTACAAACAAGATTAACAGCAGTCTATGGTTTCAGGGAAATGCACTTATAATCAAAATATCTTAAATTTCACCGTATCTGAGCTGGGTTGATGGGAACCATTACAAGTAACTACAATGTGATTATTTAGTTCCACAATAGGTAATAAGTACTAGTATACCTGTATTGTTGATCTAGATGAGCCTTCTCAATTCTTTTGTCTTTTGCTCTTCTATTTTGAAACCATATTTTCACTTGAGTTTCACTCAGAGCCAAAGCTGATGCTAACTCGCACCTGCAACAATATTGTAGATTATAATTATATTCCTATAAATAAACCACTAGGAAACGCCCGGCTTCACTACGAGCCAAAAATGTTGTTACATAGTAGTCCTATTAAGTGTTACACAGTCAAAGTCCTTGTTGATAAGTGATTTGAGCAATAGGTACAAACGGAAAAATCCTCGTGTATATTTATTCTCCCAATCAATAAACAAACTTTAATAATACTTAAGTCATTGTAGGTAGTGGCGGTATCTTGATAAAAGCCCGGCATGCATTTGCCTTAGTAAAATACTAAATCAGGAATATCAACTTCAAATTATTGATTAACACACTAAAGGAATTCATGTGATCCTCCAGATTGAACAGAAAAGAGGCTACAAGATATATTTAATATAATAATAATAATATAATATTTCGGACACTTACACCAATCATCCAGTCCCAAACTAAGCAAAGCTTGTGCTATGGATACTAAATAACGGATAAACATACATAAATATTAATATAAACATCCAAGACTCGGGAATAAATGTTCGTATTCATCACACAAACATTTACCCCTCGCGGGATTCGAACCCGCAACCGTTGGTTTCGCTGATAGGGTCACTATCCACTACACCAATCGGTCGTCGTTTTAACTTCATTAACTGCGTAAAACCATAAATCGTTTATCCTATATGTCTCGGGCTTGCCCTACTTTGAAACCCTATAGGCACGCCGCTGATTGTAGGACACGGGTAGCTCTACTGTATGCCACTGAAACGCTCGTGAGGTGCTTTCTTGCAGGATTTTATTGCTCGAACAGATTTAGTCTGACATTCCTACATATTACACGTATAGATACTTCTATGGCCCTACCTCCGTGCCCTAGCCACATATTCGCCTCTGGCGTATTCCAGCTCGAGCCTCAAGGTCTGGTGAGCGGAGAAGGTGGTCCGCTGGCGCCGGGGCCGGCTCTCCTTGCGACGCCTCCGAGCGACTGCGAAAACATACATTGGATATTATTTGCATGCTCATGTTAGAACGAAGATATCTAATGGATATTTGAAACTGCTGATGTCGGATGCATTGTATATAACGGAATGAAATCGATATATTTAAGAAGACTTAATAAACTACATAGTTTCATTTTCGTTAATTTTGAATAGGTACCTGTAGGACGACCTGTTGAAGGTTCCGGAGGAAATCATTGAATGCAGGCCGCTTCCAACCGGTTGTTCTGAAAAATCTATGCGTGAGGCCTATGGTCAGCAGTCAACATTGGACATGCTGTGGCTGATATGGTCAATTAATCCTCTTAGGTAGACTTTCCTCGTATGATGGATTATTGCATTTTGTACATATACATTGAAAAAACGTCGGATAGTAATGTAACTAGTTATATAACTACATATTATAAATGCGAAAGTTTGTACGTATGTTTACCTCTTCACGCATAAACTGCTCGACTGATTTGGAGGAAATTTAGTTGGTAGACAGTTTAGAACCAGGATCAACAAATATAGGCATTTTTTTTGTTGACCCCACTTTCGAGCTACAGCTACTTATAATTTTCGTTTTATTCACAATTTTGATTCAGCGTCGTTGGCTGTGAGTGTATGTGTAAGAAAAAATGGAATTAGCACAGATTACCTTTATATCCCCTCTTAATAATTTACTAGCTCTATATCCCGTGGTGGCAGGTAGTTATCCCATAATGGGACAACTCAATGGGACTAGTGGGATAGACTAGGTCATTTCGGTGCAAAAAGTGACAATAGGTATTTACGACAATAAATTACCTGTTACAATACAGACTACACTGCCACAAAATAGAACTTCTATGACCTCATTTAAGCAGCTACTACCTGGTAGCCGATGTATGTGACGAAAAAATATTTTAGTAAGAATCTTGTTATTGCCGTTGGATAAATCCCAACTATAATAATATTATGAATGAGAAAGTTTGTGTGTATGTTTGTTACCTTTTCACGCCAACGGCTGGACAGATTTGGTTGAAATTTGGTTGGTGGACAGATTTGGACCTGGATTAGCATATAGGCAACTTTTTACCCGAAAAAGTGACAGGTTCCTATAGAATAGGTATTATTAGTGGGATTGCTCTTGAGTCACTGAGTGACACACATGTGGTAGGGGAAGCGATTTTTTTTCCTAATGACTGTGATGATTGACGTACCTATTTGGGAGATAGGCACTAAGCGAGAGTTTTCCTAGTAGGTAGATACCTACTATAAAGTTTTGGTATTATGCCTCTGTGTGTAGTCAACGACCACATTCCCACAGTTTTGCAAAAAGATACCGCTGCTTGGACAAAGTACGGGTTCATTTCTACCGGAAACTGCGCCATGAGAAAATTGTGCTTGTAAGAGTTCCGATACTGCGCCATATGCGGAAGTACGTAAGTAAATGAACTGAGTGAACGTTTTCGAGCAACAATATTCATGGATGTAATAACGGAATTGGATTTCATGTAGGAAACCCTGATTAATGAATACCCTTGCAGAAAGGTGATTTTTTTTGGTTTTTTTAATTAATATTCTTATGATGAATTATTATTTAACTACAGAGTTATATTTATTTATTTATGTATAATATATACTAGGAAAATAACAATTATTATAGCTACCTATATGGAATTAATGCCTCGGAAGCTTCTTGAATTGAGTGCTTTTTTAGTGTTCCTTATGAGGCATATACAGGGTTGGGGGAAGTTATTCGTAATCACGAATGGAGTCATCTCCATTCGTGATTACGAATAACTTCCCCCAACCCTGTATATGCCTCACTTCTTCCTGTTTACTGATGACAGTAAACAGGAAGTACACGAATTAAATTTCACGCTGTATAGAAACCACGTTTCAATGATATAAGTTTATCATTGGTAACACATATTTTGTTTTCTTTGGGTCACTTTGTGTGTTCTTGGTTTTGCCCTATCCCTAAGTAACGCCCATGGAGATCACGTTAATTATTTCAATTGAAGGCAGTCGTTACAGCCAAGGCGGCATCGAAAATCCGTTCTTCCAGTGAGAGGAAGCTCTGCCCCAAAAGTATATATAGTGGGGATGTGTAAGGCTGATGATAATGAGCTTTCATAAACGATACCTAAGTACAAGGTAAAGGTATTTACCTACATTTGGTAAACTCATTACCATTTTCTTCGTGCGTACTTGGCTGAAACATATTAAAAACGTGGTAGGCTTCTATGCATGACATCAAGCGTTACATAATACCGCTGTCACCGCCATTGAGATTGAAGCGCTACAAATCTCGACGGCATATGGCGCCTCGGTGTGAGTTACAACGGGGCGTCCGGTCAATTAACTGCCGATTATGGAACCACGAGCCACTGGTCTCCTCTGCCTGTTTCGATTGATTTATTCCGTGGAGTAATTTGTTAAAAGGTTTTCCGGTGTTCTCACATGTCAATGATCCGTTTTCGCCTTAGATAATATACTACATATAGATAGTCTATGATTTTATAATTTGTTGATGACTATACCATACTTATAATATAGGTATACAAGCGAAACTACACGGATTCCTAGTTAGAATTATGGACCACTAAAAAGCGCTGACAACCTCAATGCTTACGTGCCAATATACGTTTAATTTGTTTTTTTTTTTGGCATGACTCGTATCATATTTTTTCATGCGCGTTATGTGAAGATGAGGCAGAAGATGGGAGCGCACTTACTCGAAACCTCAAATTTATTTTGGGATCTGGCTATCTTATCTCAAACAGCCGGATCACAACAATCATTGCTGTTTATCGGCAGGCTAGATAAGAACGTGGTTGCTGGCTAGGCGATATTTAAAAATGCCCTACCACCATCTCCAACTAAACTGAGTTCTAAACATGTACCTCGCTGGGAATCGAACCCGCGAAGTCCGTTTACATTGAGCCTATGCTCATTCTAGCTATACTCGAGTCTGAAGGAATGATCGATGCAATATCATCAGCCTACGTCTAGTCGCATCTGGAAGATCATTAATGGTAGATGGTACAGTAAAAATTGCAGCGCTCCAGGTTAAAATTCCATTATAGACTTTTGTTTTTTTTCTGTTCCATAAACTTTGAGACTGGTGATCTCAATAGAAACGTGATTAAGAATTCTATTATATTTAATAGCCATACCAAAATATTCAAATGACTTGAATGTTAAAAGGTAACTAAAAGGTACATACATCTACATACCCTTTCAAAATTAGTTAACTACCTACTTACCTAAATCACTTTCCGTAAGAAGTAAAAGTTTTGTAGGTACTATCGTGTATCTTATTCTCTACGATGCAAGCGGAAGTGAACCGTCTTTCCTCAACACGAAAAAAATCAAAAAGGGCGCTTTATAGGTTTCGGACGCACTACCGAGGGTCGACGCGGGGCCGAGAGATCGCTCGAAACACGTAGTTCGTTATTTTATTGTACAAGTATGGCCGCCCATTCGCCTAATGATGGTCGAATAATACAACCTGAATACAATGAGGGAACTATGAAAAATAATGAATAGAATCTTCAAAAGCATTACTAGACCTTTGTTGATGAGATAGGTAACTCAGGAGGGCGAGAAAGTAGAATACAATGTACGATTAATTATGAGTACCCTATATAGATACCTACCTAGTCAGAAAAGGCTAGTACGTAGGTATAACCCTCTATTCCCACTAGTTCAGTTACTGGATTTTTCTCGTTTGTTCAGTTAACTGAACTAGTGAGATTTTTTTCTCGTTTATTCAGTTTAGAAATAGAAATTATGATTCAAACAAACATTTTTACTATTTATTATATATACTGGTCACTGGTAGTGACAGTCATAGAGTACCTACTATTGTTGATGAGGGTGCGACTCTCGGTTGGCTATGCTACCCTGGTACCTACCGGGAGTAATTCGTTTGACATCCAAGGTAATAATAGATTCACGTCGGGCACCGTCTACCTTCGTAGGCGTCATGCAGAGTACCACTATTGATGAGGAGGTGGCTCTCATCCGTTTATAATAGCCTGGTACTGGCAGTAATTAGTATGAGGACAGTGAGTCAAGAACAAATAAAACTTATATTCTGTTCTAACGATTGGCTCCGGATAAAACAACCTATAAGTTAGTTCAAAACTGTTTGCATGGCTGCCATTTTCTTATAACTGAGCCCGTAAACATCTCACTACAGGGATTATAGGCCTTCCCTCGTATATGAGGGAGTATGGGCCGTATTCCACTACGCTGGCTCAATGCGAGTTAGGGACTTCACATGCCTTTGAATTTTTATTTCTCAGGCATGCAGGTTTTTCACGAAGTTTTCCTTCACCATTTACGAGCAGTCGGATAAATGCACAGAAGTAATTAAATTAAATTTAAGAAACTCATTGGTACATGGCCTGCCTGGGTATCGAACCCAGACCTCCCAAATTGGGACACCAGCGCAGCCACCGACGCTCCTCATAATAAAAACTTAAGCGACATTTATTCCTTTGAGACAATAATTGAACCTTATTAATTTATTAGATATTATTATTAACCATTATAGAATACATAAATAAAAATACACTGCGTTCATAGTTCATAATTTTATGTACCCGTAACACATTTTGGAAAATCGGAAGGATCAGTTTGTTGTCTGTCTGCGTGTCAAGAACCTTTTTCTAAGATTTACCCCTCGCGAGATTCGAACCCGCAACCTTTACTTTTGCTGTCAGGGTCACTATCCAATAAACGAACGGTTGTCAAATTGCATGTATTTCCAGATTTGTATAGATATCCACTAAAGTGGTCCAATTCGCAATGGGTCTAATGTCCAAAAAACATCCAATACGCGAAATGTACAATTTACATTTGGTCCAATAACGACGAAACGTTCAATCCGAAAACGAAAAGATCCAATTCGCATTGAGGCTAGTGACTTCGAGACTGTAAGGTTCTGAAACACTAGCCTCGAATCAAATTGATGTTATCTAATTAACATCAATTTCATTCATCAATCAATTTAATTTGGCTAATTTGAGTCACTGAAATAAATAAAGCCTAGTTAATTATTTATAATTACTATGCCTACTATGAGTATAGTAATCCTAACATGAAACAAAATCTTTTATAAAAAGAAAAAATAAGTTATTATTACAGATATATGAAATCTATCACCGATTGACGTAGTATTTACCTATAGTCAAATGGGGATACCCGATCCCGTATAGGTAGTAGTGAAGCAAAGGTGGAAGTACTAGATTCAGTCAAATGTGAACTCAAATTAATCAAATTGTCATCGCTAACGCAAACAGTCTGTGATGTGATGTGAGAGATTTAAAACGATATTTAAACCCAAAGGATTATTTTGCGGTGAGAGTCGTCAGCTGTGCTGAGTCCACCCCTCTAAAATGTATAAGTAAAGTACGTGTAATTGGTACACAATAGAGCATTATCCATGTTGTCACATTGAATCGTCATGCACCTAATCGAGCCGAAAGTGAGGATTTTATACTTATTATGAACATTATTATCAACATAACACGTGCAACCATAGCACAACCATAGTGTTAGTATACCTACTTGATGATACACAAACGACATGTTATACAAGTTAGTTGTGAAGGGGGCATTAAGACGAAAGGTTCCGAAGGTTCTTACATATCGTGAGTAGAATATTGCCAAGATTCAGAATTTTTAATTTTGAAAAAAAAAGGTTTCCTCCGCATACAAAAATGGATCAACCAGTTGTACTAATAACATGGTATGTAATAATGTAATAACAGCATGGAAAGCCTGTTTTTTTTTTCAAAAACTAATTGTTTACAATGAAAGTGAAACTGTCTATTTCTCACGTTCTGTTGATTAGTTCTACTTAGGTATGTTCTAATAACTCCTTTTGCGACCAACGTTGTATGTGTGTCGTAGGGGCGGGATTTATACGTTAGATTTTGATTCCGATTGATCAGACTATCTGATCCACTCGATACACGTCCGATTCTTCAGTCAATTGAGTTGAGAATTGAGTCAAGAGGAATTACTGTTACTTATTGCGAAAATAGCTCGTGTTGACGCGAAAGAAGAAAAATCCCGTAATGAAATCGTAAACACTTCGGCGCTGTTTCTGACTCGGTCGTGTATTGAATGTTCAAACAAAATAATGGCTCCAAGGCTCGTATATATCCGATAGTCTGACTATCGAATGTTATGAGTGTCGGTGGCTCAGCGGTTAAGACGCGGTCTCCCAATTTAGAAGGTCCAGGTTAGATTCGCGTCGCGGGTCGCGGGAAATCGCTGGATGCAGGCCGTTTTCAACCGGTCACTCTGGAATTCTATGGAGGAGACCTATGTGTTCAGCAGTGGACGTCTTGTGGCTGATATGATGATGATAGGTTATTTGACATGTTTCATGATAATCGGTGAAGTCGTTTCGAAGATATTTAGCTTTTAAAACAGTTGGCTTGGTTTATCTGGATAATTTTAATCATTTGCTTAAACATAGTATCCATAGTACGGTTTTGTCTAGTTTTGAACAAGATAATTGGTGTAGAAATCCGAAATATTTACTTATTATTACTAAAGTTGTTATCGGGATTACTTCCATTTGCACTGACATAATACTTTACGAACTCCCCCACTGACAATGAGTTTGTTTTGTTTGCGTTTTTAAAAAAGCGATTGCGTTTAATCAGTGATGAATACAATAGAGTAGGATATTAGGGATGTTACCCTATAAATAATTCTCGTTAGCCGAGACGAGATCCCCTAATTGTGGTCTATTCGACCGTTCGGCCGAGATGAGAAGAGGCCACACCTGACTTCCTAAGTATTTTTTGTTTTCAATTTCTTTCGAACAGATTGATATTGCGAAGTGATCGCTTGACTGAATTACAAAATACAAACGAACAATGGTTGTATTCATTGTAAAAATATTCCTGTTTAAGTTTAAGGCTGCCACTTACCTACTTGAGAAAAGATTGGTATACCTATCTATACTAATCATTGAACACAGTATCGCTCTATCAATATTCCTAACGTCAAACAGTCCTTCGTCCTATAATTAGAAATTGAAAATTTAGACAATGCTCGAGTGTTGTTCCAAACGCAAATGTAATCCAGATCGAACCCTGTGTTAAGCTAAATATCTCTGAAACGGCTCAACCGATTGTCATCGAATTTAACTAAACATAATCCTGCAATCAATACTAGGTTTGGCAAATAAAAAACCGTTTTGACATGGATTCAGCCGTTCTGGCCTTATGTTCCCAGTAGTTCTGTTGGACAGTTCTGTTGGCCGAACTAATGACAATTTTTGTCTCACTAGTTCTATCAACAGAACAAATGGTACTAGGGATTCCCAGTAGTTCTGTCGAGTTCTAATTCGAGTGCGAGCGAAGCGAGCACGGGAGTTTTTGGCACCCCGACATGGATAGGTTAGGTTCGAAGCGTATGGCGGAAGCGAGTGTTGTTGACATGTTATTCACTAGAACTAGTGGGACAAAAAAATCCCATTAGTTCGGTCAAAAAAAAGTTCAAGTTATTTACAGAACTAGAGAGACAAAAATTCCCATTAGTTCGGCTAACAGAATTGTCCAACAGAACTACTGGGAACAAAGGGTTCTGGCGCTTCAAAACCACATATAAATAAATGCCTGAAACTTATAACACCCCTCTTTTTGTGTCGGGGATTAAAAACGAAGAGTGGGAGGTTGGGGGCATTACACCCTTGAATTTCTTACTCATTCTTCGCTAAGGAGTCAGCCTTGAGAATGAGAAGTGGGTAAAAAACTTTTAAGTGAATGGTTAGGCATCTAACATATATACCCTTTTATTTTGCGATTTGTATTGTATTGTATATAACTATAATTTTAAAATATTAAAAACCCCCAAGACTATCAAGTCAATCTAGGTAAATAAACCTTTTTTGCAGTTTCTGCTGAACCAAATTTCCACTAAACATGACTAAGAACCATGTCGCAACTACCAGCATTCGAAAAAAGCCGCTTCCAAACCGGTTCAACCGTTTTGGGGTGCCATGCCACAGACAAACAAAGGCATTTTTAGTTAATTACGTGTCGTTCTTATATAAGCTGACAGAACTACCCAACAACTTGCAATACTAGTCAAATACACTTTATTGCACTACAGAAAAGAAAATACAGTTACGGAAAGCGGTAAGAGTAGAACGTACCGACCTTATCACTAAAACCGATCTCTTCCAGGCAACTTTTGGGTATAAATATGCAGTTCGTGCGGTATTAAATAGCTAGGGATCCATAATTGCAGGTACTACTTATTTGAATGACTGATTTTGGACATCTGTTTTTATCCTGCTTGTTAGCAGATGCCCCTCGCCTGTTATAGGAGCCTATGGGCAATGGTCGCAGCATGTATCCAATGTTTTTTTTTTAAATTTTCTACGATCACATCACGTTTTCTATGCCTACCCCTGCTGGAAACAGGTAGTGACTTTATGTATGTACTCGTATTTTAGTAAATTGTTATCGTCGTATTTGTTACTGGGAGGCTATGTTCAGCAGTGGACATCCTGTGGCTGATATGATGATGACTAACTGTTCGCTATATTAGTACGTATACACAACACCAGACATCTAATTTTTCTATTAATATTTCTATAGTTTGTTATACCTAACGTAGGTAAGTTCTTAATATGTCTAGCAATTGACTGTAAATTATTTTGTATTTATTGTAAATTATTTCGCGCAATAAAGAGTATTTGTATTGTATTGACTGGTGCAGGTTATTAAGGTTGAATGGAAGAGATCGCTCTTAGTGATAAGGCCGGCTAATTGTAGGTACTCTTTTCAGTATTGTGCTTTGTAAAAGTATATTCTCCTTTTGTGCAATAAAGTGTATTTGTATTGTATTGTTATTGATGATGAAGTATACTGTACTGTATACACTGGATAGTAGGAAAGTCTATTTGTCAGAGATAAGATAGCCAGTTCCCCCAAATATGTTGGGGTTTCCGGGTCAGTACGCTTCCACCTTCGACCTCATCTTTATTTAACATCAGGTGTGATTGAGGTCAAATACTAAACCGTAGTGCATAAATAAAAAAAAAATGTAACTGTCTGAAGCAAAGCTCGTACATGTTATCACTAATGCTGTTCAAATAGCCAAAATGCGACGTGAAACATGGGGCTAATGAAAATCGAAATGTTACGTTTCCAGTCGGGCGCGCGACGATCCGCCGTAATAATCATATGTTCGCTCCCACGACGACGCCACTGAGTGGAATTAGGCGATTTATTGTTGTACACACTCGTGGCGCAATCGCATTCGCTCTTCGTTTTCGATTAGCGAAGTTAAGTCATGTCTGGCACGGTTAGCCCTTGGATAGGTGACCACAAGTGGCATTTTAATTCGGAGGGCACGTTGAATAATCGATCCCGGTTGTTTTCAATTGAAGACAGTCGTAAAGCCAAGTCGGTGGTCTACAGGGGCGGCTTAGAAACACGACTGTCAGGTGGTAACTAGCCTAACACAAATACACCAATGCGCACTGCCCGTGTGTTGGATTATGGCCCATATAATAACCCTCTCCCACTGAGAGTAGACTGTGCCCCAACAGTGGACATATGTAGGTAAAGCTGTTGGTGATGAGAGAGGCCATAAAGGCATAATCCACCACGCGGGCCCAGTTGGGATTGGTGGCGACAGACAGTGGTTTCAAGCCCCCTATTGGGCCACCGACTTCGCATTACACCTATTTTCAAATGAAAATAACCGAGACGGATTGTTTACCAAGCCCACAGAAGCAAGCAAACAAACTATAAATTGATATTTTAGAAAACCTCCGAGAAACAAAAGAGTATATCATACTGATAAACCAAAAACTATGTTAAAAGTTAAATATAATATAAACGGTTTATAATGGTTTCGATATACTGCATTCCAAGCACCACGTATTACTGACATACGGTCGAACAAAGACTGGACACACACACAACGCCGTCAAACACCATAACACCCCTCGTTTTTCGTCGGGTGTTAAAAATCGAAAACGAATAGCGAATGCGACTGCTCTACAAATGCTTCTACGGTCGATGATTTTTGTTACTGATATAATATTATAAAATTTCTGACTACTTGGATGATAAGAATGCATGGACATGAACCGCTCAGCATTATCCAGTATATTCTATTCTTATTTTTCTTTGTCGAATCATACATTTAATAATTATTCCAAATTGTATTTGTATTGACTTGTTTAAAAAGAGCAACCCCTGAGTTTCTTGCTCGTATCTTCTCTGGGGAGACTGCCTAGTGAATGAGCGATAACTGTATGTCATGACGATTTCAAATGTTATTCTTATAACTTACGAAATAAAACATTTTTGATAATTTGATAATACTCGTACACTAACGAAAATTATTTACCCACTGAACCAGCATTTCAATTACCTAATTCAAAATTAAACATGGCAAGAGTAGACAACACAAACAGATATTTTATTGAACTGAGCGGACAGTTGTATCGTAATAGTTATGAGAGTTGAACAATGACTAGATTTTATAACGGAGTAGCAGAACAGTGCCGGCAATTTTCACATGAGAGTGGTTCCGAATGGATGCCGGCTCGGCCCTATTGCCGGGCACCGAGTCGTGGTGTCGCAATCGCATCAGCAATTCAACATCGCAGCACCCAAGCGAGCCGTCACTCCTCTTTACAGGGATGGCTCTAGATCACTAGCTACCTAGATAGCATGATATTTGAAACATCAGCCTATACAGGGCGAATTTGAATTCGTGTTATTCCCACGAACTGGTGACGCCACTCTTGATTACGAATAACTTTCCCCAAGGAACCATAGTCAAATTCGATCAAAACATTATCGATTACTCATACAATGTAAGGCATTCTGAAAAAACCTTAGCATGGAAGTCCGACAATTTTCCGCTGAATCCGGCTATGGTTCCTTGTGGAAAGTTTATTTATTTAACACTTTATTGCATATATAAGTATACAAACATACATTGAACAAACATAGGACAGAAATTACAATACACAAAAGTTGTTCGTAATCAGGAGTGGAGTCCCCATTACACGAATTAAATTTGACCCTGTATATACCGGGTGAGTTTTTTTGCCGTAAGGAAAAAATATGGCATATTTGGTAAGTGAAATAGAAGTTATTAGCATAGGAAGTTTAATCTTATTTTTCAATCATCAACGTACGCGCACGCGCTTGTTAGAGATAGATATGCGACTGGCTTGATTCGTAAGTTTCCTATCATACGAAATTAACTTGGAACTCGGTGTGTTTTTCTCTAAGTGTTTTTTATTTATTTAATTTAATGATGTAATTATGTGAAATATAAATGGAATATAATGTCAGATGACACAACGCTTTATTCGATGATGGTTTAGAAAAAAAAAAGTAAACTACTTACCTATTTCAATGCCCTATTTTTATCCTCACGGTAAAAAAAAGCAGCCTTAGTTTTGCATAGCTAGTTGCTCTCTGTGAGCGAATGCAGTGCTTCATAAAATTTTAATTTTTTAAGGTACAATGGCGGACATATCGCATTCAACAATAAATAGTTTATTGTTTTTGCTCCGTGTCTATAGATGGAAATACGAGGAAAGTATATTATAATTGGTAGGAGTAAGTACCTAATTGATAAATAGAAGAAAAATAATAGGCCATAACTCGAATTTTGGGGAAAGGTAATATAAATAGTAGGAAACATAATCAGGTAATCGTACTAAAGCCATAGTGACATGTCATCTTAAACACCGTTATCGTCAGCAACGGTAGTATCATTGCACTTTTTGGTGATACCAGTATGCTAACTTTAAGTGAATTCATCATACTTCATACTGAGTTCACGTCATTACCCGATCGCCCCAAAAAGGAGGGTAATGTTTTTCGATTGGTGTTATGTATGTATGTAGATTTCTATGTTACCTTCTGTAGCCTAAACGGCTTGACCGATTTCGAAGCGCAAGGTATAGTTATAATATAGTATATTTATGATTGCCGTTTTCTCAGTGTATGCCATTATCGGTAACCTTGTACTATTAAGTATTGTGTGCTCTAACTGTTAGAGCTGTAATACCATTACATTGAAAGTTTCCGCCTGTACAGAAAACTGTGCTGCTCAGAGGGTTTGGTTTCGTTGTGTTCGAGGGGGTCTGGGGGTCAGCTCCGCTCCAGGAAGTGCAGTTTCCTATTGTGCAGGAAATGTCCACTATACATTACGACGACAGATTGGCCCAGTGGGTCACTACCTATGAAGCCAACGGTTGCGGTTTAGAATCCAGCCAGGGGTAAATCACACCTGATGTTAAGTGAAGATGAGGCCGAGGGTGGAAGCGTGACCGGGAAACCCAAATATTTGGGGAACTGGCTATCTTATCTCTGACAACCGGAACACAACAATGCTTTAACATTGCTGTTTGGCGGCAGATTTAGATAAGATGGTGGTAGCTAGGCAGGCGGACATTTAAATTGCCCTACCCGTAGCCAAACCGAGTACTAAACTAGAGGATCGTTCCCGCGACCTCCGATTCGTAAACCCTATGTTGTTTACATTGAGCCACGGAGGCGGTTAAAAAAGTTTATTGTATATCTACCACTGTTCAGTATAAAATTAGAATCCCGTATAACTGCTATATTTTGATAATGTACTAGAAATGATAAACATTGGTATGACCCACGCCCATAAAACACGTCAACGTTTTTGGTGGAAAAAATGTTGTTAAAATACCTACTTACGACCATGGACGTTCAATTGATATTTGTGAATCACTTTGTGACTAGTGATGAAACATGTATATTCTTACCATGCAGAGAGAAACAATATACAGGGCGTCCCAAAGTTATGGGACATGAAGGGGAAGTACCTTAAATATCGTAGATAGTGAATTTTGCTCAAAGAAGACTTTATGTTATTTTTAAAAATTAGTAATTCTGCATTCATAGATTTTCTAAAAATTATTTGCTTCGGCTGGGAATCGAACCGACTCAAATGTGAAAAAAAAAACACCCTACTTTTATGATGCCAATCGAAAGAATAGCTAAAAAATAATAACTCTGCCTAAGTAACATAGTATTTTAAAAGAAAGGAACAACGTGAAATTAATCATTTTAATCAAATAAAAAACATACATGAAACTGCCGTAGTCAATTAAGTAGGTATTTTTTTGTAAATTAATTAATTAAATGCTCAAAATGTGATCCCTCTTGTCTTACGCAAATCGCCAATCTTTTAATGAGCCCGCTGCCTGTTGATTTTCTAATCATTTTATGGTGAACACTCGATGTGATATGGCACAATTCTGTTTGCAACTCGCCTACGTTCTCGTATCGCTTTTTGTTTTGACTCAATCATTTTATGTTGTTCCTTTCTTTTAAAATACTATGTTACTTAGGCAGAGTTATTATTTTTTAGCTATTCTTTCGATTGGCATCATAAAAGTAGGGTGTTTTTTTTTTCACATTTAAGTCGGTTCGATTCCCAGCCGAAGCAAGTAATTTTTAGAAAATCTATGAATGCAGAATTACTAACTTTTAAAAATAACATAAAGTCTTCTTTGAGCAAAATTCACTATCTACAATATTTAAGGTACTTCCCCTTCATGTCCCATAACTTTGGGACGCCCTGTATAGTCCTATTGGGTTTACACAGGCAACAGCAGACCAACAAAATTGAGGCAGACGAGAAGCTTGAGCAAAGGAAACTTGCATATTCTCCCAAAGGACAGGACGAAATCAGAAATTGGTTCGGACGGTTGACATTTTCGGTGCTGGAAGAGGCAGTGATTGCTTACAGTCGGAACTCAATAAACATGCCCTTAGTTCTCATGTTTAAAAAAATGGTTTGGTCTAATGAAAAAATATTTTAAATGTATTTAAAATGTAATATTTTGTTTACAAAAACACTAAATATATTATTTTACGTACTTAAAACTGTTTTAGTTGTGAATTACACAAAACTTTCAGTGTACCCCACGTACTCGTAGTACAGTTTAAGAAAATACTTTCAACAATTACTGCTAATTTCCTAAAATCGCACCAAGGAAGAGCCTTATGATGTATTTGCTAGATCACAGTGAATCAGTATCAGAATTATTCACTATCATTATTGTACTTGTGTATCACAACCAAAAGAATGAATATGAATACGTATTATTGATGCAATTACGAATAGGTAATGCCTATACAGGACGAGTTGTTTTACCGTAATGAAAAAAATAGGACATATATAAGTAAAATAGAAGTTATTGGCATGGGTAGTTAGAATAGAATAGAATAGAATACATTTATTTAATTTTTTCTTTTCAAGAACGCCCGCGCCAGCCCTTTATTGATATGCGACCGGCGGGGTTCGTGGGGTTCCTATCATGCCTTTATTGGGAACTCATATTTTCTCCAAGTTTTCTTTATTTATTTAATTTAATGTTGTAATTATGTGGAATAGGCTACAAATGTGACCGTCAAAATGACCCAATTAACACTTTATTAGATGATACCTACTTAAAAAAAAAATTAAACTACATATGCCAATACCTTCTATTTCACTTATCTTATATGCCCTATTTTTTTCCTTACGGTAAGAAAACTCATCCGTAATTTAATACATTCCTTCCTGAGTAGGTCCCTGCTTTGCGCCCCGCCCGCTCTAAATCTCTTATTTCGAAACCCGAACGAACCGTTTTTCAGCGACGCGACAAACCATTACGATTCTATTTTCATGGCGATAAGAATCCCTGCGGAGGAAAATGGATGCCATAATGAGCTTACAAAAATTTGTTTATCGCAGAAGTATTGTTATTTGGAAACGGATCCGGAATTAACGCGCACCTGCAGGTATTCATTCAATAGACATCTTTTATAGAGCTTTTGATTGAATAAATACTTTTTGTATTACTTATAAGTACTTAATGAGTTTTATCCAACGATTCGGTTAGTCATAGTTGCCTATCTTTGAGCAGTCTGACTGGCCTCATTCGTCCCTACTACATTAAGAGAGGTTAAATAAATATCCTTGGACGTAAACACAAAGTCATCTAGTTCCACATTAAGCAACTATATATATGCTTGTGTTGCGGATACCAGATTGTTGATATACTAAATAAATACATATTTTTTATTATAAATGAAAACATCCATAACTCGGGTACACATGTCCGTATTCATCATACAAACATATGCCCCTAGCGGGATTCGCACCCGCGACCTTTTGGTATAGTGGTCAGAGTTTCTAACCACTACACCAAACAGGTCGTCGTCGAGGTTGTTTGATACAATATGTATTTTCATTTCATAATGTGATCCGCTCTTGCTATGCGATTCAAAATCATACCTTGAATTCGGAGATTGGGGGTCAATTTTATTTACTCTGCTGGACTCATTGGAGCTTCATGTTGAACTTAGAAACTCGCCACTACACGCTACTAGAATATAATACATTTTACTTTATACGATTTACATAATGTAGCTTTGTATCGAATATCGAAATAAGACATTGGTATTCACATTACTCTTAAATAATTTTTAAAATTTATGTTTCTGTTTACAAATGAAAGTCAATTATTATTGTAAAACACAAATCACTTGCATTGATATTAAATATAACTTGAAGAATAATGTTTTTCTTGCACAATCTTCGTTAAATATTATTCGATCGTACAGCCGTACCGTTAGCCGTGCATTGAAAAATAAGTCCATTAAGTTAATTCCCATCTTACGCCATTTACTTAAAAAAATATTAATTCCACAATCTTAAAGATTAATAATCATTTCAAAGAAATTTCCGCCTAAGATCTCTTTTTATAGTTACGAGCATCTTTTCCTTTTCAGTTCCTTTTACGCAAATTCTTAAGAAAACGATAAATTTCGTATAATAATACAGATAACAGTAATATTGTGTCGTGTTTGCTATTCAATAGATATTTATTTAAGCGTCCGGCAAAGAGTTGCTTGAGCGGAGATTAGGTCTCGCCAAAGGGGCTTATCTTCATTCCTACTCTATTATATTCAAATATTTTTCTAGTTGATATTTTATTTTTACGACTAAACAGGTACGGACCAAGCTATACAAATGAAACTTTGATCTCTTTGATTTCCTTGGTGAAGAAAAATCTTTACCTACCTAGTTAATTATTAAACTACTAGTAACCAAACTGTTTTATTATTTACACTAGACTTTAACGGTGTAGGTACGACAGGAAAAGGACAAAAATATCATCATCATATCAGCCAAAGGAAGTCCACTGCTGAACCTATGTCCCTGAGCTGAGCCTATTGCCCCCCCCCTAGTCTGGTTCCAACCAGGGCTGCATGAAACGATTTTCCGCGACGTTTACTATCGTCTGTCACCCTGTGAGCTGCGCTAGGTCTTGGAATACCGCTAATGTCATCTAGCATGATTTTATCCGACTGCTCCAGAAAGGAGGGTAACGTTTTTCGAGTGTATACGTGTGTAAGTATGTAGGTATACAGGATGATATTTATTATCTGATTACAAACTTTCCACTAGGAACCATATTGTCGAATTCGATCAAAAATGTTCGATTGCCGATACAAAGTTGCGGCGGTTAGGGTTGCTCTTAGGGCGTTTAGCGCCCGTTTAGCCGCCAGCAGGTAGGTATAGAAAAAAAGAATACCAATTTGATTGAATTTAGTGGGTTTATTCTACAAACAGCTCACTCCCCTGCACCCCTCGGCAAATCTCCCGTACGGTCACTGGCCTGAAGGTGTTGGAGCTGCAGTGGACGTAGCCCTCGAGTCCTCTCGTAGACGACGACGAGGTTTAGGCTGGATCAGCGGTTTTCGGGGGAGGGTAGATCTACCCCGAATGTCTCCCAGGTGCAGACCTGGATGTCGACGCCGACAAGTAGTCACTCAGGACCTTGATCCCTAGAGGGATCTTCCGCAGTCTACTTAAGAGGGTTCAGGTGGCAACCGAAGCAGTGTTCTCCCGGTAGCAAGGTCGCGGTCAAACAGAGGACGATTCGGGTTCCCCCACTCTAATTAGAAATCGTCTTAACGACGTCATCGCAACCGGACAAATTAGCGTACCGCAAAACCGTGGTGAGACCCTTTTTAAATAAAATAATAATTTGAGGGTTCCGTAGGAAACTTTTATTATAAAGATGAAGTAGTGTGTGAAATAATAAGTAACTTTAAAGGTACAATCGTAACGGCGCTAGACGCAACGTTACAAAGTAAACCTTCGGAAGTCCAACAATTATCGGCTGAATTCGGTTATGGTTTCTAGTAGAAAGGTGTTCGTATCAGGAATAGAGTCATCTGCCGAAAATTCTTGGATTTCCATACCAAAGGTAGTTTCAGAATGGTTTACTTTGATTAGATAATCGAAAATGTTTTGATCGAGTTCGAATATGGTTCCTCGAGTAAGTCGTTCCTAATTAAGAGTGGCGTCAACAGAATTAAACGAATTCAAATTCACCCTGTATAGATTTCTATGTTACCTCCTGTAGCCTAAACGGCCGTCTTGATCCCCAGAGTGTACATGGCATCCGCAAAATACAGAAATCAGTTTTTTTTTTTTGGTTTTTAAATACTTAAGTACCTACCTAGTTATTACTAGGATTATCGCCATCGATGAGCCTTATTTTAGAGATTTCTTGTATTTAAAAAGAATTATGTGAAATACCGATACGCGTGTTTATTTATTTCGATAGTAGATAGTTCATTTTTCTATTCCTTGGTTCCGGTGATATTGACTTTTATTTGAAATAAGTAATACACCTGCAAATTTCATCAACATCGGTACACTAGTTTGCCTGAGCTATGCGATGGTCTCTGGGTCAGTGAGTCAGTACAGATGAATAACTAAACACATCTAGGCCACAATCAATATTATATAATTTCTCTCCTCTTTTCACGTTTATTTATCAACCATCTGGTATCCATAACACAAGCCTAAATGCTTACTGTGGACCTAGATGGCGCTGTGTGTTTGTGCAAAGATTTTTTCATTTATTTTTATTTATTCTTATGTGTTAACAACTGAAAACTCATCACTATATAAGGGGAAGCGACTGTCTCCTAACATACTGGCTCTACCCAGTTTGGGAGCCAGGGCTACATTGTATTGTAAGATTTTTAACTTAAGTATGTATTATTATTATTTTAGGAAAATTGCATGAAAATTCATATCTACAAATTCTGAAATAAGAAATAAATTTTACTGTACATTAAAAAACAGCAATGCCGTACACATAAAAAAAACATATACACGGTGAAATCCGATTCGTGTCCCTGAAACCATGTGGTCTAGAGTTTAATATTGCACAATTTTGTTTCTTTTTTAAATAAATAAAATATTTCATATTAATTATAAAAATATTATTCGATTATAACAATTAAAATCAATTTGACCAATATTACAAATAAGTTAGGTAAGTAGATTTGGAGGTCAATGATCTCTCGGCTATTTTTGACTGATTGGACTTACAAGAGACTAATAAATAATATTGTAAGATAAATAAGTTTAGATAAATTTTTTAATCAACATAAATCCAATGAGTAACGGCATTTTTAGCCATCGAACGCATAATTTTTAGCTGGTACGACGGCAGGTATTAATCAAATTTACTTATATGGGACAACGATATGGTGATAAAGCCTAAAAACAAAACCAGAATATGCTGAAATTTTGAAATAAAAAAATGGGGTCAATCTATATCAGCTGTAGACCAAATCATCATCAGCCCGTAAACATCCCATATAGGGCTTCCCTCGTATAAGAGTAATTATATTATAATAATTTTCAAAATCTTTAATATTTAGTTTATTTGAATTTTGACTACAATATTATTACCATTATAGGTACCTTATTTATAATTAAATAATTAAGTATTTCAAAATAATACATTGTAGGTACTACTTATGTAACTAGTGTAGCTATGTTATCAATGTTGTGTACGCCTGTAATAGGTATTCATATCAGAACAAAACTACTGTCTAAGCTATCATAAGAGTGTGATATGTTATACTGTTGGTGTACCTAATAAAATAAAATAATAAAATAAAAGAGTATTGGCCATAGTCCACCACGCTGGCCCAATGCGGGTTGGGGACTTCACGTGCCTTTGAATTTTAATTTCTTAGGCATGCAGGTTTGCTCACAATGTTTTCCTTCACCGTTAATGAACAGTCGGATAAATGCACATAAGTAATTAAATTAAATTTAAAACACATTGGTACATCGCCTGCCTGGGAATCGAACCCGGACCACCCAAATTGGGAAACCGCGTCTTAATCGCTGAGCCACAGACGCTAGACCAAATAGTTTCAGGAAATTATACGAATTTCATTTCATCCTGTTTACAAACCTAACTGGGAAAGTCTACCTATCTGAGCAAGCAGTGGCTTAAGAAATTTTTACAGACTTTTTGACGCTTGACTCTTTTTTTTTTTTTTTTTTATATGAGAGAGCTGCAAACGAGCATGCGGGTCACCTGATGGAAAGTAATCACCGCCGCCCATGGACACCCGCAACACCAAAAGTGTCACAGATGCGTTGCCGGCCTTTGAGGAAGGTGTAGGCTCGTTTCTTGAAGGTTCCAATGTCGTACTCGTTCGGGAACACCGCTGCCGGAAGTCCGTTCTATTATTAGGATTAGGAACTCTAGGATATTATCATTCCATGCCACCTTTTTATATTGGGTCTTTACCTATGAAATTGGAGTTTTTTTCCTTCGTTGATCATATGTACCAATTTTCAAAGCTATATCCAAATTTGTTTTTTATTTAGAAAATGGAATATTATTTCAAGGTTTCACATGAAATATTTTATAATTTCTGGGCTAAATCACATAATAAAAAAAAAATTGAAGATAAAAGAAAATTGAGCTCTATTCATGTGCTTCCCATAATCATTTCTTAGATTCACTGAAACTTTTATAAAGCGGTTACTTTTAAAAATTAACGCTGCCTATACTTAACTTAATGTTACCCGATAATACACACAAAGTTTAGCTAAATTTGGATTTACCGTTCCCAAAAAAAAATCACAAATGTTTGTATGGAGAAAACAGTCTTAATGAAATTCTTCATACAAAACGCCAATTTCATAGGTAAGGAAGGACCTAATATGTTTAAAGTTGGACTCCCGTCATGATATACATAATGCACAGATATTTTAAGATGCACGTAGCACAGATATTTGATGCACAGATATTTTAAGGTGCGCCAGCGTTCACGCAGACGCAGGCGCACACACGTGTTCGCTCTCCTCGATTCAGTGGAACGGAAAACCGCTACGACTGGAGAAAATGTCAGATGATGTATCTGACCGATAGTAATTTTATGCCCTAGAGGGCATAATGGGCTATGGTAGACCATCGCCCTAGGTCATTCACCTTACCTTGCTGAAACTCCGAATCAGCCAAGCCCTTTTGCATATCTGCGTTGGGGTTACTTTAGTAACTTATTAGTAATCTGTGGTTGGGGTGCCTTCCTCGCCAAACTTTGTCCGCTATGCGGGAGGGTTCCACGTAATGGAAGGGAGGGAATATTTTAGGTATTGGGATAGAAAAGGGTAAATTAGGATATTACTGCTTGAAGGACATGGAAAGAGAGACAGTAATAGCTCGAGAAGCCGGGGTCGCGTACCTACCCATGTATCATACCATAATTACCGGACGGGTTATTAGGATGTATAATATCCCTGACTGTAAGGTATTATAAGGTATACCTACTCATCTAATCTAAACAAATAATACCAAATTTACACACTAAGCTATAAATAAAAATTTTGCAGAAACTTTGTAGGTATTAATAAATATTTGACCAAAAGCTCTAATAGTCACCGAGTATAATCTGTTGTTTGTCTTGCATGTAACGTCGAAATGGAGCTTTTAAATAAATAATAATTTTTTTGTTAAATATTAGTTGAAGGACCTATCTAAGAACATATGCCGCCGCATTACTAACCGCATCCGTGGCTCAATGTGCACAACATAGCGTTTACGAATCGGAGGTAGCGGGTTCGATCCCCGGCGGGTTACATGTTTAGTACTCGATTTGGTTGGTGGTAGAGCATTTTAAATGTGCGCCTGGCTAGCTACCACCATCTTATCTAAGTCTGCCGCCAAAAACAGCAATGTTCATAGCATTGTTGTGTTCCGGTTGTCAGAGAAAACATAGCCAGTCCCCCAAGTAAGATGGAGTTTCCGGGTCAGTACGCTCCCAACTTTCATCAGGTGCGATTGAGGTCAAGTGCTAACACGTTGTGCATAAAAAATGCCCTGAGGTGAGAAAATTCAAATCCAAATAACTGAATTAAAACGCCCAGCCGTTCGCCATAGATGGCAAGAGACACATAAAACACACTTCACTCCTAACACATTGACTAATCCGTTCCGTTCTGAGTTTAAAATAAATGAAATAAGATAGTTTTTATACAAAATGATATTGTGATTCTTTAATGGACACCGCACACGAAATATGGAAAATAAAATAATAATAAATATAGATTACCTACTATCTACTTAGCTATACCTCGGTATACTCGTAAAAAAAATCAATTTGGAATTTCCCCTTATAACGTCGTAAAGGATTGTGTGAAAAAATAAAAACTCGTTATATCTTGCAGAATAAAGTAAAAAGTGACTATAGGGTGGATCTGTTCATCAATTGTCGTATATTATACAAACAATTTTTATGTATTTTGCCAAAAGTGAAGTGTATTTTGCCGAAATTAAAGTGAAGTTTATGAAAAATTCATCCGTGACAGTTTTTGTATTTTCAATATTTAATAGTTTAATTAGTAAAAGTGCATTTACGGGAATGATTCAAAATCTACAATACCATACAATACAATACAAATACACTTTATTGCACAACAGAAAAGAAAATACAGTTTCAGAAGTGTTCTACATAATTCTAGAAAGGGTAATCACAGGATACAACCACACGTTCTCTTGTTTCTTAATTACTTTTGTTGTACCTAGACGTGATAAATAAATTAATGAATTGAATAGAATAGGTATGTTGATTCCTAGAAATTGAGATCAATTTATAATTTATCATCTTTTAGAAAAAGTGTCCGTCTGGCTTGAGCTTTCTTTTCCAATGAAATATTTCGTAATATAGGAGGGTTTTTTGCTGAGTGGATTTCAAGCATAAGTGAAGCTAAATACAAATTTTATCGGATGTATAACAATAAAATGCCCCCCCGGTTGGTGGTCTCTAAAAACGTTTATTCATTTTATAAGACATGTAGTTACTTCTAAAGGTTCGTGGGCATAAAACACTTCATACCTCCTACCCCTACCTAAGCTATCTAGGCACATTTTTTAAAATTATGACTCACGGAAAGCAGCAAGCCCTGCTCCAAACGCCAACTGCTGATGCGGGAGCATCATCGGGCGTGGGCACAGCGGAAGCGACGACGGCGGCCACACCTGACTCCTCTCCAAACATTCCCTTTGCCTCCCACTTTCCTCTACTTCCACATCTGACGACGACTCGCTTTCAAACTCTACGTTCACTACGTCATCGCTCTTCCGCTCTTCTAGGTGTCCGTATAAACGAGCGAAAAACTTTCTAGGCGAAGACGGCCGTGGCGTCTGTACTATCGTGGTTGGGTCATTTTGACCTTTATCAGATTTTATTTCCTCACTCATAACTTTAACCTTGAAAATTTTTAAAGTTTCCGTGTGCGATATAGGGTTCACTAGTTCGGACGACGCGTGCACGTGTATTGATATGACAATAATCAGGTGAGTATTCCCGTGGTCCCGGCAGCGCAGTCCCGCCCCTATCGACATTTCCCATCCCATTCTGTACGGGAATAAAGTGGAAAGGGTGGAATACAACCAATAAGAGCTCGTGTATAACAGTAGAGCGCATCCCTAAAGGCGGGGAAAGAAAGTAAGAGGTTTTCGATATATTTGTGGAAACTGAACTGAAATTTAATTATTTCATCGAAACAATAAACATCAGTAGGGTCGCTTGGAAGAGATCTCGTTAGAGATAAGCTCACCTTATATTTTCTCACGGTAATCTGTTTGTTTTCTTGTGCAATAAAGAATAAAAATCCGTTATTCATACATATTGATTAAGTAATTATACCTAAGTACTACCTAATTTGGATAGAATGCTACAGAAATTTTAGTTTATGTGTTTCATGCTCTTTAATATACTTATACACAATAATAATCTTTTTCACTCCTTTAGTGTTCAAGCAGCCATGATGTGGAATAAACTGCCAAAATTAATTCAGGACAGCCCTTCAATTGCAGTATTTAAGAAAAGGCTAAAAGAACATTACCTCTCCCATCTTTCATGATATTAGTATGTGTATGTAGGTTTATAGTATATATATATATTTAAATTATGTTATGTATATATTTCGCAGTAGGTATATGTAATATATTTAGTGTAAGTTTATTATTCAGTTATCTTTTCTTTTTTTGTTTGTTTTATTATTCGTTATAGGATTTTTTCTTTTGCACACAATTTACTGCTAAACCCCAAATTTACTAAGTTTCCTATTTCAATGCTCAGGTTGGCTGGAAGAGATCTCTTAAAGAGATAAGTCCACCTTTGTACGTGACCTATTGTTTGTACTCTGTTATTGTAATATTTTGGTGCAATAAAGAATATACAATAAATACTTGTATTTACTACTACTACTACTTGTAATTACTTTTAAAGACACATGTACACCAATAATCCAGTACCAAACTAGGTAAATTCTGTACTATGGATACTATACAGGGTGCATTTGAATTCGTGTAATTCCCATTAACTGGTGACGCCACTCTTGATTACGAACAGCTTTCCCCAAGGGACCATAGTCGAATTTGATCAAAAATTTTCGATTATCCATACAAGGTAAAGCATTCTGAAACCATCTTTAGTATGGAAGTCCAACAATTTTCGGCTGCTGAATCCACTCCTCATTACAAACAACTTTCCACTAGGAATCATAGCCGAATTCAGCTGAAAATTGTTGGACTTCCATACCAAAGGTGGTTTCAGCATAGTTTACTTTCGAAATTTTTTTAATCGAATTCGACTATGACTATGAAAGTCACCAGTTAATGGGAGTTACACGAATTCAAATTCACCCTGTATACATAAATATTTACATAAACATCCATGACCATGACACGGCACCAGTTAATGGGAGTTACACGAATTCAAATTCACCCTGTATACATAAATATTTACATAAACATTCATGACCATGACACGGAAACAACTGTTTGAATTCATCACACAAAAGTTAACCCCCAGCGGGATTCCAACCACCAATCGTTGGTTTCGAATGCGTAGTCTACCCAATATACAAAATCGGCCGTCAAAGTGACTAGGAAAGCATAGTTCAACAGAATGAATACCAGGCACTGTTGTACTGACATGTTTAGTACTCGGTTTGGTTGGTGGTAGGGCATTTTAAATGTCCGCCTGGCTAGCTACGACCATCTTATCTAAATCTGCCGCCAAGCAGCAATGTTAATAGCATTGTTGTGTTCCAGTTGTCAGAGATAAGATAGCCAGTCCCCCAAATGTATTCGGGTTTCCGGGTCAGTACGCTTCCACCTTCGACCTCATCTTCACTTAACATCAGGTGTGATTGAGACCAAGTACGAACCCGTCGTGCATAAAAAAAATCAAAGTAACACATCGGAGTACAAATGCGTATGAATATTGTGCGGACAAGTAGAATAATTTTGCGACAAAATATTTTTTATGTTTTTCTCTATTAAGCAAATAAACATTTTATCTATTTATCTATTAATGTAGGTAGCTTTGGTCAAGATTTGAAAATAAATTTAACCCGAGTAATAAGGATAGATACGAGTAGATAGGTACCTAACGCCCCGTCGAGACTGTAAAAAAACTTATTCTGTATATTATATAAAGTCACGTTCCCAAAATAAGCGGTTGGGATTTCCAAGAATTAAATGTTTTATGTTGAAAATAATATCCAAGGTTCCCTATCCCTAACCTTTCGAAAAAGGAGCAGTTTAAATAAATTTTTTGCCGTAAAGTCCCCTTAGTACATTTTGTTACTATCTAACTCGTTACTAGAAGGAAATCTTTGATGAAACATACATAAAGTCACGACCTTTTTCCAAATGGGGTGGTCAGAGATATCCCAAACATTAGCATTTTGGTGTTAAAAGATTAATGGTTTAAACAACATCCACGGTCACTTATGTAAACTTATACAGAAATGTACACGTGACAGGCGATGAGCCCATCGGTGCCCATCGGAGCCCACAGGTGAAACGTGCAAATCTATTGATGTTTTTTCGTGGAAAGTCCCTTAGTCGCCTTTTACGACACCCACGGAAAGAGACGGGTTAGTTCTGTTCTATTTGAGTGCCGACACCACACAGCTCTTGATGAAATTTCAATGTAAAAAATAGATAAGTATAGGATATATCAAACTTGTCAGCGGGGTATTGCTTAGTAGGTATACCTGTTTGGTTAGTGGTAGGGTATTTTTGAATGTCGACCTAGCTAGGTATTAATCAGCAATGTTATCAAGCATTGTCATTGAATACAATTTGCATCATTGTTGTGTTCGGGCTGTTTGAGACAAGATAGCCAGTCCCCCGAACAAGTTCAAGTGAGCGCGTTTCTCACTTCGGTTTTATCGCGTCCGTTAGAATGGCAGCTCTTCTTCTTAGCGAGTCGATGGCAATGGCAGCTCTGAGGTCGACTGTTTAAAGCTTTTCCTGAAATCGTTATTCAGTCGTATTTCCTATTTTATTTTCCATTCGTATTGATTGTAGTCAAGCGTTAACCTATTGTCCGGTAAAAAAAAATTTATATGAGATCTGTGAGGTGTTTATCTATACTTTGGGATCTAATTTTCCGCAAGAATTTGTTTTATTTATAAAGTTTCACAGGCGCAGGCTATATTCTTAGTTTTTACTTTATACTGGAATTATTTTATCTTAGACTTTTTCCAGATAAAAACTAGCCTCTCTACTTTTTTAAATTATCGATTCGGCAGTATAACGTTCTAAATACGGAGCACATCGTCTGTGTTTGTGATTGATAGGTTCGTAATGAAAGTTTGATTGTATGTCTTTCTCCGGATGCCAGATTAACTCTCTCCCTTTTATAATTATCGGTTCAGCAGTTTATTGTTCTGAGTCTCTCTGTTAAATTTATGAGCTATGCTCTTGTCCTTATGTTCCCAGTAGTTCTGTTGGACAGTTCTGTTGGCCGAACTAATGGGAATTTTTGTCTCACTAGTTCTATCAACAGAACAAATGGTACTAGGGATTCCCAGTAGTTCTGTCGAGTTCTAATTCGAGTGCGAGCGAAGCGAGCACGGGAGTTTTTGGCACCCGACATGGATAGGTTAGGTTCGGTTCTGATACGGAGTACGGAACACAAATACGATCTGAGGTCTATTCTTTATGTCGTCTGTGTTTATGATTGATACATGGATGCTAAGGATTCTAATAAAACAACATCCATGGATTGATAGGGTGCGGAACGAAAGTTTGAATGAATGAAGACAAACCTCGAAGCAATAGACAAACGGTAGACAATGACGATTGAATACTATACTGACATCATTATGTCAAATCTTCAAACAATACAAAAGGAAAATAAAAAGCATTTTAATTATACAATGCAAAGAAATGCCGCCTTCCTAACCGTTGTTTGTATCCTGTTATGTTTCTCTTTCAATTATACCTTTCCACTTCATAGAGATTCCACAAATTCCAGCCTTGACTCCTATCCAAACCGTAAGTTAATATTTACACTCTACAAAACCTATACTGTCGAGCATAGGAGACAATTTTTTGAATCGCTAGGTCTGTCTTTATATAAAAGCTATTATATTCATACTAATATTAGCCAGCAATAATTCCATTGTTTAATAAAATTTATCTGGAGCCGAATCCCTCTTCATATCAATCATTAGCAGAATTTATTTAGCA
Source organism: Oegoconia quadripuncta (assembly GCA_949316235.1). Classification (NCBI taxonomy): domain Eukaryota; kingdom Metazoa; phylum Arthropoda; class Insecta; order Lepidoptera; family Autostichidae; genus Oegoconia; species Oegoconia quadripuncta. The sequence goes on from OX438754.1 coordinate 7,678,142, forward strand.
AGGCAAATCGGAAATGAACTCAAGAAATTATTATATCACTTTAATTATTTAAACAAATAAAAGAGAAACGAAAATATTTTTGTATCTAGCGGCCTTTGAAGACTGACTTGCCGAACTAGAGACTGATTTCAGCATAGGTTTCAACACAGACAACACACGAATTCAACTTCCCAAAAATCGGCCAAGTGCGTAAGAGCCACGAGCAGTGCAGGGTTCCGTACTTGTTATTTTTTAGAATTTTAAGGCCATTAACGAATATTATTTTAAACGCATACCGTAACTCATTAGAAAAAGAGTATTGTAATTTGTAAAAACAGTAGAAAGCGCAGAGCGATTTAAAATAGATCTCCGATCTTCCATCATGCATGCAAATCGAAACATTATTTACCTACTAACATACAAATTATAGTACATAATGAACGAAAACAACCACATAGAATAATAGGACTTTGAATCTAGACAAGCCACCTCGCAGAAGATGCATAGGCCTTATACCTAATTGGGGTGCAGTAGTACGTAATAGAGTAAAGTCAAAGTCAAAAATGCTTTATTTTGTAGGTACACACCTACACTTAAAATAGTCAATTTAACATTTTTTTTTTCACAGTTACAGTAGGTATATTAATGACTGACATTACATGATTGATGACGAACGTCACTGATATTTTTAGTCTATACCTAGCACTGGGTTCAATTGACACGGAATGAAACTAGTGTGGACACTATTTTTGAAGTTTTCCCAACGCTACCTGCTTATCTAGTTGGGTGTGATTATCATTTTATGTAGAATAATTTAAAGTCCACATATCATCTGAAATATTGACCAAGTAATGTCACAGAGATATTTCATTGTAGGTATAAAGAAGTGTGACATCCCAGCTCATCGTGAAAATATTGTAGAACGGAGCAAGAAAATGGCATCAAATATAGAAAACGCTTTAAAAAGATTTAAAGATTCTACGCAAGACCTTGGCAGAAACATATACGATCATGTAAACAGTGGATTGAGGGGTACTGGGGAAACAAACTTAGAGACTGAAGAGGATATACGTCATTATGAACAGTTAGTTATAATGAAGAAATATCCCTACTTGGAACTTAAAGATTTGGAGTTGAACTATAGGCCTTCAAATAAAAACGCAAGGCAAAGCGATAAATTTGAGCCTGAGTCTAATATCGAAAACGAGCCTGGTATTTGCGAACCATTAGAAGATGGTCCCAATGTAGAAATAACTAACAGGGGTCTTTCTGGGTTCGCTATACCACCTCAATTGACAAGACATGTCGGTATGGTGGATAATAAACTGAAGTTCAATAATATAAACAACGATGAAAATAAGTCGGAAAATGTGAAATTGACAAACAAATCGCCTGAACAGGGTGTGTTAGGCAGTCTTAAAGAGGAAATTAGAGAATATGTAGAGAGGAAAGCTAATAAACTCACGTAATGCACATAGATTTTTTTCTACTCCTTTATCGTATACTTACCTACTTACCTAATCCTTTACCATTTGAAATGTCATACACATAGGCAATTTTTTGTATAAAAGTTACAGATGAAAAATTGTACTGAAAGGAAATATTCTCATATTTCTAAGAGCAAGAAAAGTGCACAATAGATATGTACTTTTATTATTAAAAAAAATTATTGGCCTAATTGAAGCGAGCCGTCATACCAAAACACTTTGTATTTTTACCTGACTACGGAAGGAAGGAAGGGTTAAGAATGAATCTCACTGACTGTGTGCGAATAAATGAGGTTTATTCAATGTAAAAGATGAGAGAATAGATGTCTCAAAAGTTTACATTACCTATTTCCTTAACATAGTACATTGAATGAAATCAACTAGAATTAACGCCACTATTGATTAACTTTGGCTAAAGGGATGTCATTGGATTAAAAAGTAGATTTTTTACTTTTTTAGGGTTCCGTAGACAAAAAGGAACCCTTATGGTTTAACATGTCACACCACGTCCGTCTGTCTGTCTGTCTGTCCGATTGTAGGCTCGATCTTAGTAGGTACTAGAAAGATGTAATTTAACATGTATGGATATACCTTCATATTAAACACGCCGACAAAGTGGTAAAATAAAATCTTGAAAAATATTTTTTAGGGTTCCTCCCCTATACGTGAAGTGGGGAAGAATTTTGTTTTATTTTTGTACCCCATCGTATCATCATTAACTCGTAAACATCCCACTATAGGGATAAGGCCTTCCGTCGCATAATGAATGAGCCCAATGCGGGTTGGAGACTTCACATACCTTAGAATTTTTATTTCTCAGGCACGGCGCAGGTTTCCTCACGATGTTTTCCTGCACCGTTTAAGACCAGTCGGATAAATGCACATAAGTAATTAAATTAAATTTAGCAACTCATTGGTACATGGCCTGCCTGGGAATCGAACCCGGATCTCCCAAATTGGGAGATCGCGTCTTAACCGCTGCGCCATCAACGCTCTGTCGTTGGTTAGGTCGTTCAAAAATATTAGACGTTATCTTAAACAGTTTTTCTATTTAGGGATCTGTTTAGGATGCTAAAAAAGTGCAAATTTTTGTTGTCGATTGTCGTCGTCGAAAAAGCTAAACGGTTGATTTTGGATACGTGAAAATATTCACGGCAGTAATACCTAGGTATAAAGGTTGAATTTTTCAAGGGTGCGTACACGGCCAAATCCGAAATAGCGCAAAGTACTCAAAGGAGTCTCGGCCCCGATTTTGATAAAACTGCATCATTGGATTTTGGAAAAATCAATATACACTGTTCGCCCTACATGGTAGAACCGGCCCTTACCACTACTTATATATAGTGGTAATGTAACGACCGTCGTTTTCCCGAAAAAAAAAAATATATGTAGGTAAATATCCATTTTAAAGATTTTATTATATAAAACCAATGACAGACCACAATAAACTCAATCGGTGACAAATTCTCTCTAAAAACAGACTTATTTATTTATTACTGCGGGTCATTCAAACAATCAAAGGTTTTTACCTATAAAATTGCCGTTTTGTATGAAAAAATTTAAACGAATTTTTTTCATGTATTTTTTATTTGTGTTAATCGAAGTAATAATCACCCATGCAATCAATGCATCTTTGCCAACGCAGTGGCAGCTTATTGATGCCCTTCTTAAAGAAATCAGCTGGACGGGAGGCAACAAATTCTTCAAGGGCATTTTGTACTGCCTCTCGGGTATTGAATTTTTTTCCTGCCAAGAAATTTTCCAAATTCTGGAAAAAGTAGTAGTCTGTACCTAGGCGCAAGGTCTGGTGAGTAGGGCGGATGATGGAGAGCTTCCAGCCCCTGTTCTTGCAACTTGGAGACCGTCTGCTGTGCAGTATGAGGTCGCGCGTTGTCGTGCAGGAGCAGCGGAGAGGAGCGATTGACCAATGCTGGTTGGAGATGTGCCAGCTTCTCCATCATTGTGTTCAGTTCTTCACAGTACACATCTGCAGTAATGCTCATCCCGTTTGGTAAGAAGATGTGATGAATCACACCGGCGCTAGACCACCAAACAGTGACCATCACTTTTCTATGGGTAAGTTTTAGTTTAGGGCATTGTTTAGGTGCTGAAAGGATCCAACCAACTTGCTGAGCGCTTGCAGTTATCAAACAGAATCCATTTTTCATCGCAGGTAACAATGCGGTCCAAAATTCCTTCATTTGTGTGTCTGTTGAGCAGTGCAAGGCACGTCTCGACGCGTACTTCGCGCTGGCGACCATCGTGGGGCACCTATTTGTCAAGCTTTTTTACCTTGCCAATTTGACGCAAATGGACCAATATTGTTTTGACGCTAACGTCGAAAGCTGCTGCTAATTCAGCCGTAGATTGTGTATCATCAGCTTCCACAATCGCCTTTAATTCGTCATTGTCGACCAAAGTCTTCGGACGACCGCGAGGGTCGAAATTCCCAGAACGGAAGCGAGCAAACCAATAACAGGTGGTGCGTTGGTTTGTAGTGTTAGCTCCGTAAACGTCGTTGATGTTGCGTGCCGCTTGCGCCGCGTTGCTGCCACGACGGTACTCATATTCCATAATTACTCGAATTTTTAACGTATCCATGATGACGAAAAAGATTGAAATGCGATGAAAATGTAACACTAACCAATAAACAAATGACTACTTTTGGAAAAAGAATTCCATGTTTTTAAAATAAAATTAATTTGAATTAGAATTCTTAGCCAAACAAAAATTATTTTGATTTGAAATGGCCAGTACTGCAGAACGGCAATTTCATAGGTAAAGACCTATTATATGGATAGAGGATATTTATATGAACAAAAAAATGTCAAGTAATATGCTACCCTAAAGTGTTATGTATGTGTACGCATTCCATTGCATTAAAATATCCTAACCGCCTCCGTGGCTCAATGTAAACAATATTGGGTTTACGATTCAGAGTTCGCGGGTTCGATCCCAACGGGGTACATGTTTAAGTACTCGGTTTGGTTGATGGTAGGGCATTTTAAATGTCCGCCTGGCTAAGCTACCACCATCTTATCTAAATCTTATTTTTTGGGAACGGCGGCAAATCCATTTGTGTGTATTATCGGATAACATTAAGTTAAGTATAGGCAGCGTTAATTTTTAAAAGTAACCGCTTTATAAAAGTTTAGCTTTATAAAAACATGAAAAGAGCTCTGTTCAAATCTGTTTTTATTGTGATTTAGCCCAGAAATCAAAAAATATTTCATGTGAAACCTTGAAATAATATTCCATTTTCCAAATAAAAAACAAATTTGGATATAGCTTTGAAATTCGCAGGAATTGGTACATATGATCATAGAGGAATAACACTATATGATTAACGAGTAAAGACTCAATAATATAACATTCGTCGTGCGCGGAAACATTGAAGAAAAATTTAAATGGCGGCCGGCCGGTGGATATTCTCCACAACGACTCTATCCCCTAACACCACTTCATTGGTTTGTTCAAACGGGAGTTTGAAACCAATGCAATGGGAATTCAGTCACACCACACACCGACTTTCCGTATATGCACGTCTAGCGACTGGTCACAACTAGATTTTCGCTTATTTGCATGCAGCTTCACCAAGGGTTGCCAGATTGGACGATTTGTCGCCTTTTAGGATTTTCAGAAGGTCAGTACTATAATTCACAGATCTTGAGCTCAACGCAAACCATCGAGACGATTTCAGAAAATGTACACGCGGCTATACTCGTTTACTTTTTATCACTCGGCAAATTTTGAGGGTAATTCAGCCCATGAAATATATGATATCAATGAAAACAAATCTCATGTTATTTTCTATTAATTCCTTAAACATATTAGATGCACATTATCAAATAATTCAAAGGTATGTATACGTTTTTTCAATAAGCTTCCCATTGATAATCAAAAGCTTCCATTCAATAAATTTAAAGATACAACAGAAGCTTATTGTTATTATAAAATATTAGATGATAATCATCCATGGACATAACCCGCACGTTCGCATGCCAGGTTATTTCAGAATATGTAATGAAGTATATTGAATGAAAAAATCTTTATTTGACACCATTATTGCTTAGCTCAGTTAGAATTATTGCGCCTTTTGTAATATAAAACCCTAATTTATAAAGAGTAAAGAGAGTTGTTCTTCTTGCGCCTGTTTTATCGAAACATTACACAAAAACATTGGAACCAAGGGGCGTGGCCATACACATTTGAGTATGCATGCTTACACAATGGTTTTGTTTTCCGTGGTGGATGGAAAACATTTCGTGCGCGGATGAAGAGGGGAAGGGTTTTTTTTTCATTTTTTAACAACCTCCGACAGTACATGTTAAATTTTGAGGTTATAAACTTTCGTAAAAAGAGTAAAGCAACTAATAAATGTTGTTTTAAAATAAGTACATGATACATCAAGCTTTTATACGAATCGCTCCAGTAGCCAGAAATCTTAATGTAATGCCTAATCGCATATCTGGTGAAATTATATCTCTCCGCCGTGTAGCGTTTTTTTGCACATCAGGCCGAATAATTAAAACCAGTTCTTCAAAATCAGTTTCAGAGACTCATAAGAAATTGTCTGTCTAATCCAAATCGGTCTGGTTTAATACTATCTTTTCTTTTCTGCCTGATATAGATAAGATCTATGATTACTAAAACCGAAAGCGCGTCTACCTCGTAAGAACTCATTTAATGTCTACACAAAACAATGTTTTTTGTGTAATATTTCAATTAAACACGCACAGCAGACTCGGCTTTAGGAGTAAATTGCCTTTTGAACAACTACCTTCTAAAATATATGCTTTTTTACTCTTTATTTGTGTGTTGTTTTGTCACGGGAGACAATAAATTTATAATCATTCAGAATTGGTTTATTTTGTTCACTGCATGGTATTTCGCTTACCAGGTAAATATCATTTTTGTGTGCATGTGGCCATGAAAATGAAAAATGAAAAAATGCCATAAACTCCAATTTATTATTTTGTGATGTCTGGGATTTTTAAAGAAAATACGTTTTGTTGATTTTAATGCATTCAACATTGTTACCGGGTGAAACCCCGCGAACAGAGCCACGGGGGTAAAATCTAAATATGAAATATCTTTAACAACAATATGAATAATTCGGCGATATTTAGGCGACTTGGACAAAAATATGGAAATTTTTCGCTGACTTCGATCAGCCCAGTTCTGGCAACCTTTGTATCTCCAAATGTCATTGTCAAAGATGCAAAGGCAAATTATCCGATTGAACCTTTGATTCGTAGATTGAAGTTACACTTTTATATAAATCTAGCCAAGACATTCACAGTGAAAAGTCGTTAATTAAATATATACATTTATCGTTTTGTGAATTATTAATAGTAAGTGTGTTCCACATACTGAAATTCTTTAAAAAATATCGACAACCAATGTACCTACTACGATTTAACTTATTTTTATCTGTAACATAGATTTGCAAATGTAACTTAGTCAACGTTCTATTACGATAGGTACGGTCATCCTTAAAAGTAAGCTACTTTATATCTGCTCAAATCTGGATAATTGTTTATTTACCAACAATTTCTATATTGAACAATAGGTACTACTAAAAATAATTCATGATTTCATAAAAAAAAAACTTAATTTGTGTTATGTCCGGCTATAGGTTTTAAAACGAGGGCGGAAAGTAGAGAGACGTGGTCATTACTCCATCGACAAGAGCATAGCTCTTAAATTGAAGATAAAGGTTTATCTGTTTCAGTACCTATCAGTGATATTGTAAAAATGTTAGAAAGAAAATTATTTATCTGTTAGATTTTGGGTATACAGATAAAGGTCTTATTTTGTACATAGGTAAATAGTCCAACAAAATAGGCCTGTTAGGGGGTATAAATATTTAAGACATAAAAATAGAAATACAATTCTTTGCAATAATTATTTCAGACATGATAAACGACACCATTGTGTTAACCCAGAATAATGTTAAATACCATGATGTTACATTTCAAATTGCATTATTTAACTTTTAAAAAGTTTTGAACTTTAGTGTAGGTATTAATTTACAATGTTCAATTAAAGCTTCTACATGTTGTGAACTTCACTTCATTCAACTTTAGAATGAGACTATTTCTAAAATATTATATTGTCAATTTGTTATAAGACGTCCATTACAAGTTGTTCAATTCAAATGTTCTGTTAGCACAGTGTTGTATTCTTACTATTTCTTACAATAGCTCCATGCTCTCTAGGTCAACAAGTTTCATTTAGATCTCTTTGAGAAAGTGCCAAAAGCTTTTTGTAGGTGCATCAAATTGTCTTATCTTGGCTTTAATTAATGTCATTGAGGAGGCCAAAGGAAGCTGCAATAAATATTTTTCGTAATGAACAGAAGAAGAGACAGAAGTGAATTTGTCGCAGTGTAGCCTAGTTACACTCTCATTCCACATAAGTTTTCTTTATTTTCAACAGATCTTCAATATGGAGCTGAAATGCAAAGTTCAGAATTATGACTGGGGGAAGTTAGGGACAGATAGTACAGTGGCCAAGTTACTGTCCACAGCTGATCCTAATGAGACTATTGATCACTTGAAGCCCTATGCAGAGCTGTGGATGGGAACACACCCAAATGGACCATCACTTATTATTGAGAGAGGTATATTACTGTCGGATTATTTGAAGGATAATGTGGATGCTGTTGGACCACTTGTGAAGAAGAATTTTGGTGTAACTGTGCCATTTTTATTGAAAATATTGTCAATAAGGAAGGCTTTATCTGTTCAAGCTCATCCACAAAAGGTATTACTTATTTTTTTATCTAAATTTCAATTTTTGAAGTTAAGCCTTGTTCCTTTTTAGAGTTTCTGAGTGATAAATCAGCAAACTATTATTATTTAGGTGCCTAGTATGCCTTGACCACAGAAGCTAATCAAGGTAAAGGCTCACACAATAACATGATCGCTTGTGTCTTGCTTATTTGTGCCTGTCTTGCTTGAGTGTTCCATTGTCAAACTGTTTTTTTGTTAATGTATCTCAATATACTGAAATCTATTGATTCCTCATAACTGGCTTACTATCTTACCCGGAGGTGCTTAAGAGTCACATATGCTAGGTACTAATAAACAGTAATTATGTTAATAGTTACATTACAATTGTCATGTATCATGTGTGTAAAATAAATATCTTATATGATAGATAACTGCTTTTGTTTTGCAGTTCTTCTTGATTAATACTACAGTAATAAGAATACTTTTAAATAAGTACCTATTTATTTAAGCATTTAAATTACTACCTATGATTTATCTATCACACATAGTTAAGCAAGCCAAGATAGTGATAACAAGGATTTACTTTTGTCATGTGTCTCCACTGTAAGATGTTACACAAATTCTCAGCCTTATGTAAAACTTCATTTATAAATCTGTAAATAAATAGATCCTGAGTTATGAACCTGGCAAGACTCACTTACTGCAATCAAAATGAAGGGTACCTCCTGTTGACAAATAGAATCTTGTTTGGAACTAAGACAGGCCTCATAGCACAACTAACAAAATAATTATCAAATTGGTCAAAAAACTGGTCATTCACTATATGGTAATTTTTGGCTTCTCTCAAACGAAATGTACAGATTCACAGTTAACATTAATGATTGGAATCTACCAAAAATCTGTCAAAAGGAGCCAAGTTCTTAGTGGATGTCATTAAACTAAAAAGTGTTAAAATTCAGTTAGTTAATTTTTTTTTTAAAGATTAACTGGATACACGTTTGACCACAATCTCACCTGAAGGGAAGTGACGATGTATAATTTAAACCTGCCAGTTTTCCATGGCCATTCTTTGCCAAATACTGCCTCAAGAAAACTTGACGCCCTTTTTACCCTTTTAATTTTTGGTGGGATTATACCTAAACGAAATGCCTCCATGTGACCTTGTTCACTATAGATTTAAAAAAAAATACTTAGACTGCATCCCACTCTGTTCATTAATTATGTACTTCTAATATTACAGGAACATGCAGTGGAATTACATAAGAATTTTCCTGAGATGTATAAAGATTCAAACCACAAACCAGAGTTAGCAATAGCACTGACTCCATTCGAGGCCCTCTGTGGTTTCAGGGCAATACCAGAGATAGCAAATTTTTTAAGAAGTAAGTGTTTGTTTTTAAGAATTATGAACAAATTAAGTTGTAAGTATATCTGTGTACACTAAGCAGTGTAGTGTCATCAACTGGCTATAAAAGTCCACTACTAAACATAAGCTTCTCCCATGGCGCGACTTATATACCTTTCCTTGGGAGCATTTTTTTTTATACACATCGGGTTGGTACTTCACATCAATCACACCTGATGTTAAGTGAAGATGAGGTCGAAGGTGGAATCGTCCTGACCCGGAAACCCCAACACATTTGGGGGACTGGCTATCTTATCTCTGACAACTGGAACACAACAAACATTGCTGCTTGGCGGCAGAGTTTAGATAAGGTGGTGGTAGCTAGCCAGGCAGACATTTAAAATACCCTACCACCGACCAAACCGAGTACATACAAACAGTAAATGTTTGTGTGATGAATATGAACATTTATTCCTGAGTTATGGATGTTTATATAAATATTTATGTATGTTTAGCTGTTATCTAGTATCCATAGTACAAGCTTTACGTAGTTTGGGACTAGATGATTGGTGTAAATGTCCGAAATATATATTTATAATTATTTAATAATCCTACAGTGGTTGTTCCAACAAGAGATTACTGTCAATTATTTGAGTCTTGCGACATAATGTTGGTTATGTTTGATTAGACTTTAAGATATCTCGCTTTAATTATTAATAAGAATTAGATTTAAATAGATTAAGTCAGTATGAGGTACGATGGGACTGGCGTATACACTTTGTATAAAAGTCCCTAAATCAAAATTAGAAAAAAAAAGGATAGGTATCTCGCTTGTCTGATTTTGTAGTGCTGGGCAGCCATCTGTATCTCTATTTCTGCATAGCTTTTAGAATAACAATCTTTAGTAGCTAGCCATTTAATTAAGTTCTTCAAAACATATGTTCTTTCCAGATTTACCAGAATTAACCCAAATTCTTACCAAAGAATGTGTAGATAGCTTACTAGCGCAAGAAGAGCAAGGTGATAGTGGTGTCGCTCTGAAGGGAGTGTTCCAATCGCTGATGACGTGTGAGAAGACTGCCATTGCTAACAGTCTAAAGACTTTGCTGGCTAGATTGGAGAACGAAGGTAACTTAATGACCTAAGAAATATAAGAGGCTTAAAGAACAGTTAGTAATGGTAATTAAAGTCGAGTGAAGTGTAATACATCTTTATTTATAGCCTAACTTGGGTATCAATATCATACTCACAATAAATAAATATAAAAATCCTTAGACATGCACACAGCGCCATCTAACTCCACACTAAGCAAATATGACCTTAGCGTGAATCGAATCAGCGACCTTTATGCTTTTGGGTTAGGGTCTCTAATCACTACACCAGTCGTCAAATGTTGTAATGTACAAAATATTGGTGTTCTATATTTCTTCAATGTTGTTTGGATTATTAGAGATTAAGATAGCCCATAGATATGCTGCAGATTATTAAATTGTATCAATATTTTATTGCTCTGAAACATTCCAATCAAACGAAATGCAAGGGTGTTTACACATTATCAACCTACTATATATGCATGTACTATCTACGCTATATAGCTTTACGAGAATGTCAGCACTGCAACACGTGCTAAGTGAGAGCTCTTTAATAACATGACTACATGGCAAACAATAGCATCTTTTTTACTTGACTATGGCGAAGCCAAAAGGAGGGTAATGTATGTAATGTGTCCGTATGTATATAAAGTACCAACACAGCCTAAACGCCTGAGCCTTGTTACTAATGCGGTGCCGTTATATTCGCAATAGTCCCGCGAGTATCATTCCAGTCATGGTTACTCCAAAATGGTGGATGCAAGAAACCTTTTTACCATGCTTGACAACAAAAACGTCCATCATACCATTGAGAAGGTTAATGAAATTCAAAAATATAGTCCAGCAGTAGGACTCATGCCCATGCATGTTACTTACCTAATATCACCATTGACAAACTCATTGTTTGTATTTTGGTGTTTAACCTGTAATGAATAAGTCATATATCCACAGAGTATTATATACTATATTGCAAATTATGTTAAATATTAATTGTTGTATTTATAGAATCTTCAGTCCAATCGCTGCTGCTGTATCCGTTGCTTCGACGTCTACATACCGACTTCCCTGGTGACGTGGGCTGCTTTGCGCCGTACTTTATGAACTATATGGAACTGCGCCCTGGACAGGCCATCTTCCTGAAACCAAACTTGCCACATGCTTATATTAGCGGAGGTAATACAACAGCTGTAATCCCTACTGCATGGTGTTTGAAATAAGTATTCATGATACATGTTACAAGTTTTTACATGTCCTTATCACATAAACAGTCTTATGACCCCACTGCTGGGGCATAGCCTCCTCTCACTGGGAGAGAGTATGATCCAAACTTCCGTGGTCCAAACTCCACCACGGGAACCCAATGCAGACTAATAATAGTCGCCACTTGACAGTCAGTTCACAGATTTCCCTATCTGAAGCTGTAGTAATTTAAGACAAATGTGAGACTTTTAATCGAGAGATTGCTCGTATACGACTTTTAAGTATGGAGCTCCTACTTCTGCAAAGATATTGAGTTCCTGTCCAAAGGAAAGCCATAAGAATACTATTTCATCTCTGCAAAAAAGTCTCCATTGCCGACATTAAGGCATCGTCGTACAAAAGGAGATCTAATTGTGACATACATAGTTCTATTCCACTGATACAATTACGTGAACCGCACATTTGCAATCTCAGTCACAATCCCACTGCTCGATATAATAATGGCAACGGCCCTTTAACTACCACGACACACACACCATTGATCATATTTGTAATGAAATAAGAATGAAAGTTATTTATTTTGATAACATTAATAGTAAAATTGTGTGCAATGGTGCCCGCGTTGATGCTCAAAGCCTTATAAAACGAGTCGTTTAAAAAAGAGCCAGAGACAATTTATGCACTTATACTCACTAGTTTAAGCAACATCTGAGTTTCCAGTTATCTCATAATGTATCTCACACGTGTTTTATCCAGATTGCGTAGAATGCATGGCGTGTTCCGACAACGTGGTCCGCGCCGGCCTCACTCCGAAGCACATAGACGTACCCACACTAGTAGCGATGCTGGACTATGGCAGCTACACGAAGGACCAACTTCTTTTCAACCCACACATCGAAGACCCGAATAGCTGCATATGGAGACCACCTGTGCCGGATTTTGCTGTTGTCAAAATAATGGTATCAAAACTAGCCTAGTATTATAAAGCGTTGCTCATACCGTTATTTGGGCTTTGTGTAATTTCATTGCATTCTCGTTCCTTCAAATTGTATATTTGAAATCTGTGAGTTTGACAGCTGATGATGAAATTCATTATCATAGAATTTAGACAGGGGTGCACTTTGAAATTGTCATTTCATACAAAACACCACTCAGATCTATACTCAAGCACAGATTACGTTTCTCAGTAATACTGTAATATGGGCCTTACGCTCGAAAACTCCAAACACTTCTCGCCATCCAACCTCTTAGCAGCTTCTGTTCTCCTGGTACTTATGTATTATACGGCACGGTGCAAATATCACTCTGACAGTTTTCTTTTTAATATTTCGGACACTTAGACCAATCATCTAGTCCCAAACTAAGCAAAGCTACTATGGATACTAGATAACGGATAAACATACATAAATATTTATATAAACATCCATGACTCAGGAATAAATGTTCATATTCATCACACAAACATTTATCCGTCGCGGGATTCGAACCCGCAACCGTTGGTTTCGCTGACAAGGTCACTATCCACTACACCAATCGGTCGTCAATGTAAAGTATGTTGTAATGCATTGTCTGACATTACAAACTGTCTTTGATTTCGTATTATGGAATTTACTTTACGAGAATCGATAATAGTTGTTATTTACAGGTGGAGAGCGGCGACAGTTACAACACGTCAAACCGCCCGAGTCCGAGCCTCATCATCATCACGTCCGGTGAGGGCGAGGTCTGTGATACGGAGCCTATAAGCGCACGGCCAGGTGTCGTGATCTTCCTGAAGGCCAGTCGGCAGCTGACCATAACCCCGGCTGATGGGAAACATTTAGAAGCCTATCAGGCGATATGCAACTTATGAGAGATCCGTTGATACGTAGAAAAATCATGTCAAGCACAGAGCAACTTATGTTACTTGAAATGGAAAATATTTTACGAAAGTAGATGATGATTCTATAGCTCTTTTCAGGAGCTTAAGGTTGCAATAAACTTCATCCAGGAGGTACGATGAGTCTCTTGCTGGTGTTGATTCCACAATAGGCCTTGCCAAGAAGAAATAGTTCTATATTTAAGAAAAACAAGAAGCTTTTGATAAAGGTACATATTCCTGTTATTTTAATTTAACAAATTTTAGTAGATGTGTCTGTACTGTGTAAGTAGAGATCTTCTTGCCTTTCCATTCCAGATTATTTTGAAAGAGATTACAATCAAAGTAGACTAGTTGATACCTGTGGGTACTATAGTTATATTATGTAGACTAAAGTATGTAGGTAATTATAGTTTGATTGCAAGTACCAATGATATATCTATGAATTTATGTAATTAATGTATTCCTTTGACTTCCAAAGTTTTATAATGAATAAGTGACGCAAGTAGATAATTGTTGTTGATTTTTTTAAAGTATATGTAGTTTTTAGCTGGTAATGTTTATGTCACAATTTATACTTTTTGTATATTATACTGTAAGTGTGTAATGTTCCTAAAAAGAGTGCCGATTTAATATAATAAATATTACATTATTTTTATTTTTATGATTGACTGGATTCTTGTTTGACCACAATACATAAAATAACATCAGCAATTAGTCATTAAAACAAACAACATTTTTATTCACGTTATATCTGTTAAAAGGGTGCACCCGGTCCAGTGGCGCCCTCATTTTATTAAGATTTTTTTTAAACACTAATCGTAAAAGCTAATACTTATCATCATAACAGCCACAGGACGGCCACTGCTGAACCTATGCTTCGCCCAATAAATAATACTTAAATAGTTTTAATTCTGATTACTTTCGAATATTTTAAATAATTAATAAAAACGGCCACTTTTATTTTAAATGCTCGAAAACAGCAGGAATCAACGATTTGAGATCGCGTCTCGGTCTTCAATAGTATTTCTTTTGATACTGTTTTAATATGCAACAGATTCTCAAGAGTCAACTTAAGGTCATCACAATGTTGACAACGGATTATTAATACGGGCTTATGACAATATTTGTAATTAGCTTTTAGGCTAGTGCACCCTATCTAAAATGTACTATTTTAGATATATATATATTTAGTTGTATCTAAAAAGAAATCTGAATTTATCAGATTTTCAATTATTAATTTTTCAACAACTAAAACTAACTGCAATGACTAAAAATATCCGTATTCGAATTGGAAAACTAATACTAGTCACCATTTTTACCCGACTACGACAAAACAAATCCCGCTCTTCGCTTCACCATTTCAATTAAATCGCCTTGAAAAAATCGTCACACCATCTAGCAGGGCCCGCAGTCTCGACATAGATAGCAACCGATTTCGGTCGTTAACTCGTAACGATCTTATTCTAAAGTTATAGTGTTCATAATCATATCGGTTTTTGTTGGAAGCCTGAATTGTAGTTTCAATGGAAACCGATATTTTAATACTAAAGACTCTAATTCTCCAATTAAAATAACATTGTTAGGACTTAACGACCGAAATCGGTAGTATAGCGATCGCTATCTATGTCGAGACTGCGGGGGCTAGGCCTGCAGTCTCGACAGCCTGAATCGTAGTTTCAATGGAAACCGATATTTTAATATTAAATCGCTATCTATGTCGAGACTGCAGGCCCAGGTCGGGCGTTTCATACTATATTACCTATATGGTACCTATTTACTTCTGAACTCGTTCGTGTTAAATCGCTCATTTTGACAGATGCCCGCGTTAAAATGTGTGATAAACTGATAAACTATATCGCAAGTTGTCAAATCCAAGTAATGATGGACTGCTATTATACACTGTCATAGAAATATGACTAAGGTATTTATGATAAACTTATTATTCATATTATTATTATTTATAATTTTTCACAGCAAAAATTGGAACAATGTAAATTATTGCACATCTGTCATATTACTATGACTATAGCAACTATAATCATATTTTTACTATAATGTAATAGCGACCTAAGAGAGTGCTAATTTTACGGTCTCCGATCATGCTTGCCCAAGTCGGTCAGCAAGGCGGTAACGATACGACCGCGACGGGTCAATGCACCCGCTTTTTGGATATCTTCGAAAATATTTGTAGTTATCTAAATTGCACTCATATAGTTCTAATTAAAATAACTATAAAAATAATGTTCATATTACCTAATTTCATGGTATACAAGTGACATTTAATGCAGCGCTATTTGGCCATAGAATAACTAATCTACTAACATAAATATTTGGCGTAGATTTATATTCAAGCGAAACGTATAAGCAGAAATAATTTCGGAACGTCTGGGCAGGTTCATTTAAACGTTACGTCGTCAAATGAAACTAATACCTACATAATATCACGGATGTTTCATATTGATAAGTTTAATCTTATAGTGACTCAATCAAACTATATTCTTTACTTGATTATGCATTAATAAGTATTGACTAGTGAAATTCGTTTGGAACAGACTTCCGTATTTTGTAACCGTCATGTTTTTTCTTATTTGGTCTCATTTTGCAGCAACTTTACTTTTGTCAATGCCGAGTATATACATTGTCGTTTATATAGAATTGTCCAACGAGAATCTAATCAGAATAACTACAAATTCATATATCAATCATTCACAATTGCTGTATTATCCACCTTTTACCTGTCTTGATGCTGTGCAAAAGACGACCCATCTATGGTCGCCAACCAGTCTACCCACAGCGTGACGATCAGACCAGAGCAAAGGCTCATGTTTGGTGGTGGTGTCTGGACGTTACATAGTATTTTATAGTATATAAGTAAGTCACTGCTAGCAATGGACTTCTATAGGCTGTTGATGTAATTGTCTTTCACAATGGAATGTGTGTTTCAATGACATGTTCATTGCTACATATTATTTGAGACATGATCTACATCAGTTTATAATATTACTATTGGAATAACTTTATCACGGATACGTTTAAGTTGTTTATCCCGCGGGAACTACTCACTTTATCGGGATAAAAAATATCCTATATTTTAATTCAGGGTATGTTCTACCTACCAAATTTCATCCAAATCCGTTCATCCGCTTCGCCTTGATTGAGCAACAAACAAACATCCAAACTTTCGCATTTGTAATATTAGTTAGATTAGATAGGTTGCTATTTCTTGCGTAGATATAAGGAGCATTTGATATCAATCACGCCATGTTAAGTAAAGATCAAGTCGAAGGTGGAAGAGCGCTCACTCGGAAACCCCTACTTACTTCGACTTATATAAGATGGAGAATAACCTAATATGTTTATTTCATGATAGCCTGGCTAACAATCAAATGACAATTTATAAGGTTAGGTACACAACGAAATTGTCATATTCGATTCCGTTTCGATAAGCTAAGTTAGGTAATCTCTGGCGCGGTCGATCATACAAGTGTTTCCGTGCTTCGGAGATCAAATGACATTTCACATGAATAAATTTTCTTTCGATGACAGTCTGCGGCGCGTTCCGGTCAACATTTGGTGCTACAAACGATGCGATTGGGGCGGAGGGGTCTGACGGGACAGTCCAAATCCGTCAATCCGCCTCATCGTAGGTATGTAGCCCGCTGAGGGCTGTTAAACATGCATAAATCTGTTGACACTAAAATGAGTCGGAACCAATGAACATTTTGTAGGTAAGTATATATTTCGCAATTACAAACATTTCTAATTCATATATAGAAACTAATAAATTCCCTCATTTAAACTCTACCTACTGCATGAAAATCATTAACCGTGTATTATTCATTGAACACATTTTGATTTATATGTTATGTTATTTATTTGAACGAGTTCTGCGATCGTAAATTACCTGTTTACCAAACACGCGCATGGAAATTGAATTCAGTTTCGCAATAAGGGCAATAATCGACCACTCGCCATATAACTCCTTATAAATCCTTTGATCTAGTTTTGCCATCTCTGCAATGCGCAAAAGCAGCTTGTGCAGAATATGTCATGAACTCGACACAGGCGTAAAAATCACATTTGATTCAGCACACTGCTCGCATTCTATGGTTTATTCCACTTCAATTATCATTACCCATATAAGGTAATCAATACTAAGAAAAGCAGCCTATTTTTAATTGCACTTTGATAAACCTTCAAGGTTAACTAGCTGAAATTATATTGTTGACATTTTATTATTTATTAAACTACTGCCCATGAGTATACTCGTAGTACCTAATACCTACTTTGATTATAATATCGTAGAATCTAACAATAATCTTGATATTTTTGTTCAATGGAAACTTCGTCTGTAAACTGACGTCTTATTGGAGAACTAGGTCCAGCAAATAATAAAATGTATTTGAATTATGTCTGCGATAAATTTAATAAGATTCCAGCTAAAAAGTGATAAATATCGTGTGTTAAATAGATGGACTTTTGTCTAGATCATTAATCTTCACTATGCGACTGAATGAAAGTGGACTTAGGCAGTGGACAGCGCAACAAATTCGTTAGGCAATTTACGATTGGGTGTATAGATTGAATTTCTCTCTTACAATTGAATGGAAAGTTGATCCAGTATATTAATATATGAGTATATGTCAACGTCTCGTTATGAAACTCCAGTCAGAGATAACTGAGTGATACTATTCATTGTGACCGTGGCTAACAAGTATTGTATAATGTGAATTTGGTAAGTGTTTCTATGAATTGCTATACCTAACTACACCGCGGCCCACACCCATGGCTGCACGCTCTCTCTAAACCGCTCCCACTCTACCTTTAATCGAAATATTTTTAAAAGTTCAGTGAAATTGTTAAAAATCTCTCTGTCTGGCCGTATATAAACAGCATGAAACCAAAAATTATAATTTTCTGACCATTTCACCAATCTTGGGGATAAGAAAAATATTTCCAACATTTGACATAAAATATTCGGTAATACAAATTATGTCCTACTGTTTAACTGCTCAACTAGTTGAGCAATCTAGTTGAGCAGTGTGGAAGACAGGATTTTTAAAGGCAATGGAAATGTTCTATGTATATTTTGGATTACTCTTTTCGAGTTCTTAACATTTGAAACGTGAAAGTGAAAATTCTGAAAAATCAAGGTAATAGCGTACAGTATAACAAGATAACCACGTCCCAATAAGGTATAACGGTAATGTAGGGCACCAATAAATAAATTTATATCTTTACACATACACACAGCGCCATCTAGTTCCACACTAAGCAACTAGGCTTGTATTATTTTTTATTTAATTTAATTACTTTAGGTAATTAACAGTAGTAAGTACATATATTATAGTTCGATGTGACATGGTTTGCGGTACAGTTCTTATATGTCTACCAATTTCAAATGTACTCAGCATTAATGACAGAAGACAACGTTTGATTTGGAAGATAAATAAAATATTAAATAAAAAAAAATATGAATACTTAATATACGAATGAAAAATCAGTCAACATTATTTATACTGGGAGAGTGAAGTGTGTTTAAGTATATTATTTTTAAAAACTTTATATGAACCGTGAAAAATATCGTTATTGTATTTAACATTGTATTCGTTGTGAGTGGAACAGATTCTGGGAAGGGGACTGTGCAGAGCAAGGTTAGTCCTGCAACGGGGTATACTAAATGTGCGGGTAATTGCTTGGCGAGGATATTTGCAAGGTACTTTAATATTGATTTGGTTCAGGATATGAGAAAAGTTTATGGTATTATTCACAACTCCGTGCAGAAACAGCAGGTCAAATAATTTACGGCGATCACAGAGTGTACATTTTAAAGTACTGTAGCCTCTGTATGTAAGGACGTCTGTGCGATAATCCAGACAAGAAAGTTAAATAACGAGTAAATGCGCGCTAAATACCTTCTATTCTTTGTGAAGCAACACTATGCAATAGGTACTATACACTACACTGGCGAATTCTAAATGACTGCGAACAAGACTATTAAAAATTGTATGGTTTTTGTTTCCGTCAATTTGAAATCCTTTGAGTTACTTTAAACCCAGCATTCTTGCTACTTTCTTTGTAATATTATCTATGTGACTGTTAAAGCTAAGCCCGCTTTCCAATGTAACTCCAAGGTCTCTTACTTCGTTCACTCGTTTAAGTATTACATCATTTATTAAATAAGAAAGATTTAGTATCTCTTTCCGCTTTCTGGTAAAACTTATGGCACTTGTGCGCATTTAGGGTCATTCCGTTATCAATACATTATGTGGTGATATTGTTACTATCATTTTGTAGTAGCTGTGAGTCGGAAATCATCAGCAAACAATGATGCGTTGCTGTGTTTTATTACAGTTGTAATATCGTTAATGAATATAAGAAATAAGATCAGCCCAAGATGTGATCCCTGCGGTACATCAGATTCTGCTATGAATACATGTGATTCGTAACCGTTTTAGCCACAATTTTTTATGAAATAAGACTTGAACCATGACAACAGGGATCCATCAATGCCGAAAACTTTGATTTTCGTGAGTATGCGGGAATGATTTACTTTATCGAAAGCAATAGAAAAATCAGTGTAAGTATACTGTGTCAACTGGCTGACCTTTGTCGACCTCCTGTGAAACGTGAGAGACGAATGATACGAGATTGCTTTCAACTGATCAACCTATCCTAAATCTGTGTAGAGCATCTAAAATATTGTCGTTTGCAATATTATATATGTAAGGGTATATGAGAGATTTAAAAGGTTTTGAAAAACATGATAAAATAGATATTGGACGATAGTTTTTTACATCAGTTTGATAATCCTTCTTGTGTACCGGAACAATCCTAGTCTTTTTCCACTTTTCTGGAAAAAATTTATATAGTATAGTATTATGGATACCAGATCACATAATGAGGTTAAACCACAAAGTTGACTTTGGACAGCATTTCTCTACGAGGAGCTCATTTATAACATTTTATATTTTTTTTTGTGCACGTAATATTAACGTAAGTAAAGGAAAAAGTAAATGCCGTGTCGTATCAGGAAGTCAAAGAAAAGGCGGAATGTAAAGAAGTGTGGAAAGGATTCCACCGACAAGAGCATAGCTCTTAAATAGAAGAGACAGAGAACACTCTTGAGCTTGATGACTATACCTAAATATAAATATCTGTTTCATGATCGGAAGTCTGCAGTCTCTACCTATCACCACTGCCACAACCCAGATTAGATACTATACCTACTCCTATAGCCTCCCAGATAATGCGTGATGTAGGTATTCATGTACGTATACATGTGTTTATTAGGCCTAAATCTAAATACTTCTTACATCTTAGCCGTGTTGTTCCTTACACAATTTCCCATGAAAACCGATACAAATTGCGCCATGGTTGTGGATTCACGTTCATCAGTCGACTTACGAATATCTAGCCTGTTGACATATGGCGTGTATAAATCGGAAGCCAAACATAAGTAAATAGATAAGAGTCATTATGAGTTTGGCCGGAATTAGAACCCGGCAGCAGTCATGCTCACCAATAACACGTAGCGAAATTGCTAGTTCTACTTCTACGTAAAAAGCGAATGTACCTATATGAACAAATCAAAATCTCTGTTACAATCGGGCCTCGGCTTATCTCGTGGAAAATTCGCATTAGCGCCGGCCAAGTAGGCCGAGCACTAAGACACCATAATTAATGGAAGGGTTTCATAACTCTTTCCTCATTTTAATTCGCACAGATTGTTCCTCGGACAACGTAACTATTGCAAACTTCTTGAAATTTAACTATTTCTAAATTGTATTAAATTGCAATGCCCCGTCTGCGTGCCTACTGCGAACGCAGCGAATCAATAAGACTAGAAATGGAATACCAATACCATTGCAAAATACCTAGGTAATATTAAATGACAATATTTTTACTTTCTTGCTAAAGTTTATGTCAATATTGATCTGTCATATGTGGCCGCCCTTCGTCGGTATTCGATCAATAGTGAATTGATTCGTGTAGGCTTGCGCTTGCGCCACCGACGCGACACACACCTGCAGAATTAAGCGACAGACCGGACCCCATGCTGGCCGCTAACAATCACACCGCTCTCCGGTGTTAGCGAGATCTTGATACTCGATTGCACGCTTAATCGCTTTATTTATTTAAATTCAATTGTTTGCTCAGTTAACTACAGCGATACGGGTAATTGGAGTTGTTGCCTCACAGCTTACGTTACCTAATTTCGTTTTTAGATATATATTCTGTAAGAAAGTGTTACTCTTTGTTAACAATTCTGTTTTTAGATGACACTAAGCTTTTGCTTGGTACTGACCACATCGAAATAATGTCTTCGATATCGAATATTCGAATATTCGAATCGTAAACCTATCCGTCGCAAGGTCGCTTGCCTAAGAGATGATTTATAGGATTCATTTCGCAGAATATGCGTTGGAATTACATGATATTATTCCTTTTTTATGGGTTAACGGGAAATATGCAGTTACCAAAAAATTCGGAGATAGGTAATAATAATAATGGTATGGTAACTTATTAATTACAAATAAATATAACGTAACATACCTACCTATAACACATCTGACAATCTGCCTGATATATAATCCATGTCCGAGTCATTTAAATCTAATTACTGGTGTGAATTTAACTTAATAAGTAATTGGAATTACTTTGTTTTAGCTACATAAATTTATAATATTCTATCCCTTGTACCTACTTGTGTTTACAAATAAATGTTAAATGCATTTGAAAACAACTATGGCCATAAACAGCTCGAGATCAATTTTGCTGATTTCTAACTCTAAATGTGTGAAAAAGATTTAATTATTTATGCGCACCGGGTTAGCACTTGACCTCAATCACACCTGATGTTAAGTGAAGACGAGGCCGAAGGTGGAAGCGTACAGACCCGGAAGCCCAAACATATTTGGGGGACTGGCTATCTTATCTCTGACAACCGGAACACAACAATGCTATTAACATCGCTGTTTTGGTGGCAGAATAAGTTAAGTTGGTGTTAGCTAGCCAGGCGGACATTAAAAATGCCCACCACCAACCAAACTGAGTACTAAACATGTCAGTACAACAGCTGGGGATCGAACCCGTGACCTCCGATTAGAAAACGCTATATTGTTCACATTGAGCCACGGAGGCGGTTAATTCTACCATCGACTTTTCATATCGTCGGACTACTAGGCGCGGGGAGCGTTTCCAACCGTTCGTTGACGTACCAAACATTCGCAATAAGTGTTTCGCTTTTTTCTTCATAATGCGGACTGCTAAGGTGCGGACTCCCGATCAAGTTACCTACTTTGATTACTAAATCAAAGTAGGTAACTTCACATTACCAAAACCTTGTAGGTTTGTTCTTGAACCTGTCGTGTAACCAAGCTCCTTTTAAACCATTTGCAGTTGAATAGAATCTCTGCCTTTTCAATTAGTAAATCGGCATAAGAGTTTTCACCTCCTGCATTAACTATTTTGAGGCGGTCAATTGAAGCTTCCCAATATTCGCCATTTTCAGCACTTTTATGCCCACAATATCCACACTGAAAAGGATTAAGTTACAGACATTAAGTTAATTAGGTATTCGTGATCTGTTCACTATGTCTGTTTGTACCTAAACTATTGATTTAACCGTATAGGCCCTGATTGTATGACGCAGTGATACAAACACCTGTGAATATATCCATACGGTTTGTTGACTCTGATCGAATACAATTATGCCAACCCAATTAAACTCATGTCGAATCTTTTGTTTATTTATGTTCACCATTGCGGTTATTAGTTACTCAATTAATTCAAAATAATAATAATATCCTTAGACATACACACTTAGGCTTGTGTTGTGGATACCAGAGGGTTGATATACTACATAAATATTTTTTTTTTGGAAATTAATACTTATTATAAATGAAAACATCCATAACTCGGGTACACATGTTCGTATTCATCACACAAACATATGCCCCTAGCGGGATTCGAACCCGCAACCTTTTGGTATAGTGGTCAGAGTTGCTAACCACTACACCAAACAGCTCGTAGTTTTAATAATATATAATAATAAGTAGAATAAGTAGTAGATATTATTTTATTTTTATTGTATTTTGGCATCTAACAACCATTAATTCAAAAAATACTAAAATATTAAACCTTGGAACCTTAAAATTGGAGTGCCCAATAGTTGTTTGGGATATAGGTTTGAGTTCTAGTCATTACATCAGCATCTGTAAATACACTAGGTACGCTGTCATCCAGACGCAGAAACAAAATAAATTAATACTTGCCACAACACTTAGCAATAATGATATGTAGGTATACACATTTACAAACCTTAGAATATAAGAAAGAAAAGTATTTATTTGTATTTCTGTTATAAAAGTATTTTCTACAAAAGTTTACAATATACTAAATCCAAAAAGGTCTCAGCACGGGTCGGGTTGGAGCAATAGCCGATTGCGGATAACAATAAACAAAAACATCAGAAATCGTTAACAAGGATTTTACAAACATTAGCCTTAATACTACTATAACACTTCTTATTCTAAACATATCCAACTGAGAGAAACATTTGTTGTAGGTATAGGTATGTGTAAAGTTACGACAACAATAGGTGCTAGCAGCATAGTTAGAATTACATATAGGACAGCAAAAATATTTTTATTTCATGATAGGTTCATAATACCTATGAAATTGGAGATTTTTTTCTTCGTTAATCATATGTACCAACTCCTACGGTTCCATAGCTATTTCCAAATTTCTTTTTTATTTGGAAAATGGAATATATTTTTACACATGAAATATTTTTTAAGGTCTGGGTTAAATTACGTAATAAAAAAAAACTTGAACACAGCTCTTTTCATGTGCTTCCCATATTATTTCTTAGATTCGCTGAAACGTTTATAAAGCGGTTACTTTTTTTAAAATTAACACTGCCTATACTTAACTTAATGTTATCCGATAATACACACAAAGTTTAGCTGAATTTTGATTTGCCGTTCCCAAAAAAATTCAAAAATGTTTGTATGGAGAAAACAGTCTTAATGAAAATCTTCATACAAAACGCCAATTTCATAGGTAAGTACCTAATATAAAGTCAATAACTTCTCCGAATTGTATAAAATAACGCTTAACACTAGTAGCTCAAGGTTTCTCCTTTAAAACAATATAAATATGTAGGTATTTTATTGTCTTATAGAATATTTTATTGTCGTATTAAGTAGAACACCGAAATTTTCAATTAAAGATCCAATTAAAAATCAAGTAACAAATCTATAGAAATCCCGGTTTCCAAAATTATAAAGTGATTTAATTATTTGTATGTAAATAGACGATAGAAATCTTTCCTCAACACCATATTACAGGTATCTGCAACTTCAACAAGCGCGATCACGATTGCTTTGACCGACACCGCTCCTCTGTTGACCGCATCTGTCAGTGAGAGTATTATGACTCCTTGAATTAAAAGTTCAATAACAACTCTGCGGCGGGCGAATGCAATTGCGAAATAACTGGCCATGATATAGCATATAACAAGAGATTTAACGCCGGCTCAATTTATACAAATTAGAATTTTATCGTGTGTCGTGGTAATGTATAACATCAATCAGTGGCGGGCCCTGCCCTAGGGTAGGTAATTCAATTCACGACTTCAGCCTTATCTAGAGGCGCGATCTCCACTCGTGCTTTGAACTGAGCGCAAATGCGTTGCATTACCCATTACAATAATGCGCACGTTGAACAGACCTACTCGTAGATTAATTTTTTAAGCGGCCATTTGTCTTAGGTAATTTTGATAAGAATAACGGGTATAATTTATTCTTTGTTGTTTGGCTAGACACACGTTATGTGTTTGATGTGTGGTTTATAGATGTACCTTATCTTATGGGTTTGTGAAAGCTATTAAAGACTGTTACAACCTAATGATGAACGTATAGTAAACCAATTATTAGCGATATAATCCACAATCGCGATGCTTTCCTTAGGAGTATCATACGGTCATTGTATTGTTTACTTAAAAATATCGACGCAATAACCACTCTGAAGCCATTATATTTGAGGCTTTGAGTTGAGCTAAAAATCTGGCAGTAATCGCGAACTCTATGATACAATCATCAATTTAGTTGCATCAGCATTGTCGGAATTCTTGGACTCGTAAACGTTCCTTACCTACATCCAAATTACATCAGCTTTTATGGAGTGCGAAGGTCAAAATTCGTAACTATTTTTGAAAATGGAATAAATTGAGTGAGTATACTTCGATCACAATTTGAGTTTCGAACAAAATTATTTACGTAAGCCATTCATTATAATTAACCGAGTTCAAAAAGGAGAAGGTACTCAATTCGGTTGTTTGTATGTTTTTTGTATAGTAATTCATTTTCATCTTATCGCCCATTGTGTCACGGAAGGACGTATCCAGTCTTTGTCCGGATGTACCTCAGTTATGCTCGTACGTGGTCCGATTTGAGTGCGATTTTTTTCATATGAAAGAATAAACGAAAGGGCAGGTTTTTAACCACGTTTCATAAAAATCGGTTAAGCTGTTTGAAGATATTTAGCTTCTAACACAGTTTTAGGTATAATCCAACGATATCATAGCCATTTCTAGAGTTTCTATTTTTTTTTTTAATATATTTAAGGCTAGCTTTCCGCCCGTGGCTTCGCCTGCGTGGAATACTTTATCGCGGAAATTTGTTTATCCCGCAGGAACTACTTACTCACTTTATCGGAATTAAAAATTCTATTTCTTAATCCAGATTATTTTCTACCTATATACCAGATTTCATCCAAATACGTTCATCCGTTTCATTCTTTTTTCATCTTATGGTCGCGCAATGCCACGGAGGCGGTCATCTTGTTAATTTTCAATTTCAATCCATCTGTCAAACATTGATACCGCGATAGCGCTAACTGACGAAACCTGTTGAGCTTACCTTTTGACCAGTTGTCAGAAGATTATAATTATTTCGATAGTCACATGGCGTGTAAACTTGACACATTTTGCAACTGGTTTTTGTCACTGTTAAACAATCACATTGTAGTGTGTAATAAATATGACTTGTGGACATTGAAGCTCAATCCTGAATCTCTAGTAAATTGGAGCAGCAACTTGACTGCGTAACTTCATGAATATCAATATTTTAAGGCATGTTGACTAATGCGAAAACATTTTTGTAAAATGACAGCGAGCTACCCAATCACGTAAATGATATCAAGCGAAAATAATTTGACAATAGGGTATTTTGAAATATTCTCCGTTACCATTATTGCCTCCTCCGCCTCCGTGGCTCAATGTAAACCACATACTTAGGTTTTAAGATTCACAGGTCGCGGGTTCGATCGGGTTTATAATATAGAGCTTACACGCGTACCTCAACCTCCAATTCACAAGTTGGTGGTTGGGTTGACGCCTTTCCACATTTAGCAATATACCTATTCACATATGTGTGATTGTATTTGCGATGTGATTGTAAGCGCTAATACCATTGTATTTATTCCACTAATCTTATAAATGCGGAGCTTTAGATATTTGATCCTCAATGGCTCAATCACGCTATTACGCATGAATTTGAATTAAAATGAACTATTTTTTACCCAAAAATTTTCTTTGTATACCTACCGGAAAATAAAATGGTTCCACGATGGAAGGCTAGCTGTGTCTATATATATATGAAAAAAATAATGAAACAATACACTGGTGGTGTTGAAAACTTTTTAGAAATTAAAGCAGTTAAGTACGTTGTTTCTTTCCCAAGTTATTGCAAGAGCACGGATTTATTTTGTTTTAAATTTTTGTTTAGCGCCTGTCAATCAGCCCTGCCTACGAGATTATGTTTATTTGTGATATTTGACCTCGACTTTCATTTAGAAACCTTATCGGATCTCTTTTTGTATCGTAATTTCGACGTTATCCATAGAGTTCACAGATTTTTGTACGACACAACCAAGGCTAAGAAGACAAATATTTTTAGAAGTTCGATCTTATCCTTCCTGCTGGATGAATGTGAACAGTTATCGGATCAATGAATCGACACGTACCTACCTGACCGACCATGGCACAGCCACAATTTTGACAGGCTCGATTATGGACCAGTCGTGCTTGATTGTATCAGCTATCCCTGCAAACTGGTTCTCGAAAATAATTTAAAATTTAGACACCTAATGCAAGATATGGCGTTAGGGGATTGATTTTTGAGATTCAACACTTGGCTACTTCCCTCTCAACGTAGAAAGAAATTTGCAAGTGCTATTCTAGTTTCTAAATTAAAATTATTATCCTATTTTTAATAAAAGTTTAAAGTTAAGCCATTTTTCAGACGCTAATTTGGGAGTGTCAAGTTGCCGTTGTTAAAACTCAAAAAAAGATGCCCAGATAACAAGAATCTAATAAAGTCCAAGATACCTGCGTAATCTCATTGTAGATGTAAATTATGCCAGTTTAAAAAAAATCTTATATTTGGTAAATAGTACCAAATATAAGATTATTTTGGACTGGTATCATCAGCTATAATTCTTGTGTCGCAAGGAGATTATACAAATAAGAGACAGCGGATTAGTATTTGGCTAAGGACCACGATTTTCCAGGGGGTCCTAATTGACTTGACCCTCCCCTATGCCTTGCGTACCGTTCGACCGGAGGGAGTCGTAAGAACGGAACCTCTACCTCGTTGAACGCGTAAAAAGTCATCACGCTCGGGCACGGTAATCTCTATATGTAACCCTACATAGCCTCCTGCAGCTGCCCCTATTTCCGGTGCTGATACTCTTGCTGCTTTTGTGCAGGATTTTATAGGGAGCGCATCTGGTCACCCCTTCTAATTTTCTCTATTCTTGAGACTACATTGAAGAAGTCTGAAACTTAACAATGTTACCAGTCAACTAAAATCCCAACGCTATAGCCTAGTTTTGTACCGTTACCTTTTTTCCGAAATAGGTCCGGCAATTCAACTGGACCTGTGTGAGCGTATTGTGTTGGTCCATCAGTGAGTGGTCCTAGCGCCTGCGTTCGTCTCATCGCATTTAGATTAAAATCCCTTAAAATGGCCTCTACATGTTAATACAATACATTTATCAACATTAATATTCTCGACCTAAATTAGATAAAGCCTAGATATAAAGTATCCGATGATTAATACATAATGTAAATTCGTTATGTTCAATCAATTGTTAATTTTTTTAAAGTGTGTGTACGTTATACATATTTAGCTCCGTGCTTCTGCTATCAACGGCAATCCGCAACAAGATGGCGAAAATCAAATTGCAGAATTAAAAATCAAATGGCCTCGTTAAGTTAATGAAATGACAGCCAGTCGAGCGTATATTAATATAAATTTTTGAAATACTTGCGTATTCTACAGATTTTCTAAACATAAATAGGGGAAAATGATAAACGAATAGCCTAACGAATTCTGATTCTGTCGAAATAAAAAATATAAATTGAAAATGTATAAAACCCCTGAGAAAACAAATGATTATATCATTTAAATAGACCAAACTATTTTAAAAGCCTCTAAAAATATCACTAGGTATAAAAAAAAATTATAAAAACCTCGACAGACTATGGTATCATCAAAATACATTATGACAAATCAACATTTTGTTATAATAAAATTGTTCTTATTTTTATCACTACCATCAGACGCTCATAATTTTGTAAAATCTATAGGTGTAAACTGTTTATTAGCGTTACCGTAAGGTATTGTTGTTATACATACATACATAAAGTCACGCCAGTTTCCCGTAGGGGTAGGCAGAGACCATAGGCACACACTGCTATAAGTTTACCCAACAATCGAAATAAATAAATACTCCAAAAAACTATATTAAACCCTGAATATCTTCGAACCTTTCCATCAAACCTGTCCTGTCACCTCGGTTAATTTTTAATATGAAAAAATTGCACTTGAATCGGACCACGCATTACTGAGATGCGTCCGCACAAAGACTGTAGATACACAAAACGCCGTCAAACACCCCTCGTTTCGCGTCTGGGATTAAAAAATGGTAAGAACATTGTTCATTTTAGGATAATTAACTAGAAACCGTGTATACCCGTCGAAGCAGATTTTTTGAAAATGGATCGAAAATTTACCTCTGTATTGTAAGCTCCGTATTTAAAGCGTAGCGACGGTAACTCGTCTGCTCTGGGTGCGACAGTAAACCAGCGCTGAGCTCTTATAAGCTCAGCATATAGCTGAGTCGTTTCCCTTTCGCTGCTGCGACACTTATCTGAGTGTTCTGTTATTTTATTTTCCTAACAATAGTTGTTGTATGTGTCGAAGTCGCAAATAAACAGTTTCTTTCTTTTTTCTAAATGAGTTCACGGATTAGACCCTCAAATTACTGAAGAAAGAAGTCATAGAATAACATCAAAATACTTACCTATATTAAATGGAATTTGTTGATATTAAACGGTACATGGATTGATAGAAAATTGCTTTCGCAACGTTATTGTTATGCAGCAGCTACGCCGACGTTGATCACGAGTTTTCAAAGTAAATGCATGAATTTAGGCCCGTATTACAAAACAACTCTGCAGACATGAATCTCAATACGAATAGATAAATTAGTATTTTTGCCTCGAGAAAGGGATGGCAATAATAATCAGACTGAGTAATTCTGTAATATGGACCTTTAGAGCTATGTTTCTTAGGAATGCATATAAACATCTAGATTGATCAAGATAAGCATTTAACGACGTATTAGGATAGATACGTAATTGGTTGGTATTGCGAAATTATCACCTGAATGATCTTTACTTAGATACATATACATTTCAAGCGTAAATTGTTAGAAATAATGTACCTGTTTGACACATACCAACATTTACTAGTAAACTTTATGGGTTACTAGACAAGAGGCTATACATTTTAACGCCTAATAACTACATACATTCTAAACATTTAATTACCTTTATACCGACTAATACAAATTACGTACACTGTAGCCGTGTATTTGAAAATGGATGCGATGAACTTTGTAAATATTAACAAGGAAATCAGTTGAAAACAATACTAATCAATATGTCAATGTGCAAATTAATCAGTTATCCACCGAATACCAGTGGCACGAGCGCCAATGTAATTTTTCAATACACAATTAACATTATGGCAAGCCTCATTCATTAATAATGCTTGTATGAGCCAATTAGTCAGACTTGTTGTGGCTTGTAACCTTGCAGTTTGTAGGACTGGTAGTGGTGAACTGCCCCACGTCTCAATGTGACCCGCAGGCTTGCGAAATGTGTACCATATCTACCCACAAGCCACACCGGTTGTTATCCGTGGTATACATATTTATATTACATGTTACAAAATACGTTTGTATTATACATGTGGTTAATTAAAATGAAGATGTATTTCAATTTGGTGATTTCATATTACACTAATAATTTCATATTATACTAATAGAGATAAGATAGCTAGTCCCCCAAATGTGTTGGGGTTTCCGGGTCAGTACGCTTCCACCTTCGACCTCATCTTCTCTTAACATCAGGTGTGATTGAGGTACAAGTACGAACCCGTCGTGCATAAAAAAAAACACTATGTACTCTAGGAACATCGTTTTTTAAAAGTTCATAAAACGCTATTTATATCAATATTCATTTTAACCATTTATTTCCACACATACAAAAAAAACGACAGCAACATATAAGAAACTAAAACAGAGGTGACGACTTAGCTAGGTAATACAATAATTTATGTCACTCAGACTGTCCCCCAGTCTGTGACATAAATCGCTCAGCACTGGTTTTCAGCCTGCCCTCGACATGTTACAATATATATTTGCATTGCGGGCCTGTTACGCAAGTTAAGCAATAACCACGGGGTTGTAGATGTTAAGACTGGTTTTTTTACAAGAAGTACATATACCTTTTTATTATTCAGACATCAACTATTCAAAATTATGTTGTAAAGTTTATCTATTATATTGTAAAGTTCATGCTTTATCTATCCTTATCCTATTTAAAATTATGATTTGTATTATTTCAACTCTGTAGGTATGTATTGCATATGCATATTACTACTAAAAAGTTGACATCACTTTTAGAACCATTTTATACAAAAATTCGCCACTTAGTTATGTCATAGGCGGGACTTAAGTATATAGGGGGACGGAGTCCGGTGGGTCAAATTATTGGTTGATTGAACCAACAGTCAAAAATAATATTCTCATTCCTGTATTCAGAGGTTTCAGCAGAAAGTGAGAGCAGTCTAGGAATTCAATCTAGGCTGCTCTCTCTGCTACAAGCATCAATGATGCTTGTAGCATCGATGATGTCATATTATTGTGTATTGAAAAATTATACATTCACGCTCGTGCCACTCGTATTTTTCATTCAGTCGGAGTTTCGACGGAACGGAACCGTTTATGCGCTTAGGACTCACCTCTTAACATCTGTCTTTGTGTTTTTACATTGTATAACCACCTCAGCGCATGTTCTTAAATATTTGTTAATATTAGATCCTAATATATGAAATTGGCGTTTTGTAAGGGAGTAACCTAAAGTCGATTTTTTCAAAATATAATATATTTATTTAATCAAAGTATGTACCATTATTTATGCACTTTTGTCATCTCATAGGTAGTTCATTGGTCCCTTTACTAAAGAAACCATTCGGACGGGAATCAATAAAATCTTTGAAGACGCTTTGGAATGCCCCATCGGAGTTGAATTTTTTCCTTGCAAGAAGTTATCCAAATTTCGAAAAAAATGGTAATCTATTGGAGTTACCTACAATTCTTCATTATCAACCTCTGACTCCGGCCACCCACGGGGCTTGTTTTGCAGGTCAAAATTTCCAGTACGAAAACGTTGGAACCAAAAACGCACTGTGTTTTCTTTTCTGCAGCACTGGTGCCACGGCGGAACTCGTACGATATTTTAAGTTTTCCATTTTGTAAACTGAGTGACGCAAAGAAATACCAAAAATGGAAAAACATATGGATTACGGTTTTCGAAAAACAAATGCATGAGTAAATAGCTGTATAAATTTAAAATTGGAATTCCTAACCATAGAGGAGATATTTGAGATCAAAGTGGCCAGTACGACAAAACGCCAATTTCATATGTAAGCACCTAATATTATAGGACGCTAGGAGGCGCTGCAATAAATATGTTTCTTCAAAAGGGTTGAACTAATGTGAATAATGTTTCCTATTTCTAACAACTCGTAGCTTGCTTTAGATATAGTGTAGGTATTTAGTTATAACATATATATTAAAATTACCACTTCATTGCTTCGCAGAAGATTACTTAGAATTCGTGTAATGGTTTTTCTAAATTTTTCATC
Source organism: Oegoconia quadripuncta (assembly GCA_949316235.1). NCBI lineage: Eukaryota > Metazoa > Arthropoda > Insecta > Lepidoptera > Autostichidae > Oegoconia > Oegoconia quadripuncta. The sequence goes on from OX438754.1 coordinate 7,711,128, forward strand.
AATAATTTGTGGTTTCATCAGTAGCAATTTATTACTATAAGTTTTTGTCTTAACGCTATTGTTAACGTTGCTCAATAAATGGTTGTAAACTGTTCAAATTTAGCAGGTCGAAAGAATCCAACAGTTCCCGATTGGGCGAGATTTGGTACTCTATCCATATCTAAAAATAATAAATAATTAGGAACTTTAAGAATATTGGATGTAAAAATAATTTGCTTACTGACTAGACTGGTTATTGAACCTGAACCCAGAACCCTTTGCCTGGCGAGCAGTAGTACCTGAGGTACAAAACTACTAAGTCAAGGACGTCAATTGAAATAATTTAATAAATGAAGATACAGCAGGAGCGTGAGGTATTATTGCGTAAAAATTCCAATGCTAACATCGAGATTGAACTCTGCAATCGATTAGATTGCAACAAATATAAATACTTAGCTGGAACGCTGCTGTACGAAATAGTCGCTTATAAACGTTGCCTCCTTTAGAAACTACGATGAAACGATTACGAACCATTTGGGTTCTTATTGCATCTAATTATTTTGGAGGTAAATGTACCTAATTTCTGGTTATACATGCAGCAAGATTTATTAGAGGTAATTCTAATTCATGGACTTGCTTCCTAGACCAGAAAACTATAATGTAGTGCAAATGTTGTTTTAATAAAGATAATCTGGTTGAACGTTGCTAATAAAGATCAATATTCGCGAATGGAAGTTAAAAGAAAGGCCATGATACCATCCTCCCCTCCCGCGATCTCTCGCGCGCCGACCTTCGCATCTAGTCACATGACTGCATTGCAGAGCTTCGCGCAGGTTAATCCACTTTTCACACTCGCGCCTTTACGATCCAATATGTATCGAAACTACGTAGTGAACGAAATGGCATTAATAATTTCCAAAAAAAATATGTCATGTTAACCTTTGTTGCCATTTCCCATAATTTACATTACATACAAAGGAGAGAAGCCATTACGCTCACTTTTTGAATTAATACCTACAAATTTAATTTAATTTTAAAGTTAATTTTTATGTATCTAGTAATTAATGAAAATCTGCATAATAATGCGCATAAATAAATTATAAACGTCAAAATAACGAACATATTCAGTCTATTTTTTTTAACTTATTTAACGTAATTTTTTCATTACTTCATGTAGTTTCAATGTCAGTATAAAGTATTTTAAACCTCTCTTATAATAAGGATTCATTTGCTTTATGGAGTCTGTTTAAGCCCCCTGTGCTATCCAATTGCATTTAACCTAAACAAATATAGATCATTTCAAATAGTAAGTATTTTGACTTACACTGGTCATCAAAAAAATCGACTCGATCGATATAGATTTACTTGGTGAGTTGATTTTTTTGACGCCCAGTGTATTTCAATGAAAAAATCACTTCTTCCTTTTGTAAATTACTCTTTTAATTTATAGTATATGTATGTATATTGCCACAGCCCACAGATACCTGAGATGTTGGGTCGGACGATCCTTTCGGTTTCTCCCGTTCTTTTTAAAATCGAATGTTAGGATCTAATTTGGTTTGTTCAAAGTAGTACTTTACTCTAAAGTATCGTGATTCTACACAAAATATTTTCAAACATAACTTTGGATTATTTTTTCATCCAGCAAAAAATTAATCGTATGTCGAAACACATGATCATTAGCATAAGTTATATATTTTATTGCGTAATTAATACAAAGTGAATGTACAAAATAGTGCTGGTCCCAAGAGAAGTGAGGTCTATTTCGACCCTTAAGAATTAAGTTTGCAGGTACATATTTGTAACTACCGTTTACATCTTAAAGATGACCAAATTGTTGTGACTTTAAAACCCGCCACAATCTTACCTATTTGTTAACCGCAAAAGAGCAAGTTTTTGCTGTTGACATTATGAAGTAGGTTCATTTATCAGTGTGGTAAATCATCGGCTTTTTGCTTTTGGTCAGCGCTGGCATTTAGATGAAATGTAACGAGTTGACAATTTACTAGACACTAATCAAGTGTGCGCGGAAGTACTAACATTTCGACGAATAACTTAGCTAGAATAAAATAACATAAATTTTTCTTATTTTTTACCCTACTGCCTCAGGATTACTGCCAGTAATTTTTACGGGTGTATGTACAAGTATGTATTGTATGGAAATTTCTATGTTACCTCTTGAAGCCTCGATTTTGGAGTGTAGAATGTCGTTCGATTCACCTTGAATCCCGATAGCACAGATTACTATATTAACTTTACCTATGCCAAAAAGTCTAACATGACGCCCGCAAAAATACAAAATATACAACCCCGTTTTTTGGTTTTAGAGAATAACATCATAGTTATTATAAATAATGAATATCTTTGTACATACACACAGCGCCATCTAGTTCCATACTAAGCAACTAGGCTTGTATTATGGACTCCAGGTGGTTGATAAACTACACAAATATAATAAATGAAAAACAACCATAACTCGGGAACACATGTCTGTATTCATCATACAAACATATGCCCCTAGCGGGGTTCGAACCCGCAACCTTTTGATATAGCAGCAGAGTTTCTAACCACTACACCAAACAAGTCGTCAAATATTTTCTCTCTCTCTCTCTCTCTCATTATAGGCCTATGTTCCTGTCATGGATGTTTACGGGCTGAGATGATGATACTTCATTTTGCGGTTTTCTTCATACAAATTCTACATAACTATTTAAGTTTGTCAGTTTAAAAAAATTGGCAGTTGTAGTGTTGGGCACGAAACTCTTAAATGTTCGAGTGCTAGTCGCACTTGACTCATACTTTTTGTAGTTAAGTAACTCTATATCATTGCATCGTCGAATGGATACCTACTATTCATAAGTAGATACCGTAGCGACCTGCGTAGGTGTATCAAGTATATAGTTTCAGTGGCTATTGTTCACAATAATAAATAATAATGGATGAATAACGACTATGAAAACGACTGTGTAACGTAATAATATAAATGTCATGCTTGTAGGTGGGAAACCAAATCTGGATCACCCATTTGCAATACCGTGTAGGTACCTACTCTAGCGAATTATAAACATTATGCATAATTGAAAATTCCTACATACAAGCGCTTATTGCTACAGTGTTTGATATATATAGGACCATGTCATTATAGGTAAATATGTTAAACGTTGTATGTGCCCCGGCTTCAACTGTACTGTACTACTATCATTGATTATGTGGGTGTGGCAGTTATTAACACATAATTATGTATTTTATAAAGAGCCGGTTCTATACTTACGTGTTGCTACAATACACAAAGTGGAATTTAGCTATTTTTTGCAATGTCGAAAAACTGTATTGAAATAGTGCCAAATAGTGCCCAAAGGAAATACAATGTGCAACTGTAGGAATTATTCAATATTTCAAGTGAGCATTCTGGCGTCACGTGTTGCTGGAATTCTCATTCTCATACGCAGAGACTGCTCTTACGATTATAATTGATATCCCAAAAAACTATGCGTAGGTAAATAGTGCAACCGAAATAGACAAGTTCCATAAATAATTCTTCAAAAACGACGAAGTTATTTAGATGTCTTGTGAAAAAGGGCAGCGCAGATAATGGACTTTTTGTAGATTGGACAAAAAAATCCAAATCGGACAATTTTGTCCGCGTGGATGGAATGTATGGTATTCTATGCACACATGGAATACAAAAGTGAAGCCCAGTACAGTTTTTGCCATTGTCAAAATAGCTCAATTCCACTGTGTATATTACAGCATCACGCACGTGTCTCCATGTCACGTATGATTATAATTATAAGTGTATTTATGTATTTCAATCAATAAATAGTTTGTTTAAAATAATTTGCAACAATACGTGACACTAATCTAGTATTATATCATCTCGATGGAACACAATCACTTTCCATTTTACGGTTCCTTGGTTTAAGCAACATTTTTGCATAATTTTATGCCAATTTGTTTTGGTAATAGGTAGCTGTTTTGTTGCTTTAGGAATCTTAGGATACAGATGTAGATAGGTAAGCGGTTGCTTGTTTCTTCTACATTTTATCTACCAACAACGTTTTTATAACAGTTGAATCAATTTAACACCTTGTGTAAAATATAAATTAAAAATAGAAACTGTAGAAAGTGTCTGGCTGCCACACCAACAGAATTTGTATCTGATGAAATGTTTTAAGTACGTTATATCCTTTACGTTACATATTACTCCAATTTAACTTAGTAAAACTAGATTAAATTCCCACATGTAGGTAAGATACTAAATCTACCCAGATATCGGATAAGCCATGTCAGAGCGTATAACAAATGCTCTTAACCGGTATCGCACATAAATATAGAAATTAAATGCGTTTACGCAGAGGCTTATTAACGCTTTAAATTGTGTCACTCAATCCGGCAACATTAAATTATTATCTATTCAATTGGTGTAGGTCTGTCCGTTCACGTGTTCCGAGCGACATGTGGTAGTATAGTACTACAAACCGGCTAACGAGTTCATGCAAGGTTTGTGATAGGTGTTTGCCTGGACCTCTTTAAACGGCACGCCGTAAAAAATTAGAGCAATTAATACATTGTGCAGGGCACATAGTTCGAAGAACTGATGGCCAGTGGGGCATTAAAGTTCTTGAGTGGAGACCATGCACCAACAAGCGCAGCGTAGGACGTCTACTCACAAGGTGAACGGACGACCAAATGAAGGTCGCTGAAAGTCACAGGATGCAGGCCGAAACAGTTTATGTCTACTGAACGTTATCCGACTTTCAAAGGGGTCGACAAACTGTTGATTGGTTATATGCTATCTCGACGTGCAAAACATATCATCACTAATATTATGGCTAATTAAAAAAAAATTACAAATTGAAAATTTAGAAACCCCCGAGATGAGCTAAGCATAATAATATCATCCAGGTATAAAAAGTAACTATGTTAAAAGTTAAATATCTTAACTTTTCTCCTAGTTAAATCTTAAATATATGAAAAAAACCCCACGTAGTTAAGTCGGACATACGTCCGGACAAAGACTGGACACACTCACACAACGTTGGCAAACACATAACACTCGTCCTTTATGTCGAGAAATGAATACATGAGGTATACTTCGTATAACGATAAATTGAAATTTTCGATAACCCGCGAGGAAACGGGCGATTATGTCATCCAGATAAACCAAACCAATTATGTTAAAAGCTAAATATCATCGCTACTGCGTAACCGATTTCTATCAAACATACTCGTAGCTAAAGAACTCATACCCGAGTTTAATCTTAAATATAAAAAAATATCTTGGAAAGGTTATGGTATCACCGAAATACACCAAAAATTTCAAAAGCTAAATATCTTAGTTGGTAGAATACAAAATGAATGGGAAGTAGACTTTCGCTCCTTCAGTTTCGGTGTGATCGTCTCTCAAAGTACTTAGATCGATTCTTATTTTTAACAATTTCAAATAGGAATATACTGATTAGTAATTTTTCGCAATCGAGCCTTCTGTATCCAATTCGATCGAGTTTTTGGCCAACTATAGGTGTATAGACCTAGAGAAGATTCAACATCATATCAGCCACAGGCCATCACTGCTGAAGCCTCCCCCATAGATTTTCAGAACGAACGGTTGGAAACGGTTGCATCCTGTACTTCCCGCGACTTTCACCACCTTGTGGATGGATGTGCGCTTGCCGGTACGCTATCTCCACTCCAGAAACTTTGGCCAGTATTTCAGAATGTTGCTCAAGCGTAGATGTGCGGTTGAGCATAGTTAAAAAGAGATGCCGATATACAAGTAAAATAAAGGTGTCCGTTTTTAACTGTCCTCAAGCGGAGATGTCTGCTTGAGTAACATTCTGTAATATAGGCCTAGTGCCCCACCGACCTTCAGTTATTCGAGCTATTTGCCCTACCTACTGTCACTTCAACTTACTAATCCGCTGGGCTATGGACAACCGTTCTTCTACGGATTTCTTCTTTCCTGATTCAGTCTCAGGAAAGTGAAACATCTAATTCGTAATATCATCTAGAAGCGTTTTGAATTCTCATATTTTGCTCTTTGATCTTGAATGATACTTCATTATTGATTCGGGTAACTCACGTAGTACGCCAGTATCAAATATTAGTATATTACGTATAAGTAGTAGGTATTTAGTATACTAAACAAGTTGTACTTGTAACAGTGACCCTTGCGCAACATCCCCACATACATATAGGTGTATAAAAACTTGACTGAAGGTCGCATTCCCACGGATATCTGATTTATAGTGCGGATGACAAAAATTTAACAAGCTAATACCTATATATGTTTCAAATATTTGTGTGATTACCGTTTTGGATCTTAGGGTTCCGTATCCAAAGAATAGCAGTAATTATTGTACAAGTATATTTAAAACTTATTATACGCTTAGTGAACTAGAAGAGTTAACCGCAATCAAGTTTTTTTCCCAATTATTATTCATTTGCAATGATAGATTCTTGAAACTTTTTGCAAAATCACCACGAACCCCTGGGTACCGAGCCTAACTCGGATTTAACTGTACATAGTGACTGTTGTAACAGTAAGGTTTAAGAGTAGCTCGTTGCACCACAGCTTGCCAATATAGTCCAGCTTCAATTTCGGTGGTGTTGATATTGTAATAGATGTTGAGACAAAAAGATGCGGGACAAAATAATTAGAGGCGGCCCCATCGATGGTGCTTGGATCATCTTGCATAACGTTGGCGTCTCGCGAGTGGTTTGTACATTCACTGTCGTAACCCAGACATGCGCTTACCCAAACCGATTGCGGAAAATCACCCGATAAAATGTGACAAACTGGAAAATTTACTTGTCATTAAATTTAATAACTTAGCTTAATTGAATTTCTCAATACTCAATGATAATTCGTCAACTTACCGACATTTCAGAAACTATATGTTTCTATAATCTGATGCTGTGTTGTTTCGGCACGTAAAAAGATAGAACCAACCCGTCTCCTCCCGTGGGTGTTCTAAAAGGCGACTAAGGGGCTTTCCGCTAAAAAACGTTTAAAGACTTATCGGCGATGGACTCGCCCCCTTAACATTTCGAAAGGTGTAATCTGTGGATGTACTTTCAACCATTAAACTTTTGGCTTGTTATTACAAAAGATGGTCTAAGTCAAGTCTAAACATTAAGTCTGGTTTAAACTATAGTCTAAGATTTTTTATTATTACAAAACCAAGTTTTTCTACTTAGATCAGGCGTATCTCTGGTTTAAAATTAGACCTGGCAACCACCTAGTTTATCCGTGGTCTAAAGTGATATGACATATTTGAGTTTGTAGGTTAGCTTTGGTTGTGTATTGTATTTTAGAGATTTTACGGTGTATAAATAACGTAATTTGGCTTGAAAATGAATTTGGATATGTTAGATGATATGGATTTCGACGATATTGGAATAATTAACGCTATTGGGGCGCGACAACTATCAAGGCCTCGTGTGAGATTTAATCCTTTTACGGAGTTCGAGGACGAGGAATTTAGATATAAATATCGTTTTACCAAAAGGTTTTCGAAAAAGTTTTCACTAGCTAGGTACTTAGTTCACTTTTTATCGGCTCCCGCCCGCAAATGCAAACTGTTGACATTTACGTTTCGTTACAGTACGTGTTTCATCGACACAAATGCCTAAGGCACAAGCTCAATAAAATGTTGTAGGTAGATACCTAGCGTCAAAAAGCCTTTAAATAAGTGAAACAAATATTATTTCTTTATACTATACCATTAAATTCACTATTTTATTTTATGAATATTATTTCAGGTAAAAAATATAATAGAGTATAATGCGTGTACAGGAATACAAAAGTGAACAATGATTGATGAACGAATGATAATACTTAGACTTAGGATGGACTCGAGTTTATCTAAACTACAGCTTTGCATTTTTTTGTAATGAAGCCAGGGATTAAACCTAAGTCTATTTTTGAACTAGGCTTAAGCCAGGACTTTATAGGCCTAGTTTAAACTTGGGTTTATCAATTTTTTTGTAATAAGACTATTGATGTTTGAAGCACCCAGCCGCCAATGTTTGGGATGTCTTTGACCATTCTCTTGGGGATGAGGGTCGTGACGTTATGTATATAAATTAATGAGATTGTAAGTTACAATAAGTAAAAACTTACAAATGTAAAAAATAAACATTCAGTTCGCTCTGTTTAGGTATAAGTTGCGTTACCAATAAACTAAATTAAATAAAAAAATACATGCATCAAGTTAAGTGACATATAGTGACTTCTATCCGTGGAATTCTTACAATCTTGGGATATTCAAAACGAGGGTGCAATAGGCATTTATTGGAATTGCGTGTTTTATCTTCGGTTACATCGTCACTTTCCACCGATGAGATTGTTGCCAAACATGTCTCCAGCCCGTAAAAAATGCACCGTATTGAGAACCTCCTCCTTTATTGAAGTCTGTCTCTGGCTATACAACGACTTGATTGCCAATCGCTTTAGTTACTTTATTGTTGACAAATGAACATTTCTAAATAATTCTTTGACTTTTATAAACCTTAGTATTAAACTTACCTGAATTACTAACTCTATAAAACACCTATTGCTAATTATCTTATTATGTCCGGTGTCAACACCAATCATCTAGCAATCTTTATGTCTCTACACTAAGCTATTAGCTAGAACTTTTACGATTATGACAGCTACAAAGGATGTTTGGATCGTTTCTGATAATTTAACACATCGGCTAGACCGGGTTGGCAAGTGGCTTGCAATTATTTTGTCACAAATGATGTAGCCCGCAAATAACACGACATATGGCTTGACATTTTAATTGGACTTTCAGATAAACATAATTAAAATTGAGACATGCAAGTATCTGATAAGAGCCGTAGTACAATTTAGTGTTAAAATTTTTGAAACACGATACAACTCTATCTTACTTCACAAATAAAATTAAGTAGATAATTAAATATGTATTCAAAAATATTTTACATCGTTTACTATTAATTAATATTACAAACTGCTACTTTGTGATTATATTTTATTTGGTTTATTTGTAACTAGCTTTCCGCCCGCTACTTCGTCCGCGTGGAAAATTTTATCAAATTCGGTTCAGCAAAAAATTGTCCTCTATGTTAAGCCAGGTCCTAATCTGTCTACCAACCAAATTTCATCCAAATTCGTCCAGTCGTATAGGCGTGAAGATGTAACAAACATACATACATACATACACAATACACACACACACATACTTTCGCATTTATAATATTAGTTGGGATAGATAATATACAAAAAGAATATTTTAAGGCACTACATACTCGAAGGTCGAGTGAACTAAATAGAGCGATACGGCCTGTAGATTTTTAATAGAAACCAGCCAAGTGCGCGACCACGCGCAGGAAGGTCCCGTAGTCAAAATTATTTAAATTAGCAAAAAAAAATTATAGTGCATAGTATGTTTCGGCAAGTTTTAACTTGCCACCAGTCTAAATTAAGTGAGCAGGTGAATCCTAATTAATATTATGTGTATTACCTCTTCACGTCTAAACGGCTGGACAGATTTGGGTGAAATATGGTTGGTAGACAGATTAGAACCTGGTTTAACATATAGGCTACGTTTTATCCCGGATAAGTGACTGATTCCAATAGGAGAGGTATCATTAGTGGGATTACTTTTGAGTCAGAGTGACGCATTTGGTAGTAGAACGAATTTCACGCCGACGAAGTCGCGGGTTACAGATAATGTTATTATAAAAGTTGCCACAGTTTAAGCTTAATTAAAGTTGTAATAATGAAATCATATTTTTTTTTAATTAAACGAACGAAGGCAATATTGTCTTAAGATATTCTCGTTGTTCAAATATATAGAATTATTGTTCAACAATTTAGGTCTCATTGAATTTGGCATAGACTTAAATTTCAGCTCTTTTTGTAGGGCTTAATGACAGATGACTGAGAAGTTAGACGCTTTTTTTTTCCAAAGGTCAAAACGAATCTAACGCCACCATGCACTTCGAAATCGGTCAAGCCGTTTAGGCTACTGGAGGTAACATAGATATTTACATAATGCAGACTTAAATCCGAAAGCATTACCCTCCTTCCTGGTGCCTTCGGATAAAAAGTACTTAAGACCTCTTCAATGATTAAACACGATCGGATATGCGTATTAAACTAAGTCACCGCCAATTTACGTGATATAGGGCAACCCTAAATAAATTATTTTATATTCAAATATTATTAAACAGTTTTGTGCCATATACCGGTGAGTATTTTTATCGTAAGAAAAAAAAATAGGGCTTATGAGGTAAGTGACTGAGTGAGAAGCATATTAGTTATTGATATAGGGAGTTTAATTTTTTTTCCAAAACTATCATAGAATAATGCGTTAATTGTGTCATTTTCGGTTGTGTTTGTAGCCTGTTCTACTTAATTGTATCATTAAATAAATAAAGAAAACTTGGAGAAAATATGAGTACTAATAAATTTCGCATGCTAGACACCCTAAGAATCACGCCAGTCGCATATCAATCTAAGCACGGTGCGTGCGATTTTGAAAAAAAAATTGTTATAGGTACTACCTATGCGAATAACTTCACTTACTTAATATGCCCTCTTTATTCCTAACGGTAAAAAAACTCATCCGGTATGATAGACAAATACAATGGCGAAACTGGTAAAGGTTCATAGTTTGATTATGATACCCTAAATAGATTCAAATTTAGTATTAACCTTCAAAACTTATTTCAAAACGTAGTAATTAGTTTAGTATATCCGCGTTCATTAATTAACTAAATACACGAACCACGTACTTTCATTAGCTTAGAGGTCTTGCAAGTTTTAGAGCGGATCCTACGGTAGTCAGTGAAATCCAGAGGATTTTACCCTTACCTATCATGATTAATGTAATAGAAGCATTTATTGAAATATCAATTTAAGTATTTGAAAAACAACCCGACAGCTATTATGTATTCAGCGAGCGCTATTTTGGATTTTTTAACATAAAATGTATCCTATAAAAGTCTGGGGCTCAAGCTGTTTAGGTTATAGGAGGTAACATAGGCATCTACATACCCGAAAGACATTACCTACCTTACTTCCTGGGACAGTCGGGCAAAAATGTGTAGGGCACCTGTTTGGGTGTTTTTTTTTCATACGTTGGATTAACGGGAAACTGTAGATTTTTTCAGCAGTGTAATAGTTGATGAAAAAGAATCTATTTTAATAAAAAATTTGAACACAAATTTTCAAGCGCCACCTCTTTGGCCTCATCTTCACTTAACATCAGGTGTGATTGAGGTCAAGTGTTAACCCGATGTGCTTAAAAAAAAGCGCTTTTTGATCTGGATTGGATAGTATTAACAATTATCAAATAAAAATAAACATTAGCTAGTTGAAGTATATATTATCTAGTGCAGATCAAATTTATCCTTTAGTCATTTATTGTCATTTAGATCTATACTTTAGGAGCTAGCACAGCGCAAAACAGTAAACGGCAGGCCAGCTTGTACTACATAAACAAAAACTGTTTAATTTCGTCTATTAATTGCTCACTGTAGTATTAATACGGAACCCTAATTGTGCAAGTCCGACTCGCTCTTAACCTTTTTTTTTTTTCAATATTCCAAAAAGTCTACGGGCTCCAACTGTCAAATACCTAGGTGCTCTGGGTCTCAAAGTTCGAACCTGTTTTTACCTAAAATAAGCTTCGGATTTATTAGAAAACATTTTTCTATCACTGATAGGTACCTACTCTATCCATGTGGCCCTTACTAACACTAATGTCTGAGGTCTGAGACATGAATGTTGTCTGTTTTATACCTTCATAAAACAATCATCTCCGTTCGCCTTGAAAGTATCTTGGTTTATTATGTCTATAATTATGTATTAACAGTATTACTATAGTACGTAATGCCATTTGACGATGATGATGTTGATGAAAATTAAATATGAAGTTAGCTCGAACTATACCGTAGATGTAGAGTAAAACACTCTCTTGAGAACAGAGTTTTTAAATGCCAAAGGCCACAAGGTAGTTACGATTCATTGTTATGAGAATTACGTACGTAATATACGTCAGTCAGTTGACATTATCATTCAGTACAAGAGGTATATACGACCCAATTTAGCATTCGCAATTGGAAGAAACTTATTATCCATTTTTAGGGTTCCTTACCATGACCCGGTTTTGGCCGCAGGCATATACACCATTTCAAACCAGCACGGCTTAAGTTAGCGCGACTTCAGTGTGAAAGAGTCACGGGCGTGACCTAGAGCCTAAGAATTACGCATGTTTACAGTCTTCCAAATAGCCATGTGGCGTCGATCGAACCAATCATGTGACGCGAATTTTCTCAAACTGTCTAGTTGTGCTACGTAACACAAAATTTGTGACTGGAGAAACTGACGAGTCCCTATCTATGTTACCTCCCTTTTTTTACGCAGGGAAATGCGTTGCACATACCGCTAGCCTGGGGTTCGGAGAGACGGTGATATGGAACTCCCCTTCCTATCGGGAGGTATACCTACCGTAGGGAGAACCTGGGCACGCATTGTCGGGTCGCGTCCGACGATTGAAACTTCCCAAGAAGCTAGCGAGCATTGCCGCCTCCCCGGCCCTCACCCGAGCCCGCTCTTATCTGCGGCCTCTTTTCAATTGTGCAGGCCTATGTCCGGTCCCCAAGTATGCATGAGGCCAAAGACTTGCGTTAGCAATAGGAAATGTTTACGAGAAGCCGAGTACAAATCGTGTCGCGTACCTACAAGCTCACCCATTTTCTAACCGGCCCGGCTTTTACACATTATATCATAAATGCCTTATGGTGTCACTTCGGTTACCATCCATTTGTCCATCACATTCGATTGCATCACACACATTAATAGCGTGTAAAAATCCACTACTGGACTTAATCCTCTCCCATGGAGCGATTGTGGTAATATTTTGTTCGCGAATTACAATCACTTAGTCGGCTTTTGACCCCCACGGGACGAGATAGGTTGATCCTATTCTGCTCTCCCGGGAACCACAGGGCTAATATCCGAATCGCATAATTGCCTATTTATAGACCACGCTGCTCATACAGATCGTGCCTTTTTTGTTGGTTAAACATATAGGTAATATCTATGTATTTATTTGGCTTGCAGTATTGTTTAATAGCTTTTAACGAAATATGAGCATTCCCGTCAGTTTATATGATGTCTAGTAAAAAACATCAAAAGAGATCATTGGCCTCCCATATCTATTTATATCTAGGTACCTATGTCTAATGGTCAACTGAGATCGATTATTATCAAGCGAATAATTATTTTGAAAAGCACAATTTTTATTTTTTATTAAATAGAAATCATAAGCCACGTTAATCTACTTCTGCAATAGTCCATGTGGTTTCGGGGAATTATACGCATTCTATTTCACCCTGTATACAAACTAAGTTATTTGTTGTATTTATTAGCATCTTTATTAGGCTTAAACATGTTGAATACATTAGATATTCGGCGGTCTTATTGATATGTGTTCTTGATTAATGACTAGCATGGGAACTGTATTGGATATGTCCTGGGGCGGGTTTCGACACCGACAGCCGATAAGACAAATCGACGTTTAAGACCCTAATAAGAGACCGACCTCGGTCTACATTGCCGTGTCGAATCGTGTGTGAGCTATTTGAATCAACATTACACATGCAAGCTGTGACGAAGGCTGTTGAAGATGTGTGGATCGGCAACAATTATTGTACTCCCACTTATAAGATTGTAGGTCGCGATATGTTGGGTGTGGCACTATTAAATTAATTCGGACCGTACGCTTTAAGATCGCTTTTGCGAAGATTACGTGCTTAGAAATCAGGTATAATATAATTAAAAACGAACAGACAAATGGTTCGCTAATGAAAATCATGTTATAGTGTAGTAATGATCTTCAATATTGGTTACTATTAAACCCCTACAAATTATTTGCAAAAACCCTGTTTCAAATATTTCAGACTATAGTAAAGAAGCAGATTTTTCTTGAGAGTTCAGAGATAATCGCACAATAAAAATTTATAATTTAAATGGACTCGACCACCCTTTTAAATATTTTGACCTAGTCAATTTTGTGACGTTATATTATCGTCAATTTAAATTGGTAGAGACTATTAATTATTCTTATTTGTTTCTCCAGTATACGCTAAGCTTGTTATTTATACACAGATATGGCAACAAATTTACATAACTTTGTAACGCTAACGCATGTGCGTGCTGCAGCAGTAGGTATACGAATGGGTCATAGCTCTGTGTGTTATATTGTGCTAATTGTAATTGTACATAGGTATTTGGTCTCAACAAAAATACAGGTAATCAATATTATATCCCATTTCCAATGCTTATCTGAATTTCAGCGAAACGCGGACCCTTCATTAAAAAAACATAAGTTACCCCTATATGGCTATACAATGTTCGGGTATAGTATTTTATATCCCACCAAAAACATTAAAAAGTGGCCAAGATCTCATGTGTACTAAGTCGGAATATCTTTTGGGCGCATTAAGCTATGACGTAGCAGTTTTCTATAAATTATAGATATTCATACATATGCTATATTCTCATATCTAACATTACAATAAATGCTTGAAGTTTCTTTAAGTGGAAGATTGTCTACAAGCTCCGCGAATCGAACCTAATAACATGGCTATTCTAGACCGCATTTCGTCCAAAAATCTGTTGGTTCTCTCTTCGAACAAAAATACATTCATAGTAGTATTTGTATAAATGTATGGGAAGAAGATACCGAAGGAGCAAACGCGCTCACGAAACTATTACACCAAGCTATCTCAAACAGCCGGAACAAAACGATGTAGCTCGTCCCGGATCTACTTCTATAGGAACATCTATCCCCAATTTCGGTGGTCATAAAAGTTTTATTTGTAAAATGCGCCCAATATTGCAATAAAATAAGCGTACCTATACCGTACAAAATCGTGATGTCGTAAAACAAGAAAAAAACTATGCGATGTAACAATCCGATGAAGACATCAATATTTCGATTATACCAACTCTTTCTATTGTCTCCCTTATAAATTATCAAGGTTACGGATTGATATTTGAGACAGTGCTGCTGTGATCCGTACAATAAAATTGATGAAAGTACTATATAATAATATTTCTCGAACAATAGAAGATTTACACAAGATTTACCCTTGCCAATACGTCGAAGCACCACGATGATACTGCCCTAGATTTATATTTATTAGAATGAATGAATGCAAAACTAAATCGAGTCTAACGAGATGTAGTGTATTTGCAAATTGTTTTAGAATGAATGAATGCATAACCGCCAAATCGGCCCTATAACGCGATGTAAGTATGTATATAAATACAAAGCCAAGCGTTTATTACTTTGGACATTTACTTAGGCCCATATTAATAAACCGTTCTCAAGATTGAGATAACCGTAAGTTGACGCTTGCGAATCTGTTACATATTAAAACAGTAAATAATTTTGAGAGTGAGACGCGATCTCAAGATCGATTTATTTATACGGTCCTTAGTTTCTTTAAACGTATCCAATCCAGCGATCTGTCGCACACATATTAGCCACCGCGCTGTGAAGTCATAACCCTTAGTAAAAGTTAGTCAACCCGTTGTGCATGAAAAAAGTCATATCCATAAGTAGAATTCCTTGTGATAAATGTTATCCCGTAGGTAAGTATTGTAAAATAAGAAAGCAAATCAGTTTCAGGAATAAATACCTAACATAAACCTGTATTTTAAACCAAAAAGTCACAGTAGTTCGATTTGAGCGATACGAAAACATAATAAGTAGCCCGTACTGCAACAGTAACTTTATATTGTGTGACTTGCTATTATTAAAATATTATTATATGTCATAAAATTATCGTCATTGTAATTATTTTGCAATAAGGTCACATTGCACGTGCTTACTGGTTTACTTATAATAAGTTGGTGAAGAGCAGTTAACTTTAAGATAACATCAAGCAAGTAAGCCCATTGTAAAAGCTACTATAATCCACAAGATGATCATCCAGCTGTGCATTGCTTGCGTAATTTTATGATTCAAAGAAAAAAATTGTTACGAAACTGGTCTACTGACTCGCATTATGCATATAATAACAGAAGGGTTAATCAGCCATTTGAGGTTGAGGGTCATATTTTTTACTTGGAACCTTAGTATACAAACACTTTCCATAATGCCAAGCATATTAAGCGTGCCAAGGAGGTGGATAGCTTACCCACCTAACACCCATAGACTTAGTTTGACTCTTTGACAGGCGAAGTTTGAGGACAGTAAATCTTCACTTAACATCAGGTGTGATTAAGGTGAAGCCCTAACCCGCTGTACATAAAAATAATCATTATATCAATGAGTAAAAACAAATCAGATTTTCACAAATTACAAATGCTTCTTTAATTTTCTTTAGTGCATAATGGGATTTCGTAGTCGGGTTTACATTTTGAACTCTATCTTCGCTTTACTTGGTCCAATTCGTCATTGCGTGAATGTTCATTATTACTTATTCCAAAACGACATATTTAACACATTTTCATTAGGTTGTCTTATATGTATGTGAGTATGTAAACAAATCCAAAAAGTCGAATTTCACCCACTTGTAAAGACATACACACATTTATTTGAAGTTCGTGCTTGAATATTCTTGAATTTATCGTTTGAATATCTTTCATTTGATACCTCATTCGACATATTTTTGGAGTGAGTTTTTCCATCGATCAAACTAAGTGGTATACAAAAACTTTTCTGATCCGACCTATCGAACTACGCGTATTTAAAGTCGTTATTCACCACCTCGGACCACGTGGCAGAAAGGTTTCCCTTTTGAATTAGGGCCGTCATATTAAATTTTTATATTGCCTTTGGCAATCGAGCAAATAGCTCATGAGGTCTAAGGAAACAGATGAATTCGAGTAAAAATTGTTGAAATTACCGTCCTCATCAAGGTTGTTCAATATTTGGTAAAGTATTATTCTCTCGTTGTAATAAATATTATTAATTTGTTTTTTGTAAGTGTATTACAGTACCTATAAACAAACTGCTTTTTATAATTTCGGAGATTTGAGAAGCGAAGCTTTTGAGACAGCAACCACAAATTATGTTGCAGTTTATGGCACAACTGCGCTGAAGCTAAAAGGAGGGCAATAGTTTATGCCTACGTTTCTAACATTTCTGCGAGTTAAAGAGTCACAGTCATGTATTTTGGGGACGGAAAGGAAACTTGCTATTTCGAAAACAAAAAGGAAAGTCGTATACTAACAATTGCAAGAATTGAAATCTCTTGAGGTGCAAAACGATGTGAGATATGCCAATGTCCCACGCGTATAGTGCCAATACGAGCCAAGTCGACGGGCACTGATGTACCTTTTCTCGAAGCGCTTCGTCGTATTTTTGAACCCATGTAACCTGGTCCTGGATAACACCAGCCTCGGCAATATCCACAAAATTTGAGATCGATAGCTCTGCTACTTTAGATTTTATTTCTTTGATTGACGCAAACTTCGTTGATTTCGTCACTGACTAACTGACGATCATGAAAGCCTTCAGGGTACTTCCTGAAGTCCTAGAAAGCTGAAATTCGATAAATAGACTTGGGTACCGTTGCCCTTACACGGTAGCACCTTGCTTCATAGCCTACATTGTCATTTTGATAATTTGCAATAAATATTATTTCCACAGATTGGCCAAGCCCAATATATCAACCGTGTAGATTTATTATCCGACTACGTCAAAGGAGGCCTATGTTATTCTGATGCACTGATATAATAATTAAGAATGGGATCTTCTTAAGTTTTATTATTAGTAACACGCACTACACGGCAACGTCTAACTTGTTAAGTGAAAATTTCATCATCATATCAGCCACAAAACGTCCACTGCCGAACATTGGCCTCCCCCATAGAATTACAGAGAGTCCGGTTGGAAGCGCGGTTGGCTTCCAGCGATTTCATGCGACCTTTAATAGGTCGTCTGTCCACCTTGTGAGTGAACATCCTATATACACTGCCCTTACCGCTGCGTGGTCTCCACTCGAGAACTTTAATGCCCCACCGGCCATCAATTCTTCGAGCTATGTGCCCTGCCCACTGCCACTGCAACCTGCTAAACCCCTGGGCTATGTCAGCTAACTTCATCCGACTACGGATTTCCTCATTCCTGATTCGATCACGTAGTGAAACGCCGAGCATCGCCCTACATTTTTTTTTTAATTTGCTAAAAAATCATTTTTTCAAGATTAGGGTCAAATTCCACCATTTCTAGTTACAATAAAGTCGTAATCTTATAGACGGTTAATATGAATCTTGGAAAATTATTAGGTATTGATGAAAAGCAAGGGCCATCCTACCTACATAATATAAAAAGTCCTATAGCCAGCTTCGTCAATTTTACAGTAAGCATAAAGTATAAACATTGATATGCAATGCATTATTCAAATTAAATCATAGGAAACAGTACCTAAAAATTCGTTTGGTTAAGTGCCGGTAAATTTTAATTACAACGACTTGAATCCCTTTGTCACATCTATCATGTACGCCAATTGGTGGTCATCAATTAAGTTTTTACTTATTATAGGTAAACTTTTTCTGCCCGTCATTATGTGAGTTATGCTCTACGGATGTAGTTTCTGATGTATTTTTTCTAATTTCTCTAACAATAGACGGCTCCCACGTGCGTTGGCGCCGGTGTATTATTACGTCTCTATGCTACAACTATAGTAACTTAATTAGAACGTACCTAATTAATTGTGTAAATTAAATGAATAGTGTAAGTAACAGATTGTCTTAGACCACTAATTCCGCCCGTGGCTTCGGTTGCGTGGAATTACTTTATCTTGGATTAATCTTCGTATAAATGTATCTTATGTCGTCTTCCACGACGTTCTGTGTGCCAAATTTCCGCGAAATCGGTTCAGTTGTTTCGCCGTGATTGAACAATAACAAACAAAAAACTAAATTTTCTTGGTAGTATCTATATCAGCTAAAGTACTTTATTACCATTACTTTAGATAGTAAAAATCATGTATTCCAAAGAAAAGAAAAGCGTTTAAGCAAAATTGTATAGTATGTTTCTAAAAGTAATAAGTCCTTCCTGAATCCTACAATCTTAGCAGTGTGAATAGGCCTCTACTGAGATCGCGTAGGTACTTCATCTTCGACCACATCGTCACTTTCTATCAGGTGAGATTGTGGTCAAACGCGTGTCCAGTCAATAATAAAAAAATATAAAATCTAATAGCAAATTACTTAATACGAATCTGATTAACTCAATTTTTTATATCCGTTGACATTGGGTAGGTTGGCAGTTAATGTTTATAGACTTGTTTGGTTATTTTATTTATGCCAAGGATACGTCGCTAATAAATATGCCAAATTATCGACCTACATACGCTAAAGTAAGTAGAACTTACACATATAGACGAATAATTCTTTATTCTCCAACGTCACCGAACTTGGGCCAAAGTCATTCTAATTAATATTCAGTGGCCGGTACTTAAATGGACAATATAATAAAGATCGCGTTAACTGATAGGCTTAACATTTTTTTCTAATTTGTAATCTTATATAGGTCTAGGATGTTAGGTTGTAGCGCTAATAATAAATAACATTAAACGACATGATAAACATACGAAAATTTGTCAAGTCCGTCTCAGAAACGCATCAGTGTTCCGTAACATTTACTAAGTCGCATACAATACAAATACGCTTAACCAGACTTTGCACTTCAAACCTATAGCTTTGAATCAAGATTTTTCCACAGACGGGCCCAAAATTAATGATTTGTTAGCTGAAAATTTAAAATAAATCAAAAATTTGTTAATATTATATCTTGTTCGAATTTACTTACTTGTTACTATAATGCTATAACTGATTAATTGCAATGTTATACACAATGAGATTAACGACTCTAGAAAGAAGCTGATATCTCGCGACATCTCCATATCTTCTTTTTCCAATAAAAAAAGGCCCACTTCACAGAATCTAGGAGTAACGGTTTACATAATAAGGAAAAAAACTGGTCCTTTTGTAAGTCGGTTAAAAAAATCCTGCATGAGAATTTATTGCGCCTCAACTTTTTTTTCTTAAATTGAACTTCCAATAGCTTTACGACTAATGAATAATCTTCAAATGAGGTAACTACCATAACCTACTTCAAATAATTGGATTGAATTTATTTGATTCAAGGGCTCTGGCGCAAAGATCTGAGAAATGTTATACATTTTTTCGGAGTCTTAATTGGATCACGGATGTTTGCTTATCGTTTCGTAATATTGACACAGAAAACTAGTTACCGATCCATTTGGCGCAACGTCGCGGGATGTAACGTGCATAAAAAGTGTAAAAAGTTGCATCTGTAGGTAGTTACGAAAAGACGAACATTGCATGCTTAGATTCCCGTTGAATGAAACAAATCAGTACCGCTCGGCTTACGTAAGACCATCCCAAAGCGAGCGACAAATTTGTCCAATCTGCTCACATAACTATGATGGTCCCCTCGACCTCGTGCCGACGACATGAAATTAATGGCATTGGGAAACTTTAATATCTTTATTATCTATATTTTTAATGAAAATTTTTCTTTTATACTTGGTATAATGACAAAAAAAGAGACAGGTTACGATTAAATATGTTATTTTCACCACGTTTTACATTCTCCAATTTTTTTTGTCAGTTAACATTAATTTATGTATTTATTTATATAGGGTGTAATTGAAGTCGTGCGTATCGTATTAACAGGTGAATTCTCTCTGTTTACCATCAATTTACCAACCTGTTTACCAACAATGAACTGTAATCAAATTCCACCGAAAAGTTTTTGGGCTATTTACAAATTACACCGTTCTTTCTCTGTGATCTTTTAGTGTTGGAAAGCGAAAAAATTTTGGTTGATTTCGACTACAGTTCCTTGTGGTTTGTTGGCCAATAGAAGTGGATTCACCTGTTAACATGATTTGCATGACTTCGATTACACCCTGTATATAATTCTTTATGATCTTTATTCCTTAAAATAAATATATTTTGTGATTGTTAACATCCGATTTAATTTAGCTATACATTACGAATAGCAGTGTTACATTCAGTCCGAAGCAATCTTAAAAATAAAGATATATTTCATCGCGATTTTTTATATCAATTGCGATAATATCGCTTCAAATTAATTAAGACAGAAAAAATCTGTAGATGAGGTAATTTCAGTTACACGTAATATGCATACAGTTCGCTTTACATTAGTGCTCCATCCGGGTTAGAAAACCTATTGTTACAGCGGTGTAGGTATTCTGGTGGTTGGTGGTGGGTTCGGACTTTCGTCGCTTGCGCAGGCTTCGATGCGCTGTCGCGGCCGTCCAGCCGCAGTGCTATCGCCGGCGCACCACTGTCAACACGCGCACAATAAATAAACAATTAATTCTACAAATTACAGAAATAATGACTGTAAGCCCGGCATTGAACTGAACTAGTTCTGTGACTATTGTGATCTATGTTAGTGATCTAGTGTCCGGTAAATAATTGTGGACAGTGAGGGGTGATGGTTTCAAAAATGATAACAAGGTATTAATTTTCATTTAATTTGGTATTGTTTAAGGTTAATATTTTTTCATATATTATATATATTATTTATTAAATGTCTACATATTGCATTATGACACCGCGTTGAAGTCTTTTGCGGTAACCAATCGTAGCAGCTACGAATGCTCTACGCCTGCATCACGTAGCGGGCAGTCAAGCTTTACAGAACCAATTAAGCACTGTGGTTAGGAATTTCATTAATCCTTGAACTGAAACGGTAATAATAAATAATGATACGATAGGTATAAAAGAGTCTTGTTTTACAGTTAGAAATCGAACATTCTCGAATACATAAATGAATATTAGATTCCACTGTTATAGTCTCAATTAAGCGAAACCAGACAGATTGTTGGATCATAAACAAACAGGTACGTTAGTGAAGTGCCGTTATACTGTACAACCTCCTATTGGTTAACTATTTTATAGTCTTCAAAAATGTAATTAACCATTTTATACATCTTTTGGCTAGACTCATAAATATTAGCTCGTCTATGTCAATTAAAGTTGTTGTATGAATAGATTTTTGCTATATAGGTACTTACGCTACGTATAATTAAGCTGTGGTTAAACATCGTAATATCCAAACGGAACTTCATTCAAACTTATGGGTTTTATCGTACAGTCACCTTCAATTAAAATGTCTCGATCTATGGAATTCCTTACAATAATTATAGCGTGGAAGGCTTGTCCTGCCTGGCACCAAATAATTAATGCAAAAGAGGTAGCGCGTTAGGGAAACAAGGAGTAAATATTTAGCTGCAAGTGACTGTACAACTCTTTATTACTTTATGTAAGGTAATTATATTATTATTATTATTATTTGGTAATTTTATTTATTTATTATTCATAGTATTCTTTTGCACATAATTAATTTACTAAACCCCAAATTTACTCCGTTTCCTACTTCAATGTTCAGGTTCGCTGGAAGAGATCAGTTATAAAGATAAGTCCACCTTTGTATATGACCTATCGTTTGTACTCTGTTATATGTAATATTCTGGTGCAATAAAGAATATTAATAAACATCCCCCACAATTTTTATTATTAAGTTCTCAAATATAATATGAGTGAAGTTATTTTATTTACATATATTATTAATTACCTAATATGTTCTATTCTACCTCTGTCTCTATTATATACTCTTATAATAGTATTTCTGGCGACAAACGTCACGTTTAGCCATTTTATTTTGCATACACGATGAAAAAAAGGAACCGTGTTTGGAGGTACCCTTAATATCGATGATAGCAAATTTTACTCAAAGAGAACATTCCTTTATTTTCAACAATACGGAAAATCGTTATCATAGATTTCCCTTCCTCTTGTCCCAATGCATTTAAAGTTATTGTTAGATTTGAGGTACAATGTTTATTTATTAGAGAGATTTGATCCTCATTATTGAGCCTATAGATTGTGCCATAATAATCACTATTATTTTTTTCGATCTTGGTAGGTTCTACTCTCGATCAGTCTTAAATCAGTGAAAGCAGATGTACTTAATTTAGAAAATAAAGGAATGTTTCAGTAAAAAGTTCTGTCATGAATATTTGGGGTTCCTTTTTCTCCAAACCCGTTTCCACCCTGCATAATCCGACCTTTTGAAGACCAATAGATCTGCTGGGTAGTGACTCTGCTAAGGAAACCGTCGATTGCGGATTCAAATCGAGCTCCAATTTTTGTGTGATGAATACGAGCATTTATTCCCGAATCATGGATGTTTATACATATATTTATGTACGTTTAACCATCATCCAGTATCCATAGCACAGGTTTTGCCTAGTTTGGAGCTTGATAATTAGTGTCGGAAATGTTTATTTCTTTACCTTAAATAATTCCAACCGGCTTTCATGTTCTTTTAGAGTAATTACTTCTTAGTAATACTTATGAAAATAGGAATGAAATAATCCATTTTAATTTGGTAACTTCATTAGTAGGAGAAAAAGGCTTATAATTTACATACAACTTATACAATATTATAGCACTTGTAATTATATATAATAGTGTGTTTATTATCACGTGCGTACATAATGATGCCGTCTTGAATCTTTTTATTTTTGTTTCTTTTCGCATTCAATTGCTCATGACACATTTTACGTTTTTTTATGAGTTAAAAACTAGCGTTCATAATTAATTTTTATTGTACGTTTCTAACATGCAACATAAATTTTATTTATACATACCCTGATGGTAATGTATATTTTTCATTTTCATATCAAGTGGCCGTATCGGCCTTGAAAATTAATTAAGCTGAAACGAAAGTAAAGGTTATACTTAAAAAAGATACCTACTACCTAGGTACACGTATTACACGACTAGAAAAATTATTCATTGTCAAGGCATCAGTATTATCACTAAGTCAGTGACTGAACTCAATCTGTGCGAACGGATTGAGTTGAAAGGAGAGTTCAAAGTTGGCATTCGAATGGACCGAATCGAGGTAATGCTATCGCCATCATTCAACTAGAATCAGTTTACTTTCTATAAATTTTAATTCTCAAACAACCTGTAAAGTGCGAATCGGGACTCGGGCAATGAATGTTCAATGTATAAAAAACTACCCCATGTAATGCAAAACCTGATAATTTTTCTTCATCTAACACCTTATTTTCCTTTTTGATCATAATGCCTACGCCGCAAAACGATTTTGAAGGATTATTCCTAAACAGCTATGAGACTACGAGTATTAAGCTACAGCTATAAGAAAATTAGTAACATTTAAAACGCCTACAAAGCAAAACGTCTCAAAAGAAAACGACTTATTACTTCACCTCTAATGCAGATGGACTTAATAGTAAAATTTCTAAACATCATAATGGCTACAAACATCATAATAGCAATGTTAATAGCATTGTTCTGTTCGAGTTGTCAGAGATAAGACAGCCAGTCCTCCAAATGTGTTGGGGTTTCGAAAAAGTGTTTTATCAATTTCTTTTATCATTTTTTTTCGTACAACTCCTAAAAAAAACCACAAGAATCGCTATTTTGGTTTTAAAATATATGTTAGTTCTGGGTCACTATTTCGTACAACGGAACTCTCATTTAATCGCTTCTGTGTCCGTCCGTCTGTCACAGCACAACCATTTATATCAGAAATTATTTGAAGTGAACAACCGTAATTTGGTATAATTAGGCTATGTTGTGCTGTGACAGACGGACGGACACAGAAGCGATTAAATGAGAGTTCCGTTTTGCATTTTTCGTACAGAACACTAATAGTTAATGAATGAAATGAATATTACTTAATCATTTCTTCCCACAGGAATAGTAAAAAGCTAATGTAAGATGCGTAAGATTACAACCGAATTTGGATCACAGGTAAATAGAAGTGGCATAAGGAATAAGTAGCGTAGCCAAATACAAAAGCATTAGCCATTTATAGGATTTGATATATGAGGGAACGCTAGGAAGATTCCAAGTTAGATAAATAATATTATAAATGCGAAAGTTTGGACGTTTGTTTCTCAATCACTTTGAAACTTATGAACGGATTTGGATGAAATTAGGTATAGGTATATAGGTAGAACATACCCTGGATTAAATCATAGGATGTTTATCCCGATAAAGTGAGCAGTTCGTTAAAGTTATGCCATGCAGGTGAAACCGCGGGCGGAAAGCTAGTCGGTTATAATAAAATGTCCGGCTTATCAAATTCCGAATTTGTTAATACCTCGTAAGTATTTAGTCTGCAAAAAAACAATGTACATAATAAAAAAGTATATGAAGCTGATTAAGCTGCATGAGGGTACGCGTCGTCTTTTGTGTATGTATATTAATGTTTGTTCTGCTACTTACTATTTATACGTCTATGATTTGGATACAAATTTCATAAATGGCTGTCCATTAACCTGTGTATAATTTCCAACTTTGTATAGTTTTATTCAACGTCACACATAACATCGCGATGTTGTTTATTGTGCCTCTTTAGGTTTTTTCCAGTAATAGGTATGTGTCACTGTAACTTATATAAATTGACATAGCGTTTGGTAAGTGTATAATATAGCATTGGGAATAAATATTTCTCACGGAGTACAGTTACTATTTTAAAAAAATTGCCTTGAAGAATCACCATTAGGCGGGTCTACACCAAGCGAGCAAACGCCCGGCCGCGCGCGAGCCATGCTCGGTCGGATAATTTTACTCAGCGAGGCTGCCTCGCTAAAGCAGCCCGAGCTATATTTGCTCAGTTCAGAGCGAAGATGGTGCCGTACATGCACACGGCAACTTTTGCTTTTATTTTGCTACAGACGACTATAAAAATTGGAAACGAATAATTTGAAAAAGAAAAAAAGAATTTGGAAGAAGTTAATTTACGAAAACCGATTTTGTTATGGGAATCAACTTTACCAAGAATTGTGTGACGATTTTCACGTCTATACGATCCACAAAACGATTCCTTTTTTTTTTTAATTCTTAACTGGTAATAATATAAATAATAAATAAATTGATTTATTGTGTAACCATAGTTTACAGAACTGGTAGTCGTTTTAAGGTTTATTTCTAGCCAGGAATCCTCTCTTACCCTGTTAGTATAATTAGGACACCTGGTATCCTAAAGCCAAAATATATACAACATACAAATTTATCAACCGTCGACACTGATCTTTATAATTTTTTTCGATCGAGCGCGCTACCTATTAAAAGACGTGGCGTCCACACAGCGCGCGGCAAACGACCAAGGCACCTTTGAGCAAACAGAAAAACCGACACTTGCCGGCTCGCTTGCGTATGCGCTCGCCTGAGGCTGAGCATGCGTTACTGCGAGCGCGACATGTCCACACCGACCGCGCGGTGATGCGCTTGCTGCGCGCGGCGTGCCTCGCACGAGGCTGCTCGCTAGGTGTGGACCCGCCTATTGGCAAACTTTTTAGAGCCCTTCTTAGAAACGGCTTTAGGTAGGTGTCAAGTTGAAATTAATAACGAATACTAAGATCTATGGCCGCATACTAGAGTAAAAAGTTAGTGTCTAGTGTAACGGAAAAAGAAGATACAGGCTTTTCATACTAAATGTCCTACTCACTGACACATAATCGAAGAACATCTTGAAGTTTCGCACGAAGGGAGGCCTTTTGGTAGAAGTGAAGGAATAAGGCAGTATATTAATTTCAACTTGTTACCCCTAGCAGTTTCAAAATAGGAGGGCCTTAACACACACACAGACAGACAGACAATAAAATAAGGGGTAACAAATAAGGGTCCCGTTTTTTTTTCAATGAAGTACCGGAACCTTAATATTACGTGTATTATCCCATAGCGTATTCCATGAGAAATATTTTTCCATGACTATTCACCAACCAGTGTATTAAAACCAATCTCATTGAGTCACACCATTGAAAAATATAGTTACAGGATGACAGTGTGCTATCTCGGAATAAACAAACAAAATGGCTTAACTCAACTTCAACAGTATGACGTTACGTTGTATTCTGAATACGATCCCGACACTGCGCATGGTCCAACACGCACTTGGCCGGTTTTTTGACCCTCGATCGCTCTGTGTGTTAAATGCCATATCAATATCCATACAGGGCGTGCCTGCGTAGGTATCTACTTTATATTCCCATTTTCTAGCCTTTGGCAATAAATAATGAATACATGTATACAGTTAGACTTTCTAAGCACATTTCTGAGCAATTATGATAGTTAAATAGGTACGTTGCCTAACTATACTGCGTAGAAATAATTTATTGGTATATATAAAGTTCTTCTTATTTATAGGTCTTTACCTATGAAATTGGTGTTTTTTTCTTCGTTAATCATATGTACCAATTCCTGCGGTTTCAAAACTATATCCAAATTTGTTTTATTTGGAAAATGGAATATTATTTCAAGGTTTCACATGAAATATTTTTTAATTTCTGGGCTTTAGCCCTAAAATTTAGGCTTTAGAATTTAGATGTGATTTATCTCATAATAAAAAAAAGTTGAACAGAGCTCTTTCCATGTGCTTCCCATAATCATTTCTTAGATTCGCTGAAACTTTTATAAAGCGGTTACTTTTAAAAATTAACGCTACCTATACTTAACTTAATGTTATCCGATAATACACACCAAGTTTAGCTAAATTTCGATTTACCGTTCCCAAAAAAAATCAAAAATGTTTGTATGGAGAAGACAGTCTTAATGAAATTCTTCATACAAAACGCCAATTTCATAGGTAAGGACCTAATATATTGTATTAATATTAGTTTGTTTTCCAGAAATAAATAAAATAAATATATAATAACATAAGATAAGATATTTATTTACCTAAGGCCATATTTAAGCACACTAGGGTGGCCTAGGGTACATAAATATCGTGGACGCCAAGAATTCAATAATAGAAAACAATTTTACTGGTCATTACAACTTATAAGTAATATCAGCTGTTAATTGGACTTAGGGAAATAGACATGCGTGCGGAGCATAAATAATATATAGATAGTTAAATTAGCCTTTCAATTGAATCGTTACGACGTTTCCACTTTTATAGAAAATTGTGCTGCTCAGAGCAGATTAGGTTAGTTTGAGTTAGATTCCTTTGGATATCACCGAGGAACCCAATCATAAAACGGTGATTTAACCATCTGTCTACGACATATACGTTATGTGCATACATACTAAATACGTCATATCACAAATATTTGGTATACATTCCATTTCATTACAAATCTCAAGGCCAATGCAGTTTAAGGTTAGTCGGTTACGAAACGTTTAACGCCGAGTTTGTTTATAATAAACATACTACGACAACGTTTACCTATTTCCAAATCTTTAACATGTATACTTGTAACGTGCAAATCTTACGAAAATTCGGTAGACGGTCACAAATGTTAGTATTCAGTGACTTTGCCAAATTGGTTGCAATTGCATTGCATTTCGCACGGCTGCAGCGCTATAAGATTTAAGTAGCTAAGATATGTATACATGCTGATTATTGGGACGGGTTTCAGTATAAAGAAAAATATCAGAAAATATGACTAATAGACAAATCTGTTCTAAGGTGGCACGTAGTCGGTTTAAAAGATAAGAAAAATTGCATATGTAGGGTTTTTGTAGTATACGTATAACTCATACAATTCAAACTTGATATGTAGACAAAGTGATGGATCCCGTAGTCTTCCTTTAGTTAATATATGCGAGAATCTAAAAACGTTTAAGAAAATAAGGGGCATATAAAACATAAACACAAATTATAAATATAAATTTCTGTCCATGCCATTTAAGGGCCATGTATAAACTTTTATAATAAAACTTCAATGAACATTCCAAATTTGCCTGTAATTAAATAAAACTGAAACTTTGTACAAGGTTATTATAAAATTTCTGACTATCTCGATGATAAGTAAGGACATAAACCGCTTGTCAATATTCAGCCTAATTATATATTTTTTCTTTATTTGTCGAATCACATATTGTAACCCCCTACCACCCCCTACTTAAAATGAACAGCCCTTGAGTTTCTTGCTCATTCTTCTCTGAAAGAGCAGTAATCCAATGACTAATTCAGATGTTGAATGACTTTACGCAATCAAAATGTTTTTGAAATTTGATCCTTATTTGGATCCTATCGACCAAACATACAGAATATTTTTTTCCGCAATTTTGCCACACCAAATGCAGAGTTCCTTATTTTCTCTATTTCCCGTTGATTCGGAATTCTCGATACTGACCCATCTCAAAGAACCAACCTGTATAATGATTGCGTTGCAGTCTCTACGTGTTGAGTATACACATCTTATTACTGTCTCTTTCGTCAGAAAAAATGTTAAGTGTTCACGTGATTTTATATCTATAATTTGACCTACTTTTACAACTGACTGAGTAGTTACATTATGTATTCCTTCTTAATAAAGTTAATTTCTTAGTGTAATTAATATTCGTATTCTAAGACGAATAGTTGTATCTGTAACCTTTAAGATGATAGGTATCATCGTACTTGTTACAAATGAAACACTTAGACGCCATGATAAATGTGCGGACACATTAATGATTAAAGGCCTGTTTCACCAGATGATACGGCATTTTATCTGATAACTTTAAAATGTTTATTTCACAAGTGTCTGTTAACTAAATCTGAGAAGTGACTTCCTTAATAGATTAACAACTAGTTTAAACGCTGTTATTTTTTCATCTGCCAGATAAGGAAAGGTATATACAGTCAGTACCTACGAGAAATACGTCATGGAAGAGTACATTGGGAACTTACGTAGTGAAACAAAAATATATGTCAGCGTTAAATAAACTAAGCAAAGCGGTGAAACAGGCCCTAAGTCTCGGTAAGGGACAGTGACAGGTGGTGACGTAACGCGGTGCTAGCGCATCTCGCGCGCCTTACGCAACCGATCGATAATGTTACTTACCCGATGTTACACTATACTTTAACTCTACTCTCATATTAGTCAAATCAATGTAGGATTGATTGTATGTAAATGGGTCACGTTAAATGCCAGTCGGCGCAACGTATGTTTTAGTGTGTGTAAGTTCGGTAGCTGTGACGTATGTTACATTAATTAATAAATAAGACTACCTATGTAAACACGTGGTTGATTATTACACTAACTTCGCAATGAACACATCCTTTTATTTGTTCTTCCCGGATCGCCCCACATAATACCTCATGGCGACCCTGCCAGAAGAATATAACTTTGAAATTGAGTATGTCCCGGGTCGGCACAATGCAGCAGCTGATGCACTGAGTCGACTCCCGGCACGACTCCCTGTAACATGTACTGATTTAAAGAACATGCATGAACAGGTAGTTTCAGTGTTAACTAGAGCACAGAAACAACGGCTAGAAAATAATGATTGTAAGGCGGAAATTTCAACGGAAAATGGGACTGATCACCCCATGACTGTGGAAATTCTCAAGCCACCACAAGATGTAGTAGAAATAATTTTCAGTCATTCATTAAAATTAAAGAAAGACGAAAAAGTAGAGTCAACAGTAGGAAACTGTTCATATGTTCCATCGCGGTCAGCTATTTACTTAAATACCCGATCGTTGTCTACCCCGGAGGTGTTAGCGAGGGATTTAAGAGAATTATGTAGAAAATTAAATATATCAGAATTACTTATTGTGAAGAATAAGGTTAATGAAAGACATATTAAGTTACTTGCAAGTACAATTAAGAAGTTAATGTTAGATAAACCGCGACTGATGATTACTAAAGATGTTTTACGTATCAATGATAAAGACGAAAGAAAAATAATTCTAAATGACTTTCATCTGTTACCCACTAGCGGACATGCAGGGGTTAATAGGATGCTAAACAATATTAAGAGACACTATTTCTGGCCAGGAATCACTAATGACGTCATTAAATATGTTAAGAAATGCAAGTTATGTCAATTTAATAAGTTCACGAATAAATATATTAAGGAACCTTTAACAGTTACAACAACTGCGAGTTCAGCTTTCGAACGAATTAGTCTAGATATAATGGGTCCTTTAGAGATAGATGATTTTAATTATAGATACATTTTAACATTACAATGTGATTTAACAAAATTCGTAGAAGCGTATCCCTTAGAGAGAAAAGATACGGAGTCTGTAGCAAGAAGTTTTGTAAATAATTTTATTTTAAGGTACGGCATTCCAAAAGAAATCGTTACTGATCAGGGAACTGAATTTCTTTCCTCAGTTATGACTGAAATTTGCAATTTATTAGGAGTTAAAAAATTACAATCTACGGCATATCATCATGAGACGATAGGCGCGCTAGAAAACACTCATAAGCATTTAACTGCTTACCTTAGAATCCAGTGCACTAATAACAAATCAAATTGGAGCAGTTGGGTTCCGTATTGGTGTTTTTCGTTTAATACAACGGAACACACGCAGACAAAATATACTCCATATGAATTAGTATTCGGTAAATTATGTCAGTTGCCTAGTAATTTACAAAGTTCAGTAGAACCATATTATAATTACGACAGTTATCCAAAAGAGCTTAAGTTCAGGTTGCAAAAAGCCTTAAGTGACGCTAGAAGTAATCTTTTATGTAATAAATCAATTAGAAAATTAAAGTATGATAAGCATACAAATCCCATTAAATATGATACTGGAGATTTGGTATTATTAAAAAATCAAGTAGGTAATAAGCTAGAATGCATTTACACTGGACCATATAAGGTCATAAAAGATATGTGCCCTAATGTTAAGATATTTAAGAATAATAAGGAATATGTAACGCATAAGAATAATACTAAGTTATTTTATGATTCATTTTGATATTTTTTTTTTCAATTTCTGAAATTTCTAATTTAAGAATACTTGTAGGTTAAGACAATATTCAAAAAAAAAAATGTAAAAATGTGAAACATTTTTTTTCCTTGCGAAGGGGGTGAACCCTATAGATTTTCGGGGGAGGTGAAGTATTGTGATAAATACATAAATAATATAATTTAAAACTCGCAAAAGGAAATGTAAATGGGTCACGTTAAATGCCAGTCGGCGCAACGTATGTTTTAGTGTGTGTAAGTTCGGTAGCTGTGACGTATGTTACATTAATTAATAAATAAGACTACCTATGTAAACACGTGGTTGATTATTACACTAACTTCGCAATGAACACATCCTTTTATTTGTTCTTCCCGGATCGCCCCACATAATACCTCAGTTTCACATTTTGCGAAACGCCTGTCTCTACACTTTCGATGTGCGTTGTGTAATCCTTTTGTAAAATATACAAGTGATTTACAAATTTTAAAAGTTAATGAAATGTATACCATATTATTATAGATTCATTATATTATACGATAACAGTTTTGATATAATTATTATACTGGTAAGATAATCTTTAAAATCGGGCAAACGCGTGTTGTACCACACCCGAGGGTTCAGTAGGTTTAAATACAACGATATATGAACTTTTGACTAAATAAGCTAGATAAATTTCCTTAATTTAGCTAGTACAGGGTAGGGGTACGTAAAACTATTAAAAATGACAGCTTCAAAGCTTAATAATTCGTAAACGCATTCCTGTATCTAAAAAGTGTTTAATACAACCACCTATTTTTCAAAGACGTAATAAAAATATATGAACTTTACATGCATGAGGGAGGTGCCCTAAAAGATATTACTTTAAAGCTCTGTATGGCGTTGTAAATATGTATCGACATGCCAAATATCACTCTATAGCTCTAATGTTATCTCCGAATAAAACAGACGTAACAGAAAGTCAGACAGACATCGAAATTATAAAGGTTCCTATTTTGATTACACTAAAAAGAAAGAAGATATACCTTGATTATTTCTATTCTTAAAACATTACATTCAACAGAATTTGCTCATATAAAAGAGCGCATCCTTATACTTACACATGATTTCCTTATAGCTAAATAAATTACGTTTGGAATGGGTAAGAATTATTATTACCCCTTTAGTAGTCATCGCAACTAGAAGATGCGCCTACGCCTGTGGCGGCGTCTGGGCCGATGGACTTAAATTGCAAAATTAAATTTGCACTTGCAAATATGTTTACCTAATGGAAACTAATTGCTACTTCTAAAATTTATAAATAAATATTTTCTTCACCTTGAGGTCATATTTAATTTGCAAATCCTAAATTATAGCAATTAACTATTATTTACAGTAAATAAAAGCTAACATGCCTATCATTTTGTGGTTAAGGTCATAAAATGATTTGCGTAAATAACCATTGTGTAAATTAATTTCGAATAATATAAGCTAAGGGGCAATTATACTTTAATGTCTTGATTCGGAGAATTGATTTTGAATCCTTCTTTTTGGGTTATTTTTATAAAAACGTTTTATTGTAGGTGCCCATTTCCAATTTTAAAAATCTAATGCATTACTAATGGGTTTCTGCTAATGTTGAGTTTCGACCAAACAAGCTTTGGCTTCCATTTTGCGGCTGTATGACAGACGTTCTATTATAGGTGATGTCAGAGTTTCAAAAACCACACAGTTGTTACCTTTATATCTTTACGCCGTCTTAATGATATCCTCAGTGAATGGAGAATTGGATGAAACGATGACATTTTTGAAGCGAGGCCGACAGGCATTCACTAGACGTTTACTAACGGAAACGTTACCTATATCGCTAAAATTTGCCTTATGAAGCGTCTGTGTGCACTCTGAACGAAACATGTAACTAAGCAAAAGTATGTCTTCGACCAACATATTCATAGTGTTGGCAAGAATTTATAATATGCTTTTGAGTAACCGTTGAGTAAACAATCACACGGTCTCATTGCAGCTTTCATTTGGTTATGCGAAACAATAAACAAAAGGATTCCCTTTAAGTAAAGAAAAGAAATACCTGTCTATAACTAGTTTGGCTTTAAAAATGATAAAATGTATAATGTAATTAGCGTTTTTCTGAAGTCATATGTGGAACGCATAAATTTTGTAACACGTATTATTTTTCATCGTGATTATTAAATTATCAAATAAATTATATGTATTATGGAGTGGGAGGTTAAAGAAAATAGAATTGCTGTGATTACTTTGCCTAAAGTGAGTCATCGTGCGTCAATTATATTTTAAGACTGTTCAAAAGCCATTTGTTTGTGTATTGCACTATAAAAGCACACCAATACTAAGTTAGTACTACTCGTATATTAATTCTGTGCCAATACTTCTATCGAACGCCATAAAAGATGGAGGCGACCGCATGCTACTCAGTATGAATACTGCACCAAGTTACTTGTTCTTCTCGATCCCACTTACATGTTGATAAGAGACAAAGATACATAATTAACGCGCTCCAATTTATGTAGTAACGCTACCTATGCTGGTTGGACCAGACATGCTTTTAACACTGTTAAAGCCAGAATTCTTCGTAGCTCTATATAGAAAAAAAAATATCGCATAAAATGAAGATTTCTGCTAGGACCCTAACGCGAATGATTAAACTACACCTACTAAGCAGATGCTTACCGTCAATACACAGGATTGATCTATAATATCAATGCTTAAGGGATATTATCTGGTAAATATAGAAAGGTGCTCTTTATAGATGCTTTTTAAGGAGGGCAGGTAATGTTTTTCGAGTGCATGTATACAATGTGCTCACACTTTAAATAAGCCTCGCAATTTATTGGAAGGAACAATTACTATGGTTTGGTAAGAGGTTTCCTATCATAGAGTTCTAGAGCCGTGTTTAAGTTAAATGAAGACAGTACATAAATCATTAGATTCGTCATATCATAGGCATCAAATCAACAGTCTACATTGGTTGGACATGAAGCATCTTCCATGGTCTGATTTGCTCAATGTGCTTATCCTATATAGGTACTTTAGTAGCTATATTCCAAGTAGGTACATATAATATTATGGTCATGGGTTGTTATGTACTCTTTGTAAATAGTATAAACATTGAGTAATCACCTATTTTAGTTCACGGTCCAGCAAATGACATGCAGTTACGGAATGGTACAATGGGCAAAAAAGAATGTCACCGCGCTGCGTTTGATTCAATTTCCAATTCGTTTTGTTTTTAAAGAGTATATGAGAAATTTACAAAATGAAATAAGCGTTAATAATACTGACAATACGAATGTGGAGATGGAGAGCAATCGTCGCATCATATTTTATGCGGGATTGTGAAAATTTGAGTAAGGAACGCGAACTCATGCTTGACGACCTAAATTCAGAGACACTTAACGGCGATCTGGTTTTAAACAGACACAACTTTCGAACGTTTTTGCCACTCGTATTACTGGCACTACTACTCGCGGTAGTTTTCTGCTACCGCCATGCTCACTGCATCAAGGCGCAATCCGTGGTATATATGAAAGTAAGATTTCGAGCTGGGGATGGCCCTAGCGCCATGTTACATTTAACTGGCTACACTCCCATTTGCCAAGAGGGAAGTGGGAAACCTGTTTTCTTACTACACCCTCTATTTCTTTCTTTAATTGGTCTGGAGTCGTCGTAGTAGTAGTAGTAGTAGTAATAGAGTCACGTAGGGCACCGTCTACCTTCAGTAGGCGCCATGGCGAGTACCACTGTCGATCCTAGCTTATAGGAGTTTATAGTAGTTTAGTGGGAGGAGTGTGGAGGCGGGATTGGCAATACGTATCCTGTATTGTCAATGTTACAATTACTTGATAAGAGTAGTACCATATTTACGATCACCCATTAGTAACTGTTGAGAAACATAAGAGCAATATTATTCTTCTTCAAAACTATAATAAAAACATGACATGTAACTACATTTTATGTGGAGTTTGTATTACATTTTACAGAACCAATTATGTACATGTTGTAAGTACCTAGCTATGATTATTTTCATTTTAATTATAAGATCGTCCATCAGTCCGATATATCCTCAGATTATAAAATGGTAAAACATTCGACACGTGCTTACTTAAATATAAATTGACTTAATTACATTGGGGAGGCCGGTATTGCAAATATTTCACAGCCGATCCGGTTTGCGCCAATAACCACCCAATTAGGGTTGCACGAATGCAACTGCACACGCTTCAAAATTTATTCTTTGCTATACGGAATATGGGTGAAATTTAAATGTCGTGTTAAGAATTAGTGTAATGATATACCGGGTGATCATGCCCATCATTCAAACTGCTAATAGTCCACTGCAGGCCCTCCCCAAAGCATACTTTTCACCACATTTTATAATGTGCTTTTCACTATAACTTCTTCACTGCCAGTTTATCGCGCGGTACTATATCACTAGCAAAGCTTCGATGCTACTTCAGGAGTACCTATGGTCCGATTATATCGTATCATGTTTGTATATTTTTATCTCCCCTCCTAACAAAATAATTGGAATTGTAGAGTATGAACGAGGCAAAATTGTTGTACGACGGTGGGAGGTCTATGATTGGTCAAATAATATATAAAGATCTGATCACTTCCTCTCGATTATAGTTTTTGGGACTAGATACAATTAGAAAGTAATCTAGTTTCGAAATAAAATAATACATTGCTACAAAACTATAACTTTTTTATAGAAGAAAATCAGAGTCCTTTTTTTATCTGCCTGCCGGGAGCGGCAAAAAAACCCACAAGCAAAAAAGCAATGACAAACGAGAGCTTCGGGTGGCTATATACCCGTTAAGAATACTGTGCCAACAATTTGCTCCTCATTCTTACTTGTTGACAAGGGACAGAGATACATGCACGCGCCAATTAATCAGCAATTCACTTAGGTAGTAACCCTGCAGGTCGTCTGTTCGTCTAGTCGTGGACCATTCAACGCTGCACCCACTGGTGTGCGGTCATTACTCGAGAAGTTTTATGTCCCAATGACCATATCGGTTCAACAGCGATATGGCCTGCCCATTGCCACTTTAACTTAATTATTCAAACTTGTCGATCGCCATCAGTTCTTTTGCTGATTTTCTCAGTTGAAATTTTCGCGCAGAGAAATAACCACAACCCTCTCCATCGACCCTTCGGTGGTTCAAACTTGCACTTCAAGCGATTAATATGGACCCTCCAACCTCTTCGTAAGTCATCAGGTCATTACATCACTGGCAGGCAATACATGTTAGTTTGAACAATATTGTCTTTAAGCACTATATATCGTTACTCAGGAGCACTAAAGCTTATTATTAATAAATTGGAAACAATAATCGAATCTCACTCGGATGTCGCGAGTAAATGCTAACCATTAATAATTCATGTTTGTTTATGTTATTACCCGACAGCCCAAGGAAGGTGGGTAATGTTAACGGGTATATGTAGTTGTTACCACCTGTGAAGTGCAACAGTTGACTTTGAAGTGCAAGGTGTCGTCGTCTATACGTCTTGATTCTCAGAGTGTCATAGAATACAATTTATGATAAAAGGATCCAACACGGCGACCGCAATATACACAATATGGGAGTTGCTATGGTATATCGAATTACACTCCGAAACACGTTTGACCGAAGAAGGGTTGACGATTCCGAGTACACTGCAGTGTTTGCTCATCATTAAAATTTTAATTAAACCTAACTCCGCAATGTACTCGGAATTCGATCAACCGTTCTTCGGTCAAACGTGTTTCGGAGTAGTGTAATTCGATATACCATAGCAACTCCCACAATATGCTGGCGGATCTTTTGGTTTTTAAATACTTAAATTGTTAAGTTATTTTTGTTTTCTTATCGTTTTAAGTATAACATTATCTGACGTTATGGTTACGACGTT
Organism: Oegoconia quadripuncta; assembly: GCA_949316235.1. Lineage (NCBI taxonomy): Eukaryota > Metazoa > Arthropoda > Insecta > Lepidoptera > Autostichidae > Oegoconia > Oegoconia quadripuncta. Next base: position 7,748,744 of record OX438754.1, read on the forward strand.
ATAGGTATATCCCGTCCCACTTCCCATTTCTGTACCACACTGTACCACTTGAGTTGAATGAATTTAACAATAAGTGTGTGATAGTATTCCACTATTAATTTCTGAACGCATCTAGAACGCAGCCCTGGCTTTCTCTCGCCCACCTGTCAGTTGGACAATTATTACAATGACTCTGGTAGCACGTGTTTGTAAAATTAAATAACTTGATTATAATAAAGAATTTCAAAGCATATAACTTTATAATTCATCACAAAGTGCAGTTCTAATTCCTAGTTGACACAAACCTACCGCATGTACCTACTGTACGTTGAAGAACTATCCGTATATTCTGAGCATTCATATTATTTATCAATATAAATCACCTTTCAATGGAATATTTGTAGCAAAGTTGAGTAATTCAATGCAGTTTAAAATGCGGAATGTTGATAGCTATACTTGTAGCAGCACCTTTTAAGAAATAAACGCACGCGTCGAATCTAGATCATTCAGTGTTTGTGTTAAAAATGTCCTTTATTGCATGCCTTACGCAATTTAATGGAAAATGCTGTATTTAGGTTCATACCCGCTATACCCGTTAACACACCTTAACTTGGTCAATTCGCATATATATTTATCTTATAACTCCTGTAAATGCTTTGTTACGAAACTTCGGCACCTGGGATCTAGGCAGTGCTCTACTTACGTTGCTCTTACACATTGCGGAATGGTCCTTTCATTTTGAACACCACATATGTCCATGACACCATGTCCACCGTCTATAAATGGTTCCTATGTTAACAGACTACAATAGACACATTTGATGACAAAGTTCCTACTTGTACATTCGTTTATCAAATTAAATTGCTCCCTGGATTGGTCGAATCTAGAATTCAGAGAAAAGACTTGACCTTGGCTTTAAAACGGTACATATGGTTTGTTTATTTTATTAACTGACTAACAAAAAAATAGAAGGGGTTGATGAGTTCAAGTATTTTTTATACGTGACATCTCCGATATTGCTGGACCGATTTCAATAATTCTTTGTTCTTTAAAAAAACGGAACCTTACTAAACTATTGGAGATTAAATGACCTACCTGGCATTATTATTAACACTCTTTGTATTTTTCTTTTTGAGTACAATTTAGTTATATTTATCTTTTCACCTGTAATATCGTGTATATTACACTACTCGGATGACCTGTTTAGTAAATTCTCTCTCTACACGTCAGCCAGTTTCTTGCTGGAAGCATCTATTTCGGCGTTTTGTACATACTATATCTTGATGACTTATCTACTGTGCAGACTTGTGTGTGATTTGCTTAATAATAATTAATAAAATATAATCATCATCCTCAGCCCCCATCCATTCACAAACCTATTAATAAATAAATTAAAGAAACATCCGGGATCGTGGTGAAAACACTCTAGCGTAAAATAGGTAGAGATAATAATTAATTATAAAAATAAATAAAGGTAAAGTAAAATTAATTACACGCTCGCACTTTACAAAATTGTTTACAATTAATAGCTATTTGCCACGGTGGCTCTGTTGGATAACATACGATAACATATTTATAAGTTTATCTTCAGCAGTGAAATTCTTATAGACACTTCACATCAACTACCTACAAATTTTAAGTTATTACTCCGGCCCAGCAGAAAGCGTCTGGATGCAGGCTTCGGATGTGGGCTTTGCCTTGATTTTATTAAAAAATTTGATCATTAACAAACTCCGCAATGTGCTCGGCATTCGGCGAATCATTCGGCAAAACCTTCGGAGAAGTGTAATTCGGTATACCACTCGATATCCCGTAGCATCAACTTCTAACTACTACTACTAACCATTTAAATCGAAGTGAATTTAAGTGTACACAGACACCTGCATTCATATATCGTAATTGCGTGACATCCATAAACAGTAATTCGACAATATTCATGAAGGTAATAACTGCCAGACATCTAAATGCTAATAATTGAGGCGCCAGCATATTGCACGGTGTCACAAGTCGCAACCTGATGATTATGGACTTCGTGTCTTAGAACACTCACAACCCCTTTCTGAGGCGACTTTGTACGCATGAATCTAGAACTAAAAACTAATTTTTATACGTACGTGATGCCGGAATACACAAAGTGGGATTCAGCCATTTTGACAATGTCAAAAAACTGTGCTGAATTAGGGCCCAGAGGAAAAATTATAGTGCCATTGTTGTTTAAGAGTTATTCAAATTTTAAGTGGGTATTCTGGCGTCACGTGTTGCTGGAATCCTCAGTGAGACGATTTACTATGATAATAATTTATATACCAAAAAACTGTGCAGAAATAGTGCCGACAAAATATACAAATCCCATACAATACAATACAATACAATACAAATACACTTTATTGCACAACAGATAAGAAAATACATTTTCAGAAAAGTGGTAAGAATAGAATGTACAATTTGGCGATCTTATCACTAAAAGCGATCTCTTCCAGGCAACCTTTGGGTATAAGGACAGTACATTTGAAATAGGTGGGTTGTGCGGTATTAATAGGGATGCAGATACAAACTACGTGAATACATTTCATATATTTACATACACATACATACATAGATCAATAGACAAATATACCTACTTAAACATAACATTTATAAAATAGCAACAAAATACAAATGTAAATATATAGCTGTACTAAATAAATATTTATTGATATATAAAATAATAAACGTGTAAATTCCATGTAAGGAACTTCTTTAAAATCAGTCTATAATACTTTTCAACTACTTGTACTAAAACCAGAAATAAATAAAATTTATTGGGTGATTATTTTTGCTCTTGAGAGGAGGTAATAGATTAAAAAATATGTCAACTCCGGGGAAAAACGTAATTTTGGCCTAAATATTTATCTCTGTACATAGCTTTCATACATACCGTTCAAATATTAAGCTCGAAAACGTCCAAACTTTCATATTTACCTATGATGCTAAGAGGATATTTCTACAATATTTATATGTAATGGTACAGTCAAATTTAAGACCTGCACTGTATCATCCCATTGAGTAGAGATTGAGAGTAAATCAATCATAAATAGGTATATGACAGACGTCTAACACAATAACCTCCTGGAGTTCAAACATTTTAAATCGTTCTCATGCAATCGCGTCAAGAATTTTAGAAATAGGTTAGGGAATTTAATTTTTAGTGATTCTTGGCAAAATTGATCACTAACGGAATCACTTCGGTGTCTGTTCGTCTGTATTTCAGAAACTTTGAGGTAATGGTTTGGCCAAATACCTAAAGAAAATGCAAAATTTTGATTTTAGGCACTTGGGGCTAAATGGAAAAGTGTGAGGTGTCATACTTTATGAAAGCTTATTAAAGCACTATAGCAAAAATATGTAAGAATTAGGTACGGGAGGAGGATTTTGTGTAATATTTTTTAACACTAGTTCGAACAAACGCTTGAAAAGTGCTATGGTCCAGCTCATCTCTGAATGTATCACTTACCTAGATAATTAAGTAAAATCATAAACATTGCAATAGATTAGTGAAGATTGAAGGAAAATTATCAATTTTGCTTTTTAAAACCTTGGATAGTTTTTACATTAGAAGAAATCTCTTGCACAAACTTTGTATTGCGGTTTTACCTACATTTGTTTGGAATGAGTGTTGGCAGAAATAATTACAATGACTTACTTTTACAGCTGTAGGTATTTGTTATTTTAATTGCATGCAGTTACAATTTAACGCTATTGTCAAAGTTTGTATCAATTGATTATTATTATGCGAATCCCGATTCGCATTTGGCCGGTTTTTTAAATATTAAACGAGTAGTTTACCTTGCGATTGTTGAAATTCGAATACGTTTCCAGACATTTGAAATTCCAAAATTAACTATCGTGTTTAAATTGCTTGTATTTAATATAGGTAGAAATATTTTAAGATTAACTTTTATTTTTCAGCTTAATTGAATTTTTAGAATCGGAATTTATGGAATAAATTCCAACACGAATACGTACAATAAGTTGTACCTATGTGCGTGACTGGAGTTACAAATAAACGATATATCTAGTTCTATGAGAAACTTAAACATTTTTGGGTTTTAAACAGCATTATTTTTATTTACAGAGCGCTGTTCCTGGCGCTCGGGTGCGCGTGCGCAGTCGCGCTGACCCCGCTATCTGCGGCCGGGGACGACAACGACTGCGCACTCTACCTCTCCGGGCCCGGCCGCACCTCCGCCTACGACTACAGCCTCAATCTACTCAAGGGCAACTTGTAAGTAACGGTGCACTTTCAGTGTCAGGTATACTTAACATAGTCATCATTAAAATGCCCCAAATAGAAGATCCAACATACAGAATCACAAAAGACAACAAGAAAATCCTAGGTTGTTCACGGGGTGTTATACCAGTACTGAGCGACGACGTATATGAGGATAACCAATTTTTTACTATCAGGTTTTCACTTCATCGTTCATTTGTCGTCTGATTCTCGGCAAAGAAAAAGAATGGAACCACCGGTGTAGAACAGTCTCTTGTCAGTGATGTCTCGATTTGGAAGGAGTTCATATAGCTCTTGCAGTTGTTTATTCGAGGTTTAAATCCACGTTTTTGGGAAATGAAAATCGACTTTATACTACATAACTCAACTCTATACAGTTTATTTTATATAACACAATTTCGTCAGACCTAGTATATTGCCGTGTGGACGTTTGTACACCATGCCACCTACTTAAGTATCTTGCCATATATCGGCGACAATTGCGGCTCGATTCGGTTGCACCTACGCCTACGATAATCTTACTGTTCAAGGGCAAGTGAGTAATAAACATAGTAGCAACAACGAATACTGTCACTGCATCTCCGCCGTCAGTTCGATAAACGCCTCTTCCGAAGCAGACCCATATAGTGCAACCTAAATTATTATGTATGAGTACAGAGAAGCAAGGTTAAGGTTGACCAAAAACAAGCTTGCTCAAAGCCAGAATATCAGGCCGAGTTCGTAAAAAACTTATAAAAGTGTACATTTGGAGCATTGCTTTGTATGGGTGTGAAACTTGGACTCTAACTCTTAAAGACAAAGAAAGATTGGAAGCTTTTGAGATGTGGTGCTGGAGGAGAATGGAACGTATCAGCTGGACAGAGAAGAAAACGAACGAAGAGGTTTTAAATATAGTTAGGGAAGAAAGGAAATTGTTGGGAGTAATTGAGAATAGAAGAGGTAAAATGCTGGGACACCTTATACGACACGATGATTTTATCAAAACCATAATAGAAGGAAGAATAGAGGGGAAAAGAAAAAGAGGAAGGCCGAGAATAAGCTACATGCAGCAGATAAAAGAGAAGTTGAACGTCGTGTCGTATCAGGAGGACAAGAGGAAGGCGGAGAGCAGAGAGATATGGAAAAATCTCCACCGACAAGAGCATGGCTCTTAAATAAGATGATGATGATGAGTACAGAGATCTTAGTCATCAGATACTACAGCAACACCGTTGAATTTTTTTTTAATATATAAATTTTTCGAGGTATACAGTGCGAGTTCTAAACTAGGACGACCATTTTTATATGAACCCTAGGCCACAAACGAAAAAAATATCCGGTTTCATAGGATAACATTCCTAAACCCACAGGTTGTATGTATGAGACCAGAAGGGTATTTAATTGTTCTTAGGTAAATACCTACATATACGCTACATATACCTCACGCACGTTTCCTGTTGGGATAGGCAGAGACCAGATTTCCACTTACATCTATCCTAACATACCTACTACATCCACTCTCATGAAATGCTTCATTCAGTCTCACCTAATTCTAATTTTAAATAAAATTAATTGTACCTAAATTATGTTATGTAATAAAAAATGATTGTTTTGATATACGAAGCGAATGTGGATGGTAGTGTTGGTAGGGGAAGATCACGGCGAACGGAAATCGGGGACGTCTAAGAAAGGCCAAGTCAAGAGCACGTATGAACAACTTTATGATTGTGAGTGAAGCAATAGAGATTTGTCAGGATCGTGGGAAGTGGAATTCTGTGGTTTCTGCTTACCCCTACGGGAAAGACATGACTTTATGTATGTATTAAATCTACGTTACTAGTAGTTACACTAAATTAGGCACTGATTTTTTTTTGTAAAGGCAATCACCAGTTATTCTCCCCAGTTATTAGACTCGAACCTTGACTGTGCTGTGATGTACCGTTCGGCTACAAAGATCTAGAATACCATACATAGAATTTTAAATCTAGAGCATAACTACATCCGACATAGCAAGGTCCAATGTCAACGAGTGCGCGGGAGGGCAATCGTCGTTCACACCGCTCGCGGTTACGTCACGGTTCGCAGACGCCCGCCGCGGCGGCATCATCCGCGCGCGCGCAAACTTGACACACTTCCGCCCACCGGGTGATTCTTCATTAGCAGCAAATGTCTTACTAATATTTCCGGATGTAGTGAAAATACAAAATACACTCAAAATTTCATGTTGATCACAAACCGTTATGACAGGGTTTAAAAGGTTTTAAAATCATTATTAAGGATTTATCTAGGTACTTATATGAATTCAAAAGATTACGCCAGGCTATAGTAGGTCCAAATTCTTGACTTGACCGTTGTATAGGTCTTTGAATTATACAACGTGTATAAAGGGTAGTAGGTATCCCGTCGGTAGGTACTATACGTATATTGATTGACTTGTGTGACATTATTTCTGTCTTTGGGTAAATTAGTGGCACATTTACATAAAGTAATAAAAAATTGGAAAATACATTAAGGAGCATCAGAATGAATATAATCTGATAATCATATACAGGGCGTCCCAAAGTTATGGGACATGAAGGGGAAGTACCTTAAATATCGTAGATAGTGAATTTTGCTCAAAGAAGACTTTATGTTATTTTTAAAAGTTAGTAATTCTGCATTCATAGATTTTCTAAAAATTATTTGCTTCGGCTGGGAATCGAACCGACTCAAATGTGAAAAAAAAAACACCCTACTTTTATGATGCCAATCGAAAGAATAGCTAAAAAATAATAACTCTGCCTAAGTAACATAGTATTTTAAAAGAAAGGAACAACGTGAAATTAATCATTTTAATCAAATAAAAAACATACATGAAACTGCCGTAGTCAATTAAGTAGGTATTTTTTTGTAAATTAATTAATTAAATGCTCAAAATGTGATCCCTCTTGTCTTACGCAAATCGCCAATCTTTTAATGAGCCCGCTGCCTGTTGATTTTCTAATCATTTTATGGTGAACACTCGATGTGATATGGCACAATTCTGTTTGCAACTCGCCTACGTTCTCGTATCGCTTTTTGTATAGCATATCTTTCACGTATCCCCAAAAGAAGAAATCTAATGGTGTGAGGTCCGGGGATCTGGCCGGCCATCTAATCGGTCCATTTGTACCAATCCATGTAGGAAAACATTCATTTAGAAAATCTGCTGCTCTCCGACTATTATGAGCCGGAGCTCCATCTTGTTGGAAAATTAAGTTTTCTTGCTCCGCCGCGGAATGGTTTCTTATCTTATCCCTTAAAATTTGAAGTATTCCTAAATACTTTTCTGTGTTCAAGGTTCCTTGGTAAAAATGGATTAAGAAAACCCGGTTTTTTAAAAGTCCGCACCAACAGTTGAGTGAAAAACGCACTTGGTTATTAGTTTCAGTCACTCGTAGGGGATTTTCTTTAGACCAAATACGATTATTGTTGCGGTTATACATACCGTTATTGCTAAAGTTAGATTCGTCTGTCCAAATAATATTATCCAAAAAATTTGGATCTTCGAGCAATCGTGCCTGGATATCAAGACAGAAATTTTTTCTCCTTTCTGTATCGCCCGGAAGTAATTTTTGAACCAATCGTCCTTCAACATAACTCTTAAAACCGTGTTTTTTTAATACACGGTGTATTTTACTTTTTGAAACTCCAATTTCATGTTCTCCTTCTCTCACCGATGCTTTCGGAAAAGCCGAAAAGTAAATTAAAATACCAAGTTCTTCGTCGTTGATCGTATGGTTTTCTTGCTGTGGTTCTCTTGGGCGTTTATCGAAACGTCCCAGAGTTTTCAAATTGTTCACAAGCCTTTTCAAAACTTTACGAGACGGTATTTGTCTATCAGGATATTTTACGCCATACCACCGCAAACTTCTAGAGATATCTTTATCGTTCAAAAAATATGCTTCCATTAGATCAAAACTTACTTGATATGCCATGTTCGCAATAAATTAACACAATAACACTTGTGTAAGTGAATTGAGACTAAACAGATCAATATCCGAAAAACAAACGCTCGCACATACTGTTCCATTTTCAAATTTAAGAACAACATTTAAAAATATCACTTCTTTTTAAAATATCTTAAAAAGTATGCATTCAAACAAACGCTGTCATAAACTGTTCCATTTTCAAATTATAAATTATTTATTTTTGTTTTTAATTTGCCTTCTGTCTAGCTTACAGAGGACGTATTGAAATACAAGTTTTATCATTTCATCTACACGTGCACTTATAATAAGGAAAACTATGTTAGTACCTATTTTATGAAGTGGGTACTTATTTACGAATAATCAATGCTATCTTTGGAATGATAATATCGCTACTTTTCGAACGTCGTCGGCAATAAATAACTTTCTTGAAATTTGACTCAATCATTTTATGTTGTTCCTTTCTTTTAAAATACTATGTTACTTAGGCAGAGTTATTATTTTTTAGCTATTCTTTCGATTGGCATCATAAAAGTAGGGTGTTTTTTTTTTCACATTTAAGTCGGTTCGATTCCCAGCCGAAGCAAGTAATTTTTAGAAAATCGCCCTGTATATACAGGGCGTCCCAAAGTTATGGGACATGAAGGGGAAGTACCTTAAATATCGTAGATAGTGAATTTTGCTCAAAGAAGACTTTATGTTATTTTTAAAAGTTAGTAATTCTGCATTCATAGATTTTCTAAAAATTATTTGCTTCGGCTGGGAATCGAACCGACTCAAATGTGAAAAAAAAAACACCCTACTTTTATGATGCCAATCGAAAGAATAGCTAAAAAATAATAACTCTGCCTAAGTAACATAGTATTTTAAAAGAAAGGAACAACGTGAAATTAATCATTTTAATCAAATAAAAAACATACATGAAACTGCCGTAGTCAATTAAGTAGGTATTTAATTTGCCTTCTGTCTAGCTTACAGAGGACGTATTGAAATACAAGTTTTATCATTTCATCTACACGTGCACTTATAATAAGGAAAACTATGTTAGTACCTATTTTATGAAGTGGGTACTTATTTACGAATAATCAATGCTATCTTTGGAATGATAATATCGCTACTTTTCGAACGTCGTCGGCAATAAATAACTTTCTTGAAATTTGACTCAATCATTTTATGTTGTTCCTTTCTTTTAAAATACTATGTTACTTAGGCAGAGTTATTATTTTTTAGCTATTCTTTCGATTGGCATCATAAAAGTAGGGTGTTTTTTTTTTCACATTTAAGTCGGTTCGATTCCCAGCCGAAGCAAGTAATTTTTAGAAAATCTATGAATGCAGAATTACTAACTTTTAAAAATAACATAAAGTCTTCTTTGAGCAAAATTCACTATCTACGATATTTAAGGTACTTCCCCTTCATGTCCCATAACTTTGGGACGCCCTGTATAATGAAAGAGATCGATTTTAGTGATAAGACCGCCTAATTGTGTTCTATTGTTATCATCAAAAATTATTGTAAATTATTTTTCGCATTAAAGAGTATTTGTATTGTATTGTATATTTTTTTCACGTGGATAGTTGAAGGGTCTAATCGGTAAAATAAAAATTCCATGCGAGCGGAGCCGCGAACGGAATTCAATTTGTTTAAGACAAATACAAGTAATTATATTCCAGCTCTATCGTATTGCCATTTGTATTGTCCTAAATCTGCTCTTCTACGAATAACTTAGGCCATACTTATTCATACATATTCAATAGAAATTTTAATGTATTAACTCCATTAAATTTCTATGGATGTAGTATGTCATATTCCTTTTGAATGCAATGCATGAGAGTTATGTAAATGCGGTTCCGAAGTTGGCAATGAAAGCTTAATCATAAGTTTTCTATTGTTAAAAACATGTTTGCTGGCCCGAGCCAGACCGACCATAGGCGATGAATATATTAATATGGCAAATTGTGGAGCCCCTTGAAAGTACGTGGCATTTGTGTGGTAAAGTGATGACACGATTTTATTATGGGTGTGTTGGCCGCCTAATTGTCATTGTTTCTTTTACTCTTTTGCTCTTTTACTCTTTTAACCTATGAAAATGAAAGAGATCTCTGCGGTAGTTGGAAAAGTCCAATTTTTTTAATTTTTTTTTATATGAGAGGGCAGCAAACGGGCGTGCGAGTCACCTGATGGAAAGCAATCACCGCCGCCCATGGACACTCGCAATACCAAAAGGGTCGACCAACACCACATATGTGGACGATGTCCAATGCTATAAATTCTATATGGCTCCGTATTAAAATTTGTGTAGGTACTGTGGAATATGATAGTAGAGAGTTCGATGTAATTTTTGGAAATCTTGGGTATTTATTATCTGGTGTAATGGCCTGCATGCAAAGCGACGTTAATCGTCCGGTAGTGTTGAGAACTGACCCCGTGTCGAAAAGTGTCGTAACCTTACGTTCAGCTAACATATCAACAAATGCTTTCATCCAGCGCACGCGCAACATTAGGCAACCATATTGAGCTTCGCGTTCACTTTCAAAATCACCTGCTACTCTAACTAATTCGAAGATGACTTAGCATCCAAAACCAGGCAGTTGTAGATATGTTGTTTGTGTAACGATGTTAAAGTAGTGATTGCAGATTTGCAGCTCCACAAATTCATTTGATAACTCCCTTTATGATTCCGGATGGAGCAGTGTATATAATAGCTGTAAATCGTGTTTAAAATTATTTTCTATACGAGTCGATCTAACGGCTATGCTTATGTATTGACATGTTCCATGTTTGTCGAAATAACTGTAAATTCTCCCATGAAGCCGTTTGTTTGTGGACAAGCATGCGCAGTCACGACCGACTCAAGCGTCGTCGGTCAGAGATGTGGTACAACTACCGGAATCGACTTGTTAATTTACAGAAGAAACACTTAACATCTTGTTTAGAAATCCATTACTGAGAGGCTAACGATCTCGTCCAATTTACGAGACGTTTTAAAAAATTAACGAAACTCGACGTGTCTTGTTTTGGACTTCTTTACTTTCTACGCCAATTAAAGTTGGTTACGCCCCGACATCATAATGTTATAGACTCCTATAAGCTTGTTTACGAATCTAACCGCTTTTATCTCTTATCTGAAGTGATTAACTTTTATTCAATTATCGTTAAGTTTTAGACTCCACGAGAGAAATAGAGCGAATAATTAAAAAAAAATATGCATAATGGGTTAGGCTTGATCTGTCACAACTTTTTTGGGGGACTAGCTATCTTATCTCAAACATTTCTGCTTTTATATTTAATACGCAACGTAGTTAGCCGCACTGAATAAGAACAAACAAAGAAAATTATGATTCGATATTTAATAGGTACTTTAATGCGTGACAAATTAAATGCAATGAAAATATCGTAATGTTTACAAATAGAAGCTATTTAAAGTGTAATTCAATATTTATTACATATTTACTAGAGATTATTTTCTCTACAATGGTTTGATCGATGATTTATCTTCATAAAAAGTGCATGTATCTTACCTTACACTCTAAGATAACCAACGTTAGCAATTAATCGTTAGAATTGCATAAACAGATCATCCGGCGGGGCGGGCGTGGGAACGAAGCACAATGCGGTAACCTAACGACTTCATTGTTCCACCTCTCATTTCACAACCAAAAACATGTTAAAATCACCTTTAAAATTTACTTACATAAGCTCTGACTGACAAGTCATCAAAATATTGTTTTAATAAACCATAAAAATGTCTGTTAGTCTAATTAACACCTTCGAATGCGAATAGACTTGACGATATAGATTCGAAAGGAAGATTTTATAAGCAGTTAATTTAACAGACTATACGTAGTTTTATCGAATATTAATGTTAAATTATTCGGACATGTGACTGGAAAACCGGAATAAAGTGGTGGCGCTATCCGGTGTCGTATCGACCAATTTTTATTACAAAAAGTCCGAGTTCGTTGACATCGTTTAATAATAATGAATACCTAATTATTATTTCACAATCGATCCTGGATATATATAAGACGCTATATTGTAATGGTAAATTAAATGCAGTGGAAGAGACAAACACTGAAAGCTCTAACTTTAGGTGTAATATACGATAGGATAAGGAAGGAAATAACTCTAATATAAGGAAAAGAAAGTTTCCGCATTTTTAACTTATAACCAATGCTGATGTTAGGTAATTTTAAACTAGTAAAATCTAAATATGACGGAATGACGCAGCAAATTATATACAAAAATAAGTATAGGTAACATTCTAATTATCTCCTCGCGATGGTTCGCTGATATTGCGAATTAAACCCACGTGATATATAATATAGTGACGTAACAGCGAGATGTAACGTAACGCTAAATGCCTGCCATCTCATTAAGCAACTCGGGACCTTTGGCCCGGAGGAGGTAACTACAGGTTGCAATGTGGGCCACGGGGCCAATTGCCCTGTTTAAACGCGTCTTGTATCACGACCCATACGGCGTACACATTCATCTTACTAGAATAACTCTACAGATCAATGAATAACAAATAATATGCAAGACACAAAGTTAGCCCTGTTGGAGGTGACCCAATATTATATTAAAGAGATGAAGCAGAGTCTGAATTCAAGCTTGGGCCCTTGGCATGCACTCAATTGTGGTAATACCAGCTTGGCTCTTTTGTCCGCGAGGAATTGATTTATCGCTGACTTTTTTAGGATGAACCTCTGTCCTTCTCCATGTCCCAACCTACCTCTGCCAATTTTAATACGATCGGAGGTTTATTCGGAAAGAGGTACAAACAGACTTTAGCATTTATATATTGATGTAGATTAGTGTGACGTATGTGAGTGAGTCGACCAGTTTGTAATATTTATCATTAAAGAAAGTGCAAGTCCGTGATGCTGGAATCCTCAGAGCGGCATTCAGTAATTTTAATAATGTCAAAAATTGTGGTGAAATAGTGCCCAAAGAGAAAACTCTAGTGGCACTATTTTTTTCCTTTATGCACAAATTTTTGGCAGTATCAAAAATAGCTGAATTTCGTTACAAACCTAAATATACGGAGTTTCGGTGAAATAATCAGCCTGTGGAATAACTACCTGGTTTCAATTAGTAGAGTTATTTCACTTAATTGTATTTGTTGACTGACGAACTAAGTGACTGGAAGCTTTTGAACGAGGAACCGCCTCCGTGGCTCAATGTAAACAACATTGGGTTTACGATTCGGAGGTCGCGAGTTCGATCCCCAGCGGGGTACATGTTTAAGTACTCGGTTTGGTTGGTGGTAGGGCATTTTAAATGTCCGCCGGGCTAGCTACCACCATCTTATCTAAACCTGCCGCCAAGCAGCAATGTTAATAGCGTCGTTGTGTTCCGGTTCTCAGAGATAAGATAGCCAGTCCACCAAATGTGTTGGGGTTTTCCGGGTCAGTACGCTTCCACCTTCGGCCTCATCTTCACTTAACATCAAGTGTGATTGAGGTCAAGCGCTAACCCGTTGTGGATAAAAAAAGAGGATCGGTGTGGTGGAGCGCATTAGGGAAGGTGCAGCCTAAAAATGACGATGGTGGTTACTTTTCTTGTAAACTTGTTATACATCTCAAAATCTCAAAGATGGAAACTTAAAAAGCAAGGACTGTCTTCCAAACAGAAGAGGTGTAAAACCAACATCAAAAATTAAGCCTAAAAATAAAGGATGTATCAACCCTTAAATTTGTATTACAAACTGTCTAAGATGGCGCAATATAAACAACTTCGGGTTTGCAAAACGAAGGTTGCGGATATAGGCACATGTTTAGTTGGTATTGTGTTGGTTGGTGTTAGGCTCCGATCATATTTTACTGAACAGTTTAATTTGGTGTAATTAATTTTCTATTTTAAGTTATAGAAAATTCTTGTTGTCTCTTTTCTTTTTAACCCCCGACGCAAAAAGAGGAGTGTTATAAGTTTGACCGCTATGTGTCTGTGGGCACCGTAGCTCTTAAACGGGTGAACCGATTTGGTTGCGGTTTGTTTTTATTTGAAAGCAGGTTTTCTGGCGGTGGCACTTGGACATTTATTTTTTCAAAATCGGTTCAGCCATTTTGTTGTAATCGCTTGTTTTCTCTGGGGTTTTCTAAATTTTCAAATTATAGTTTTTGAAATGCATCGGGAATGTCAATTGTTATTTCCATGCTTCGGCTGAAGTAATGTACTAACCAAGTCACTAGTGAAGTGGTTAGGATCAAAATGCTGACTACGGGAGGCATAGTTTAACTCGATAAATTAAAAATCGGAGTAAATAATATCATTTACACTATAGGTATTACATGTCATTGTTACTATCCTTACTTGTTAATGCCATCAATACTTCATCTCTTTATATTTTGCTCAAAAACTTCGAACTGAGAGAATATTCGAGCTTGAATAATTAAAAAAAAATTAAATTATAGCTGGATTTTTTTGAGCAAGCGAATCCTTTGATGCGACGAGTCATGCTCGATTCCCCAAACAGGTATTATTAAATTAATGTAGTATTGAATAACAATGAAACTGTTACATGTATTGGATTAAAACGAAATTGAAAAATGAAGTGAGTTAACAATATTTCTCTTATATTTAAATGAAAAAGACACGAGTTTTCTGGTATAGATTGTTTATAATTAGATTAATTTTTCCAACCGTTCTCTGATTGCAATGTATAGTTTTTTTATTTTGTAGGTTCTGTCAGTGGAAACCTCTAATTGGCTTTGAGTTTTTTCGTTTAAGTGATAATTTGTAAAACAGCTGTTGGTTTTCCCAAGAAAATAAAATAAAAATTGACCTTAATTGAAATCCTTATTGAGCACCAAATTTCGAGCTCGAGGTTTTTACCGAAGACTCGTCTTCAGTTTAAGACTATTCTTTTTACAGCTTGAGTCGTTTAACAGAAAACCGACTGGATCGACTCTACAAAATCTTATCTAAGACTCAAGTCTTATGTAATACTATGACTATCTAATTCGTGGTTATTGTTCTAGCGGTTACGAGGGTCAACACACTTGCATCACATACGATGCAGTCAACCAAGCCTACCTTGAAGCCAGAAACAGAATTGGTTAGTATACCGAATGAAATATATCTTGAAGGTTAGGTTATCCCATCTTTGGGTTTATTAAAGCGCTTTTATTTCCAAACTATTAAATTGTGGTATAAAAGTATATTGTTGATGAGTGATTTTTCTAGCGGAGTTTATACAGTCTAGACTTCTCTTTATACAATTTGTATTATTATTATCTACCATAGAAAAAAATCTCATGTCATAAAGTGTTTAATTTAAAAATAAGAACAATTTATTATGAAAGCCACAACGTAGTAACTAATAAAGTAGTAAATTGTAGCTATAAACAAATACAATTAAAAATCAAATGTGCACAATGCTGTCACTTGTTGCGTCGTGCATTAACGGGTAAGCACTCAGCTCATGCTACGACAGATAGCAGCGCTGGTTTTCAGTGCTTCCGAATACTCCCGTGATGCACGGACGCTACGTCAGTATAATCATGAATAATGAGAAATATGTATATAAACACCAATGACTCCAGAAAAAAATGTTACATTACACAACATTAACCCCCGCAGGATTTGAACCTGCTTTTGAAGGCAAAACCACTGCCTACTACACCAATCGGTTATCTAAATTAGATAATAGTTTACTAAGTAATCCAGAGGACTCGGAAGTAATACCTCATACTTGCCTCTCTTATCCTTCAGAGCAGAAAGTCAGTGTGGATTGGTGGATTTATGTCAGAGTAGTGGCCATCGGACAGTCAATTTTAAGCCACCCCTGTAGGGCACCTACTTGTCTTAACAACTGCCTTCAATTGAATACAACCGGGACCGCCGAAACATGGAAACATTTTTATTAAAATGTCACTGACATTGCTTAACTTCGCTAATCGAACTGTAGAAATACAATCTGTTTAATTTGCGACACACTTACATGTCACTCTTTGTTTGTCTAGTGTTTTAACTTAAAATGATGTTCTTTGACAGTGGTGTCCCAACCAAAGGGTGAGTGGAAGGCCGAAGACTTTGCCAGCGTCGGCGAGCTCGTCCTGGACATCTCCATCAATCTGGCTCGCAGGTAAGGAGTCTTGAAGTACCTGTAATGTAACCACGTGATTCGGATTTAAAGTACCTATATCAATAGGGGACTGCTGATAACTCTTAAGATTAAGAATTTTCTAAATATATTTAATAACAAAGAATTAACCGAGTTCAGGAAAGATTTCAACATTCCTCGCAATCTACTTTATTTGTTGTCGATATACCGAAAATTCGCTCTAGGCGTTTAGCGTCTTCCTTCATAACACTTACTTAAAACTAAGGTCTGGAACTCCGTGCGGGCCCCCGTTCCCCGAATCTTACAACATTGGTATATTCAAGTCTACTGTGAATAGGCATTTACTGAAATCGCGTGTTTCATCGTCGGCGACATCGTCACTTTTCACCAGATGAGATTTTTTTTTTTTTTTTATTAAAAACTGGTTTCGCGTTTGACTACAATCTCACCTGATGGAAAGTGACGATGTAGCCGAAGATGTATCACGCGCACCCAGTAAATGCCTATTCACTCTAGACTTGAAGATCCCAAGATTGTAAGTGTCCCAAGATTGTACTCAAATGCGCCATCATAAACCAACATCAAAATTTATACATATGATATGGTAGACCTATTCGCACATATAACGCTGCAGCCCTTCTTTTTCTTTTTTTTTTTTTTTTAATTAGTGTGGGATCGCTCTTGACCTTAATCTGGACTAATGTCGAGATAAGGTCTACGATGGAACGAGCTTTCCCAGAAGATGCCTATTTAACCTGACTTTAAAGATTCCTTCGCTGGTATATATTGTTATAATCACGATCCATGTCACAACACACACGAAAAGAGACGCATTAATTATCAACTGTGAAAAAGTTATATAGCAACTTTCTTACCTACATTTATAAACATACTTGTTAAGTAGGTATAACTGGCTTCATAAATACAGTAGATTATAATGAACATTAAACCACATTTGTACTTATTAATTAAAATCCGTGTAGGTAGGTACCTAAACGCGTAATTAATTTACAAATAAGTCGTAAACGTATATAACCGCCTCGGTGGCTCAGTGTAAACAACATTGGGTTTACGATTCGAAGGTCGCGGGTTCGATCCCCAGCGGGGTACATGTTTAAGTACTCGGTTTGGTTGGTGGTAGGCATTTTAAATGGCCGCCTGGCTAGCTACCACCATCTTATTTAAATCTGCCGCCAAGCAGCAATGTTAATAACATTGTTGTGTTCCGGTTGTCAGAGATAAGATAGCCAGTCCCCCAAATGTGGTTGGGTTTCCGGGTCAGTACGCTTCCACCTTCGACCTCATCTTTACTTAACATCAGGTGTGATTGAGGTGTGCATAAAAAAAAATATTCGAGACAAGACTATAGAGTTTGTGAAATTGTTCCCTTATATTTTTCGACGTTTTGTTGGTCAGAAATAGATCTTCTAGTATATATTTTAATTGAATATGATATTACGGTTTTCTTTAACGACTTGTGAACGTATGTTAGCTATTTATGTGCACGTATTATATCAATGACCTTGAAAACGTGCATGATGCAATGACCAGCGCACGTACTCCATTTATATACGGACTTTTGATATCATATAATTAATTCGAGATCGGACAAGGCTGGCTCTTCTAACCAAAATCCGCCTTCTTTTGTCTTCCCATTCACGACCAATATAGCCTCACGACGCGGAACAAATCAACGCAAAGCCATTGCGACTTTTACGTTACTACAAGTTAGTGTAACGTGTTCATTTTCCGCCTAACATAACTTACATACTGCTAATGCGAATCGACCCTTTGTCAATTAAATAAAAAATAATAATAAATAAATACCTTTGCACATACACACAGCGCCATCTAGGTCCACAGTAAGCATCTAGGCTTGTGTTATGGATACCAGATGGTTGATAAACTACACAAATACATATTTTTTTTGTAAATAAATACATATATAAATGAAAAACACCCATAACTCGGTAACACATGTCTGTATTCATCATACAAACATAAGCCCCGAGCGGGATTGGAATCCGCGACCTTTTGGTATAGCAGTCAGCGTTTGTAACCACTACACCAAACAGGTCGTCAATTGCTCGCTACTTGTATTGAAACTAAGCGAGTGTTTAGTGGCAAACCGCTAACACAATATAATTTTCGCTGCCATGAGCTGCATGTTACATTTACATCACAAGGGACAGGTAATACAGGTCCTTGATCTTATATGTCAGCTCTTGTCGCCTACAAGTGTGCAGTGACCTTTGTAGAGTAGTCGTTGCAAATGTCATCTTGGTGGGTCCATTAGCGCAACCGGAGCGCCGATACGCATCGCCGGACCAGACGCCATTCGTCACTCTCCGGAAGCAACTTTAGAATGGGACGACGTATAGAATGGATATTTCCGTAACTATTGATGTGCGCGTGATTGACTTCTGTTGCCAGTTCCTGGTGTCATCACATAACAAGGACAGAGCCATTGAGATAGATGAAATTAATGGTGGTAACTCGAAGACATAGTCTTTTGTCATTTCTGTGTTATGCCTTAATACCTATCAATAGCAGATCCGTAGATGGAGGACGCACAAGTCACGCACGAGCAAATTACTTAAAGTAGTACCTAAACTAAGCAAGAAAGCCAAGGGAACGATTATTGGGTAAAACTTCCCCACGCGGTATTAGATAATAATAAATAATAAATGTCTGCACAAACACACAGCGCCCTCTAGGTCCACTGTAAGCATTCTAGGCTTGTGTTATGGATACCAGATGGTTGATAAACTACACAAATACATTTTTTTTTTGTAAATAAATACATGTATAAATGAAAAACATCCATAACTCTGGAACACATGTCTGTATTCATCATAGAAACTTATGCCCCTAGCGGAATTCGAACCCGCGACCATTTGGTATAGTAGCAGAGTTTCTAACCACTACACCAAACAGGTAGGTCCTTGCACATGTAAAATTAAAATGTAATTACGGTTTGAACAATTTATTATAATATTTGAATAGGTACAGTCGGCGTCATAGTTATTCATACAGCGCTGTTCTACACGATGAATGGTATCAAGCAGCCTATTTAAGTTATACCATTAGCACCTCTTTGAAATCGTCTGGGCTAGACGGTTAATTCAATGGGATATGGAAATTCAACTGGAATAACTTAATTAGGCAGGATCTATTGTTAATCACATAAAACAGCCTGGTATGAATAATTATAATATCGACTTTACAATAATCAAAGAAGCACATTATGCTTCTCACCATCCCGCCTCTTTTTAGCGTTCTGCAATCAAACTAGGAACCTTTATACTATCTACCTACTCCTTTAATTGTGAAATGGGGGTTATTAACTTATTTGTTATTTGGATAATCGTTCGCATATTATAATGTATATTCTTCATAGCAGCAAAAAATTACATATAACAGAGTACAAACAATAGGTCATATACAGAGGTGGACTTATCTCTTTGACCTGAGCATTGAAGTAGGAAACGGAGTAAATTTGATTATTGATTAGGTATTTCAAAAATAAGGAGCGCATATTTTCGTCATAAAGAGTCATCCGTTTACGACATATTAAGAGGGTTTAATCCGTCTTAATTAAAGATTTTTTTAAATACAGCATACATCAAAAATATTGCTCTGATCTGCATTCAAAAAGCCTTAAAGCTAATTATAAATATGGCTTTAAAAGCTAAAAGCTAATTATAAATTTTAGGCTTCTCGTGTGCAGGTCAGTGCGATTTTGTTCCCGACTGTCCAAGGAAGGAGGGTAATGTTTTTCGAGTGCATGTATGTATGTAAATATGTATGTATATATGAAGATTTCTATGTTAATTTTTTTTATCCACAACGGGTTAGCACTTGACCTCAGTCATGCCTGATGTTAAGTGAAGATGAGGCCGAAGGTGGTAGCGTACTGACCCGCTCCTCCTCCTGTATCCTAAACGGCTTGACCGATTTCGAAGTGCATGGTATCGTTAGATTCGTCTTGATCCCTGGAGTGTCATAGGATACATTTTATAATAAAAAACCCAATATGGCGCCCGCGAAATACAAAATTTGCTGTCGGGTTCGTTGGTTTTTAAACTCATATTGCTATTTGTTTTATTCTGTATTTAAAAAGAAATCTTAATTTATGCAATGAGGGCGCCACTGGACGGAATAAACCCTCTTAAGCTTTAAAATGTTAATTTTTGTTAAGAGTCCTTCCTGCTACATCGCTTTTGAAAATTTGAAAAGTATTGGTAAAATAATTGATATTTGCATACCAATATTATTGTGTGATTAATATTTTTGTGTGTATTCTTCCTGAAAATAATTTTTAAACAAATAATAAAATATTAATTTGTCATTTTATACTCGCAATTAAATAATGATTAGTTTGTCCATCTTTAAAAAAGTTTAACAAAAAAAAACAACCGACTTCAGCTACCTTTTTCTATGTTCATTGTTATAATTATTATTCTTCCTAGTATATGAAAACACATCTTTGGAAGTCGGATGTCAATGTTGAAAGTAAATCAATCTCCATTATAAAATCGCTCTAAACATTCACGACGATAATCTACATTAAAATCAGTTGTGTAATGCGATCAAGGGTTGGGATCGTTCCTCTGGACTCTACTTCAAAAACATTGGCATTTAATATTTTAAAAGTACATGACCTACTTATACAATTTATGTAAGCAACATTTCAAGATTGTTGATGGACGGGAAGTAATCACAAATCTGTATGGGAATTTGTGTTTGAAAGGCCATAATATATCTCCTTATAATACGATTGAGTTAGAAACTTTCAATTTGTACAGGACTGTGGAGATTTCTACTTGGTAGAAAAAGGGTCTTGAACAGACAGACTGACGGACAACAAAGTGATCCTATACGCATTCCGTTTTTAACGTTTGTGGAACGGAACCCTAAAAAGGAAGTTATGCGAAATTATTGTTTACCCCACAGATTCATCTCCAATGGAGATGATTCTCCATTACTTTGAAGTGTTTTTATGGTTTTAATTATCATCTAACCAATTACGTAATCATTATTGCAAAACGCAAGGTCGCTGAAGTTTGTTAGTTAAACCAATCACTTAATTTCATGATTTATGTTTTGTACGACGATTATCGTTGCGTATCATCTCGAAGGTCAGTGATGTATGTGGAATAGAATTTAATTTTACCTCTGTCTGACTGATCGACAGATGTAGGTCACCCGTTTGATAAAGACTAAAGGGTACTATTGTTTACAAATAGGTATACATAAGTTGTCGTACGGCTTCTGAATGTCAATTATTGTAGATTAAAATGTAGATCAACCTATAGATGTTTGCGAAATATCAACTGGACCAAGACTTTTGAAAGTAATATTAAACAGGTAGATAATAAAAATGCGGATCCATAATGTCACGTATATTTTAATATGTATGTACAGTTGAGTATCATCAAACTTACGTAAATTAATGAGCGTGAATTTTAAATTGGGTAACTTTACTTTTTATCCGACTTACAGAACATACTTAAATCTCTTTCACCATATTGTTAAAAAACATATGTAATTAAGAATTGTATGTATACTTACATGTGATATTATTGGCTATAGGTATTACAAAAAATTTACCTTCTCCTTTAGATTTAAAGGTTGCCTGGAAGAGATCGCTTTTAGTGATAAGGTACTATCCCCTTTTTTAATTTATCTTTGTGTTATCTTTCTTATGAATATGCAATGCAATAAAGAATATTTTTTTGTTTGTATAAAGTAAGTAAAATTATTGACGAAATGAGAAACCAAGAAAATTTCTAAGTACATTTTAAATTAGAAAAAGTGCCAGTAACATAATTACAAATTTAATAATCTACTTGGTAAACTCGCATCCAACTTGGTTAATGGTTTATGTTCTGTAAATCCCCCGAAAACTCGGGTTGAAATCCCGTAATTTCTAAATAATCGGGAGAAGAAAATCGGGATTTACAAATTTCCATCAAAAAGTAAAACAATTTTCATATAATTAAATTAACCACGTTTTTGTGAAAAATACTACCAAAGTTATGCGCGAACCTACTACTCACAAATTTTCGATTTAGTTAGACGTTAGTTAGAACCGCCTCCGTGGCTCAATGTAAACAACATTGGGTTTACGAAACGGAGGTCGCGGGTTCGATCCCCAGCGGGGTACATGTTTAAGTACTCGGTTTAGTTGGTAGTAGGGCATTTTAAATGTCCGCCTGGCTAGCTACTACTATCTTATGTAAACCTGCCGTCAAACAGCAATGTTGTGTTCCGGTTGTCAGAGATAAGATAGCCAGTCCCCCAAATATGTTGGGGTTTCCGGGTCTGTACGCTTCCATCTTCGACCCCATGTTCACTTAATCCGTTGTGCATAAAAAATCGTTATTAAAAATAAAAATGATCAATCCAGTGCTTGTAATTTCAAAATTTTTTGAAGTACTAATTATTTAATGCCCATGATAAGTAGCCATAAAATAAACTCTACAATCCATCCAAAAATATGCCTTAAATATTATGCTAAGGGTAAATTCTAAAGTCCTCGTATTTTCTACACACCCATTTGATTTGAAATTAAGGAATTTTCCCACAAATTGGCAAATCTATTCGCAACATCGTTATTGAACTAGTGATTATATATCCTCTTTGATTGAACTCGTAAGTTGAACACCGTTATGGAAGCGCTGAAAGGTTAACAGTTAACGCCTGGCCATGACATAACATCCATATAAAAACATCCCAATTCATTCGTTGTACGTAACATGTTTATAAACCAATAATAAAAATAACTGTATAGTCATATATAAAGCATAAAGAAGCGAACTATTGCGTAATGTAAAATTACGGTCAATGTGCAGTGCTTTTTTGTATAACTATAAATATTTCTCCGGCATATTACCATAATAAACTCGTTTGAATACGCTGATGTGCGTCAGATTACAATAATGTCCGGTTGGGCGAAAGAAACAGCTAAATAAGTTATCTTTTTAGGTACAACCGTTTTGTTGTCCAACAAAACTTTCCACAAAGCTTGTGTAACACATCTGAACAATGTTGAGACACTTACATATTATTAATCCCTTTGATGTAGTTTACTTGATGGAAAATATATAGGGTGTCTTTACTCGTATACCCATGGCGAAGGGCATCGAATTGGTCTTTCAAAAGTGTTGGAGGTTGTTTTACAAAATTTTGCGATACAGGGAACTGATTACGTAAAATTAAGGTTTAGCGTGGTATCAAATTTTTATTTGAGTTACGCATAAAATTCGTATCTAGTATCCGATCATAATAGCATATTGAATAAAAATCGTTTAAAGTACCAGGCTACTTTAAACGATAAATCATTGACTTTTGAACCATCAACAATGGGCGTCCAACTTAAGTGACTTTTTTGGTTGGAAATGTCCTCGTATACGAGTATCGATCGTCCCATTTCATTTGAACGTTACTTTTGAGAAATCGGCCTAATTTTTGAGCCACCCTGTATTATACTACTAGAATATTACCGACTAATATTATTTATGATCTTAGTCGTTGACATTGACTTGTTTTTATTAGTTTGAGCTCAAGAACGCACTTGTTCTTGAGCTTTCAATAATTGAAGAGATTATACACAACGTCGCCTTTATACGCAATATTTATGATCTTTATAACGAGAAGTAGGTGGGTACCCACTAATATAAATTCACTACATGATTTTAGATTTTGTATTACAGTTCCAGGAAATGTGTAATTTATTACAATAATTGCAACTTGTGAATGAAGGTAAACGTCTTATCCCATCAAAAACAATACTTGTCAAAAAAACCAAGTCTCGCAACTCAGTTGTTCTGCGGTAAAAAGTTGTGAGATCCATGTAATACCAAGTCGGTTGTTAATTTATTCAGTCTCTACTTAAGCGACTTTCTGTCTTAATACGTCCAGTCTCTAAGACCACGATCGTGGTCCATAACAATTGAAAATCAATTGTGTCTGGAATCTCCGTACTCGAAGCATTAAGTTGTTACGTAATAATTAACAGCATCTTATAGTGACGCATATCAATATTAAAATTCTTTAATGTTTTATATAAATATATCGAGACTTGGCCATCGCACTAATAATTGAATTTACATGTGTTTTCAGGCGATTGAATTTACACGTCTTTTCAGGCAAGAAGAAAGTGGACTGTAGGGGGTAGAGGAATTACAATATAAATGAATGAAAACGATAATAAACGACACTAAATAATATAGTGACTGCTAGAAACACGATGACAATATACATACTTTGACAATCAATAAAATTACGCTACTACGACTGCTATTGGTTGAATTGGACATTTCAAGTTTCAAGTTCGTTGCCTTTGAGGACAGGCAGGTAACGACTTCTAGAACCATTACCCAGAACATCCAAACCCAAGCAAATTCAGAGATGTTTAGGATATGATCTACATACATAGTACTAATTATACGTCTGCCTGTACTGAGCAAATCATAATGTAATTAAATTACATTACTTATATCCGGTACCAGTGTTAATATTAACTAAGTACATGAATAAAACATTATCTTTAGTTCCATGACCGATCTCTGCTCACATATTTTACGTTCAATGTTACATTTTATAATTACATGGATATAACATATTGCGATTCAAACTCGCATGATCGAATTAAACCTTGACATTTTAAAAGACCATCATTACTAAAGTGCTACGTTGTAATGTAAATTGTATCAATGCATTTCCTTTTAGATTATAAATAAATACTTGTTTAATTTTTTTGTAATGAAATCCATTAATTTGTTGAATTTTATTTCTTTTTCACGCCTGCAAGCAACAATAACTTAAGACTTTGTAACAATAGCTTTTTTTATGATTAACTGGGTAGCGTTTGTCCTCAATCTCACCTAATTGAAAGTGACTATGTGACCGAAGATTAAGCACGCGATCTTAGCATATGCCCATCCTGCTCTTGAAGATCCCAAGTGGGATTCAGGAAAGACTGTCGTCAGAAGGGAGTTTGTAACAAATCAAGTCGTCTTGCAGTTTTATTTCGACGATCATATTTAACTGCCTTTGCACGGAGTTAGTGCTTGACCACAAAGATTAGAAAAACAATAAGGGAGCAATTTGACCTTAACACAGAAGTTTCACTTTACACATAACTTTACCGACATTCAAGAATGTCAAGACGTATATCTACTTCTTCAAAGTACCTGATAAGTATTAACTCACGTACCTATTTTAATTTAGTGAAAATCCTAAAATGATGCTTTCCCAACAGATACGGTTTGACCTATGAAGAGATCGAGAAAGGCCTGCCTTTGATCGACACCTCCCGCACACTGATCCGCGAAGCGTGTCCACCTGTGTTCTCACACGTGGAGTGCCGGGCAGGCAAATACCGTCGGTTGGACGGACTCTGCAACAACCTGCAACACCCCACATGGGGAGCTACCATGGCTCCCTTCCAAAGGTAAGCTAACGAGCTACACTTGTATCTACCTATGTTGTCACTTGTTTATACTCGTGTCTCGATCCTATGGTCGTGAATATACCGACCTGGACGGCCTTTGTAACATCCAGCAGCAGCAAGAATTTTCTTTACCTGGTGGAACGTAAGTAAGGACTCCTTGTTACCCTAACCGGTCCTGGGAGTCAGGTCGGGAGTCGGAGAGGTTGTTGATGGCTACAGTTAGCCATAGCTGTCATAGCTGACAGTTTTTTGTTGTTTGAGTATTGTGTGTGACCACTGTAATATAATTCTATATGTAAAGTTCTTCGGTTGCAGGCTTTTAGAATGACCCGGCGCGTTCCACTCAACCCATTACTCCCTAGCAATTGCGTGGGATGAACAGGAGAATGCCGCCCGGAACCTGCACCTGTTCTTGGTGTGCTGATTTACTTTCTTTGCGTAACTCCGTGTCCAACTGGGCGGCCTTATTCACTACTCCACAACTGCACTCATACTTGCAACCAGAAGTGTCTAGCCCTCCTACACCCTTCTTATTCGTTCCTGATTTAGCTGTATGGGCCTTTGATTTGATAACCGTACCGTTGGTTCCGAATTGCCCCAATGTTCCCTCATCCGTCCCCTGCCTCTTTATTGTCTCTCTCTCTTATATTTAAGAGCTCTGGTCGGTAGAGTCTTTTCCACACTTCTCTACAATTTATTTTCTCAGGTCGCCGAATTATAGCGTTTGCGGTATTTTCATCATCTATACCAGCTCTCTTCGGTTCTGTTTCCTTCTGACCCTTGCCTTCTTTGTCTCCCATTTACTGTGGTATTTAAATAATTTAAAATCCTGGTGATTTCAAATTTCTTGCCGCCCATGGTGACACTTCCTATTATGCAGTTTTGTTATGTGTAATAACGCAACATCGCCTCCTCCATGCCTAAATCGATGTGACTGCACCTATCAAATATCAATAAGTTTTTTTAAAAAAAGACGGTCAAGCGAAGTGTGACTCGAACTCTAAGGATTCTGTTCATAACATCACCATTGACAAAGTTAAGACCCTTTTAAGAATCAGTGGAGGTATCAATACATACTAATTGGCTGCAATGCGTGCCAGATGAAAAATTTTAAATACTGTTAAGTCGTGCTGTAATAGTGTTATCTTTCGACATACGCAGATGATGGCGAACGTTTAGCATAAGATAAACTGTCTGGTTTCCATCTCATTTTCCATAAAACACCTATCAACTTTAATTAATGTGAACGTGGTCAGATTAGTCACGCCAATCACCGGCAAATGTTAAAACAGGTGTGTCGATAAAATGCAAACTCAACTCTTTAATATCAATGTCTCCACTATGAGCCAAATGGTCGTGATTCGATGGCAAGGTCACCAGTCCAACGTCATTCAATTGTGACCCTAATTTCGCTAATTGACGATGTAGGTAGATATTTTTATGAGCCACGATTACAGACTTATTTTTACGACGGTTTGTTGTTTTGTGAATAATAAACAATTCTTTGTCAATTAATTGCAACAAATAAAAAACTTATGAATAAGTGACTATCAACCATTTTTTTACTTACTGTATATATTTTCAAAAAAATATATACAGTTAAATTCAGATTTCACACCCACTTAGGCAACCAAAAAACCGCACTCAACAAAGAAATCTTTGCTATTGATTTAAGTCAGAGTCTATGGACTTTTCTACAGACCCAACTAGATGTCATACATGTATAGACTTAGTACCTACTAAAAAGCTTGAACGAAATATACAACTATCCCACTCTCACTCCTACGTCACGCGCGACAAAGGATGTCATGCTACGCAGGCTGAAGTTCTTTACCTGCTTCTCAAAATAGAAACAATTTTGATACATGGTAATTATTGTATGTGTACGACTTTTTCATCCAGGTTGATCGGGCCTCTGTTCGCTGACGGCATCAATGCTCCACGTATCTCCCACACTGGCCGAGACCTGCCACTGTCTCGGGTGGTCTCTCGCACCATGCACCCTGACGAAGGCTTCCACGACCACGCCGGCACTGTCATGGTTATCGCTTGGGGACAATTCATGGACCACGACTACACACTTACGGGCACTCCCCTTGGTAATTTTATACCTATTCTTATAACTTGTGTGTACCGTGGCTTCTCTTTAATGTTAGTAGAAAAAAAAATATTAGAAATTAGAATTACATCCGTGTAATGAGAGATATATTTTTCATATTTTAAGTAAGTAATACATTAGCATAATTGTAAATGAATTAAAGTATTGTTTATTATTATAGGGCCAACGAAAATAAATTAATTAATCTTGTTAGAAAAAAAAATAAGTTTACCGAATTGGATATACAAATTAAAGATAATTTTTCACTATTAATAGCACCTGCCGTGATTATAATGATCCACAAAAGGCACCAACAATTAACCCGCGAGTTTGTGGTTAAATCTATTTTTATCTATGATTTCAAAATTGGGGGCTAAAGTCCCTAAATCGAGAGTTAAATATTGACGCAAGTGGGCCGAAGCTTTATAGGAAAGTATAAAGTATAGACGTAGAAAAAACAGGTAAGTAGACCATATTTCTTCATATTGTATACCAGCTATTATTTGATTTCACTTTTCTGTGAAGCGCTACTATGAGGTCATCTAAAGATGTGGTGCCTCCCGTACCCTCGTACGGCTATCCTCCACGAAAGAGTGGATGTAGCCAAAGTTAGAAGTTTCGTCAGATATAACTTTTTAAATCTGGTGAATTCGAAAAATTCAATAGATCCTAATATGGCACAAGCTCGCCGTAGTTATCTTACTGCAATTTTTTTATTATCAATATATCATTTTTGCTCTGTCACTTTTGTCCCAAAAGGCCGTTCTTTCGATATTGAAGAACCTATGCCTAGGCGTTAAGCGGATCGTGTTAGGTTGTGTTAGTTTACCTTGTACGTGGGGCTTTACTCTGAACAACGAATTTTCCTATAATGCAGGAATTGTCCGCCATGTCCAGTAAAAAACGTAATTTATGTGGTGTATCTTACCATAATCTTAATGTTCCTGATTTTCTGTAGAAAGATAAAGTCACCTTAATAGAATAACAATGTTTTCTAACCGTTCTGTAACTTGCATTAGGTATGTATTTAGTAATAAAACCTACAATATTAAATTAAAGTTACCACTGTGAACTCCATTGCGTTGTAGAAGATGCTAAGATCTCCTAAAACAATTTTCTAATAATTATTCTATCACTGACAAGTATACTATCCATGTGCAAAAAATCACGGCCTTTAAGATTTAGAAAGTTAAAAGTATGTCCTTACTGTATATAACAATACCATTCGCTTAGGCATTTAATTGAAAGGCTACTTTAACCATGCGACTGCGACATTCATACTGATCCCTTTCCTTATCTCAAAGGGTTCTAGGGACCATGAATGGAATGGTCACTTTACTCTATTGTGCAATCCAACAGATCCAAGAAATCGTAACGACCCAGAGGAATGCTGCAACCGTCCAGCACATCTGAAACATCCCTATTGTAACGAAATCAGGATCCCTGATGACGACTACTTCTACCGTCTGTTTGGAGTCAAGTGCATCGACTTCGTACGAGGATTCCCCTCGCCAAGGCCCGGCTGCCGTCTGGGTGAGTGACATCAAAAGCACGTTCTATAGGTACTAGCGTGGAATCATTTTATTGTCCCCGCGATTTATTTGAAATTTCTAGATAAACAGTTTCAGGGCATAAAGCATCTGTGTACCAAATTTCAAAATTAAATGCCCCAATAAATCCTGTATGTAAAAAGTTATGTAAGTGTGATATCAGTTTTGTTGATTATTACGATGACTGCTTAGTGTAGTGGTTACAAACCCTGACTGCTGTACTAAAAGGTCGCGGGTGCGACTCCCACTGCGTGCGTTTGTAGGATGAGTACGGACACGTGTACCCAAGTTATGGATGTTTCATTTATATTCTTATATCTTAACGAAGAAAAATGTATTAATACAGTATGTCAACCTTAATACAAGCCTAGTGTGGAACTAGACGGCGCTGTGTGCATGTCCAAGTATATTTATTTATTATTTATTTAGGTATCAATATAAACGTACTAACTGAATGACTTTTACACAAAAGGTGCTAATTTTAAATTTCGCTCTGTCAGTAGTGTAGCAATGCGAACCTAAAAATGTAAACCACCACACATTTTTTCTACCTGAATTCCTCCTATCACTGTACTAATATGCCGCATAATAAAATCTCATTTGAAGAGCATTCAGATGCAAAGAGTCGATCACTCATTCGTCTTCAAATGTCAGTAAATAAAACAATGCAGTAATAACTTTGTGAAAGTCGCGCGGTTTGTACGTGCCATTTGGTAGGTTACGAATAAATAATAATATTGTGAGTTTTAGATTTCTAGGAGTAGGACGTTCGATCGCGTCAATGGACTGAACTAAAATACTTAAATAAATACCCACCAAGCGTGAATCGGGACTCGCGCAATGAGTGCTTCGAAGCTTTCTTGCTCTATACTCCTACTCAAGTAGGAGTCGGGGCTTGTAATGAGTAACTATACTCGTTGGATTGCTTAGGTATCTTAGTGGTAAGATATAGGTAATAAGGTAAGGATGTTGAGAATATTTTTAATAATTGTTTTTTTTTTTTTTTTTTTTTATATGCACAACGGGTTGTTACTTGACCTCAATCACACCTGATGTTAGTGAAGATGAGGTCTTATTATTAAAACTTAATTATTATTAATGGAATTATAAAAAAAATTGTATTTTCTCGCGTAATATTGATGTGGCATAATTGAGATTCCAAAATTCGCCGCCAAAATCATAAATCGCTAACGAGTTTTAGTGTGAGTGAATTTTCAAAGTACATAGACTCTGTTGATGAATTCGAGGTTTCCGAATGCTCTCTGAACTATACTATCAATGTGAGGAGAGGATTAAATGGATAATGTTTAATTCATAATAATCCCTACCTATGTCACAAGCAAACTTAGTTCGAGTAAGTATTTTGTCACGAAATTTGTAATAGCAATTTATTTAGTGTTTGTGATTACGCTACTTTGGTCGCTGATAGCATCAAGATCAAATTGCAATTAATATAATCCTATAGTGCGTTTAAATTTTCATATAAAATGTAGTCTGCATAGAGTACGTAATTACAGTGATAAGATAAGCCTTAACCAATGTCACAGATATAAAGTACGAATAGCGCTGGGCCCTTATGCTAACCCTAGGGTACGCCAGACGGGACGCCTTAGAAAACCTTACAAAAGAAGCGAAAACAAAGGAAAGTAAAACAAAACCCCTTGAAATAAACGACCTGTCTTCGAAGTTCGAATGCATAGGTATATTATACAGAAGATCGGCGTGGTGCACCGATTATTAGAAGCTTTTCCAAGAGAAGATCATGGCTGGTTTTAGCTAAGGTTCCATAAAATCGGGTTACACGACATCAATTTGTGAGTTATCATCCAATTTCAAAGGTCTACGTCGAAAAGTTAGTAAAATAACCTGCTGTGACAGACGGACGATAAAAAAAACGAGGTAATTTCATAAATATTTCATTTTTATGATGCGAAATACTAAAAAAAAATTTATTAGATAGGCGGATAGAAAGTACGGGGCACATATATAATTTCCTATCTGAAAATTCAGAACCCAAAGTCGAAATTGTTTGTGGTTTTCTATCTAGCGTAGTAGATTATTCTCTACAGGACCGTATTATGCTGCACTAATATTTGTCTGGGATAGTCAAACACTCAATCAATTCATAACTATTGTCAGTAACATAATAAGAATCACTAATTGGCATAAGTTTGGTATTGTAATAATGCTGTTGATTCTATGTAAATAAGTAAATAAATAAGCTGTACTACTATACCAAAAGGTTGCGGGTTCGAATCCCGCTAGGGGCATATGTTTGTATGATGAATACGAACATGTGTACCCGAGTTATGGATGTTTTCATTTATAATAAGTATTTATTTACCAAAAAAAAAATGTATTTATGTAGTATATCAACCATCTGGTTTCCACAACACAAACCTATAGTTGCTTACTGTGGATCTAGATGGCGCTGTGTGTATGTATGTAAGGATATGTATTTATTTATTATTTACCAAATAAATAGTATAGGCACAGAATTAATATAGTACTAATAAGTGTCCATTAAAGAATAATTGAAATGAAGGGGGGGAGGGGGGGGTAGTATTGACCCGATCCCTCCACTTTCATTATAGGCCATTACTCGTATTTCCAACATTAATCTAGTATTCATCAACATTGATAAAAGCATCTTATTTTTGTGCCGGTAACTACTGTTTTAATTACCTAATTTCCTTTTAAAAGCCGAGTATAAATTATAAAAGATTCATTGAAAATAGTGCCTGGCGTTACTTCAGACTTCTTATGTTGGCAAGATTAATGTAGACATCAAAATATCATAAATCATATATCTTCTCAGTATCTAACGTCACTTTGGGCATATGAACGTATTAAACAATAATTATCAGCATGTCTGCAACTTTCTTAACGCAGCGTGAAATATGATCTTTGTAACCGCGACCCCGCGACTGGCGGGCGGCGAGCGGTGTTCTGCCGCCGTGAAACTTTTACAACTGAGTCGAGCGTACAAAGCATTTGGTTTTGGATTAAGTATTGCACAATGTCATTAAGATCACGGAGATTGTGATCGTGACCATTTCCGGATCGGTCGGAGCATCTGCCGCGCCCGTGCGGTGAGAGGGGAAAGTGAACACAAGAATTATGTAGTATAGGTGCGGTGGTCCTTGCGCAATCCAGTGCAAAATACCGTCCGCGGGCACCGCACAACACTCGTAAATAACTCGACCTCTCTCTTTAAGATATTGCGATATGGTTTAACATCTTCACATATATGTAAATGATTCGGCCCAGTTCGTGGTGTAATATAATTGTTTGTGTGTAATTGAGGAAATCTGTACAGCACTTGAACTATTACATTAAGCGCAGTTAATTAATGTTGATACTACTCATCTATCATGTAGTATTCGAAATATTTTGCATCTGCTAAGTATCTATTAGTTCGGTTATTTGCAATATAAGTATGTAAGCTCTGAATATAAGTGAGCCTTAAGAGAATGTTCATGAGTGGGACATGTACATAACGAAAATTATGGCGAATGCCCATACCGTGACCACACCACTATCAGCTGGGAACTCCATTCTCAAATTTATGAGTATGCCTATTTAACACGTTCGCGGACACTGAACCAGACGCAATAGATGTTCAGTCTATAGGCGTTCAGTGTCCGCCAACGTCTTAAGACAAGAGTTCCGACTAGACAGATCCAACTTCGAGAGAGAGGCCCATCGACGAATCCAACTCGGATGAGCAGCGTTCGGGAAACTGCTCAACGTCTTGTACTTGAAGACGAAAGTCTCTACCAATGATGACTTATGGCACTGAAACGTGGTATCTCACTGTGGGCCTCCTAAGAAAGCTCAAAGTCACGCAACGAGTTATGATGAAGGCGATGTTCGGCGTTTCACTAATCAGGAATGAAGAAATCCGTTGGCGAACGAAGGTCACTGGTATAGCCCAGCGGATTAGACAGTAGCGGTGGGAAGGGCAAATAGCTTAAAGAATTGATGGCCGGTGGGCATTAAAGTTCTCGAGTGGAGACCACGCACGCAAGCACAGCGTAGGACGTCCACTCCTAAGGTGGACATACGACCTGATGAAGGTCGCGAAAAAACGCTGGATGCGCTTCCCATTTGGAATTCTGGTTGGTGGTAGGGCATTTTGAAATGTCCGCCTGGCTAGCTACCACCATCTTATCTAAATCTGCCGCTAAGCAGCAATGTTAATAGCATTGTTGTGTTCCGGTTGTCAGAGATAAGATAGCCATTTCCCCAAATGTGTTGGGGTTTCCGGGTCAGTACGCTTCCACCTTCGACCTCATCTTCACTTAACATCAGGTGTTATTGAGGTCAAGAACGAATCCGTCGTGCATTAAAAAAAAAATTCTATGGGGGAGACCTATGTTCAGCTGTGGACGTCCTGTGGCTGATATGTTGATGATGATGAAGTTCATAATTATTTAACGTCAATCAAAATAATTGCATAGTAGTAATCTAAAATAGAGGTGGTGACACTAAAATTGAACAACAAAAATAATGGATACATAAACGTATAAAACTTGTAAACTATCAACCTACTAAACATGAATAAATGCACAATTTGTCGGAGTTAATTATTCAATCTATTCAGATAAATGTAACATGAATAAAGGTAACATAGCTAATAAATTTCACAATAAGTACTACCAACAAACCGACCGACCAACTAATGGAGTGCGCAGTAGCCAACATTAGTCAACATGCACATGACGGATCACTTGAGAAAATGGCAATAAATTATACTTATGATCCGTAAATTGGGTTAAGCAAACAACGCATTAAGAAATATTTCGCTTTGAACACCGGTAGCTTACGATTATCATCGCGGGAAAATCACGACATTTTACTCCGTTTAAAAACAAGTCGAGCCATAAAATTTGTAATGGTTCAGCGGTACCTACTCATTGAAATAAATTGACCTATGAGGTAAACTTGGTCAAATTAAGTAAAATGGAAACTAGATAATATAGTAATAGCAGTATTAGAATAATGAGCAGGCACAGTGAGGTAACAACTTAAAAGGTCCCCATATGCGGCAATGAGAGAAAGGGACAGATAAATATTCATGGTAGGTGCCTAATTCATTATATTTCTTAGGAAAAAATATTTTTCTTCTATCTATTTATTTAACACTTTATAGCAAAGCATATACATTAAACGAAACAAAAAAAACAGGTTAATATTAAAAATATACAATCCTTTCAATATTTGGTGTCCTGAGACTTCCAACTTCCTTCTTTGAATATAATTTTTTTTTAACTAATCGTATTGAACACATTATGTATAATAATACCTACTAAAACATCCGTATACTGTGCTCCTATTTTGACGTCACATTCTGACCTACTCTTGTGAGCGGGACTAATTGACCGGGTGTTTATTAATCTCTACTATTAAAAGCGATAATCTATGTGTTTGTTCGTTGGAACGGTTTACCGAGCAAACAAATAACTTTATCATAGTAAATGTTAATCTTTGCTGTACTTAGGTACTCTATGTAGGTAAACGTAAACTTTTTGCAATGGGCCGAATAGACATTTCGGTGGAAATTCATCGAATACTGTTGTATTTTCCTTTATATATCCTGCAGTTTGTACATTATGAGTTTTGGTGGCTATATTAGAAGAAATTCAGAGTTATTATTCAGCAAAAGTCCGTGATTGCGTCGTACAAATGACGCAACTGAGCTTCCGTATTGAAACAGCGGTTCAAATCTTCATAGGGACCTGCCAAGAACGTCTCCCGTGTCTTCTAGGACAGTAAAGTTACTGTCCTAAACAATGAAAGACCGTATCTGTATTCCCGCCTCCACACTCCTCCCACTGTAACTCCTATCAGCTAGGATCAACAGGACACTACATGGCGCCTACAGAACATAGACGTTGCCCTATTGTGACTCTATTGCTATCTTGGACCCTACACTAATTAAAGAAATAAATAAGGTGTATTAGTAGGAAAAGAGGTTTCCCACTCCACCCTCGGCAAATGGGAGACCCTATCTGCAGTCATTTTTGCGGATGGATACTTTTTACTGTTCCGTACCAAAAAGTAGGAAAATCCATAATTGTTTATGAAATCACCTCGGTATCTGTTCGTCTATCACAGTCATTTATTTCTGAAATTCGTAAACAATTGAAATTCGCTAGAAAATCGTATCCCAAATATCACTGAAAGAATAAAAAAATATATTTTAGGGGGCTAAATGAAAGCTTATTAAAGCAACATTTCAAAAAAACAAAATTGGAGACCAATTTATTAAAACCCGGCTCTCGAAACCAGCGGTTGTAAGTTCGAGTCCCGCTAGGGTAAATTATGTTTATTCCTAACCTGGAATCCATAGTATAGTCTAGTTTGTAACTAGTATTATGTGTCCGAAATATTTATGTTCATGCAACATCTTCGCTTCTAAATTGGCGGAGTACAATTTTAGTTTTTTAGGCATCCGAACCTCAAAAGGAAGCCTTATGGGATTACTTCGTTGTCCGTCTGTCTGTCATGCATGATCCTTCTTCTCAGGAACGCGGGGAGGTATCAAGTTGCAATTGATATCAAATAGTTAGGTTTACG
Organism: Oegoconia quadripuncta; assembly: GCA_949316235.1. NCBI lineage: Eukaryota > Metazoa > Arthropoda > Insecta > Lepidoptera > Autostichidae > Oegoconia > Oegoconia quadripuncta. Next base: position 7,784,677 of record OX438754.1, read on the forward strand.
GTCCCCTGGAGCTATAAAAAAGAACCTTCTAAGTCAACGCAATAAAAATATACAACCGTTTATGCCGCATATTTTGACACTCGCAAATAAATCAATATCTATAGGGTACTTCCCGTTGATCTACTCGTAGAATCATGAAATTTTGCAAGAAGCAATATTTCTCAACACAAGGGAAGGAAAAAAATCTTTACATCATTTAGTTCATCATCATCAGCCCGTAAACATCCCATTGCAGGGATATAGGCCTTGCCTCGTATAATAAGGGAGTATGGGCCATAGTCCACCACGTTGGCCCAATGCGGGTCGGGAACTTCACATGCCCTTGAAGTTTTATTTCTCAGGTTTCCTCACGATGTTTTCCTTCACCGTTTAAGAGCAGTCGCATAAATGCACATAAGTAATTAAATAAAATTTAAAAACTCATTGGTACATGGCCTGCGTGGGAATCGAACCGGACCTCCCAAATTGGGAGACCGCGTTTTAACCGCTGAGCCACCGACGCCTTATCATCTAATTATAATCATTTAGTTATATTACATAAAACATTTATTTTTTTTGGGATTACAAACTTACATTTCGAGAGGTGATTCCCGTGATGAAGTAACTATCTACATACAAATTTGTACGGAACCCTCGGTGCGCACTGTCGCACTTGCCAATTTTTTTTTACTTAAGATCAGTACAGAACATTATTTCCTCAAGCCTCGAGTCGTCCTTGGCTAGTTATTATATTAGAAACGTATTCCTAAAACCAAGAGGCGAAACCGCGATAAATGCTAGTCGAAGCATTTATAATTAAGCAGTCAAACAGGAGCAACATTAGCTCACATGACAGGATAAGCAATAGCAGCTTTATGTATGATTAGCTCAATATTAACATGTATTTTATGACTAATATTATAGTAAGTGACGACTGATTTAACTAACTAGGTGTATTTGTGTTTTAGGTTCAAGGGTTCCATTCAACACACTTACTGGAGCGATCGACGGAAACACTGTCTATGGCGTAACTGACAAATTCGCAAGGTTTGCATAATATTCTACTATTATTTTAATATAACGTGGAGTAATATTGGCTGTGGTGGCTCGTTTCGAGAAAGCCCTGTGTCCAACAGTGGATCATAACAAGATGATAAGAAGTTATAAAATTGAACAAAATATATTAATTTAAATCAACGACTAAGTCGCAAGAAGAACTAATAAAATAATGACTCTTTGCTAGCGCCACCAGCACTAGGAGCATGACAGGCTCGATAAATATAATATTTGTCCTGCTCATTCGTTTGGACGAAAGATACAACTATCCCACTCACATCGCGTCGCGCGTGACATACGCTGTCATGCTACATGCTAATAATTCTTATTTCGTGCTACGGTTTTAAATCGAACTAAAATGTTACTTTTGAGCTACAGATCTACTTCTGTACAATTTTTCGCATACTGCTTCTTTCTTGTAGAACTTTTAAATTATAATTTATTATCTGCGAGTATTTATTTCGTCCTTTGTATGCTTGCTCAAAATGGAGTGCTGTGTATCTACATAAGTATCTCAAATTTTGCGTCGACTCGCTAAGAAGAAGACACTATTACCTATCTATTTTTTATGTTACCTGCTTTATTTACAGAAAACTCCGTACCGGATACGGTGGTCTGTTGCGTATGAATCCAGTGTTCAAGGAATACGGCCTGAAGGATCTTCTGCCCCTCAAACTCGATATTCCCGACGAAGGCTGTACAAGGCCTAACAAGAACATGTACTGTTTTGAAGCTGGTAAGTATTCCTTATACTTTGTCCACTCCTATCCTAGATTTAGACCTCGCGTAAACCTTGTAGTGAACGTAGAAGTACCTTATACTCTTGCAGATTTTATTGGTTCGACAGCAACGACGCCATTATCTATCAATGATCTATTGTTTTGTGAAACTTACCCACAGCGACAATAGACTTTTTTGGTACGGTTTATCGTAGGGTCAATGGGCGGGACAGCCCTGTCGCCCGATGTATAATGTGATGTTGTATAAATAACACCTATAAATAACTATCAACTGAGTTACTTAAATGATATGACATATAAATGAATTGAGTAACTTAAATGTGTGTAGGCTGCATTTCCGAACTACATAAGTTAATGATTGGAAGATTCCTAGATCTAGATTTCGAAAGTAAACGCTGAAGTATGATTTTTTTTTCACACAATAATTCAAAAGGGGCGTACAGCATATATCTCATAAAGAATTCAGAACTTAACACACAGATACAGCCTCTTTCACTAAGAGAGGTGCCAGTGCGGATTGGTGGATTTGTGTCAGACTAGTGACCACCTGCAGCCAGTATTAATAGTACCACTAGTGGTCACCTGTCCAAGGACTACCCGCCCCATACATTACTTAACTTCGCTAAGCGAAGACGAATAGTGAACGCGCCTGCGCTACGAGTGCTTCTGCTTCAACTTTATTTAATAAGTACCGTAAGAAATACAATTAACCTCCATGTTCAATACTTTCAGGTGAGATTCGAGTCAACGAGCAACTTGTGCTAACAGTAATGCACACGCTGATGGCCCGCGAACACAACCGCGTTGCTGCCGCCCTAGCCCACGTGAATCCTCATTGGGATGACGAGACCCTCTTCCAGGAAGCCCGACGTATCAACATTGCCGAGATACAGCATATCACCTACAACGAGTTCCTACCGATATTGTTAGGAAAGGACGTTATGGAGAAGTTCGGGTTGGTGCTCGAGAAAGAGGTAATCGTGTGAACTGTTCTTGATGTTAGGTTTGGGTTTCATGTGAAGTCAGGTACTTATGGATATTACGTTTCATAAGATAGTATACGTTATTCATTGGTGCTCTATATATCTAACTAGCTTTCCTCTCGCCACTTTGTAATCTTGCTTTGCTTCAGGTCACGTCGTTGATTGGAGTATCAGTATTATGGGACCTCCACACCAATGACAATATTGAAAGATTAGATTATATGCCTATAGATATGCCCCTATAGATTATGCTTGAATGCTAGCAAAACAAGGTGATCCTATCTTTCCTTTGCTCGAAACTACATAGCAACGGCACTGCAAATAGCTCTTATGATATTATTTTCGCAGAGCTACTGGGACGGATATGACACTACCGTAAATCCCGACGTTTTGGCGTCATTTGCCGCTGCTGCATACCGATTCGGACATTCCCTTCTGCCCACCGCTGTCGAGAGATGGTCCAAAGCACACAAATTCATTGGTAAGAGCTGAGATATCTTCTGAAAATAGATCTAATTAGATTTACGAATTAGTTTTTCATGAGACAATTGCGAATATCCCATTTCTTGAGTTGTTTGTTTTTACTCAACTTAAGGCCCTTTTACCCTACTGCACGCAACTGTACCTAGTTATATATTTGTTGTTTTAGTTATTGAGCTTTCTTTAGATTTGTCTTGTTTCCGGGACTGATATACCTGAGCTATAATTATTTTATCGTTGTTTACATTTCACAATTTACAGCATCCAAGAGACTGTCAGACCTCATTCGTAGACCATACGACTTGTACAGAGCTGGCGTTCTCGACGAGTACGTAATGGGTCTGATGAACCAGGTGGCTCAGGCTATGGACGACTCCATCACCCAGGAAGTCACAAACCATCTCTTCAAGAAAGTGGGCGCCCGTTTCGGCATGGATCTGGTATCATTCAACATGCAACGAGGCCGAGAGTTCGGAGTGCCCGGTTACATGGAGTTCAGGAAGTTCTGTGGACTCTCTGGAGCTGATACATTCCAAGATCTGTTCGGAGCCATGTCTAATGAGACTGTGAGGAAGTACGAGACGATCTTCGAACATCCGATTGACGTGGATCTGTGGTCCGGCGGCGTCTCCGAGAGGCCACTGCCCGGGTCGATGTTGGGGCCAACGTTCGCTTGCGTCATCGCCACACAGTTCTCTTACTCAAGAAGAGGTGACAGATTCTGGTGAGTTTTGACAATGACTCTTTATTGTCACCCTTAGGTAAATCAATATGCTATAAGCCAGTTCAATTGCCTGACAGGATTGATAACTATTATCTAATCTGTGGGATTAGTCTCGATTGGCAATTCGTAGGTCAGAGAACAAAAGAATTTTATTATCATCTTCATTGTCCATCCTACTTACACACCTTTTTTTTATTAGTGTTGAGTCAGTCATTTCAAACGTTAACGCGGTATGTTTAACAGGTTTGAGCTGCCAAATCAGCCTTCCTCATTCACCCCAGAGCAGCTGGCGGAAATCAGGAAATCGAGGCTCGCGCGTGTCATCTGCGACAACACGGATATTATCGATACTGTTCAGCTGTACCCCATGGTCTTGCCAGACCATGAACTGTAAGTGCCTTATTTTTTATGTTTATCTACAGTAATATATATTCTGCCTGGTCTTTACCTTTTCAAGACTAATCAAGTATTGGAATTTAGCAAAGAGATAGCCCATAACCTGGAGAGGGAAATGGGCCAATTTTCATCCTGAAAAAGTTCGCGATAAAGTTTTACGACGCAGACGAAGCCGCGGGCGGAAAGCTATATTAAAAATTGGAAAATGGGCTGACTGCGACTAACTTTGAGAACCCCTGATTTAAACAGTTTTATTCATAATGAAAAAAGAAATCATAGACGCTACGCGCATTTAGAAACACTATTGTATTTAAGTAGATAAACTAAAGTTCATTTTATCTTAAGACTCAGCCTAACAAACTTGCGAACAAGCTAAGAAAAAATTTCCTTATTGCCATTATTATATCTAGTACCCAACAGTATCGGATTAGTGGTACCTAAAAATAGGTTATACAAACTAAACAAAACCTACCGGGCCAACGGGTGTTGATCTTGGAAAAGTTTAGTTGTCGGCTCAAATGCATTTTTATTTTATTGCAGAAATCCTCGTGTGCCATGCAGAAGCGGCATCATCCCCACCATAGATTTCACCAAGTGGGCAGAACCTGCGCCTTTCCACGGCGGTGCCAAGCAATTCGTGAGTAGCTTCGCGTACGACCCGTATCTAGGCAAGAAGTAGTCGCACCTGCACACAGTATCTAGCTTTTAGAAAACCGTAGTCATCTGTATAAATGTTGATAATGTTCAAGCTAAATCAATTTCACGTCCTATCTGTGATTACACGATTTTAGTCATCGGAATCCTGGTGAATAGTGTCCCCAAGAAACCTCGACAATTCTGTTAACGAAATTACCTTTAAGATCCTTCTATAGATTCCCAACTCAGTTCTGGGTTTTCTCTCCCTAACTAGTCAACCTAAAAATCCCAGAGATGACGTGACGTTTAGTTCTTTTATTTAGCTTGAGCATCCTTCCTTTGACCTCTGAATGTTATTTGGTTTGTAATTTAATTAATTACCTGGTGTAAGTGTATTTTACTGTGTGGAGAGGTAGTATTGAAATATCGAAGAGGTCAATGGCAGAAAGTATTGCAACCATGCAATAAGTATTTTCCTACAATGTTAAAAAGTCCAAATATGTTATTGCATGGTCATCCTAAAGGAATTTATTTATATAGTAAATTAAGGAGTTTGTACAAAATTATCGTAGAACATGGTATAGTTGAGGCCAATGCTTGATTGCCATATTTATGTAGCTCAAAAATATTGTAGTAGTATTTTTACGGCCCACGAATTATCACAACCTTCTAATTGTAAAACTGCTGGAGGCGATATATTTTATTATTCATACTTACATAAATGCTCTTTAGTGCACTTATGTATGTACTTTTAGTTAATATCCCTACTATTGGTACCACTCCATTCGAATCCTGTGTTATTTATTAATATATAATATAGTATTAGTTCAATTAAATTTCTGTTTTCAAACTGTGTACTTGAAACTTTTAAATATATATATATATATATATCGCCTCTAATAGTACTATATTAAGTTAAATAATGTTAAAGTAGTAGAGTTCTTGCCTGCTCATATATCGCCTATTTAAGTTTGTATGTCGGTTCGTTCACAAACTCAATTTGCCTATCGTAATTTTTTAATGACGTTTAATTTATCATTACATAAATCGTCCATAAAAGTAGGTGTTCAAGCTGGAGGTCATTCAACATATTCTAGACTATCCTTTTCCATGATTTAAATCTTTTAATGACAAGATTTGACGATAATGCTGATGGGCATTTACCTCGCCCGTTGAAATCAGCTTGGTTGCCGTGGAAGATGTCGAATACAAACATTTGGTTCTTTTTCTGTGAATTATCGTACATAAGAGAAATTAGTTCAATTCTTTGTCTGGATCCAATGAAACAAAATAATCACCTACGAACTACTTATGCTATAAATAAGTATATTTCATAACATCTTAACGACATACAGGGTAGAAAAAGAGGTGATTCCCAATCGAGTCTAGTACACGGGCAAAATATATAAAAAAAATCTGAGACAAAAATTAAAAATGTTAAGTTGCATATTTAAACGACATGATGTGGGCAAGTTTTAATTGAAATATTTGATAAATATAAACAAAATATAAATTCGTCTCGTCTAGTATAAAGGAAAAATATTTTAAAAATCCATGGTAAGTTCTTAGCAGAAGATATTTAAAAAACATTGCATATTTAAACGGCATGATGACGCAGTTTTAATTGATAATTTATGAATAACAAAAAAATAAAAATTAAATAAAAATATTTTGTTTTACGTATAGGTATCTATCTACCTTCATTGGACTTTTATTAAACATTTTTCCTGTTATACTAGACTCGAATTTGAATCACCCCTTAAAATTTCCAACCTGGATACATATTATATGGATATGATTTGATGGACTCTATTGACTGTACCTAATAATGCAATAAATTGAGCATTTTTTTTAAAACAGTGTGTGTAAGAACGGCAACACGGTTAGTAAATTTGTCGAAAGAAATATACGGATTTGTATATATTGCTAGGAATATTAATTTTTCAAAAATCCAATGATGCAGTTTTAGTTTTCATCAAAATCAGGCCCGAGGCTCCTTTGAATACTTTTTGCTATTTCTCATAGTTTAGGATTTGGCCATCCAGGCCAACTTAAAAAATTTACTCTGTATATGTAATGTATGTAGTATTTATACATAATAGGGGTCTATTTTATAATCTACTAATCTCATTCAAACAAACCGATATTTCCATTGGCTTTTTTGATTCCATACTGGAGTAACTGTGTAAGGAATAACCGGCAGATTACGTACAATTGAAATACAAAAGGCAATTTAATTATTAGAAATAGTATGTATGAAAATGCAAGGATTTATCTTGTAACATTTAGATTTTATTAGATATAATACTTCACCTCCTGGATGATTACTTGAAGACCTATTTTTGCAGGACCACGTGTAATGTACTATGACGTGAATAAGTTACCACATTAAAGGGCATACATTCTTTGATGAGTTCCACTTGTTATGATAATTTTATTTTTATTTATTTTATAGTAAAACCTGTATTTTATAACATTGACGCATGAATTGTACAGTTTTGTAAATAGAAGTACAATAATAATGAATCATAGAAAGTATCTACAATTTCTTTTATTTGTTCACCTCTTAGTTTGTAGAAAGTACTGAAATAGAAAACTTAGCAAAGCACGAGATAGTAAGTATTATAAAATTTCCTACTGTTATAAAAAAAAACATATAAACTAAATTGACATGTCTTTCAACTTACAGATGACAGACGCATATATTCCTCCTAAAAATGAAACAAACTGCGAAGAATATGCTGATAAAACACATCAAAATACTACGATTGTACAAAAATGTGGATGCAACGATACTACAAATTCAAATATCCAACAGAACACTGACAATACTCAGCTCACAAATGAAACTACTGTAGAGAATGATTGCCAGGAAAGTACGACAACTACAGAAAATAATTATGACAAAGCTCAGACTAAAATTAGCGGCACTCACAACAACGATACAGTTTTAAAATACGTTTACAGAAAAGACGAAAAAACGAATATTCCTGATAAACCTACAGGTCATACGAAGAATAGTTTGAGAAAAAAACGCTCTCTAAACTCTGATGAAAACCTAAGATATGCTGCAAGTGTTCCTGTAATAGTTAATTACAAAACATCGCATTTCCCGCCAGTTAAGGAAAATATTTTTGCTAGAAACAAAGCCAGCCTTATTCGAGGTTCTGATTTAGCAGACTTCGCTATTGAAACTTTACACGCGAAACCTATCATAAATAACGATCAGATCAAAGTTCAACCTAAAACAGACTATCGTGAAATTAAATTGCCACCTAAACAACACCAAGAAAGTGAAGAAGAGGAAATAGAACATCATACCGAAAGGGAACACAGTGATGAAAGACAGGATTACCGGGGCATTAGGAAACACAATAGGCCGTATCTTGAAAGTGAGAGCGATAAACGAGATCACCGGAACCATATAAGAAATAAATTACACCAAGAACCCGAATCTAATGATAGGGAAACTTACCACTCCAGTTCAAGATTACCAGGAAATAATAATAAACCATACCAAGGAAATGCGAATAACGAAAGTGACGAATATCGAGACAGTGAAGGGAACAAAGAAGATGAAAGTGATGAAAAAGACGAATACCAGGATAACGAAAAAAACAGTAAAAGTTCCCGAGAAAATGATAGTACTGATAGAGAAAATTATCAAGACGATAGGCAAAGTAACAAAACATACCGAAAACAAGAAAATACTAGAAGTAAAGAATATGACGGTGATGAGAACAATAGTAAACCACATAAAATAACTGAAAGCGATGAAAGTGAAGATTATCGAGATGACAGAATAAGTAACAAACCATATATAAAACATGAAAGTACTGAAAGGGACGAATATGAAGATGAAAAGAATAGCAATGAAAGAGATTACCAAGATGATAGGAAAAGTAACAAAGCATATAAAAAAAGTGAAAGTACTGAAAGGGAAGACTATGATGATAACGAAAGAAATAACAAACCCTACGTAAGAAATGAAAGTGAAGATTATGAAGACGATAGGAAAAGGAACAAACCATACAGAAAGGATGAAAACATTGAAAGGGATGAGTATGATCATATCGGAAAGAATAACAAACCATATTTAAGGAATGATAAGGATGAAAGGGAAGAGTACCTAGACGATAGGATAAACAAAAAACCATACATTCGAAATGAAGCCACTGAAAGACAGGAACATGATGATAACAGAAACGATAATAACCCATACACAAGAAGTGATGGCGTTGCAAGAGACGAACATGAAAATGACGGGAAAGATAGCAAACCCTACAGAAGAAATGAAAGCACTGAACAAGAGGAATATGATGACGAAGACAGGAATAAGAAACCACACAAAATAGTGGAAACTAACGGTAGACTAGCATACCGAAATGACAGGGGAAACAAACCATACAGACAAAATAAAAGCAATGGAAGAAGAGATTTTTCAGACACCGAGAAAACTAATAAACCATTTAGAAGAAATGAAAGGGAAGAATACGAGGATGATGACCGAAATAACAAACCGTATATTTCAGAAATCAAAAAAAATAACAAACCATTTCGAATAAATGAAAGAGAAGAATACGACGATGATGAGCGAAATAGCAAACCATATCGAGGAAAGCAAAACAGTGAAAGGAGAGATTTTGCGGATGTTGAGAAAAATAGCAAACCATTTAGAAGAAATGAAAGGGAAGACTACGACGATGATAAGCGAAATAACAAACCGTATCGGGGTAAAGAAATCAATGAAAGGGCAAACTATGAAACTCACGGAAAGAATAACAGAAGAAATGAAAGGAAAGAATATAGTGAAAACGATAAGAATTATAAACCATATCAAAAAAACGAAAGGTTTGAAAAGGGAGAATATGACGAAAACAAAAAGAATACTAAACCTTATAGAAAAAATGAAGGCATTGAGAAAGACGAAGCATTTGATGAGAGTGAGAAGAGCGGCGAACGAATCAATTACAGAGAAAACGAAAATATACGACAAGATAGCAATAATAAATTTAAAAACAATAGAAGAGATTATTCGCGTAATTATAAATCTCCATATGCAGCACTTCCCAAGGATATCAATGAAAGTAGTGAAATCGAAAGTAAAGAGCCGGTGTATGCAAAGCGTGCAAATTCAAAAGAAACCAAAGATAAATATTATAACAGACCAACTAATAAATTATCTAATAGGAGACCTCGTGATGAAACGCTAGAAAACAACTTTAGAGAAAATATTAAAGAAGATGATAATGCATCGGCCGAAAAAGTATTACCAAATGTACGAAATAGCAAAGGTGCTTATTATGGAAAGAATAATTTGCCATTGCTGCAGCCTGAAAGTAGCGATGAAAGCGAGGAGGAAGAAGCAATAATTGCAATAATGAAAAGGAAGCATAGAAAATCGCCTCTTAACAGTCATGACGACTCCAAAAATGGAAACATAAATCAGTCTCGTGTAAATTCCCCCATTAAAATCCAAGATGTTGATCTCGGTGACTTTAGCTATGAAAGAATACATGTAAATGACAAAGGAATAGTTGAACCTGCCAAAGACGCACATGAAAACTATGATGATGAATCGTTAGTCGAAATCATTCCATTGATTACTACCACTCAAAAAACTGCAACAGGTAATAATGAAAAATATTTACGATCCACCGGAAATATAGATGTGCCATTGCATGGTCAAATAAATGAGGGTACCAATAGACAAGTAAACATTAATGATGGCGAAGTCAGGCCTGTAGTTGAACTTAATAGCGATAGTAGTGAATCTATAATTGGAAGCAGTAAAGAAGTTTTAAAGACTAATGCAAACGATGAAGATGCGAGTTTAGAGACAGTTCTTGGTGTAAAAATAATAACTGATGATGATGAACTCAGCGACAAATTAGTTGCAAAGCAAAGTAAAAAAGAAAAAGGCGACGTTAAACAACAATTTGAAAGAATCCCGTTAAATTATAATCATAACCAACAGGACGAGAAAAAACATAAAAAAGAAACACTACCCGCAGAACAAACGAGTGAAATAGACAATGATAATCCGAAACATGATGTTGGCACCGTAGATATACTGACACCGCAAGATCACCGTTTCGATGAAAACTTAAATATCAAGTTTGATGATCTGACTATAAAACTACCCGAGATAAAGCTCCCAAAAGACATTTTGTCTTATGCCTATCAGGAACCAGCATATGAGAAAGATATTTATAATGACGAATATAGCGAAGAAAAGCCACGTGAACAAGAGAATAGGAAGGATAATGGTGAAGATTATTACTATGATGACTCTGGATACAACGGTCCTTATGCAAATTATAAAAAGAAGGATGGCGAGGACACATCTAATGAGAAAGAGCAAGATGATGAATACGGAGACGTTGACTTGTATGAAAAGTTTGTTAAAGAACGGTTCGGGAAAAAACGCCCTTCTCAAAAGAGGTCTGAAAAATTAATAGACACGCGACATGCACCCGAAAATGTTAAACTATTTAATACCTTACAACAAATTCTTAAAAAGACTGAAAATATTCAAAAAGAAGCAGATAAAAGCGGGGACCCTAAAGCCGGCTATATGTGGACACTTGAATATGGCCAGAATTTATAAACTATTTAATTTTAGGCGATAATTAATGTGTTAATTTAGTCATTTTTACCCGACAGCCCCAAAAAGGAGTGTAATGTTTTTCGAGTGTGTTGGTATATAGATTTCTATGTTACCTCCTGTAGTCTAAACGGCTCGATCGATTATGAAGTGCAAGATGTCGTTCGATTTGGCTTGAGCCCCAGAGTGTCATAGGATACATTTTATGGTAAAAAATCCAACATGGCGCCAAGATGCAAAATATGCTGACGTATCTTTGATTTTTAAATACTTAAATAGTTATTTCCAAATCATGTGAGAACCTAACCGATGTGTATAAATTCCAACGTTTGGGTAGATAAGATACGCAGATGAGTTTAAGTATTTTATGATAAGTTTTAACTTAATAAGTAAACCTATTGTTATAGATGAGTCCAAATAAAAGCCTGTTGTTAAGCTAGGTAGATTTAATATTTTAACACGTTAATAGACACAGGACTGCTATAGCAGTTATATATAACAATAAAAACTATATTGTATCTGGTTCACTGTCCGTCACGGTTAAGATAAGATTTAAAAATAAACCGATTGTGATAAGATGTCCAATTATAAGCCTGTTTTAATGTTAATAATTAAACCTGAAGTCGTGATGGGATCTTCTAACAGAGGAAAACTAAGGAAATTATTGCCATCTTGATGTACCCTGAAACAGTCACATACAATGATTATTTATTCACTCCTAAAGCTAAAATCTAGCAAAGAAATTAAAACTATGTATTTATTTTTATAACACTATTGCATACACTAAAAACCATTACATCGATTATTGTGATAATCTTTACTTTTTTTGACTACATTTGAAGCAAAATACTATGTTGGCGTCGTTCGTGACTCATTCACGTAAATAATTTGTGTCAAAATTATTAAAATATGAGTATTATTCTGTTGCGAATTAATGTCCAAAGGAGCGCCATTTAGTCATTCGCATTCACAGGTCGGCCCTGCTTGAAACTGTATTAGGTTAGCAGTACACTGTTTTCAAACAGGCGAATGGCGTTTTCCACATCGCATCGTGGTGCCGTGCGAACCCACAATGCGCGCACACAAATGTGTCCTAGCATATCTAATTCGTTGGTCCTAGCGGAAATCAAAGAGGATAACCTTACACGCAAAAACTGATACACCCTGTGAAAAAATACACCCTGACTGCGCTGGGTGTGTCGATATGGCAGCCGGCCGAAACTGCGTGACGTGGACTTCTACGAGGTTTGATCGAATTCTACGTTTTGCTGTCATTGAGTCTCCTCGTTTCTTGGAACGCTAAAGATCAGCGCAACATTGATCGAACAACTATTTAAATGAACTAATGTGTGGCTAGATAAACTGAGGACTAAATATTTCCAGCAGTGGATGTCAACAATTAAATAAGAGCATATTTTAATAAAGGTGTTAATGTGATATAATAATGACAATATCGATAAGTACTTAATAAAAATGTCCATAAATTAAATGTTTGTAATAAATAAATAATTTAAACAATTTTGAATGCAGTTTGATTTAATTGAATTACATACTTACCAAAGATACTAGCCCAGCCTGTAAGCAACTTGTAGGTGGTAGGGTAGTGTGGGTAGGCCACACTAGATCACAGGCAGTTTAATGACGGATTCATGCAACATGTGAAGAAGGGCCTGCGCAGACAAGTTACTTTTAGTAAGCTAGGTGTAATGCTCAACGCTAAGTGTTCAACGCTACAGACATTCCTCATTCAACGCCAATCGCGCCGATCAAGTCGCTTTTTAGACTCTCTATGCAACGACTGAACGCCACATTCGGATGTCAATCACAGCTAGAGAATTCGATACCGGTTCTCTGGGGATTCCACGATTGTCTACGACAATCTCGGGATCCCGGAATATACCCGCGATTGTTGATAATGAAGTCAGTGTAATATACAGGGTGTCCCTGGAAGTATGGATCAAATCGAACAGGGGCATGGGGAAGGTCATTCCCAAACTTTTTAACCCTATGAATGTCGGTGCCATTTTTGACGGTTCAAAAGTTATGATCAATTTTTTACATTTTCATATTATCGAATAGTGCTTATACAAAAAAAATTTTTAAAAGAAAACTAGCAAAGCTATCAGCTTAATTTTTTTTTCACGATGTTTGTTCGAGCATGTGACTTTCATGTTTTAATACTTTTATGTCCATAGCAGACATGATTCCTACAAAAAAAAAGATTGAATACAAAGACATTGGTCTGCCAAAAATTTCACTCAATTTTCAAGCGATTGCCATGGGAAAAAAATGTACTAGAGAAAGTTGACCACGTATCACAAAAAGTTGCCCATTCCATACAGATTCTTTTGAGATGTGTAACACTGGGTTACCCTTATTAATTTAAAAGTTATTAGAATTTTTTATCATAAAGGTCGCTTTTTCAAAACTTTCGAACTTTTAAGATTTTAATATTTTTAGCTTTAAACACGATTTACTCTAAACCCTCAAGTAAAACGTCACCTATCCGAGCACTTTGGTGTGGTTAACATAATAAGACAACATTTTTTTAAAGTAAAACCTCACTAGATACGAACGTGCGGGGGGAGGAGGGGGCTTAAACAAAGGAACCGAAAGGGTCGTAAACAATGACGGTGGGTACCGCAGGCTTGCACTCAGGTAGAATTTTTAGTAACTCGCTATCAGCTTGTAACTGCGCACGTACTTAATTCGGTGTTTTTTATTACACATAATTGTTTTAAATCTAAAAAAAATAAAAGTTTGAGATTTTACTTTAAAAAATTTTGTCTTATTATTTTAACCACACCAAAGTGCTCGGATAGGTGACTTTGTACATGAGGGTTGAGAGTAAATCGTATTTAAAGCTAAAAATATTAAAATCTTAGAAGTTCGAAAGTTTTGAAAAAGCGACCTTTATGATAAAAAAATCTAATAACTTTTAAATTAATAAGAGTAACCCAGTGTTACACATCTCAAAAGAATCTGTATGGAATGGGCAACTTTTTGTGATACGTGGTCAACTTTCTCTAGTACATTTTTTTCCCATGGCAATCGCTTGAAAATTGAGTGAAATTTTTGGCAGACTAATGTCTTTGTATTCAATCTTTTTTTTTGTAGGAATCATGTCTGCTATCGACATAAAAGTATTAAAACATGAAAGTCACATGCTCGAACAAACATCGTGAAAAAAAAATTAAGCTGATAGCTTTGCTAGTTTTCTTTTAAAAATTTTTTTTGTATAAGCACTATTCGATAATATGAAAATGTAAAAAATTTATCATAACTTTTGAACCGTCAAAAATGGCACCTACATTCATAGGGTTAAAAAGTTTGGGAATGACCTTCCCCATGCCCCTGTTTGATTTGATCCATACTTCCAGGGACACCCTGTATAGAAATCTGCTTTTTTATTTTATTATTAGAGGTAACAAACATACATAAATGCATACGACATACACACACAAACTTTCGCATTTCTAATATTACAAATACAAATACACTTTATTGCACAACAGATAAGAAAATACAGTTTCAGAAAAGTGGTAAGAATAGAATGTACAATTTGTATTAGTTGGGAATTGGGATATTCAGGGTGAAATTTAATTCGTGTAATTCTTGTTTACTGGTGACTCCACTTCTGATTACAAACAACTTTCCAATGGGAACCATAGTCGAATTCTATCAAAAATTTTCGATTACCCATACAATAAATCATTAATAAACCATCTTTAGTACGGAAGTCCAACAGTTTTCGACTGAATTCGGCTATGGTTCCTGGAAGAAAGTTGCTCGTAATCAGGAGTGTAGTCACCATCCGAAAATTGTTGGAATTCCGTATTAGAGGTGGTTTCAGAACGTTTTACTTTGTAGGTAATCGAAAACTTTTTGATCGAATTCGAATATTATATCTTGGGACAAAGTTGTTGGTAATCAAGAGTGGCGTCACCAGTTAATGGGAATTACACGTATTCAAATTCACCCTGTATATGGATAGAGGATACTTATGCAACAAAGTCAAGTAATATGCTACCCTAAAGTGTTACGTTCCCGAGATATTTGGAAGTAAAGATCGCAACATGATAACAATGAAAATCATTAAAAATGCAGTAATTACGTATGTATACCTACGCATTCCATTGCATTAGAATAATAGTTCCCAGGTTGATTTAACTATTTATTAGAAGGCAGCAAAACCTAGTAGCACGAAGAAAACTACTTTATTTAATGAGATGCCTACCAATCGTAACACATTGCAATAAGACGCTTTTTTTTCAAAATTGGTATATCGAACCGCGGTAGTACGCTTATCTTCCATTCCATAACTATTTAAAAATCATAATGTTTGACGACCTGTTTAGTGGTTAGGTTACTCTGGCCCCTATACCAAAAGATTGCGGGTTCGAATCCCGCTAGGGGCATATGTTTGTGTGATGAATACGGACATTTGTACCCGAATTATGGATGCTTTCATTTATAATAAGTATTTATTTAAAAAAAAAATATTTATGTAGTATATCAACCATCTGGTAACCACAACACAAGCCTATAGTTACTTACTGTGGAACTAGATGTATGCTAGATAACTAGATGTATGCTGTGTATGTCTAAGGATATTTTATTTATTTATAATGTAGATGTTATGTAACAATCGTTTATTATTATTACAAAAAACACAAAAGGTATAAAAAATTATACTTTTTTATAGGTGTATATGTTATAGGTAACATACTTATAATTTAACACTCAAATGTGACTTCTAAAAAGGTTATAAACAGAGGTTATACCAATGATATATAAGTAAAAGGAGGTTGATACGTTATTACACGTTTCAGTGTTTACAAAGTAACAAACAAAACAATAGGTATTTCTCTTGTGCAGAAACAGAAAGCGAGACAACAAGCCAACCATCGCTGTTCGGGTTAACTGATATGACAAAATAGGTTTCATTGCAACGCGATACCATTTAGTAGGCAAGTCTAATTAATTTTAACCACCTCCGTGGCTCAAAGTAAACAAGATTGGGTTTACGTTTCCGAGGTCGCGGGGTACATATTTAGTACTCGGTTTGGTTGGTGGTAGGGCATTTTAAATGTCCGCCTGGCTAGCTACCACCATCTCATCTAAATCTGCCGCCAAACAGCATTGTTGTGTTCCGGTTGTCAGAGATAAGATAGCCAGTCCCCCAAACAAGGTGACCCCACCTTGGAAAAATTAATTGTTTTTGAAACTACTAGGTTGTGCTGCCTTATGGGGAGTCCCACATAATCGTCTCGCGCCGTCCCCCAGGCGAGCGGCAAGTCGGAATTCCGTATTAGAGGTGGTTTCAGAACGTTTTACTTTGTAGGTAATCGAAAACTTTTTGATCGAATTCGAATATTATATCTTGGGACAAAGTTGTTGGTAATCAAGAGTGGCGTCACCAGTTAATGGGAATTACACGTATTCAAATTCACCCTGTATATGGATAGAGGATACTTATGCAACAAAGTCAAGTAATATGCTACCCTAAAGTGTTACGTTCCCGAGATATTTGGAAGTAAAGATCGCAACATGATAACAATGAAAATCATTAAAAATGCAGTAATTACGTATGTATACCTACGCATTCCATTGCATTAGAATAATAGTTCCCAGGTTGATTTAACTATTTATTAGAAGGCAGCAAAACCTAGTAGCACGAAGAAAACTACTTTATTTAATGAGATGCCTACCAATCGTAACACATTGCAATAAGACGCTTTTTTTTCAAAATTGGTATATCGAACCGCGGTAGTACGCTTATCTTCCATTCCATAACTATTTAAAAATCATAATGTTTGACGACCTGTTTAGTGGTTAGGTTACTCTGGCCCCTATACCAAAAGATTGCGGGTTCGAATCCCGCTAGGGGCATATGTTTGTGTGATGAATACGGACATTTGTACCCGAATTATGGATGCTTTCATTTATAATTAGTATTTATTTTAAAAAAATATATTTATGTAGTATATCAACCATCTGGTAACCACAACACAAGCCTATAGTTACTTACTGTGGAACTAGATGTATGCTAGATAACTAGATGTATGCTGTGTATGTCTAAGGATATTTTATTTATTTATAATGTAGATGTTATGTAACACTCGTTTATTATTATTACAAAAAACACAAAAGGTATAAAAAATTATACTTTTTTATAGGTGTATATGTTATAGGTAACATACTTATAATTTAACACTCAAATGTGACTTTTAAAAAGGTTATAAACAGAGGTTATACCAATGATATATAAGTAAAAGGAGGTTGATACGTTATTACACGTTTCAGTGTTTACAAAGTAACAAACAAAACAATAGGTATTTCTCTTGTGCAGAAACAGAAAGCGAGACAACAAGCCAACCATCGCTGTTTATAGGTAACATATAATTTAACACTTATATGTGACTTTTAAAAAGGTTATAAACAGAGGTTATACCAATGATATATAAGTAAAAGGAGGTTGATACGTTATTACACGTTTCAGTGTTTACAAAGTAACAAACAAAACAATAGGTATTTCTCTTGTGCAGAAACAGAAAGCGAGACAACAAGCCAACCATCGCTGTTCGGGTTAACTGATATGACAAAATAGGTTTCATTGCAACGCGATACCATTTAGTAGGCAAGTCTAATTAATTTTAACCACCTCCGTGGCTCAAAGTAAACAAGATTGGGTTTACGTTTCGGAGGTCGCGGGGTACATATTTAGTACTCGGTTTGGTTGGTGGTAGGGCATTTTAAATGTCCGCCTGGCTAGCTACCACCATCTCATCTAAATCTGCCGCCAAACAGCATTGTTGTGTTCCGGTTGTCAGAGATAAGATAGTCAGTCCCCCAAACAAGGTGGGGTTTCCGAGTCAGTACGTTACCACCTTCGGCCTCATCTTCACTTAACATTGATAGAAAATTATTTATTACATTGCTGATCTAACGTGTGAAGGGACATTGTTACGTTCCTGAACGCACACTTGGTAGTATGTTGTTTGTGAACGACATCTTTTTTTTTCTCTCTCTATGGCTTCCTCTTCCGAGCACCGGACGGGCCTTTGTAATAGGTGACCTAACCTCTAAATTAATCCTTGTTCATTAATATAATTATAAGTAATTAATGCATTGTAAATGCGACTATATATTCTGTGCAATATACTAGTTGATCGAAGAACCTGATTTTATTCCATCGGTGTGCCCTGCCAACACTTCGCTCATCCTGCTTGTTCCCACAGCGCAAGGACTGGCTCCTCTGCTTTACGTTCAACAGGTTCTGTACCCAGGCATATGATAAAGGCAGGAAGGATCGGGCAGACGCAGGCGCAGAAGGTATACATTTGCGATATTACTGTATATTATATACGATGGCAGAAGCGGAGAATTCGCACCGACGTGGCGAGGAGGTTACCCGTAATGGAGCCGGCACCGGCAATGTTTTTATTGAAAAACTCTCGGGTGCGGCTAACTATGTTAATTGGAAATTCTCCATCCGCATGCTGCTCATCTTGGAAGGATTATGGAGTTGTGTCACTGGTACTGAGGTAGTGGACCCTGCCCTCGATATGAAAGCACTAGCGAGGATTGCGCTATGTGTACAGCCGAGTTTATATAATTACATTCGTGACGCTAAAACTTCAAAAGAAGCGTGGGAGAAGTTGTCATCCATTTTTGAGGATCGTGGCTTATATCGCCGTGTTTTGCTGTTGCGGCAGTTACATCATATTGAATTTATTAAATACAAATCAATGAATGAATATATAAATGGTGTGATGATGCTTGTTCAGCAACTGGCGGATATTGGGCGAACAATTGAAGACGGTGAGGTAGCCGAGATTCTTCTAAGTGGTCTACCCAGTGAGTACGATGTCCTTGTTTCAAGTTTGGAGACTGCATGCATTAGCACTTCACTATCAAGCGAACTAGTTCGCACCAGACTTCTACAGGAAGAGATGCGCAAAAATGGAAGTGATTCAGTGTCTGGCGGCATTGACAGTGCATATATGGTAAAGAAAAATAACATTATATGCCACTACTGTGGCAAGGCCGGCCACATTCGTTCCAAATGCTTCAAATGGAAGCGCGATAAGAAGCAGACAGGCAAGAATGAGAATACACTAATTGTCACAGGCAGCGCTCTCTCTGTCACACAGGGTGACATTGTGGTGGACTCTGGATGCAGCAGCCACATGTTTAACTGTCAATCATATTTTGAGAACTTTAAGACAAATAAAAGTTTAGTTGTGTTGGCGAATAGTGATAAGCTAAATAGTGAAGGTACAGGTCAGATAGTTATATCTTTAGACAACAATGATGTTATTGCTGAAGCTATGTTTGTCCCTGGATTGTCAACTAATCTCTTATCTGTCAGTAAACTGGCTAAGGAGGGTTATGTAATTGTTTTTAATAAAGAAGGGTGTCACTTTTACAATCAAAATAATTGCAATATTATTGGTAAGAAAGTAGGTCATGCTAGTAGTGTTAATGGTATTTATAAATTGGATGGTGTCAATTTATGTAGGAGTGTTTTGCTACCACAGGAGTGCTCTTCAGTCTCTCTGAAGAACAACAATGATGTTCAAGTTCAGATAGAACAGAGTGCAAAGTTGGCTAGGGTGCCGGTTGGCACATGGCATAGGCGTCTTGGTCATTTGAGCTTTGGTGGATTATGTGCTCTGCGGAGAAATAATGTTCTTGAGTTCACAGATACTTTGGAGCATAACGAGTGCATCTCTTGCTTGGAGTGCAAGCAGACAGCAAAGCCGTTCCCGTCTGGTGAGGCTAAGCGTGCTTCTCGCCGGCTAGAGCTCATCCATTCAGATGTGTGTGGACCAATGTCACAACGGAGTTGGGGTGGTGCACGATATCTCCTAACGTTCACAGATGACTACAGCAGAAAAAGTTGGGGTTACCTACTTAATGAAAAATCGGAGGTAATGTCTCATTTTATAGAATTTAAGTGTCTGATGGAGAAGCAGACTGGTGAAGAAATTAGGTGTCTGAGAACTGATGGAGGTGGAGAGTACTGTAATGGGAAGTTTTCCTCTTATCTAAAGGCTCAAGGAATTGTACATCAAGTAACAGTGCCCTATTGTCCTCAGCAGAACGGTGTCTCTGAGAGACTTAATAGGACATTAATGGAAAAGGCACGCTGTATGCTGCAGGATTCTGGTCTTAGCCGGGAATATTGGGGTGAGGCGGTTATGACCGCAGTGTATGTCAAAAATAGGAGCCCTACAAGTGCCTTAGCTGGACAGATGCCTGAGCAGGTTTGGACCGGTTCCATTGTTGAACTTAGTCACCTTCGTGTATTTGGGTGTGTTGCCTTTACTTTGATTCCTGAGCAGAAACGTTCTAAACTAGATCCTAAATCTCACATGTGTATATTTGTTGGTTATAGTGAGACTACCAAAGGTTATAGATTTGTTAAACCTCAGAGCCCTAGGCGTATCATTTATTCGAGGAGCGTAGAATTTATAGAAAACAAGTTTTTGAAGGACATGGACAGTGTCTCTTCTAGTCATATGTCAAATAACAATGTTTTATGTGATGTTGACATAAGCAAATTTTATTTGAATTCTAATATGAATGAAATGAACAATGAATCTAAACATGATAAATTAAATATTTCTGAAAACTGTGATATTAGCACTAGTAATTCTTGTGAAAAGAATGGTTCAGAATGTAATAGAGAGGATCTAAGTGATGTAGCTGTGATTTCAGGTGTTGGATCGGAGTACTGTACTGGTGATGAGGAGCAGGTTGCTGAGAGTCCGGTGCCAAAGGCCGTGGACAGCAGCTGGTCGCCAGGCCCGTCGCCACTTCGAGGGGAAGATGTGTCTAGTCCTGGATTGGTACCACCAGTGACTGCCACAGCTCCTACTACGAGATCTGTACGTAGTCGCCGTCCACCGTTGAGGTATAAAGATTATGATCTCTCTTTATTAGTACAAAATGGTATGGAACCATTATCATATAGTGAGGCTATATTGTCAAATGATCAAAATGCATGGCATTCCGCTATGAAAGATGAGTATGATTCACTCTTGAAAAATGGTGTGTGGAAACTAGTTGATCGCCCACTAGGTAAAAATATAATAAAATGTAAGTGGGTGTATAAATTAAAAAGGGACACTTCAGGTAATATTAGTTATAAAGCTCGTTTAGTAGCACGTGGTTTCTCACAAAAGCATGGAGTCGATTATAATGACACATTCTCTCCTGTGGTTCGGCATAGCACTCTACGCACATTGTTTGCTTTGGCTAATGAACTTAATATGAACATTGATCATTTCGATGTTGAGACTGCATTTTTAAATAGTGATCTACATGAGCAAATATATATGGAACAGCCTGAAGGGTTTACTTGTGATAAGAATAAAGTATGTCTTTTATTGAAGAGTATATATGGACTCAAACAATCCAGTCGCTTGTGGAACATGAAAGTACATCAACTTTTGTCTGATAATGGATATGTACAGAGCAAATGTGAGCCATGTGTTTATATAAAGAATGTAAACAATAAGAAAATAACTGTTGTGGCGTTATATGTCGATGACTTTTATATATTCAGTAATTGTTCTTGTACTAAAGATAAACTGTATAATTTACTACAAGAGGAGTTTGTTGTAAAGAATTTAGGCACTTTGAAGTCCTGTTTAGGGATACGGGTTACCCGGGATAAAGATCAAGGTATCTTAACATTAGATCAGTCAGAGTATATAAAGAGTTTATTGTGTCAATTTTGTATGGAAAAATGTAACCCGGTATCTACTCCTATGATATTAAATAGTAAATTGGAAAAACCTAAGGGTAATTGTTTAGATGAGAATGTATATAAGTATAGACAATTGTTGGGATCATTGATGTACTTGGCAGTATGTACTCGCCCTGACATAGCATATGTATGTAGCCAGCTAAGTCAGTTCTGTCATGGCTTTGATATGTCTCATTGGCTTGCAGCTAAACGAGTATTAAGGTATTTAGCGGGGACATTAAATTATGGACTATGTTTTTATAGAACACATAATTTAAATTTAACTGCTTTTACAGATGCGGATTGGGGCAATAGCATAGTTGACAGAAAGTCATACACTGGTTTTGTTATAAAGTTAGGGAGTAACACTATAAATTGGGAGTCACGTAAACAGAAATGTGTTGCTTTATCTAGTACAGAGGCAGAGTACCTGGCCATTAGCGACGTCTGTAAAGACTTGTGTTTTGTTAAGAACTTTTTGAAAGAGATTTTGTGTAGAGATACTAGTATTGTTTTGTATAATGACAATCAGAGTGCACATAAGTTGCTGGAATCTAGAGAGTATTGTCACAAACGTACGAAACACATAGATATTAGATATCATTATGTAAAAGATTTGATTCAGAGCGGTTTTGCTGATGTAAAGTACCTTTCTAGTCAGGAAATGATAGCCGATGTTCTTACAAAACCTTTGAGTTCCACTAAGCATGTTTTTTGTATTAATGGGATGAATGTTAACAGTAGTAGAGTCATGGTATCATAAATATAGAGTCCTGTTAATATAAGTAATGTAAGAGTCCTAGTAATTAAATATATACTTTTAAGCTTTTAATATCTGACTGATTGTAGAGCCTAGCCCAGCTTGTATAATGTAATAAATAAGGGGAAGTGATAGAAAATTATTTATTACATTGCTGATCTAACGTGTGAAGGGACATTGTTACGTTCCTGAACGCACACTTGGTAGTATGTTGTTTGTGAACGACATCTTTTTTTTTCTCTCTCTATGGCTTCCTCTTCCGAGCACCGGACGGGCCTTTGTAATAGGTGACCTAACCTCTAAATTAATCCTTGTTCATTAATATAATTATAAGTAATTAATGCATTGTAAATGCGACTATATATTCTGTGCAATATACTAGTTGATCGAAGAACCTGATTTTATTCCATCGGTGTGCCCTGCCAACACTTCGCTCATCCTGCTTGTTCCCACAGCGCAAGGACTGGCTCCTCTGCTTTACGTTCAACAAACATCAGGTGTGATTGAGGTCACGTGCTAACACGTTGTGCAAAAAAAAATTAATTGTTTTTGAAACTACTAGGTTGTGCTGCCTTATGGGGAGTCCCACATAATCGTCTCGCGCCGTCCCCCAGGCGAGCGGCAAGGGTAAAGCGTTTCCCCGCGTCAAAAAAAAATTGTGCTGCCTTCTAATATATAGAGTTAAATCAACCTGGGAACTATTATTTCAATGCATTGGCATGCGTTTATACACGTAATTACTATATTTTTAAATGATGTCAACGTTCTGATATAGCAATCTTTGGTCACGGTGTAGCCTTCGAGGTTTACCTTCAAAAATCTCAGGTAGGTACGTGACACTTTAGGGTACATATATATTATATATGTATGGAAAGTGGTATATCCTCCCGCCGCGATTTAGATTTTTCTTCAAAGTTTCCGCGCACTACGATAATATATTATAACTTTCATCGTGCGCGGAAACTTTGAAATAAAATCTAAATTGCGGCGGGAGGTTATATCACTTTCCATAGAATTTCTATTTCCAAAAAAATCAATCAGACGTTTAGGGTCCCGCCAACACAAACCAATGATCATTTTTTAAATTAATATAACCAAATATATGTATACACTTAAATAATATTTTAGTAGGATTGTTTTTGTAGTCCCGCAGTAGTGTAGTGGTATAGTAGTAGTAGTGCCACAGATTACTAATAAGTTACTAACGTAAGTAGTGCGCGGAAACTTTGAAGAAAAATCTAAATCGCGGCGGGAGGACATATCACTTTCCATAGAATTTCGATTTCCAAAAAAATCAATCAGACGTTTAGGTTCCCGCGAACACAAATCAATGATCATTTTTTAAATTAATATAACCAAATATATGTATACACTTAAATAATATTTTAGTAGGATTGTTTTTGTAGTCCCGTAAATCCCGGTACCTAGTAGCGAAGTTTTCGAGTGTCAAATACGATCCCGCGATCAAATCCTCTAGTCATAGGGTATACCCCAGCATTTCTCTCTTTTTTTGATTTGGATCTTACAAATAGTGCGGCGTAATTTATGCGTTCCTGAGATATTTGCAAACACCAAATTCTGTCAGGGTAACGTTAATCTGGCAGATTCTTTTTTAATTCCTGGACTTAGCGAAATAAAAATAGCTTACAATGTAGGAGATGCACACCCAGGGGGTGAGCCCGTCACCGTTAAAACGTGCAAGTCTGTATAGATGTTTTTTGGTGGAAACTTCCTTAGTCGCCTTTTCATATTCCCCACAAGTGATTTTTTTTCGATAATTAGACAAGTCGCGTTTTGCGGGACTATTTTACTAACCATTCCAATTCGGAATTACAACTACAATATTGGAACGGTCCCGCAGAATCCGGGAAGTATGACCACCTTATGCTGAAGAAATTAGAGAAATAAGACCTGGCTGTATGGGCTTAGATCCCTTTGCCTTCTCCGAGAGGAGAGAATAAAACAAAAAAAAATCGATCGAGTTACCTATCGAGTCGACTGACTGCGACACGGCGAGCGACATTTTATTCATTATCTGAGTAATCTGTGATTTTATTTCTAACATAAAAAGTAACATCGGCACTTGATATTTTAATCAAAATGGCTGAGGCAATACAAAAGAAGTTGCAAAAGGAACTGGATATTTTCAATGGAGTGCAAAAAGAATATCATAAGGCAGTGGCTCAAAAGCATCAATTAGATAGCCAATTAAATGAAAATAAAGCTGTAAAAGAAGAATTGATGTTGCTGAAAAAAGACTCCGAAGTGTACAAACTTATTGGGCCAGTTTTGGTGAAGCAAGATCTAGAAGAAGCCAGACAAAATGTTGCAAAACGTATGGAATATATAAGCAAAGAAATGAAAAGGACTGATGACCACATTTCTGCGTTAGAAAATAAACAAGAAGCTTTACAGGATAACGTCAATAAACTAAAAACTGATCTTGCAAAACTGAAACTAAAAACTTGAAACATGTGAATGAAATCAACCCTAATTTCTAATGCTTAAATATACTTACTCCGCTTATTATTTTAAATATAGTAACATTAATTTTGTCAATATATATTTTATTTCACATGGCTCTGTCTTATTCACTGATTCATACAAAATTACTACTTACCACTTCAGTGACATTTGGATGGATAAAATCATTCAAGGGAAATTTTTAATGATATTTACAGATATAATAAAATATATTCACAGATTTAGTTGAAAACAAAAACAATAAAATAAATGCACCACTTGATGTTATTTAATGCTACAGCAGGCCATTCTGTTAGTGGCATAATCATAACAATACAGGCTAATGCAATTGGGATACAAGATTAACTTTAAGTTATTCATCATTGTCTGCATCCTTGATTCCCTAGTTCTAATATAGATTTTTACTTATATAATTGTTCATATATTCATGAAATTGCTTTCAAAATTTATTACATGCAAAAAACAGAATCAATTGTGCCTGAGCAACACTAATTCTGATGTTTTAGGTGTCTCTGTATCATGAGACTACTGTATTCATTTATACAAGACTAGGGGCCCACCCCTCTCATCAAGTATTGTAAATCAAAAGCTGCTTATATTGTGTTCATTTGTTTTATTATTAATTTTAAGATTTCTGAATAAACCACATTTTTTGTAGTATTTCCTCATGGAATAAAACTGCATTAATTATCTCACATTTTTCTTTTCTCAAGTCAACCCTAACATATTTATACCTAGAGATTATATTGATGTTAAATAAAAAATTGTAATTGGAAATTGTAGTCTCTTAAATTGAAAGGGTAAATCAGTTGACTATCTTATCTGAAACAGCCAGAACACATCAATGCTACCTCAACTTTGCTGCTTAGATAAGATGGTAGCAGCTGGCCAGTTTAAATATTATATATGATTTAAAACTTTTTAACAAAAACCGACTTCACCGAAAAAAACCTACAAATTAAAAAATAATTTAATGAAATGCTCGTATTTTTTTAAGTTTTTTTTTCACCTTTTAGTGCTTGGCAATCTCCTTGATTATTTTTGTGCGATTTTGACCCTTCTCGCTCCTTTAAAATAAATTCGAACGCTCATTTTAAAGTTACAGCAATTTTGTTAAACACAGTAAATGCTCGTAAAGAGTAATAATTATGTCATCCAAGTAAATTAAACAATAGATTTTCATATTTTTTACGTGGTTCCAAAGGTACTCGTCCGAGTTAATGAAATTTTTGTGGGACCAATTTGAGAGGTCCCCTTTTCCAACCGAAATATAATCATGCCTGTTACGATGTAATATTCAAGATTTTTTAAGAGCCGCTACACACGGCTACATGTCAAGCTTTGCATAATCAACATGAGCTGGCCATGCGACGCTATGGGTGTTTCAATCTACGCGAGGTCTATTTATGCTATGCCGTGTGTATGTAGTCTCCACTTAACAATTTCTTCTTGTTCACATCTTTTTAGTTCGACGTTCATATGCAGTCGGGTTTTTTGGTTTCATAAATTATTTTTTTTTGATTCGACTGTTTCATTATGTAATAGTTTATAAAAGTCTACACTAGATGCAAACCAAATGTATTATCATAATACTAGCTATCAATAGCAGTTAAAACAATATATTACAGGAGATTAGATGTGGCAAGTACAATTCGCATATAAATTTTTAACCGACTGCCCGGCCAGGAGGGTAAAGTTTTTCAGGTATGTAGATTTCTATTTATCTCATGTAGTCTAAACCGCTTGATCGCCTCCTCCGAGTCCGTGGCTCAATGTAAACAACATTGGGTTTACGATTCGGAGGTCGCGGGTTCGATCCCAGCGGGGTACATGTTTAATTAAGTACTCGGTTTGGTTGGTGGTAGGGCATTTTAAATGTCCGCCTGGCTAGCTACCACCATCTTATATAAATCTGCCGCCAAGCAGCAATGTTAATAGCATTGTTGTGTTCCGGTTGTCAAAGATAGCCAGTCCCCCAAATGTGTTGGGATTTCCGGGTCAGTACGCTTCCACATTCGACCTCATCTTCACTTAACATCAGGTGTGATTGAGGTCAAGTACGAACTCGTCGTGCATAAAAAAAATCCTTGTTAAGTGCAAGCTGTTGTTAGTTTCGTATCGATCCCTACAGTGTCATAGGGATCACACTTGTAATTAGACATTGTACACATTTTATATTAACAAATCAAATACAAAATATCCTGGATTTTTTGGTTTTTAAATATTTATATTGTTATATTTATCCACTAGGTCCGCATATATGAAATCTCAATAAAACAATATGTATATATAAAAAGTATATTTTATTTAACTAACTAAATAGAATAGAATTTATACACTAAATAAATAATGGCACTTTGAAGGAATATCGTTGTACCAATGTAATATATTTTTTTGGAATGTCATTCATAATAACAATATGTATATGAAAATAGCAAAGTTTCAAAATATTTCAATTTAATTAAAATTGCTCGTAAATTTTAAAGAATATTTAAGAAATTATTCTAAGATATAAATAATTTTAGGAATGTTTATAATCATCATCATAATTCGTAAGCATGTTAAAATACTTTATACTTCTAGAGCTATCTGCTCGATTCCAGTTCTCAATGGAACTAGGTTTTTGAAAAGAATTATGTTTACAATTTATTTAGATTAATTCTTTAGATTTTCACAAATGACATCATAAGAATATGATTCAGCTATAAAAGTGATCGCCATAAAAATAATACAATCGTCACCAAATACAATCACGTCATTCATAAAATAATTTTAATAGCAAGAGTAACTCGTAGTAACAACACATTTTCAATTTGTGTAAATGTAAAAATCATTTATTGTGTCAAAAACAGAGTTACAATATAAGCAATAAGTTAGCCCTGGTCCCCACACTAGGATTCCCCGTGTTGTTACCCACATTAGTCTATTCCCTATATTGTCTAGCGAAATGGCACGCAATGTTTTAAAAAAATAATATGAAAATGTAACACTAGATACGACAATCATTTAACATTATTTATAATCATTCTCACCCCACTGCTGGGTATGGACCTCTTCTTAGGCCAATTCTCACGCGCATCTAGTGAGATCCCGTCAATTTTACGGTGTCATTGGACCAACGGGTCGTCTCTTGATTGACTCTCACTCTGTGATTTATTTTCGTCTACCGTCCACCGGCACCGACCGTCGTTTTGTCTATTGGCTAAACTAGATTATTAATAAAAGGGAATTAGAAATAGAATCATATTATTATCATGTCAAAAATTAACAAAAATATAAACTTATAACGTCCATCCATAATTACAATAACAGTATCATTCGATACCTTATGCGATGGTGTGTGTAGGTAGATTAGGTGTATAATCTAATACAATATGAGTATTCCCTTGGTAGAAGATGTTGACTTTCCCATAGAAAATTATTAGGTGATCTCGTGCAAAGAGACCAATCTTTTGTGTACAAAAATTGTTGCATAGAAGTAAAATTGAGACTTGTTCTATCTAAGCTACAAGCTCTCAAATCATCTAGCACATAATATCAAATTTACTTTTCTATTATACTCCCTTTCATATGCTGTGTAAAAAAATTTGCGTGTTTATCACTTGCTTTTCATATTATAGTTTGTAGTGACACGAATTTAACTAATTTAATACAAGCCTTTTGTATCACATCAACAGTCTATACAAAGTCCTTCCATCCCGTAATCCATCCCTTTTATTGAGTTTTGTATACCTATCCGAAAAATATGTTGTAAAAAATATATAGTTCTCCTATCTCTTAAACACTAATATAATCTCATCGTTTAATACGACTTTGGACACAAGGCACACTACAAAATGGCATATCCTGTTTTATAAGGAAACAGGCGCTCAGCAAGCTCTTGCCTCACATTCGACCGGAGCAAATGAAACAGTATACGTGCCAATGTAGATTGCTCCACGAGACTCCCTGTTGCTCTGGGCCAATCATAGCTCCGCGTACGCTGTATAGCTTCGCGTGAAAATGAACGTAGAAGTTAAGGCACACTGACAGTCCGGTCTTGTCGTTCGGCACTTGTTTCTAAGCTTCTTATTGTGTAACTTAAGGTAATGACCTAAATCGCCATCTCCTTCGCCTTTAGGCGAATTTGAAAAGGCCTTTGTATTGGTCGAATTTGGCAGTAGGCGCTGCAGTCCATTACCACTGAAGTTAGACAATAAAGGGGCTGAACAAATTTAATCGAATTTTGTATCACATAAACAAATTACAAAGTCCTTGCCTCTCCCAATCCATGATTTACATCCCTTATATTTACTTTTGTAAACCTACCCGAAAAATATGTTGTAGCAAAATATATAGTTGTCATATCTCTTAAACACTAATATAATCATGTCATTTAATACGACTTTGGACACAAGGCACACTGCAAAATGGCATCTCCTGTTTGACAAGGAAACGGCCGCTTAGCAAGCTCTTGCCGCACATTCTACCGGAGCAAACGAAGCAGTCTACGTGCCAATGTAGGTTGCTCCACGAGACTCCCTGTTGCTCCGGGCCGATCACACCCCCGCAGGCGCGGCATCTCTCCGCGTGGAACTGATCGTAGCAGTTAAGGCACACTGGCAGACCGGTCTTGTCGTCTGGCACGTATTTCTGACCGCCCAGAGGCGCGTCGCAGTGGTAGCAACAGAAATGTTGTACATGGAATGCTCTCCCCTCGGCTGCTGTGTAAGGTCGTGTAAATATCAACTCATCGCAACCAGCGCAACGAGGTATCTCCAACACGTTAGCCAAATCTCTGGCGCAGAAAATATCGCTCTTGTAAAAGAAGTAGACGAGATCGGCCAACAGTTCCCCACATTTGCTGCAAGTGAAGCATTGCGGGTGCCATATGGCTTCTTGCCCAGCCCTCTCGGCTTTTACGGCTACTTCGCCTGCGAACATTGATTTCTCGCAGCGTTGGCAGGGCACGCCTTCGTTGTAAAGTTTTCTGTTGAACTCTACTTCGTCGGGAGTCAAAGATATGTCAGCAAATTGATTAAGTATCGGTTCAATCTGATCATTGTAATTGTTTTGGGGTTCAAAGCCAGTGTCATTGGTTAGTTGTCTGTTATCAAGTGAATTATTACTCCAGTCCGTAGCAGTAGTAGGAGGTAACGCACCTGGATATGTACTATAGTTAGGCAAAGGCGGTGGCGGAAGATCTTCCTCTGAATGGGTCCTGAGATATTCTCGGAGAGGAGCAGTCTGCTGGGGTTCAACTTGGTTAATTGGCTTTGTAGTAGTGGAATATTGTGGATTGATCTTTGTTGAACAAATGGTTGCGCTATGTTCTGGAGTTGTAGGCTCATGCTTCCAGCTCCATATTTCACCATTAGGAGCAAATATTGAACCTTTTTGAATCCTGCATTCCAGTAGCTTTGCTGTGCCCACAACATTATTGTTGCTAGTTGGCCACAAGTCGGGGACAACTTGCGCGGCTAGAGCTTTATTAGCAAATTCAGTGGTTTCCAATTTAAATTGAGGGTTTTTATTGTATTCATCACGAAAGAGTTTTATTGGCTGTAAGTATACATCATTGGTGACAGGCATGTTCAGATCGTTTAAATTTTTGAGGAGTTTATCATATACAGGGCCATGCTCAACAGCACTCTTGATTCGGTCAGACTCAATACGCATAATTTGAAGCTTATCTTTTACAATTCGACTGAGTATGGGGCTTGATTTGTAATCTGGCAAGTTGGCAGCACTGCTTACAACATTGCCCTGAGAATCCAAAACTAGTTTTTTGTCAGACGTATTCTTAGGAACTATGTTGTACTTAACACCTCTTGAGATATTGGAAATTTTCAAAGGCAAGGCATAAGACTTGGGGGCAGAGTGTGATTTGCTGTTCTCCACTGAATATACTTCTCCACTTTGAAGCGGGCCTACTCTCACGACGTTACCCATGCCCACAACGTGATCTTTTATACGCGTAATGTATTCCTGCAAAAGAAATTTTTAATATTTGAATATAAAAGACAATATAAACAACCGCCTCAGTGAGGCAAAATAAACATCGGATTTACAAAACGGAGGTCGAGAGTTCGTATCCCATCGAATTGCATGCTTGGTACAACGAAACCAAAAGGAGGGTAATGTATTCACCACGTCTATATCAATGGTTTATAAATAACTATCTAAATAAAATCTTTAAAAAAATATCACAACCCGACCAATCTATCTGTTAGATTCGTACTGATCCGGGAAGTGCCATAGAGTATTGTTGAATAAATGTTTTTCTTTCTTTCTTTCTTTTTCTTTTATTATATCGTCATGATTAATTTAATATGGCCGACGCAATATAGCAGCCATTTTGTCACATTTGACAACGAATATTTAGAACACCCCATCGGAGATCACAGTTCTCGATGAAAAATGTCTAAATAAGAATTATAAAAACCGGGCTATAAATGGACCTAATTCAGAGTGGCCGCTAATTATAATTAGCTTTAGTTGACAGCCGCTAAACACCTTTGCTATTCTGAAATGTCTGTCAAAATCAAATGGTAGGACTAAATTGAATATGACGTTTCTAATTTTAAACGGCTAACTCAACTTAGACTTAGCGGCTCAAAAGCTATTCTAGGATGGCCATTTTAGGATGAAATAAGAACTGTCATCGCTAATTTTAGTCGGGACCTCCAGACGTGCCACTTAAAATTAAATTGTATGTAAATACGTCAATTTGAATATGGTTTGAATACTAGTTGTCAAAAATGGAACGTAGAGACAAAAAATGAAAAAATATTATTCTCTAACCGTGGTGATTCCTTTTGCGCTTGCTTAAATGTATCTGGAATGTGCTCCGCTGTCTTTTGTTTGTGTTCTATTGTGTTCTTGTGCCCGCTTATCATCAAATGATAGCACAGATAGCAGTAAATTGTCAAATGCCGCGAAAATTATGTAAAATGTGGAGAGAAAGTTGAAAATTACAAAAAATAAATATAATAAACGTGTGTAAGATCTTAAAAAAGTAAGATTTAATCATAAAAAGTAATAAAATATGGAATTAATATCGATATCATTCATTCATTCGGTCACATGATTTTTAAAATGGTAACACACATCCAATTCAACCTATCCAAAACTTAGCCCACCACAGACAACTTAGCCGGTGTTTAAAACCTTTCTTAATTTAGTTGGATGACCGTTTTGGAATAACAAATGGTTTAGCTAAGATTAAAATCCGCGTAAAATTTGATAAAAACAAGACGAAATATAAAAGGAATGTGAAAGGCGAGCATTCATGTGATTTCACGCCCACAGTCCGTGTCTCGTCACACAGACGCGCGGAGTTGCTATGGTATATCGAATTACACTACTCCGAAACACGTTTGACCGAAGAACGGTTGATAGAATTCCGAGTACATTGCGGAGTTTGTTCACCATTAAAATTTTTAATTAAAACCAACTCCTTTTACGTTACCTCATCAATTTGTCTCCTTACTGAGGTTTGCTGGAAGCGATCTCTTATAGAGATAAGCTCGCCTTTTGTATATTTTAATATTCTCCTGTTTTTTGTTTTGCTTTACGTGTATGCTTATATACAATAGTGTTAAATAAATAAATAAACTCCGCAATGTACTTGGAATTCGATCAACCGTTCTTCGGTCAAACGTTTTTCGGGGTAGTGTAATTCGGTATATCATACACAGGTCCAGTCGCGCAGATCTAGCCTTTTGGTTCGATATTCAGTATCGGAACGTTACAAATTTCGAATGCGTCTCTGTTCACGAAAATCGCAACTAAATCTCGAACCATTTAGACCGTCCCCAGAGATCGATCCTTTTTGTTGTCGAAATATTACACAAAATATTTACAGTGTGGTCCGATTTCTCCTGATCAGTGGCGTCGTGCCGAGCAGCGGGTGTGACGTCATGGGGCGGCAGCTGCGTGCGCAGCTGGGCACGTCGCCTGCGCGCCGCCTCAGAGCCAGACACCGGCGCCAGTTCGCCGAGGCAAGACATGTACTCGGACACCTAGAAACGTGATGAGTTAACACCAATGATATTTTTCTTCTTCAATTTAAAAGATATGCTTCTTGTCTGTGAAGTATTGACCACGTCTTTGCTTTCCGCCCTCGATTAACCTCTACGACACGACATTCACCTTTTCTTTTACATAATTGAAGGAAAGAGAGGATACTTTGACCAATGATATGAGGTATAAATATGATATGTTCCTAGTAGTGGCATTAGGACAGATAGTTAAGGCGCTGAATAGAGCCAATGACCTTGAGCAATGGATACGCCCACTTAATGTTCGATAAAGCAGCGCTGCGTCTGCGACACGGTCATTATGCGTACGGTCAGACGAGTCGACCTTACGGGAAACCTTCTTGCGAACTGAACTTTGAGTTAGAGCTCTCCTAAATGCAACAGGTGGCGCTGTACGCGAAATAAAAAACAACACAAAATAATAATATAACAAGGATGATTTATTGAAATATAAATGTATAGGTATTCATAGAATGTTTTCAAAAATAAGTTTGGGACCAGAATGTTTCAGACACGGCGAAATAAATAAATAAAAAGTGTTATTTTTAAACGACTTCAAAAAAGGAGTATGTACACCGATATCTCCGAGACTTGGCGGTTGATTCACATGGTTCTTTTTGTGAAATGAAAGGGGATACCGTCGAGTTGGTCCCATTGTAATTTCAGCGCAATCGGTCCAGTAGTTTTTGTGTAATCATGGTAAATATCAGAATGGCATTACATATTTAGACGATTGCGTAGTTTTTACACAGGGAAACTAAGTAGATACAGTTTGGGTTTGTATGGAAAAAGTGTAGACTAGATCGGTGTGATTATCAGCAATAAATATGACAAATCGAAGATCATCAGGTCGAGCTGGTACACCCG
Source organism: Oegoconia quadripuncta (assembly GCA_949316235.1). Classification (NCBI taxonomy): domain Eukaryota; kingdom Metazoa; phylum Arthropoda; class Insecta; order Lepidoptera; family Autostichidae; genus Oegoconia; species Oegoconia quadripuncta. Next base: position 7,819,169 of record OX438754.1, read on the forward strand.
AACTGCCCATTTAACCTGTAGGAGCGAGAAGGTCGCCATCGCACAAAAATTATCATGGAGATTAGCAACCACGGATAATACTAATAACTTTTTTTAACCGACTTCAAAAAAGGAGGAGGTTCTGTATTATTTATGTATGTACATCGATTAGTCCGAGATTTTTAAGCCGATTTACGTCGGTGTGATTATCAACAATAAATATGACAAATCGAAGATCATCAGGTCGAGCTGGTATACCCCAAGTGCCCACCTAACCTGTAGGAGCGAGAAGGTTCGCCATCGCACAAAAATTATCATGGAGATTAGCAACCACGGATAAATACTAATAACTTTTTTTAACCAACTTCAAAAAAGGAGGAGGTTCTGTAATCTTTATGTATGTACATCGATTAGTCCGACATTTTTAGGCCGATTTACGTGATTATAAGGCCGTGCCTGCGCTCACGCTGCTCAGCGGACTCCTCGGCAAGCCGATCGTGTATAAAACCGAGTCTATGCTCGTTCTGTTCTGGAGTTTCCTGGCGAATACGTGATTTAACGTAATCTTTCATAGCTACTAGACGTACTCGGCGAGCTTCGGGCGTCTCCTGGGAACGCGAAATTGCGTTCCGTGAGGCATTTTTTTCAAGCCGTAGTACCCTTTCAGTTTCGGTTTCTTTTGACCGACAGTTCTTTAAACGAGCAGCACCTTTCGTAGGCCTGCCCATATTGGTCAATTAATATATTTTATTATTTTGTAATGTCTGACCAGACACTAAAAAGAATTAAATAAAAAAGGATTTAAAAAAAACGACTTCAAAAAACCCGGAAAAAATAATTTAATTAAACTACTGCAATATTAATAACTGAAAAGTATGAAATAAAAAACCAGAGCAGAATGTTCTTTAGAGATAAATATACACTATTATATATAATGAGAATACAATACAATTTATATGCTATACAATAATAGTTAGGTATAATGATCATTGAGTTCGTGGGGCACCCATTTGTCAAGCTTTTTTACCTTGCCAATTTGACGCAAATTGACCAATATTGTTTTGACGCTAACGTCGAAAGCTGCTGCTAATTCAGCCGTAAATTGTGTATCATCAGCTTTTTGGAATAGCATCCATCAGCAATCACATCAATTATCGGTATACCGTTTTTCCTAAGGCTTCCTTCTGCTATCGCAAAATTTCTTTCTTTTTCCCCTGCTTTCTTCATAGTTTCTTGAGCAACCCTTTGCCAATTTCTGGACAGAACGTCATGTTGGGTTTGGTATTTTTTATTTGAAATAAGAGGTAGATTTATTGCCGTAGAAAACTCTTTCAAATGTGAATGACCACCACCAATAGATATTATGCCTGCTATGGCACAACTATTGACATCTAAGTAATCATCCTCCGGATAATCATTTTCTATATGAAACTTTAAATTGCACATTCTACACACGAAAGTAAATTTAGAGATGAGCCCATCTTGTTTTTCGTTTATTAAATCGATAGTATTCAGATTACAGCCAAGAGGTCCGTTCAAATTTCTTGCAATTTTTTATAAAAATGCGAGTTGGCTACAAACCGCCGACAGATGCAGATTTCTTATTCCGTATTCTGATCACTTGTAATCTGATAAGGCTGAAACAGAAAACTTTCGTTATTATTTTATTAGTTAATATTATATTTACCGACTACGGCCCATTATTATTATTATTTCGTCTTTGGCCTAAGTGTTTCTCAAAAAACAAGACAATAAGGCGGTCATCACGAAAAAAATACTTTTTAGTCATATTTTCCGTAGTCAGGAATTAGTTTTTGTCTTTTATTTCATATATTATATAGCGCATTTGACGTTAGTTTGACATTTAGTTGACCATTCAGGTTACTAAGCCATTAGTTAGTACATACCTCTTCATCTTTTTTTTTTCTGAACACCTTGTGCCTCAATGTCGTACCTGTCATTAAAAGATAATATTATTGAAACACTTCAGGAAAACTTTTTGAATAAAATCTGTTAGCTTTAATGTTTTATTTTTTATTTTTTTCGTAATAGGTACATCCTATACATACACTCTGCAACGTTTGTCGGGTTAATTTTGTTAGACCTTATATATTATGATGGCCGAATCTGTGATTTTCGTAAGTCTATGGTAATTCTCAATAGATTATTTTAGCGGTTGAAAGGAATTTATTTGTTTTTTTTTTATATAATTTTTATTATATGTCCCATTGGCAATCATTTTATAAAAATCTCAAAGTTACCTATGCTTTTGTTTTATGATGACCTTTACATATTTCTTTCGACAAGGTTTGTTTTTGGTCAAAAATAACAATATTGCCTATTATCTATTTCAGAAATCCTAGATACTGGTAAAAATAATAATTTTACTCACTCTTGCAAAACAAGTCCGGTTGATGACTCTTCAGGGCCCAAATGATTTTTAGAACTGAAAATCAAAGAATTGTAGTACGTCAGCACCTAGGAATATGTAATGACGTAAAGTACACAGCCATGCACAAAAATGAAATTTTTGATAAATATCACTTAGACATGTAAAAAAAGATTACAGGATTTATTTAGACATACAATAAATAAAAGCAAATAAAATAAAAAAGACAAGAAAAGTACTGGGATCGATCCAGCACGACGAAATTCAAGCGACAAGCCCAAGTCGACTGAGCCAAACGTCTTACATAAGCGGTGACGAAAAAAGGTACCTATACATCCCGTATCAGTAGACGCAACTACAAAATAGTGAAAACATAATTATGGTTGCGTTTTATAAATTTGGTGTTTCATGTACATACTTAATTAATTAAAAAGAGATATAATATTTTATTATACTTACTTTACAACCTTCATCATGTGTTTCTGATTTCTTTTATATTGCCGTTTCTTCGGTTTTGTTTTTTTTTCGAGTCCATTTTCTATTATTAACTTTACCAACTTATTTATTTACAACTGTGATTACCTACCTAATAAATAAAATTATTTACACACATACAAAATTTTACCCTAATTAAATAAACAAAACAAGAAAAAGAAAGTCCTGAATATGAATATGAAAAAAAGTTCGAATATTTGGGAGAGCGTCTCAGCGCACAACACAGGTCCATCCAGCAACATAAAAATAAGATTTCATGTATTTTTAGATGCTACTTTGCAATTAAATTCTATCGAGAGAAGATTGTGTAATTATGTTTTGAAAACATGAATCATGTCAGAAATATGATCAATTTTACCTATAACTTTTTTTATAATGATACGAGCTATATGCTTTACAAAAAATGATAATCTTTCAACGCAATTGGCTGCTGTCAGCCTCTTAAACTGAAAACACTTGCGCTTCGAATACTGGTGGACATAGATTTAATCACCTTCAAAATGTTGTATGGTTGTTCAAACCATCAAGTTTTAGTTTTAAACAACTTTCGCTAAGGACATGCAACCCTCTAACTTTTCCTATAAATAATCATATTCTCTAAAATATGTCATCGGCAAGTTAAATATGCATACATCACTATATTAGTAGCAAATAAGTCACATAATAATATAAATTCCCTTATCAGAACTGATTCATAATTATATCATTATCTACTTATATCTCTAAGTGACAAACAATAATATGATAAAACAGAATAGGTCAAGAAGGAAACAACTATTTTATTATTACGTACCAACTCGGTTGACGCATTTGGGGGCACCCAGTCGAGCTTCACGAGTTTGTCAGTTATACCGGGAATTTTTATCAGGGGCACTGGAAAGAAATAAATTTTAAATGCATTTTTCGACTGGATTTGACCACAATCTCACGTGACAAAGTGGTGGAAGATGAAGCATACGATCTCTAATTGTCTATTCCCTCGTAAACTTGAACATCTCATAGAATTTAGGTAAACTGATGAAATATGGAAAATTATTGAAGTAACAAATCAAGGACCTACAAAATCAGATGTCTCATAAAACTGAAGAGTTTATCTGTTATGCCAGGTTTTATGAAATATTATTTCAAAAATCAAACAGTAGTAAAAAAATATATACATATTTTTTTTTACTATGAATGACAGATTATACGGCAACAAAATATTCAAGAGCAGTAACAAAATATGTTTGCTGAACATGTTAGCAAAACATTGCAGTCTCCTGCGACTCTTAAACAGAAACAAACAAGCCGCCCTCAATTTTCGCAAGCAACGATGAAAGGAAAAATACCCCCCTCCCGCATGCGAACGCGGGGATGTTTTCCGTCCACTATGGATAATATGTTCGCTTGTCTTTGCTAACAAAACAGTTAGGCCATGCTCATAGTTGATTAGAATAACATGTTGTTAGACAACCATAAAAACACGTCATACAAGACCCGGCTGAAGAGTTAAGCCCATCATACACGACGAGGATAATATGTATTTTATACTGGTCCTTGTCTTTTTCCCAGAGCTATATGAAAGAGAGAGCCTCTGATCTTAAGATATCTTTTGAGATATTACGATATATTTGGCGTATACTTATTTCGTATGGTATATCTCCCAGTTTCATGGGTAACATAACGCTTCGTATGAGTGAGCAAGCAATATCTTAAGGTAGTATCGGCACCGTGTGTTATCTGCTTTATTGTTATTATTTAATATATAATATTATTCTCACATGGAGCTTTCTTTGGTTTGGAGGTGCCCAGGAGCTCAAACTGCGCCCATCCCGATAGATCATCGTCCTGTACATCGTGTACATCCTTACTGCAATGGCAGGAGCGGCATACCTTTCGCCAGAAATGCAGATCTAAGCCAGGGCATGATGGACCTGTAAATAGAAATTAGTAGCAATAACAATAATGTATTTTTTTTCTCTATCACAAAGATAAGTTTTATCAAGCCAATGAAATAAATTAACAGTAAACAAAAGCTAAGTACTACTTTTACAAAATGTTTAATCTGTGACTGGGCATTGCTCGGGAATGTGAATGAACCAACTTTACATGATGAAATATGGTCTCCACTATGTTACTTTCTTTCCTATTTGTACCCTGAAAAGTTTAGAATAGATTTGGGCCATACATACCTTTCAAAAGCAATATAGCGGAAGGGCTTATGACTAATTAGTGATGAGTTGTTACATCGCTGGCCTAGGAGTGGAAGAAAAATACAGAATGTGCCAGCAACAAGCGTTGGCGTCAGGCAGACGGCCGGCTATAAAACACTGCCAAAACCTCTACAACATGACATGAGTTTAAGAATTGTGCGCCATAGGGTTAGGGCGTACCCCGGAGGCGACGCGCAAAAACAGCACCCAGCGAATGTGAAAAATGGACAAGGGTTGTTGCATCAGGGACGGGTGCAACGTAAAAAGCGAGTCCAGGATGTACGACTTAGGTATGCAAATAGGAATGTTGGAACGATGACCGGAAGAGGAAAAGTGTTAGCGGATCTTTTAGTCAGGAGACGGATAAATGTGGTGTGTTTGCATGAAACGAAGTGAAAGGGTGTGGGATACAAGTTTTTATATTGTGGTAGTGATGGCAAGAGGAATGGAGTGGGAGTTGCTTTAGATAGTGAAATGAAAGAAATGATAGGCTGATAGCAATGAAATTATTATTAGGGGACAAGGTAATGAAGTGTGTATGCAACTGATTCTGATTGAGGTCAAATTGGAATATTGGTAAAGAATTTTTCAAAAGCTTCTGCAATTTGATTTTTAATTTTTAGTCTAATATCGATGTTGACTTTTCCAATTTCGCTATTTATAATTTTCCAAGGAGTCTTTACTACGTCTGCACTATTTTTTATTTTGTTATTTTTAAATTTTGCATTTGCTGTGGCACAAGCTGGATTGACATAGGGCAAAATAGGTTTATCTCATTAAATTACCAACTTTTTATTTTATGCCTATCAGGCATCCTCGTAGATGCCTGAATACTGAAAGTTCTTTGAAAATGAAATACTAAACAAACTAGCAAGTTATTAGTTTTATTATATATTTTCAAAATAGCGTCCATTCACGTCAATACTGCACATGCTAAATCCAATGGAACCACTGGGAAAAGCACTTTGCCCACTCGTCCTTAGGGGTCTCTTCGACGGCCTTTTGAAACGCAGACACTGCTTCCTCAGTGTCCATAAAACGTTTTCCTCAAAGTTTTTCTTTTATTTTCGGGAATAAATAAAAATCGCAAGGTGCGAGGTCAAAAGAAATTCAACATAGTCTGCTAATGGCTTCACCAATAAAAGAAGTGAATCTAAATGGGTACTAATTTCCCATAAATCATAGCTACAGGATACAAGATGTTCTTCAGTACCTAAGAAAATTTGTTATTATGTGCTGCTCGATCAGCAGACCCTCCGACTCGAAAGATGGATCTCCCTTGCCTTGGTTGCACTACACTATTATTAAGAATAAAAGATCTCTCACCACAAGAGTTACATGGAGCGCCAGCCCCGCTGTCATGGCCCAATCTAGCTTTACTTAGTTTTTCACGCTGGCTTTCGAGCTTTGATAACCAAGCCGGCGCCTCCGGAGTCTCTACACATGAGTCACCCATCTATATCACCACAAAATATATTGTGTTAAAAATTGTATGACTTCATTAAACAAACAGAACTAATTAATTATTATAATTAAACTAGAAACCTAAATTACCTCCAGCCAGTTCGAATAGCTAAGCCTAAAAAATAAAAAAATAATAAACGAAAACAAACACGAACGACCAACCTACGCGTATCCCTATTAATATTACTTTACTCTTTTTTTTTTTATGGCCTTTGATATCGTGCCATATTGACACAATAAATTCTGCCAATGATAACGTAGAGGAAAAGTCACGGGAAACTTTACTCTTTGGTATCTATATAGCAGCATGGACTTATTGGTATAGCAGTGTCTCCAACTCTCTGTGTCAAAATTACGATGTTACCAGTCCAAAATTACGGTATATCGCAAAAAAATTCGGAAAACTATAAATTATAAATATGATAAAACTACGATAGATATCCAGGATAAAAAATTCTTTAAAGCTTTTATTATTTAATTTTCCTACGTATGTTCTCATCGTCTAATTATTTTAATTCAACTTAGAAAGATATAATTTTACTTTGTTGTAGTAGAAAATCAGCAGATTAATAGATAGCTACAATTTTTTATCCGTGTGTTTAATGACATCTACAATAATGCCATACTAGTTCCGATGTTACCTACTGAACAGACAATTCGATGGCAAATTGGATTTGAATGTTGGAGAATTAAAAAATAACTAGTAGGTATTAAAAACAACACACACAAAAAATTGCAGCAGTGTAATGTAATATTGTAACCACTGTTTATATTATTATATTCTTAATATGACTAAAATATTACATACCTACAACAGAGAACAAACAATAAGTCATGTACAAAGTTGGACAATAAGGTACACGAATGCCTAGATTCAAAATCTAAAATATTCCAAATAAACCACTGCTTACAAACCAATTCTCATTGTTACAAACCAGAAAAAATACGTTTGCTCGATGGTAAGAGATTAAAAAACAATAAAATCTTCAAAGGACTTGTCCGCGTTTTATATGGAGGGTGGTTTTTTATTCCGAGTAAATTCCGACCGGGTTGGTACTACACTGATATTAAAGGTACAAAAATGTAGATCGTAAAACCGCTTTAAAATGAATTTTGCACACCTCCGTTTTTATAAAATAAATTAATGAAATAACTATGGTGGAATTATTTTGCGATGCCATTGGCAACACTGGCGACTATTTACTCCACAAAAAATCGATCACGACGATCAATAAAGCAAATCGATTATTAAAACAAAAAAAATTAAAACGATTATTAAGGAAAATATTATAACCTATTTCAATGTAGTACTGAAGTATAAATTCTACATCAAATCGAGCACTGAAAGATCGAATTATAAGTCACCGAAATATTTTTTTTTATTATGACCTGGGTTTCTAGCAAAAATTGTTTTAAACAACCTCTTAACAGTTATATATAAAATAATTTTTGTCTTTATCTTTATAATTACATTTGATAGATTTGTATGAAATCATACACAAGGATATACAGGGCGTCCCAAAGTTATGGGACATGAAGGGGAAGTACCTTAAATATTGTAGATAGTGAATTTTGCTCAAAGAAGACTTTATGTTATTTTTAAAAGTTAGTAATTCTGCATTCATAGATTTTCTAAAAATTACTTGCTTCGGCTGGGAATCGAACCGACTTAAATGTGAAAAAAAAAACACCCTACTTTTATGATGCCAATCGAAAGAATAGCTAAAAAATAATAACTCTGCCTAAGTAACATAGTATTTTAAAAGAAAGGAACAACATAAAATGATTGAGTCAAATTTCAAGAAAGTTATTTTAATTTTCCAACAAGATGGAGCTCCGGCTCATAATAGTCGGAGAGCAGCAGATTTTCTAAATGAATGTTTTCCTACATGGATTGGTACAAATGGACCGATTAGATGGCCGGCCAGATCCCCGGACCTCACACCATTAGATTTCTTCTTTTGGGGATACGTGAAAGATATGCTATACAAAAAGCGATACGAGAACGTAGGCGAGTTGCAAACAGAATTGTGCCATATCACATCGAGTGTTCACCATAAAATGATTAGAAAATCAACAGGCAGCGGGCTCATTAAAAGATTGGCGATTTGCGTAAGACAAGAGGGATCACATTTTGAGCATTTAATTAATTAATTTACAAAAAAATACCTACTTAATTGACTACGGCAGTTTCATGTATGTTTTTTATTTGATTAAAATGATTAATTTCACGTTGTTCCTTTCTTTTAAAATACTATGTTACTTAGGCAGAGTTATTATTTTTTAGCTATTCTTTCGATTGGCATCATAAAAGTAGGGTGTTTTTTTTTTCACATTTGAGTCGGTTCGATTCCCAGCCGAAGCAAATAATTTTTAGAAAATCTATGAATGCAGAATTACTAACTTTTAAAAATAACATAAAGTCTTCTTTGAGCAAAATTCACTATCTACGATATTTAAGGTACTTCCCCTTCATGTCCCATAACTTTGGGACGCCCTGTATACGTAAATAGATTATGATCACACCAATTATAGTGAAAGATATAAAAGACAGTAAGTTATTTATTTCTGTATTTTATGTGTTTGATAAAGTCACGATCTTTATCCCAAATGGGTTGGTCAGACATATCCCAAACACAGTGAACAAGATTTTGAAATATTTTTGAAAGATTTGAGATCATTTTGGCGTAAAAGAAAATACAGTAAAAAACAAGGAAACAAAAATTACTTGAAATTACAATTAGGTACTATGATTGGCACAAAAATCCATAAATATGATAAAAAATCACAAATATGCATAATTATATTATAATGCACAAACAAGAACCAGCATTGTTTACCGTTATACACCGTAAAGTCTGTTGTTGAGTGACCAGCCTGTTAATGCGATTTGGTTATATTTTCGGATTGAGTGACAGGATCGAGTACCGATCAGTCAGAAATCGATACTCGATCGATTAGCCAATCTCAGATCGAACAACCCTATTGCTGTTACAAGTTTGACAATGACATTTGTTTGACAGTGGGTGGATATTGTTTTAATTAACGACGGAATGTTCGTTTCAAGGAATGAATTGCAAGAGGCTTCATTCTTTCTATAGGCCGGAGTGTTCGTTTTAAAGTAAATTGTTATGAAACTAAAAAATACATTTTCTCGAAAACGGAGGTTTCTAAAATTGTACAATTTGTACATAACAGCTGGATATTCAAATACCTATCCAGATATATATAACTTAACCCTGTCGGAATTAATAAATATTAAAAAACCAATCTGGGACAAGTCCTTTTAAACTTCAACTAATATGCGAAACGTGCCTTAATGCTAAGTGCTAGTTAACTTAACGTGTGTATTTTGTGTAGCTAATCAAATTACGGTAAAATGTGGCATCGTAATGACATGTCTACGTTAGGTGGTGGATTTATAAAAAATACGGTAGGTCTACCGTAATTACGATGTGGTTGTGGGTTGGAGTTGGAGACACTGCTATATAGTTACTATTCTCTTTGGTATTTCTTTCTATTACAGCGATGATAAACACAACCCACAGAGCACAGAAACTTTTTTTTTTAATAACCGCACAGAATCTACCTTTTGAAGTGTCGCCGGCAGTCAAACAAGAAAAGTACGAACCCAATTTATACCGACCACATACCGACAAATTGTATACCGCTCGAAATGTGCGCGTAACCACTGAAAATCACGTTTTCATAGAAATACTCGAATTATAAAGCGAGAGACTTGACTGATTCCCTTAAACAACCTAATAATACCATCGTGTTCGTAATAAAATTATCTTTATTTAGATGTACATTTCAATGAGAAAACAGATGAGTCTCCCACTCCCATGTAGGCCTGACAACCTTGTGATATGACCAGGAAGAAACAGACAGACAACCTATTTTTCCCTGGTTACTTATGCTATGTCCTCACAGTTGGTATTGAATTCTTTGAGAAAACAAATACGTAAAGAAATCAAAAAACAAAATAATTATATTTAATTAGGGATAGCCTTGACTCTTCTTGAAATCTGCTTTGGTGACATGGCGGGAGAAAAATCATCGGGTATTTTCTCAGACGAAGGAAACAATAGTCTGAGGTTATTTTGGGCAGTATAATTCGTTCCTGGCAGCCCTGCTTTGACCATTCAAATCCAGTGTTGTCAACTTAGTTGAATTCTACTAAAACTCATGATTTGCTTGTTGCTCTTGACTAATGGCAGGCCTGGACCCCAATTCTCGCGCATTCGACATTTCTCTGTCGATAGACATCCATAGATCTGTCGCTTTTGCACATGCATGTAAGTGTGGAAGAGATAGACATACCAATGTCTATCGGCAGTGGTATGTCGAACGCGCGAGAATCGGGGCCCTGGTTCACTCCGCAGTTTAGGTACGAAGCTACAAGTACAACGGCGGCCTCGTCCAGGCTAGTAATTCAAAGGGCTCTGCCGTGCGCCGCGCCGACTGAGTTGCCGTGTTTATTTCGTTCGTTACTCACTCACGCGCCGGCCGCCGCCCCGCGTCCTCGTATGTTTGTCGCTGAATCAATAGGTACTTATTAATTAAAATGAAACCAAAACAATATTGCATCGTATTCGGCTGCTTAAATACTATTAGTGTGAATTAGAATCTCACGTTTTTCTCACTTCCAAAGGACATTGAAAGGTAAAGAAAATACACTACTTAAGTAATAGACACCTAGTTAGTAATTTCATTTCATTTTATTTATTCAGTCTATAGTAACTTCAAACTTCAAGCATTTATTTCAACGTAAGATACATGATACCATTTGTTGAATGTAAATTTAAATCTATTGGAAATAAAAATAGGGCTAAGCATTTTTCGGTCAGTCAGTATGTCCAAGCTACCATCGCTTCGGAAAGGAAAATCATCTGTGGGAAAAGGAGCGGCGCATTTTCTTTTCTTTACAGGATCATTTTCTTTTCTTTTCTCTTTTTTTTTATATATATAAAAGTATACAACTAATACAATTTTATAATTTTTGGGAGCTGGGCGAAGTATACCAAGCGTTTTTGTCATTTAGGTAGTCACTAATCTGTAATAACCTTTTTTTGTTAATGTTGTTTTGACATGGCTTTTAAATTGTTTTTCATTTAGATTAATGATATTCTCAGGTTTATGGTTATAAAAGCGTATACAGTGTCCCATAAATGATGTATTAACTTTGCTCAGTCTGAACATAGGGGTGGCAAATTTGTCCTTATGTCTCAAATTTAAGTTAAGCTTATCACTATTTTTTGGGAATGCAGAAATATTTTTTCGTACGTACATAATATTCTCGTAAATAAATTGTGAAGGAACAGTTAAAATATTAATTTCCTTGAACCTGTCCCGAAGAGAGTCATATCGAGGCAGATTATATTATATATATTAATATTATATATTGCGCGGACTGCCCCTTTTGCAAAATAAAAATATTTTCAGTATCAGCTGCTCGTCCCCAAAGCAAAATACCATATGACATGATACTGTGGAAGTAACTAAAGTATACTAATCTTGATTAGACTAACTAAGATAAACTAAAATTAGACAGTTAACAGATGTGGCTACAATATCTATTAACTGTCTAATCTTCCATACGGCATATGCTGCAGAACTCAATCTACGCGCTAAAGATTCTAAATGTGGTCCCTACTGAAGCTTGGAGTCAAGCGTAATTCCTAAAAAGACTGTTGCATCTACAAATTCCACTTTATTGATCAATTACAATATTACTATCAATTTTTCTTACATTTGGAAGGCGGAAAGGACTTGTCCCAGATTGGGCCTTTAATATTTATTAATTCCGACAGGGTTAAGTTATATATATCTGGATAGGTATTTGAATATCCAGCTGTTATGTACAAATTGTAGAATTTTAGAAACCTCCGTTTTCGAGAAAATGTATTTTCTAGTTTCATAACAATTTACTTTAAAACGAACACTCCTGCCTATAGAAAGAATGAAGCCTCTTGCAACTCATTCCTTGAAACGAACATTCCGTCGTTAATTAAAACAATATCCACCCACTGTCAAACAAATGTCATTGTCAAACTTGTAACTTCGGTCAATGTTGGTGTACAAATCTTTCTTAGAATTTGATGGAATTTAAGTTCTTGGAGTATTTTTCTGTGTATTCTACCGAAGCTCATCTAATGATGATGATGCTTCCGACCGATTTCGGCCCTGGCGAACACTTCAACTCCTAATCGGTTTGGCGCTGGATATAAAGCTTTTATTTATAATTCTGGTCACAGTATAGCCTTTCTATTGCTTTCTGTACATACATTTTAAAAATATGTCGTGATACCGCGGCAATAAATATAACTATGTATGGTATGACATCTCGATTGAAGTCATTTATTTTTAACATGTAGTAGCATTTTCTGTCTACGTTTTAAAAATACAAGAAATGGTTCTCTCGACATATTTTACGTGTGAGATACATCCGAAAAGCGCCCCACTGATGGTTGTTGATTGTGACGCATTGATGAGGAGTAGATAGATGTGATCACTAAGCCCTATAGTATATAAGTATAGGTATAGCTAACAATATAATCACTTCGTATGTGTGAAGGATTACACAGTTTAGTAAGGGTATATGTAAACTCCTCCTTTTTTCGAAGTTGGTTAAAAAGTGCGCCCTGAACGATATATCCAATTATTAACCTCGGTGGTGTTACATACATTTGTAATCTTACTTTTCTCCTCCCAAACTGACAAACAGATACTAGAGACAGAGTGAATGAATGTTCAGTCTGCTAGAGACTCAAACAATAAGTGCAAGACTACTAAACCTACAAACATCCACTTTATTGGATCTAGTACATTTTTACTAAATTCGCAACAGCTCAACATCTTTATGAACTTACTGCTTCAAGAATGAAGAATTGAATTAGAGAAGTTATTGAGCTGGAATGTGCATAATTTAAATTGCATAAAATAATAATAAATAAAGTAGTATAATAAATAAAACACATTTTTGCCTAAAATATATTATTAATTTTCCTCATTTTCTATGTCTTCTCTTGCTAGTACATAGTCCAACTGAGTAGTCAATATCATTTCTGAGCCCATCCAAGGTACCAGGTAATTGTCATCACATGAGCACAGTTCCCTTGCCAATATACAACTACAATAATAGCCACAAATTCGGTGTTACCACAAGTTTACTTTTAACGAGATGTCCTTAACTGGAATAAATCTTGTTGCTTTTGTGACGCAACCTAATTCTTCCTCTAATTAAAGCTGTGTCTTGTGATGTGTTTAACCTGGTAAATGCCTTCTTCTTCAATGTAAGAGCTATGCTCTTGTCGGTGGAGTGACATAAACTGAACAACTATTCTTTTTTATTCTTGTTTTGTTTCTATTGTTGTTTTCTTGATTTTGTATGTCAGAACTGGAAACAGTACGTTCGGCTACGGAGGTAGAGCCACTTGCTAAGGATTGGTCTTGGATTGCGACATCTTCATAAGGTAAAGCACGAGATTGTCTGCCTGTCCTACTAGACATTGACAAGCCACAACAGACACAAACTCATTGATGACCCAGTTGCTGTTCACCTGTTGTGCCCTCAGTCCTATTATTTATTTCTCTTAATAAAAGATTGAAGCATTCCCGGCAAACATGGTCTTCGTTTTTCACCTAAAAGCAAAAGATTTTTTAAATACCAACAAAAAGTCACATAATAAATATAGTTTCACCATATTGGCACTGTGGACAATGATTGAGGCTTGGTTACATGGAGCATGTGCAGAGTCCAACACTGATTCTCCAGGCTGTCAGATTTTATTTATAGGTTTAGGGAAATCCACATACAGCGCAATTCCACAAACATACAATTTATTATTACAGATGTTATAATCCCAGAAAAAATTGATACCGAGTCCATACCTCGGCTAAGCCTAAACAGAAAAGATGATATAATAAACGGATTGGCCCACTTTGTAAGGCTGCCACTACAATATATATTATACCTGCATATCTTTTACTTACAATGTTGTACAAACCTTTACTTGTACATCATACATATATTCACGACCTTGGTTGGACCTCATCTTCACTTAACATCAGGTGTGATTGAGGTCAAGTACCAACCCGTTATGCATAAAAAAAGGTAGCTCTTTGCAAATCTAATCTTCGACCTCATCTTCACTTAACATCAGGTGTGATTGAGGTCAAGTAACAACCCGTCGTGCATAACAAAAAAAAATTATACTAACCTTCTTTGTTTAGTGTTTGATTACTTATGAGGCAAATGTACTTATATATAAATATATTAATACTTACATTCAAGAGTGGGTATAGATCCAGCCGCCGATGTCCAAATCCCGTGCAACATGAAATAACCGTTGTAGAAATTCAGAAATCCGTATATCACCGGTCCAAATCAAGTGCAATCAAAAAATTCTTGTAATAAAGTCAAGTCATCAGTTGTTATAAAGGCAATTCAATTCTTTAGTTTTTGGCAAACAAATTATAAAACCAAAAGAATCCGAGAAAGTACAAATTGAACACCATACAACACGGACGCTTAAAAAAACCAATAACCAACAAGAAGAGCAATAGGGTTGTTCGATCTGAGATTGGCTAATCGATCGAGTATCGATTTCTGACTGATCGGTACTCGATCCTGTCACTCAATCCCAAAATACCTATAACCAAATCGCATTAACAGGCTGGTCACTCAACAACAGACTTTACGGTGTATAACAGCAAACAATGCTGGTTCTTGTTTGTGCATTATAATATAATTATGCATATTTGTGATTTTTTATCATATTTATGGATTTTTGTGCCAATCATAGTACCTAATTGTAATTTCAAGTAATTTTTGTTTCCTTGTTTTTTACTGTATTTTCTTTTACGCCAAAATGATCTCAAATCTTTCAAAAATATTTCAAAATTTTGTTCACTGTGTTTGGGATATTTCTGACCAACCCATTTGGGATAAAGATCGTGACTTTATCAAACACATAAAATACAAAAATAAATAACTTAATGTCTTTTATATCACTATAATTGGTGTGATCATAATCTATTTACGTATATATCCTTGTGTATGATTTCATACAAATCTATCAAATGTAATTATAAAGATATAGACAAAAATTATTTTATATATAAGTGTTAAGACGTTTAAAACAATTTTTGCTAGAAACCCAGGTCATAATAAAAAAAAAATATTTCGGTAACTTATAATTCGATCCTTCAGTGCTCGATTTGATGTAGAATTTATACTTCAGTCCTACATTAAAATGCGTTATAATATTTTCCTTAATAATCGTTTTAATTTCTTTTGTTTTAATAATCGATTTGCTTTATTGATCGTCGTGATCG
The DNA here is from genome assembly GCA_949316235.1 of Oegoconia quadripuncta. NCBI lineage: Eukaryota > Metazoa > Arthropoda > Insecta > Lepidoptera > Autostichidae > Oegoconia > Oegoconia quadripuncta. The sequence goes on from OX438754.1 coordinate 7,835,027, forward strand.
ATTTTTTGTGGAGTAAATAATCGCCAGTGTTGCCAATGGCATCGCAAAATAATTTCACCATAGTTATTTCATTAATTTATTTTATAAAAACGGAGGTGTGCAAAATTCATATTAAAGCGGTTTTACGATCTACATTTATGTACCTTTAATATCAGTGTAGTACCAACCCGGTCGGAATTTACTCGGAATAAAAAACCACCCTCCATATAAAACGCGGACATGTCCTTTATGCATTTTGTTTTCTTAACATTCAGTTTTAGTGGTTTAGTTCAGTTAGCGGAAAAGTAAAAGACCACTACAAAATAGGAACGAATAATTTAATTATTCTCCCCTAAAATTATAGATGAAAAGTATTAATTGTTTTTTTTTTCTTATTTATTTATTTAACACTTTATTGCATATATAAGTATACAAACATACATTGAACAAACATAGGACAGAAATAACAATACACAAAAGGCGAGCTTATCTCTGTAAGAGATTTCTTCCAGCAAACCCTCGGAAGGAAAAATGAAATTAAAGTATTTTATTGCAGACAAAGAGCGATACTTACAAATATAGAACAATACATTAACAAAACATCACTGTTATAGGAACACAATTGACAAAAGATAAAACATTGAGATTTATAGCAATAATGGTTTGAATATAGGATTATTTTATAAGACAAAAAATATATAGATATTAAACACAATAAATACATAATATAAAGGCCTATATACTAAAATACATATTAATAAATACTTATATAGATATCTATAAATAGGCTGACTGAGTTACTGAGACAACTTGAGATAGTGTTCCTTTAGTCGAGTTTTAAAAATGGGTAGGGATTGGCTATCACGTATATCAGTGCATGCATGGAGAAGGAGTAATTGTAATATTCCGTAGTCGGAGTAGTACGAAAGCGTAGGAGGGAAGCCATGTAAGAACGAGAAAGTTTGGAAGGAGAACGCATGAAATGGAATCGCTCACTTAAATATCTTGGCGAAGATGGATTGAAAAGAACTTTGAAAAGAAGACACAGAATATGACTCTCTCTACGGAGTCGAATAGGTAACCACTTGAGTTGAGATCGGTACTGGGAGACATGGTCAAATTTACGCAAGCCGAAAATAAAGCGTATGCAGAGATTTTGGAGTCTTTCTAACTTGTCTAACAGTTCTTCAGTTACATCCAGCATGCAAACATCGGCATAGTCAATAATAGGCAGCAGTAAAGACTGAGCCAAAACTATTTTGGTATTTAGAGGTAAGAAATTTTGAAGCCGTTTGAGGCTGTGAAAAGAGAAATGGACCTTTTTAATTAACATATCACAATGGGCCCTCCATGACAGATTGTTGTTACACATCACACCGAGGTTCTTAGCAGTGTTGGTTAATTCTATAGCAACGCCATCAAGCATGATGGGGGGTATTATGGACTGTTGAACTAAATTGTGCATGTATCTACTGCCAATAATCATAGCTTGAGACTTACGGGGATTCACTAGCAAATTAATTCGTGTTAGATCCTCGTTAATCGCAGCCACAGCGTCATCGACAGTAGCAACATTGAGCTGGCGATATATCTGCACATCGTCTGCGTAGAAATGAAAATTTGCGGAGATAATATTGGAAAGAGTGTTGATGAATAGAAAGAAAAGTAACGGAGATAGGACGCCACCCTGAGGAACGCCCGCAACAAGGTCGCACCAGTTGGAGGAGACATCCTCCGAGCGGACGCATTGCGAGCGACCCCGAAGATAAGAGTTGAACCAAGCAATAGATGACTCTGAAATATTGATAGACCGAAGGATACCCAGCATTATGTCGAAATCCACAGAGTTAAATGCACTGCCGAAATCGAGAAGAATTAGGATGGTAAGTAATTTATTATCCATTCCATACCGAATATCATCTGTCACCTTCAGTAAAGCAGTAGCAGTGCTATGGCCGGGGCGGAAACCAGATTGAAATGGATTTAGTAAGTTATTAGAGACCAAAAAATCAGCCAGTTGCTTGTGCACCATCTGCTCCAAAGCTTTGGAAAGAAAGGGTAAAATGGAAATGGGACGAAAGTCTGAGAAGGATCTAGCTTCAGGTTTCTTTCTGTTTTTATCAGCATGGATTGTTTATTAAGTAAATAAAGTGGTTAAACGTTCTCCTAATCTTTTTTGAAATAGCCGTCCAAAAATAGAAAGTTATGGTTTCTGGAACATTAAAACAAATCAATTTGTTTTTTGGATGGTTTTTTGGATTCGATCAAATATTTTCTATTTTGTTCTACCTCCATCTCTTCCGATGGCGTGAAAGGCGATTAAGGTGAGGAACAAAAAAAAATTGAATCGATAAACTACATGTTTCAACAACTTAACGGCGGCGGGCGCCTGTATATTTCAAAAAGTAGATGGTGGCTATGGCATTTTTTAAATTCTGGAATACTGAAATTCATGTTTGGGATTGTAAATAAATAATATGTAAGTATGTATGTATGTCTTCCTTCTTAGTGGATTTCAGTACTAGTAGCATGAATTGTTTACGTCCATGTACAACTATCTGACTCTCACACCTACATCGCGCGCTACAAACGATGTCATACTGGAGGTTAGTAGGACCGTTGCTCTACTAGAGGGTTCTGGAAATAAAAGTTGGCAACACTGTTCATTTCCTTCGTGAAGTACATTACCTACATTACTACTACACTCTTTATATTTATTTTATTCTTTCTTCTGTCTACGTTTCTCCGTGAAGTGTATTTAATTAGTGTTAGTCGAATCATTTTTGTATACGTAGATACAAGAAGAGACAAAATACCAAACGGTAATAGAATAATTTGTTTGTTTTTGCTACAGATTTTGATGGTATATAGAATGACTCATACGTTTGCCTTCCCAAGTCTAAAATTTATTTTCTATCATAGATGTCTTCTGGGAGGCCAATTAAATGTGTCGTGGTTGGTGATGGTACCGTCGGGAAAACCTGTATGTTAATTTCCTACACGACAGACAGTTTCCCCGGTGAATATGTGCCTACAGTGTAAGTTGTAGTCCTATTTATACATCGGTAGACCACAGCTGTCTCTTATAATGAGCTGCCTACTCTGCTATTAAATCGTGGCGTGATCTCATTTACTCTACTCTTTTTTTTTACAGTTTTGACAATTATTCTGCTCCTATGGTGGTTGATGGAGTAGCAGTATCTTTAGGACTTTGGGATACTGCAGGGCAAGAAGATTATGACAGACTTAGACCATTAAGTTACCCACAAACAGATGTCTTCCTTATATGTTTCAGTGTAACAAGGTAAATAAAATGAGTTTACCTAAGTGTTCAAACCACAAATTCCTGTTCAACAACTGATATTATTTTATTATTGAAAATGCCCTTATTTTCAGCCCTTCATCATATGAAAATGTTACTTCCAAATGGTACCCTGAAATAAAACATCACTGTCCTGATGCACCTATTATATTGGTTGGTGAGTATAAAGCTGATAGAATAATTATTTTGTGAAGGTTTTACAAGCATTTTATAAGCTGTGTCAACTGTTCCTTCATTTTATTTTTAAGAATATTATGTAGATTTTTATAAATTTTATAATGAAAATATAGATCGAGCATTCTGTGGGATTCCTGGGCCACTTCATTTCACCTAGGTGGTTTCAATTTAACTTACTAATTTATTGAAGGAGTAGTACATGAGTTCTAATATTTTTTTTTTATTCAAATGTTAAGGGATACTACTTAATAGTGAGTTTTAAGAAATAATAAAACTTACCTATTATTTTTCCTAAGATATCCGGAATCCATAATGAGTCAAGCAACTATCATTTGACGTTCCATCATACGTACTTCCTCCCTCATGCCTAATTCCCACCATGTGCTTCCGGTTTGGTATGAGTGGGGAGAGGGCCTGTGTGTGCTGCTTTTGCCTTTTTATTTCATTATAGAGCTCATGATGGTTTACCAGGTAAGGATTACCTGGATTCCGGATATCTTAGGAAAAATAATAGGTAAGTTTTATTGTTTCTTAAAACTCTCTATTATTTGTTCCGTATCAATATCCGGAATCCATAATGAGTGAAATGTTTGTTTTCTCCTTAGACAATAGACAAAATAATGTAACATGCAAGAATTAAAATAACAAATCATTGTACAGCTTCAAAGAAATTTGATATGATGCAGACGTATCTGAAACACCCTGAGAAATAATTGGTTTTTGGTAATATTTTCGAAAAGTATGCTCTTGTCGCCAATTTCCAGTTGCTAGAATTGTGAAATTTTCTAACCAATTTAATGACGGAACAGCCGAGCATACTGAACGTGGCGGTGCTTCTATACCAGCTTCTCGTAAAATAGATTTAATCCAACCTCCGATATTAGTACTTGTAGCTGGTCTGGGATCACCTCTGGTGGTAACAAATAGTGCTGTGGAGTTGTTTTCCTCACGACGATCTCGGAACACTGAACAAGAAACGAGGAATCCAATAAACATTTTTTTTTTTGATTTAAATTCTTGACTGGATTTTCTATTAACTTCCATCCAGATTGTATATAATTGATAGTGTCGGTTTTCGAACCAAATGATGGCCACAGAGTGATACAGTTAAATTCATCAATTAGATTTTCAGAACCAATTTGAAGCAAAGTAAAGTCATGTACTCTGCGCCCTGAAGAAAGTAATAGTAGCAAGGCTGTATGTCTAGAAATTTCGTAAAGACTATTCTCATTGGGCGTATGTGTAGTCAGATGCTGCAAGAGAATTTTAGGATTCCAAATGGGAGGCTTGGCTCTTTTCTCCTTTGCAACAGATATAGCTTTTAGAATATGTTTGATAAAAAAGTTGGAAGACAAATCAATATCTGAAGTAATACGTGTAAAGGTAGCAATAACAGGTTTATGTACTAAAATAGTCCGGTAGGCTAGACCGTCTATTTGATGTAGATGTGCTAGATAATGAGCAACTTGAGTCGGTGCAGGGCTTTTAAAATTAATAGCATTAGTTGAGCACCTTACTTTCCACTTATTCCAGATAGGCTTATAAGTATTCATTGTAGATTTACGCCAACTCGACATCAATAATGTCATTTCCGGATGTGACCAATCTTTAATCATCTCTGACCACCCAGTATCAACCAAGCTTCCAAGCGAATTTCGGTGGGTGCGTTTTCGTTCTGGTGTCGATAAGAACTTGTGGGAGATCTGGGATGCGGTATGGTCGGCGTATAGCTCGTTGTTCGAGACCTTCTTGCCAAATTACCTTGTTCCAATTCGGGACTATCAGTATGTATCGACCTCGAGCTGTATTCAGGCGAGATAGGACCTGTGGGATCAGGTTCGGAGGCGAGAACATTCATGCAAGGTCGAAGTTCCACTGGCGACAGAAAGCGTTGTGAAATAGGGCTTTGTTGTCGTAACGAACTGCTGACACATGTCTGGGCACTACGTGAGCACTCGTCGATGCAAACAGGTCCACTGTCGGCGTTCCCCACATTTGAAATATAGTTTCAAGCGCTGACGCCATCAAAGGCCATTCGCGACAAGTTTTTCCAGCGATAAGGCGTTCGACGTTTAATTTGACCGGGAAGTACTGTGCGATCAAACAAATATTCAACTGATCTAACAGTGTCAGTAACTGTCGGGTTAAGTTCAAGAGCTTTTGGGACTCCTCCTTCCTTGTTGATATAGGCCACCACTTTTCGATTGTCCGTTTGTAAAAGTATGTGACTGTTTTGTAAATGTGTTTGCTCTTGTGTAATTGCCGCGTGCACGGCATAGAGCTCCTTGACATTTACATGCCATGATTGTGGGACTTTCATCCATTGACCTTGCATTTTGAATTCTCCTAGCTGAGGTCCCCAGCCAATGTCCGACGCGTATGTCGTTAATAGAATTGAGATCTGGTCAGTATGTATTGGAGTCGATCCCGAGGCGGCAGTCAACCACCATTTCATCTCCTCAAGCACTGGGCCGGGGTTTTGAAAAGCTTGTGAGGTTGCGCTTTGGAAAGTTGCCGGCTGTAGTACTGCATCGTTTGACAATGTAATCTCCTTCTGCGTATCATAAAGGTGGCGAAATTGAGTCTTCCCAGCAAGGATTGGGCTTGTTTGAGGGACCAACAGCCTTTCGAAATCAGGCGCTGCAATTCCATTTCGATATTCGGCTACCCAATTTGTTACCGAAACGAAGGTTCTTGGTGCTGAAGACAGACCCAAGGGTAAGCATGTCATTTGCAGTAGCTTGCCGTTGTAACTCAACCTCGGGAATCGCGATGCTCCTCTGCGATCGCCAGATGAAAGTATGCCTGAGATCTACCTTGACCATCCAATCATTCGTCTGTAAAAAATTTGGTACCCGAAAATGGCTGAATAATTGAAAATCTTTCGTCTTTACGAACCGGTTTAGGCTTTTCAAGTTGAATATTATGTCGATGGGATCCGTCCGATTTCGACACCCGGAAAAAGCTGGAAAGATAACTTGGAGAGATATCCGCTTCTTCTAGTACAAGTGAATCCATCATACTTTGGATTTGTTTGGTCATTTGAGAACTCCTTTTCGTCTTGAAACATTCCATGACAGTTTGATTTGGATAAACAAGGGGTGGCTTTATCATAAATGGAATACGGACACCTTCCAAGAGTTAGCAAATTTCGTTGGAGCTCCCAAATTGCTCCAAACATGTTGATATTGCACTAGACAGCCGCCCTGAAAGTGAGTGTAGTCATGCACGACGACCTTAGATGAAACTTAGATGGTGAACGTGGGCGAGATTTCTTTCCTTTTTTTTCGGTTTGCCCTAACCAGTGGCAGGTGTATTGTTTGTGTTGGATTGGGGTAGGTTATTTTTCTTGTCCCTTTTTGTGGGAAAGCTACGACGAAATGGTTTTTCAGTCAATTGTTTACTTGTCGAAGCCTTAGGAAAATCATGGTAATTATTTCTAGAATGATTTGAAACAAATTGTAATTGCTGTGTTTGCTTTGGTAGGCACAACTTTTCGGCCTCCCCAATTTTCTGAAAGTAGTTATTGAGAACATCCTCGTCAAATAAACAATTGTGACTAGGCGGATTTCTTTGCAAGGCATCACGGTGCTATTCATCTGGTATTTTCTTTAATAATGATTCTGTTCTTAAATATATAAAATCTGATCTTCTACCGCATGCAATTTGCAAAACGTCATCCGTAGTTTTCATATAGTTTTTATTGAATACTGATCAATTTTTTCAAAGAGGGTAGATGGTGATAACCTCGTATTTTTGTCACTGGACCAATCTATCAAAGTTTGTAAAATATTAAGCAATTACTCTTTTTGGGTAAGCATGGCATTAGTTATTGAAGCGAAAGTACTTTCCAACAAATGCAGCCGGTAATCTTCATTTGACGGTGATTCATAAAGTTTTATCTCATCATTTATATTTAACTTAAAGCCGGGTGTTGTAACGTTTTTTTTTCTGAAGTTCCGAAAAACGTATAGCATTCCAGTCACTAGTTTTAAATCGTTGTAAATGAGGTAGTTTATTTAAATGGGCCTCATTAGATTTCATGTATACTGGGTCCTTTACAGTGGTAGTAAGATCATATAGATTAAGTTGCTGACAGTTACTCGTCTGGGCACTTGGATGTTGCAGAAGTAAGTCATCAGTAATATTAGGCACATTACTTGTAGCTGGCGCCTGTGATGTTGAGTATCCAATAATATCACTGCCATGTAGTTTAGTTGCTGATGTTTAACGTATGTATGAACGCCACGAAAGTCGACGCTATAATGTGATAAACAGGCAAAAGCAGCACACACAGGTGGTCTCCCCACTCGTACCAAACCGGAAGCGCGTGGTGGGAATTGGGCATGATGGAGGAATTGGGTATGATGAAACGTCAAAAGACAGGTGCTTGACTCATTATGGATTCCGGGTATCGACACGGAACATATAATTAAAATATTTTTTTAAACTATAATAATAGATTTAGGACACTTAATGTTATGGTATGACAAACAAACAAGCAGCTCACCTGGTGGAGTGAGTCACCTATCTGTATCCCCTCAGAGATAAGGACTATACATACATAATAGTTTATATGTCATGACATTTTCAAATGTTATTTTTATAACTTACGAAATAAAACTTTTTGAGTTTGACTCAAATGCTATAAGCCTGTCATTTCATTGGTTGAACAAGAATACGAGCATTGATACTTGGCAGCAGAAATAGGTAAAGGGTGGTATTCACCAAGGCGACTTGTTGACGAAGGACAAGAGAACTGCCAATGTAAATGCTTGAAGATTCTGCCACCACCTTTGTTGCATTTGACCAAGTATTTTTGCATCTCCAATATTTTGCTATATGGATCTGCTTGCTCTTTTGTCAGTCATACATATCATATCCAAATACAATGTATAATTTTCTTTATTAATTAGGTACAAAGATTGACTTGAGAGATGACCGAGAGACACTGAGTCTGCTTTCTGAACAAGGCATGACACCACTGAAGAGAGAACAGGGACAGAAATTGGCTAACAAAATTAGAGCAGTCAAATACATGGAATGCTCTGCCTTAACGCAACGCGGCCTTAAACAGGTTAGATATTAACATAAAGTCATACATTAAATGTAACAATACTATCAATGTAGATAAAATTTTGCAGCTAATAGTTCAGTTACGATGTTATTATATGTATTATCGTTCAATGCATAGGCTTATTTGAACATGAACAAACATACTACAGACAAGACAGTTCTGAAGTCTGCCAAGCTACTTCTTATTTCTTACCCAAAAACCGTCTATGTAGGCATTGCATTAGGTTATGACTTTTAATTTTTTGCTGCTTCTAATTGGATCTCATTAATCATTTGCAATTTCTCAAAATCATTTATATTAAAAGTAGTAAAGTGAGGATATTTCAATTTCAAATTTAATACAATAAAAAGATAACCCAGTGGAAATAGGACTCATGCCCTGAGGGTTCCGTACCTAATATCACCATTGACAAACTTTTTAAACTGACAAATTCAAATATGTAGTTGTTGTTGTATGACGAGAATTATGTGTGAACCACTGCGGCCACGGCTCAGTATGAAACCTCATTTCATGTCAAATTCTAAGATCCTAGATCATTAGGATAGGTTTTGATCACCAGTCAGCTCTTAGGGAATAGGGTGTTCGAAAGTTCCATATTTTTTTATAGGATTGAGTCAGAAAAAGACATTAATCTGAATCTTAAATTAATTAATCTTGTGCTAAATATTACATGACGCCTGTGTATGTATCACTGTAGTAAATCATTCATTACAGGTCTTTGATGAAGCTGTGCGTGCAGTATTAAGACCGGAACCTCAGAAGAGACATCAGAGGAAGTGTTTAATCATGTAAATTCATAAATGACAAACTTGATAATAATTAAGTATGTTATGGATGCAGGAAAGAGCCTCTCTACTCAACAGTAATAATATGTTTCTAAGCCAAATAATTTTATACTTTTTTGGTAAAACTATTATGAAAATATATGCATGCTTTGTATTTTGAATTTGATGTGATTATGTATTGTTTGTGCCATAAACTCTTTGATATAGTGTTATTTTTAGCAAAGATATATGTAGAACATCACATAACATAATTTATATTGAGCAAATTAATATGCCAAAGATTTATTAATAGGTGTAAGGACCAATATATAATTTTCTGTTTTGTAAAAATATTTAATCAACAATGGTTAGAAACAAATTGTTACTGTTAATTGAAAATGACGAATGTTATTTTTATATTTGCAAATGAACCTCAATATGTCGAATTTTGAGATATTATAGTCTATGCTATTTGTGAATAAGGACTGATATAGAAGCTAGCATGTAATAATAATAATATAGTACTCGAATCAATTTAATCTGTTAGTTACTGCGTGAACACAAAACATGGTAATCCACGAGTTGAATGTCGACAAGTGGACAAATATTTGTGTAGAAATCCCTAATGCAAACATAAAATAATTTCCACAGCTTATCCTATTGTGTTGTTTTAACAAATTTTATAAAATATAAGGATAATACTCTGTAATACAAATTAATTTGTAATAAAAACAGATCTAATATTTTAATTGTGTTACATGTAGCTGTGACGAAACTATAGGGTATTGAAATAAGTTTTAAACAACTGAATTTATATAAGTATCTGATTCTGACTTCACAATCATGCATGTGATGAAACAAAGTGTGTTTTATAGTGATTCATTAGGGCAAAATATTTTTGTATGTGACAAACTTAGGTAAGGATAACGAAGCATTTACAATGTTATTACCGCATCTGATATTATTTTGTAATTAGAGACTGCTTTGATTTACAGGTAAAGCTTTGAAAGTAATTAATTGTGTATATAACTAATAATATTCAATTATTTATTTAAGGACAAATGCGCAATTTATGAATAAATTTTGTGTAATACTGCACCTAAATTATTATTACTTAATTTATTTTTTGTTACACTTTGTTTGACATTATTGTCGAAACGTGGATCCCATAAAACGGTAGTCGATCACAGATTTATACGTATAGGTACCTACCCAATTTAACACATTAACTGCCATAACGGACACACGGTGTCCGAAATTACACTTAGGCCATACAAAAAACAAAACCTAAAAAAGTTCCGATGTTTTTTTTCGCGAATTTAGTAGAAAATCCGTAAATAATTAGTACCACGTTAAAATAAACAGATTTGCCGCATATTTGACAACTGGCAGACACCAGTAGCGTTGCGACGCGTTTACCTGAATAACCTTCAACGAATACCTCTTGTGGATATTCTGATACACTTTCTACCGACATCACCCTGTGACTGTTACTAGTGAAAAAAAATCCCAGTTACTACTGACCTCCCCGTAATAGAGTAGGTTACCAGACGCTGGGCAAGCGGTTTGGCGAAGGCCAGTGACGCTGCAGCCCATCAGTGGATCAAGGTGTTAAAAACCTCTTCCTTTCCCTTAGTCGCCGTAGACGACACCCACAAAAGAAAATGGGTTGATTCTATTCTACTCTGTCGGAAACCACACGGCCAGTTAAGTGTTGGCTAAACTCATAAATTTATCCGTCTCAAATTATAAATTCCCTAAAGAACTCAAGGAAGCCATAGTACGGCCCATTTACAAAAAAGGAGACCGTAAGTCATACTCGAATTACAGACCTATAGCTATTTTGTCTAGTGTAGACAAAATTATGGAAAAATGTATTGTTAACCAATTAAGTGTATACTTGCAAAAAAACAATATATTAAACGAGTGCCAGCACGGGTTTCAAAAAGGGAAAAGTACAAATACGTTACTATCTACATTTACTGACGAAATTAACAACTACTTAAATGATAAAAAAAATGTTGTAGCAATCTTTTTTGATTATAAAAAAGCATTCGATACGTTAAATTATGAAACATTGTTAAACGCGATGAGGGAGTACGGGGTGGGACAGCCGCTGAACCAGTGGTTCCGTGATTACCTCACCGCGCGGTCCTTCCGTGTCCAAGTGGGAACCGAGTACAGTGACGCGAGGGGGGTGGGGTGCGGGGTGCCGCAGGGCTCCGCGAGCGCTCCGATATGCTATTTGATGCATGTAAACAGCTTATGCGGTGTGCTGCGACATTGCACAGCACACATGTTCGCCGACGACCTGTGCGTGCTCCGCGCCGGCACCGACCTCGCTCACACATGTCAACAGGTCCAGCGAGATATCGACGCTGTAGTCAAATGGTCGCATGACAATGGAATAGTCCTCAATGCTGAGAAGACTAAACTACTAATCATACGATCACCATACCTAAATGCCAGTGACGTGACACCCCCACTTTATGCACATAGCTATACTTGTCTACACAGTGGACTTATGAATTGTGCATGTGCGCCTATACATAGAAAGAGTGAACTGTGTGACATATCTTGGGGTCAAGGTCGATGAACATTTTTCATGGTCATATCATATTGACTTCATTTGTAACAGGCTGAGAACGTTATTGACTAACTTTTATTACCTAAGTTTCAAAGTCCCGCCTGCCACCTTAAAGTATATACCTATATAATGCTCTAATAGACTCCATACTGAGCTATGCACTGGACAGCTATGGACTTACGTTCAGGGGAAACCTGAAAAAGCTTGAAGAAATGCAAATTAGATTTTTGAAATTATTGGTAAGCAAAAAGACTAAATTAAATTGTAAAGGTGACTATTATAAACTGTTCCAAATCTGCAAAATTCTACCGGTTAGTATCAAACATAAATACTTGGCAGCCCTAAATAACCATGGCGGTCCGGTCCAGTGTATGGCTCATTAATTAAGAAAGCGCATGATGACAGAATTACCAGATCTGTAGCTACGGGTAAATATGAGGTACCGAGTATTACTAATTATTACGGTGATAGAACATTAAAAAAACGATTACCATATCTATTGAATAGCCTACCAACGGACATTAGGAACGAAAACAGCAGACGTAATCATTTTTTGGCATCATGCTCAAAAAATTTTTTCATGAAAATCTTTAAATTTTTGTATAAAAATTAATTCGTTTTACATAGCGAGACTCCAATATCTCCGCAGACAAACTGTTCAAATAGTTTTGTGGGGATCTACTTAGTTGAAATGTAACCAGATTAGTTGATTAATAAATAAGTTAAATAAAATAAATAAAGTCACTGATGTATAATGTGGTGTCATGCAATAGTTCTGTAAAACAGCCAAGACACATTGTACTGTGTTTTTGACCCAGATGTAAGGTTTGGTACTTCATGAGAGAGATCTAATAACTTTTTAACAGTGCAAGCGTTATGATGAGCTTGTCCGTATCATGGACTTATTATTTAAACAGGACTGATAACTAACAAAAGAATCATTTAGGAAAATGATCACTATGTCAACGCAATAAGGTATTAAATTGGATGCACCATACACAAAGGCAAATCCGAGCCGAGAGAGATAGAAATAACGGAGGCCGTGTGTCTCGTTCTTACATCTTGCCAGCAAAAAAAATGATTATGATCAACAGTTTTGGCTACTCAAAAATTCCATTGAAACACTTATATTTTTATGTTATTTTAACAATTATAAATAAACAAATAACATTCGCATTAATTTCTTTTCATATATTCTTAAATCAAACAGAAAACATACATTTTTATTTCGATTTTGTTATTTTTATGGTAACCCTGAAAAGCATGTCATGTCATGGCGGTTCGGTGTGATTTTGAATTTTCTTTGCATTAAAAGTTTTTTAAAGTATTTGTTATATTATACAAGTAAAAGGAGTAAAATGGTGAAAAAGTGTTGCGTTTATACTTGCCCAAGTGAATCCTATGGTGGTTGCAACATATCTTTCCACAGGTAAGCTAAAAACAATATTTTTGTAAATCAAAGAAGTAGGATGCCCATGAATTCTTGAAATGAGTCGAAATATGTGAAATATGTGTGATTGATTAGGGTCCTGACTGTTGTACTATTATTGCAGTTTCCCAAAAAATTAAGAAATGCGAAATAAATGGCTCACGCCGGCTAATGTCAAAACGCCAAAGTTTTTTGACAAATATTTTATTACAACATTTGTACCAAGTAACAAATATATTGTGGTCACCCTGTTAGACAGAGACAAACGGCCTCTACGTTACACATCCTGCTCGGCTCGTTTTTCAGCGGCGAGTACTCAGTCCTGTTTAAATAATAAGTCCATGGTCCGTATCATGGACTTATTATTTAAACAGGACTGATAACTATCAAAAGAATCATTTAGGAAAATGATCACTATGTCAACGCAATAAGGTATTAAATTGGATGCACCATACACAAAGGCAAATCCGAGCCGAGAGAGATAGAAATAACGGAGGCCGTGTGTCTCGTTCTTACATCTTGCCAGCAAAAAAAATGATTATGATCAACAGTTTTGGCTACTCAAAAATTCCATTGAAACACTTATATTTTTATGTTATTTTAACAATTATAAATAAACAAATAACATTCGCATTAATTTCTTTTCATATATTCTTAAATCAAACAGAAAACATACATTTTTATTTCGATTTTGTTATTTTTATGGTAACCCTGAAAAGCATGTCATGTCATGGCGGTTCGGTGTGATTTTGAATTTTCTTTGCATTAAAAGTTTTTTAAAGTATTTGTTATATTATACAAGTAAAAGGAGTAAAATGGTGAAAAAGTGTTGCGTTTATACTTGCCCAAGTGAATCCTATGGTGGTTGCAACATATCTTTCCACAGGTAAGCTAAAAACAATATTTTTGTAAATCAAAGAAGTAGGATGCCCATGAATTCTTGAAATGAGTCGAAATATGTGAAATATGTGTGATTGATTAGGGTCCTGACTGTTGTACTATTATTGCAGTTTCCCAAAAAATGAAGAAATGCGAAATAAATGGCTCACGCCGGCTAATGTCAAAACGCCAAAGTTTTTTGACAAATATTTTATTACAACATTTGTACCAAGTAACAAATATATTGTGGTCACCCTGTTAGACAGAGACAAACGGCCTCTACGTTACACATCCTGCTCGGCTCGTTTTTCAGCGGCGAGTACTCAGTCCTGTTTAAATAATAAGTCCATGGTCCGTATTGGCTCCCACATCAAATGTTTTGGTGGGCTTTGTGTTGTATAATAAAAATATTCACAAACAAGTACCTACCTACAAGACAAGCAAAAAAAACTACATTTTTCCACAAAAACGTGTTTATCAAAAATTTTTGTTTTTTTTGGAACATTTCATTATTCCATCATAATTTTTCTATTTTTGACGTGCTGAGCTGCACGAGTTGTTCTGCAGGGCTACGCGGGTCACATTTCATAGTTCACGTGGTTGTAACTGAGTCATGGTGGCCTCCTCGGCTTCAGGGCAAAGGCAGACACGGTATATACCATGGCGCCAGGAGAAGAACAAAACATAGACTTTGCTCTGGCAGTTAACGTGTTAAGTACCTACTATAAGTATGCCATTGTCAGAACACAATTATGCGTGGGCCCGAGGTACCCGAAGGAAATTGTCACTGACAGCCTTTCGGTTATTAACTTCCACCAAAAAAAAATTAAAAAGTCAACTTTTCTCTCTTGGGATAACCAATATCCTTTCCAGCCACACACTATCCTTTCCAGCCACACACTATCCTTTCCCGCCACACACGTTCCTTTCCAGCCAGACACACACGTTCCTTTCCAGCCACACTTGTCATGGAATTGGTCAGAGTACTTTAATACACCGGAGGAAATGGTATAAAGTTATGAATGAAAAGTTATACGCAATTGAACTGAACTTCGTAGGAGATGAAAGATCAAAGTATTGTGGTAATAATAATATGTAATTTATTTCATTTAACATGTTTACACGTCACTGAAACTTACTTTAACATTATAGTTACATAAATATACAATTGGATCAACATTGTGGACAAGAATTTATCAAATTCAAAAGAAACATTTGAAAAGTTAACATTGCATTGCAGTCAGTTTACTAAATAGAGCAATGCTTACTTATTATGCAGGAGGATACTCATAAATTAATAAGTGTTCATGGGTTTTACATATGTCTTATTTGTAATGACTAGAAAATGTTTGATTTATTGTAGAAAATTTCTTTGTTAATCTACATCGATAGAAATATAGCCATACAAAAGTTATCAGAACTTGCAGTGCTATTCTGCATAATATATAGGTAGGTACTCTTATGTATAGAGAACATGGAGCATGCAGTCTAGTGTTATTAAAAATCGTCAATTAACTTGATTAAATAACATTTGTTGACACTTAGGTAAGTATACATACGTTATAATTAAATATATCTAAAGAATATAATTATAAAACTTCCTACCATAATAAACATAGGCTTATTTTTAATAATAAGTAGACCATAAAAATAAATGCAACATTGTAGGAAAACTGTTTGAAATACTTGTCATATATTAGTTAATTGATTTAAGGTAATTCTCAGCAATATTAGAGAACGTGAAACTATAATCACAACACCCGAAAGACCTTTAAATACTGATTAATATTGTGAAGAAATAACATAGAATACAAACTAATACACTTTTACTTTTTACACAGGATTAAATCCTAATAAATACCTATGTACATACATTGTGTCAATTTATTAAATACTGGTTACATCAAATTTTCTTTACAACAGAAATACACTAAGTATTCAACTTACCATAATTTTATGGTAGACACTTCACTATCTAGTAAATTGCTAAACAATTAGAAAAATAAACGGAATTACAGAAATATTTTTTCAGCTTTACAATTTTATTTGCTAATTCTTTTCTCAAACATTGGATAAGTATTTTAATTTCATTGTGACCTACATAACAGTATTATGATTTAATCATCCCTCATCTTTGAGCCTATCCCACAGCCAGTCTCATTCAATAAATAGACAAATATTATACTAACAAACAGATCTTTTGACCTCTGTACCTTTCTGTACTGTACCTTCAGAGGCCCTTAAGAAGTTGATAGTAGGTACCTAAGTTTATTTAAACAATTTACATGGACCGATTAGAGCTTACAGTTATTGTGCATCTAAATATGTCTGTATCATTCATTATCATGATAATGTTACCACAGAATAAATATCCAACAAACATGATGATAACATTGAAGTAGGTAGGTACTATACATAAATATACATTATTATTAAATGTTACATTAACACATATCTACTTTTTATTATTACAGACTAAAATGTCAAAATAATCAAAGCATAGGAAGGTATAAATTCTACAATTAAACAACATTAAATACATTATTATTATACCTATATAAAGTTGACACATATCTTTTTCATCTGACTTTATATACCAAGAGAGAGACTATGTAGATTGATAAAACATTTTTTAAATGGTTTATTAGAACCTTTTGAATCTAAACAATAATATTTTAATACTACACATAAATAATGATTACATATATGTTGAATTTAAATTCATGACAAACAATTATTTTATTGAGTATACATTTGAAATCGGTGCACTGTAGAATGCAATGATTAATTAAGTGCCATCACTGCCTTGCAGGTAATCATCTTCCTGATATCACATAGCTCTATATGGCCCTTGAGATTTCAAATACTGAATCACCAGTGAAGGCCCTGACGATACAACTTCAGGAGGTATAGCAGTCAAAGGACAATTCTCAATACTCATAATTTGCAAACTTACACACAGTGCTAGCTCAAATGGCAAATTACATAAATTAGGATTATCATTCAAATAGAAAGACTCCAAATTTTCTAGGGTACCAATCTCTTCTGGGAGGTACTGCAAATTATTTTCACCAATACTGAGGAATGTTAAATTAGTCAGAAGACCAATGGAACGTGGTAGTGATGTTAACTGATTTGATTGCACTATAAATTTCTGCAAATCATGTAAGAATCCAATCTCATTGGGCAGAATTTCTAATTTGTTTTCTTCCAAATCTAAAACTCTTAGTTTACGTAAACTCCCAATACTAGGTGGTAGACGTCTCAGCAGATTATTTGACAATATTAGAACTTCCAGATTTTGTAGACATTGAATATCATCAGGCAACTTGATCAACTGATTAGTGCCTAAATTTAGCTCTACCATATTCATCCAATTACCGATATCAAGTGGTAGAGATGTAAGTAAATTCTCTTTCATATTTAGTTTAGTTAAATTTTTTGCTCTGGAAAATATAGAATATGGGATTTTATCTATTTGGTTGTGTTCGAGATTAATGGAATATACATTCGTAAATTGAGCTGGTCCACCTGATGGGTAGCTCATGAAGGAGTTCCGTGACAGGGTGATGCTCGTTAGCTCATTCATGCAAGCCAAAAGTCCCTCAGGCAGCTGGGAAATTGAGTTTCCTTCAACATTGAACTCATCCATGTGTTTGCAGTTGCTTAAAGTGGATGGTATTCCAATAAGCCTATTGTACCTCAGGCCTAAGCGAGACAAAGTCTGGAGATTTCCAATAGTCTCAGGTATGTCAAGGAGTTCATTGTGTTGCAAATCCAATGTAGATAAATTAACACAATTTCCAATTTCCTGTGGTAAATGTTCCAAATGATTATGTGAAACATCAAAAGTAACTAAATTTACCAAGTTTCCAATTCCTGAAGACAGTTCCTTTATTTTATTTTCCCTTAAGCTCAACATAGTAAGATTAGTAAGGTTAGCAATACCATCACAAACAATCCGAATTCGGTTGAAACGGAGAAATAATGTTGTCAGGGATGTCAGCTTATATACCACTTCAGGTATGTCACTCAGTTTGTTGTGTCGTAAATCTAATACCTTCAAACATTTCAAGTTAGCGAGTGAATCTGGTAAGCTTGTGAGTGAATTTTCATTCAGAGCTAATGTTTGCAGATTAGTTAGGCAGCCAAACTCTGCAGGAAGCGCAACTAACTTATTGCCATATAAGTAGAATTCTACTAAATGTGTTAAATCTCTGACATTGGGAGGCAGAGAAGTGATGGATGACTTGCTGAGATCTAGTCGCTTCACGCCTTCCTCACGGCATCGCATGAATTCTTTGATAACATCCAAATCTGCTTGTATAGGTTTATTTTTCTTAGCAGTTGGCTTCGGTTTGTTGGATTCTGGATGTTTCACTGTGACCACTTTCGGGCGTGCACCCTCTGCGTTCGTTAGGGATGCCGTAGATAACTTTTTCTCCCTCATGCCGTGATACTTCTCTCTAGGACTTACCGTGCCGATGGAATCTAATACCTCTGAGGTCTCTCTCGAAGCGTTTTCGAGATTCATTCCGACGTTTTATGTAATGTCTCCTAGATTTGATCCGTATAAATAAAATTTTCAAGCACACTTGTCATGTCATCGCAGGAAACAATCAATACCTCTATTTCTGAGCACGTATCTACTGCGAAATACAGTATTCTTGAGAAGACACAGTATCAATGAATTTGTCGATTCTACCTAAGACTTTCACAAATGTATGATGTCTATTAGGGAATGTGGAAGCAATGATTTCACAAATTTTCTCTAAAAATAAAGAGTAAAAAATCAATGATAGCTAGGTGTAGGTACTGAAGGTACTGCGACGATCCGTTACTATACTCTTTGGACGATCCACAGACTACTAAGAGTCCTTGCGACCACAAACTTTTTTTTCGTTTTATTCCCTCCTTTCGGAGAAGGCAAAGGGGTCTAAGCCTATACAGCCATGTCTTATTCCTTTTATTTCTTCAGTAAAGTCAGTCTCAGTCAAATCAAGTAAATTCGTCGTATACTTCGCGTATACAGAGTCTAGTCACGGTCAAGTCATTCTTCAGTAAAGTGGCAGAATGCTTTCCAAAAGATTTTGGCGGCTTCTTGTGGGAACCCGTGTCGCGAATTACCTTTCTTTTGTTATTTATGTTATGATTTAAATGTTCAGTATCTGCATAGATCTGCTTCGCATTGGGTGTGAAGGGTTAAGTTTGTACATAATGGCTGACATGTTACTGCTTTTGTTGGCGCCGAATTTAAGTTTTGACAGGATTGTCCAAAGAGAATATAAACACTACGTTTTAGAATTGTCTATGTTGCCAGAATTATTTACAGGTTTGGACTCTAGCATATTTGGGACATCGCGATTCTTCGCGACAACGTTAGTACTATTACCTATTCTGTGGCGACAACCCGAAAGCTTCGTTACGCACTTTAATCACAGAATAGGTAACTTTAATTTACACTTCCCTTCACTTATACACCATCACTAACGTTTAATGCACAATACTCTGCCATTAATAAGCTTCAAAAGTTAAAATGCACAAAATATAAGAATTATAAATAAAAATGCAACTTCACTCGCCGAGTTCCCGCCAAAAAGCCTAATGACATAGATATCACTTTGTAGTAAATAATAATAAATATAATTACCTACGTTAGTACTATTATCTATTCTGTGATATAGTTAGAAAAATTCTACTCTTTGGTTACCACAGACTACTCAAAAACTACGAATAGAGTAGGTATAGTTACTTCCTATTATTACTATACTCTTGCAGAGGTTATTACTCTATTCTGTTACTCTTTGGCTCGGGTTTTTGGCGGGATCTCGGCGAGTGAAGTTGCATTTTCGTTTATAATTCTTATAATTTATGCATTCTGAGTTTTGAAGTTTAATAATGGCAGAATATTGTGTAGCAAAAGTTAGTGATGGTGTACAAGTGAAGGGGAGTGTAAATTAAAGTGCATAACGAAGCTTTCGGGTTCTCACAAGAAGCCGCCAAAATCTTTTGTAAAGCATTCTACCATTTTACTGAAGAATGATTTTAACGTGACCAGACTCTGTATACACCAAGTATACGGCGAATTACTTGTTTTCACTGAGACTGACATAAACTGAAGAAATAAGTGAAGACATGTCTGTATCGACTTAGATCCCTTTGCCTTCTCCGAGAGGAGTGAGAGAGTGAGTGAATATAGGCTTTTTGGCGGGAACTCGGCGAGTGAAGTAGCAATTTTCTTTACAATTCTTATAATTTGTGCATTCTAACTTTTGAAGCTTAATAATGGCAGAATATTGTGCAGCAAACGTTAGTGATGGTGTACAAGTGAAGGGAAGTGTAAATTAAAGTGCGTAATGGAGCTTTCGGGTTCCCACAAGAAGCCGCCAAAATCTTTTGTAAAGCATTCTGCCACTTTACTGAAGAATGACTTGACCGTGACTAGACTCTGTATACGCCAAGTGTCGCGTCAATCGCCCTTCAATTAATTTGAGGGTGATTAGGCTTTAGCTGAATCTTAAGGGCATGTCGCGATATTATTTATAATGAGAGTATACAGCGGGCAAGTTATTATATATATTGTGACTCATACCTTACATTGTTACATGGACTCTGCTCTCGTCCAGCATCTGTATCCAGCACCGGGGGGCTATCCGGTTGCTTCCCTTTGTCTGTGCCTTCATCATGGTTGCTACCTGTTGAGTTAAATAGAATATGACTCCTGTGAGCCCCAAGTGTCTTAGATTTACCTATTTCACTTTAATGCATATTTACACATATTATTCTGACCTAGACTTTTCGTTGGCGTTTATTTCTTGGCCTAGGTGTTCACGGTAATGTCGTGACGCCACCCTACGTTGAGGCCCACCTGGACCCCACCGCGGCTCTACACGAGCCGGCCACGCCGCAACCCCCGGGGGATCCATGCCTATAGCTTGGATATACTTTGAAACTGGCAGCCCTAATCTTTAAGGCTCGACTGTGCCAGACGGTTCGGTACTCTCTGCCCGGTCCCACCACGGAGACCAGACCACCGACAAGGGTTCTCGTAACGGACCGCATCCGGAACCCACATTGCTAGGTCACTAAGTCTCAACGAGACACACTCATTGATCATGATCTGAAAAGGTACGTATAAGAACGATTTGCAATTAACATTATGCTGAGTAAACCTAAGGCACTTAGCTTTGTTACAGGGTCGCTCGTCCCACGGCGACGTGATCTTAATTCAATGATTGCACTACTTTAACTGTATGAAAATGATTAATCGCCAATAAAGTTACAACGCGCGCGGCCATTACTTTTAAACTATGCGAGCAGTCATTATAGTCTATGCGTTGAAGCTACTCACCAAGTAGTTTCAGTGTTGCTATGAACAATATTTACAAATCGTGTTGTAAGAACACGACACTCCGGCCAGGACACAGCTAGAGTAACGTATTCAATAAATTGCGCGTCCACTCCCTTATCTTCTCCCGAGCTCGGACTGCAGCAATTCTTTTATGTCCAATTTCTTGACTTTGTTCTTCCACTGTCTCTTTAGCATTTGTCATTAAATTTTCATTTGGTACATTCGCGTCGTTTAGATCATCTTCTACTCTTTGTATGCTCTCAATCATTTCTGTTTCTTTATTTGCAACATCCGCACTGTCATGTGTCTCATCCATTTCTTCAGCCGTTTCCTTTTCTTTGGTTGTTAACGTTTCCCTTTGTGCATCAACTGTCTCTTCTGTCGCACTATTCGGTATAATGTTAACTTCCTCCGAAACTTTTTTAGGTAACATTTGCTGTAGAAAATTTTCCTCGTTGTTTTGAGGTGCAGGATCGAGCTCCTCATTTTCTTCTACCTCTAGAGGATACAAATGAGCAATGGATCGCGTGTACAGCGTGTCTCCTACTTTTACCTTAGCAACTCTACATAATCCATCAGAACCTTTTATCAACGAAAATATCTTCCCTACTTTCCAGTTTTCACGGTTTTTATCACCCCTTATTTGTACAATTTGGCCTTCTTTTGGGATTTCATTTGAAGTCACACGTGGTTGTTTATGCGAGTGGCTATATCGCTCACGTAGACTTGGCAAGTATCGATTACAAAACATTTCTTTGAATTCATCTAGTATCACACGTGCCCTTCTCCAGCCCTGGATTAAATTAGTTTTTGTCGATGTTCCTAATATCTCAGGTTCTGTCTGTGCTGTATTCAATGTGATGCATTTTCCAATTTGGAGAAATTCAGAAGGTTTCAGTATATGTTCCAATTCTGCATCAACACAGGTTAAAGGTCGCGTGTTAATTACCGCTTCTATCTCTTTAACAATTGTCGATAGCTGACTGTCATTTAAAAGATGTTTTTGAAGTGTTCTTCGCATACAGTGTTTTACTAAGTCTACGAGTCTTTCGTAAAATCCACCGAACCAAGGTGCCAGTTCCGGTATAAATCTCCATAGAATTTTATTTTTTATACAGTATGGATTGGACACTATGTCCGCTATCAACTTGAAGTGTAGGGCGTTGTCTGAAGTAATAAGTGTTGGTACTCCTCTAGTAGAAACCATTCGTCTTAGAGCGAGTAGACCCTCTTCAGCGGATAAGTCTTGGACAACTTCCAAGTGTACCGCTCTGACAGCCAAACATGTCATTAAACAGATCCACCTCTTGCTTGATCCCTTTTCTGTTCTGACTAATACTGGTCCTAAGTAGTCAATACCCGTAAAGGTAAATGGTGCACTGTAGTTAACTCTTTCGTGTGGTAGCGCAGGTGGTGATGGCAGTTTGAATGGGCCACCACCGTGTTTCAGACAACGTGGACATTTCCTTAATATCTTTTGTACCTGTCGTTTACCTTCCGGTATCCAATAAGATTGGCGAATTAAACTAAGAGTGTGATTGACACCTACATGGTAATTTGCTTCATGAGTTTCTTTAATAAGTTTGTGAGTAAATTCGCAGACCTTTGGTATAATAACAGGATATCTCTTGTCAAAAGAATATTCTGCATACATGTGTCTCCCTTTGCACCGCAGAATTCCATCAACATCCTTGAATAGACCAAGGTTACGGCTAAGATTTGTTTGTTTTCCATTAACTTCTTCCTTGAAGTATTCTGCTTGTAATTTCTTAATTTCTCGCAGAGTACTATCTTGTAATTCAATATCTTCTTCTTTAGACTTTATACTGCAATTATCACGATCAGTATTGCATTCCATGTCCATTGGTTCCGGAAGTTCTTCTGGGGTCTCATTATTTGTGATATCCAGAGTTTCACTGCTAATAGCATCCTCCCCAACGAAAAGAGAAAATGTTCTGGATGACCTCGTTGGCCAACTATTTGGCTCCTTGAGTAAAAAATCTGGTCCAGCCAACCATTTTTCTCTGTCATCCTTCGATCTCGTTGGTCTGGTAGCTGCGTCAGCAGGATTCATTTCTGACGGAACATGTCTAATAGTTAAATCCCTATTCCTTTTAATTTCATCAATTCTCCTTGTTACAAAAGGTGACAGTAATTTGTTGGAATTAATCCAATCGATTACGATTTGACTATCAGTCCACAGTACTTGTTGTTTTATGCTTAAATTAACGATATGTTTAAGAATGTATTGTATCAGACGACTTCCAATTAATACTGCTAACAGCTCCAACCTTGGAATCTTCAAATTCTCTTGATCCTTTATTGGCACAAGGCGTGATTTTCCAATGACAAAACTTATGTTGTTTCCTACAACGAGATACACAACGGCAGCATAAGCTCGTGTTGAAGCGTCAGCAAAGCAATGTATTTGACAATCGTTGTTACGGAAATTCTTAGTATAACATCTTGGTAAACTTATTTCTTTGACCTCACTTAAATCGTTTTGAATGTCATTCCATTTATCTAGCATATCTTTAGGCAACGATGTATCCCATTTAATTTTACTCTTCCATAAATCTTGTAGAAGAAGTTTTGCTGATAATAACGTAGGTACCGTAAATCCACATGGATCAAAAATAGATGCGACACTCTTCAAAATGCCTCTCTTTGTATCAGGACTGTTCACTATCTTCGTTCTTAAGTGAAGTGTATCGTTTTCCAAGTGCCAATCTAAACCCAATACTTTAACTACTTTGTCCGGACTAGCGTCTGGAACTCGACGACTGAAATCCTCTGAATTTGAGCTCCAACCCCTCAGATTCATCGAAATTTGTTGAAATGTTTGTTTTGAGTTTCGGTGTAAGTTCAAAGCTTCCTTTGTAGTGTTCACTCCTGTTACAACGTTGTCTACATAGATGTCATGTGCTAATTTTCGGACGCTTTCGTTTTCAGTTTTCGACAAGTGATGTTTGACAGTAGCATTTAGTATAAATGGACTCGAGATTATTCCAAAAGGAACCCTTGTAAATCTCAAATGAACAAGATTTTCTTCATTTGCTGGTTTTGTGATGTCCTTCACCCACAGAAATCTGGCTACATCTCTGTCTTGCTCCTGGAGTCCTATTTGTAAAAATGCTTTCTCCACGTCGGCTATCAATCCAACAGTGTGACATCTAAACCTTATGATCAATCCCGTTAGGTCTTCTAACATCAGGGGTCCACAATACAGGCATTCATTTAAGCTCTTATTGTCTTTAGTTTTCGCAGAAGCGTCATAAACAATTCTTATCGGCTTTCCTGGCGCCGTAACTCCATGATGTGGTATGTAGTGGATTGGATGATCACCTTCATTTTCCGTTGGAACAATTTCTATAATATCCTTTTCCAGTTGTTCCTTCAACGTTTTGTTATAAGCTGATAGAGTTTCCTGATTAAGTCGTTTAAGTAAACTTACTAAACGACCAAATGCTAAACCATAGTTGGTTGGTAAATTAGGTGGATATTCATTCCACGGCCAACTAACATAATATCTATTGTGTTTATATTTTGTGGTTGCATTGAAGTTCTTAATTGCCTCTTCATCTCGATTAACCTTTGGCGAATCAGTGATTCCTATGGATTCTAAGTCCCACAAAAATATTAAGCTTCCATTATCTAATGGAAGGTCTGGTTGATTTAACTTTACTTCACAAGAGGATTGAAAATATGTAAGAGCTGATATTTGCTCGATTGGCTTGTCGTATGATCTGCCGGAAAGTATCCAACCGAATTCTGATTCTACCAGATACAAGTCTTCTTTAATGTGTATTTTTCTCGTTGACATGACTGAGTAATAATAATCATTACCAATTAGAATATCGACACAGTTTGACAAAGAACCATCGTCAGCCAATACATACTTTCCCTTAAATTTGCCATCAATTAATTTTTGTACTGGATATGGAACTCCGTGAGAGATCGTAGGTACTACATTCGCAAATACTGTCCTTGTGGTCTTGGACTTTGTCTCTATCTGTAGTTTAACTAATGGACTTCCTAAGTTCTTTGGTATTTGGGATCCAAATGTAAATACTGAAAGACTATTCTGTTCTACGACTTGTAAGTTTAGTTTCTTAGCAACCTTCTGAGTAACGTAGCTTCGTTGACTTCCACAGTCTAACAAAATTCGACATGCCTTTGTATCGTTACTTTGTCCTTTCACTTTGACTACAGCCGTTTGCAGCACGGTAGATCCTTCTCCATTTGCATGCATTACGTTTGTAGATTCTTTTTTCTTTATTTCTTTGTCATTCTTGTTAGGACATAGTGCTCTATTATGTAGTCCTTGTTTTCGGCAGTGTGGGCAATATTTCTTCAAGTTATATTTCGATGAAATGTGCCCTGAGCCAAAACAATTATAACATTTGCCTTTCAATTTGGCCTTTCTTTCATTTATTGTTTTAAATTTATCGCATTCATCGTTGTAATGTTCGCCTTTGCAAAAAATACATGACCATCTTGTTTTCTTTTCGCCACGAAATTGTTCATCTCCTTTATATTCAAATTTTCTTTTATAAGTTGGTTTATTTTCTTGTTTAAGTTTCGAATTATTAGACCTATACGAGTTATTAGGCTTCCACTGAGTTCTTCGAGGCTTCATGTGACTATAGTTGTTGTAGTTTGAATCTGGACGTTTTCCTTTGTAGCGCTGTGTATTTTCCTTTACATGCAAAGTCGCCACTGTATATTGTGATGATTGACCTGATGGACTCTCCAGTGTCATCCTCTGAGCTTCTTCTTTAGCCGAAATAATTATCCCTAGCTGAGTTCTTATATTCGTGACTGATTCATCGGCACCCAATTTCATCTTCGTTTCATAAATGATTTCAGTTGGGAATTTTTCCATGATTAAAAATCGTATATGATTGGAACTAATATCTTCTCCCATGGATTGGAGTACTCTCAAATGTTTTTCAATTTCATCTAAAGTGGCTCTGCAATCCTCCATCCTCTCAGCTTGCTTCACTTTATTCAGAGCCCTGTGGTGGGCGTAGATAATATCGTTCTCCTTTCCATATCTGGCTTTCAGGGTGTTCACAGCAATTTCGAAGTTTTTGTTCGTAGTGTCTAATCCATCTAATAGTCTTGCTGCATCTCCCTTAAGACAGCCTTTGAGATAGAGCAGTTTATCAACATCATTTAATTTTCTTCGGTTAATATTAGACGTGAATTGGTCCCAGAATTGATACCATCCTAACAGACTACCGCTAAACTCTGGTAAATTCAAATCTGGTAATTTACTATACTTTGATGCTTCGCTATCAACATTAGAGGTTGTAGGACGTTCGGTCTTCAATTTTAATATTTCATCCAGCTCGGCCAATGCTTCTTCTCCTTGCAACTGATGTGTTGTGAGGTTTGACACTTCATCCGCATTGGGGTTATTGCAAAGTTTAAAATAATTATATAATTCAGATTTGAAGCATGACAGGACAGATTTTAATTTTGCTGCTAGTATACGAGCAGTTTCTATATTATCATTATTCAAATTGTTGCAAAGATTGAGAGCTTGTTCTGATAAAGATTGAATTTGTTTTATAAATATGGACAACCGGTTTACAAGTATATCTTCCATACTTGGTAAATTTTTCTGGAAAGAAATTTAATAACATAACGACATGAACATAATATTCATATCATTAACTAACAAGTTAACATCATAAACAAACATCATTAATGAACATGACAAGCTAATTGATTTCATATAGTTATATTATAAAATTATTAGTTCCCATGAACAAGGTTTATAAATTTTTGTAAATGTATAAAACCATTTTGTAGACATACAATAATGAAGAAGTATTTATTTATTAACAGTAAATAATTTTATATAAATGTAGGAAAATTTTATCATTTCAATTAAAATTTTCTAATATCATGGCAACACATTACTCTCTGACATATTAGTCAACCACTGTGCAATGTACTACCTACACATTTCATAAACTTTCTATATTTGAAATTTAGTTGTCATTACCACATTTGCTTTATTAGATTTTGAGAGATGGTATACAACTTCCTGCTTTGGACTGTACTAAGGCTCCAATAATTTGAAATTGAATGAATATAATTATTATATTTTGTTCAATTTTATGAGGTAATATTGTAGTCACACATAACTTATCACACTCAATTACAACTGTTGGTTTATGTTTGCATCTTAATATTCATATTCCAAATGAAGATAGTTATCAATTTAATTTTATAGAAGAAAAGGCAAAATTTGTAAAAAACCTTACTCACTTTGTAAGAATGAAATAGAATGAAACCAACTTCGATTTATCCCACTTAATTTCACTCCATTATTAATTTACTATAGTATTGTAACACTAAAAAAAATTTAACTTTAATGTTTAATTTTAATTGTAATACCTTACACATACTTTGGGGAGCTTGTAATAATATTGATAGAATATATCAACAAATCATCACATTCTAGACTAAAGGTATTTGCATATTAAGTAACTGAAATATAATTTATTGCTCGGAGCCGCTACATAAATTATGTGAAAACTTTGACCTATGCCCAATTATGTATTTACAGGTAGGTGAGGCTTGTAACATACCTTATTTTTTATTTACGCCGTTTGTTGTGAGAATGTACCTCCTGATCAGTATTTTATCATATACATATATTTTGCCCTGACCACTCGGGCCCTTCCAAGGCATGTACTTCGTCGTCCCTATTGAATAAATGTACAATATGGTTAAATTATACCAATATTTTGTGTACCCACAACATTGTTATGTGGGGAAGTTCATATGAATAGGTACAATCTTTGTTCGTGTCGCGTCAATTTCAAATTACCGCAGTCGAGGTAAGTGAACGTTACCCACCTACACAAGAAACCATTTCGTTGGAAATTCGAAAAAGTTCAGTGTGGTTTTACATATGACTATATATACCTTGTACGTTACTGCTGTCTTTTCATGAAACATTCTTATTAATAAGGTATACCGAGTTGTTGTAATATAGGTAATGAAGGCTTTAGCCCTTTGACAAAAATTCAGTGCCATACAATAAAACTTTAGTTAGACAATAAATTGTCACTAGAGAAAACAACTATCGACTAGCAGGCAGTGGATGTTCTCTTATTATGCATTAAAACGGCACTCACCTTATGAACATAAATCAATTTGCTTTTCACCGTAAAATCACTTCAGAACTCAAACTTTTTATTTATATAGCGCAACAAAAACTCTGAACTTCATGAAAAAGAATGGAGGACGGATGATAGATATGTATGATGGCGTGGCGTCTTCGCGGTTTCTTTCGAAACTTTAAATAAAAACTTAGTAAGGCGCATGTTAGATTGAACTTTAAAATTCGCTGTTTTTCTTTTGTAAATTATTCAAACACATTTTGTTTGCCCACGCGTAAAGGAAATATAAAATTCATCAAAATTACATCATAGTGTCGATTGCATAGCAACCTGACTTCCGGTTTTCTGTAGTAACAAAAAAATAAAAAATGTATACCTTTTTTTAAAAATAAGTAAACAAATGACGTTCTTAAATTATTACAATTAATTCCAAAGCCTTATTTTTCAATCTTATCTCAATGTTAGCGTATTCCAACAATTAAATACGATAATTTCTAGACTCATTCAATTGCCAACATAGCTACCTTCATGACCACCAAGCAAGACATTTCTATTTTGCAAAACCCATTTATTGTTTTTTGTCTTAAATTTGCACAATTTCCTTTTATATAGCACACAAAACATTATTTTTATCAATTTCCAACAGTGCAAATACAAATAATTAGCCGCTTTAAAAGAAAGAAGAAAAAAGGAAAGACAATTTCAATGTTACCGGATAGTTCCACTACTGAACAATAGATGGCGCCATTACACTTTCCATACAGTTCGAATAAATCTGAACCGGATAGTCCCTCTAACGGATAACAGATGTCGCTATGAGTCACAAAAACTTGCCTTATTTGAAATAGAATTGTTCTAGAAATTTTCATGTTTCTCAGGATTCCTTCAAATCCCAGCACCTCCACCATGTCGCGTCAATCGCCCTTCAATTAATTTGAGGGTGATTAGGCTTTAGCTGAATCTTAAGGGCATGTCGCGATATTATTTATAATGAGAGTATACAGCGGGCAAGTTATTATATATATTGTGACTCATACCTTACATTGTTACATGGACTCTGCTCTCGTCCAGCATCTGTATCCAGCACCGGGGGGCTATCCGGTTGCTTCCCTTTGTCTGTGCCTTCATCATGGTTGCTACCTGTTGAGTTAAATAGAATATGACTCCTGTGAGCCCCAAGTGTCTTAGATTTACCTATTTCACTTTAATGCATATTTACACATATTATTCTGACCTAGACTTTTCGTTGGCGTTTATTTCTTGGCCTAGGTGTTCACGGTAATGTCGTGACGCCACCCTACGTTGAGGCCCACCTGGACCCCACCGCGGCTCTACACGAGCCGGCCACGCCGCAACCCCCGGGGGATCCATGCCTATAGCTTGGATATACTTTGAAACTGGCAGCCCTAATCTTTAAGGCTCGACTGTGCCAGACGGTTCGGTACTCTCTGCCCGGTCCCACCACGGAGACCAGACCACCGACAAGGGTTCTCGTAACGGACCGCATCCGGAACCCACATTGCTAGGTCACTAAGTCTCAACGAGACACACTCATTGATCATGATCTGAAAAGGTACGTATAAGAACGATTTGCAATTAACATTATGCTGAGTAAACCTAAGGCACTTAGCTTTGTTACAGGGTCGCTCGTCCCACGGCGACGTGATCTTAATTCAATGATTGCACTACTTTAACTGTATGAAAATGATTAATCGCCAATAAAGTTACAACGCGCGCGGCCATTACTTTTAAACTATGCGAGCAGTCATTATAGTCTATGCGTTGAAGCTACTCACCAAGTAGTTTCAGTGTTGCTATGAACAATATTTACAAATCGTGTTGTAAGAACACGACACCAAGTATACGACGAATTACTTGTTTTGACTGAGACTGACTTACAAACTGAAGAAATAAGAGAAATAAGACATGGCTGTTATGGGCTAGATCCCTTTGCCTTCTCCTAGAGGAGAAAAAAAAACTAAAACTAAAAAACGAAAAAAAAAACGGCTTTTTGGCGGGAACTCGGCGAGTGAAGTAGCATTTTTCTTTATAATTCTTATAATTTGTGCATTCTAACTTTTGAAGCTTAATAATGGCAGAGTATTGTGCAGCAAACGTTAGTGATACTGTACAAGTGAAGGGAGGTGTAAATTAAAGTGCGTAACGGAGCTTTCGGGTTCCCACAAGAAGCCGCCAAAATCTTTTGTAAAGCATTCTGCCACTTTACTGAAGAATGACTTGACCGTGACTAGACTCTGTATACGCCAAGTATACGACGAATTACTTGTTTTGACTGAGACTGACTTACAAACTGAAGAAATAAGAGAAATAAGACATGGCTGTTATGGGCTAGATCCCTTTGCCTTCTCCTAAAGGAGAGAATGAAACCAAAAAAAAAAAAAAAACTCTTTGGCTCACGTCTACTTACAGACACAGATTACTCAGATATTTTTGTATATACGGCTCCTGCAACGATTAATTTCATTGACCTAAGCAAATACCTGTTTCATTTAAAAATGGATAAAAGCAAGGAAAAAGAAGAACAAGGTATCATGGATAAATCCATGCGATCCGTCTTTGGTATGTTTCAAAATCTATTGTAATAGGTTATGTTAGGATCTGTTTTTCCCCTTCAATGTTTAATGATATGAAATTCACCATTATTTTTAGTGGGTAATATACCCTATGAAGCTACGGAGGAGAAGCTGAAAGATATATTCAGCGAAGTTGGCCCGGTACTATCTTTCAAACTGGTATTTGACAGAGAGACCGGGAAGCCGAAAGGTTATGGCTTCTGTGAATATAAGGACCAGGAAACTGCTCTCAGCGCCATGAGAAATTTGAACGGGTACGAAATTGGCGGCCGTTCGCTCAGGGTGGACAATGCTTGTACTGAGAAGTCGAGAATGGAAATGCAGGCGCTGATGCAGGGACCTCAGGTTTGTATTCCTACAAGCATCCCTTTGTACTGAACAGCACACAGCGGAAGTTATGCTAAATAAACATGTTAAAAGTTCTCCTGAGGAATTTAAGTTAAGTAAGTCCTCAACTACTGTTAAAACATTAAAATCTCTCAATGAATCTTTGGAGTTTATTTGTAAGGTTGGTAAAACCCGCCCCAAAGGCTACACTGCAACCAAACTGTAATAAATTTACTGTTTGCGGCAGATAATTGTTATTAATTTGCAATTTTGTTCACTAAGAGCAGAGTTAGAGAAGTTTTGTAGTACTCTGGAATAAGATTTTGTGTATACTATAATATTTTTTTTTATTCTGTAAGCTTTCATTGTATATATTTTATGTAGTCATTAAAACTGTTTAGCACCTAAATGTGACCCCACAGACCGGCTCTGTGACTGTTGTTGACTGGACATTGGAACCTGCGGGCTTGATGGTTAAATGGATAAGCTGTTTGGCTTTGCCAAATGTGGATGCAGGAGTTGGCCTGATTAAACATATTTCCGAAGTTTGGGCACGCTCTAAAAATGCAATTGGCTTTGTCAAATAGCCTGGCATGCGAACAAGCTGATTATTATCTAAATAGTCTTTTATTTTATAATTTTTATATTATAAGCTTTATTTTCTTATATGTACCTAATTTCTGGAAAGTATTGATCTCATTTTGACTTTTATTTAATTTTTTAACATATTTTATGTAATATTGTTAAATGTTTAGTGCTACAAATATTCGCATGTTGTGGTTTCTCATAAATAAGGTGGAGCAAGCACTATGTACAACTGTGTTTTTGTCACATTGGATTTGTATGCTTGGCATTCCTATAAATAAATATTTGTTAGTTGTGTCCCTATGCACTTCATTATCTATTATAGTGTGAGCACCACCTAACGTGGTGGAAGCCTCCTCCAAAGGCTTCCAATCCTTTCTTTGACTTACACTTCTTAACAATGTGTTCCATGCTACACATAGATATAGAAAAGTAAATTGGGAGGGCAGGGGTTTAAATATAAATGGTAAATATTTAACCCACCTCAGATATGCAGATGATATTATTTTATTCTCAGAGGACCTTGGAAGCTACATGCTAGTCTCTTAGCCAATACAGCAGAGCAGTTGCAATTATTTTATAATACGCTTTTGTTTTATAGTATATTTAAATTTATTGAAAAGAAGATTTTGTTTTTCAATCTGACTTTACTTATTCAAAGTAGAAGTAATACTTATTCAAAAACAATTTTTTCCAATTCAATTGAGTCAACAACTAAGGTAATTGGGCTATTTGCTCTCTTACACCAAGGCCTGGGTGGATTGGTGGATATGTGTTCATGCCTTTCGAATGCCCTACACCACCAGGACTTGTTTCTAATTTAATCAATTATAATAAAATTTAGGTTTTAGAATATGACAGAAATTAATGCAAAGCAAGTGATTTTATTTCATTTCTGTTTCTAGGTAGAGAACCCTTATGGAGAACCAGTTGAACCAGAAAAGGCACCTGAAGCCATCAGCAAGGCTGTAGCCACCCTGCCTCCAGAACAGATGTTTGAGTTAATGAAACAAATGAAACTTTGTGTACAGGTATTATTGATTTCTGTAATCTAATTAAAATTACGTAATAACAACTCCCTAAAGGGAACCTTACCTTGAATCCCATATTCTTGCTTTAGGTAAGAATACGAACAATGAATGAACGAATGAAATGAACCTGAGATAAAAGTAATCGGACATACCACAAAGTCCTTAACAACCACATTGTTAGACAGAAGTGTATAACATATATGGCTTGTTGCCTCGGACCATAGAATGTAGGGTTCTCAGGACCACACCTCAACTCATTATTAATCTGTGCCTTAATTCTTTATCCATCAACCAATCTTAGAATAAACAGTTGAAATTGATGTTGACATGATTCCGAATCAACACAAATGCTGTAATCAGGTAATGAGCGTTATAGTCAGTCAGACACTGACATTTGTATCAATTGAAATGGGTAGGTTAATCCTACTCACCTGAAGCCAGCTAACTATCGCACGCACGCCCGCCTAATCAAGCGGGATAAACTTGGAGTATAAAGGCAGCTAATAACAGAAGTTAGGTACATGTAACCTTTTAGGAAGTAACAAATTATATCCTTGTTTATTGCAGAATAATCCAACTGAAGCGAGAAATATGCTGCTACAAAACCCACAATTGGCTTATGCATTGCTGCAAGCCCAAGTTATTATGAGGATTGTAGATCCAGCCACTGCAGTAGTAAGTTTTTAATATTGTTTCTAATTGTTATTTTTTTATAAAAAGGACTTGAAATTTTACACAAATCGGAATTTCGAGTTCTCAAAACCGGCCCGCTTAGTTACTAATATGTACCTACTTATATCGCTTGATTAATAACACAACCTCAAATCGAATATTTATACAACATCGTACAACGTAAGATTTGCTTGGAAAAAGTCGGTGTTAGTGATGAGGCCATTTTTTTGTGCCATTGTAATGTAATTGTTATGTAGTTTCTTTAATTGTGCAATAAAGAGTATTTGACATAAATTGAACTGCCAGTAATAAATCATTACACGAAAGTAATACATTAATTAACCATCAACTTTCTGTACTTGACGTTAAAGGTCTACTGTCAGCTTAACATAATACCAGTACACACCATTGGCGGTCTCCTACTACACATAACCTCTCTAAAGCCTTTGTTACGTTAAAAATAGTTCAGGCGTAGTATTTTTTAGGTTGCGAGTGAGATTCTGGAAAGATAAGATTCTGTTGACCTTGTTTTTTAAATGTTAGTTTTTGATATTCAGAGTATGCTTCACCCCACAAACCCACTACCACCGGTGATGCAGCCGGGCGACAAGCCGCCAATATCCAACCCCTACGTGCCAAACAATCCACCAGCACCAGGTATTTTAATAAGTATATCAAACCTTTAAGGGGATCCTTATTGACTGGGTATTTTTATTGAAAATGGTCACTACTCCCCATGACATCTAATCTCTTCACAGAAATGAGGTCGACAGGTACAGATGCTTTGTTACCAAAAATAAACTATACATACAAGGGCGACACTCACAGTTTTTAGAAAATGAAAAATTAAACAAACAAGTTATTACTTTTTATTAATTATCTTTTCAAAATAGCGTCCATTCACATCAATACATCGCTGTATCCAATGGAACCACTGGGAAAAGCACTTTGCCCACTCGTCCTTAGGGGTCTCTTCGACGGCCTTTTGAAAAGCAGCCACTGCTTCCTCGGCGTCCATAAAACGTTTTCCTCGAAGTTTTTCTTTTTTTTTTTCGGGAATAAATAATGCACTGTTCATGGAGGATTTTGTGCACTTGACTCATACCGATGGCTAGGCTTGTCCGAATCACACAATAGGACACTCTTTTGTCAGTCATACGCCCCACAATACTGATAATATTATCTTCGGTCGTTGCCGTATGAGGCCGTCCCTCACGCAGATCATCAGTGAGATTAGTGCGACCACGTTTATACTCATTAAACCAGTTGTAAACAGTGGCACGAGAAGGGGCTTCATCGAGAAAGGCCAATTGAAGTCTATCATAACTTTCTTGTTGACTTAAATGACATCGAAAGTCATAAAAAATCATTGCACGAAAATTTTCTCGCGTTAAATTCATGCTGACTTGACACAGACAATTTTCAATTTGTCGCCAAATCATAAAAAAAATGACAAATCAATGAAATACATACACAGTAATATTGGCAGAGTTCCGTTTATTTATATCGTTTATAAGATAATTTTTTTATTACATCGTTTAAAAGTGGCCAGTTCTAAAAATTTTTTGTGTCGCCCTCGTGAAAAACAACATGTCCTGTGACGAGCGCAGGACTACTAGCACTAGGCTACTAGCATACTAGGCTTAACCAGGTATAATATAAGATGAACGTGTCTATGGGAAATCCGTAATTTAGAACCGTGTAGAACCATGAAATATTATGCTGTATTTTACCTTTTTGACAGGCGAAGACGTAGCGCAGACGTGACGGACTTATGTATAGTTACAGCGTTTCTTCGGTGCCAGAAACGTTGCAATAGAACATGAAGTCTATGCCACTTCTGCGCCTTTTCGTATCTGTGTAAACCGCGTAAAATATGGGAATGAAACTGTGTATGACAATTTAGTCTGTAGTTAAAACATAACTAGTCGGCTGTCAAAAACGTTATGATTCCTGCATTAGATGCATTTTCAATCCTATAATTCATTACAATTGAAAATGGGATGTGTTGTATTCATAGTGTGTTTTGAAACGTAGGGATTTAGACTAGATTGGATTCTGACTATATAATTTCGGCCAACAAAAAGTTAATATTTATAATTTCATGTGTTGCAGTGCAACAGGCACCACCTCTGCTAGCCAATCCCGTGCCGCCGCCAAATAACTTTACCCGTAAGTATATCACATAAATTTCATAATATCAGCACATTGTGTAGAAGTACGCGCTACCACCGTCATTTGCCACCAGCAGTCAGACCGCCTAACTCAATTGCTTTGGGAATTGTTATCGTTTATGACGTCAATGCACTGTCTGTCCTTATCACATTGTAACACAATGACAAAGATATAACATAGATACAGTGCATTGCTATGGCTCTGAGTTAGGCGGTAGAGCCCCAGCTCAGGTAGAGCTTTTAGGCTCCACTTATAATGAAATTCATACATCTTACCGGATGAGTCTTTTTACCGTAAGGAAAAAATGGGGCATATTACGTAAGTGAAATAGAAGTTATTGGCATATGTAGTTTTTTTTTTTTCAAAACTATTATCGAATAAAGCGTCGTCTTTTGATTGTCGCGTTTGTAGCCTATTCCAATAATTACATCATTAAATTAAATAAAAAAAATTGGAGAAAATATGAGTTCCAAATAAATTTCGCATGATAGGAACCCTAGGAATCCCGCCAGTCGCTTAACCACCTCAGGCCGCCGCGTGCGTTTTTGAGAATTAATTTCTGTTGATAGAAATACTAGGACAGATTCTCCCACTATTTTTATTACTGGGGGCGACGATAAATAAAAACTGCATCATCATCAGGAATAAGGTTTGATTTGGTAATGGTAATTCTCAACCAAAGGGAATTAGTGGGACTGACCCTTTTAGACACACTGTTTCTTTCGGCTACCAGTGGTTTTTTGCCGCAATAGAAATAATGGAATTTAACTTGAAAAAAAAAAAACGCTTGTCTCACTTTTTCTATTTTGTATTTCCATGGAAATAGTGGGATACACCCGGATAAACAAATTTCCGCAATAATGTTATTCCACGTAGGCGAGTCGCGGGCGGAAAGCTAGTCTAAAATAAAAGTGATTGTCAAAGTGTGTGTTTTATTTTTTATGATTGACTGGATTCGCGTTTGACCACAATCTCACCTGATGGAAAGTGACGATGTAGTCGAAGATGAAGCACGCGATCCCAGTAAATGCCTATTCACTCTGCTCTTGAAGATCCCAAGGTTGTAGGATTCAGGAAAGACTGACGCCGGAAGGGATTTCCATGTCTTGGCTGTTCGGATGATGAATGAAGAATCGTACTTCTTAGTGCGAATGTTCGGTATATTAACTATATACGGGTGGAATCCCTCCCCACGCCTAGTGGTCCGAAGATGGAAGGGTGACGGTGGAATAAGATTATGTAATTCCAACGCACACTCCCCGAAATGCATCCTGTAAAAAACTGAGTGTGATGAAGTATGTAAATTGGGTAGCTCGTCCGCCGATGGTGGATGTGGACCTTCGCGGTTCGCGTGCGCCAGCGCCCGCCCCCGCGCCAGTGCCGGTCCCGGGCCCAACAGCGCTGCTGGACCAGGACATGCGCTCGCTGCCACCCATGCCGCATCCCGTACCGCCGCCGGCCATGCACCAGGATCCGTGAGTCATTTTATGAATTAGTTAATGAGCTATAACAAAAGTTTACGACATTGACTTACACCCAAAGGTTGCCCGGAAGAGATCGCTTTTAGTGATAAGGTCGCCAAATTGTACATTCTATTCTTACCAGTTTTCTGAAACTGTATTTTCTTTTCTGTTGTCCAATAATAGTACATTATTGCAAAGGCCGGGAAATAGGCAATTGCCATTTCCGCCGAGGCATATATAGTGCTTTTCTCAAAATAATGCAGGGAAATAATAAATATTTAAATAACAAATCAAGACGAATTTTCAGCTTTGCCGCCGATTTTCTATTTATCATCTGTGCCGAAAAGCAAACGCAAACGCATGACAATATTTCCATGCATGTTTGAGAAAAGTGTATTTGTATTGTATTGACTGCACCGTGAGTAGTATCATATTTTTTCTCAAACATGCATGGAAATATTGTCATTACTTTCGAAAAAAGAGCTACTAGTTTGGGACTGGATGATTGGTGTAAGTGTCCCAATATTTATTTATACTTATAACAGAAAATTATTTTGTGGGGGTTTAAAAAATATTAAATAGGTACTACGTTTTTCTTACGGACGTAAAGTAGTTATTGTTAATAGAGGGATGAATTCATCAGAATCTTAAAATTCCAATATAACCTAGAATTTCCTTATAAGCCTAATAGTAAAATCATTGATAATTGTACTATATTATTATTAAAGTGTGTATTCGAATAAGGATTACATATACGTCTATATACAGTAGATTTTTTGAAAGAAATTATCCATACATAGGGTGCGTTTATACGACTCCTTCTACGCCGAGTTTGTGCAGTAAATAACCTGTATTCAATCGGTACAGAACTCATACTCTACACAGTACCCATTGTCACGGCAATGCAGAACTCAAGCAGCATCGCATATGTTTGAACGACACTCACAAAACACTCTCTATTGAGGATCCCTTGCCTGAAATTTAAATTAACATAGTGTTGTAAAAAAAACTCGGGTTTCTCACGCAATGCAATCAAAAGATATGGCTATTAAAACACGTATCTATTCCTATTATAACTGGCACAGTGCCTGAATTATCAATACGGATGCTTTGACATAGAATCTTGTAATTTGGTGAAGAAAGGTCTCATAGTGAAACAAATGGTAATATCACATCTCGATAACTGACGACGACGACGATCCAAGTATTTATTGTAATGAAAATAAAATTATTTATTGTCAATTATGATCACGTATCAAACCATCACGCACCACGCAAAATCTATGTGTAAGAACTAAGAATGTACGAGAAGCGCCTTTGTCTAGAAAAAGCGTAATTGTACAGATTGTTTTCTAAATGACACTTTATTTGATGTTCTATAACATGTATAGATAAACCTCATGCGAATACGGATTGATACACAATATTAAAAATATATTACAATTATTTACAAGTGCTAGCATACGCCGGTCTCCGCCGGAGACGCATGTACCACGCTAGAATTGGTAACAAAAGAAACAATGGTGTCCGCGACGGCACCACTCCAAAACTGGTTTTAGTTTAGTTGGTGTACATCCGAATCGATACCAATAACTTGTAAAATATTATACCTCATAGTCATAGAAGGAATGAGCGTTGCTGGTAGGAGCAAAATACAACTGACGAAGGAAGAGTATTTTTGTCGATCAAAACGTGAACTGTACTTAGGTCATAAGTTTAAATCCAAACGGTATACATGTGACTAAATTGAACTGTTTTTACGCGAGAGGTCCTTTTATGACTAATTATTATGAGCAACCCTCTCTCTCATGATACACGCGTAGGATGTCCAACACTTGTTGATGGAATGTGCTAGAAACCGAAATGAAAGAGATACATTGATGAGACAATTAAAGCTGAGTCAATACTCTGTAGGTTTGGCTCAATAAATTTTGGGTAAACCTGGATCAATAGAGGCCAGATTATTATATAATATGTTTGTATCTTCTCGTCAGTGAATCTTGGTCAGGGTACGATGGGACTGTCATGTCTAGAAGGACTCAAGTCCCTAAATTAAATAATGATTTAAAAAAAAATGATATACGCGTCTCGGCGGAGGCTTTTAAGTGTATTTATTCTATTTACAATTTTTTCCCAAGACCTGCTCCCCCATCGGAGAATATCGAAACGTAAGTTCACTAAGATCTTAGAAATATCGTAATTGTTATTTCGTGTTAGATATCCTGTAGAAAATATTTATATATTTTGTGCATCTATCCTTTTTATTATTTATTTTATGTTGTGAGTTTCTTTGTTGCACTCTTTACCCGAATGCTTCGAAGCAAAACAACAGTTATCATTTTTATTTAAAGGAGTGCCACGGTACGCTGATGCTATACAGACACCTTGAAAAATATCGCCAATACCAATATCACACAGATATTGTCAAGTAATTTTTAAATTTAAAAGAAACAATCATTTAACAACATTCACGGTATTCGACGTAAAAATTGCAAGTCAAAAAAAAAAAGTAGAAGGCGAGTTTTGGTATTAATGTCCTCGATATACTCCCCGTCTTATTGACATGTGCTCTAAAATTGATTAGTGATGCGGTCACCCATATAAAGTTTGAGTTGGATTTCGTATATCGGTGTGTCGGCATATATATCGTTACCCGATATATCGGGAACCCAGCTCCGTTGGCACGAATAATTCATACATTTCACCACGATTTTCTTTATGATTTTCTCATATTTGAATGCACAACCAACATTTCACGCATGTTGCATTGTGGTAAATATAGAAAAGATTTCACGCATGAGTATTACAATGTGCAACGCAAATTATGCTCTTTACTAAATATATGTATTTCTGTCTAGTGGCTTTCCGAGAGACCCACGGTTATCCAGTTTCAACCCTGATCCGCGTGTGCGTTCCAACGACCCGCGGAATCAAAACAAAATGCCGACACGTAAGTATTACATAGTTAGCGAAATACTGCCTGAAACCTGAAAGTTTTCAGTGTTTAAATTAGAAGAAAAAACAAGTCTCAGCTAATTTAAAGTAATGAGGCATACAAAAATAATTATAAAAACAATTTACTAGAATTGATAGTGCATCCATAGAGTTAAGACGACATTGACTGTATGGGCTGGTCGAAATTTCTGTAATTACAACGTTTTACAAAATTCTACATGACTATTAAAAAAAATGACGATCAAACTCTGGTTATCATAAATTTACTTCATTCTTAATTAACGAAAGACGCCGCGTTTTAAAAATACTGTATTTGTCGAACCTTTCACGGATTGATAACAATCAACTAATACTGCAGTTTCTCCAGCCCTAATTTAAAAATTTTAATTACATATTTCGGAAAATATGGGCAAAGACAGGAATTGCAAAGCTGCCAGCTTGTAGGGTCGGTGCTCTCCTGTCTTACGGAGTATTATTTTTCGACAAAATTATAATAAAATTAATGCCCCTGTTTTATAAAATTCTTTTCCTCTGCGTTGATTGATATTGGCAGAATTTGTTGTGCTGGAAATAAGAGCCATATATTTAAAAAAACACACACAATTCGGTAGTTACAAAACCTATTGCGTCTTTGTTTCTGTTTAATAATATCAGTAAACTACCGATTTTTGGTCAGTCTGGCCCCGATTCTCGCTCACTCGAGATTTCAATATCTGTATGTTTGTCACTTTTACACTTGCCTATAAATGTGAAATTGATGTATACCTATATTAATGTCTGTCGACATTCAAATCTCGAACGCGTGAGAATTGCCACCCACACCGCCGCAGTGATCTGTTTGAAAGAGAGAAAATGTCAAGTCTCACTAGACACGACTTCTTGTTCATATCATTATATTGTACTATACTACTATTATATTATACTTGGATGCCTGTTGGTGATTGATCATCTTATTTATTTTATAGAAATGCCACCTGGCATGCCGAGTATGGCGCAGGCTAGGAATATCCAGGGTATACCATCCGGTGCGTCTGACCAGGAAAAAGTAAGCTCGTTTATAATTTTTCTTCCACTTTCATTAGATATGTTATTTTCATATATAGCTATAGCACTTTGTTATAGATACCTACTATGATGGACCCTTGTTTCTTGCCACTTAATATTTGGCTAACAATTCCTATTTTACTTAACTTGAAGCAAAAAAGAACTTTATTATTATATCACAAAACAATGCATAATAATATGATGCATGTCTTTCTTTCTTTATGCACAACGGGTTGGTACTTGAACTCAATCACACCTGATGTTAAGTGAAGATGAGGTCGAAGGTGGAAGCGTACTGACCCGAAACCCCAACACATTTGGGGGACTGGCTATCATATCTCTGACAACCGGAACACAACAATGCTATTAACATTGCTGCTTGGCGGCAGATTTAGATAAGATGGTGGTAGCTAGCCAGGCGGACATTTAAAATGCCCTACCACCGACCAAACCGAGTACTTAAACATGTACCCCGCTGGGGATCGAACCCGCGATCTTTTTTATGTGTATCAAATATATAAAAAAAAATACAACTGCATGTACAGTCCGGAAAACAATTAAGGTAGCAGGCGTTTATTTATAAATATTAGGAGAAGAAGGGAAATCAAGTTAGGATAGAACCAACCCGTCTCCTCCAGTAGGAGTCGTTAAAGGCGACTAAGGGATTTTCTACGAAAAAATATCTATAGTTTTGCATGTTTCCCTGCACCCCTCTGTCACATGTGCATTTCTGTATATTTCATAAGGTAAACCGTAGATGTTGTTTCAATCATTAAACGTTTATCTCTTTAATTTGTATTGTATGTATGTTATTTAAATTAACTGAAATTGATCTATCAC
The DNA here is from genome assembly GCA_949316235.1 of Oegoconia quadripuncta. Taxonomy (NCBI): domain Eukaryota; kingdom Metazoa; phylum Arthropoda; class Insecta; order Lepidoptera; family Autostichidae; genus Oegoconia; species Oegoconia quadripuncta. The sequence goes on from OX438754.1 coordinate 7,877,420, forward strand.
ATGATTTACGCCAATCAAGATGTAAAGGAAAATATAACAAAAATCCAACCAAGACCCTCCAAATAACATCATAAATATTTAGCCTGCTACCTTAATTGTGTTGCCGACTGTAAGAATAATCATGGAACCGACCAATAACCCAATGATGAGAGTCCTTTCAATAACCCAATCGTTTATTCCTGCAGGCCGCGTTGATAATGCAAGTTCTCCAGCTGTCAGACGAACAGATTGCGTTGCTGCCACCAGAGCAACGAGCTAGTATTCTCATGTTGAAGGAACAGATCGCGAAGAGCACACAGCAACGCTGAACCACATTTATAATTTATATTTAGAATTATAGTCCAGTTCATGAGTCCAGGCACCATTTTATAAATTGTTTCAATAACATTATCATCAACAGCCTTACGTCTCCACAAGGACAGGGTATGGGCCTTAATCTATCCAGTGCGGATTAGTGGATTTGTGTCAAATCTGTGGTCAGTGTTTTCAAGCCGCTCTCTTAGGCTACCGACTTGGCTTAACAACTGCCCTCTACAGAAGACAACCGGGATCAACTTCTCAACGATTTCTTTTTAAATAATTTATGTTCATTCGGCCTAAACAAGACCATATAGATGTCTTGCCCTGCATCTTTTCCCATTTCTACAGGTGATTTTCATTATCGAAGCGGTGGTAGTTTGGATATTTGACCTGCAAACTGCACAAATCATTATTTCTAATAAGTAAAAAGTGATATTACGTATGCTTGAAGTGAATATTTGGAATTTATTGGAAAGTATCAAAGAAAACAGTATTACATACAAACGGAGCTTGGAGTCGTGAATTTCACTATGTCAATACATATATGAATCGGAAACGAATGCTCAACACTTTTAAGGTTTAAAAAAAACGCATTCGTTTCTAAATTTTTTTTAAAGTTTAAAGTCTAAAGTTTTTAATAAAAAAAAAAAAAAAAAATGTGATGTTATCAGTGAATTGGTACTTTTTGAAGCATTCAGGGATGTTCATAAGATGTCCGAGTTTTATTGAAGAATCCGGAGGAAGCGCTGGTGTACGAGGATGAAATCTATAAAATGTGTATTTACTGTAACTTTACTACATAATGTTTACGTAATATAAGTATAAGAAATAGTGAACGTGTATGATTTGTTACAGCCGAGCATTATTGGTGTGAACAATACATTCTAAATATATTGACACCTTACCTTTTTCGGCGGGAACTCGAGGCGTAATGTTGCATTTTTCGTTATATTTTCTACTATTTGCATATTTCGAGTTTTGATGTCTTATTACAGGGAGAAAATTGTGCAGCAAAAGTTACCGACTGTACAAGTGAAGTGCAAACAATATGAGATAGATACACACACATACACAAAAAATAAAATAAACACACAAATCAAGAAACAGAAAATACAAAGAGAGTGTGCCACAGTAGAACAAATGACTTAGCTTTCGTGTTCCCACAAGAAAGTCGTGTTCACCAGTAAGTGTGGGTCGTCCTGGAACGACCACCATCACCAAAAGTAAATCGGACCTTAAAGATATCGGAATTTGTCGGTCCGCCGTTTAGAAGATATAGGGGTGTATTGTAGAGCGTCGGTGGCCCAGCGGTTAACACACGGTCTCCCAAATTAGGAGGTCCGGGTTCGATTCCCACGCATGCCATATAGCAATGAGTTTTTTAATTTAATTACTTATGTGCATTTATTCGACTGCTCTTTAACGGCGAAGGAGAGCACTCATCCAGGCACGGCCAAGTCGTATCTTCCAAACTGCTGCACCTAGCGAAGATTTGATTTCCCCTATATTTAGTCGATAGTTTGTCGAAACAAGTCACAAAAAAGCGAAATCTGACGTTACGTCGTTTTACAACATATAGGTGGGTATTGATGGCCGTACCAAGATGAGCGCTCATCCTGGCATGACCACTCAATATCCTCAAAAGCACAGGCCCTAGCAAAGATCTGATTACACCAGCAGTTAGTCGACATTGTTCACAAAACACCAGCATTCGTCGTTGATTAAATGACGAGTCATATCAACTTCTTTTTTCGTATGGTAATGTACAGAAGCGTACCATGAATAAAGGAATGCAAAGAAAGTGGTACGTGTAGAGGAACCACACCTTTTCGTATGCAGATAATTTACGGTAAATATACTCGCATATATATTCATCTGCTTTTCTGGTGGAAGTATTCTTCACCTACTACTAATTAAATGTTAGTGAAACAATGTGTGTGTAGTATTGATAGACGTACTTTTAATTGGCGGTAAAATGAGAGGAATATTTTTTATTCGAATTAAGAACAAGACATTTAAATGTCTCTAATTACCTGGCGAGCGCGAAAAAAAGGTTAAGGTTAAGGCTCGCGATAACCTGAAGAACAGTGAAAGGATCTGTCGAATTAATTGATAACATAAAAAGGCTGATCAACTGGTTTTGGATGCGTTATAACGCCAAGATGAAGAATCTGGTTAATAAACTCGGTTCCATCAAACCGGTGTCAGTCTTTCAATTGTCGTCTTGCGCAGTGTTCACCCGGCCCTGTGTAATAAAATTTTATCCCGATAAAGTAATTCCCACGGGATAAAGAAGTTAAATATACCGGATAACTTTTTTTACCGTAAGGAAATTTTTTTTTTTTTCAAAAATCCTGTGATTTATATGCGATTGGCAGGATTTGTAGGGTTTCTATCATGCGAAGTTTTCTTTATTTATTTAATTATGTGGAATAGACTACAAACGCGACCGTCAAATGACACAATTAAGGCTTTATTCGATGATACTTTTGAAAAAAAAAATGAAACTTTCTATGCCAATACCTTCTATTTTACTTAAGTAATATGCCCTACTTTTGTCCTTACGATAAAAAAACTCATCCAGTATGTCCTATGGGAGTGCCCGAAATTGACATATGAGCGTAAACTCGTGTTATCAAAATTAATATAGTATATTGTGTACCTACTACCACTTTAGGATGAAAAGTAGACAGTGCATCATTCTCGGTTACGGGCTAGGTATATATATATCTACTTTCTCTCTGCTTAATTTCAATACGCTTAACCTTGAACAGGTAATAAACAGACAGTTACTTGCGCATTTATGTATTAGTAGGTATATGTATAATATCGTTCACAGAGAGACTATTACAATTTGTTGAATTTTTCTCTTTCTCCGTTGTTTCATTAATTTTTCTTCATTTGTGTATGACGTTATTTTACGAATGATTTTCTTATAACCAATACTTTCATCCTGAAAAAAGTCTGCGATTAATTTATTCCGTGCAGGCAGCCGCGGGCGGGAAGCTAATTTCATATGAAACACGTAGGTACATAGTATCCAATGCACTCATCGATTCAATTTATATGTAAGTGTCCATTAAAGTCTGACGTTGGTAGTACTACGCTTGTTACGTTATCGATGGTACAGTGGACCACAAATCAAGCGTAACACCGGTGATTTTTATTACGCGGCGCTAAGGTTTGCCGTGTCGTTTCGTTTGTTGTTTGTTTGTCGCAAGTTTGTGAAAGATGACCGGTCGCGGTAAGGGAGGTAAAGGCCTGTGGAAAGGAGGAGCCAAGCGTCACAGGAAAGTACTCCGCGATAACATCCAGGGTATCACGAAGCCCGCCATCCGTCGGGTAAAGCGATCCAATAGACCATCGTACAAAAGGTACGCGCGTTTTGCTAACACTTGACCGCGTTTGATTTTTAGCATTCCGTATTCCTGAACAAACCCAGGGCCGTATTAATAAATGGAACCTGAGAATGAGATCGCGTTTCAGTATCAATACTATTTTTTTTTGATACTGTTTTAATATGCAACAGATTCTCAAGGGTCAACTTAAGGTCATCTTAGTCTTGAGAACGGTTTATTATACTGGCCTAAAACACGATCGGAAGAATGATATTATATAGAGGAGTATCTACCTTCCTACCGAGAGCGTTGCGGACGCATCAACCACCCTAGTTGGTCTGTGGTTGCGGAAGTCAGTAAAGTCATTGATAGTAGGTTCCGCGTAGTTTCACCAAACAATGCATCTTCTTGATACTATACGAGCTGCATGTCGCGACTTTGGTATTTTTGTCCGTCTGTCCGTACGTCACAGATGTTTTTTTTACAAACTTCAAATAAGTCTAATATTAAACTTACCCGTTAATTATTATTTAAAAAATTACAAGAGTTAATTCGAAAATGCTTTTCAACCTTTTATTTTCGAAGTTAGATACTATAAAGATCGGAAGTTTGGCTTCTATTTCGCTTAGTCTCGCTGTTCGGCACCGTTTTGGTTCCTCGCTGAACAATTTCTGTCAAATCAGGGGCAATTTTTTAATTTATGTATCTATTTAGTTTCTGTAAATATGTAAAAAAGTTAAGTAGGTACATTACCTATTATTTTAAGAGAGTTTATTTCGATCAGTGGCGCCTTCGTTGGATAAGTTAAGATTTCTTTTTATATACATTACTCTGTATTTAAAAAGAAATCTTAATTTATTCAATGAGGGCGCCCCTGGGCGGAATAAATCCTCTTAATCTAATAAGTATAAAAATTCAAAATTTAGATACGAATTACCTACATAGCGCATATCGGGAACCCCCGCAAGCAGTTCGACACGAACTTCACGAGTTTTGTATAATTTTATGTGAACGTTGATTGCTTGATCATGCAATGCGAGTGCATTAAATCATCGCGTGATTAAACCAAGTGATCAATGTAATACACGCCTTTACTGCCGTGCATTTGTAGAAAAGAATTAGGTACATATACCACAATTATTAATACAATACCCGTAGATATTTGTTACGTAAGCAACAATCTACAAGGGCTCTAATTTTGGAAACAGTTTATGTAGATATGTTCAATGGGTTAGCATTTAACCTATTAGGTACACCTAAGGACGTACGTAATGTACACACAAAGTAGAATCCAGCTATTTAGACAATGTGAAAAAAATGTCCCAAAATAGTGCCTAAAGGAAAAAAAATTGTGTTAAATTATTCAATATTTTAAGTGAGCATTCTGGCGTCACGTGTTGCTGGATTCCTCATTTTCCTTACGCAGAGACTGATTTACCTATGATTGTAATTTTTATGTAGGCATTCCTAAAAGAAAACTGTGATAAATAGTGCCACCGAAATATACAAGTCCCCATATAAAGTTCTTCAAAAACAACGAAGTTATTGATAACTTTGTGAAAAGGGACAACGCAAACGACGGATTTTTTGTCGGCCGGACAAATTAATTCAGATTGGACATGGAATGTATGGCATTTACGTAATAATATACGCAAATAACAAAAAGCTCTAGTGGACAAACAGTCCGCTACGCTGTTCCTTTTCACAAAGATAGGTACCTATCTAAATAATTTCGTTTTTTTTTGAAGAATTATTTATTCTCACAACCTTCCTTCTTGCCGAATTTCATTATCCTTGCCCAACGAGAAGTATGGGTTTTATTTTATTTGCGAGTGTCAAAATATACGACAGAAGATTTTTTTACAGCTCCAAGAGATGTGTCTCTGAGAAAGTAATCGTATATAAGTGTTCTATTTTCCTTTTGAGATACGGGACCTTAAAATGCAATGTTAGGTATAGCTAATAGCATATTGGCGGCGGATTTATATATTAGATGTTTATATAAAAAAATGTCCCTATATAGTAGTATTAATCCCCTATCAGTTACCCTAATCCTATAACCTAATCAGATTTTGCCACTTTAAAATTTCGTTTTATCATTTTTGTTTTATTTTGCATGTATGTGCCTTGTTCATCCATAATTTATATAACTCATGTCATATTTACGTAATATAATAAAAATATAATTAACAAATTATTAAACAAAATTTGCGATAGCGTTATCTAGTTGAACAGGTTTGGTAGGTCAAATCAGTTCGTTTGTTTTATCGAGTACGTGAGTTCTTTATCATCATGTTTGTAGTACCTATCCAGAATCGCATCATGTTAGCTTGCATGACCACTTCGGCATTGGACGTTGGCCTAACGAGTTACTTTGGCGGGAAGTTAAGGTGGGTACAAATTAACATATGAAATTAGTTAAACCTATACCTAATTTTAATTAAGTTTGATGCCAGAACGTTTCGGTTTATTTAGTTCGTTAACGTCTCTTTCAATTTGGGGTGATCATTGTCCATTGAAAATTGTGCTATCTCTCGTGCATTGCTTGTCTAAACTTTTTTGAAGCACTCGACGCGAAATTTTTACTCAAGTGTTAACCTCTCTTTTATGCGCAGCCGCAGATTGGTTTTTTCAGCGGCTCCTATACATTTCGGAAGCGTGAAAAAAGTGTTATAAGTCTGAAGCCTGTCTATCTGTGACAGTGTAGCGCCAAAACTACCGAATCGATTTGTATACGGTATTTTATTTTCGATAGGTGGTGTTTGCAAAGTGATTTGGTTTGTGTTTAGTCAAATTTGATGTTTGATGTCAATCGGTTAAGCAATTTCGAAGATAAATAGCTTACACAGTTGATTTATTTATTTGGATATAGTGGTACCTATAATGTAATCATTCTATCGAGAGTTTTCTAAATTTACAATTATTTATTTTGACTTTTGCGACATCGGTTTTCTACATCTGGGATCATTGTATTGTTTAGTTCCGGAATTACACTTTCCTCATCAAGGGACAAATGCAGACCTGACATGGCAAATCATCACATTACAACATCACAGGGCAAATGGGTCAGGGGATAGAGTTTCTATATTTGCTAATTTCATTCGTAATTCGAAAAAGGTCCTAAATGTTATTTATCCTTCTAAAAATTTAGAAAATAAAAACTAATTAACAAAAATTTTAATCTATTTTAAAGAAAGTAAGTCAGCGAGATGTTATTAGGTATCTATACGCATTCGATTATAAACAAACAAGCAAATATCCAAACTTTCGCATTTGTAACATTAGTTAGATAATAAATGGGTGGCTTGAACGAAATCTTACTTAAACACAACCCAAATTAAGTTAAAATTTGTTTAACTATTTAAATACGTTTATCTTAATGCACCACATAGGTCTAATCAACCGGTAATTAGCTAAACTCATTTAGCTAGTAGACAAAACAGTTCCTTTGCTAACGAAAATTCAACACCCAATTTCATGACATTTTTGACTGAATATTATTCTAGTCTAACCGTATATGCAAAATCGCGTAAAATCCCTCTTAAGGAGACAATCCCGGATGCAGCATCAGGTCATCGCGAAAATTATGTTTACAAATACACTTTATTGCACAACAGAAAAGATAATACAGTTACAGAAAGTGGTAGGAGTAGAACGTAACAATTTGGGGACCTTATCATAAATAGGGATGTGGACACAAACGACGTGAATATAGATTTCATATTAAACTATCAAAACTTGTGTACGCAAACTTTAGTATCCGTGTCCTCTCGTGAGGAGACGATCCTGGATGCAGCATCATGTTTATCATATAAATGTTTTGTCATCAGAACTGAACGAGTACTTATACAAAATTTCAGCTCCTTAGGCAAACAGGAAATGGTTCTAATTTTATTAGCAAATTTTGAAATGGACAACTTAGATTGAAAATTGATTAATAGCTTGTAAAAAATAAAGTTAAAGTCGGTGGCGTCTAGTTCGTGTGAAAGAAATAGGTTTAAATTTATAAGTTACTAGCTTTCCGCGGCATCGCCTTCGTGGAATCACTTTATCGCAGATATGTTTATTTATTTATTTTTATTTTGTTTTATTTTGTTTATCCCGCGGGATTTCTCACTTTATCGGAATAAAAAAAATCTTATTTTAATCCAGAGTATCCTTCTAGCTATATACCAAATTCCATCCAAATCCGTTCATCCGTTTTTGTTTTTGGTTTCATTTGTGTTTTGAGCAACAAATAAACATACATCCAAAATTTCTCTATAATATTAATTAGATTAGATAGACTACTATTATATAGATTGGTGAGATTGTTTTTAGTGGAAATTCCTTCCTTTACTACATCCACCGGACGAGACGGGTTGGTGCTATTTTTTTAACGCGCCGGAACTACAAAATAGTCTCCTAAATATGTCCCAAGTAGGTACATACATGTACCATTAATGATACCTATATAGCTTTGAAAATTCGCCTAAATACGTATTGTTTTTAAAATATATTTTTAAGCGACTTGAATCCAAAAATGAGGAGGTTCTATGTTCGGCTGTAGGTTTTTTTTTCTGAAAGGCACTTTATGAAAAATTTTCAATTTTCTAGATTCCATTTAGGTATCATTATCGTTATTCGGAGCAGCACCAAAACGTCTGTCTGTACTCCACATTAAGTAGAAAGAGATGATATTTATGTCCCGTTCGAAATGTTTGGCAAATGATAGAATAACTTGTGATTAAAAATTTCTAATCAAATCTTAGCTTATCCTCTACAATAACGAAGACAAGTGCCCCACATACCCCTTTAGTTACTGTTTTCTGTTTCGTTTCGGGCTTTCTAGTTCTTACTATATGTAAACTTAGTGACAAGCTACTGAACACATCTCCGCATCATATGACTGTCGTGGTTAAACGTCGGCTATGAGTTATTGCGCCCCCATGTACTTACCACAAACCATTGATGGAGACCAACTAAGGTACTGATGGCAAATAACGCCTGGCGTAAAATAACTCATAATACGGCCTTACTGTGGCAAAAAGTAGACCATAAATTCATTTCCCCGTCTGTACCGATCTTATACGTTTAATTAGGTACCTTACCTACATATATCATCGTTTAATTGAGGGAACACATCTTTTAATACAAAGGTCATGAAATAAAAGGTAATCGTCCACTGTGCTATGAAGTGTGATCATCGGTGGTTGTCCCGTCGTAATCGTTCATTCACTCGTTCAGTTTCCTTCCTACTATCGGCTAATTTCCGTGACATTGACTGACGGACTCCCTGCCCTGACTGACACTAGGTAAGGTAATGTCAGGTCAAGATTGGCGGGTGTCGGACGTGTGAAGTTGTTGCGCTGCGTTGTTTTGCGCACTTCATTGTTTTATAAATAAAACACACACGCACGGGTTAGTTGGTTGGTGTTGTGACTTCGCATATTTTGGCAGTGGATTTGGGTATGTATTAAAATGTTAATTGACGCATTTCCATAAATAAGTTTGCATATTAACAGGAATAATAAGTAAGAACTAGGTACGTAACTTCTATAAACTTATATAGGAGTTTCTGAAATGTTACTTTCATTATTTAAAAGTAGATAATTAATTACTTTCGACTTAGAGAAATTTAAGGAGATTTAATTTATTTGGTCTTTATGTACTTATATTTAGCTACTTTTGCGGTTACCTCAATAAATAATACTTGGGTAAGTACTACCTGCCTAATATAAAACTGCTTCTACGAAGATTAGTTAACTCTATTGTAATACCTACCTCTTTTTCTATTGGTCCATGCTACCACATGAGTAAATATTCCGTTGCATAGGTATCTACGAGTTAGCTAGTTAGGTACCTACCTAATCTCTTCCCCAATTTCTATCGCTAAACACTTAATAGGTACCTACCTATTTAGTTACTCGTATAAATTCATTCCTGGCGCAGCTGCATTCGTTTTCGATTAGCAAAAGCGGTTAGTCATTCTATAATAATTTAATAATCCAGTAAATTACTACTTGGAATTCCTATATTTTCAAAAAAAAAAAACGATCAATAACTTTTATATTTATGAAAAATTTCATAGAGGGCAATATAACTATCACGACTCAATAAATTATTTATAGAAAATATAAAGTAGCCATTGATTAATGTTTTAGAAAATTGATTTAGAAGATTAGCGTCTTCTACGACGCAATAAAGCAAGCTACAGAAAGGTTAGAAAACATTTTTATTCTATTACTGATTGGTGGGTGACTCTTTCCTTCTAATAAGAAATCAGGAACTTTAAGATTATAGGAAGAAGAAATTACGTATTTTTACTGATTATAAGTAACCACTGGTTGTATTCGTGGTCAAGGAGTACCTAAACGCCAAGCTCAACCTAGTAAGTTAAGTAGGTATCAAATGAAATGGCAAAATTTTACCCGCCTCCGTGGCTCAATGTAAACAACATTGTGTTTACGATTCGGAGGTCACGGGTTCGGTCCCCAGCGGGGTACATGTTTAAGTTACTCGGTTTGGTTGGTGGTAGGGCATTTTAAATGTCCGTCTGGCTAGCTACCACCATCTTATCTAAATCTGCCGCCAAGCAGCAATGTTAATAGCATTGTTGTGTTCCGGTTGTCAGAGACAAGATACCCAGTCCCCTAAATGTGTTGGGGTTTCCGGGTCAGTACGCAGGTGTGATTGAAGTCAAGTACCAACCCGTTGTGCATAAAAAAAAGCAATATTTCAACGCTCACGTCCTTCAAAAAATCGGTGATAAAAGTATTGACGATACGACCACGCTTTATTGAGATACATCCGGACAAAATGTTATTTTCTCAAATTAACCTACCAACAGGTTTCAAAATGAAGTTGCAACTGTTCATCGCTCTGTGCCTGTTGAATTTCTACGGTGAATGCAAGTGGAGGTCGGAGTACCATGACAGGCATCATCCGCGCGGATGGAGGGAGACTGCCAATGAGGTGGAAGCCATGAAACCACACCGCGATGTCCCGGACCCCCCTGACCACACTAAGCTGATTGAGATGGCGAGATACGTTCTGCACAATACAGGTGAGAATAATATTTATTTTTGTTTTTAAAACGTACTGCAACCTAAAGTGTTGCATTGACGGAGACGGATGACGTATATATAGGGACTTGGCATCCAGTCAACCTTATTATTTAAATAAGTAGTTATGTTCAATCTGGGGTTCTATTACATAATTACATCGTTATCGTCATCGGTTACATTCTAACATGTGATTGGTTGGCTCATCGTTTGCACGGCAATTTAACGGTTTCTCATTGGTCAACGTAATACCGATGAAGTTCTATCTAATATCTAAGGGCAGATCCATAAGTGCACAATATGCTATCCCAGTTCAGACGCAGTTTTAATTAGTAGGTATATTTTTCTTTACAAGAATTAAAAATATTTTCCGTTAGAAATTCAGGGATATGCCTAAAAAGTTTAAACGTTTGAGCTGGACTATATTATGTACAACTGTTGACTGTACATCAGATGTAACACTTCAACTTTTGGACCGTCGCTCAGCTATTACTGTCAGTGTTACGCTTGACGTGCAACCGACTGTACCTATACTATCTATAGGCATACTTTTGAACCTTGCACATTTTAAAATCTTATAACAATTAGGTAGGTAATCCTTTTAAAGCGTCCCTTATTTTTAGTATGTTTTTTTTATATTAATTGAATTGACCTCTCCAGCAATATTACGATACCTAGCTATATAATTGAATAATACTTACTAGTAAAACAGCGTCACCACTATTACGAGAAAGAAAGTGGCCTTGTACCGAATTGTCATTTTTCTGAGTTACCTACTAGACGCATGAGAATATGATATTTATTGTACGTGATTCTACACACTACTTCATTATCAAATACCTAATTTGTGTACCTAAAATTAGGTATTTGATAATGACAAAACTGAGTGTAAATAGTGCCCCAAGGAAAAAATTATCTGTCCCATGCGCTGCTGCTTTTTACAAAGACATCTAAACAACTTCGTCGTTTTTGAAGTACTTAGGTACTGTTTATGGAGCTTATATATTTCGGTATTACCTACCCACTATTTATGCAATTTTTTGGAATACAAATTATAATCATAGGTAAATCAGTCTCTGCATACGAGAAATGAGGATTCCAGCAATATTACGTGACGTCAATGCTTAGCGCCGTATTAATAAATGAGTTGAGATCGTGTCTCAGTCCCAATACAATTTTTTTTTTACTGTTTTAATATGCAACTCCTTTGGGCACGATTTTAGCAAACTAACATTACCAAAATAGCTGAAAATCACTTTGTATATTCTAGCATCATTATGATACGTTATTTTATTGTCCATTATATCCATACATATATAGTTATCCATTATCTAACATCCATAGTAAGTACTAGTACAGCCTTTGCCTAGTTTGGAATTAGATAATTGGCGTAAGTGTGATAATTGGGCGTAATTTATCTATTATTCTATTTGACTCGAAAGTTCAGTTCAACGCAGTCAGGCAGGGGCCGACTTCTAATTACGGAGGTACGACCGATGCATGCGTGGATTCGAGCCTGTATCCGTACCAAAAAATGAAATTTATTATTATAAAATTGGTGTTTACTATACGCACGATTTTTTAATTGCCCTAAAACAATTTAGAGGTAGTTTAGACCATTAAAAGGAAATAACTTTTACTATTATACCGATCAACTGACCATTTTTGTATGGGAGATTATAGTTAGTTTTTTGCTATTTCAGAGTAGGTCCCTAAGTAGTTGCAAATACTATGTATTTCGTATAAAACTGAAATAAATAATAATACTGAGTTGGTAGGCGAATTGTACGTGTAAGTAGATAAGGTACTTATCGATATTAAATATTGAAGACTTAGGATTTTTAATAAAACAATCAATGCTCACATCGATAACGCAATAGTTGTTATCAATTAATTGCATGAAAGAAAAATATCAACCTCTTTACCCACTTTCTTTTCATCGCAATCTATGACTGATGCCGGATCGCGTAACGTGCATCTGGCGGAAAAACCGCGCCGGATGCCCCGGGATACGCCCACATGCGATAGTTACTTTTGTTTGTGGTTTCATTAATTTAATCGTTGCCTTTGCCCAGCAATGGGACAGTAATAAACTTGGTTGGTGGTAGGGCATTCTAAATGTCCGCCTGGCTAGCTACCATAATTTTATCTAAGTCTGCCAGCAATATTAATAGCATTATTGTGTTCCGGTTCTTACAGATAAGATAGACAGTCCCCCAAATAAGATTGGGTTTCCGGGTCAGTTAGCACTTGACCTCCATCACACCTGATGTTAAGTGAAGATGAGGCCGAAGGTGAAAGCGTTCTAGACCCGGAAACCTCATCCATTTGAGGGACTGGTTATCTTATCTCTGTTAACCGGAACACAACAATGCTATAACATTGCTGTTTGGCGGCAGATTTAGATAAGACGGTGGTAACAGCCGGGCGCACGTTTAAAATGCCCTACCACCAACCAAACCGAGTATTAAACATGTACCCCGCTGGGGATCGATCCCACGACCTCCGAACCGTAAACCTTATGTTGTTTACATTGAGCCACGAAGGAGTATGTAATTAGATTTAAATAACGTGGACATGGATTATCTGTCAGTCAGATGTGTTGTATTTTACGTTATATTTATTTGTAATTAATAAGTTGCAAATTAAATCAACTATTATTATTATACCTATCTCCGAATTCTTTAACTAGATATTTTGCTTTCTTCGTATTATAAGATTGACAGATACCAGTAATACCTACATTTATTTTTAATATTTTTCAGACTGGGCATCGTTAGCTACTATATCAGTGTTGCCAGCAATAGAAGGATTCCCCTTCTCGAACGTGAAATCAATAGCGGACGGATCTCTCGCTAACTCCACTGGTGTTCCTTACTTCTACATGTCACCGCTAGACTTTTCTTCTCGCGATTTAACGGTAGGAATATTATTATTTATTTGTATTATTGCGATTGTGTAATCCTAGCTCTGACTTGTGTCGGATTACATACACAGCTGCCCGTGACATCTGAAATCAATCTCCCACAAACTAAGGTCAATTTCAGATAATAAATAATAATAAATAAATAAATAATGGGGTGTCAGATCTCAAATAATATTGTTTACAGACATTACAAATTTAATGATTGAAACAACATCCACAGTTCACCTTATGAAATATACAAAAATGAATGACAACACATGACAAGGGTGACCCCTTCGCCGTTCAAACGTGCAAGTCTATTGAAAAGTCCCTCAGTCGCCTTTTACATCACCCACGGGAAGAGACGGGTTGGGTCTATTCTATTTGAGTGTCGAAACCACACAGCACACACAGGAATGTTCTTGGTTCAATTTTAAGCTCCCCAAGCGGCGGTATCACAACTTGCTTCACAAATTTACTCATACGATCGTGGATTTTACCTACCTACCTACCTACGACGTAACATCTCGAGTGTCAGTACTTTCATTGGCTTTGTGTTTGGTATTTAGCTGTTGACAGAAAAGGTAGAATAAAGTTCGCGGTATGTGTGCATATAGTCGCAAATAATTACAACTTGTTAGAACTTTTTTATTTAGAAAAGTGAAGTCCCCAACCCGCAATTGGGCCAGCGTGGTGGACTATGGCCCATACTCCCTCATATACGAGGGAAGGCTTATATCCCTTCAGTGGGATATTTACGGGCTAATTATGAATGAATGATAATTAGTACTTGTTAGTACCTATTCACATATTGCGGTTTCCCCGAGGAAAACGCTTAGCTCTGCTCCATAGTAATGAATGATAACAAGGCAAACAATGAAGACTGTACGGGAAACAGTGGATTTTATTTTATAGAGAGATGATGATATAGGTACAGGCGGCGTCATAGTTATTCATACAGGGCAGTTTTATGATTAATGGTAGGAAAATGCCTATTCAAGCTACAACAACCGTCGTTCTCAAAATGACCCTGATGTGTAGACTATCGTTTTGGAGAACTACGGATTAAATAACCTAAATAGTCTGCATGCTACCATAAATCATGTAAAATAACCTTATATGAGTAAGTATGGAACCGGATGTAGCTACAGGAAACTATTAATTATTTAAATACTCAGACGGAGAGGCTTATGTCAAACAGCGGGCTTTAAGGCTGCTGATGATGACGTGATGAATGATTCACAATTTTGTTGCTATAAATTTAAATTAAATATTTCGAACTTACACCAATCATCTAGTCCCAAACTAAGCAAAGCTTATGGATACTAGATAATGGATAAATACGTAAATATTTATATAAACATCCATGACTCGGGAATAAATGTTCGTATATGCATCACACAAACGTTTACCCGTCGCGGGATTCGAACCCGCAACCGTTGGTTTAGTCGAAATTCTAGCCAGTGAGTTTGCGTGTGTTTGAATGAAGTGTATGAAGTGTATTAAATAAATAGATAAAATAAAAAGATATTTATTCATCCACTTAAGAGAAATTACATTACGTGATTTTAATTATAGTAAAATTTACTAACTTAGTGGATAAATAGGTTGGAGCCTCAGAACCACCTCGTACATTCACTGATAGATAACAGAACGCATACACGTCGGAATTTGTCGTACACTACTACTATTGTCAACAAGCTACATGCAAGCAAGCATACATGACCAAACTTAGAGAGAAAAAAAATTGAAATAACAATAATAATAATTGGCGAAAGACACCTACATTTCCTATATAATTATAAAGTCAATCTCATAAACAAAATGTCAAATAATAGAACTGGCTGGCACGTCGTACTTCGGTATCGCAGAGGCCCAGTTACAGGAAGACTTCTGTTTGCATAAAATCCATTCCTTACATTTTAAATGTACAAAATAAGTTTACCAGAGACGTAATCCTAAATTACTGAATACAAAAAACGAGCGTTTATTTTCACACTTGTTTTCTAATTCCAGCGACTAAATCATCATTCATCAGTTTATTTATTTTTCTCTCTCTCTCTCATCTCTTAATTTTATAAAAGTTTATACCTACTACTATTTTAATTTACCCGATTGGGTATCGCAACCTAACCCTCGTACCCCAAAGACGTCGTTTTGTTTACTAACAGAGACCCGTATTGATAATGATAATTAAATTAATCTTTGTTGTTTCGATTGTTCTATTCATCGAGATAATATAAACAAACAATTACCCACACATATTATGATGCCGCGAAAAGAATACGAAGCACACGATACAAAACAAGTACGAGTAGGATACAATACCGCTACAAAAATAAACATCTGCTTGCTTCAGTATATTTCTATCATGGTGGCTATATGTTTGCTTTAATATGGCTCATTCTTTGGTCTAACATTTGAATTGAACTATTTACAGAAAAACACCCGTGCCACAGTGATGGTATCCCTTGAAGAGACGAGATACTGCGAGAATCAGAAAATCGATGCGGAAGACCCGCGATGCACGAGACTTATGCTTTCGGGTAAAATGAAGAAGGTGAGTCTGTTACGTGTCCTAAGCCTACAGGATTTTGAGTAATCAATCGGCGTTTTTTATTCATTATGCTATGACGCCTTGGCTTCGAAAATCTCAGATACTCTTATCCGTTCTATTTATACTCTACAACGTGAATTTTAATACCTGTAATTCCCATTAATTGGGGACGTCACTCTTGATTACGAACAACTTTCCCCAAGAACTACTCTACCATGGTAGTCGAATTACATCAAAAAAATTACGTTTACCCAAAGTATACCATTCTGAAAATGCTTTTAGTATGGAAGGAAGAATTTTTGGCTGGCGACTCCTCTTGATTAGGAACAACTTTCCACGAAGAACCATAGCCGAATTCAGCCGAAAGTTCTTGGTTGTTGTTGGTGGTTTCAGACTGGTTTACTTTGTATGGATAATCAAAAATTTTTTGATCGAATTCAGCTATAGTTCTTAGTAGGAAGTTGTTCGTACTCAGGAGTGGAGTCGCCAGTAAACAGAATTACACTAATAAAATTTCACCCTATAAGTTCTCGTATATTCTAACTTCGGTCTTAGATGTGATTGAGGTCATTGTGTAAACATAAAAAGTATTAGTTTACTGTATAAGAATTTGTAATAATGCTGTTGATTCTATGTAAATAAATAAATATAGAAATGCATTGTCAGTTGATTAATATCGTTTGGCTTAGTTTATCAAGCATTTCTCAAGTGTCCGTGCATATCTGTCTAATCTAGAGTATGTATTACAATGCTTATTCTTACAGGTCAAGGAGGGAACATCGGAGTACACGTTTGCAAAGGCAGCGTTGTTTGAGAGGCATCCTAGCATGGCTAACTGGCCGACAGGTTTGTACTTGTTTAATTATTACTTAGGTATTCACAATCATCTATCGATTACGACCGGTGTGAATCTAAGGCTCGTAATAATAAACCGTTCTCAAAATCGACGTGAATTTAAACTGATAGTTGAAATACTCTTCTATATTTAAACAGCATATAAAATTAGCTATTAAATGAGAAAAAATACAACTACAAAATAATAACTTTTATAGCAATTCTCGCAACCATTTAGAATATTCGTATTGGCATCAGTATGAATCAGCAGTCTTATCAATACCTTTCGAGTAAATCTAACAGTTTGCTAGGATAGGCACTGTCTTTCTGCATGTATGGAGGGCACGCCAATAGCATGCCCCATAGTCTCTCTACAACGACACGAAATAGAAGCCTGCTACTAAGTACGTTCATGTTTCAAATAAGGGATACATCTTTGTAGTGAGACTAGAGGACCCAGTAATCCCGCGGGCAACATTGTCAGGTATTAGTAATTACGACCTGTTTATTGTTTTCTCTAAGTTTAAACTGGCGATTTATTGGGTACCGTGTGGACCAATGCCAAGCATAAAAAAGAAAGTGACAATCCAACCTAATATTACAATAGTGAGTGTAACTTGACTTTAAACTTCCAGTCGACTATTATAAACACTTCTGGCATTGCAATGTATCAAAATAAAAACAGATACACTCTGTAATTCCAAATAGTCTGCAACATAATTCATAGCACAATGAATATTCCTCGTATATCACTATTTCTACTAGTAGCCGTTGCATGGTGTAGAAGAAGCGGAGAAACAGACCTCAACTTAGTTTTTTGTATTGAGAAAACTTCAATTTTCACATTTACAGTATCTACTACTTACATTAATAATAACCACCAATAATTTCGATAAGCGGTAGGAGGTTTATTTCGATTATACAACAAGACATAAAACAAAGAAAAATGAATTAATATGCCATGTCAGTAGCATGAAGTAGGTACTAATATTTTTGTGTGTTTCTGTAATATGTAAATAAACGTTTTATCTACTAAGCATTAACTAACACTAGTTGGATGTAATGTATGATATTTCCGACACGTTTTAATTTTGTATACGAGAGTTGAAAAATACATATCAAATCGGACTATATGGTATAGTGCACTGGACATAAGTACTAGAATATTAGATACTGTAATGGAAGGACTACACGTACCTAATGTGTTAATGTAAATACAACCAATCCGCCACGAAATCATCAATCAATGTTTAAACGAGTAAGACGAATATTTATCTGGCCCTGAAATATATTTATTTTATTTCTAGATCACGATTGGTTCATCGCTAAGCTCAAGATTGCCCAGATTGCAATGATCGACTGGTTCGGCGGTGCCCAGTACATCCCTGTGAAGGATTACCTCTCGTACAACTATACCGGCACCGAAATAATCAACCGTTACCTGCGCAGAAATGTTCACTTAAACTAAATAAAACATTTGTTTATGACAATAAATATATGTACTTTTATTTCATAGATTTGGAATAGATTTAAAAATATTGGAAAAATCATTATAAAGGAAGCACCACGTTAATATTATGTTAATTATTAATTATATATCAGGTACTAAACCAAAGTTTGTCACGCTTAGAGCGAAACTTTATTACATGATTTTCGTAGTTTCACATGCCCAATAACCACTTACCTATTTATAATTTATCCTTAATAATAAGTAATTCATGTCGTATAATTTGGGTGTAAGTAGGATCCCCTTTTATCTACATTGATAAATATTATTGAAATCAGTGAATAGGCCTGATTAGTGAGTACAATTTTATCAATTGAGGCGATATCCTTCATCACGCGAGTTGCCTTCGACTCGAGTCAAATTGTACCGTCACCTATTAATCTTACTCGAATAAAATTATATATATAAGTATTGTCTATGTCTCAGATATATAAATATAGATTATCATTATTTAGTAAAAAGGAGACCAAAATTATAATTGAACATTTAACTACTCTAGTTGAAATGCGAGTTAGGAGTCGTTAATTTTTTTCAGTTTGGTATGGGTGGGTCGACCAGCACCACTAGGTCAGATCTGATGCTTGGCGACAAAAACAGATCAAGGCACAAAATAGTTAATCAAACAAATGCTCTCAATAGCCTTGAGCACTATCGCCACTCCATAGAAAAGCATTTTCTTATTAAACAATTTATCAAAAATGGTCTTACACAATTGATACACAAGCCCTGTAGTCATTTTAGATCAGTCACAAAAAGCTTTGGCAACAGATATGTTTTACAACGAGTGGCTTTCATGTTCAAGGCTATTGGTAGGACCTTACCAATGCGTTTGAATGAACAAATATAAACAACATTAAAATTTATATATCAGCAAAGTTCAAGTATTTTGCTCCAATATAATAGTGTGTGTTATCTTAATGCTACATTATTAAGAGGGCGTATAAAATAAATCGGTATTACCTGTTCATTAATCAAGTATGTTTTACTGGGAGGTAATAGGTGCCACATTCGTGTTAAGGGGGCAGTGGTCATTGTCAAATGAAAAGACTTACGGCTCCAAGCTAGCGCAGTCTTCTGTCAGTTGACGACGACGTAGTGTTTGGTGTAGTGGTTCGCAACTCTGACCACTATACCAAAAGGTTGCGGGTTCGAATCTCGCTAGCGGCATATGTTTGTGTAATGAATACGGACATGTGTACCCGAGTTATGGATGTTTTCATTTAATAAGTATTTACAAAAAAAAAACCTATTTATGTAGGTAGTATATCAACCATCTGGTATCCACAACACAAGCCTATAGTTGCTTACTGTGGAACTAGATGGCCCTGTGTGTATGTCTAAGGATATTTATTATTATTTACTTGAAAAGGGGGGTATTGTCCATCGCGCGGGCTCTAAGCGGATTGGTGAATTTGTGAAAGTTACATATAACCCCCTGTGTAGAATTTGCTTAGAGGCAGAAGAGACAGTCGCCCTTGTCATCTTGGAGTATCCAGGGTTAACGGTATACAGGACGCAATACCAATAAGGTTTCCGAGGTCGCTTCGAGAAATGAACAGCCATGTCAAGGGTTTGTTAGCCTTCTAGGAAGAGCTGGGTTGGCTAGAATAGTGTCACCAACCTGCACGCAAAATAGACGCGCAGATTCGCGAAAAATAACCCGACTGCCACAGGAAGGTATGTAGATTTCTATGTCCTCTCCTCCTATAGGCTAAACCGCTTGACCGATTTTGAAGTGCAAGATTGTATGGCAAAAAATCTAACATAGTGCCCTCAAAGTATAATATTTATGAACTGATAAATTAAGTAATACAAGTGAAATCATTTTGTACGCCTTCTTAATGTTCTAAACGTTAAGTTTACGAAAATTCTATAGTAGTTGAACCTTCCCGTTGCAATGTACACACGAAGCGACGGGGCGGGGCACGTGCCCGCTACTGGTGTACGCGTGATGGACTAGAGCATTCAGCGGTTCTTCGCTCACTCTCCTCACATCTAAAGGCGTCGCCATCACCTGAAAAAAGAAACAAGTCTGTACAACCAGTTCAACCAATGAGGGCCGAGGGTGGGTATATGTCCGTCTGTTGTTCATAAGGTTGCTGAGCCAGAAAAGTAAAGTATTAAGCATATTTTGTCAGAATAAGAGTTTTAGAATAACATAGATTTAGTCGGCCTCAAAGTAAGTAGGATATGCTGTAATGTGCGTAACACATTTTGATGGCTAAGTATGATTTCAAGAGGGTGGAGTCTCTCGACGTTCCACCATGTTAATTTTAAGAGGGAACGTCGAGAGACTGACCTCTCTCGATATCATGCTTAGCCGGCTGATCACATCTGTGACTGCCTGGAATTTCTTTTCCTCTGAGGGGTTAATATGCATATCCTCATCTTCACTTAACATCAGGTGTGATTGAGGTCAAATACCAACCCATTGTGCATAAAAAAAAAATCCAACCATAGTAACTGGTTGGATTTTTTTGGAGTCTATGGAGTCTAAGTCTATGGAGCAGGCCTATGTAGAGCAGTGCACGTCCAGTGGCTGATCTGATGCTAGATAAAAAATGGCATTCGTCCACGATCGTCAACGCAGGTGTTTGAGAGGTATAACAAAATTAAAAATATATTTTGCTCTCTGCTAAGTCGAATGAAGAGCATCATTTTAACGATTAGATTATTCAATATTGGGCAATTAGATAACATACTTACATTCTCGGCATTTTTCTCCCCATCAGTGATTGTTGGTAAACTATTTAGGTGGTCAATATCCTGTTTCTCAACGGAGCTGCCAATGTTCTCTGATAATTTCAAATTCACTGATGCCAAATCCAAAATATTTGTAGAGTGTGGTGTTGTTGCATTAAAATTAAGATTTCCTATTGGTCTATTATAGAAATTACTGTTGCCAACATATTCAGAAATGGCAATATTTTCAAGCCACTTCTCATGTAAACTGTACAAGTTTTTATATGTACAAAGCATCATATCCCTAGTTCTGCATCTTTCATCTAATAATTGTCTAATTGCTTGATTTAAGCTGTCAGTCTTTTCATTGAGCACTTTCTTGCAGTTTGCTAGCTCTTCCACCATCAAGCTGAGAAAATATAATACAAATGATTAACATTTTGAGTAAAAGACGAGACATAGAATTATTCTTTATTATCTTGTACTTAATATCGAACAGCCAAAAACACGAAGTAAAATTTCGTATTTTTGAGTTTCACACACAAATGTTTACAGTAATTTCAAACCCATTCAAGCTTACTTTTCCCTGCACGTTTTATTCTACGCAATGTAAATATGTATGACGTGAAATGACGTATTATTAAAACACCACTGATGTATTTAATGGCGCTGCAAGATCCAACGATTCACACTGACATTTGTAGAAGGTAGAACCTAAATATTACTAGTAGCAATTAATTATTATTAGCAAATAATGCTTTGTTTGTACTAGTTGCAAAAAGTGAAAGAATCACTTGCAATTTTAAAAATAATATAATTTTTACCTGCTAGCAAGAAATTTACTCCTCCAGACTTCACATTGACCTGCTAGCCACTCGGTCTGCTCCTAGAGATAATAATTTAAGTATTACATATTTTATTTATATGAGTTCCGTGTGAGTCCAGCACGAAAAATGAATTGAAACAACCTGCCTCTCACGGAAAACATATATTGCATGTTTAAAGCAAGCAAGTTTCACCTGTCATGTGAGAAATGCTAATATATTTGGAATGTCGTATATAGGTGAAGGTGAACTATGGATGTTGTTTTACACAGTAAATTTTAATGTTTTTGTTTGGGATTTAGGATGAAGGTCGTGATAATATGTATACTTATTTGTAGACAATGCAAGATGTAGTCAATTACAGATTTCTATGTTTTAAAGTGTAAGTAATATTTAGAAAAGATCTACAAATTTAGTGCAATTAGTGATGTATGAGAAAGTTCAATGCAAACTTACTTGATGAGTGGACAGATGTTGTGCTGAGTTAAGCAAAGCATTGGCCAAATGCTTCTTATCTTCATTGAGAGACTGTACTTGTGTTTCGAGATCCTCACCCATTGACGCAACCAGCATTGTTTTCAATTCTTTATTGACCTGTTGTTAACACAGATTATTTTGATTACCTACTCATGTTATTGGAACAACGTGAGTTTTACTTCAGATTATTCAGGTAGGTACCTAATTTATCAAAACATTTCACTGTTGTAGTTTCTAGCTTTGGCTGCCAAAGAAGAAAAGAAGGAAACCTGCTGAATAATACAAACCAGTTTGTTCTACATGGGTGGTTCCATGAAAGTAAGTTCAGGTGGCAGTTTCGTGGTGTAGGATGGTTAAGAATGCTAAATTGATAAGAAATTTTGCAGCATCTGTATACTGTGTGTGGAGGATAAGAGAGCTGTGAAGTTACTAAAAATAAATAAATAATAACTATAGGCTTGTGTTGTGGATACCAGATGGTTGATATACTACATAAATACATTTTTTTTTGTAAATAAATACTTATTATATATGAAAACATCCATAACTTGGGTACACATGTTCATCACACAAACATTATGCCCCTAGCGGGATTCGAACCTGCAACCTTTTGGTATAGTGGTCAGAGTTGCTAACCACTACACCAAACCGGTCGTCATGCATCGTCAAATAAATACTGCACTTTCACTCACCTTTTACATTCCCAATACAACTATATTATAATTATGCATTCATATAGCTTCGTTCACCCATTAACTCATCAAATTGTCATCCAAGACACATAACACAAAAATGTGTTACCCATAATCTACACATATCAACCATTTGTATTAATTATATAATTTGTTTTAAATTCCTTGTTATTTTCCTACTTTCCGTTGTATTCGAATTTGTTCATTTAAGACCCTTACAAAATAATTAAATTTTTCCTTGACTCCACCAGGAAGGAGGGCAATGTTTTTTTGGTGTAGGTATGTTACCTTCTGTAGACTTTACCGCGCCCGCAAAATGCAAAATTGCATCTGCTTCCATGCATTTAAATGAATGGCATGATGGATTTTGAAGTAGTGTAGGTAGTAGTCGTTTTAGCTTCTTTTCCGGTTTCCTGGTTTTCAAATACTTATAATATTATTAATTAGCTTTCCGCCCCCGCTGCTTTACTGACGTGGATTAAGTTTATCGTAGACAAGTTTATCTCGCGCGAAACTACTCACCTCATCGGGATAAAAAATATCCTATATCTTAATCAATGGTATGTTTTATCTGTACACCAAATTTCATCCAACTCTGTTCATATGTTTCGCCGTGATTGAGCAACAAACTTTCGTATTTTTAATGTTAGTTAGATTTGTCTAGCTTAAATTTTTCTATTTATTAAGCTTGTATTAGTTTATATAATGTCCTATTTAATACGGAACGGTCCCTTAGAGGAATGCATCTATTAAAATAAAGATTGTATATGCTGGTTGATTTTTTGTATGTGAAAATTTAAATGTGCTATCTTGTACTGAAACCTCACACTACAAAACCCGTCCATCGTATACGCATGTGTGCATGTGCACATAGACTCACATGTCAGTAAGAGTATCTTGCCTGTCTGTTAACTCTGTTATATCAAAAGATTTATTCATACTAAGTAAATCACTCAAACAAGTAAATAAACAAGTTATTTACACTGCATAACTTACCTATACATAAGCTCCGAAGAGGCAGTACGTATCTTGGTCATACTTACTTTTGCCCCATTATTATTCCCAACAAATTTAACTAAACATTCAATCATGTATGTTATCCAATCTAAAGATGCTAATAGCAGTCATCTAACACCACCTACTGATTGATATATTATTTGTTAATATACAGTATACAAATAATTTTGGTATAGATGAAATAGTAGGGGCTCATAAGGGGCTTACAGTGGTCAACTAATAGCAGCCTCTGATTTTGAGCTTACGCCACCAACAGATGTATAAAATTTTAAATTCATATGTATTAAGGGGATAAAATATATTTAAATACCTGAACTTGTTGTTTCAACTGTTCTTTTAGTGACTCATTTTCTTTTAACAACTCATTGACTTTCGTTTGCATTACTTCAGACTCCGCAGTTTCCTTTTCTTTGTCGATCACAGATTTATCATTGAGAGAACCAAGTTTAACTCTTGGCTTGAACTCATTCAAGCTAGTATTCATTTGTGACATCTGACAGATCAGGGTGTTGATGTCCATGTTATTCTTAGATTTTTTAGAACCTTTTACAACTGCATGAGGTGTAATGGGTTTCACGGCTGCTGGATATGGTTCATAGGGTACAAATTTAGGGTTCTTTGAATGCATCTGAGCTCTACTCTTTTCTGTCCTGAATACGTTTGTAGGATAAACTTGAACAAGACGTCCTGGAAGCAGCGATTCTTTACTTATGGACCTAACAGTCTTTTTGGTGATAATTTTGTTTTCTGTTTCTGGAGCACTTTCGTCAGATTCCATTCCATCGCCAGCTGTTCTGTTTTTGGTCATTATTTCTGTGTAAAATATGCAAAAAATAAACGGAAAGAAACTTAGTGAAGAGGAATGAAACGACCGTGGGGATCGACACGAATACAAACATGTCAATGCGCACTTACTTGAATGAAAAGGAGTTAGTTTATCCATATTGGAAAAATCTTTATATTTACAGCAATCTATAAATTGTTAAATGTAATTTTTACACAAAGCAGCTTTATTATGAGTGCCAAACACAAAACACCTCACGACAAGATTATTTTTTTGTAAGCAAATTTTTTTTTTTTTTTTGGTTTCATTCTCTCCTTTAGGAGAAGGCAAAGGGATCTAGCCCATAACAGCCATGTCTTATTTCTCTTATTTCTTCAGTTTGTAAGTCAGTCACAGTCAAAACAAGTAATTCGTCGTATACTTGGCGTATACAGAGTCTAGTCACGGTCAAGTCATTCTTCAGTAAAGTGGCAGAATGCTTTACAAAAGATTTTGGCGGCTTCTTGTGGGAACCCGAAAGCTCCGTTACGCACTTTAATTTACACTTCCCTTCACTTGTACACCATCACTAACGTTTGCTGCACAATATTCTGCCATTATTAAGCTTCAAAAGTTAGAATGCACAAATTATAAGAATTATAAAGAAAAATGCTACTTCACTCGCCGAGTTCCCGCCAAAAAGCCATTTTTTTTTTCGTTTTATTCTCTATAGGAGAAGGCAAAGGGATCTAAGCCCATAACAGCCATGTCTTATTTCTCTTATTTTTTAAACGACTTCAAAAAAGGAGGTTCTGTGGGCGTATTTGTTTTTTTTTTTTTTTATGTATGTACACCTCATGTACACCGATATCTCCGAGATTTGGCGGTTGATTCACATGGTTCGAGTCGAGTTGGTCCCATTGTAAATTCAGCGCAATCGGTCCAGTAGTTTTTGTGTAATCATGGTAAACATCAGAATGGCATTACATATTTAGACGATTTTGAAGTTTTTACACAGGGAAACTAAGTAGATACAGTTTGGGTTTGTATGGTAAAAGTGTAGAGAAGGTCGGTGTGATTATCAGCAATAAATATGACAAATCGAAAATCATCAGGTCCAGCTGGTACACCCGAACTGCCCATCTAACCTGTAGGAGCGAGAAGGTCGCCATCGCACAAAAATTATCAGGGAGATTAGCAACCACGGATAAATACTAATAACTTTTTTTAACCGACTACAAAAAAGGAGGAGGTTCTGTATTCTTTATGTATGTACATCGATTAGTCCGAGATTTTGAAGCCGATTTACGTCGGTGTGATTATCAACAATAAATATGACAAATCGAAGATCCATCAGGTCGAGCTGGTACACCCGAACTGCCCATCTAACATGTAGGAGCGAGAAGGTCGTCATCGCACAAAAATTATTAGGGATATTAGCAACCACGGATAAATACTAATAACTTTTTAACCGACTTCAAAAAAGGAGGAGGTTCTGTATTCTTTATGTATGTACATCGATTAGTCCGAGATTATTAAGCCGATTTATGTCGGTGTGATTATCAACAATAAATATGACAAATCGAAGATCATAAGGTCGAGCTGGTACACCCCAAGTGCCCACCTAACCTGTAGGAGCGAGAAGGTTCGCCATCGCACAAAAATTATCAGAGAGATTAGCAACCACGGATAAATACTAATAACTTTTTTTAACCGACTTCAAAAAAGGAGGTTCTGTATTCTTTATGTACTCGTATGTACATCGATTAGTCCCAGATTTTTAAGCCGATTTACGTCGGTGTGATTATCAACAATAAATAAATCATGGTGTGGGACGCGATCTGTGTGGATACCGTCGCTCCGTCACGCCAGCAAGCATCTATTCGAGCTGTGCGGACGCGGCTGCGACCACTGCTGAGAACTCCAAGCGGCGCAAATACTTAACTCTGGGTACAGGTTACGTATTTGTGCCCTTTGGTGTGGAGACCTTAGGCCCGTGAGGTACGGAAGCGCAACGATTTTTCAAAGAGATGTCGTCGCGCTTATATGAGGTCTCTGGTAACAAAAGAGCTGGCAGCTACCTCGGGCAGCGTATTAGCATT
Organism: Oegoconia quadripuncta; assembly: GCA_949316235.1. Taxonomy (NCBI): domain Eukaryota; kingdom Metazoa; phylum Arthropoda; class Insecta; order Lepidoptera; family Autostichidae; genus Oegoconia; species Oegoconia quadripuncta. The sequence goes on from OX438754.1 coordinate 7,904,461, forward strand.
GCTATATAACGAGGTAATGCTGCCAGTCTTTTGGGCACCCTCTCACACAGCACGGAACTCGAACACGTTTTCTACTTATCATAATCACGGAGAAAACGTGTTCTAGTCCGTTTTCGTGCTTTTGTATTCAATTTTTATTTTTTTACAATTTCTTGTAAATACCTCCTATTTGATGTGCATTAATTTCATGTATCTACTTCATTTTTAATTATAAATAAATTAAGTTAACGCTGAAATACTTTTTTGTTAAACTTAGCTTTAAGGACAACACTATACAGGGTGTAATCGTTAAGTGTGCACAGGCGATTATTGCGTAATTATTATAGATATCAAAAAACTTTAAATTGATATCGAAAGTACTTTACCTAATGAGTAAAATGACATTAATAACTTTTTTTAAATAAAACGAGAAATATCCAAAAAAATTATATTAAACACTCCCATACATTTTATTTCTTAGTAAGTACAAAATTTTGTACCTATTCAAAGCAGATGTTCGAAGTGACGTCCTCGTTGTGCAATACAATGATCCAGCCTACGTATATACGTACCAGAAGGAACTTCTCTATCTGGCTACTCTCTTCTGTAGGCAATAATGGCTGCCCTATTGTTACAATCATGTTTGTAGTACATTTTTAACATGTCCCTTTTTTCTGTATTGGAATATGCCATTTTTTAATTAATAAATGCAACAATCACGATTATAGACGCAAATTGAAAAAACGCAATAAATTGGCGGGAACGAGAATCCGCGATAAAGAATTTGAATTTAGAACGAACACCAAATAGTATCTTTTTTTTTGTTTTTATGTAGTATGTTGCTTTTCAGCCAGTTCAAATCAATGCGATATTGAAACAAGGTTTATTATTAATTTGAAGTGGTAAGAAAATTAACCTACACGTGTATCTACTTGAAATTCATCACTATCATAATACATAATTATAAAATGATAAGGGTAAAATGAGTTGATACTATTCCACTTAAAATAAGGAAACTAAAATCTCTACTATCTCATGCTAAATGTATGGGAGTGTTTAATGTAATTTTTTTGGATATTTCTCGTTTTATTTTTAAAAAGTTATTAATGTCATTTTACTCATTAGGTAAAGTATTTTCGATATCAGTTTAAAGTCTTTTGATATCTATAATACTTACGGAATAATCGCCTGTGCACTCTTAACGATTACACCCTGTATACTCGACAACTTCATACGATATCACAGAGTATGTACCTTTTTATCAATCGTGATCTATGTAAAAAGGTAGATAGAGGTAGTACTCTGTACTCACCCAATCTCAACCTTGATTATTTCTACCAACCTTTCATCCAAATCCATAGAGTACCTACTATGAATATACGGAAATCCAAATCCGTCCAGCCATTTGGGTGCGGAGAGGTAACAAACATATACGCATATAAATTTACACATTTTTATTAGTTGGGATCTTCGACCTCATCTTCACTTAACATCAGGTGTGATTGAGTTGGGTCGGGTGGCGATTCACACCACAAACGGTTCGCACCGCGGTGTGAAACGACCCATTCAATTTTTGAAGAGCCCCTTTCGCACCGGTGGTTTGAATCGCCACCTGCAAATTTTGAATGGGTCGATTCGCACCACAAGGTAAATGACCTTTGATTCGGAAGTTGATTCTGTTTCGGACTCATAATAAAAATATTTCACCTAGGTAAATAGAAAAGTAGTAAGTAAAAATGTATAAATCATTTTTTTAACATAATAGATTGCTTTACTTTTATTATTATAAAGAAGTAAATATACTCAACGTTAAAAATATTTTTTTTACTAAAAAATAAGCTTCTATGTATACTGGCTAGACAAAAGAATTACTACAATATAACCACAAAATAAATACAAAGTATTATTTATGATTATTTGTGATTATTTTAAGATTATCTATTTAGCCTACAAAGATTTATCTATTTAGCCCACAAAGACTAGTTTAAGTTTCATCATCATCATCTGATTTAAGAGCCATGCTCTTGTCGGTGGAGATTTTTCCATATCTCTCTGCTCTCCGCCTTCCTCTTGACCTCCTGATACAACACGACGTTCAACTTCTCTTTTGTTTGCTGCATGTAGCTTAGTCTTCCTCTTTTTCTTTTCCACTATCACCAGCTTTCTTTTATAGATATAGATAGACAGGTCGAAGTGTGAAAAAAATTTTTGGATTTCCCATACTAAGTTGTGTCACGTGACCGGACACTTTGTATTGGAAGGCCACTATCACCAGCTTTTTTTTATAGATATAGATGCCATCCAATACAAAGTGTCCGGTCACGTGACACAACTTAGTATGGTAAATCCAAAAATTTTTTTCACATTTCGACCTATGTTTGTATGGGAAAGTTGTTTGTTATCATATCACGGACACTATTACCAGTTTCTTTTTCAAAGATTGATTACCAAATTAAGAAATACTAAATAGATAATCTTGGAACAATCATAAATAACATTTTTAAATAATTATAAAAATCAAGTAATAAAAGTCATGTAAATTTAAACGGGAAAAGAAAAAGAGGAAGACCGAGAATAAACTACATGCAGCAAAGAAAAGAGAAGTTGAACGTCGTGTCGTATCAGGAGGTCAAGAGGAAAGCGGAGAGCAGAGAGATATGGAAAAATCTCCACCGACAAGAGCATGGCTCTTAAATCAGATGATAATGATGAATCTTAAACTAATCTTTGTAGGCTAAATAGATAATCTTAAAATAATCACAAATAATCATAAATAATACTTTGTATTTATTTTGTGGTTATATTGTAGTAATTCTCTAGTCTAGCCAGTATACATAGAAGCTTATTTTTTAGTAAAAATAATATTTTTAACGTTGAGTATATTTACTTCTTTATAATAATAAAAGCAAAGCAATCTATTATGTTAAAAAAATGATTTATACATTTTTACTTCTTTTCTATTTACCTAGGTGAAATATTTTTATTATGAGTCCGAAACAGAATCAACTTCCGAATCAAAGGTCATTTACCTTGTGGTGCGAATCGACCCATTCAAAATTTGCAGGTGGCGATTCACACCACCGGTGCGAAAGGGGCTCTTCAAAAATTGAATGGGTCGTTTCACACCGCGGTGCGAACCGTTTGTGGTGTGAATCACCACCCGACCCGATTGAGTTAAGTACCAAACCGTTGTCCATAAAAAAAAAGGCCCGTTTGTATAAACCGGTTTCAAGATTGAGATGACCTTATTATACATAGAATCTGTTATATATTAAAACAGTATAAAAAAATAGTATTGAGACTGAGACGCGATCGCGATCACAAGATCGATTTATTAATACGGCTCTTGGATTTAGGTAAATAATCCGAGATCCCAACTCCAATTTTTTCTGAACCGATTTTGATGAAAAGTCTCAAATGTCTCGGACAACAGCTAGTGATATTATAAAGTATGTTTTCTCTGTATATCTCTGGTGGATGCCCACACAAAACGTCCCATGAATGTGACCTTATCAAGCACATAACGCGGTGCGACTAGATTTGCTCAAATGAACCCGATTGTACCTACATCTACCTAAAGCGTTTATTACACTATCCTATTTGTAGAGAATATAATTAGGAAAAAGAATGTGTAATCGAAATTAGAACAGTTCGATTCCGATTTAGTGGATTGGAAAGTCCCGGCCGCACTACTTCCATCCTAAATACAGATTAATTCGGCATACATTGCAGGGAGACTTGGTTCTGTAAATTCAAATATACTTTACTTCAACCAGCAATGTATGCCAAATTAGTCTCTGCATATAGGATGGTGTAATAAGCCCTTCCTATCTTCCGATTTCCTACAAACAGAATAGACATTAGTGTCGATTCGGATGTACACCAACTAAACTAAAACCAGTTTTAGAGTGGTGCCGTCGCCTCGTTTTGTTCCACGGAGAAAGAGACAGTACTACTTTAAAACTGGTTTTAGTTTAGTTGGTGTACATCCGAATCGACACTAATGTATGTAACACTATTCTTGGGTGACGGAAGCAACTTCCAAAGATAAATAAGATTGAATTCTTTGATGCACTTCTATACAATAATCTCGAATCCTATTCGACCCGCGCTGGCCAGTGTATCTACTTGAAAAATAATAAGCAATTGATAACAACATTTTCAAGTTTCATATATAATATTAATAATACACGTCTGCTCTTGACAAAATACGAAACTGAAAGCAATTCGATGATGTGGGTGTGAGGACTCAAGACTCAAGGTCGTCAACAAAAACGACGACTGTCCTACCATTTATCATATCGATGAGGGTTAGGGATAACAAAACTTAATATTTCAATAAAGGCTTTATTATTAAAATAAATAATGATATAACATAAGCAACCCTAAGCTTTGAGAGTAGAATCTAATTCACCATTAGCTTGCAATTCTTTGATTATATCTAATCCTCCAACTAATTCTCCTTTTACATACAGTTGTGGATATGTGGGCCAATCGGAATACTCTTTCAGTCCTTGGCGAACCTCTTCATCAGACAGGATGTCAAAAGTTTCATATTGTACTCTGTAAATAAATTATTTTTATAAGTTGAGAATTTCTCAATATAGTAAGTATAACAAAAATTGGTTCTATATCATCATACCCTGATGCATTTAGAATTTGAACAAGGGTCCTGGTGAAACCACATCTGGGAGTATCTCTAGTTCCCTTAATGAAAACCATCACATTATGTCTGCTGATGAGTGCTTTTAATCTCTCTTCAAGTGGTTGTTTTGGTACATTGTCCACTGGCACTGATTTGCCAATACTATGGGCTTTCACTTTGGAAGTAATTTGTGATGCATTGGCTCCATCTACTCTGTCCACTTGAGCACCATTTTTGAATAGTATCACTGTAGGCACAGAATCAACCTGTAATTGACATGCTATTTACTTTTTTTTTTTTTATATGAGAGGGCGGCAAACGAGCATGTGGGTCACCTGATGGAAAGCACTTATAAAGACACAGGGAATTAAAGACCACATTATTTCTTTTTTTATTACCCAAAAGCAAATGAAGGGCAATGGGTTTATCAGTCTATGTATGTATATATTATGTTTGTTCATTTTGGCTCCAATAGAGACGAAATGGGTGGACCAATTTTTATGATTCTTAGATTAATCAATTTATTAATCACCCAACTGGGCGATGCAAAGGAACGGTAATTGTTTACAGATATTAACTCCATTAATGAAACGACTAGATTGCGAAATTTGCCTTATAGTAACCTAAAAAGTGTAAAATAAATAAGTACATTAAAAAAATCAAAAACCCCACGTGAAAAGTTTCAGGTTCCATAAAAAATCTAAACCTGTGCAATTCTTCTCAAAATTGGGTCCCCACTGTTATGGTTGCTATGTTCTGCATTAGAATATATTATTAATTTATATGTGGGTATCAATCAAGAAACTATTTCACCTGACGTAGGTATTCAATACTGCTTAACAAAATTTAATGCCCCTGCCACACACTCGACGAGTGGTATGGGAAGTAGCGAGGAAAGGAGGCAGAGACGTAGTGTGGCAACGTTACTCGTCATGCCGCACGTCATGCTCCTCGTCATGCCCACCGCTCTCTATTTTGTCGGTTTTTTGGGCGCGAGTCAAAGGACGGGCAATGCGAGCGCGAGTGGCTGGCCACATAATCGCGCCGACGCAGTCGGCATCGAGCGCTCACGCAGGAAGCACTCGTCATTTTTTAATAGAATGAATAGATGTCATCCACCATCTTCGTTGGCGAGGGCGACGACGACGATGTATATTTCTTTGAATGACATTGATATAATTAGCTATACTAAAAATGCATAGCGCGCAAGCTGCCACTGTTTCAACGTCCATGGTATAGCAAAGGCAAATAACCAAGTGCGGAGCGTTGCGATTAATTGCGCGAGTAGAGCAGTGTGTGGGCATAGAGGGCAACATCGCGGCAACACGAGGAGCAAAGCGATGAGCAGCGCGAGGAGCATAGTGTGGCAGGCGTATAAGATTTCTGGACTTGTTTTTTTTTATTTAAGTTTTTTCCACAGTCTGGCTTTGATTTTTTTAATCTACTTTTTTATTCTTCTTCACCTGTGTGTAGCAACAATGGATATGTTGATATAGAGTACTTAATATACAGTTGACAATGGTGTCGATTCGGATGTACACCAACTAAACTAAAAGCAGTTTTGGAGTGGTGCCGTCGCGTGATACTGTTCCAGGGAGAAAGAGACAGTACTACTTTAGAACTGGTTTTAGTTTAGTTGGTGTACACCCGAATCGACACGATTGTCTTTCAATACAATACAACAGCAATCAGGGGGATTTTATTTCAAAAATAATTAAATACCTACCTACCTTATATTTCAATGAGATTTCAGAGAGATTTTCAGCATCACATACTGCAAATGTACTACCACTTGATAGAATTTCTGGTAGTTTAGATAATTCTTTAAGCACCTCTGTTACTTGATCGCATTGGGTAGCCCACTCAGCTGAGAAATGTACTATCGTTAGTTTTGGGGAGCTGAAATTGACATTGTGTGAATCAAGTGATTAATAAAGAAATGTTTTACCTAGAGCTGATATTGCTCTAGTGTTTATATGCCCATTTTATAATTTTCTTCAATACTTGTTCTTATTTGCCTAGAAGTAGGTCTAAGGAATTTTAATTGAAAAAAATTAAATGCAAAATATTGTAAGTAACAAAAAGTGATTGTAAATTATTAATATTTGCGTTTTGGTGTAAATATTCAACAACTTAATCCTAGCCTATGAGCATAATAATAAAGTTACCAGTGTCTGGATTTCATTCACCACACATCAAAAATATATATGAAAACTTGATAAGATAGATAAATTAATTACTTTCTTATCTTGATAGGCTATCTTTGAGGTCGACATTGGGCTAGTAGTATGGAACAATGTGCCAAGCGAAGGAATTGAACAGGTGACCTATATACAGGAGGTCAGAGCTCATTTGATAACCAAATACACAGTGTTCATATTTTATTATGAACTAAGGTAAATAATATAGTAACGATAATTTTTGGTCACGGTGTAGCATTCGGGGTATACCGAAGGCTACACTGCCACTGTGACCAAATACTTGATGGAGAACAACATTAACCCATCAACAATTTAAACAAAACCCGCATCGAAGCTACCTGGTTCAGAATTGATAGGAACTGTGTGAATGAACCAATCACAGTGTAGGTACCCTTCGGGAACAGCACAAAAGATGATTATTTAATTCAATGGTACGTACCCAATGAAATTCACGAAATTCTCACCAGTGTTAAGGTTAGTCACCGACATCGTGAAATAAGGTTATGTGAATAACCTTGATCAAAGTCGTTTCTTTTTTAAGAAATCACTTAAATTTTATCGTGATTGATGTAATTATATAAATATTTATGTTTTTCAATTCGATTTTAAAATATTCAAAATCCTTGAAAGATCGTCCCAACCGTTACCACAGAGTTTTTTTTTTTTTTTGGTTTCATTCTCTCCTTTAGGAGAAGGCAAAGGGATCTAGCCCATAACAGCCATGTCTTATTTATCTTATTTCCTCAGTTTGTAAGGCAGTCTCAGTCAAAACAAGTAATTCGTCGTATACTTGGCGTATACAGAGTCTAGTCACGGTCAAGTCATTCTTCAGTAAAGAGGCAGAATGCTTTACAAAAGATTTTGGCGGCTTCTTGTGGGAACCCGAAAGCTCCGTTACGCACTTTAATTTACACTTCCCTTCACTTGTACACCATCACTAACGTTTGCTGCACAATATTCTGCCATTATTAAGCTTCAAAAGTTAGAATGCACAAATTATAAGAATTATAAAGAAAAATGCTACTTCACTCGCCGAGTTCCCGCCAAAAAGCCTTACCACAGAGTAGTTTTTTAAATATAGTTTTTTTTTTCGTTATTTCTCGGAGAAAGCAAAGGGAACTAAGCTCATACAGCCATAACTTATTTCTTGTTTTTTATACAGGGTGTCCCAGAAATAGTGAATCAAACTGCAATGGGAGGTAGCTTGACTAATGTCCTATACATAAAAAATATGAAAGAAAATAAAACGCACATGACCATAAAAAAGGGATGTCCGAAAAACGGGAAAAATCAACAAATTTTATTTAAGTTCCCAGCTCTAATTATTGCGTTATGGGTTTCATTGTACATTTATTCTACCAATATTAATTGTTAGAGGTTGCTTCGACAGATTGTTAACATTTAAAAAAAAATTATGTACACTTGGAGTACAGATCACTTAATTTAATTGTTTTTTCTGACCCGAAAATTTTTATTGTTTTTTCAACCAGCTGTGGTATAAAAAAATGTATGGGACTTGTTCGGCAAACTACTCCAAAAAGCTGCCTATTTAATGAAGATTCTAAAATGGTACGAACCAGTGCATTTACTTTAAGAGATATTATTTTTTTTATGTCCAAGGGTGAAATTGGTTCAATTTCAAAATTACAGTTTTTTAAACAATTATTTGCCACTTTAATAATAATGTTTCATTAGGCTCAAAATAAGTGTAAAAATATTATAAGAGCAAAACAACTAAGGTTTCAGTGTAAGATAAATTGAAGAAAACACATAACTAAGTGATTTAAATCAACTTGAATTAACAATTACAATTAAAAATTATTAATAATGAGAACAATCGCAATTCCTACAAAAGGTGCTCAAACTGACGTCCTCCCGTGCGTATGCACAATCTGCACCTCGTATACAGACGGGTGAGGATTGCCCTTATCGGATACTTACGTTATTACATCACTTACTAATATTAAATACCGAACTAAAGATACTTCTTACAAACTTTATGTGCACTCACAATTTTTTTTTTGACGGGGTGAAAACACATTTACGTGTTCGACCCGCCGCTGACGGGGGTCAGCAGCGAGGATATGTGGGACTCACCGCTCCAGACGGGAGCGGTCCTACCCACTAAAAACCCCCCGGTGTTCCTCCGCGCGCACCGAAACAGCGTGGCCACGGGTACCCCTCAGTAATCGTCCGCAGCCACGCCAGCGCGGCGCCCGCCGCCATGTGCACTCACCAAAAGTGACAATCAAAGAGGGCGCCAAGAAGCTACAACACAATGTTACCAATTATTGAGTTGGCATTTCTTTATATTATATACATTTATTTACACAACAATCGCGACGATTCGCGATAATTATATAATAATATATAAAAATATAATTATTGAAAAACGGAAGATAAAGGCCTATTTAGAGCACAGTTCCTAGCGCGTTCTTCAGAGAGCGGCCCGTGGCTGTTCTCCTCTTCTAAGGAACGGAGCTGAGTGGTACTTTTGCCTATTTTTATTCAGAGCGAAAGGTCTGATAGTACAGCCTTACAGCATAATCACAATCGTATTGTGATAGCTTTTCACTGTACCTGAAGGCTGAATACTATAATCATCTATCGTTTAATACAGTCCACTTCTTGTTATGCATTCTCTTCCCTCTCCGCGACTCCGTGCGTCGCCCCCCTTTACTTGTGAAACATTTTCGCCACAGATAGCTACCACCATCTTATCTAAATCTGCCGTCAAACAGCAATGTTGTGTTCCGGTTGTCGAAATAAGAAGAAAGAGAAATACGACATGGTTGTATGGGCTTAGATCCCTTTGCCTTCTCCGAGAGGAGTGAATAAAACCAAAAATTGTTGTATTAGCATTGCGCCTCTTTTTTATGCGGGTAATGAATATAAGGTTGTGCTCTCTTTTCATGACATGCTTGTAACAAATTCTCCTTTCGTGAATCCAATGAAATGCCATTGTACCACTTTATTAACCAATTCTGCGAACACTTTTATGGTTGCATACTGGTATTTGTGCTGTGCGGTGTCGCGTCACTGGGCTCCGGTGTCGCGACATTATGCTGAGTGGATGCCTTTTTGGCACCACCATTTCTTGTATTTTAACTTAATATTAATTTTAAGTTAAACAGTAATGGTGCCAAATAAAAACTTTTTCTTTCTTTCTTTCAAAAAAACAACAAAAAGGAAGACATTTTTTGAGATTTAGTACTTATGTTAAGTTTAGTACTTATGTTAGGTTTAGTACTTATGTTAGGTTTAGTATTTAATAGATTTTTGTTGTATTTTTAGTTTAGGTCCTAATGTTTTCGTGTTTAGGCTGATGGCTAACTGCCAAGCCATAAAAAAAAAAAAAAAACATTTTTTGAGGTTACTGGAAATATGTCTGTTTAGAAAACTCTTTAAACTCACTAAGTAATCATAAAATATATATTCGTAATTGTATAAGATAATTTTACGGAATATGGCATCTGCATCTACAGCGCCGCAAGCTGGCACGCAAAAACTGGATTTATTACATCTAAATCTGCAGCAGTTGTCCCAGCTAAAACAACAAATGGACCAGGTAGTTTCATTAGTTTGATCCTACTTGAATTTGAATTAAATTTTTGTAGTTATTTCCATTAGGTCTATAATTCACAGTCGGCATCAGAAATCGATGCTGACCTTTCGTTTCAAAACTATTGAACTCTTCATAAATTGAATGTCTGGTAATTAAAATATTGATACAGCTCGGAAACCACTTCACACTAGATTTTAGTTTTCCATCTGTAATGCTTGGAGACGAAAATGACGTGATTAAAAGTTACTCCCTACAGCATCCTCCGACAATAATTTAAAAAAATATGAGGTTATTATTATTCAGTCTTTAACCATAATGTTGTTCCTATTTGGATTAAATAGACTTGACAAGTGGCATAAAAACAGGTCGTGAGATTATGAAGACTATTTGACTTTTTTTTAAGTAAATCATCAGCATTCTGCTGATCATCTATTAATCAATAATAATATTTCATGTGGTAATTTATTTACAGGAGTTAAGTGTCTTCCAAGATTCCTTACAAACTCTGAAGATAGCTCAAAGTAAATTTATTGAATCTGGTGAGAGTGTTGAAAAAATCACAACAGATGCGGAAGGGAAGACTATATTAGTTCCTTTGACAGGGTCCATGTATGTTGTGGGTACAATAGCTGACACCAATAATGTTGTTATAGATGTAGGCACCGGATATTATGCTCAAAAAGTAAGTAAAGGAACTATTACACTTTAGTGGAAAAACTTTAACTTTTTATCTTATGAGAATTAGTTGTCTAACAAAATTAACCTGACAAACGTTGCAGAGTGTATGTATAGAATGTACCTATTACGAAAAAAACAAAAAAAAAAAACATTAAAGTTAACAAATTTTATTCAAAAAATAAAATTTAGAAATGTAAATTTTGTGAGTTGGACCTTAATGGCCGCAGGCTATAAGTATTTGCTACAGCACACAAACACTTTGGTATCTTTGAAGACACCGAAAGGCGACCACAAGCCGCTCGCCGTCTGTGCTTGCCTCGGAGCCTCCGCAACTTGCTGTGATTGGCTACACCCTGTGCCCCGCCACCCTCATTGGTGTCTTCCATATGAATGTTGCCTTTTTTTCTCATTGATAAAATAAGGTACAATCGAAATGAAGTAAGTCAGTTAATTTGTATTTTAATTTGCACTTACATTTAATTTTTTTACTCAGAAACTAAACTTTTAAGGCTAGATTTTTTAATGAATATATTATTTTATTGTCATGTACGTGCAATTGCCAAAGTTTGTCGGGTTAATTTTGTTAGACCCTGTATAGTGTGATTAAGCATTGCTGCAAATGTCTAATTGTATAAATAAGCTGAAGGAAATTAATCACTTTAGGAAATGTGACTGCCTCAGTAGCTCAATGTTATAGTTCAACAACATCGGGTTATAGATATGAAGGTTATGAGCTTGCTCATTGGCAGGGTTCACTCTTTAATAAGCTGGTAGAGTACCTCCAAGTGGTGGTAACAGTATAAGTATTTGGCAAAATTTCCCATCATACCTCCATACATGTTGTGCTTATTTAATTAAAAGAGATCATATCAAAATTTTATAGAATTATTATTTCTTCATGAAATCACAAAATATTAATTTTAAGCTTTATAACAACAGTATATTTAAAAGAGAATTATAGAGTATTTCGCTTAATGGAGATTCAAATGAAAAGAGTAACCGACTTGGCTCATCGTTCAATGTCAGAAGTAGTGAAATTGGCCTGAATTTGTTACATGAAATTTGTTGATGGGTTATTTATTGTCTCTGTTTGTCTTGGTAAATGTTAAGCTTAATTTTCTTGTATGTAACTAACATTTCTTTTAGGACATGGAAGGTGCTAAGGACTACTTCAAAAGAAAAGTGGACTTTGTGACTCAGCAAATTGAGAAAATCCATGTGTTGGGTATGGAAAAATCAAAGTTGCGTGAGGCTCTCTGTTACATGATAGAAATGAAGCTCCAGACGCAAGCACAGGAACAGAAACCGACCACCTCATAACATTAAACTATATATATGATAATAATAACAGCTTGCTTACCATATAATTACCATTATTATTTTAAATATTATGGATATGTATGGATTTCCGTATTTGTTAAATTGTTATTTCAGAGAGATGATTATTTACTGTTAACAAAACTAAGTGATGCTCATAATCTAATATATCATCTATTTTTTAAACCATACACAGATTCATAGCCAATCTGATATTGGATGTCAAATGTTGTCTACTTGGAAAATATTGTGACGTGTGTTTACTAATGTGTCTACACTTGATGAGTTAGAATGATCAATTTGACCAAAACCAAAGGCAATCTTATTTGTCTTAGTTGTGCATTGCTTACAAAAGCAGACATGTAGCAATGGACTGTTTTGATATTTGTAAAGGTATATTTTATGTTTGCCAACATCAAGCTTTATCAGAATTGGTTCAGCTGGTGGAATTAAATCCATTTCCTTAGTTTCTACCACTTTCACGGACACTGAACGCCTATAGACGTTATAACAATATGAAGTCATTTAAAAACGTGCAATGTGTCTTGTTCACTGTCCGTGAAAGTGTTAAAAGACTGTCATTTTTCTTCCAAGAATATAATTATGGTGAATGTCCGCCAAATCAACTGATCTACGATTAGCACGTTCACGGACACTGAACCAGACACAATAGATGTTTTATTATTACGTCTATAGGCCATTCAATGTCCACCAACATGTTAACTTCTAGTTTATCACTTTTCCACCTATATTCGTAAATCAGATTAAAAAGTTTTACTAAATTGTTAACCTTATCTTGGTTCCTCTCACTAACCTTTTGTGCAGTAGTGTTATTAGCTATTTTTTGCTAAGCTTGTAAGGAACACAGGATTATGGGTATATTTTAAAAGATAAGCAATCATTACCTATTTTAACTGCAATAAATAATCTTCTCTGTCCTTATACAGGATGAATTTTTTAAGTGGTCCTGGATGGCCAAATCCTAAACTATGAGGAATAGTAAAAAGTACTCATAAGAGCCTCGGGCCCGATTTTGATGAAAACTAAAACTGCTTTTTTTCATTCATCGGATTTTTGAAAAATTAATATTCCTAGCCAGGAATCGAACCCGTTGATTTTGAGAAAAAAAAAACACCTGTATTATTACACCATTCGATAGTGTCTCTAATATGGAACGAATTCAGGGAAGTAATGACATACGGCACACTTAGGGAAATAGCTAATTTTTTGTTAAAAGTAATTTTTATTTATCTTGTGTCACCTACCTATTAAAACTTAACTGATCGATTGTTTAAAATGATGACCGTTGTTCTCGATACATAGTTGAATTCGACTACTCAAGGATTATCCTGTCAGCATTACAATTATTGATTCCATTTAGAATTTAAAAGTCATCAATTGCATTATATGTATCTTTGTAGATTTCATTTTTTACATACTCCATAGAACCGCGAATAGATAATAAATATTTGAAATTAGAACTTTCCTTAAGTTTGCCGTATGTCATTACTTCCCAGAATTCGTTCCTTCTTAGCGACACTATCGAATGGTGTAATAATAATGTTTTTTATTCAAAATCAACTTGTTCGATTCCTGGCTAGGAATACAAATTTTTCAAAAATCCAATGAATGAAAAAAAGTAGTTTGAGTTTTCATCAAAATTGGGCCCGAGGGTTCATTGAGTACTTTTCGCTATTTCTCATGGTTTAGGATTTGGCCATCCAGGCCCATTTAAAAAAATCACCCCGTAAACAATGCAAATTGTACTTATTAACAGCTTCTGTGTGGCTCACTAAATGTATATTAAAGGGTCATACCAAATATACTTTTTTTCAAAATAGCAAATGTTTACCAATTCAAAAAAAAAAAGTTCTAAAGGAATTTTAAAAATAAAAATTCTAAAAAACAATGACTTCCCATAAATAGTAATTTTCCACCATAAACTATATTATTTACATCTGTACTATGTTTTAAAGAGTTAAAGTTGTATGAGGTACCTAATCTCTGCAACTAATGATGCCATTATGAAAATTCTGTCACTATTCTCAAGTGACATAGACTGTATTTATATTTATTATTAGGATTGCTGTGTGGTATTCGGGTAGAATAGAACTAACCCCTTTTCCTCCCGTGGGTGTCGTTCCAGGTGACTAAAATAAATTTTTTTAACATAATGGGCCTGTGACAGGCAGCAGCATCACGGCTTTCAAAGTATGCAAGTATCAAAGCACCAACCTGTTTGTTTAGCGTGCTGCGGCTATCAGTACGACTTGCCACTATGCTTAGCTTTTGTGGACTATTCATTCGTTCTCCACTTTAGAAGTTTAAGCCCCAATCAACGGCTATAAGTCCTACGCGCTATATGCCCTACCCACTGCCACTTTAATTACTTTGCTGGGATATTTTGGACCTTGGCCTATGATTCGAAAGTTGATCTTTTGTCAGGTAGACATACTCAGACAATGGACTTCCCAACTGATATTGCTGTGGGCACGATACGGGCATTCGCCATAATTTTCGTTTGGCCCTTGCTCTTCTTAAGGCCCATCTGTTACTGATCGAATCCTTTGAGCATGGTGCCGTGGTCTTAAATGGATTCTGCCATGTTTACAATGTCGTCAGCCAATCGAAGGTCAGTGATATACTCACCATTGATATTAGTAGCGGATCCTTGCCATTGAACGTTTGAGAGAGTTTTTCAGTGCAGCAGTGTACAGTTTCGCAGAGATAACGTGTCTTCCTGTCTCACGCCTTTTTGCAGTAGATTTTTTCTTATTAGGTACTTACATACGTTACATAACTGTTACGAATTTTATCCCACTTGGGGTGTTCAGAGATATCCCAAACATTAGTGTTTACGTGTTCCAAATATTCATAGTTTAATGCTTCAAACAACATCCGCGGTTCACCTTTGAAAATATTCAGAAATGCACACGTGATGGGTCGCCGCCGTTAAAACGTGCAATCTATAGATGTCTCTAGTCGCGTTTACGACACCCACGGAAAGAGATGGGTTGGTTCTTTTCTTTTTACGTGCCGAAACCACACAGCACTCATAAGCTATACCTAACTTATAATAAAACTGTAAAAGGGTCAATTCTGTACCTTGAAAATATTTTTTGGAGGGCACTATTATCGACACTGAAGCCAAAACTGTATTTTTATTCATTTTTGTCTGTCTGCGTCTGTATCTTGGCCCACATCACTCCGAAACTACTGAATGAATTCAAATGAAACTCGGCATGTTTTGAGTCCTACGAGGTAGGACACTGGATATTTTTTATCCCGGTAATTCATTAATGCGTGGTCCGATTTCATTCATTCTTTGTTTTGTTAGAAAGGAGGTACATTAAAGATTGTCCCGTAAATATTTCAAGGTCATCGGTTTTGTATATCAGAAATTCAGACATCACAGGCCTCGATATTAGATTCAAATAACTTGAAACTCGTCTTAAGATGGCATGCGCCTTTATCGTATAGGCTTAAAATGGGTAGTCCTAACTGCACAATCTAATATCCACTAATATAATAAGAGATTTCAAATTCACAGTAAAAAGCTCCCTTCTTGATAAGAGTGCATCACCGCAGATCACAACATAACAAAAATCCTGTAGAACGAAATCGCAGTCACAGTTGGTATATAATATTATCTTATAATACAAGTTTACTAAACAGTAAAAGCGTGTAAACTTGGTTTTATATATTTGGTGAATATTTAAGAAAATTACGGATAACTAAGCATCACTACAACAACACCATTACATTATTTTGCTACACTTTATTATTATAAATTTTTGTAACGGCGTACAATAATGTTAATGACTCTTGGGAAAATGCTAGCTGGATCTTTATATTTATTTTGGTGAGCGTTATATTTCAAGTTTATTGTTTATAAAATGTGGAGAGCAACAGAATCATTTTACGCTTTTGTTTTGAATAATCACAGCTACCTATCTGCTGTATGGTGCCTTAGTTTGGTTTAAAAAAGCAATAAAGAGATTAACAACAGTATTGTTTAGTTTATTATATAGTTACTATATTTCTTCAAGCCCTTAGTAGGTAGGTAAAGGTTCTGGTGTACAGTATTAATAGTAGAATCGCACAATAATTATATACATATAAGTAGTATTTTATGGCTCTTCAATTTTGCCGTGTAACATTTAATATTCTGTGCGAGGAGTCTGTGACCCAACAGTGGAGATCTATAAGGCGATGATAACAACGAAGTAAGAAGCAGATGAATAAATAATAGTTTCCCTGCGCCTCTTATTTAGAGATGAAAAGCTGGAAATTATCAACGCAAATTGCGACGTTGCCAACCACTGAACAAATTCAAAGGAGAAACGGCCCCGTGATTTTAAATGAGCTCGGAAGGTCATCGTAGGGGGCGTGGCTTAGGCATTGCATAGCCAGTGTTTACTATAACACTGGTTATAGTACTGGTACGGGTTAACGAGTTGTCAATACAATTAATAATAAATAAATATCTTAGACATACACACAGCGCCATCTAGTTCCACAGTAAGCAACTATAGGCTTGTGTTGTGGATACCAGATGATTGTTATACTACATAAATACTTTTTTTTTGGAAATAAATACTTATTATAAATGAAAACATTCATAACTCGGGTACACAGTCATGTCCGTATTCATCACACAAACATATGCCCCTAGCGGGATTCTAACCCGCAACCTTTTGGTATAGTGGTCAGAGTTGCTAACCACTACACCAAACAGGTCGTCGAAAATAAATAAAAGTACATCGGAAATATCTGCAAAACGATGATGTAATGTAATTTATTTTTTAAAAGTATTTCATGTCTAACTATGAAAATATACGAAAGTCACGTTGTACAAAAACTTCTCACTATTTAATAATAGATGGCGCTATGGGATATCACCTAAATAAACATCTTCATTTTCTTGCCCTTATCCCACTCTAGGTGGGGTCGGCACAACATGTCATCCTCTTCCACTCTTCTCTATCAGTCGTCAACTCCGTACTCACCCCTTTCACACACATATCATTCCTCACGCAGTCTACCCACATTTTCTTTGGTCCTCCTCTACCTCTGTATCCCTCCACATTCATACTTAGCACTCGTCTTGTTACGTACGTGTTACGTTCATCCCTGTTCATAATGTGCCCAAACCATGCTAACCTATTACTCCTCAACTTTTCGGTTATTGGCGCCGCCACTTTTAGACTACCTCGGATATACTCATTTCTGATCTTATCCATTCTAGTCACACCGCACATCCATCTTAGCATTATCATCTCTGCCACATGCATTCTACTTTCCATCAGCCTCTTTCATTGCCCAACATTCAGATCCATACTTGATGACAGCGGTCTTATGATGGTTTTGTAAATTTTCCCCTTGAGTTTCAGGGACATCCGTGGGTCACACACACGTAGTTCCAGAAACATGTCGCCATTTCATCCATCCTGCATTTATTCTGTTTCTCACGTCCTGGTCAATATTGCCGTCGCCGTCGTTCTGAAGTAATGAACCTATTAGGTACCGAAAATTTGAGAAGATTGGTAGCTACTCCCCGCTTAAATTGGGCTATATTGGAAAAACTGGTTGGACCACCAAAGTTGCAGAACAGATGTTCGGTTTTCGTTCTGCTGATCTTCAGTCCCACACTCTCCAGTCTTTGTTGCCATTTTTCCAACCTGCTCTAGACCTCAGTCGCATTTTCTCCGACAAGGACAATATCGTCGGCGTACAGCATACACCAGGGTGCCTCCTTCTGTATGTTTGATGTCAGTGCATCCATAATCAGAAGGAACAGATATAGGCTTAAAGCCGATCTCTGGTGTAAGCCCACCGCCACATCGAACCTGTCGTTAACACCGGCTTCCGACCGGACTTGTGTACCGACTCGGCTGTACAAGGATCGTACAAGCCGCATGTACTTCCCAGGCACTCTTTTCTCTTTCAAAGCCCACCACAGAACCTTTCCAGGTACCCGGTCATACGCCTTCTCCAGGTCAATGAAGCCATGTGCAGGTTTTTATGCGCACGTTTGTACTTTTCGCACAATTGGCGTAATGCGAATGTGGCGTCCGTTGTTCCTCGATCGGGCATAAACCCGAATTGGTTCTGGGTTACCTTACTCTCCTCTCTTAATCGTCTCGCAATCACTTTCTCCCAAATCTTCATGCTATGTGACATGAGCTTTATTCCTCTATAGTTGTTACATTTTGTACATCACCCTTGTGCTTAAAAATGGGCACCAGAAAACCGTTACACCATTCCTCTGGAATTACCTCCTGTTATAACAACTTGAATTGAAGAATAAAGTCAGCCACATCCATCCATCTGCTTTTAAAAACTTCCATACTTCCACTGGTATACCATCAGGTCCCACATGTCACCTAAATTAAACATCAGAAGCAATTACCAAATTATTTTTTCTCATTCACAGAAACGCTCAAAAGTAGAATAGGGAGTCGTATCTCGTATGCTTCATGTTTTGTTTACGTATTTTTTAAAGCACAACGGGTTAGCACTTGACCTCAATCACACCTGCTGTTAAGTGAAGATTAGGCCTAAAGTGGAAGCGTACTGACCTGGAAACCCCATCTTATTTGGGCACACATCTATAGTAAAATCGTCATAATTGTTCAGAATCGATCAAAGGTAGCGAATGAGCTATTGACCGCTAGATGCCTGACTGGCTGGGGTCCTATTGAACATCGTTGTACGGAGAACTTTACAATTTTGCGTCAAGCAATGCCACTTTGTATGGATGTTATATGGACCAACCTGAGCCGAAAAAGGGGGAGGGGTCAAAGTACCAATTCCCGGCATTCGAAAAATGAAATCTAGGGGCCACATTTGAGATACAAAGCGAAGTCTGGTGTCGTTTTTAGATAAAACTTTTGTATAGGTTCACAGAGAAAAAATACGTAACGCCTAAAATTATGTAGGTACAACCAATGAAAAAAATAAACTGACCCCTATATTTTCAGATATTTATATTGAAGAAGAAGATTTATATTGCTCCAGTTCAGCTTACTGACAAGTACCCTAAATACTTTCCCTCAGTTGATAGCTGCAGTTCTGTATTAAACAATTTGTGGTGAGCTGCCCAAATTACGATGTGGGTGAACATTTCCGCCTGTCTTGCTTGGATTGACGGAAAGTTCGTTATTTGTGCACCAGCTTTCCACGATTCACAGTGCAGAGCGGGAGACATCATGCATGTGATGTTTCCGCTTGTTAGAATACCTATGCCGTCAACGTAACGGCTGCTTATTGGTGGTTGTCATTTAGTGTGGTGATCAGGTCATTCACTACTATGTTCCAGAATAATGGCGAGAGGACACCTCCTTGGGGGCAGCCCTTAGCTACTAGTGCTTGTTGATTTTTATTTTTATTAAAATTATGTGCGTTGGCTAGAATCTCGTTTTTCTCGGGTATTCTTTAGGCTACATTTTTTGTATCTATTCCAAACTACCTACATCTAGATTCGACACGTTTCTCTCAAGTTCTCGCAACAGAAAGAAGCAAAAACACATTAGGTGCATAGTCGCCGAAGGTTTTTGATAGCCCTGGGTTCAGCATATGAACTATAGCAGAGCCAATTTTTGCTATAATAACAGGAGCATCAGAAAAACACTCCCCGCTCCCCTCTCGACCGTTCACCGCTGCACCCTCGTATCTCTCGTTCGCCGCGCCAAAGCAGGCCGCGCATGTGTTAAATTTTTTTTTTTTACATTATTTATCACTGTAATCATGTTTTTATAATCTATATTTTATTTATAACGACGACCGATTGGTGTAGTGGATAGCGACCCTATCAGCGAAACCAACGGTTGCGGGTTCGAATCCCGCGACGGGTAAATGTTTGTGTGATGAGATGAATATGAACATTTATTCCTGAGTCATGGATGTTTATATAAATATTTATGTATGTTTATCCATTATCTAGTATCCATAGTACAAGCTTTGCTTAGTTTGGGACTGGATGATTGGTGTAAGTGTCCGAAATATTTATTTATTTATATTAAATGGGCTTTTAGTGAGTATATTTTTTTATCATCTTCCACATAAAATTCAAAAAATATATTTTTATAACTGTTAAATAAATTGGCCGTCTTTGATTTATTTAAAAACGACACCAAACTTGACTAGAATTTTTTTTCGTGCGCCGGGTATTCGGTATGTTTAACGATGTCGCGGAGTAAAGGTTAGCTAACGGGCTTTTTCAGCTCAGTTTGACCTGCCAATTGGGATTGCTTGGCGCAATTTTGTCACACTTTCCTCCTATAGGACCCCGCTACACTAAGGCTAGACTGTTTAGAGAGGGGCGCCGCTTTCCTCTTATCCCGTGCGGCCGTCTCTTTGCAAGTATTTGCTCTGTGTTGCCAACCCGTACGGTGTGCGCTCTGTACGGAAGATAGTAGGTGCCACAGACTTGCAATACTTGAAGTAGAGTGAACATAGGATTAAATAGCGTAACCAATTTTCATAGCAATTTCATACATACAAAACAATAAGCTGCATTTACACTCTGGTTTATTAGATTAGGAATTTGTGTATATCTAATCTAATACCTCGTAAGTATTTTGTTTGGATACAATCAATTTTATATGAAAAAAAAGAGCATGTACCTATTAATATTTGGTCTGCTACCATTTATTATTATAATCCTGTGGTAGGTACCTACCTACAATAGATTTTTCCTTATATAGGTTTGGTTTTCCCGAGATGGGTAGGTTAAAGACATAAAACATGTGACACCAAATGATTTATTTTTTTTAATAGGCCAAAATGATAGCGCTGATATCTACAATATTATGACTTATCATTCTATCTTATTATGTATCTACAATATGTCTTATAGTCACAAAACAATATCAACTAAATAAGGCAACGACTATTCCTTAGTTTGTAAACAATTTCTATTAATAAGGTGGTAAACCAAATATTAATTTTCATTAAAATTTCTTACAATGAACACGTGAAAAGGTGTTGGATACAAGATAATATTTATTAGGCATTAATTAATAAGAAATTTACAATGATAACAGTTTAATTTAATTACAAATAATACGTACATTATAAACAGTTTATAAGCTGGATAATTACGCTTATTTAGGTCAAGTGGCCGGGGCTATTGAAGTACGACCGGGAACTCTCATTATAAATATTTTCGAACAATCATAAGTTTAGTTAACATTCTTTTATGATAATAATTTTATTAATATTATTATTGTTGCGAGAAAGTTTAATTAGACCAATTTTTGAATCGTTGTAGCACTGAGTTAAATAAATCAACGTAACGTAACATACAAAAAGACCAGTTTGTAACAAATAGTAAAAACAACCGTCATCATAATCATAAAAATACATGCCCCCGTAGCATGACATTGTTTGCCGCGCGCGACATAAACGTTTATCGCGCTTCTCATGCTACGGGGGCTGAGGTCGGCTACAGGGTAATGCATCACATTAATCTATAACATTTATCAAAATCCAGGAAATCAAAAGGGATTTTCTTAATTCAACAAAGTTTAACAAGGTTAGCAGAATATTTGACAGAGCAACGACCATACAGCCCAGTAGGTACTCGTAATAACAGGTGAGGAGTCTGTCAATACATCAAGATATTAACAGATATCCAAAAACTTCGAATTAGCTATTGTCTTTATTGCATTGTGATTAGCTCTGTCACAAACACGTAAATAACAACCTTGATGGGGCCAATGGGAATGCGGTACCCCACCCCTCCCTCATACCACAGCTAGGTCATAGATTTAATTCTGTAGGTACAGTAATTAAACATTGGGCGTCTATGAGTTGTGTGGTTGTTGGGTAGAAGATATACAGGATGGCCGGAGAAGAGACGTTTAAAGGTAAACTTTAGTTCCTCATATTGGGTATCTAAATTACCCCCATGTATGTTCCGCGATTTTTCGTAGTTTAAGAGTTATGATTTTTTTATAGGTTTTTGAAAATATCTATCGACTACGCTTAAAGAAATAAAAAAATTGTAAGTAGTTTTTTTTTTTTGGGATTAGTAACTCAACCTTTAGGAATTGTACGCTCAAAGATAAGAGAATCAGAGTCGTAACTTGAACGTGAATTAAACATCTTAATTCAAAAACTACCAAACTTCGCGGAGTATGCCATAGGGGTGATTCGGATACCCTCAATATGAGGTAACTCAATTTTTCTTTTATACTTCACTTCCGGACACCTGTATACCTGTGCCTGTGCCTATGGTCAACTGAACCTACAAACGGAAGTATTGACACTGCAGTATAAGCACTCGTTCATTAGAAAATCTGTGTAGGTAGATACCCGCAGTAGGCGTCATTATTATTCATACAGGGCTGCTTTACATGATCATTGGCAGCAAGCTGTAGTAAGTTATATCTCCCGCAGTTCTCTAAAATCATAGTCTAAGGCAGGGCATTGCCGTTATATACGTAAAAGAGCCCGTTATGAATAACTATAATACTGACTCTACCGCGCTGGGATGTACCTCTAATATTCATTAGCGCTTTACAATATTATGCGTTGTTCTGTTTGCATGCCGTAGATGCTATCTTTAATAAAATTAATCTGTGGCTTTTTTATATATAGACTAACTGTTATAGATTAACGGCGCCGATTGTACTTCTATGGTTAACGCCCAAATAAAATATAGCGACACAAAAATTGGTCTCCTGGATTTTTTGCAAGAGCTTGGTTTACTCTTTCCAATGAGCACCTAAATTTTACTATTGTAGGACTTATGTATATAGTCAGTAAAAATATTTTGTATCTATAGTAAATTACAAGCTAGATAAATATTTACAATTTAGTTTACATTAATTCTTAGATAACAACGTTTATTTACTAAAGAGAGTTAGGATTACCAATCACGTACCTAGTTCAGTTTTCACGCCTTTGGCGAAGTCACTCAACCAGTTGCAAACATCACTTTGATCCGATATTTTTTGCCTATTCCACGAGACTTGTCCTAACGGCTATACGAACAGATCACTCGCCTGCTCGGCGAAGTCCTTATCTCAAATGGTGTAATATTCAGGAGCGAAGTCGTTGGCCAAGTTGCTCAGGAAATGAAAGTCCGAAGAGGAGTTAGAGTTATCGCCAGTGGGGGCGGCGTGTGTTGCTTCGTAAAATTGTTGGAAGGATCCGTAACCGTCGGCGCATTCGCCGCTGCTACCGCTCCCGTATGCCTCGCTGGCTGTCGCATTTTGAGAACTGCTTGAGGCGTAGCCCGCTGCTGCTTGCTGTCCCGTGTATGCAGTCGCATCATAGTAAGCATTCTTCGCATACTCACCACTATGCGCATTCTTTTGCCCTTCACTTCCGTAATAATTGTGCGCATGATCGTGTTGAGCTCCTTCGTGGTAGTGATAACCGTAATGGCTGTTTGGATAACCCATATGTTCTCCAGGATATCCCTGTGACTGATCGTAACCGGGATGCCCATAAGCCATTTGATCTTTCCCATATGACGGGTAGCCGTAATTCTGATACATTTCGTGTGGATATGCCTGTCTCGATCCTATGCCGTTACTGGGTCTTGCAGTCGGCGATCCATCCTGTTGTCTCGTGTGTTGCTGGTTCCGGACATATGCGTGCTGATCGGCGCCTTGTATCGCAGGCCCGTATCCTTCGTAACTTCTGTTACTTTGTGGGTATTGCGACAATTTTCCAACGAATTGTTTTGAATCCATACGGAAGTCTGGGTGTGGTATAAACTGCCCCGGAGGGGCATTACCTCTTATAACATAGGGTGGCATAGCATTGGGTACACCTTGAGGATGAGGTGGACCTGGAGGCCCGTTAGGTGGCGATGGACGAGGATAATGACCAAGTGGGCTTTGGTGTAAACTTGAAGGTGTTCCTGGTGTCGATGAAGGAGTTAGACTAACCGAAGAAAATTTTGCACCATCTGCTAAGCCGACCGGGCCTAGACCGTCCTTTGAAGATGATGGGGATACTTTGCAGGTTGTTGTGTCTAATGATGGTGAACGCTTCCTCGATTCCTGTTTGATCCTTTTTGCAAAGTTTCTGGGCACTGTAGCGACAGTAGCTGTGGGATGTGCGTCTCTCGAATCATCTTCAGCTAATTTGTCGAGTGAGGAGGATGAAGCAACACTGGAAGCGCCATCGCTTGCAAAGCTGTTGTTATTCGTAGCGCTAGGAGTATTATTATTTCTAGTACGAGATGCGAGTTCCGGTAGATCCTCGGTTGGCGAGCAGAGCGCGCCTGGTGGCAATTCGCAGCCTTGACAGCTCTTTTTGCCGGACAATGGACCGTCATCGTCGAGGAATTTATCTAGTCCAGTTTTAGAACTTTTCCCCCCTTCGGATGTTGTAGAGTCTTTGTCGTCGCCATCTTCGCTCTTGCTAAGGGTTTGTCTTTTGTGCTTCATTCTTCTATTTTGAAACCAGACCTTCACCTGTGACAAAATGAATGACAATTGTTAAATTTGTTTAATTGGGCACTAGAAATATTTCTAATATGTCCTGTGTTGAAGAAAAATTTATATGTAAGGTTTATACGAGTATTCTACTCTACCTGTCTCTCTGTGAGGTCCAGCGAAGCAGCGATCTCGATCCTCCGTGGTCGGCATAGGTACTTGTTAAAATGGAACTCCTTTTCCAATTCTAACAGTTGGGTGTTGGTGTACGCCGTCCGTAATCTCCGTGGCAGACCATTTTCTGAAACGAAAGAATTTAAGAGATCAATACCGCAATGCTTTTTTCATACACAGTAACAGGTCAGCGCTTGACTATGGAATAGACTATGAATGCTGTGGATAACTTACAATCGCTCTAATTTAGTAGTTCTACTCTTTTAAAAATATTCTCTACTAACTTTTTAGATCTATGTTTATAAAGTCTCATTAGAATCGGTTTATTCACTTCGGAAAATTTGGACTTGAAAGTTGGTATGGAATACCGCGCGGTATTTTGTATTTGTTTTATATTTACAAAATAAACTAGGAACACTTAAAGATAACACCCTATATATTTTAGTTCATACCATTCAGTTTCAAATTAATAAAGGCTATAGAACGCAATTCCTGGAAGCTTTCAATAACAGGGTTGCGGGCTCGCGGGTGCGCTTTCCTTTAATGTAATAACTTGATCGCATGTCAGAGCACCGCCCTTGAGGCCATTGTGTCGACGTTGCTCTTTTTATTTTACCACAAAATACGAATTGGAATTCGAAATTCAAATTACAAAAGGGCGGAATAATGGGGAGCTCGCGTTTGCGTGACTCGTGCTGCCTACATTCGCGATGTCATCGATGCAGTCGGTGTAGTTCTTAGCCTCAATACAATAGAGATTAAATCGGGAGCTTATGTCGATGTTATAGTGGGGTTGGTTTAGGAGTTTGATTGACGTGGCTCGTCAGCTCTCGCGTTTGCCATTGGACGGGGCCCAGCTGTCAATCAAACAAGCGCGGCCCTCGGTTCCGCGCGGTTGCACTGGCCCTGCCTGCTTGGACCCACAAGCACAGTTAACCCTCCATTCAATACAGTTATACTTACAAATTTTTAAGTCTTTGTCTCTTTGTATCTTCTAACTATTTGCTGAGCCCTTATTTACTTCATATTTACTACGTAGGTAGGTACTTATAGTTAGATTCACGGTAGTTTCTTTTAGTAAAAGTGGGCGAAGCGCTTGTTTTTTTTTATAAAAAGGTGTTTTATTGAGAATTCGGTAGGGGCGCTGGACATTTATAGAATGCTAGTAAAGTAAATACAAACAACTTACACTTTACCCAGAGAGCAGCAGCGCAGGGATAAATTATAGTGCAACTTGTTATTAATTTACCCATTATGCATACGTTGAATTCTTGAACAACATTACTAAATTATCAGTTTACTGGACCCGAAACTCGATAGCCCTTGGTCAACCACTAGAATTATTATGAAAGGTAGAGTTGCCGACAAAAGCGCTTGCTTAATTTCTAAACAGGAAAACGCAGCTATGAAGCGTCATAGGTTTATGTAGTATAATAGCCTGCGAGACGACAACTTAACATGAAAGTGTAAAAATGTTTGTATCCCCAATGCTACTTAATATTTGTTATGTAAGTACAGTCACCTACATTTAAAAGTATACCTTCATGATATTTAGTAGGTACGCTAGATCTACTGAATTAATTAGAATATTTACGGTATGGAAGGCACAACAAGCGACGGGTAGTGTTGTCAAAAGGTAACATTTTATATACTTACCTAAGGAAAAATATCGGACACTTAAACCAATCATCTAGTCCCAAAATAAGCAAAGCTAGATGCTATTACGTAAATATGTATGTAAATATTTCTGCAAACATCCATGACTCGGGAGTAAATGTTTGTATGTATCACACAAAAATACCCCTCGCGGGATTCGAAGCCGCAACCGCTGGTTCGCCGACAGGGTCACTAACCAGTACATCCATCGGTTGTCAATATCCACGGGTTGTTTTGCCTTACGCGAAATAACTAATGCAAAAGAGTTAGCACGTTAGGGAACGAGGGGTATACCTATACTTTTAGCTTTAGATGTACTATAATCCTATCGAACATGAATTCCCGATCGGTACCTATACTTTGCACTGCATGAGGCTAAGTTTCGTTGTACAAATATATCTAGGAATAGAGCAGTTAATTATTTACAGAAAAGGACCGAACTTTCACTTGTCTATGTATGTAAGATACGTTTCAAAATGTATAAATTTATTTCCACATGTCAACAAATATCCTACTTTCGTTCACGCATGTACCTACCTATGCGGAGGATGAATGTTCGAAAGATGCAAGTTGGTAAGTTTTTGCGTGGTGGTGGTGTACGCGATTATGCGGGCTCGAGAGGCACCGCGTATAATGTTCACATTATCGCGATTGTACGGCATTTCCGCATCACTGAACAGAGTTTTTGGCGGAATTCGCATGCATAGTCCCTCTATGATTTTGTTTGACAGACAACATAAAATTCTAGTTTCAAGTGGCGTTAATAAATAATGTTATGTTTGGATATTATATAGGATTGCTTGTGATTTTTGTGATGGAAGACTAGATAGCGATAAGTACCTAGGTATTATCCACTATACCTCTGTAATTTCGTAGGTAAGTTTATACAAATTGCAAGCACGTTTCAATGCGAAATTATGCTTCTAGACTTAGTGTATAAAGTTCATTGTTGATGAACTTGTTCCGGCAAATATAAGTAGGTATAACTTAGGTAACCAAGTAGGTAACAAATATTTTGTCACGATGTGATTATCCTACACTTAGGTATTAGGTGGCTGGTGGACATCATTTGGAAAGACATCGCGTAAAGAGTAAAGAAAATAGTTAATTAGTCGATATATCATACCCTGAGCATATTTTTAGTAATAAAATAGTTTATTAAGAAAAATTGTAATTTGGTAAGTCTGCAGCGGCACGTAAGGCTGCTAATGTCGAAGGGAAAGGACGGGTTAGTCCTAGTTAGCGGAAGAAAGCTTTTGAGATTAAAATGATTATGAGAAACAGACTTAAGTAAAACTAATTTGTAATTGTTAAAAAAAGTTATTTGTAATTGCTAATATTACAACAACAAGGGTGTCCTACACGTAGGTAATATTGCGAAGTTCGTTTAACCCTCCCGCGGGTGGGTCGCCGTGGACGAGCATGTATGGGTCCGGGCACCCGGGGTACACGGGACCGAAGATTTACTGCGGATTAAGGGTCACTTACATCGCTCAAGTCAAGAGTCGGCTTGTCCACACTTAATTTGATATTATCACTACGCTGTGACTTTATTGAATCTATAATCAATCTAAGCTCACTCGATTTTGGAAATATTTGAAAGGAAAGTTTTTAAGGATTTTACAGTATTCAGTGTTCCGTACAAAAATTGGCAAAACAGAACACTTATGGAATTACCTTGTTGTATACCTGTCTGTCACACGGACATTTCAAGGACTCACGTTTATTGATTTAAACAAAACAAACTGCATTTTGATGTAATAGGGTGCGGATTTGCGGGTTCAAAATACTAATTTACGATCTTTTCTTTTACCACAAAATCTGTGAAAATTCCATGCTTGAAATACTTATATATGTACCTAATATTTATAATTTTGTGATACAGCCCAGGCTCGAAGCAACTTCTCACATCTTTATGATTTGATCTTCATAGAACTTTGCACAAGGCTACCGGGCTTACGAATGAGCTTTTACATTATCCTTCATCAAAAATGTTTCGAAAGTCCCTGCCTGTACTTTTGTTTGCTTTCTGAAATATATTTACACTATACCAAAAATAGGCATCAAAGGATAAATAGGTAGGTAGAATTTAAATTTATTTAAGAAAAGAAGACATATTATCCATTTGTTAACAAGGATTAAGTAGCGACACTGTCAGTAGTTGTAAACAATTTGCAAAGGATATGTGCTGAGAGCCCCTTGGGCAAGTTTAAATAATTAATCAAGTGCCGGTAAAGGATTAATGCGTGGCCAGTTGGCGGTCGGATGCCATTAGAGAACGTTCGATGCCCCTCCGACTAAATGCTGCGGTCACATTATTTGTGTCGGGATCTGGAGGCATATGGCACAAGAGGGTTAGAAATTACAAAACCTGTGTAAATTTACTTTCTGAAGGCATTAGTGAATATTTAAATGTTAGTGCTTAAGAAAACATGCGAGTCTGGTAGAGTAACAACATACCACATACTTTCTGCTTGATAAAGCACCAAACATTTATTTTGAATGTTGCAAAAGTTACCAAAGGGAGGGGAATTTTCGCCGAGAAATATTACGTTATGAGGTGTGAAAGGCATAAATGTAAAAATTCAATATTTCAAAGGCAAAAAAAGTAAATTTTTCCGCAATTCCCTGTCGGTAACAGTGTCGTTTTGGGTACTCGTCGGTAATAAGTGATTTTATGAATTTTGTGTGTTCACTCACGTCATTCGGTTTGGTGTACTGGTTGACGACCTGTTTGGTGTAGTGGTTAGAAACTCTGCTACTATACCAAATGGTCGCGGGTTCGAATCCCGCTAGGGGCATATGTTTGTATGATGAATACAGACATGTGTTCCCGAGTTATGGATGTTTTTCGTTTATACATTTATTTATTTACAAAAAAAATGTATTTGTGTAGTTTATCAACCATCTGGTATCCATAACACAAGCCTAGATGCTTGCTATGGACCTAGATGGCGCTGTGTGTTTGTGTAAAGACATTATTATTATTCTGCAATGTTACGTATAAATAGCTTTGTAGGTTCCTACATTTTGGTTTGAATTTAAGAAATATCATAAATCATCAGTCATAAACTTTCTCATTCACGCAGATCCAGTGCGGATTGGTGGATTTGATGGCCACCTGACAGTCAGTGTTTGTAGGTCACGGACTTGTCTTAACGACTGTCTTCAATTGAAAATAACCGGTACCGATTACTTAACGTGCCCTCCCAATCATTGAAACACTCGTAATAAAATACCACTAGTGGTCACCCATCCAAGGACTGACAGCGCCTCACCAATCGAATGGCGCATGCGACACAGGGATAACAATATTACTTATCGATTAATAAATTTCAGATACCGTTAAACAATTACAAGCGTTCAGAATTTATACGAATCCACTTTAATCGATCATGCTGCGGCGGATTTGTATTTTTCCGATTAACTGTATCTGGGGCCTGTTTGACATTGTCGCATCAATTATAAGCTTGGCTTACGAGGAGACAGATCTAAGACGGTTCAATTTCGAGCAGCGAGATGCGAGGGGAAGCGTATCAGGAAGTGACTGGGACCGCGTTATCAGCACTTGATGAAAGCTGATGTAACTTATTATGCACGGTTCGGTACGGAGTTTACAATGTATAAATGGGGTTTGGTAGCGCATCTCTTCTTTATCTCTAATACTTGCTTTCCTATGAAATTGGCGTTTTGTATGTTTTCCCCATACAAACATTTTTGATTTTTTTTTGGGAACGGCAAATCCAAATTTAGCTAAACTTTGTGTATTATCGGATAACATTAAGTTAAGTATAGGCAGCATTAATTTTTAAAATTAACCGCTTTATAAAAGTTTCAGCGAATCTAAGAAATGATTATGGGAAGCACATGAAAAGAGCTCTGTTAAATTTTTTTTATTATGTGATTTAGCCCCGAAATTAAAAATATATCATGTGAAACCTTGAAATAATATTCCATTTTCCAAATAAAAAACAAATTTGGATATAACTTCGAAAATCGCAGGAATTGGTACATATAAACTCCAATTTCATAGGTAAAGACCCAATATAAAACAAAGACGCTATACGCGTCTGCTTGTTTATGTGCTTATAGTTGTTATAAACTATAATTTAGGTTTTCACTATAATATAGATAAATTCTTTTGAAGGATTAAATGTACATGCATATTATATTGGTAGAAAGTAGTTGTCTATTTATCTACATTATCCATGCAACAGACTGCAAACTTAAAAATGGTTCCAGTCAAAATCAAATCAGGTAAATGTTCTGAAAATTACAATAGGTACCTTGATACTTCAAACAGATATTTGGGTATATCAAAACATGCAGAGAATTGTTCAAATATGTTTCAAAAATGTGCAGTGGAAAGTCCACGGACCACTGTATTGCAAAAAGTCAAAGGCAGGTAATAACCTTAAATATCTAGATTAGATTAGTACTTAGGTCTATGGTAAAACCATCGATGCTACCTACTAGGTATTTTGCATGTAGATATAAAATTAGTCACGACAAGTTTGTAATTGTGAATGCCCGTTCAACCCCAAATCCGTTCCATCCATTTGGCTGATACAGTAGGTTATTAAAACTTGTCGCGCAGCAGACAGACGGCGCGAGTTTGGAACACTTTGACAGCCGCTCCCCAGGGACCAGGGTTCGATTCCGTCAACGGGGAAATTTCATTAAATCTGCATTAAAAGTTTGCGATTTCCTAATTGTAAGTAAAGGTAAAGTTTTGTTATAATATGACGGCCAGATCGTTTGTTAACGTTTTCTGTAAGGGTTGCTACCCACTTTTATATCCTTACCTGTTACGACGACGCAGTGAAATTCACAGTACCTACTAACTTAAATGTTAATATTGTGCTTTATTAAATACCTATATCTCACTATACCTGAAGCAAACTTACGAATTGTTATCAAAACTAAGTAAGGTACTCTATCAATGTATTAGGAACTTTAAAATTATCGGAAGTACTAGTAGATAGCGTACTACGTATCCTTACTGGGCTATATAAGAAACTATTTGCGATTTAGAGAGTTTGTTCTTTATTAGTAAGAGGATGGAAAATGAAAATGGAAAAGGAAATTTCTTGTTATTTCTTTCAAAGTCTGTGAATACAGAAGTAAATACATTACTTACCCTAAAGTTAAGTTTAATCTCCTTAAAACGTTTTCCTGTATAGATATAATAGTTAAGTTTCTTGCGCTGTCTTAACTATACATTGGTGTCGATTCGGATGTACACCAACTAAACTAAAACCAGTTTTAAAGTAATACTGTCTCTTTCTCCCTGGAGCAGTACGATGCGACGGCACCACTCCAAAACTGGTTTTAGTTTAGTTAGTTGGTGTACATCGGAATCGACACCATTCTGTAGTATACACATATACTACAGAATGGTGGCACATGTAATATTTCATACATACGCCATACATACTAGGTACATATACACATACATATTTCTAGAAGTGATATCTTGTTAGTAACTAAATACATATAAATCTTATTTGAAGATTCGTATTCTATGTTGATTTTTTTTCCAGATTTTATTCCTTTCTTCCTATACCGTATATTATTACTGGCTGCGGTATACCTAATTATTCATTTCATTACATTCTTATGTAATGAAATGAATAATTAGGTATAAGAATTGTAAGAACAATTCCCCTTGATAACGTTAAAAGATATTTACAGCATCACTTTTATTGTCATGTACTTATAACATTGTGAGGCTGAGTTGTGTCTCGCAACCTGTTAGACGAAGGTGTCCAAAATAGCTGATGATGCGAATGCATCTCGTTAACCATCCATGAGACGTCTTCACTGCACTGTCACCCCTCAACTATTAACCTTACCTCCCCCCTCAGCCTTCTTGTCCCTCCCCCGGGATCGCAATCGTGCCTTTACTGCGCACTAAATATTCTCCCGGCGACAATTGCGATTATGAAAAGTGCACCGTTATTTATATCCCGGGCCGTTTATTTTTTGTCGCCCCTTTCAAGGGCAATTAAATACCGCCAGTCTTAAGCGCTTTGCATATTTGGTGGAGCGTCTTTATTATCGAAATGATGGTGAAGATGGGAAAGGTTAAATAGGGAAAATATTGATTTAATGTTTGGAATGCATTTTAAAAGACAACAGTCAAATCGAAATTTTACGTAATTTTGGTTGGTGGTAGGGCATTTTAAAATGTTAGCTCCTATTATGTCGTTAGAAAATTAAATGTTAGAAAAGTGCACTATTCTAGTAAGCGTCTATATTGAACACCATAATTGTACAGACTTCGATTAAAAAAGCAAGAGCATTAAAACAAATAATTATTAAAATTCATAATGTTAAATTACATAAATTATAAAAGTATAATTTTAATACGTGTAAAGTTTAAAAAAAGGTTAAAAAGATTAAATTAATTATTTAATTATGGATGTTTTCATTTATAATAAATATTTATTTATTTATTTAATATAAATAGACAACACAAAAAATAG
Source organism: Oegoconia quadripuncta (assembly GCA_949316235.1). Taxonomy (NCBI): domain Eukaryota; kingdom Metazoa; phylum Arthropoda; class Insecta; order Lepidoptera; family Autostichidae; genus Oegoconia; species Oegoconia quadripuncta. Next base: position 7,937,562 of record OX438754.1, read on the forward strand.
ATTAAATTGAATATATGTAATTAAGTACCTAAACATCAATGGGAATACAAAAATTTATACATGGCTGTCCACTAGCACTAAAATATTTTTAAAGCTAACATTATTATTTCAATGAAACATTTTCATGTATCTACATGTCCATTGTAAGCTGAATAAATGTTATTCTTGCCTTTATTGTAATAGCGTATGGCAAAGTATATTAACGCGAGCTCCAAGTACTTTGGCATAGGTGAGGTGTTGCAGCAAAAGTACGAAATAATAATTAATGCATCTACTGCCTTATATATTATATGGATTTTGATGTTACAGATTTTTATCATAAAATATGCAAGATAATATTGTAGGTTTTTATATAATACATTCTAAATAATAAGCGACATAACGTTGTATGGTCTGTTATGGATTTTCAAAAAATTTATAAATTAAAGTTAAGCCATTTATGAGACACCCTTCTAGGGACCATTCATTAGTTTTCAGGTAATTTAGGTTGATGGTATAAAGCATTTTAACGTCCCTTTTGAATATATAAACTACAATGCGAAATGATGTTAGTTTTATCCCGATAAAGTGAGTAGTTCCCGCGGGATAATCAACTTAAATATATCCCCGAAAAAGTTATGCCGGTGGACGAAAAGCTAGTATAAAATGTTTCAAAAACATACACATTGATAAATTCTTAGGTTAGGAGAAAAAGCAAACAGATTACAGTTAAATGTTGGTTCCATTCTTAAATAGTCTGTGCATAGTGCAAGACTAAACGAGTACTAGCAGATAGATAGGTACCTATCATTTTATTGAAGTCTGCGGTCTATATATTTCTTTACTGCAGCTTTCTAGGTTACATTAAAAAAGTTCACGTTTCTTGTGACAGATAGTGATCAACATATTCCGTGGAGATTGCTCCATCATTAGAATAATAATAATAGAGGAGAACGGGGCCAATAGTACCACGGGGCAAAAGAACACTGTCGACACCTATTTGGATTTCTAACCAACGGATTTTATTTTGGGCGCGTTCACGGAAAAATTTTCGTTCAATATCATGGCCAAACTAAATCGATCACATAAAAGGGTAAAAAAAATTACAAAATTGATAAAAAATTAGGTTTACGAATACATTATGTTTGTTATAATTATAGATCTACTCATATGTTTTTGGTCACTTTTCTGTGGAAAGTGATGCATTTTTTTCAACAAAAATCGACATTTGATACGACAGTCCGTGAACGAAGTCGGTGTGTGACTGAGTTGCCATTGGTTCCAAGCTCCCGTTTTAACACCAAGGAAATGGTGCCATTTTGATTGTTTCAACAATCCGGTCCATACGCAGTAATACATAAGGTTATGGTTAAGGTACGTTACTTAATAAATGCATACCTATCCAACATTATGGGTTTAATTTACACTTTTCTTGTTTTTCTGTCTGATATAATTTCCATAAGTATTGTTTTGGTCAGTGAGCCTTGAAATTAACCCACATGTTCATTAAAGGAAAATAACTTTTCTATTATTAAAATGTAATCAACCCTCACCACAATTTCAAGTGTTCACATTTGTTGATACCACGGTTTTTAACGTCTATAAATATCTACATAAATGTAGGCTTCAAAGAGTAGGTACAGTTGGAAACAGACCTTTACAACCTGCTCAATATAAATTAAGTTTTGTAAGGAAATCACTTACGTATTTTGATATTTTTTTATTTAGTTAGAGCAATTACTGAGTTTAACAATAAACAAAAAGTACTATTGAAAATTATTCATGATTTACCGAGAAAACTGTTTCCGAATGTACAAGTTAAATAAACACCCTTGATTTTCTTATGGATATTATATTTAATTCCTGTGTAGTAGAAAATATTACGAATAGTATTTGTAGGTATTTTCCATAGGTATTTGCCTTAAATACATGGGTGTTCGATAAATTATTTGAATTTGAGCTTGATGTATTCATCCAAGTGCCTATCCAAGGTTTTTTTTTATTTTAAGAACACACAGTCAAAGCATAATACAAGAAACATATTGGTAAACTAACAATTCTTTGACAAACAGTGTCCACAGATAAAATTTTTCAGAAAACATATTCCATTTAACACAACATTTAACAGTTATACATAAAGTCTATGAAAATCGGGCAAGGTGGAGCGGCTCACAGCAGGATACAGTTTGTTATGAGGCAACCATAACAAAGTAGACGTCACAATGGGGAGGTACGATTTTAGACCACCACCCTGAGCATGTTAATCCTTTTGCAATGTATGTTATTGTTATTCTCAGTTTATACACATACAGAGCCAGTTCTTCATAAAACCAATCCGGCATAGAGTTTCTGGTAAAAATAAACAGGTTTAAACAAAGAACAGATTTAATAGGAAGCTAAAAGCCACAAAGGCGCCTTCCACGGCATGGCGTTAGGGAATAAATTTTATTTATCAAATAAAAGGATGGCTCGGTCGTTTTTCACCGCGCAGGGACATTATCGCTTCTTTTAATTATTATCCCGCCGATATTTATGCGACACTATGCCTCCACTCCACTAGGAGGTTTTATTTAGTTTAAGAGGATTTGTTCCTTACAGTATTCGATCCATATAAACTTCGAAAGAATAAACAGATTCTAATGAAACTTTATTCTGACGACCTATTTGGTGTAGTGGTTAAAAATTCTGACTGCTATACCAAAAGGTCGCGGGTTCGAATCCCGCTAGGGGCATATGTTTGTATGATGAATACAGACATTGTGTTCCCGAATTATGGATGTTTTATATTTATTTATGTATTTATTTACAAAAAAAATGTATTTGTGTAGTTTATCAACCATCTGGTATCCATAATTCTGACGACCGATTGGTGTAGTGGATAGTGACCCTGTCAGCCAAACCAACGGTTGCGGGTTCGAATCTCGCGACGGGTAAATGTTTGTGTGATGAATATGAACATTTATTCCTGAGTCATGGATGTTTATATAAATATTTATGTATGTTTATCCCTTATCTAGTATCCATAGTACAAGCTTTGCTTAGTTTGGGACTAGATGATTGGTGTAAGTGTCCGAAATATTTATTTATTATTATATTTATATTATAATACAAGCCTAGTTGCTTAGTGCGGAACTAGATGGCGCTGTGTTTACGTGCAAAGATATTTATTATTATTCTCATAAGCAACAGACGTATGTCAAGATTGTAGATTAATAGGGAATTCTAAAAAGATTGTATTTCAAAGTCACTGTGCAGTGCATACATTTCAGTTATTAACGTCACGATGTTCTAAATGGGATGGTCAGAGATATCCCAAATCAGAGATATTCACGTTATATAAACCATCGCCGTTGAATATCTGGGTAGGTACTGCAGTGGACCACTCTACACAATTGAAGTCTCAACTACATAGCAAATAATATATTTTTTTTTTTTTTAATTATCTAAACTTTTTAGGTGTACCTACAATTATGTACGCCAGGACTAGTTAGACTTTTTTAACTCTATTCATCATAATTTTAAAACGAATTAATCTATTTGATGACTATATGAATGACAACATACTCTATCTCTACTACTCGACGCTTCATTCATAATGCGAACAGCGAAGGCATGGAACTCCCTTCCGGCGTCAGTCTTTCCTGAATCCTACAACCTTAGGATCTTCAAAAGCAGAGTGAATAGGAGTGTACAGGGATCGTGTGTTACATCTCCGACCACCATTTTCCGTCAGATGAGATTGTCGTCAAACGTGTATCCAGCTAATCATAAAAAAAAAGTAACTGTTGCCGGCGACTAGCAAATAATTATTATCTACAATCCAAATTTCATCCAAATTCGTCCAGCCGTTTAGGTGTGAAGAGGTAACAAACAGACCCCCCGTACTTACAGTCAATATGTGAATAGGGGGTCTGGTTTCTCTGCAGCGGACTGTACACACACACACACAAAAAAATTTCGCGTTTTATAATGTTAGTTGTGATTGAGTCATTTATACCCTGCTAAACATCTTTAAAAATACAAAAATACTTTTGATCTGATTTAGAAACCATGTTATTGCTATATGTGATACAGGTTGGGTCAATTTGCCCCACTTTCCACGTACTAATTGAACAAGTGAATGACTTTTCAGTGTTATTAAATTAATTTTATAATCAGTAGAACACACTGTTTATTTATTATATAAATAAATATCCTTTATAATTGATTAAATGCAAAAATTGCCATGGACCACCTTACCTACAGTCATAATAAGAAATTACTACAAGATTTTCATCAAAACTTGACCTACGAGGATACAGAGAAGTTATTGACTGTTTTGAAGTAATCTTTAATCATAGATTTATTCTGTATATGTACTTTATTTATAGATTTTTAGCTTATATCTATATGATTATATTATTTTAAGTCATAGAAGCCCTAGCTTCGGCTGAAATACAAGATTTTCCTAGTTCAGGCACTAGTGTTACAGTGGCAATAAGTATTATTATGTAGATTTTATGTTTTAATGTACCATAAGAATTAATAAATATATTTGATTTGATTTGGTAATACACACAGCGCCATCTAGTTCCACACTAAGTAATTAAGCTTGTATTATGGATACCATACATTTTTTATTTGTAAATATTATACATATTATAAAATGTAAACATCCATAACTCCGGTAAGTACATATGTCCGTAATCATCATGCAAACATATGTCCCTAGCGGGATTCGAACTCGTGACCTTTAGATGTAGCGGTCAGGGTAACGACTACCCCAAACAGGTCGTCATATATTTGCTTTTACAAAATAAAAAATAAACGAACATTTTAATTCTACCAGTAGGCAGGGCGGGCGGCCCCCTAGACACGCGGCCTCAAGGAAATGAAGGAAAAAAGCGGCGGAAACTGCGGCCCCGGCCCCCTCTCGCCTCCCCCGCGACTGCTTGTGGCTTTTAAATGGAAATTTATTGTTAAACACTTCGTCAATGCGGTCCAAAGTGGTGCGTTTAAATTTTACCTAGTTTCGTTACCGTTGTTATCCTGGAACATTTTAGGGTTCCGTAGCTAATAGGGCAAAAACGGAATCTTTATAATTTCGTCAAGACTGTCCGTTCGTCCGTTTATGCGGCTTATGTGGTCTATGAAGTTTCTAAATTCATAGTTTTTTCAATGTTTTTAATGAAATTTCATACCTTTTATGAACCTCCGTACAATTGTGTAACTTGGTACTAAAATAATGAAAAATATTATTGGATGTTATCTTCTTAGGTGTTCTATTTTTTCTAAGAGAAGAGTTGATTTTTTTGGAGACTTCAGACTTCGTCCCTTAGAAAATCATGATCATCGAGTTCATTAGGAAGGTACCTAACAATCACATTCGTATTACCTCTCATACACATTGAAGATATACATAAAGAAATTTTCACAATTATGCAATCAAAATTATGCTCCAATATTTCCGACATTCGAATTACTAATCACAGACATATACAATGTCTAAGAAAAAAGGTATAAATCATTCAAATTAATGTTCGAAGTTTAGTTAATATTTTCTGGATTAGATTAGTAGATTAGGATTAGAATAGTACAAATATAATCCGTAGGTATTTGTTGTGCAATAAACTATACTTGATTGATTGGATAGTAAGATTTTTTCTGAATTGCTCCTAGCGATGACCGTATATACAATTAGCTATTAACATATTTTATATTCACCAAAATCAATTGCAATTTTCTATTTGGCTGTTAATGTGGATACGTGGATACTCTCTTAGCAATTTATTAACTAATCTGTGGCTCCTCATAATTCTATTCACCGTTCGGGGTAACTGAACTCAAAAGTCAAAACTCTTCGCGAGTTCATAAAATTCACTCCCAGCGAAAGCTGGGCTGGGTTCCCCACAATTGAAAAGCGAGGGAGCGGCCAAGATAGGGCATTACTGTAAAAGTTGAAGCTAATTGCCCCTAAGACATATTTTTAATTTCATTGCCCATTCCTTCTTTCCTAGTGTTTGTTGGAGTTCACTAAGACCCGCTCCGCAAGGGTAGCGAGTAATTGCCATTTTTTAGAGATAAGGTCACAACTTTGAATGTCAAACATATTTTTACGCGGTATTTGAGGGTGTTTATAGATACATTTTATTTTCATGTTTGAAGAGCCCAATCAGCGTCTTTTACAGACTAAGGTCCGTATTAATAAATAGATCTTGAGATTGAGATCTCGTCTACGTTTCAATACAATTTTTGCAGATTCTGCTTTAAGGTGCAACAGATTCTCAAACATCAACTTAAGGTCATCTCAATCTTGAGAACGGTTTATTAATACGGGCCTAAGAATCTTTTGAACACGACCTGGTACGTTCATTTTACATTGCCATCGAGTTTATACAAGTATCCGTTATAAATTTCAGCTCGTTCGGATAATTTAAATAAAAGTTGTAGAAGAAGAAAAGTTTAGTAATAACAATACAAACCAAGGATGCTATGTGCCAAAGTATGATAATAGGTTTACCCCTATAAGTATTCCCACCTTTCTTCGAAATCTATTCACAGGCGTTTTAAGTATCTTGCGTGTAAATGCCATATCCCACATAGATATTTTACTAAACATAAATAAACGCCTCAATGTTATTACTTGTTTAGATTTTAGGCAAAATACTTAGAGCGTTATATACTTTGTTATAGGTGTGTTGACGTGTAATAAGAACTGAGAGTTCGAGAAGGAAATGAAAAATGCTACCTATATCTTTGTAGCAGGTAGCTCTTGAATCAAAGATAAGAAACGTTAAAATATTTCAATTAGTTTTCCTGGGTTCGACGTCTATACCATTATGCCACACATGTAATAATGCTCATATTTAATTAAACTTCAAAAGCGGAAGCAAAAGTCTTAAATTTCTTACAAGGATTTCTTTGCCTTTACAATTCCCTGGAGGTGCGTGGGAGCACGTGACTCGAAGCGATGGGCAGTAGCCGCCGCCTTTGTGCTCTCGTCTTCACATTCATCCAATCTGTCATTTCATTTTCATAAATGAATCATTCGTCATTTGAATTCGGAATTGTGAGATTTTTTCCTTCGCCGCTGACCTGCCCACCATGGGGGTCGAGCGGTGACTGATGGTATTTTAATGGTTCATTTTTCTTTAACATTCTTATCACTAACTATTGTTGGTAGTCGTTGGCCGGTGGTGAGTGATTGAGGTGAATATTTTCCTTAAAAAATCTAAAATAAATTGTCAATTTAGAAAACTTAGCTTCTTTACACGCTTCCGTTTCAGCAAGATCTGGGACAAATTTTGTATTTGTAAATGTGTGTTTTATATATTTATTAATTTTTAATTTGGTAATGTGTATTTACTATTTCGTTTTTGTAAATATTTTGAAAACACCTAAGAGAAAATATTAATTAAAAGTTAAATATTTTCGAAACGGCTGAACCGATTTCCATCAAACATAGGTAAGATTCATCACGCAAAGATCAGCTATGGAAAATATAACCGCATTTTCAAATCTGTTCAGCTTTTTTGGCGCACAATTCCACTAATACATAAAGGCTTCAAACTTATAACATCTTTATTTTTGGGTCGGGTGTTAAATAGAATACTCCAGTACATATGTAACCTATATATACTATTGTTTACTTTGCCTGTGTATTTATTAGTTATCACATAATATTCTCAGAGTTTCGTCGATTGATATAAACATCTACGAGGTTTAATGTGGAAAAATACTTTACCACAAATACGAATCGCAAATTTAAAAATATCTGAAACTTTCTAGGTAGAGTCTAAAGCAGAAAAACTATACAGGCCTGCATAATACAAATGACTAAGTTCTACAATGTAATAAAGGTATTAGTGTTACTTATTTCCTGAGAAAAGTTAATTTGTAATGTCTGGCTATAACGTCTTTTTTTATGCCCAACGGGTTGGTACTTGACCTCAATCACACCTGATGTTAAGTGAAGATGAGATCGAAGGTGGAAGCGTACTGACCCGGAAAACCCAACACATTTGGAGGACTGGCTATCTTATCTCTGACAACCGGAACACGACAATGCTATTAACATTGCTGCTTGGCGGCAGATTTAGATAAGCTAGTGGTAGCTAGCCAGGCGGACATTTAAAATGCCCTACCACCAACCAATCCACCACGTTTATCTGTTTCAGACTGTACCAATGTAGCATATGTGTAGACGTCATCCTGAATACGACATTATTTTTAATCATGCTTTACTCTAGACTAGCTTTCCGCCCGCGGCTTCACCTGCGTGGAATAACTTTATCGCTGATATGTTTATTTGTTTTTCCCGCGGGAACTACTCACTTTATCGGGATAAATCCTATGTGTTAATCCAGGGTATGTTCTACTTATATACCAAATTTCATTCAAATCCTTCAATTCATCCGTTTCGCCATTATTGAGCAACAAATAAACATCCAAACTTTCGCGTTTATAATATTATTTAGACTGTGGTGATAACAAACTCTCTCGAAAAATATACCCTGTAAGCAAACCCATTTAAAATTCCGCAAAAATAGTCAAGGCTGTTAATGGAGTTTGACTCTATTAGCTGTAAAGTAGGTAGTAAAATTAGAGCAATAATATTAACTAAGGTACGTGCCTATATTTAGAATTATTTTAAATAATAACTATCATGTCAGCGAAGACGGTTACTTTTTTGTTAAAATTATCACTCAGACCGCATGTTTCCAATACTATGTAGGTACTTACAATGATACGTCTACAAACTAACATTCTTAGTGACAACTTGATAATTAAACCTTTCAAACAATAACCATTTAAGTAGGAATAAAAAAAACAAAAACTCCGGCAGAATATAATATTCTGTCGGAGTTTTTATGGTATATATATATACTACTCTGTGTAAAAAGTATCGGGAATATGTCAATAAAAAGACCCGCGTAAAAGAGGTCGTTCTAATTTTTTTACTGCATGTTGGTAGCACTGTACTGATTTAGCGCGCAAAATTTGAGCGGGATCTGTCATTTAATTTGTTTTAAACTACACTTTTTGTTGGTCATAGTTTTGAGTCCGGGGCGATTTTTACAATGGAAAATATTGTTGAACAAAGAGTGTGCCTTAAATTTTGTGTTTCAAATGATATTTCATGTGGTGAATCACTAAAAATGTTGCGAAATACCTACGGCGAATCGTGTATATCGAAAACAAGGGCTTATGAATGGTATAAGGCTTTTAAAGAAGGCCGAGAAGTAGTAGTAGACTTGCCTCGTTCTGGTAGACCTTCAACCGCTACGACCAAAGAAAACATCGACAGAATCAAGAAGCTAGTGCTCGAAAATCGACGTATTAGTATGAGAGAGTTGGCTAGTGAGGTGAACATATCTTTTAAGTCCGTCCACAACATTCTCATTGACATTTTAGGCATGAAACGCGTCGCCGCTCGACTAGTTCCAAAAGAGCTCAATTTTGTTCAAAAAGCGCAGCGAAAGCATGTCGCTGAAGACATGGTTTCCCGAGCTTCTACGGATCCGACCTTTATGAAACGTATAATAACTGGCGACGAGACATGGGTTTATGAGTACGACATGCAAACAAGCCAACAGTCTTCAGAATGGCGTCTCGAAAACGAGCCGAAACCCAAAAAACCGCGGCAAAGTCGCTCCAAAATCAAGGTGATGCTGACAGTTTTTTTTGACTACCGTGGTGTGGTTCACTCCGAATTCCTTCCAGAGGGAGAAACAGTGAATAAAGAATATTATTTAGGCGTCATGAAGCGTTTGCGTGAGAGTATCCGCCGAAAACGTCCAGATTTGTGGCAACACAACTCATGGATGCTGCACCATGATAATGCACCATCACACACAGCCATTATAGTGAAAGAGTTTTTAGCGAAAAATTCAACAAAAGTTCTCGACCAAGCACCGTATTCACCTGATATGGCTCCGTCTGACTTTTTTTTATTTCCCAAGTTAAAATTACCACTTCGAGGAAAACGTTTTGAGTCGATAGAAGCCATAAAAGAAAATTCGCTGAATAAGCTAAAGGCCATACCGCAAATAGCCTATGAAAAATGTATGGAAGACTGGGTGAAGCGGTGGAGATGTTGTATTGCAAGCGATGGGGCCTACTTTGAAGGCGATAAAATAAATTTAGATGAATAATTTGTATTTTTTGTTTTATTGACAAATTCCCGATACTTAGTACACTGAATGTATATCATAAAATGTATCTTCTGCTGTGACACTCTGGAGACCAACACGAATTAAATGACAGGTTGTAGGTACTTCAAAATCGGTCAAGCCGTTTTGGCTACGAGAAATCTAAATATATAAAGTCACTCTTACCCCAATTGGGGTGGTTAGGGATATCCCAAACATAAGCACACATACATTGACGACCGATTGGTGTAGTGGATAGTGACCCTATCAGCGAGACCAACGGTTGCGGGTTCGAATCCCGCGAGGGGTAAATGTTTGTGTGATGAATACGAACATTTATTCCCGAGTCTTGGATGTTTATATAAATATTTATGTATGTTTATCCGTTTATCTTGTATCCATAGCACAAGCTTTGCTTAGTTTGGGACTAGATGATTGGTGTAAGTGTCCGAAATATTTATTTTATTTATTTATTTGAAAAACATTACCCTCCTTCCTAGGGTAGTCGGTTAAAAAAATCGATCTGTAAATTGTAGTAGTACTTATGAAATATTCAGAATCGATTTTAGCGGGCGTGACACAGAAGCTAACTGTCAATAGATGGCGCTGACAGTTCTGATGAATGGACGCGACCGTTATATTGTGCGCCTGGGCAGTGGCACCGCCACTCGTCATTAGCTTCATTCACAGAGGAGATTAAAAGAAACAAAACCGACCACAACCCGAGACAACGGAACGGAAGTCTATACTAGTTTCGGTATGCGACGTTTTATCTATAGGTATTCACAAAGACAACTCTTTGTCGGATAGAAATCGGTTAGTAAATGTTATCTGGGACGTTTAATTGTACCCAATGAAATAAATACAGTACTACAGCATAGATATTAATAGATTACTTACATTTAGTATTGCTAATTCTAATTTAGCAGTGGTCATAAAGACCACCACCACATATACATAGTATCTTTCAAAGAAGCAAGGTGATTAAAGTTCCTTCTAGTTAGGGCTACTAGCTATTTGCAGGGGTACATTACGTAGGTAAAATCAGCAACCATGTTACCAATATATACCTAAGTATAGAGCCATATTATTCATAATTGGTCGGTTGTTTTATTAATTACTACTGGCTAGTTGGAATGGTATAATACGTAGATCAGTAAGTCTGAATTTCGGAAATGTATCCTTACCAATATCTGACTATTTTAATCTTCTGTGCCCAGGCACAGAAGATTAAAATAGTCAGATATTTATTTGTAACCTATTTGAAACCTAAGTTGCAAGTTATATCCAGATATAACTTGCAACTTAGGTTTTTGGCTCACCATAAAGTCAGAAGCTAAAGTAATTGACATTCTTGCTGCTTGACGGTATTTCTCACCGAAGCAGCTATAGGTACTTTACCAGGTTCAGATTCGCTCATGGAGGAATAGGTCTGGTGTCTCCTGTGGGACGGCTTGGCCAAGCACCAACCAACTGCACTCGACACTGTGGAACGATGAGGCTCATTGGTGTCGAATGGTTGCTGATAAATTGCAGAGCCTTGAAAACTGTTTTATAGGATAAGTTTCGGTGAGTGTGTATTTGAATTTCATAATATTATTTTATCGTCGGCTTTCTTTGTTCAAACCATCGTCCCGACGAACCACCGGAAGCGAAAGGGGTTTCGAACAATTTGTTGTCAATATATAGAACATTTACACTAAGCGTTTATGTCCGTATAAACGCAGTATTCATTGAAACATGCATGCTGAAGGGTAGCGGAATGTCATCCAAGACGTAACTAGGTTAGCAAACTACTGCTCAAACACACCATTGTGAGAGAATTGTTTGATTTGCACCAGGAAATCATAGGATGATGATGACGGGTCACCTTCAGGATATATCGCTGGATAATGTTCGAGACGAGCATGTTTATGTGGGCGTAAATTGTTGCGGAACATCGTCTCCAGCGACGTCTGGCAACTCGCACAACATTTATCGCTTATTGAATACGAGGCTATTACCCGAAAAGAAGTCACTCAGAATATACGAGACGAAAATAACGCGAAATAAAAACGTGTTCTATTTAAACGTTGTGACATTTGTCTTCACGGGAACGATCTATATCCGATCTTTTGTTGTTGGATCTAGACGGTGTTATTTCGGTGGACCGTTTCAGACGAGGTGTCGATTGACGGATCAGTGAGGACAATGTCGTGGGTGTCACCGCTCATGCCACTTGTGCAGTCGGCATAGTCAAATTAATGGATAGTTACGATCATTTACGTATAGTTCGGCAATTGCCATTTTATAAGAATTTGACTTTGGGACCTTCAAAGACCGTCGTTTCGGTATTCTGTTAATTGTAGCTTAATAGTGGTGCTCACGTTCACCCAATCGACTCAGTTAGGCTACTCCGTTTCCTAACCAGCAGCCAAACGGAATGTTTGAGTCCAGTAAAAATACACAATTTTTGTGATGTAACTTTATATAATTGACGACCTGTTTGGTGTAGTGGTTAGAAACTCTGCTACTATACTAAAAGATCGCGGGTTCGAATCCCGCTAGGGGTATATGTTTGTATGGTGAATACAGACATGTGTTCCTGAGATATGGATGTTTTTCATTTATACACAATTTAGTTTATCAAACCATCTAGTATTCATAACACAAGCCTAGATGCTTACTGTGGACCTAGATGGCGCTGTGTGTATGTGCAAAGATATTTATTTATTATTTATTATAATTTTAAGGTTCCTGATTTTTTGGAAAAGGATGTTTTGCACCCATCAGTAATCAAAAAAAAGGTTTTCTAACAATTATGTAGTTTACTTTAGGTATAGTATAGATATTTAGTTATTAAACCTACAATATTGAATTGAAAATATTATATTGAAAAATTACCACTGTGAACTTCATTGCGTTGTAGGAGATGCTAATATATCTCCTAAAACAATTTTCTAAAAAATTAATCAATGGTTAATTTATATTTTCTAAAAATTGAAATTTTTCATAAATGTAAAGAAGTTATTACCTAATCCATTTTTTTGAAAATAGTTACAGGGGTTCTAAGTTTATTCTCCGACGCAATGAAATTCACAGTGGTAATTTTAATCATACGAGTATAGTCTATGTTTTATTACTAAATATCTATATTATATCTAAAGAAAGCTAGAACCAATTTATTAGAAATTTTTTATTATTCTATCACTGATAGGTACTCTATGCATGAGCAAAAGATCCCGGCCTTTAAAACTATAGCAAGTTAAAAGTATATCCTTACTGGAGTATTCATTGCAGTGGGTCACCTGAAATTAATTTTAATAATTTTCGAAAGTGGTCATGATATATTATACTTTATTCTCAGCGATTTCTGTTATTTCACAGATTTTAGTAAATAATTCGTAGTAATCGAAGAGAAAATATAGTATTCATTTGGTACCTACTCTTTTCTAAGTAAGCAACGATATTCCACATGTAAAAGGAACACATGTAACAACATACTTCTAACTGCTATCAACATGGCAGTGACAAGTTTTTATTTGTATAGATGAGTATATCGCGGGTCGACGCGACGCGTATCCGCCAGTAGTTGGACGCGGCGACGAAAGACGCGGGCGACAACCGCGCGTCCTGTCTTGCCTGCCACAGTATACACACACCACCGACAGATCGCACCATGTGAGTTCGCTGTTTTCATGTGGTGGGTTATGTTTTATAAGGGTAATGTCCACCAAACCCAACAAATTCATTTGCTTATCTGATGCGGAAGGTGGAACTGCAATGAGTGTAACAAAACTGGCTGTTTAAAGCACATTTTTGATGGATTTTGATGGAAGGGACGCACCTTGTAAGGACGTTAGGGCTAAATCAGATCGATGTTGGGATGTACCATGACATACTGTCTGAGGTTCGCCAAAGACATTATGTTATCTATGTTTGGTAAAAGACGTGAAATTAGGATACAATGGGAGTGTATAACAACCCCTAAATTAAATCCTATCCCTAAAATAAAGATTAAAAACAAAAAGAAAAATTATTATCTTGTGCCTGATGGCTATAAAAATTTTCTTGTCATTCAGCCGTCAATTTAGAGACAGAATATCTCAAGTTTAGGTTGATACTCGTTGTCTTGAATTAAACAATTTTTTTTTTATTGAAAGTGCGTGAGCACTGCAATGCGTTTAGATGAAGTGAGTGAAAAGTTTTTCAGTTTTATAATTAGCATGTTTATGTCACAGCGAATGGTTTACTTGCACCTCTATTGTATAATTTCAATGGTAATTAACTGATCGCCAATTGTCTCACTCGACCGTTAAATTCGACCAATTACAGCTTCAATATCAAAATCGACGAACGAAAACTGCCAGATAAATTAATTACCATTTAAGTGAGACAATATGGCGTAATCACTCGATAGATACTTTGAAACAACACTTTTCATATAAGTATCTAAAATATAAAGAAAGAAAAAATCCACACCCCCCAATGTGTTGCAAAGAAAACTTTTTATTGTAGCAAATAATAGCATTCATATTCGCAGTTGGATCGTTCCGGGGAAGTTTTGCGACTGCTGGCGATATAGTCCGCGGGAAACTTTCCAGTGTTTTGTTGTAAGTAAGCGTTGAGTTGGACCCTGTACTGAACTACTGTTTCGCATGTCGCTGATGTTTTTGCAACGAAGTGATTTTTTAGGAAGGACCGTTGCAATGTTATATAACTCATAAGTATCTATCTATTACAACATTATGGAGATTATATAATAGGTATACTAGCTTTCCACTTGCGACATATTCCGCATGGATTTCAAATAAAAAAGAAAGTAGGTAGAGCCCTCCGCTTAGTGCCCTCTTGCATTTTTATATCACTATCGCCATCAAATAGCTTTATTTGAAAGATATAGTTGTTTTTTTTAGAAATAATTACGGTAAATGCTGGAACACGTTTTTATTTATTTTGACGTTTATATTGACGTTTGTGTGAAATATTTCTCCCACATCTTCAGTCTACATGTTTAACTTGTGCATTGATCAGGGTATACCAGTCAGGACATTGTTTTTTTATTGATATCGAGAAGTATAGAAACGTAATTGTCTCTATTCGAGAGATGCTTTCGACCTTAGGAACTGAATGTCTAATAATTTGTATTGTTATGTGTAGAGTGATACTGTGATAGGTGTACTCACTGCGACTAGGTAAGTAGGTACCGTCTTCTTTTTAATTATTTGTAGGCAGTGATGATTGAGTTCTAATAAAAAGACTGTCATCATCTCAGCTCGTCAACATCCATCCCACTGGAGGGATACAGGCCTTCTATCGTATAACGAGGGAGTATGGGCAATATTCCACCGCTCTGGCCCAATGCGGGTTGGGGACTTCACATTGCCTTAGAATTTTTATTTCTCAGGCATGCAAGTTTCCTCACGATGTCTTCCTTCACCGTTTAAGAGCAGTCGGATAAGTGAACATAAGTAATTAAATTAAATTTAAAAACTCATTCATGCCTAGGAATTGAACCTGGACCTCATAAGTTGGGAGCCCAAAAAGACTGTAGCAGGACTGATTGAAATGATTATTAGTAGGTAGTATTTAAAGACTATTCTAAATACCTACGCAACCAATTTTTTGTAATAAAACCAGGATACGGTATATGGAGTCATATCAGAGATAAAGTGATCGAGCATTGTTATTTGTGAAATATTTTGGTGTTGCAAACTGTGATAATAGAGAATTGCAGTACCGCAGTCTCTTTTCCGAATCAACTGCATGTATGAAATCACCGTTATTAGCATTATGTGTCTCAGTAATGCATCGTCCGATTTGAGCGTGTTTTTTTTTTAATATTAAAGACTAAGCGAGGGGACAGGTATTAGCCCTATTTGTTAAAAATCGGTTAACCAGTTTCGAAGATATTTCGCCTTTTACAATATATACATCATTGTTTGGTATTTGGATTATAGCATAGACGCTTAGGGTTTTCAAATTTTTTAGTTTATAGTAATATTAAAGTGTATTGAACCGTAAGGATAAATAATTCCGCGACTCTACCTGATATAACTATACCTATACGTGAAGGTTGTATATATATTTAGCTGGTCAACCATTATTCGCATTCCCTACAGTTTATAATAGTCAAACTTACCCAACTATTAACTATGCTCTCAACATTTAAGTGGCCATCAAAGTGCGCTCAGATTACTATAACTTAGAGTATCGTCGCAAACTTGTAGGGCAGGCTTCATTAAGGGGACAATGCATGCCATGATGTACAGTGTCCAAACTCTGACCGTTCCATGCAAGTGGCGCAGTATTGAGTGGACCGGGGCTAACTGGACCAACTTTCCTCTTGAATATTCCACTCGCGCCACGTCCACTTGTTTATGGACGTTGCGGGTATTATGCCCCCGGTTTTGTGGCTTCGCAAGTTTCGTGTGAATGTTCAGTTAAATGTCCCTCGATTAGATTTAGCGATGTTTTGTGTAAGGGTTAAGTTTTAATAGCCAAGTTCACAGTTTTGACAATGCCGTAACTTCCGAATTGTATGGAAAGGAACTGTCCGTAATGGGATATTTATACAGGGTGATATTTGAAATATTTTTTATATATTTTTTTATATTTAGGGCACTTACACCAATCGTCTAGTCCCAAACTGAGCAAAGCTTGTACTATGGATACTAGATAACGGATAAACATACACAAATATTTATGTAAACATCCATGACTCGGGAATAAATGTTAGTATTAATCATACAAACATTTACCCCTCGCGGGATTCGAACCCGCAACCGTTGGTTTCGCTGACAGGGTCACTATCCAATACACCAATCGGTCGTCCTTTCAGACGGTGGTTTAGATCACCAAACTGAATAACATTCACTACGGGGCTACCTCTGAAATCAGCTGTTCCATAAAAAAGTTCAATTGCCTCTCGACCAAAATGTGAAAAACAGTTGATTCTTTTCGCTATTTCAGAGTTGACCCCGTACTCAAAGTTATTCAGTGTAACTAAATTGAGAGGTTACCAAAGTCTTTAATTTCATCCTGTAGTGGTGATGTAATGAATGATATTATATAAATATATTTTGCGTAATAAAGAGTATTTGTATTGCATAGTGACATTTGACGATCTGTTGGTGTAGTGGTTAGAAACGCTGACTGCTATACCTAAGGTCGCGGGTTCGAATCCCGGGAGGGGCATATGTTTGTATGATGAATACGGTCATGTGTACCCTTATAGATGTTATTCATTTATATATGTATTTGTCTACAAAATAAATGTATTTTTGTAGTATACCAAACTGGTATTCATAATGCAAGCCAACTTCAATAAGGATATCTATATATTCATTTATTATAATTTGAACATTTAGAAAACCTTTGAGGTCTCATGGTCACGGTCGAAAAAACTTTTGGGCGAGCATAACAAAATCTTTTTTAGTTTCTAGTGACTATCAAATCATCTGAACGAACGATCTGTTGTGGTATAAGCTAAACACCATGGAAATAACAAAACCGATTTCCATTATTAGCAAGCACCGTCAGCTTTCAAAAAACCTCACTTTTGGTTCAGTTGCTTTGGCGCTTCAATGCCTCAGACAGACACACATACACACCTTAATACATGCGTAAATTAATAACAATACATAACGGATAAACATACATAAATAATTGTATAAACATTCATGACTCGGGAATTCGTTCGTATTCATCACAGAAACATTCACCCCTCGCGGGATTCGAACCCGCAACCGTTGGTTTCGCTGATAAGTTCACTATCCACTACACCAATCGGTCTTCAATTGATTATGCATAGCTAATGCTATTCACTTATGGCTATTACATACCTACCTCTTACTTTGTATGAGCAATGTATTACTACTTCAGTATTCAGCTTTTGATTGTCATGTTTACCAACTGGTCTAATCGACTCAATCAATGCGTATGATGGATTTGTATTTATGTTTGACAACAAACAGCATTATTCCCACACTTAACTAAGATTACGACGTAAGTATTGTTTGTGAGGACAATGTTTGTTCAGCAAACACCAACCTCAAGGGGAGCGTGCGCCACTGGTGGCTCATATAGGGTTGCCATAACTTAAACATAATAGCTTCTAAATACGTCGAAATAAAAACTAATTAAGTATTTATTTTTACCCGACATGGCAAAGCTAAGAGGAGGGCAATGTGTTTCACGTATAGTTAAAAGTAATACAACCGATTTTCTCAAATGGCGTGTCGATAGATTCGTGTCAACTTAGGGAGTGACGACACAAAAAACCAACATGGCGGATGTTATACATCATTTTGTCTGAAGTTCAATAACGGAATAGATGAATTCGTATAACAATGCTGAAGTGTAGTGCTAGTTTTCTTGTTGTTTGGACAAAGAATTGTCAAATTTTACTGCTTTACCACTACAAATTTTACTATATAACATCAGCCCATTCTAGTCCACAGGACTTAGGATTTTATAAGGCGCGCTACAAGATCGATATTCTGCTGTACGCATTCCAGCCGCTTACGCTTACGGGTAGGACGCACTGATTTCGAAAAAATAAAAGTATTTGTGTAGTATATCGACCATCTGGTATCCATAGTATAAGCCCAGTTGCTTAGTGTGGAATTAGAACTTGAACAATGCTAATCATTTTTACTGGTAAGACAAATTAAAAAAGAGCCCAATAAAGCCCATGCAATCATAAAAAAGGTTTCCCCAGTAATGGTTCTGTGCAAATCCCAGTAATCTTATAGTAAGACAAGATACAATTGGTAAGAGTTATAATGAGTTAGTTGTTGCTAGTTGTAGTCCTTGGTTTTTCAATTTACCTGACTGCCCCAAAAAGGAGGAAGAGAATGTATTTCGTGTATTAATGTATGAAGGTAGCTTCTGTAGCCTAGACGGCGTGATCATCTTGAAATGCAAGGTGAAGTTTGATTCGTCTTGTTCCCAGAGTGTCGTAGCATCATTTTAAGGTAATACTTCAATATGGAGTCCGCTAAATTCAAAAAGCGAATGGCTTCACAGGTTTTGAAATAGTAATATTTTATTGTTCCTGTTTTATATGGAGTCGGGATTCTTGGTTTTTAAATATTTATTAGGTTTGAATACAAATATTGGTCAGCAATTTGCATTACAAACAATCAGTATTTGGACAAACCCGATTATCTGGTAACACTGGCCGTCGAAACACCAGCGCTACCAAGGGGCGCTAAATGCAAGTCACTCATATCAATATCAGGCGGCTGGTGGGTTGCGGGCGATGTTGTTTCCAACGTTTTTGCGCAACTTGTAAACTTCTACACTGTTTAAACTAAGGACATGCTGAAGTAAGCATTACAAATCGTGGTAGCGTAGGGTTATCATAATAAAAGTAAAGTTTGGTGGATATTGGTTTGGTTACCACCATCTTATCTAAATCTGCCGCCGGGCAGCAATGTTAAAAGCATTGTTGTGTTCCGGTTGTCAGAGATAAGATAGCCAGTCCCCCAAATGTGTTGAGGTTTCCGGGTCAGTACGCTTCCACCTTCGACCTCATCTTCACTTAACATCAGGTGTGATTGATGTCAAGTACGAACCCGGCGTGCATAAAAAAAAATATCCCAGAAAAACTTACGATATGATTGTAAATTCATGTAGAACAGGAAGTTAATTTTTTTGAAGGATTCATAAGTTAACTTAGACATTGAAGTAGTGGAATGGAGACCACGCATCGACAAGCTCGACAAGGGAAAAAGTTACGGTATAGGACGGACGACCTAATGAAATAATTCGACTATGGTTCCTTGGAGAAAGTTGAACGTAATCAAGAGTGGCGTCACCATTTCATGGGAATTACACAAATTTAAATTCACCCTGTATAACTGTAACATCATCGTACTTTTGCTTGACCTTTTGCCTAGATAAAGTAGGTATACCTATAGCTACGTAGTTAGAACATAATTTAATACAAAAACTGCTTCACCCGGCACATCAGTAGTGTCCTACTTGCAGTATACTGTAGACCGGTGATGGTTGCAATTTGCGTAGAGAGAGACGCCCCGTTGCGGTGGTAGAGCCGTTATTTTGTACAGCCAGCAAAACAAGTTTAAATTTTAGAGAGTATTTTACTTTTTCATTACATTTTTTCTTCATCCAAAAGTAATCAGATTACGTGAAAATTTGTTAATTTGTTTAACAGCTTGTTATGTTGTCGATCATTTTAAAAATACCTAAATATCACATGTACATTACAGTACAATGATATAAATGTCGTAAGAGATCCTAATAGGTATGTAAGGTTCCATAAAATTTAGTAATAGGACACAGGGCCAACTAAGCAACTAAACTATGCTTATATTAAAATTATAAAATAAACCAGGTGGTTAACTGACATACTACACAAATACACGTTTTTTTTTGTAAATACATACATAAATTATAAATGAAAACATCCATAACTGTATACCCACGTGTCCGTATTCATCATAAAAACTTGCCCTTAGTGGAATTCGAACCCGCGACCTTTTAGTATGGCAGTCAGGGGGGTCTAACCACTACACCAAACAGATCAGATAGCTTTTTTATAATTCGTAATTATAATAACCCTCTTATTCATAAAAATTTACAAACGCTTTATAAGCCTGTTTTAGTTTTTTTTTTTTTTTTCTATTTATTCATTATATATGAAACAATTTAACACAATAGAAAAGTGCACCACAGAAACCTATTCAAGGTTTATACGCAACACACTGAGCCTCATCGCTTACCACTTACTGTCTATTACAAGTTACAGTATCACCAGCACCACCCATGTAGTACTTTTTAAGTGATTGTTTACATTTTTTTATATTTATAAATATATCTATATTTAAAGTATATGTAAAGTATATTTAAAGTAAGTTAAAGTATGTTTTGTCGCTTTCTTTCATTACAACATTTCTTTATGAACGACAGAGACAAAACACACTTTAACTAAACAGGCTTATAAAGCGTTTGTATTTTTTTATGAATAAGACGGTTAGAATATTCGGCCATATTAAACAATAACACAAAACTAAGAGTGACTGATATATCTGTGGATGATCTTAATGTCACCATAGTGTTGACTGACATTAAGAGTAAACTATAGTAACCAGTTTCATATTTACTGTAATGGAACATGTAAAAATTAAGGGTTATTTTCCATATTATAGTAATAAAAATTAAAGTTTGTAGGGTCTAGTTTGAGTGAATGTAATGAGTGTACATTTTTATTTCATAAGAGACGAAATAACCCCATCGTGATGTGATGTGTCATATCATAATCTAACTAATATTATAAATACGAAAGTTTGGATGTTTTTTTGTTTGTTTCTTGCTCAATCACGGCAAACGTATGAAAGGATTTGGATGAAATTTCGTATATAGTTAGAATATAACCTGAATTAAAACAGAGGATATTTTTATCCCGATAAAATGAGTAGTTCCCGTGGTATAAACAAATGAAACATACGCGCGATAAAGTTATTCCACGCAGGAAAAAAGCTAGTAAGATATAAACCTATTTCATTCAAACTTAAATTGCTTAATTTTTGTTACATGTGGTTGAAAACATTTTCATTACATTCCCACTTCTAACAGCCGAAAGGTCCTTGTATGCGGTCAGCAATTTAACTCCAACGACCTCACTGATTTGATGATAATGATTATTTGTAGTTTAAATAATGCAATTATACATTATTATTATTTGTGTGACGTCCAGTTGCATGCGAGCATTACTTTGATAACAGTGATTGTGCACATTTGCCCCCTTACGAATACAACGCCGGTTTGTGTTTGCAAATAAAAACGTAGCCTTACTCCGCAGTATTGGTGGTTTGTATACATACAATCATCACTGCTAGTTTAGATACTTATTGAGAACATCTCTTTATCTTTGCGAAAGGTTAAAATTCCGTTAGCAAATAAAGATTGGATGCAAAATTTGTCTAGACCTTTAACAAAATTTTGCGAGGGGTTACATCATCATTATCTTACCCTCGTCCCTTGATTTTGGTGGGTGTAATAAATGCTGATATTAATGGTTTCAAAGCCTCTAGGTTTCAAAGGTTCTAGCCTTTGTATGTACCTGTTACAAATCTATTTCATAACTAAATTCATGTTTCAGTTTATTTTTCTGTTGCAGTTATTTGTTATTAATATGTTTACGATTATCCTATGGCATATTTTACGAGTACTTTCCATATAACTTGAAGAGGGTTTACCTACTACGGATATAATTGTAGGTACGTACAATAATATTTTTGAAAAGTATCTAAAATCTAAAACATACTAGATTTACGTAACCTGCAATTGGCTGATGATAACATATTAATCTATTTTTGAAAACAATGGGATACAAAAGAGCTGCTAGTTTTCTAACAAAATAAACAATACCATGGCTATTGGATCTACAATTTAAATAATATTTTCGAATCAATATAACATCTGTAGATATTTGTTTGGGATTACAATTTTTTTTATGATTGGCTGGATTCGCGTTTGACCACAATCTCACCTGATGGAAAGTGACGATGTGGTCGAAGATGAAGCACGCAATCCCAGTAAATTCACTATTCACTCAGCTCTTGAAGATTCCAATCATTAAGTAATTTTATGGATAGATCCATATTTTTATTTTTAAATTGTAGCACATCAACAGTCTACTTGTACTTGTAGTGGACTTACCACTGCCAGATGTGAAGAAGTCCTTGGTGCAATTTGTATCAGTTTACATGAGCGGATTTGCTCTAATCGGGCTTTACTGTTGTTTGGCAAGCGGGTTTGCGAACGCAGAATTTTGATCACTAGTGGAAACTGTTGTGCCGTGTGGTTTCGGCACTCAAATAGAATAGAACCAACCCCTTTCCTCTCGTGAGTGTCGTAAAATCCGACTAAGGGACTTTCCACCACAAAACATTTATAGATTTGCACGTTTCAACGGCGATGGGCTCACCCGCTGTTACGTATGCATTTCTGTATATTTCATAAGCTGAACTGTGAATATTGTTTCAATCATTAAACTTTTAATCTTTGGAACACCCAAGCACTATTGTTATGGGATATTTCTGACCACCCCATTTGGGATAAAGGTCTCTCTCTGTTACGCTTATGATCCCTTAAGAAGAATTGGATTTGTCTAATTTTATCCTGTCCAGATACACAAGGCCAAGAAATTGTAATACAGATTAAAGAAATGTCGTCCGACTTATTAAATTGGGACTAGGGCTGGAAGATGACGATAACCAACAGATAAGCTACTTGATAATACATACATATACATAATGTCACGACCGTTTCCCGTAGGGGCAGGAGAGACCATAGACTTCCACTTGCTACGTACCTGACACACCTCTTTTGCTTCATTCAATCTAAAGGTTGTTCATAAGCTACTTGATAATAATAATGAATATTAATTTATAACGGCCTAATATTAAGATACTTATGGTGTGCAATAAACAATCGTACTTCATTGTGAAAATAAATAATCCCAACACAAATTTTGGATTGCACAATACAATAAATCGTCTGTTTAGCGTTCTCCATATTTCCGTTTTATGGCTTGCGTCTGCGTGTGCCAGCTTTTAATTTTGCTCAAAGAACGACTTCGATTTTCCTGCAGTTTAAAAAAGTAACTTATCAGTTAAATAGAATGGGACAGAGCTATTTGACGTTGCGGGCGGAAAGAGGGACAGCCGAATGCAGAATAGGGAACGAAAAATAAAACAGGGGAAGAAAGTTAAGCGTCCGTGACTTTTCAAGATTTTTTCGGCGTTTATTTTTTAAACTTTACTCGGCACCGTGCCATTCTGTACAGAGTATATAAAAGCAAGCGTTTCCTGATTTGTCTTTTGTTTTCCTCTTTTACTTATTCCGTTCAATTTCATTTTATAGAGGCTTTGCCTTGAATGTTTATTGAAGAAATAATTAGATTTATATTGTTACTTATAGACAATAATGATATTCATATTAGATTATGTGCGAGTTCCTTTCAGTCGACTTCTCACGGTCTTCGTTCATACATAATAAGAATAAAACGATAACAAATGAAATCTATATTAGAAACAGTAATAGGTTCATAAGCAATAATGAAAGTAAACTTCCGAAACCTCTAATTACGTTGGAACGAACGAAGGTAAATAGTATGAAGGCGCCGTTCGATCATCCATCACGGATAGAGACCACTCTTTGTGGCCACCGACCAATTACTGGCATGAAAATTAAATTCACGAAATCTAATTAAGAACAAATTGTTTTATTTATTATGATGCGTTGGGGTCATTTGTTCCTGTCGCGGCGGCGCCCGGGGCGGGTCCTCGGGCTGCCCGTCAAACGGACTCCGAACACTCCGATACCAGTTTTTTAGAGTCTGATCATTTGATGCCTCGGAGACAGCCAGGGCAGTGACGTAATCAGTGAACTTGGCCGGACATTGACCTTCATTGTATTGTAACAAACAGGAGTCCATTGTAAATTGTAAAACTTTATCTCAAAATAGTATTGCAGATTAAACATATCATTGTGAACAATTTATGCTACTCTTTTATTTATTTTCACAACGCCAAAGTCATGATGTCCCATCTCAAGTCTTTCCTAAGGTGAGTCAAATCGCAGATATGACGTATGTAGTGCGGGATGGGGCCATCCGTAATGCGCCCTCATTTGTTATTTTCCGCGAAATGGTCGTACTACGTCCCGCCGACAGTCGACACAAAGACTGACAACGCTTTATTGTCGAGATTGCCTGCAAATGGATCACATATATTCCGAATTCGACCCCGGTTAGCCTGGTATTTTCCGTTTCGGTACATCTTGGAAGATTTAATGCGGCCATCTTGCGGTGTGATGTGACCTTGGCATGTCGGCTTTTTGTGTGATGCGCACGTGCATAATTAATCTTAGTTTGAGGTCACTATAAAATGAAATATCGTGGTACAATCTAAAGTATGCTGCCACGAAGAGTTGGTCGTAAATAAACGGGGACTGGTGAATAGGTAAAGAGACCGTCAAATCACTTTAATCTAGGGCCCGTATTAGTAAATCGATTTTGAGATTGAGATCGCGTTTCAGTCTCAATACTATTTTTGTTTTGATAGTTTTAATATGCAACAGAGTCTCAAGCGTCACCTTAAGGTCATCTCAATCTTAGGAACGGCTTATTAATACGGGGCTAAGGTTTTCTGAATTCGCATGCCTCACCTTCGACTACATCGTCACTTTCTACAACGTGCGATTGTTGTCAAACGCGTCCATCATAAAATAAAATAGAATACTAAACTTTAAAAGGAAACTGCGACTCGGTTAATTCTATACAGTAGCCGGAGTCCAGCTGCGAGCTAATAGTGAGGTGTCGAGTCGCGCCACATAGCATCATCTATCACAGAGCTCTGACAAAAGGCTCGTTGAACCATGATTGAACCTGACCAAGTATACCTTTGAGTATACTATAACACAGGTAGGTAATAGAAATATTAGAATCAATATTAGAATCAAGTTTAAAATATGTATACATATATTTGTGCCTATAAATAAGAATACCGTACTGTCTGATAAACACCAATTATTTTATTATCTTGTACACAAGGGCTTAGCTTTCGAGTCAGTGGGGTCCAGATACTCGAGGTCAAATGACAATGAAAGAATGCAATTATTGGAGAAGCTGTCTATAACACGTAAGTACCTATATAAATAAAATATGATATTTCGACTTGTATGTAACTTCAAGTTACGTCCTCGGAAATTACTCGAAAGATTTTATTGAAATCCATGTTTGAAGTCGAAGTTTGTTTGGCGATGTTTATCTTAAACATTGATTTAACACATGCTATTAAAACAAATTATACTCGCCTAGGGAAACTATTTCAAAATTGTTCATACCGTTGGGTGGTTTCATTCCCTGATTACACCTTTCCAAACCAAATAAGACAATAAAAATTCATTAATATTCTACATCAGGCGAATTAATCTAAATGGTGAATCAAATTACATATTTTATTAAACAATCGAGTTTACAACACCAGTTGAAATAAGCTACTTACACATTTTTCAGTGAATTACTGCCCCCATGATACCGTTCTCATGTGCCCCATCGATCATTACGGAGAGGCCGGTCAGCGCGGCCGAGATGCCACGATAACCGACCCCTGCCCTTACCTACTGACCTTCTGTACCTGGTCATGACGGGTTTTAAGCCTTGAACGGCTTTTACAAAATGCGAAATCGTAACTCAAGGATTTACAGGCATTATACAAGAAAAAGCATCTTCAGTTCTTTCGGGTAGGTACTGTAAATACAATAAAGTTCATATCCCAGCTCAAACGATTTTAATTTTATGGAACACCTATTGATATATGCATTTGATATATTCGGGCATATGTTTGTATGATGAATACAGACATGTGTTCCCGAGTTATGGATGTTTTTCATTTATATATATTTATTTTCAAAAAAAAATGTATTTGTGTAGTTTATCAACCATCTGGTATCCATAATACAAGCCTAGTTGCTTAGTGTGGAACTAGATGGCGCTGTGTGTATGTGCGAAGATATTTATATTTATTTATTTGATCTATGGCAAGTATCAATTAATTTTATAATGAGTACATTTAACTGCAGAAAAATCTAAACATTTTCTGTTAGGAATTTAAACAATTAATTTTTGGAACTGTAGCTGAATTTGCTATACATACCTACTTAATGTTGTTGTTGAACTAGCGCTTGCCATGACAACGGTGGATGCTGTTGTTACTTCCTTAAACTACACTAAAACAACTTTACTAGTCTAAAGGTACTATGGCATGTTATTATTGCAGGAAGACAAAGATAGCACTGACTGATTTCAGTTTAGTGCGGAGAAGTCACATCAGAATCGACACCTGCCCCCGTAGTATGATAGGCACGATAAAAGTTTATGTCGCGCGAGATAATATTTGTCCTGCTCATTCGCTTGGACAAAATATACAACTATCCCACTTCACACCTACGTAGCGCGCGATTAACGATATCATGCTACGCAGGCTGTATGTGGTAAGACAGGTGTGTTATAAACATATTTAAATTTCGATATTGATTGTTTGATTGATTCATGTCGAACGTGAAAACAAATCACAAACCTAATGGTTTGCTTTATAATTAAAGCAAAATTTTGCACTGTTTTTAAAAACTTATATTTGAGAAATTAGAATGTAAACGGCAATTATGCATAGAAGTACCTACGTCAGGTACTTGGTCCGGGCCAGAACCACCTAATCTTTATATGTAATTAATAATTTTCTTATAGGTTATACGTAGTTATCTGCAGATTATTGTGGTCTAGAAAGAACAAATATAATGTTCGCCAATTTCACTGAAGTCAAAGTTTTCCTCAAAAAAAAATCTCATGCACAATGACCTAATTCAGCATGAAATTATTCTAAGATTGAAACAGTGGCCCCGGGCCGATGTCGTGTTCGCGTTCTGCTCCGGACAGTTCATTTTTAATAATAAATGAGACGAAATCAAGACATGACGAATAAATGAATCCAGAACTTGACGAATAAATGAATATGGAATATGATAAATGGAAGGCCCCGGATCCCTCGCGAAGATTTTTTCTTTGGCTCCGGCCGAACGGAAGACGCTGGCTTTTTCCCTTTGTACCGGGACAAGTTAAGCGTTTTTTGGACGACCGTGGCGGTGTAATATTTATCATTTCGTATAAAAGTTGGATCTTCAATTGTTCGGTTTCATATCGGTCAGTGGGGCTTAAAATAAATTAATAGATCTCAGAGACGTATACCAACAAATGGTAAGATAAGATGGTTAATGAACGATCTCGCCGTTATTCAAAGAGAACAGGCGTATGGCGTTAGGAGAGTGAATGCTTGAGTCGAACGACCTCGCGAGAAGTGCCGATTTAATCCGGGCTGCGTAATCCGCGACTGCACTAGTCACTGCCACGTGGTTCTATGATAAAGTACCCGAGCAGATTATGCAAATTCTTGAAATTCGACACCCTTCTCTGTCGAACATGCATGATGCTCAATCTAGCCGTCCTTTTCAACGACGACGATCCGCTCACCCCATGACGGGCGCAGCGTCTGATGGATGATGCGTTATTCCAATAACAATTTGGATATCGTACGTGGATGTTGAATATTTGAAAGTCAGAGTTGTGCTCTATATTGAAGCTCCTCGATGCGCTTGCTTATGCGATTTATCATGTGGGTACTTTTATCCGGCTACGTATATGATATATTTAGTTACATTTCAACTCTACGAGTATATAAGAGAGATGATCTTATTGTTTTTTTTTTATTGTGGGATGATAGCGAACTAATTTTGTTTGGTAGAGCTATAAATGCGCCTGCAGAGCGACAGTTCTGTGTAAATTTGTTTACAAAGGTAATCCTTTTATGCTATTCAAATAAGGTACTTGTGTGATTGATAGTAACTTTTAGTTGCAATAGAATGTAATTATTAATATACATTGAAAGCAAGAGCAAAGCGTATCATAGTATTAGCATATAGATTTCACTGTCACGAACTAAAACACTTATACTTTATTTAACTTTTTATAAGAATCGCTTTCATATGAGTACTTAGTAATTGTAATATGGGACGGATACAAGTATAGCAATCAACGGACCACTAGTGTAAGTATAGTCGCTAGCAGCAATCGACGACGGTGCAGAGCTCTCTGTAATCACGGCACCAGCGTAGCGCCCCGTGCGAACGGATATTTCATAGCTGTCACACATTTACGAGAAACCAAGCTGTGTTCTTTAGCTTTTTATAACGAAAATGATGTAATGCAATATATTAGGGAAATACGGTACTCGTACGTGGAGAACTGAATAGTCAATGTTTTTCGAGAAATAATATTAGATAATCAAGTATGGAGGTCTTTCAAATCAAAAATTTAAAAAATTATATAAGAAAATGTTGCCGGAGGGAGTTGTACAGGCAACGTAGAGACGTTGATAAGTATTCTACATTCATTATTCACTGCTTAGACAAAACCTGCCTAGTAACAATTAAAAGGATTCAGTAAAGTAGGTATTACTTTATGTATGTAAAAAAATGTATAAGTATTTATAGAAAGAAAAACTTTTAAATATTTTAGTTACACAAAGCAACTTTGATAGGCATTTTATTGTATTATTTAGTAATATCTAATTATCTTTCCCTTTTCTGTGTACACCATTCATACTCAATATGTTACCTACTTATCTGTGGAAACATTGGTCTGTGATCTATCTATAACTACTTTACTATAATGTTTTATAATGTACTGTAAGTTTCCAAAAAAAAATGAATATTATAAATAATATTGTAAATTATTAACATGCATAGGCCTAATCTTCATTGACATTGCACCTAATACAAACTTTTCATTGAGTATTTATTTAATTTCCTACAGTGTGAGAAAGGAACTTCGAATTTCAAGGTGGTACTAGTTTTTTTATGTATGTACCAAAGGATCAACACTTGTCGTAAAGTAAAGTGAGGGTGAGGTCAAAGCCTACCTTTAAATTATTTGGGTCACTGGATATCTCATCTTAAGCAGCCGGATCACAGCAATGCTATCAACATTGCAATTTGGCTTGGCTTAGGATGGCGGTATTTAGCCACGAGGACATTTAAAAATGCTCTATCATGAACCATACCTTAAATCTTTTTGACGGTTTATATTGAATTACGGAGGCGCGGTTCTAGAGGACATTTAGAATGTAACATCGCGATATCAGTATTTCCAGAAAGAAAAGAATTTTAAATTAGAATTACGTTTTCCTAAACTCCTGGCCAAGCTTTTTATTTCTTTATCCAGCGTGAAATTACTTTGTCGGGGGGTACTCTACGTAAGTTATCCCTAGGGAAACTTTTACTAGCATAAAAAGTATCCTATACCTTCTTCCAGGGTACTTTCTATCTGTGTACCACATTTCAGCCAAATCGGTTCAGTCGTTTCGCCGGGATTGAGTAATAAACTAACATCCAAACTTTTGCAACGTAACAGTTGATTTTTGCTCATAATTTAGTTTTTTATAAGAAACTTTTAGCTATTTAAAAATTAGGTACTCTGCTACCATGTAAGTACGTATTTTAAACTTCAACACATATGCCAACCAGCAGCCCGGCTTTTGTACATCGAGATTTGACACAGGGTGCGTGACTCAGCAGTTCGATATCGACTAACATATGCACGGTGTCGGTGTGAAACATGACTTGCTGAAATCTGTGACATGCTTTTTTAATTGGTTAAGTTAGACGATTCAATACTAGCTTAGACAAGTCTGTTAGCAGTAATTTATGTGCAAACAGGTTTCATTTTGTTTGAGGTTGGAAATTAGCAGAAATATTCGCCTCTTCTGCCTTGTAAAGATACTGATCGAAATTAATACGTTATAAATAAATCGTTGTTTTTTCTGCTCTCAAACTAATTAATTGACATATTTTCTTAGTTTTTCGAACAAGATAATAAATGGACATAGACTTGCGTTGTTAGCTACCGTATTTATCCAGGGTACAGTACCAACCATAATGCACTGTTAGTATTGCATCTAGCATATCAGTGATATAATTATATTCTTGAGGTCTCTCTACGTTATATTTCGTGTTACCATGTAAAAAGTAACCGCAACTCCTGCCGTCAAAAAAGGAAAATAGTGCACGACGGAATAATAACTAAAAAAAACAACCCGTGTTCGAGTTCTGTGTGTGTGATGCAGAAGTGTGGGTAGGCAGCCTGCTAAACGCAATATAAAGTGTGGTTGTCGTGGCATGTGTAGGTATAGGTAGGTAGAGACCTCGCCCCCCGCGGTCATTAGTGCCGCGAACCCCGCTCGCTCGCCGAGGAGAAAGTATGATTTTACTCCTATAAAGCCGTATTTCTACTCCATACAGGAATTCGAATACGCGCTGAGAAGTTGCCGGGCTCCCAGAAAGGACATGTGGCGGTGCTTGTACATAATTCCCAAGTTTAAACAATCTCAATATGGTGGGGTAAGCGTTAATTTTCTGAGTACCTATTTCATGCAAAGTTACAGCAGCCCTTCTCGCAAGAATCTACGAGCGTGTTGAGAGTTCGTATTACGAATGTTTTAGGTTTATAATATGTATGAGATTACATTTAGTTATTGCGACCAAAAGATCTTTATCGTGGTCTATGGTCTGTACTACAGTGAACCTAGATTACCATTGCCTAGCTTCGTGAATGTTTTACGTTCTTTTATCGTATGAGACATACAATTTGGTTAATTAAACAAAGTAATTTTCTCCCATAAATATTCCAAAATAACGATTCTGAATACGAGGTTCCGGTGTCGTGTAGGTAATAAAATATTTGTTTAAGTGGAAAACTCACATTTGGTACCGTGGGGTGTCCCAGCTGAGCAATTAGTGACCACCACGTGGCCGAGGGGAATAACCGAGGACACAAAAAACGCTCGTTGTATCTTCGTGCGATGAACACACGGGAAATGAATAGTGTGTGTTTCCTTAAATAAGGTTCGTCAGAATGATTGTAGTCTATAGCGTTTCCATCAGGTGAGTCTAGAGGCATGTTTGTCGTAAGGGACAAGACTAATAAAGGGTTCAAGAGTTTTAGAAATAGAAAGTAATTAAGTAGATTCCATAACAAAAAGAAGAAATTATTAAAAACGTACATATAACATAAATTACATGTACGTTTTTAAAAAAAATGAAATTTGTGTCTAATGTGAACAATATCATCCAGATATAAAAGCAACTGTTATATCTTCAAAACAGCTGAACTGATTTTATATCATATATGGCTAAATTTCGCAAATTATAGTTTAGCTGTTTTGGCTCAACAACGTTCAGACACAGGCTTCATACTTACAAGAACCCTCTTTTCGCGTCTGGGGTTAAAAATTACAAATTGACATTTGTAACTACTAGCGTGTAGGTACTGCTTGTTTGTTACAAATGTTAATTTGTATTTGGAAAAAATGTCTATATCAGCCATTTTTTTAAGAAATATTTGTTACAGCATTGCCAGTTCATTGATAGCTGATATAATTTTAAAGTTAATAGTTAATTTTGATGTTATGATGAATACTTGAACGTGAGGAACGTGTATATTAAATATTTTGCTAAACAGTTACACGAGCAATTCTATCAAATAATTATTTAAGCATTTAAAAATCAAAAAACCGAAAAAAATAATATATACATGTATACACATATATTGTAATTTGCGTGTGTATGTTGGATTTTTTACTATAAAATGTATCCTATGACACTCCAAGGATCACAAAAACGGTATTGGCAAAATAAGGTAATTTAGAAATCTATAATACATCTTACACCTGAAAAACATTGCTCTACTTCCTGAGGGCAGTTGGATAAAAGTAAAAATAATAAAACACTAAAATTTAAAGAGCTGTATTGGTCAAGACAATTTCTGAGCAGGTCGGTTATGTAAATAAAACCATCAGAGGTATTACATATTATAAATGACGAAATATTATAAAATTACGATGGCATGGGCTGAATACGGCGACATTAGTGACCACATACATTACTTTTTATTTCCTTTCAAACTATGTAGTAACAAATAGCATAACTTACTTTAACATTCAACAGCATTTCGGTTTGGTTAGTACATACCTACTGACTTATGGTTTCAACCGACTTCATAAAGGAGACGTCCTCAATTCAGGCGTTTGTATTTTTACATTCCAAAATATTTCGTTCTCGAAAAAACCACAACACTTATCCAAATGGTTCTAAAAATGAAGAATATTATACCTAAACCTCAAACATGTAATACCTAGTACATTACTGCAAGTTTAGATCTTTTTAAGGAAAATAATTTGAATATTTCAAAATGGTGTCTATTTGCATGTAAAATTATACTACCCAGTACGTTATTGCAGACACCAGTAAGTAAGCCATTCTAGTAATAAGGATGGCAATTACGATTGAAATGCCATCCTTGAATGAATAGAGCTTTTTTAATACCTATAAATGAAAATTTAGAAAATATCATAATCATCCAAATATGTAAATCAACCAACTGTGTTAAAAGCGAAATATTTTGAAGCGGTTGTACCGATTTCGTTCAAACGTGGATGAGACCCAATACACAAACGCCAGCTATCGAATAATAATATAACAATAAATAAAATTGTTTTCAAATCGGTTCAGCAGTTTCGGCCAAACAATGCCACAGAAAGAAAGACAGACGCTTCAAATTTATAACACCCTTCTTTTTGCTTTTGGGGTTAAAGGTACAAATAAAATACAATTGCAAAGAACTCGAATATTTATTTTGCAAAGATTCCTGCCTTTTTTAACGAATTTACATTTTTAAAATTAGCATACGACCTTACAATCTTTACCTAGTTGTCACTCTACAGACATACATTGTTCCAATTTCAATCAATATTGGAAATTCGTACCAATTTATTGGAGTTTCATTGATTCCAAATTCAAAATTACTTTTATCCTGGAATAGATAACAAAACTTCAAATTAGCAATCCAGCCTCCGTATGTTTTATAATAATGGCTCGACAATCGATATTTTCAAATTTCGAAAGCGCTTTTGATCACAGAAATGCATTCGATCGAAATTTTAAACTTTCCTAGACCGAACTGTCTTCTGATTGCGTATGACTATATTTTTGTGAAAAAACTAATAACATGCTTTAATAGATTACTATCTATAATAATAATTACCACATAATAAATGCTATTAATATTGCTGTTTGGCGGCAGACTTAGATAAGATGGTGGTAGGTAGCCAGGTGGACATTTTTAAATATCTACCTAGTGGTAGGGTTTGGTTGGTACCAAATCGAGTAATAAACATATACCCCGATGTGGATCAAAACCGCGACCTCCGATTCGTAAACCCTATGTTGTTTACATTGAGCCACGGAAGCGGTTAAATAAAACATGAAAATAATTTATCAAGTCGAAACATGAGTTCCCATTGAATTTAAAACAAAAACAATAATTTCGACGATTTAAAATTGCAAATGTACTTTACAAGATTCAGTAAAGTCGGGAATAGCGCGGGAGTCTCCGATGTCTAAGAGAGGTCGTTGGCACATCGATTTTCGATTTGTTCCCGGTGTACTGAAGTGGGTCAAGTGCTGGCCGATCGGGATCATCCTGCCGATCATACTGGGCCATGGAGTCATTGGAGTCAAACAGATAACACAGTTATTGTATTGAAAAGCTAGAAAACCCATTTGGAAGAAATAATTTTGTGTCAACTTTGTCACAAAGCCTTAAAACATTTAATGTCAACGTATACTCAATAATTTATTGAGTATACGTAATTCATCATAAGTAAAATGCAAATCATTTACTTTACTACAAGGTAATTTCGGTATTTTTTGCATGGCCTATAACTATGGCTTGGTCGTAGAAAATTTTGACTTTAGATCATATATCTTTATTTATTTTTATTTCTCAAAAAACTATTAAGGGGTGGCTTTTATATCTGTGGATGATCTTAATGTCACACCATGTATAAACCATAGTTACCAGTTTACATATGGACTGTAATCGAACATGTAAAAAATTACGGGATATTTTCTGTATTTTAGTAATAAAATTACATAATTCTTACCTATATGAAGGATTTTGCGATATTTTCTAGGTGTATGGTAAGTTATCAATACACAAATAAGAAGTTCCCAACTTTTCATTAGGGTGCGATCGAAGCATTTAGAGCCCTTTTATTATCTGCTCGCCTCTAAATTGCCGAAAAGAAATTCCTCCCCAGGAAAAAAGGGGAACCGAGGACAAAAACCTTGTCCTCAACTTAGCTACCAATGGAGCAGCGTTATTTAAAAATCGAACACGATAAGGGCCGAAATGTTTTTATTTTTGTAAATGGAAAGAATTTATGTGTTCTTTAAAGTAAATATTGCGATCGACGGCAGTTTTCAATAGCGAGGCTTGATAAGGTTTTATATCGGTTTGGGGACAGCCAGCGAGGAATTCGGACTGTGCGTAATGTACCGTTCGATTTTCGGTAATGGTCAGCTGATAAGCAAATGATGTCATTATTGAGCCTGCTTTAGTTTGTATCGTTCGCATTTCATTTGATTTTATGAAACGCGTCGTAGCCCTAATAAATATCTTAAGGAAGAGGGGTCTTTATTGACTTTGGAATAAAATTTTACGAGTTTGCCAAAGAAATGTATACATATTTTGTAGCTATTGGTTATATTTAGGTTTCAGTGTCACATTAAATTATTTTAGCTAATTGCAAATGAAACTATTATTTTATAAATCTGCAATTTATGCGATTTTAATTCCAATGAAGGGTTGGAATAAATTGGAATAAATACTCTTTATTGCACAGAATACCTTAAAATAATTTTTGATGATAATTTACAATAATTGGGCTTCATATATTTGCGAATTTTTACTTCGATTATAATATATGTTTATTAATTTCATAAAATAATTCATACACTCATTCATAACATACATGTTATTATAATATACGAGTACACTATCACACATAATTTCCCACTTTGTATACCTGCTAGCGAGTATTATACGCGTGTGCTACTATTATATGTAATATACTACTTGCATCATTTATACTAAGTTTTTAAGCAAATGTGAATCTTTTGGTGTGGCAAAAAGTTTGTTTAGCATTATTTTATTAATTTATTCCATTACGGATGACACATGTCAAAGCGATGCAACGTCGCATCGTATCGTAAAAATTGGCGATGTCGTCGCGCGATATATCGCAGAAACTTGCGACTTGCATGATCATGCATGCTACGACGTCGTTTATCGTCTTGTAAAGCTGTGATGAGTGTCGGCCCTTAGTGCTGTAGATTTTGAGAAATAAATATAATAATATATAATCAGCTAACTTCCGTCAAGTTACGTTACTGAGTCTGGGGTGAATACAACGCTGATCCTCCCCCACGCTGATAAAGAATTGAGGGTATTAAACGATTACAAATGCTTCGCGGTTCAATAAACAACCCACCGACCGAGGACGTTTTAGATGAATTAACTAAACATACATACATACAAGTTTAAGTATAACATGATAAGGATATTTAAGTACTTATGGTGAATTGATAAATTTATTTCAGGTAGAAGGATAACCTTACATAAGTAACCGCCTCATTAGAAACAGAATTAGGTTATTGATATGAATGAAGGTCGCGGATTCGTTTCTCATACGGAAGAATTGGTGGGTTTTAAATGTTCGTCAGGCTAGACGATAAGCTTGTGTTTCACCTGTTTTGAAATAAGACATCATTAGCAAAGCATTAAACTGTATAACTATGTTCACGATGAACTTGAAATAATATTTAAAAAATAAACCAAATTCTCTTTATTCAATATGTCAACGCAAGTCTGATTTCTAAAAACATTTTGTACATGCAATAAAATTAATAAAAAGAAAACCGGCCAAATGCAAGTGGGGTCCCGTGCCGTTGCGTTGCTTGTTAGTGTTCCGTACTATGACTATACATTGTAGTCTTTGCTATGACTACCTTCTTAAGTGTATTAAAAAACTATAGTTACCTTTAATACACACCTGGTTCTCAATGTTCATGATTTTTCCTGAACTCTCTGCGTGAATCTTCAGTGACAATCTTCTGGGTGACATCAATTACGATTCGAAAAAACGTTAGAAAATCCTAAGGATAATTATAGCTCAAAACAAGTCTCATATGATATCCTCTGCTCTACACACGACCTTAAGTTTTATTTTTAATTTTTCATTGTCTATCAATAGCACTTAGTTTAAAATTTTACCTTTTCTATTACTTGTCTATATTTGGACAGCCAGACGGATGAGACTGAAGTTACTTCATATAAATGTACCGTGTTGTCAACATTGCTACGGAACACTAAAAATAGAGTTCGAAGTACCTACCCAAGATAACACTTTTCACTCACTAAGGGACACTCAACTACCGCATTCAAAGGTAAGAAGTCGAGAAGGCAGATAAGGGCCTCATCCAGCTTATTTATGTAGCCGGCATCCGATTGAGAGTCGTAAGGCCGGCACATTTTGTACAAGTTTATCTACCCTTCGCGCCTACATTTGTTTCCGTTCTACATCGCTACCTACCGTTTGATTGTACCCTTATTTATACACAAAATATTATCGAACAAAAACAACTTTACCACCGAAGAATTATAGTCGTAGATCAAAATTAAGTGTCTGGAAATATATGGTAGAGTCGCGAAAATATTTATTTGGCTATTGCAGGACAATTAAATGCCGACTCATTGAGTCAAGGGAGAGGTGATGATGTTAATACATATATAAAGTCACGACCTTTAGCCCAAATGGGGTGGTCAGAGAAATCCCAAACTTAAACGTTGGGGTGTTACAAATTTTAGCAGCCCCTTTCGAAATATACAGACATGTACAATGTACATGTGACATCGCCCATCGCCTTTGAAACGTGCAAGTATATAGATGTTTTTGGTGTAAAGTCCCTTAGTCACCTTTTACGACACCCACGGAAAGAAATGGGCCGGTTCTATTCTTTTGCCGGGCCGAAACCAGACAGCACTACGATGTGTTCTACTGAAGCGCTGTTTACGCTTTTAATTTTTTTAATTTTACCTCGAAACCGGTCTTGTTTTAATATTATTTAAGTCAACAGAGGCGAACTCTTAATCTGTGGATTGTCTAGTAAAATAAATGTATCGTAAAGAAGACAGAGGAGACAATAAAATCGAAGCGGCAAATATTTTAAAGAGAATTTTTGAGAAGGGAGATTCGTAAAGTTAAATGAGTTTGTTGCCACGGAGTAATCGGGCTGTGTTGCGTAACTCGATCTGATAAAACCTCCCGATACGCTTCGTGGAATTACCTACGAGTATAAGTTAGTGTATTTGTATTGAGAAAATATCAGGTAATTTATTGTAAGCGTTGCGATTGTTGGAAAAGGCCTATCAAGTTTGTTGATTTCTTCAAAAAATGTTTTCATTGATAGGGTGAGGGGCGTTAGTAGACGGAACAACTTCTAGGGGCACTCAGACCAGATCCAGAACTTGTAGATTGAGAAAAATATAGATTTTAAGATATTTTTCTTATGCACGAGGGGTTCGTACTTGACCTCAATCACACCTGATGTTATGTGAAGATGAGGTCGAAGGTGGAAGCGTACTGACCCTTAAACCCCAACACAATTGGACGACTGGCTATCTTATCTCTGACAACCGGAACACAACAATGCTATTAACATTGCTGCTTGGCGGCAGATTTAGATAAGATGGTGGTAGCTAGCCAGGCTGACATTTAAGATGCCCTACAACCAAACAAACCGAGTACTTAAATATGTACATTCCATCAGGTGAGATTGTAGTCAAACGCGAAACCAGTTTTTAATAAAAAAAAAAATGAACCCCGCTGGGGATCGAACCCGCAACCTCCGAATGGTAAACCCAATATTGTTTAATAAATAATTTCTCTTGTCCAGGAGATTCTTGACGAATGGTTTACATGTATGTTAAAAATGCAAAAAAGAAGTGAGTTTAGCAAAGTTAATTATGTACTATATCATACTGCTGTGCATAAACGGCTGATATCAAATCACTCAAGGGAACTCCATCCATTTCTATTACACGTCAAAATTGAAGTACGTAAGGTACCTATCAACATAATTAATTTCCGCGACTCCACATTGAAAATTGTTCGTAAAACTAATAATCTTAAGTGTTTCGTATGTTTAACGTAGCATTTGAAACCCCCTTATGCAGCGTTTTCACGACGATTTTTACACTTCCGTGTTTCCATAGATAAGCAAATACGGGGACGCGTGTGATGGATATTAAGGGCACACCTTACATCATTTGCGTTATTATACCACCTTGTGGGGTGGGACCACAAGACGCGCTCCTTATATCTAGATGTTACACCCCCCTTAATATGCTAAAATCAAATTAGTTCCAAAACGGAGTGATTCCCTCGCGCCAATCGATCGCCCACTCTCAATATTAGAGTATTGGGGTGATTTTTATTAGAATTGTATGCGTGCTTTGTTTATACAATCGAGTTCCTAACGTGCCTTAACATTTCTACGAGTTGTCATAGTTTTACTTAATTATATTGGGTCTTTACCTATGAAATTGGAGTTTTTTTTTCTTCGTTAATCATATGTACCAATTCCTGCGATTTTCAAAGCTATATCCAAATTTGTTTTTTATTTGGAAAATGGAATATTATTTCAAGGTTTCACATGAAATATTTTTTAATTTCCGGGCTAAATCACATAATAAAAAGAATTTCAACAGAGCTCTTTTCATGTGCTTCCCATAATCATTTCTTAAACTTTTATAAAGTGGTTACTTTTAAAAATTAACGCTGCCTATACTTAACTTAATGTTATCCGATAATACACACAAAGTTAAGCTAAATTTGGATTTGCCGTTCCCAAAAAAAAATCTAAAATGTTTGTATGGATGGAAAACAGTTTTATATATTAAAACTTTAAACATTTTTGATTCTTCATACAAAACGCCAATTTCATAGGTAAGGATCAAATATTTATCAACGACCTGATGGTGTAGTGGTTCGAATGCCGCTAGGGGAATGTTTGTATGATGAATACTATATGTGTATGTGTTATACTATACATGTGTTATACTATATTAATTCTGTGCCCGAGTTATGGATGTTTTCATTTATTCATCATCATCAGCCCGTAAACATCTCACAACAGGAATATAGGCCTTCCCTCGTATATGGGGAGTATGGGCCATAGTCCACCACGCTGGCCCAATGCAGGTTGGGGACTTCACATGTCTTTGAATTTTTATTTCTCAGGCATGCAGGTTTCCTTACGATGTTTTCTTTACCGTTTAAGAGCAGTCGGATAAATACACATAAGTAATTAAATTAAATTTAAAAACTCATTGGTACATTGGACTGCCTGGGAATCGAACCCAGACCTCCTAAATTGGGAGACCGCGACAACGACGCCGGATGTTTTCATTTATTATATGTATATATTTACAAAAAAACATATTTTTGTAGTATAACAACTATTTGGTATCTACAATACAAGCCTAGTTGCTTAGTGTTGAACTAGATGGCCCTGTGTATATGCCCAAGGATATTTATTTTTTATTATTATTATTTTACTTATAGGAACTTTCAGGCTGTTTTGTTTTAAAGAAATAGGATGATCCTGCCCTCGAAACCTGCGGTTGCTGGTTTGAAAACCGCTTGGGGTGTTGTGTGATGAATATGAACTTTTACGCCCTCGATACGATACCCATTTAAATATTTTTGTATGTATCTCCGTCATCTAGTGTTCATAGTGCCGACGTTGTCTAGATTAGCCTTAGATTATCGATGTAAGGAACAAACTATTACGAAAGAGGTGACTATAAAACCGTAATAATTTCGTACCGCAGTAGCTACCTGAAGATTTTAAATTCGATTCCTTGTCGGGACTTTCCTAAATATTTTCAGGTCTTGGTTTTCGACGTATATAGTTTAGACAAAATATTCTAGGTCAGTCACCGATGGGTTAAGCGTCTATTATTTGATATGTTAGAAGTATCGATACATTTTAAACACTGTTTTTTTTTTTAATTTAGCGTAACTATCATTACCTAAAACTTCAATTGCTCCAAATTCAGGACATGTCTAAAGAGATGCTATCAACAGTTTTGGAACAAGTTGAAGTTAGCTGAAAACGGCAATTTCCGGTGAGATTCTTGAGCGGTTATCGGACCGGGATCGGGGACGTCAGCGGTAAGTCGCTGGTTTCATTAGCCGGGACTTAGCAAATTAACACCCTCGTGATGAAACGAACGGGCCTCCAGACGTGTACCCGCTGCGGACAGGGCCGTCACATTAATGGTTTTTGGGGAGTGATGGAATTATTTGTTACGTTGTACGTCTTGATGATATACGGCATACGGTAGTACCTACTTTTTGTTGGTTTGATACCATGTGATTCAACTAATATTATAAATGATGAAGTTTGAATGTTTGCATGGTTGTTTATTGCTCATAACAGCAAAACGACTGAATCGATTTCACTGAAAATCGGCACACAATTGTGGAAGTCCTGGAAAAGTACATAGGATACATTAAAAGGTTCCCTAGCGATAACTTACAATTCTACTTTCTACTCCGCAATAAAGTAGAAGAATAAACAGAGAGGCTATTACATAATTTCATCGATATCGTCATCGGTTACTTTCTGACATGTGATTGGTTGGCTCATCGCTCGCTCGGCAGTATGACGGTTTCTAATTGGTCAAAGTAATCGATGACGATACCCATGAAGTTACATAATCTAAGGGCAGGTGGCATAAGTGTCAAATATAGTGTAGTATTTTTACATGTTCTGTTGATACTTCCGATACAACTTATTGTATGATGAGGCATGCTGTATATTCATTGAATTGTTCAATTGCGTGGATGGCAAAATCCTAAACTATGAGGAATAGCGAAAAGTACTCAAAGGAGTCTCGGGCCCGATTTTGATGAAAACTAAAACTGCATCATTTTTACACCATTCGAAA
Source organism: Oegoconia quadripuncta (assembly GCA_949316235.1). Classification (NCBI taxonomy): domain Eukaryota; kingdom Metazoa; phylum Arthropoda; class Insecta; order Lepidoptera; family Autostichidae; genus Oegoconia; species Oegoconia quadripuncta. The sequence goes on from OX438754.1 coordinate 7,979,151, forward strand.
GTGAAGCTAACAAGGAACGAATTCTGGCAAGTAACGACATACGGCAAACTTAGTTTAGTCTTTGATATAAAAAACCGCACTCAAATCGGACCAAGCATTAGGTATACTTACATCCGGACCGGAGATAAAGACTGATCGGTCGGTCGGCGGTCAAACATCTTTCGTTTTTTGGGTGTTAAAAAAATTATGTTATTGTTTTACAACATCAAATATTGTAAAGTGGTTCTAAAACTGATATAAAACAAAGCTTTCAGAAGAACCGTTACAGATATCCGTTTAACAACAAAATTGATTTGATATGTCGATATCAACGTTGTTTCTAAGAGCCCCTGCAGACGAGACGTGTTTGTGCACCCGTGGGGCAGCTACTGCCGTCGACGACGGTGACTAATGACGGATGCACTAATAGTCGTGTCGCATGAGCCATATATCATGCCAGGGAAATGGGGAGAAAACCTTCCTATCACTCCCGGACGTGATAAGGTCAAGAATCGTTTGTCCGGCGAGTTATTGTTACAACGACTCCGTTTGTAGACAGCTTAAGAAAATGTCGAGGATAAAGCTGAATTTCACGAGATGTTAGAATTGAGTGGATTATTTGCCTTACTTGACTTTGTTTAGTAGCTCAAATTCGCTATAGAAAGTAACACTATTTAAGTTTCGTAATTCCTATTAAAGTAACCAGTTTTCATACAAACTGCAATCGATCACATGTAAAAAATTATGCTATTTTGTCTACATTTTAGTGATATAAACAAATTAAATATTTAAAACGATAAAACCCGATATCATATTTGTATTTTGTAGACGCCATTTTGGATTGTTTATCATAAAATATACCTATTTCACTCCAGATGTCAAGACGAATCTAACGATACCATACACTTCGAAATTGGTCAAATATTTTATTTTATTTATTTATTTCATTAATCTATTTAGGCTACAGGATGCGCCAAAGGATCGGACATAGATATATTCTTACATACGAGTATATACATACATACTTACATACATACACTCGAAAAACGTTATCCTCCTTTCTTGGGCAGTCGGGTAAAAAATAAAAGATGGCAGGGTTTAGTTTGCGTGGTGATGTGTTAAATTTATTTTATTACTTAGCAATTGATGGTATGGTATGGTAGCAAGTATGGTTTCGACAATTTTATTTTTTTGTATAAAAACTCAAAAGTAACGAAACAATCTCAACGGTAACTTATCAATTTAAACATATTTCATTCACGAAAATATATGCTACTAACTTTTATTACTAACATACGGAATATATAGTTTATTTTTTTACATGTGGTAAATTTAAGCTTAAATTAACTAGCATCATCGTTTACCCTTAAAAGAGTTCCATGCAAACTTTCAAGTCCAAATTTTTCGAAATGAGTAGACCGATTCTAATGAAACTTTATACGTATAAGCAGGATAGATAGATCTAAAACGTTCGTTGTAAACATTTTCACAATATCGAATTTTAAAAGAATATATTGCATTTTTTTACTATGGAAAACTTAAAATTGCTGTAATTTAGTAGTTCCACTCTGTTCCGAAAATATTCTGTAGTCTTTAGATCTATGTACCTACGTGCTTTGTGCTTATAAAATTTAATTACAATTGGTTTGTTCATTCCGAAAAATTTGGACTTAAATGTTTGTATGGAAAACCATGCTGGATAAAGCGTTTTAAATTGAAAATAAAATTTAGAAGCGCATTTACGAAATTATGTGGTAATGACTATATCATTCACAATACGGTACATGTACACATCGTTACCTACATAACAGGCGACAGTTGTTTATAAAATTGATACAATAAAGAATTAAACACGAACAACATTAAAATAACGACATGCATCATATAAAATGACATTCGTGCGCTAAACGAGTCTGTGTTCACATTAGCATAAATAAAGTTCTTTTGTGAACGTACACTTATCGTGCTTTTACAGTAGAGGTGTTCTCCACAATTCGCTTTTTAGGATGTTTATCTGCTGCGTTTTTGTAAAGAGAGTAAATATGTTTTGTTAAATGTACAGTCTCATCTAACAACAGAGTATATACAGTAACACAACTTCAAGCTATTTACATGTTTATGTCTCACCAAGTTAAAATCATGTTAATATGCGAGCGTTCTCAATTAGAATCGGTAATGAGTAGACTATGTTATTTTAAAGAATAATACTGAGAATTTATTCGTTTCTCTAATGTTGTGTTACTGCCATAATAGCAATGCACTGTACATAGTGTCATGTCGTGTGGCGAGGGGACGTGATCGCCCCAGGGCTACGACCGTAGCGCTACGAGCTACGTCTTAAGATTAATACATCGTAGAGGCCGTGTTAGTGGTGCAACAATTTGTCTCTATAAATGTTGACTCAGCGAGCGGTTAGCTAGGCCGCGTCGCGCGATTAGCCCCGCTAAATTTATTGTTTAATTTCAAACGTGTTATTAATAACGTGCGAGATGATTAAACGGATCTCGGGATCTCGCGGCTTAACTCCGAGATGTTGATTTATAAGAGCGAGCTTAATATGCGGTGTTGAGGCTTTGTTGGGGGTATGAGTGATGCGGATGTTACATATCGTGTGGTAGTTGTGGCTTTCATGGGTTTAGGTGTTATGACTGAAGAAATTGCGACATCCCCGACAATTTACAAAATTATAATAGAAAAATATCCGCGAATGTAGAATGTTGTGTGTGACATTCAAATTACGTATTACTACATCGAATTTTTACATTTAAGAGCTGTTAATAATTTTACTAATATTAGGTATAATGCAAGTGTGTTCGTTTGTTTGTCTATTGGATTCACTTTCAATGCTGTGCAAGCTAGAATTGAATATTGAGCATATCATACCGAGATCAATTTAGGGTAAATTTGATCTCAAAATCATCACGGGTGAAAAGAATACTTAATTGAATAAAGGCGCTATTGAACTATATATTTATTAGTTACTATATAACAAAGGCTGCGAGCAAAGGAGATTTCTGTAATAAAAAAAATGCTCAATATTATAATGATTTGTGAATTAATGAATAATGTAAATAGGTTCAAACCCATTTGTTAGGGTTTCAATGTTTATATTTTAGGTATACCTACTTAGGAACAAGTCTTTAATAATTCATTGGCACTGAGTTATTTTAGGCGTTTCACACCCAAAGTTGTTGGCAAAATTTAACAATCAATCAATCAAATAATTAATTCGTGATACACAAGTGAAATACTTACAATAGTGTGATGTTATAGACATAAGTGATAGTGATAGGCCTCTGTGATTTGCCAATTGACACACAAAACAGTTTACAAAAAGCGAAGAATTACTAATCAATACATAAAAATTTAAAAATTTTAAAACCACATTATGTCCGATTGTATAACAATGAAACGAATTGAATTTAGAAACAAGTAATAATGATTATAACATTTAGATAGACCAAACGAACTGTGTTAGAAGGTCAATATCTTCGAAACGGCTGAACCGATTTCCACCAAACGTAGCTAAGAGCCACCGCTAGAAAACCTGCTTTCAAATAAAATCGCATCCAAATCAGTTTCATTCAAACATAGCGGTCAAACTTATATCACCGCTCATTTAAAAAAACAACAGCAACCAATCCAATTTATATCGATAAGTTCAATATGTTGATGCTATTACGCGATGCATTTGATGTTTCGGTGCATATGGTTGTCTACACTAGAGTCTTATACGAGAGAGACGGTGTACGATAAACACTTTGTTAGACTTGAGTACAGAAACTTAGTTAATTACCGGCTGGCAGGCGATTTCGTGTCCGGAAACCGGACAACACGATACGTCGCACATCGCACCCTCGTCTCAGACAAGCTTCGTCCGACACCACACACACCACAACAACTAAACATGCGAAATTGGCCTCTACTACCCCAGATTTAAGCCTAGCAAAAACATAAGATACGACCATTCACACTGGAAGCTAGGGAAGACGCTTCGAATGTTAAGCAAATATGTGCCCTAAGTTGGGGGCATATGGTCTGAAATATTTTGTAAGGGGTAATGGTGGTCGCGATATGAGGTTTATGCGTGTAAGATGATGCTTGTTTGCAACTCGGATGATATGATAAATCAGTTTACAGCCACCAAACAGCTCACTTGAGAGTCGTGAGGGGAGAGCAGAGAATCTATCGTTAAGCGGGCAAATTGATTGTTTGAAATTGTTTATGGTTTCAGCATTATGCTGTTACAGTAGGTAAATAACTCATCTTAGATAACCTGTAAAGGTAATGTATCTATTTTAAGTATATTATCATAAAATTTCGTTGTTTAATTTGACGAGTAAATAACAAATACAGTAGATTGGTTGTTAATTTTATAATCTGTGATTATAAGTGAGCAGGGGGCCTACAACGATCATTTTAAAAACCATCATGTTTCAGGAACGTTTTGTTTCAATGTTAAAGTAATATTACTCAAATTCGTACCGCGATCATCTAGCGATAATACAAAACAATATTGTTTTACTCCTGTTTAGAGACGGGAAAGAACGAATGATTTGTCTATTCCTTGCAGTCAGAAGAACGAGACAACGTTATACCTTTGTATAGCGTTATCACTTTCACGCCTCGAATAATAATAGCGTTCCGGTATACGCAATTATTTAAATATTGTGCATGATTTTTGTCGTTTATGTTCATATTTTTATTGTTGAAATGCGTAATTAGAAATAAAAGTTTTTTATATTTATGCATATATAAATTTAAATATACATTTTCATTGAAGTAATGCAAGAAAGCGTAAATTAAATGTGAAGTAACGCTGCTCCCGCCGCCGGTGTCGTTCCGTAAAATGAAACATTGTGTCAAAGTAATAAGCGCGGCGCTTTCTTAATTTCATAATCTTGGTATAAAATTTTTATTTGTTTGAAATTATTTTTTTACTGGTTTTATAGAATTTATATTATGGCGACTAGAAGTAAATACAAACTAATGTTTTAGTGATTTTGGTGCATTTATAGAATAAGCAAGCATCCTAGACAAAGAACTCGTCGAACAAATTCAGCTTCGTCAATATCGAAGGGATTACATTCTTCACGTAATCGCCTTCGACGTTGCATCTTCTCCGACAAATCCTCTGCGGCATCGTCTTCCAGAAACTCGAATAATTCGTAATCCTTGGCCATCTAAAACCACATCACATTTAATGTATTTCTTACCGGTTTACGCAATGAACACAATGTATTTATAAAGAGTTATTGTGAAAAACACATCCACTTACTTTTTTAAGCGAAAATAACGGTTTATTATCCTTATACCACTAAAACAATAATAAATCCATCACAAGAGACTAACTTTTTTAAGATTGTAAAATTTGACGTTTGAGCAATATTACTAGCTGTCAAACGACCGTTAAACAACGATGATGGTACGAATTGAGCGAATGATTCAGCGGTGACGTCACAAAACTGCTTAACAAAACAATATTATAATAAGCTTGTTTTAAGGCGGTCGGGGTACGAATTTCCAAAGTAATATTACTGTAATATTGCTATAAGAGGTGATTGTAGGCCCCCGGTCACATCCTAAATAACAAGGGTTTGTATAGAACCTAATCTATGTTTGTCGACTTTTTTTGGTGGTTCGAGACCCAAACCGCTATGTTTAGACATCACGAGTTGGAATCGAAATTCGTGTGTATGTCCAAGGATATTTATGAATATATTTACTAATCAGTAATAACAAAGTAGATTTTTATGCACGAATTAATTAGGAACCTAAGTAACTTGATTCTTGACATCTATTATTAAATTTCCTCACTCAAATACCTCTAATGATTATTAGCAAAGTAAGAATGTACAAATTGTTATAACTTCAGCAACAAATTATTATACATTAATAAACGTTTTAAAACATTGCAGCTGGAACTATATAACTAAAAATCTACGTATAGGTACATCTATAATAAGGGATAAGAGGATATACATTGTAAAACCGGTCCAAACCTTCATCTCATCACACCTCCATTCATCGTTGCGGGAGATTAAAAACTTCCTCCAATAACGCTCTCTGTCTCATGGCCGCCCACTGCGTCCTTTCTTAATAGGATTACCACAGACCGTGGCAGGTAAGTGCTTCTAATTGCTGTAAAAATCGGCGCCGACTGCCGGGGACAAAGCCCGGCGCCCAGTGTGCGGTTGCCCTTAGTGAAAGTGATTTATTGATTGACGTTCTTTATGTCGGCTTAGACGGATTACGCTTTGTTTATTTGTCTGTTAGCGGCTCCCGTTTGGCTCGGTGTTTACAATGAGGTGCACTAGTGCAAGTCATAACTCGTTCAAAATAACCCTGCTAGGTCAGAAAGGTGAAAATATATTTCTAGCTATTGTATTAAAGATACTACCGAACAGATAAATAAATTACATTTACTGAAACTACAATTTCCGTTTACCATTCACTTGGTTGATGAAATATATGATATATTTCATCAACCAACAATCATAATTTGGACAAAAATGGAAGTTAACACGTTTAACCTTCAAACGGCTAGCGGAACTTTGAGATAAAAGGGCACAAAAGGCCAGTTGTCGCCCGCATTGATTTATGTTCACAGGATGATATAGCGGCCACCAGAGGTGAAAGTGTTACCCGCGGTATATCATTGCCGGCCCGCTGTATTGACAGCCAATGAATGTGGTGATTTTTCGGTTATGAATTATTGTTTTAGTTAGCTACTGAGTTGAAATATACCTGCTACTTTCTTGCAGTATCGGTGGTAATAGAAACTTACTGCATGTTTGGATGTTTAATTCTTTACTTAATTAAGCTATCATTGAATGGATTGGACTGAAATTTGATACAGAGATAGACTAGATATATTGTATTCGATTTGCATATACCTAGGGTGATTTTATTCCGGTCCAAGTGATTCTGTTGGGATGAGAAATGAGGGAATGGAAATTATTAAAATATTTTACAAAACACACAAAATCGAGAATTCTGCTACATTTGGAAAGTCACAAAAAAATTTTTGGTTTTCTCAAACAAATTTTATCTATTACGTGACGGGTTTTTGTATGGAGAGTAAAGAATCAGTTTCGAAGAAGTGTTTTCAGTTAAAATTACTGAAATCTAGATATGTCTTTATTAAAATTTTACATGGGCACAATCATCATACGTGATTAACTTCAGAATTCGGTTAAATTCAGTGTATTACTTATTTTTTCGTGTATTTTAATTAGTAGCACTATTATCGGCTCAACATAGAAGGTGTTAAACCGTGTAGTTCGTTGATGGGCAAGGGAGTTTGCTATAAGGAGGTATTTGCCATAATCCCTACGATAATGGGCGGTTCGGTGATCGCAGTAATGATATTCGAATACATACCTAAATGTGGCACCGAGAAAGCATCCACTCAGCATATGTCGAGGAACAGTTAGATACCATAAACCTAGACTTTAATGAGTAATCAGTAGGTACAGTCAATGATATGAAAGTTAAAAATTTACGCCTAGCCATACGCCTAGCAAACAGAAATTATGGAACATTTCTTAGAATAATTTCTAAGATTATATAATTAAGGGGGAAGCAGACGGTGATCGGTGACCGAGAGACCGCCCTTCGTATACTATTCTAACCTCGAATTTACGGTCATTTTTCACATAAATCAAAGAGAGCCCGCCAAAAGATTTATAGTTATCTGTGGCCACTTCTACACGTCCATAGACAAAGATCAAACTACCTGGCTTATTGCGTCAATATTTTTTTCCCACCATAGCAAATTGTTACGATTTATTGCTTATTTTAGCAAGAAAACGAGAGTGTAAACATTGTCTAATATTAAGCACTTCGGGTTTGAGTTGAAATTTTGTTAGTCACTTGTATTTTTAACTATCTAACGTGTATGTACTTACACCTTTTATTATAAATAAAAGGGGTAACAGTTGATTTATTGTCAAGTAGGTACTTGACAACTTCCAATAACTAAATTAGTAGTCGATAAACAAGAATTACAGAACAGCGGGTAAAGACTCCAAATTACACACAGTGTCCATGCCATCATCATTACATTTGATGGGTCCACATTAAGTGAATATTTCAGTTGTTAGTTTCAGACTAGGTATATCAGCCCCCGCAACATGACATCGATTGTCGCGCGGGACGCGACTTGAGAGTGGAATAGTCGTATACTTCATCCAAACGAATAAGCAGGACGAATATTATGTCGCGCGACATAAACGCTTATGCTAGTGCTGTACCTACGTTCCTTTCTATCAAGTTATATTTAGAAAAAGGATAAAGGCCATGATATGGTTCAGAAACTGAATGGACTGAATAATTATAAAAAGGGATCATGATTAAAATCATAGATACTATAAAATTCTCTGTAAGTGTTAAGGTGGTCCGTTCGCTGAGGGGTGAGAAAGTGATAGCATTATCTCCTGCTATATACGTGTAAATGAAACAGCCAGATACCTATATCTAGCGTTTATTTTGAATGAAATAAATTTTGTCATTTAAATAATATCTACCGATTAAAACAATTCTAATAAATAACGAGAACTTATAAATTAATATGTTAAAAGTGAAATCTAAATAAACCAACTAAATAGTTCTCACAAAAAGTAGTAGAACGAGAAAATTTTGACGACACTCTGAGAGTGGAATCTGTCTAGAAAATTTCTTTTAGTACCAGCATTAGTATTTAATATTTCATTACAATCGGCATTTTATATTAACACGTGAGGCGAGTTTTGGTAAGGCCCCGCTATCATATCCGTGTCGATTTTTTTGAGTAGGTAAGTAGATAGGTATATTTCAACATAACATTGATTTTGAAACTTTGTACATTCAAGTTGTAGACGTAATTCTAGGGAATGTGTTGTATTGCTTACTTTATCGACACTAAATAAGTTTTTAAAGTTTTCCATATTAATCTTAAAATATGATTATAGTTTTTAAAATAAAATATATCGAAAAATAATCAATACACTCCATAGAATATCGCATCATGCTTGCTCCACTGAGGCATTTAAAATTAATTTGAATTATAAATTAGTATGACAGACGAGTTTTGGCGTGGCCTCTGCAACGGCTACAATCATTCGATTAAAGGACATAAAAGAGCTTACAAATTGAGAACGCGTATCACACGTCACTCAACCGTGCCACATCGTGCCAATTGAGACAGTGCTAAAATAAGGCATTGTATTAAAGACGATTCCGAATGATCGATCGAGACAGGGCGTTCGTTTTAATTTCGATTTCTCCAGATAGGCCCCGGAGGCGTGGTCGCGGGAACAATTTGTTTCATGTCCCTAATACCTACCTTCCGATAGGCGATGGTACGAACAAATTGTCTTTTATTGTGTGGATAATATTTGGTATAAACTGGTAACATACGTTACCTTTTTTTTTAATTCTGTTACCAACATAGATTAGTAGGAATCATGCTTCATGCACCACTAGCATTTAAGAAGGCCAGAAAAAGAACCATTAATAATTAGGTCAAAAACTGTTTTGAGCCGTGATACAATTAATTTATTAAGTTTATACATTATAGCTTTGGTATAGGTATGTAGATACAATATCTATGTATATATACAACAGGAGTCATTAATGAGTTTACAACCCGGATATCAGCAAAGAGGAAACATTTCAAAATAGACGTCGAGGCGTCACTTAAGGGAATCAGTCAAAACTTGGTAAATCCAATATCTAAGTTTAGAGAGCGCACAAAAGCGTCGCACGTCTGTGGCGGCCTATTCTGGAAACATTGATTCCGTTTGGAAAGTTGTGAGAGTTGTGACAACGCCGCTTTGCGTATTAGCTAGGTATCTATTAATGCACAGGAAAAGAGTGTTCTCTATGTGTTATTTTATTAATTCCATTGTCGTTTCTTCCTTTTTCATCCCGACACTGTTAATGTAGATCACTTCGTATATCTCTTTCGTCAGTCTACTTTCATTCGTCCTCTCCACAAGCCCAAATCATGTAAGAAAAACTTTTCCAATCGTTATTACTACACATTTTACACCGCATGATTCCCTAATTATAACATTCCCTATATCTATAATTAAAAAAAAAAAATTAAATTATTAGTAATCCTTTAGGTATTTACGTTGACTTAAGAGCATGAATACACACATTATTATCGACTACGGGAAATAAATTAATAATTGATTTTTAATTTAAAACTAATATTCTGCTAAGACTTTTTTTGCATGACCAAAAGGCAGAATGTAAGTAGTGGCTCGTTTTATCCATGTACCTATATTCTAGCAAAATAAATTGAATAAATACAATCATCATCACCATCAACATCTCATCAATTACAGGACATCCACTCTGTAAATATATGGGGAGGCCTATGTTCAGCAGGGATGTAATTTTTGTTAATTCAACTTAGTTAATTTCAAGAACAGGAACTTATAGGCTGTCTGTGACCGTCTGTAACTTCTGTCCGCTAAATAATTATGGCGAGTTCGCTGTACTTCAGAACCGTTTCGAATACAATATTTACTATATAGTATGTTTGCAAAAATCGTGGCAAGTCAGCGATCTTTACAAATAGTTTTGCATCTTTTAAAGGCTATTCAGTCATTGGACTGAAATAAGGGATCTGCCAAATATTGACATCTATTAGAATGTATGAAATTAGCACTGCAAGAAACCATATTTATCTACCTAATTCAACTAATTTTCAGAATAGTGACGTGAAGTTGCATAGGCGAGTATGGTGCGGGCGGCGGGGCGCGGGTGTGCATCGCTCGATATCGCTGACAGTGACGGATTACCCTCGGAACGCCGGTTCACGGCCGACTCGGCACTCAGTCCCCAACCTAGCCGACTATCATCCCACTATAAAGTTTGCAACGAAACTGAATAAAGATACAATTTGAGAATTTACGAGTTTATTTTAAGTTACATTTTGTTTGCGCTATTGTTTCGATTTAGGAATTGTAGGTATAACTTTGTAAGTAGAAAAGGAAGGAGTAACCTTAATAAACTAGTCAACTAAAGTCAAACCGCCTGATTGTCATCCGTTATAAAGTACATATACAGAAAGGATATACAAAGTTTTTTTAAAGGGATACGATTTTCGGACATTATTTCTTGGTATATAATTATATTTTGTTGTGATACTCGTATTAAATTTGTCATTTAACAACATATAGAAATATTTGTTAAGATTGTAATTGTACTCGTTTTTACTGTGAAAAACTGTGTTAGCAAGAAAAGAGTATTTTTCAGTAATATGTGTTAGTGAAATAAAATTAACTTGCACAGCCTCCTGCTCTACCTAACTCCGTTATAGTTATTAATGTATTAACTAACAACTTTTTTAGCTCTCGTAGAGATGTGGTGACGTCATTTAGATTAGATATATTACTTTGCGCCCTACTTAATAAATAACGTTCACATAGACTCAGTTTACATACTCTATTTACGTAATGCAATATTTCTATAGATAATAATGACTCTGTCTGTCACTTCCTTCTTTTTAGCGAGTCGATGGCAAAAACATCTAATATCACTTTAAATTACACAAATTGAAGACATTTCTGTATTATTTTCTACATTTAATACAAGGCCCTAATTTATTAATCCGGATCCGAATAAGTCCAAAGTATTGCAATAAATTATAAAAATAATAATAATAATAAAAAAAAAAGAACCGACTACAATTTGAGCATCGTAGCGATACTTTTTGCCGTAACGTACGGTGTTTTTTTATTACCATTTTATAAACAAAATTGTTATTTAAGTTAAGAATACTTTGGACCTCTTTTTTCCAAAACAGTCTATTGACACTACTTTAGGTCCACAGCTGGGCACCGTTAAATAAGCAGTTAACTTCGTTAATCGATAACCCGTTACTAAAAAGTTACAAATACACTTTTTTGCACAACAGAAAAGAAAATACAGTTTCAGAAAAGTGGTAAGATAAAAAGATAAAATGTACAATTTGGCGACCTTATCACTAAAAACGATCTCTTCCAGGCAACCTTTCGGTATACATTTGAAATGGGCAGGTTGTGCGGTATTAAATAGGGATGCAGATACAAACTACTAAAGTTTTTTTTTTTTTATAAAAATTACGTAATTTAAATCGTTGCGTACTAATTTATCACTAGATCTACTTAAACTGTTGGTATGGATTCTGGAAGGAAGTTAACAGGTTAGAAGCAAAAAACGACGTCTATTAGACCTATAGACGACGAGTGTGTAATTTTAGTGCGTGCGGAATCTTTACTGGATTAACGATTAACGGACTAAGGGAAATTTAACGGAAGTTAACGAGTCCATTAATTTGTTTTAAGTTAATTTAAAAGCTAATCCGTTAGTTGAAATGTTAACTTCGTTGATTAACGATTGACGGGTTAACGACTTCATGCCCAGCTATGGAACATCCAAACGAATGATATAATTTTAGCGATCTTCATAATAAAACTTCAAATTGTACCGAATTTCCTCGTAGTTTTACTCATTTTTTCAGACTGGTAAAATAGCGGACAACCAGCTTTTTTAAAATTTTATATTTACATAAGCCAGGTACAAATAATATAACTAAAGAGATTTGAATGCGATTGCATTCGTATAAAATACGAAAAAACCTTTTGTCTCGAGTTTTTATTACGCAACACTAATTTAGTCTGTGATATTACGGTCGCGTTCAAGGGCTAGAAAATGAGCTTCGCTTGTATAATCCAACTGAGTAGCAATGTAAGGTTTCCTGTTAAATATCATTCTCATTCTACGTTTCTTTCACATTTTGGTGAATTCAAAGACCTATCTTGTACCGTATAATGTAACAATTTGCAACATAAGTAGCCGACTTCGAATCACAAATCATGATAATCCCGGTTACCTCGTTTCGACTGGTTACGGTTTTTTACTTTTTCTCATAATGTTGCCACTTATTATGACTTATCGTATCGTTCACAATATGGGTGCTGTTGTAGCTGTAGTGCTGCTTTAATTTCAATTATTCCTTCACATACTTATACCATTTCATTATACTTTTTTTTTATCCACAACGGGTTAGCACTTGACCTCAATCACACTTGATGTTAAGTGAAGATGAGGCCGAAGGTGGTAGCGTACTAACCCGGGAACCCCATCTTATTTGGGGGACTGGCTATCTTATCTCTGACAACCGAAACACAACAATGTTATTAACATTGCTGTTTGGCGGCAGATTTAGATAAGATGGTGGTAGCTAGCCAGGCGTATATATATACAGGGTGGAAAGTTTCAATGGGGCAGCCAAGGGAGGTACCTTAATCGTTGCAGCTACAAGAAATTGGTCTTAGGAGACTATCCATAATTTTTCAAAAAAATTTCATTCCCATTCACAGATTTTCAAAAAAATGTACGGTTAGCAAGAAAATTACCATTTCTCACAAAAAAATTTTTTGATGCTAATCGATCCTGTTTCGTATGCTGATCAAAAATTTTTTTTTTTGTGAGAAATGGTAATTTTCTTGCTAACCGTACATTTTTTTGAAAATCTGTGAATGGGAAAGAATTTTTTTGGAAAAATTATCGATAGTCTCCTAAGACCAATTTCTTGTAGCTGCAACGATTAAGGTACCTCCCTTGGCTGCCCCATTGAAACTTTCCACTCTGTATACTGTTTTTTCTTTATTTGTAACGTCTGATCCTCAAGTATCGAAATTTCATACCTGCGACTCACTCTTGTGACTATATAAGCGGTTATCAATGTTTTTTGTAAAACAGTTATTTGTAAATAAATAAATTTGAATTTATAATTTATAAACCTGATTCAGAAACTGTGAAAACAAAAGTCGAGATCTTTGCGATTATTTTATTTTAGAACTTTTTTAATAGTTCAGGAAAAAAAGTAGACCAGTCAAGAGTCAAGTCTTATATTGGTCTTATTAAACGACATTTATTCTAAAGTGTGAATGTATTATGGTAGCGGACATCGTGTTAACGCTATGTAGAACGCGTTATGTCGGCTCGGCCCCCTGGAGCGAACAGCGGGGGGCCGCTTCTGTTCGCCAACAAGCGTTAATCGCATTCAAATATGAAAATATTGCCTATGATACGCTTAAAGTCGAATTTGCTATTTGAGACTTGACTTTACGAGATCTTGTGCAAAATTTGCATAGCTTTGGATTAAAATTCAAATAACTCTAACAAAGTTAAAAATTAGAATCTTGTATAATGTCGTCGCCCCCCGTGGTTCAATTTCAACAAGATAAGGTTTACAAAACGGAGATCGCGGTTTCGATTCCCAGCCTCGCTAGCTACAATTATCTTCTAACTATGTCGCCAACCAGCAATGTAACAGTATTGTTATACTCCGGCTGTACGAGATCACATAGCTAGTGTCCCAAATTAGTTGGGAGTTCCACCTTCTTCCTCATCGACATCGTGTGTCTTCATCAAAATATTTTAAAAAATTCAATACATTTTAACATTAAACTTCCATTTCAGAGATCAAATGCAATGCAATAATGCATACCTAATCATGAGGGATATCGAAATGTTTGACAAACGAGTCATAAAATGCGGTTAGTCCTGAGCAGTGAATTTACTTTGGCATACTAAAATATCAATGCCGATAGCGAAAAAACGAGTCTCGAAAAGTTTCCTTATACTGAACATAAAATTCTACAATATAAAAAATAAACATTTTGTTTACATGTCACCCTCAATTAGATCAAATGTTCCCAGGAAAAAGGAAGGACTTGACACAGATATGAAGCAATTTGTAGCGCTTCCAGCATGATGTATCGGCTCACCAGGTGAGGTCACATTCCCACAGCGGTCGACGGATGATGATGGATCATTCGGCCCGCTTTGTTCTGAATAACTCGGCGTTTGTTCCGTCGACAAATTCGGGGTCATTCCCTCTATCTTGACGTATTGTGCAAAAAATATCATATTTTTTATATCATCTCTACCCTAAATATATTATTATAGATTAATATTTTCATGATCCAAATATTTGATGTTAGAACATTAATAAGCTCAAAGACGTGGCCGCATTTACTGGATTTATCGGCATGTAAATACAATGCACTAAAATGTTCTCACTTATAATTTGTGCTTATAGTGCATGTCGAATATTCCGTTCCGTTACACGGCGTGTTGGCGGGTCGGTGCCTCGGATAATACCACCACCGGGATACCACTCCCACAGCTACCCACGAAGTACAGTTACAGACATAAAACGTCGTCGCGGCATACAATTCAATATATTTCGAAGTAATTTGATGTTCATTAAAGAAACTCTGGGACCGTGAACCAGAACACAATGGTTGAATGGCCATTTGTTGCCGCCGTTGAAAGGCACAATAATAATTCCGAAGTAGTTATTCACGCGGCAGTTAGGAGCACTTACGAAACGAAACATCGTCGTTTCGTGATGGCAGAGCTATTTTGTTATTGGCGGCCGCTATTCGAGGTGTAGGACAATGAAAAAAAATCAGATAATTAACCAATGGTCTGTCACAAACTAAAGGTAAATACTGGTAGATAGGATAACAATGGATACCCGATAACGGATAAACATATCTATATAAATATTTATATTAACGGCCGTGAATAATTCTTAAGATTTACTTCAATTCCTCTACACCATAGGCCATATAGCCTATCAAATGGTTGGTGAGATAGATTGACGATTTTTCGAACGCAAATCAAAGAACAGTGGGCCAGTGATCGCGGTACGCGGCTGCTCGTATCCCACCACCTCTTCAATATTTGTTTGAATGTGATCGACAATAAATAGATACATTTTGGAATTCGACAAAATTAGAACTGAACGTCGTCGCTATCTAGTAAGATCGAGGGATTTTATAAAAATCAACAGTTGGGACACCGCCGTGACAAGAATCTAGAAAAGAAACTTAATTAAAACAGTAATTGATACAAATCTACGTTTAACTTACCTTGTTGACTGCTTTTCCTCGTCGTTTTTTTCTCTTTCATCCAAGGGTATTCGGGCACATTGAGTCCGCCTCCAGGTGATGGTAGATCAGGCGCGTACCCAGGCGGCGTATGTTGTGGACTGAGCTCCCCTCCTCCTAACTGAGGGAGAGCGGTCATGAACTCCGCCATCGACGGTTGGCTATTGATAAAACCGGTTTCTGTGCATGTTTCGAGCATAGGGTGCGGGGCTCCAGCGGCAGTCACGGCTGCCAGCCAGAAGCCGTTGCCCCCATGCTCCATCCGAGGATGCTCCTGCCCCGGCGCGGGCCCCATTGGCGGCGTGTTCCTCGTCTTCACCGCGAACTCCTCTTCCATTTCATCTCGCACCCCCATGCCAACTCTTGTCGGTGGTTTCCCTCTGATCGTGGGGAACTCTTCGCATTTTATCTTACGCACTAGAGGGCTATTGTCGAGCGGCAGTGCTGCGGTGTTGCATATCTCTTGCATCGCTGCCGGTGTGCGCGATCGATACCAATGCCGTGATCATTCACGTGTCGTATTTGTTTTCCGTTTTGCTGCATGCGTTAACATTTTTCGTTTACTCATTGAATTTGTATTGTGTTAACACTTTCAATGGTTGCATTGCACAAATTCCCGATTGTGGCATGGTGGTATCTGAAAACAGTGGCATATTATTAGAGGTATATATACTATATTATTTACTTTATATAACACTGACATTGCCTAATTTGTTATAGTTTATTATGATTGTATAGTTATTATTTTTAAACCATTGACATTATTTTTTTTTTTTATGCACAACGGGTTGGTACTTGACCTCAATCACACCTGATGTTAAGTGAAGATGAGGTCGAAGGTGGAAGCGTACTGACCCGGAAACCCCAACACATAATTATAAATATATCATTGTGAATAATACTTGGCTTTACAAATACTTGCAATTAGTATAAGAATGACATTTAAATCGACAATTTTTGTTAATATTATTTACGTATCTAATGACATTGCCGAATTTTATATTGTTGCGAACTATTTTTACATTTTATTTAAGTGACGTGTAATGAAAATTATGAATATTTATTCATTTGATGTAAATGTATGTGTATAAACAGCCTTATTGTGGTAATACTAGCATATTGCTTGACATGGTTTCGGACCAAAGTTGGTTATTGTTGGAATCGGTTAAGAATTAGGTGAAGAGTAGTTCGGCGAATACTGAACTTAAAAAGACCACATAACTTCCATGTCAGACTTTGTATCGAGGAGAAGACATGGTTAAGTCTAATTTGCAAGGGAACAATAAGGATACTTTTAATTTAAAATTGCAGCACATTGCTGACTTCCCAAAGAAGCAAAAAAATAGAAAAATAAAGATCGAATATCGTTCACGCATCATCTATCCAGCAAGCGCTTATCATCTAAATAGTCAGAAAATTTATAGTTTTGTTTTAAGGCACTTGTTATGAATTTCTTTAAAGACAAATTTTGTATATTCACCCAATCTTATTAAAATGAAATAACTGGTTAGACTAGCTTGTTAAAATAAATGATTCAAGTACAACACAAGATGGCTTGTCAGCTAAGGGCATGACAAATCGGACCGGAGTCCTGTCTAATCGTCAACAATTTTGCGCCAAATTGAGAGCCGGCAAATTAAATGTAACGGGAGGAGGCTGCGGTGGTTATTTCGCAATTATTCGAGGACGATCGACATTACCACGGTTTTGTGTTGGATAATTGTGCGCCTAACGTCGTGATGAACCCGCGGATAATGAGCGCTCCAAATTGTTTATTGTAATTTAGCGAGCAACAAGCACGTGACTCGGACTCAACAATGAAGTTATTAAAATTCGCCATGACCGTGAACAACACAGAAAATAATATTTTTTACGTGGAAATATTTTTAGATCATAAATTAAGGTTTTATATTTAATATAGGTGTGCTGTGATGACGTCGCGCAATGTCGCTTGTGCCTGTGTATAAAACTGACATTAGTAATTAATTAAAGATAATTATTTAACGGGAATCACATAAATGGTATTATATAATAATTCATGACGACTACGCGAGTGACATTTAAATACAAATTGAGTTAATGCATAATCCATGAAGGTCGCCTGGTATCTAGTTTTACCTCGGTGTTTTCTCAACTTAAAGACTCAGGTGAACAATTTTCAAGTAGTCAAATATTTCATCAATTTCTAATTGTCGAATTTTTACCCTAATGTAAACAATTGTAGGTATATTAGCGGAATTTTTAAAGGTCTATTTAACTTTATCCAGTAATATAATGAAATTATCTATACATAGAAATAAATAAGCTCTGCAACGAATAAGATTTAGATAAGATATCTATCTATAGCAATATGTGTACAAGGCGAAATAAAAGTGTTTTGGAACGGTAGACAGCTTTTATAATTCTGTTATTGTACCTAAATCATTTGAATGATTGACAAACGGTGCGTCTAGACGTTTATCACGTACTCACGCACCCCGTTCATGGAGGCTGAGGTTTGCGGACGTGTGCCGTCAGTTTTATAGCCTGCAACTGGTGGACGACCGACGCCGAGTTACAGAACGCACCCTCACTTAACTGGATGTAAAGTCGAAAATGTTCGCGATATCCTGGCTGGATGGAAGCTGTGGTGGCGACTGAATGTCAATTAAAATTCAAACCGCGTTCGAAATACGATTTTTTCCACTGGAATTTGCGGCGAGCCCGGGAGAAATGGCGGGCACGCGGCTTTTTGTTTTATTTTATTTTTTTTTGAAAACGGAACGGCTGGCGGTTAAACCTATTTTAATGCGTATGGGTTCCTCTGTGTTTTGAATTAAAATTTTCTACCCGCTTTCCGTGTGGGGACGGACAATGAAATGTAATTTCCTCTTGAAAGAACAGTGATGTTTTGCTGCTTATGCTTCGCTCTCACCGACACATCTGCATAGGAAATTAGAAATTTGTTTTTGTTTCGTGTTTTTTACGAGATAGGTACGTAACAATTTAAAATTTCGTCACAGCATGGTGGGATTTTACCCTCTTTTGTCGTAGCAGGGTGCCTCGTTTCACTTTTCCGCTGCTCCCTCAAGGGAGAGCCCCTTAAAAACGCATAAAGTGGAGAACAGAGCCTACTTATGAATTTGTTTATGGCGCTATTTTTAAGAGACAGTGTCGTCTGGCCCTGAAATCTCGGGGCTTACGAAATAACAATATTCCTAATTTAATGTCCTCAAATCTTTATTGTTGTACGCAGAGACGGCGATGCATGAAAATGGGAATTGTCAACATTAGCCGTAATGGATTACGACTACGACTATATTACAAGGGAAATCCTGTGGAAATTTACTAAACAATAGAAATCATTGTATATGTATGTACCTATAGTCAGTATCATTTTTTAGGGTTCCGTAGTCGATAAGGTTAGTTAGAGTTTCGTCATGTCCGTCTGTCTGTTTGTTTTTTTGTAAACGCTTTATTGTACAAAAGAAAATAAGTACAAAACAAATTTACTTAATTATGCACAAAGGCTGTCTGTCTGTCCGAGGCTTAGCTCAGAAGCTGGGGCCCATCACTATTGGTGTAATATACTGTAATGCTCACGAATTTTCTCATTGTTTAAACACGTTAACCGAATTCATAAGAACCTAATTAGCACACAATAAAGTTCATTTGTCGAATCGCAAAACCAAGATAGTGTGTAAAAATTCTGTGAGATTCGCTACAAAAACTACTAATTAGAGGTGCATTTTTGTCCTTTTAACTAGACATAACCATCCTATGAACTCAAATTATTTAAAATTTATCATTTGGCTATCTTCAGACATACGGAAGGTATTTTTTAAATGTGAAAATTCATCATAAGTCAAAATGTAAAATAAAATATATGTAGTTTTTCATTATGCATACAATGACGAAAAGAAGCTTTTCACATCGTAGGCAAAGATAAAATATTTGGAAAGATTTTTTCGTTAAAAATTACGTTACTTGCTGTGACTGTCAGCTTCAGCCATTGTGGAAATAATTAACTGTGATAGACAGACGTACGGACACCTAGATCGACAATATGAGGATTCTCTTTTACCTTTTTGGTACATAATACATAACCCTAAAAATTAACATCTCAAAAATTACGAAACAATTTGCTTGAGTTAAAATGGTGATTCTCCAAACAGGTCTTTAGTTAAACATGGTGAACCATCAATTTGGTTATTTCTGTACGTGTACAACATTGTAAATAACTGAACATCTGCGTGTCGGGAGCGGACCGCTCAAACTAGTGGTTAGGGTCCAATTTGCTGGCAGTAACGATTTCCTCTTCGGGGAATCGAATGGCGTGCGTCCGGATAACGCCCCCACGAATGTACATATAACATAGGTATTAGTAGGTATATACCACAGGTACAGTCAGGTATTTATGACAATACATAAATATAGTGAGTAAGCAGTTTAGACTTCGTACCACGTAAAAATGTTGGGTTCGATCGCAAAATTTGGTGCCACGGAAGCGCCCATAGAAGTAAGCATAACGGGATAAACGTCTAATACTCTAATGGATAGATGTACCCACTAACCATAATTTGGGGGGCGCTTTGGTTCCAAATAGGTATAGCAATCGAAAGTAAGCGAGTTAAACGGCAATTTTCTAGCGATTATTATTATTAGGTCCTTACCTATGAAATTGGCGTTTTGTATGAAGAATTTCATACAAACATTTTTGAATTTTTTTTTGGGAACGGCAAATCCAAATTTAGCTAAACTGTGTGTGTATTATTGGATAACCTTAAGTTAAGTATAGGCAGTGTTAATTTTTAAAAGTAACCGCTTTATAAAAGTTTCAACGAATTTAAGAAATTATATGGGAAGCACATGAGAAGAGCTGTCTTCAAGTTTTTTTTATTATGTGATTTAGCCCAGACATTAAAAAATATTTCATGTGAAACCTTGAAAACATATTAAATTTTCCAAATAAAGAAATAGCTATAGAATCTTAGGAGTTGGTACATAATGATTAACCAAGAGTAAAATCTCCAATTCATAGGTAAATACTAATATTATTGATTTAAAGGCGAGCAGCAACTGCTGATGTGCCTATATCCATGCTGGTGAATTGGTAAAGAAAAGGAAAAACTCCCAATTTTGGCTTAATAGTCCTCATGGTTTCAGACTTTGTTCTCTTTAAGCCACTTGTCAAGTCTATTTTTAAAACTGTTTGAACAGTTTTGTTGATGCCCGCTGCTCGAGCAGCGGGCATCAACAACCTCTTGACGAAGCCGATTACATATGCTCTGTTATTGATTGTGTGAAGGCCGACGTTGGTGTTAGCTTTAAAGGGAATCAGTTTCATATCATTTTTATGTCGGGCACGATGGATGTGACTGAGGTTGGAGGGACTTGATTTGAGGGAGGATTGAAGGCAAATTTTTTTCGAGGTACGACTGCAGAAGCTATTTTACTTCAGACAGACAAAGGCTTCAAATATATTAACACCGAATCAAATCAAGCCGAATAAACCACAACCTATTGAAACCGCAACCTCTGCATTGGAATTGAGGCAAGGGTTTTTATGATGTATCTAATACCATAATCCCACCTGCTAGCAAGTGATGATGTGGCTGATTATTATTACTATTTTCTTTTGCCCAATGTACTTTATCCTGTTATAAGTTAAAGTAATTGGAGTATCTGGACAGAAGGCCCTAACGCCCCTTGTCAACTATTTCTGAAAAGAGCCATTTGTGATGTTTTGTTCATAAAAGCAGGAATCAGATTCTTCCGCTGGAATCATTTGTACATATTTTCTAGTTCTGTATAGGTGGTAAGTTTAAAATATATATATCAGTACGTGATGATCAGCCCACTGTATACATTCACTACTTGTGTAGTCCTTTACAATATGTACTAGGTACCACACTCTTGTCCTTCGCTTCCTGATCCAACAACTTCCATCATTTTTGGTCGTCGGTCCATCTAGCGGGCGTTTACCGGTCTATCGGTTTCCATTCCAGAATAAGTCTGCCGTAACTACTCGTACAACCACATCTTGCTAATTCTCTGGGCTCTGTCGATAACGGATACTCTCATTTTAGATCATATTCATCAAAGAGCATTGTTTTCTCATATAGCTTGCGAACTTACTTTTGGTTATCCGGCCCAAGTCCGTCTGGAAGACCCAATGGAATTTTTCAAATTCTGCATTCATTTCCTGCTCAACTGTATTCCACTGCTTCTTTATTTGTTTCTACCATTCACTGCTTGTGTAGTCCTTTACTAGGTACTAGGTACCACCTCCTTGTCCATCGCTTCCTGATCCAACAGTTTCCATAATTTTTGGTCGTCGGTCCATCTAGCAGGCGGTTACCTGTCTATCGGTTTTCATTCCAGAATAAGTCTGTTCTAACGGTTATCGAATGCTATTTTTTTATATATTTAACCACAGCTTGTAATTTCTCTGGGCTCTGTCGATAATTGGTACTCTCATTTTGGATCATATTCATCAAAGAGCATTGTTTTCTCATATAGCTTGCGGGACCTACTTTTGATTATCCGGCCCCAGTCCATCTGGAAGACCCAATGGAATTTTTCAAATTCTGCATTCATTTCCAGCTCAACTGTATTCCCATGCTTCTTTATTTGTTTCTACTGAGCTCATTATGAAACAACACCGAACTCTATATTTTATGTCATATTATTTTGTTGCTGACTGTACCTTATAGTCACACCGCACACGAGTATATAAAGTTGGTTGCTTACAAACTGCCTTTGGAAAAATTGTTCCAATTATGTAGAATTACGTCTTAGCATGTTTTTTCGTTCGTAGTTGTTGTCTAGAAGTTGTTTGGTCGCCCCGAATGGCAGTCATTGTTATATTTTTTAGGTTCGAGCTTACCAGATAATCTTTGGCGAGAAAAGTTTTTACGAATCGACATGCCTACTTCGTAGTTCGTTGTTGTTGCCATAGCAGTGATCGGGTGAAACATAAATAAAAATTTGTAATTCTTCGTTGTTACAAATTTTAGTGCTAAGATACCATGGTTCGTAAATATTTAATTTTGTTAAATAATTAATTTGTGCAAAATAATAAATCTTACCGCTCTGAAACTCTGTTACCGTAACTTCCATTTTGTCAGATATAGGTCCAATCTTACGACACTACGTACCTTCTCTTAGTGCGCATGTTTTTATTACTTGTAATTAAAGAATGAATCTGTTTATTCCATTGGGGCAAAGATGGTGCTTATATAATTTTAGTCACGCTAAGGAGCGTGTTTAAGTCTTATTAATGTAGCTAAGAAGAATATACCTACATAGGTTTAGGTAACTAGAGACTTCATTGTTGACATAAAATACATACTTAGTAGATATGGTATGTGCAATTACATTATATCCTTTACTCTGGGGATCAACGCCCTCAAAGTAATTACGTGCCAGTTAATAAAATAGATTCGGGTTCTGTTTTTTTATGCACGACGGGTTCGGGAAGATGAGGTCGAAGGTGGAAGCGTACTGACCCGGACACCCCAACATATTTGGGAGACTGGTTATCTTATCTCTGACAACCGGAACACAACAATGGTATTAACATTGCTGCTTGGCGGCAGATTTAGATAAGATGGTGGTAGCTAGCCAGTCGGACATTCAAAATGCCCTACCACCAACCAAACCGAGTACTTAAACATGTACCCTGCTGGGGATCTAACCCGCAACCTCCGAATCGTAAAGCCAATGTTGTTTACATTGAGCCACGGAGGCGGTGCTGCCACATAACTACTTGGTAAGTAGATATATATCTACTTACCAAGTAGTTATGTATATACAATACTCTAAATAAGGATCAAATTTGTACGTTCCAACTGTTGGGGCACATCCTCCTTTCAAGAGGAGAGATTATGCCTCATAAACCACCAGCCGGCATTTGACTAGACTAGTGGACACTTGAGGGTCAGAGTTTTCAAGCCTCGTCTATAGGCTACCGCCTTAGCTTCAACTGAAAACAACGATTGCCTTCATTTGAAAACATTATTCAACGTGACCTCCGAAACACGCAACGCAAAAATAGTCTTATGAAAATGTCACTAGCGGTCACTCAAGCAAGGACAGACCGCGCCAGATGTTGCTTAACTTCACTAATCGTAAACGACTGCGACATGAATGTTTTTCTAAATAAGCATAAACCAGTTGAAATGTCAAAATCCGGCGTTATTAAAGAACTCGTTACATAACATGTGGATTTGGACATGCGGCGACATGTTGATAGGATCGGCTAAGGCTCATTGTTCATCATTAACCCATTCTCACGCAAGCTCACTCCACACGCACCGAGTATATATGTAAGTTGAGCTTACAGTAACTCGACTAGATTATGTTTTGATATACAGAAAATACGATGGGTCGGATGTTGTGACAAATAAATATTCAAGAAATGATTGTATTTTGCATTAATCAAAAAAATGTACAATACTTAATAACAATTTGAGTATTTAAAAACTAAAAATCGGTCAAGCCGTTTAGACGTACACACTCGAAAAAAATTACCTTGCTTTCTGGGGCTGTCGGGTGAACAGGAGGAGGAAAGCAATTCGACGCATACCAACTGTTTTTTTATGTTAATGTCCGCATAAAATAGTGGTCAGAATTTGATAATCCTTTCCTGTTTGAATATCTCAGACTAGTCAAAATAAATTTGGAATGATGTGGGGAAGAAGTTCTCCGAAGATGAACGGAATGCGGTGAAGCTGGTAGTTTGGCAACTTCATACACTTGCCAATGTAATAATAGAACCGACCAGGATTGGCATACCAACCGACTTCAACATGGGTCTCTTCTCCATCTCAGGAATGCACCATCATACCTTCACCAAATTTATATGGGATCAACTCGGCGATAAACCCTATCAAACAAAAAACTAGTCATGAAAATCGGTAAAAAAATAATACAGTCGAATTGAGGACCACCCTTTTTAATAAGTTGGTTAAAGACCACAACAACTATAGAAGCAAGTAAACTGGTATCTGACCTATTTAATCTATTTTGTTATGAAACAAAAACTGGGTTTGTATGAACTTGTGTTACTGCTTATTATGTGAGTACTGGACATAGTATGAGTACATACCGGCATCACAATGGGCGAATACACCCGAACGATTAACAGTACAGTCACATTGTCTGAATGTGGTCTGAATTGTCTGTTTGAAGCTGAATAACAAACTGAGTTTAGGACGTGAGTAATAAAAAGTATTATTGTGGCAACTAATCCAAAATTACATACATAGGTACTGTTAATACAAGGTATAAAAATAAACTACTAGTTCATGTCAGCCGTTTACACAAAGTCACTAAGTCATTAAGGGGAAAACGTATACGCTTTTTTAAAAAATAAAAGTTCCAGTTGACATTCAAAATTTGCCTTTAAATAAATTCAAAACCATCATAAACCAGATATTGTATTAATCGAAGAGCAGGGCAGTGTCCAGGTCCAGTTCTCAAAAAAAATATTACGTATACGACGAACGCCATAGAGACCTCCGATTCCAGCCTAAATCAATTATTAATACGACCTTGTTTTTGATTTTTTTTTACCGTAGTCGAGTTTTGTAAAGTTTTTTCAATTTTGTTATACCGAACAAGAAATCTGAATATCATACCTTGAGACTTCGTACTAAAATAAATTTAATTTAAAATATCCGAAAATGACTTCAACTATCGCCCTCGAACTCCTGTAACAACTTTGAATTGTAACTGCGTGTGTCTTGAATGCAGTTATAATTTAATAGTTTAAAATTTAAATTGTTTAAAATATCATAAAACAAGAGTAATTTCGGTGTTGACTCGATTCCATGAAATGTTTATTTGGCACCATTATTTCTTCATATACAACGTGTAACCGAAAGGATATATCAAGCCGAAATGGTCGGACACAGTATTTAATTTAATTTAAAAAGTACCATTTTTATCGATTAATTGTTAATCTTAAATCAAAATAAACATGTCTCAAACTACGCAGTCATTGAACTTGGAACGTGGTATAAGAATCCGTGGTAGGTACTACTAAGTTAATTCTTATTTTGGTGGCAACATGTATGCACAGTATTGCACAGGTCTAAACCATTTTCTAACTTGAATTTGAATTCGTGTTGACGCCACTCTTGATTACGAACAGCTTTACCCAAGGTTACATAGTCGAATTCGATCAAAAAATTTTCGAATACCCATATAGGTAAAGTAAACCATTCTGAAACTACTTTTAGTATGGATGTCCAACAATGTTCGACTGAATTCGACTATGGTTTCTAGTGGAAAGTTATTCGTAATGAGGAATAGAGTTACCAGAATACAGGAATTACACGTATTTTTCATCCTGTATATCAATATTTTCTGTTGAAAATTATTTTGTAAGAAGTGTGGTTTCGGCACGTAAAAAGAACAGAACCAACTCGTCTCTTCCCGTGGCCATCATAAAAGGCGACTATGGGACTTTCCACCAAAAAACATCTACAGATTAACGGCGATGGGCTGACCACTTATCATGTATGCATTTCTGTTAATTTTGAAAGGTGAACCGTGGATGTTGTTTTTAAATAAGAAACTTATAATGTTTGGGATAACTCTGACCACCCTAATTGTAATATATATGTAGTGTATGCATTCTGTTGTTGAACCGTAATAAATAAAATAAATGTAAATTTTTATGTAAAATAGTTTATATAAGTATCTGAAATATTTATGTTTGGACCGGAATAATAAAAACAGAATAAAAAGAACCAAATTGTTATTTTCATTAGACTTTTGATTTAAGTGGTAACTATTCATTATTAAATATTTCTTTAACACTTTATTGCAGTAATCATAATCAGACGTAATTAACAAAAAACCGGGGGATATTTAATGTAATTTACATTAGCAGCGTAAGACATCCACTCACAAGGTGGACAGACGACCTGATAAAGGTCGGGGGAAGCCGCTGTATGCAGGCCGCTTCTAAACGGTCACTCTGGAATTCTATGTGGGAGCCCTATGTTCAGCAGTGGACGTCTTGTGGCAGATATGATGATGGAGATGAATTTGTCCCCAGCTACCCAAGGAAGGAGATGTATGTCCGTTGATTTGGCGCATCCTGTAGCCGTTTAGGCTTGCCCGATTTCGAAGTGAATGGTGTCGTTAGATTTGTGTTGATACCTGTAGTGTCATAGAATACATTTTATCGTAAAAAATCCAACATGGCGTCCGCAAATTACAAAATATGTTGTCGGGATTTTTGGTTTTTAAATACTTCAATAGAATATTTAAAATAAAAACTCAACCCTTAGTTCAAAACATGGATTAAAGCAGGTATTTTGTTTAGTCCTGCCTGACACAAAAAAAGATACACATAAATCGTATTTGTTTTTAAAGAAAGTGTATAACATATTTGAGATAAGGACGAATTTTTCTGGTTTTACATATGAATTTGTTTGGTATTAAAACAAAACTTACAACAATGTTTTTCTATAATAACAACCAAACTATGATTAACTCACTATATGGACTACAACATTCGTGTAATTTTTTTCAAAAAAACGGCGCTTTTGGGTTTACATCCTTCTTAACAATGCGAATTCGATTCCCAGGCAGGCCATGTACCAATGAGTTTTTACATTTAATTACCGACTTATCCGACTGCTCTCTTAAACGGATCGTGAGGAAACCTGCATGCCTGCGAAATAAAAATTCTAAGGCATGTGAAATCCCCAACCCGCATTGGGCCAGCGTGGTAGACTATGGCCCATACTCTCTCCTATACGAGGGAAGGCCTATATCCCTGCAGTGGGATGTTTACGAGCTGATGATGATGATGATGAACAATGCGAATCGTTGTTAACAAAGCGCCCGACCTCATGGCGAACATAAGTATTATAAGATAAGATACTGTTCGGACAATAATTTGGAAATAAAGTTACAGAATAGAAAGTGAACGAAAGGACAACATATTTGCGTTACATTGTTTTCCTAGTTTTACTTGGTATATCCATATTATATACAATGTATTTATTCATCAAAAAGAACGTAAGCATACAGGAAAATTACTTAAATTTATTATAAAATATTGTGATGAATGGGTAGAGACTCAGCGGTGTTGCTGGTTTTCAGTCCCCTCCAGCAGAGTGTTTTCAAACAACTGAAGCGTACTACCGCGTGCAAAAGCATACAAAACATTCATCAAAGTTAGTCTCAAGTAAAAATTAACGTAAATACCTAATTTTTTTATGTAATAATCACATTTTTACTAAATTGTTTGAAAGTTTTATTGGATTGCCTTATTTTTGATATTGCAAGAGTGAGAAAATACATTAATTTTAAACGAAAGTGACATATTACGATTAAAATTAAATAACATCACAGATTGATTTATTTGTAAATAGTTTTATTACTAAAAATTACAATAATGTTCATTGTTTATGTAGGTACCTACTTTTTAGAAGATCGTGCCATAACCAAAAACTACGATATTCAATGAAACAATGCCAGATTGACTCAGAAAATATTTTCTCTAAAATCGACAAAATATGCTACCTAAGTAAGAATGCATTTTTTTATGTGAAATATTTGATGATACAACTATTTTCGAGAGAATATCGATACGATTGGCTAAGCGTCATTGTTAAAGAAATATAGCATCTAAATCTCACTAATTAGATAACGTCACTTGGTGACAATGTACCTATAGAGGTTATTTTGTGTCGATCGGTATCGTTAACTAAAAATGGATACATTGGATTATGTGGCACTATCGAACGAAATCAGCGATTTATTTACGCTACGCTACACTCGGGCGCCAAACCCCGTCTCGGGACTAAATAACTCTTTAACCCGAGGTAAACACTGTGCTTTCATTACGAATATAACAAAAGTAAAAATAAAAACATGAGTTAATATAAATCTCTGTTATACGGAAAAACAAAACTCTACAACCCGAAAAAACAAACGAAGATCGGATTGCCGCTTTCCCGCCTATTTGTTTTTTTCTCTGGTCAGCCAGCTAGTCAGAAATTATTTTACATTTTCATCATTGAAAAAATGGTAAATCTATGTTATTTTAAAGAAATAGTTGAAACTAAATTATAATAAAGTCATTTAAAAAGATTTACTCTTTAATTTAATACTTAACTTAATAAAATTATTATTTAAATTTTACATAGCACTGTAATTGAGTGTTTTTTTTTCATCTGACAGCGGGCTTTGTGGCGGGATTTCAGCTTTTATAATTTGTGCATTTTGAGTTTTGAAGCTTAGTAATGGCAGAATATTGTGTAGCAAAAGTCCGCGTTGGTGTACAAGTAAGGGGAAGTGTAAATTAAAGTGCGTGAAAAGCTTTCGGGTTCCCACAAGAAGCCGCCAAAATCTTTCGTAAAAGCCAAGTATACGACGAATGACTTGTTTTGATTGAAACTGACTCACAAAGCTGAATAAATAAGAGAAATGCTGTATGGGTTTAGATCCCTTTGCCTTATCCGTGAAGAGTGAATTGAAACAAAAAAAAATATTTGACAGCTGTCAGTTGAAAGCGATTCTCCCTAGGGTTGAAAAGTATTACTTTCAACCCGCTCTTTAGGCACCTTCAGACCTACTTTCAGAGTATGAGTAATGAAAAATATATTTCAGGTTAGAAATAAAGATGACGTGTGTTTTATTTTCTTTCGCGAATAACACATTACACAATTTTAGATTATAAAACTACATTGACTACGATCATCAGGAACGAGGGTACACCTATAAAATATTTATGAAAACACTCAGAAAATTCCTGATATATTACGATTATTCGATATTTTCAATTTCCCAACAGATACAGTGTACCCAAACAAATTTTACAAGCCAAATACGAGGTTAAGTGACAAAGTGTCGTAAGGCCGTGTTCACGGAAAGTATACGTCATAATTCAGGTCGTAAACGTCTGGGGTACATCACCGGGCCCCGGCGGCGGGCGGCGTGATTCTTGATGGATCGCCAGGGGTGCGAAGCCTGAGCTTCCTGTTCTGAGACTTTAGGATTTGCTGCCGTGAGAAGTGGTACCTATTGGAAAGTCTGATTGTACCGTATAGATACATAGGTGAAGTACCTCTAAAATTCTATTTTTTGGTTATTTATCCAACGAGGTCACTGACCCGCCGCGTTGAGTAATTATAAAGACACATAGGATGAAGGCTGCGTTTGCGGTCACTCTGGGAATTTATGGGGGAGGCCTCGGTTCAGCAATGGGCGTCCGGTAGCTGATATATTGATAATGATATTGGAAAGCAATGTTATAAGGTGTGGTAGGGGTGTGAAAAGGCATTATTATAAGGTCATCTTGAGATACATTCTCGAGTTGATACACGCACAACAGTAAGGAGAGTTTAAGGAGGTAACATTAATAATATACATGATCATGTTACAATTATTGGTTTTAAAGTAAAAATCAAAAAGAAATAGTAGACTGTCAGAAGATTGCAATAGAATTATAAATTTAATGTTAATATACTAATTATAAACTTACTTCACTATTTAGTGAGGGCAATTTCAAAATAAAGTAGCAAGTTAATAATATCTGTCCATATACTATAATTATTAAGAATATTCTTTTGTTTTTTGGAAGTAATATACAAACACAAAATAAAATACAAATTTTTATTTGCAAATTACAGTTTTACATAAACGGCATTGCACGTTGATAACCGCATTAGTCATAAAACTGAATCGCAGGTGTTCCTATATATGTATATTCCTATACTGTTTGTTATTATAAAGTTAGACCACGGGCTACAGAAATAAACTGTTGCTGCAATATTTTATTAATTTCGTTATAATAATATTGAGCAATGTTATTGTCTAATAACATTATTTTAACATAAACGTTAATTTTATAACGTCTCTTATAATTTTGCTAATACAATTATCTTAAAAACAGCCGTTACTGAGAGTGGCTTCACCAACTCTACGAAATAATTGATTGATCACACCAAGAAGGGTTGCAAGTTCGAATCCATCTTATTTTCAAGTATTTTACATAATTATCGGCGCGTGTGAAATAATATCAAAACATATAAAATAATAATATAAAGCAAAGCCTGTTCAGTCAGCATCAAATTGAATTCAGTCATGGTGGTCAAATATATCTTGATATTTAAGAAAAATTTACCTTAAAATTGTTGCTGTAAAGTTTAATTTACCTTGGCCTTTTACAACCGTCCGATAAAAAAAATAGGATTTTACATTATAGGTACATTTTTCTTCAAAAGTTCAGTAATTATATTTCATAATCTTGGCAGCTAATATAATTCTGAAATTGACTTATTGGTACTATGTAACGATTAAACATACATATATTTAAAATTGGTGGATATTCCACGATGCTGGAATAAATTCGTATTTATCACACAAACATGAGGTCAATAGGATCTAATTCAAAAACAGTTGGTTTCCACAGGTCAGTAAACACTATACCAATTGACGGTCGACGTGGGTAGTTTTATAAAATAACATGTTGACTTTCAATAAGTTATATAAGTAATAAGTGAAGTATTCTCGGAACGCTGCACTCATCGGCCGTCAATAAGAAATTTAATAAATGAAGTAAATTAATACTCACTTAATACTTGCCAATACTTGCAAATGAAAACTTGCCAAGTCCACTGTGGGTAAGTATTTAAGACGGAATGGGGCAGGTTTTTGTTAGTAAGAGGTGTGTGTTTCGGTTACTACATTTATTTCAGGAACAGTTGGACACATTTTGTTACGGATTTATGCATTGATAAGTGTCTCCTTAGGGAATGTTCCTACATACATTTTACCTGCTCTTTTAAATAGCAGGACGGACGGACATTAGCCAAACGATAGCACAATACGGGTGACTTCATAGACTTCCTTTCTGCTAAATTCCAATATTTCAGGTTTACTGGAAGTAGTGTAAGTAAATAACTGTGACTGGATAGATTTCGTATAAATAGTGAGTGGTAACTTTGTTGGGAACTTGGTCAACGCACTACCGTGCGCTTAGGCTACGGAGCGCTATTGGAGCTCATTTTTATTCAGTTCACTTCTTACTTACACGTTATATATGATCAAAGTTACTTTTATTTATTTGACATTATTGTTACAATATAATTTTAAATTACAATTCTACCATTGCACTGGCGCCCGACGTGGGGCGTTTCTTGGGTTTAGTAAACAACTCCCTTTATAGGCAGAACACATTTTTACGTACCCATATTTTTTTTAATATTCAAAGTTTTTTTATTGTATAGATACAAAGACAAAAATTAAATGCACGATATGTCTATAAACGTACACAGGCCTTGCACAGCGTTTTGTCACAGGTAGGCATAATGATAAAATTTGCTATTAAATTAGAAAAAATACAACTACAAAATAATAACTCACTCTTATAGTAATCTTTGCAACTGTTTAGAATATTTCTGTACGCAGTATGTCTCACCTGTCTTGACCAATGCAT
Organism: Oegoconia quadripuncta; assembly: GCA_949316235.1. Lineage (NCBI taxonomy): Eukaryota > Metazoa > Arthropoda > Insecta > Lepidoptera > Autostichidae > Oegoconia > Oegoconia quadripuncta. Next base: position 8,011,518 of record OX438754.1, read on the forward strand.
TTCGAGGAAAGTTAATATTTTGCTAGGGTAAGCACTGCCTTTCTGCCTGTATGGAGGGCACGCCATTGGGCGACCATATTTATAATCTTTAAAACCTAACAGTTCCAAAAGCGATAAGAGAAAGAGATGGAGAGCAGCATTCATAGAAATATTGTACAGCAAACAGAAGCTATAAATAACGTAATAGCCAGCCTCGTATCTTGGCTTACTATTTCGTAGAGCACACAAAATAGACCGAGCATAGGTATACATTCAGAACATTGTGCTCGTCGCTGAGATATGTGTTGTGTTACATAATGTATGAACACTCTACGACACGTTGCGGCCAGATAATATAGCAACGACGAACGTATATTTTTATGTGTTAAAGCTGTTATTATTTCTCTTGAATAATATCGAAAAAATGCGATATTTCTTGAAAAACGGGATTTAAATAAAAAACTTAAATAATTCAAAACAGCAAAAATATTGTAAAAAGTGAGGCTCAAATTACAGAAAAGTTGGATTTCGATTTAGGGGTTAAACCGAAAAAGTAAATAAAAAAAATCCAAGGTGGAAGTTGATAACATGGATTCCGTGACATGTATTGCAGTTTTGATCTACGTTAAAAAAACTATCCAAGGATACCGATTGGGATGTTCATATTTATTTTTGTTCACAATTTTCTGTTCGATTCCTAGTGATATGCCCCCAGCGGACAGCAATTTAATTCTTTTTTATTTAAGGTTTTGGAAATGGAAATGATAATGTAAAGAGAGGACCTTCCATAAAGTATATGACATATTAAATAAATGTGACATCCTATACACTGACCTCAATTTTTTTAATTGTCACTTTAGTGCCCACAACTAACCCCTATAATCAAAATACTACGAAGTATGTACTTAAACCACTATTTTCTATAACTGTACCAAATATAAATTGACGAAGATAATTTCTCAAATTAATGGTGTTTACAGACAGACGGGCAAACAAAATAATAAATGCATCACAAAATTATTTGATAACGTAAATCTCTATACAAAAGTAAGATGAAAGGGTAGCTAAGCTGTTGATTTTAAGTCCCCAAGCAGAGTACTTGCTGCCACATAAGAAGATATAGCACCTAAGGCTAAATTATTAAAATTATATGGAAAAGAAAAACTAAAGGATTCTAAACAAAACAAGGTCCTTTGCAAGATTAATATTACAAATATTTAGTATAATTTAATTAATATATAATATTAGATGTGTTTTTGTTGGACAGGTACCGCGGTGATTTGTTCCGTTTTACCTAGTTTTGGGTGAGCCTGATAGTAGAGATCTTTATAAGGTTGTAAATGCTTTGTGCTAGATATGTAATTGCTTGTCTATGCACGCGCGTCATAATATTATTGGACCTGCAGAGTTCCGAATGTCGTGACGACAATTTTATCGTTGGACGGTTGTCTTAAGAGTTCTCGCAGTCAGTTCCTACGAACGCGCGATGAAACTTCTGATATAAGTAACAATTTTATATTGAATTTATAATTGATTTTCTCACGATGTACACTCAGCTGCAGAAAAGCCAGACCCGACCCGTATTTACAGTCATATTGAATAGGGGGTCTGGTTTCTCTGTAGCTGATGTACGAGTACAGCTGCAGGCACTGCATTGTGGTCTGTTGAATAAGAAATTATGCCAATAACTCATGACAGAATCCTTGAGAATCATAAGGCAAGTGTCGTTGACTGCAGTTTTATCGTACCTGACTATAAGTATTTGACTGAACATGTCCTAACCACATTAAAGAGAAGTATAGATAATATGTATTATTTTTCTTCTGTGGTCGTAAGCTTGTTGGCTTGCAGAAGGACGTTGATGATCACTTTTAATAAAGATTTACATGCATTAATTAACAATTGTAAGTACAGTATTACAAGTCTAAAATCTTTCAAATTATATAAAAATATGTTGACTTTCGGTCAACGTAATGAAGATGAGGGTAAATGGAATGGTAGTTATCTGAAGCAAAGGAAGCTTTAATAACTAGTATTTTTTTATAAATATAACCAAAACTTGAAAATATAGGTTATTCTTTATACTTAGATCATACACACAACGTCATCTGTGTCACAAAAATTAGGTGTTTCACACATTATAAGTTTAATGCTTTAATCAACATCCACTTTTTACCTTGCCAAATATATAGAAATACACAATGGGTGTAATGTAAGTCTCAAAAGTTGTTTTTTGGTGGAAAGTGGGTATGTCACCTTCGACGACACCCACGGGAAGAGACGGTGTGGTTCTATTCTGTTTACGTGCCGAAACCACAGAGCACTTATACTTAGATCAACTTTCTTAATATTTCTATATCCGTAGCCAGCCAATTTACGAGAAAACGTAGCACACGCCAAGAACACACATTTTAGCGTTCAAATCACGTGGGAACTCGAAACAAGACACTTATTTACCCCATAATAGTTCCATCGGAGTTATGTATTCATATAAACACGTTCATACACTAGGTCCACGATATTATATGCATGTTATAAGCTCTGCGGGCGTGGAAGCGACGGATGGGCGTGGCGTGTGCTTGGAGCGACGCCCCGTGTAGGAAGGCGGGCCCGGCGATAGCCTTTCTAATGTATTACTACAGAGAACTATTGAAACTTAAATCTTCGAATTTTATATTCCAATACTATTTTAAGGATAGTTGAAAGCTAACTGCGACACAGGTACATCAATCTTGTAACAACTTACGAGATACAGTGTGAAATGTAGAGCCAAACGGCCCAACCATTTGGTATTGTTATACAGCCCACATATAGGATTAGATGTTATCAATGATGATGGTAAACTACAAAAATTCATAGTACTCAAGTCACATATAAATAAAATTGTGTAAATTATGCACAATCTTTGTCAAATCGCAACTATTACCACAGAATTAATATAGTACTAACGTACCTATATTACTAAATGTACGTAGAGTTTTACCAAAGCAACTGAAGTATTGACATTTTCTTGTTTCATTTGTACCAATAAAAACATTTTTTTTATGAAAAGATAGTATTTCATATTGAATTTAACAAAAGTCTTCATACGATATAGTTTCTTCAATAACTTCAAATTCATTGTATTATTTTGTTAATATAGTACAAATTATGAATGGCAGTTATCACCGTCACTCTAGGTAGCTTTATTATTTTCTTAAATTTTCATTTATTTCATTAATTTTGTTAAAATAATCTATGAAACAGTTATTAATAAAACGTAATTTGAAATATAAAATATTCGGACCATTGCTATAAGTAGCAAAACAAACTATGGATTACCATATAATAGATAAAGGTATATATTATTATTTATAAAAATCTCCATGAATCGGGAAAAAAATATCTAAACCATCACACAAATATTAACTGTGAGCGAGATTCGAACGCGCAACCTTTGGGTTCGAAGGCAGCGTTATTTATGTCTCAATATTTGGAACACGTAATTCGTTTTTAAAAGCAAAATAAATTTGGGATCTCGTTTTTCGTCTGGTTTTAAAATAAAATACAATACAAATACACTTTATTGCACAACAGAAAAGAAAATACAGTTTCAGAAAAGTGGTAAGAATAGAATGTACAATTTGGCGACCTTATCATTAAAAGCGATCTCTTCCAGGCAACCTTTGGGTATTAGGACAGTACATTTGAAATAGGTAGGTTGTGTTTTAAAGATTTGTTATCTATTTTAAATTTATACTTTTGCTAGTGTTACTAAATCGTATAATGAAATTAAGTGAAATGAAAAGAAATGAAAAGTTCTTTATTTCATAGGACACAAGGTATCACTTGAAATCGTCAATATATTATATGACCAATACAAGGCATTTTGTGTTTTTATTTCGCAAGCTCACACTGAATGATATTGTAAAGAAAAGAAAATGTTATGCTTTGATCTACAGTTTTCTACAGTTACAATCTTTTTTATTTAGCCCCTGTTGTATTCAAAAAAGCCTCAACGTGATGATTCAATATTTTGTTTACTTTTCTTCCATTACTGACAGATATGGTATAAAGTAGGTATTATCCGTAATATACAACATACAATGTTTTTTTTAAGAATAATAATTAGAAAAACCAATTTCCTTCTAATTAGAGTCCTGCAGGTGCTTTTCATCGAAAGATTCAGTGTTTTTTTTTGTTGTAATTTTTATAAACAAAATTGATATTTGGCATACCTACGTAATCACGTGGTCAATGGATTAGGACCTTATATACTTATATCCTACATAATATATGTTTGTTTTGAATATTGTTGATTTGAAATTAAATTAAATTGTATCGGCACTCACTTTTACATATGGAACTATCACCGTCTCACTATTACGTAGGAACGGGACTGTCAACACCACAGACTGTAGTCACCATCAACGTATCACATCACTTCACATGGACCACATCAAAACGAGTATAGTTACAGAAAATGAAACCTTAATCCAAGTAGCACAGTACAATTTGGTCCAATCAAAATATAAAACACTACACACAATACGGAAGAGTCAACAAAAAAAAAATGTATAGAAAATTATTATCATCTACTATCGGAATGTCAGTGTGGCGTGGTGACTGTCAACTGTCTACTAAACGAATCGTCACTGTGAGCTCGCCGCCATGCCCACTTCCATACAAGAACTCAAACAGAAACTCAATTACTCACAATCTGCGACAAACTAAATTATCTCCTACGTGTTCACCGCTCAGTACAAAATTACACTCCGACGATCGGGCACTTACGTCGTCGGAATTAAACGAGACTTCTACAAAACATATCCTCTATACTCTTCTCGCTACAGCTTAGGATTATCTTCCATCTCACTTGTGTGACGTTTCTGAGTTTTAAATTAAAAAAATGTGTGTTGTTTTGATGTACTGCATATATTGTAATAAACGTTTCAAATTAGTAATTTCTAGAGATCTTCTATAGTTAACTGTATTTTCATAAGTTTCAATCTGAAAATTTTACGTTTTATTCGAAATATAACACTAGCAATGTTGCGCTATGCCCATAGAGTTGCGCCATCTCGCTTACTCTCATATTTCTTGTTTGTTTCACGTAGCGCGATTGGGCCAATAGCATTTACGGAGCAACCCACCTTACTGCAGATAAACTACCGCAGAATATTGTGCTCTATCACTTGTGAATAAAGTTTAACTTTTTAACATATAATTTGAAGTTACCGGCGTTTGTCACGCAAGAGTTCTAATTTTAAATCAAGTGTAGGCGGAGCTCTCATGTTGGAGCTTTTATATTGAAAAACAGAATGTCTCTAAAGAAAACCTGTTTTGAGAAACTTAAGCCTTTTATAGACGGAGGTTTTAAGTTTAGCGTTGAGATCGACATAGTACCTTTTGCGTTTGGCCGAGGCCAGTTCGTGCTGCTCTCGATGAAATAAAGTAAAAAAGTTTAGTAACCGGCTTGTCGGTATTTTCCCTTTGTTGCTTGATTTTTGTTTTGTGAACGGGACCATTGCATGAGAAATGCAATGCAACAATATGGCGTCGTATTCATCTTAGCTAAGCAATATTCATGGGTTATTGCCTTATTGGGTCTTATGCAGCATGACACATGTAAATGTATAGATATATACTTGTACCTACATAACTTATGGTTATAGTAAGTACATTTAACGATATTGTACTATTATTATTATGAGGCATAAAAAAAATAAAAAATTATTTGACACATAAGCATGTAACTGATCAGTAGCAGCCCTGACTCCTAAACTAGGGCAACTTGCATTTCAGGAGTAAGGACATGAACTTCGCTCATGTTAATTCAGTTAGCAGTGACGAATCTGGCAACATGAACCACTTGGTCACAGACTACAAAATTATAAACGGAACAAATCAGACTTTCGTACAAGCTAATCCATTGTTTGAAGCACAGTTAGAATTTGACCAGCCGTCATTTTTCTCTGCAGCTGACTGTATATTTTATTAGGTGTTGTTGTTATGATTATGACATTTTGAAAGAGGATCGCACGTACTAGTGAATTTTAGGACAATGGCTAATATAATTGGTATTTATAACTTTGAATTATGTAGATACAGAAAAACTAAAAGAAATGATAAACAGTGAAGAAACTCAAATAGGCTGTATGTTTATATAGATACTGCATCTATGATCGAATCGAACATTTTTATGAAGTGTGGCTGTTTGCTATAACATGGCTGGCTAGGCAGAAGCGACGTCTGCCTCTCGGAGTCGAGCGAACTCATTAGGGCTGTCGGTCAAGGCCTCGAGGTCGATGCGGTGGGTGGCCGCCTTAATTACACCCTACGCCGATTTGGGACTTCTTTCTTTTGTGTATTGTACGATTTGAGTCTGTTAGGTGATCTCGTGTAACTTTCTTTAGTGTTGATGGTTGTGTTATTGTAGTGTTAAGCTTCTTACGACTTTGTGCTCTAGAATATTTTATCTACATATTAGATCCACCTCTAAATTGTTTGCACATTTTCTTTATCTAGCATCGCTACGTTTGTAAGTAAATACCTCTTTAATTTGTCCATTAGATATTGATAATAGACTTACGTTTTCGGCCGAATAATACACACATTATCACTTGTTGGTAACACTTCTTTTTGTTATGCACAACGGTTTAGCACTTAAACTCAATCACACCTGATGTTAAGTGAAGATGAGAGGCCGATGGTGGAAGCGCACTGACCCGGAAACATCAACATATTTGGGGGCTGGCTATCTTATTTCTGACAACCGGAACACAACAATGCTATTAACATTGCTGTTTGGCGGCAAATTTAGATTAGATGGTAGTAGATATCCAGGGGCATATTTAAAATGCCCTACCACCGGCCAAACCGAGTAGGTACTCAAACATGCGCTGAGGATCGAACCCGTGACCTCCGATTCACAAACCCAATGATGTTTACATTGAGTCACGGAGGCGGTTTCATTGTTGGCACAAGTAAGGTTCTATATTTAGGGATTCCAGCACAACAAGCATCATTAATGAACTCGATTGCTATAAGACTCGACCCTAACATCACGCCTGATGTTTTTGACCAAAATAGTATTAATTGTATAACGAGTCGAGTGTTGAAATTTGCTACAGAATATTTTATAAGAAGACTGGAGATTCGAGTCTTTTACAACAACATACAACGTAATGGGCAGGTACAGTAGCATCATTAAGCATTGGGATCTTCAAATAATGTGGAAAGTTTTTAAAGAGTAGGTAGTTGTAAATTAAGTTTCAATATTGTGGAGAAAATAATAAATTTGTTTATTGTTATTAGTAAATAGAAAGTAGGAGGCATCATCATCGTCATTTCAGCCACAGCATCCATTGCTGAATATACTCGTACACCCCCATAACGACCGGTTGGAAGCCTGTATCTGTATTATGTCATCCGTCCACCCAGTAGATGGAAAAAAATTGATTACTGATATAGTCACTGTGGATATTGTAGAGTCGTTTCATCGATGCAGATTGTTTCTTGAACATATTGGGCCAACAATTTTTTCTATTGGTAACGCCCTGTTTGTCCAAATGGTTTGACAGGCAAATATTTCATCATAATCATCATATCAGCCATAGAGCGTATACGGCTGAATATAGAATACATGGAATAGACTGGTATCTTTATTATAAGGGCATTGCTTTACCTTGTGGGTGGAAGAAAGGAAAAATAATTGAAAATAAGTCATTGTTAAATACAGGGACTATCTGCTATTCACTATTGACATTGTAAGAGTCGTTAGATCAAATATAGATTGTTTACTTGGAAAGATTGCGTTGAGCATTTCCTTCATCATCATCATCACATCAGCCACAGGACGTCAACTACTGAATAAACATACATAACGTTACAACTTTTATTCCAAATGGGGTGGTCAAAGATATCCCAAACAATAGTGTTTGGGTGTTCCAAACATTAAGAGTTTAATTATTAAAACCGCATCCACGGTTCACCTTATGAACTATACAGAAATATAACATAATAATAGATGTTTTTGATGGAAAGTCACTTAGTCGCCTTTTACGACACCCACGGGAGGAGTGGTTCTATTCTATATGAGTACCGAAATCACAGTCAGTTGTTGTGGCAGTGGGGTGGGCAGGCAGGGCTCATAGCGGGTAGGACTGATGGTCGTTGGGGAATAAAAAATCTAGAGTGAGGACCACGTGCCGGCTAGCGCAACGTGGGACGTCCAGGCAAATACTTTATCCACTCTCTACTTACCTCATTTTAATATTGTAATAAGGAAAAGTACAATTCGAATATTTGGCATCTCTCTATCAATATTGAAATGCGTCCTTATACAGGTAGGCATTCACATCACATCTACAGCCTTATGTAGAGAGAGTATGAGTCATATTTCACCCTGAGGACCCAGTGCGGGATGGTGGATTTATGTCAGACTGTATGCTTACCTAAGAAGATTCTTAGGTTTGAGAAGATTCTCAAACTGCCTTTGTAAGGCACCGACTTGGTTTAACTTCAATTGAAAACAACTGGAACCAACTGCATAACGGGCCTCTATTGGTCCACCATCCAAGAACTAAACATACCAGTCGTTGCTTAACTTCGCTAATCAAAAACGAATAGCGAATGCTAAATCACGAGTGTTTCACTTATAAAGTCTACAGGATTCTCAGTATGTATCACTGATGAACTCAATAATCAATGTCGTAAGTTGCAATTAGTGTTGCAAACGACTCGAGTCTTCGAGTTTTAATTTTGCAAAATCGGCAGGACTACGCAAGGCTTTGTGAGCTCGTCGAAGTTGTCGAGCACAAATTCTTCAGTGACAGAGAAAGAGAGTTGTACAGGCAAAGGGTTGTAAAAAGAATTAGATTCATAAATCGACCACGGGTCCTCTATAAAACCCCTTGAGTTCGAAATTTCGACAAGAAGTGCTCAACAAAGATGTCAGTTTCAGGAATTATATCAACAGGGTTGCAAAGTTAGTCTTTTTCCTTTGAATAACAAAATCAAAAAAATAATTGACTATCAATCTATTTTTCCAGAACTCTTATCAGTTGTATGTACACTATGTATTATCTTTAGATGTATATCTGCACTGTTCTTTAAATGACATACTCATTCATGTCTTTGTTGATGTTCTCTAGATGGTTTAGGAACCTTCAAGTTATAATAGAATGTCGTTTATACGAGTGTTTTCTGTATAGATTAAATCCCACCAAAAACATTCTGTAAAAAACTAGCCAAGTCTCGATGGAGCTGCTTGATTATCTCTAAAAAGTAATGAAATCTATACAAAGTCGTGCCAAGTGTAAGGTTCCTTACTGCGATTTCTTTATTATTATAGTTAATGTTGTGTGACTTGGCCGTTGAAGGGTACACAGGGGTACAAAACCAGGTGCTCCATGACACCATTGCACCAATCTGTTGCCAGAACCGCTACGCATTGACGATGGAAAATTGCCACTTGGAAAACGTTGATTCAATAACCAGTCAATTGTAGGCTTGATAAAGCATCCAGAGTTTTCCTTTAATTTTATTTATATTCGTATTAAAAGCAGAAGGGGAGGCATTCGCCCAGCAGTGGGACGCTATAGGGTAGATTACATTAGAAGATGTGTCCCACTACGCTGGGCAGTCGATTTTTTTATGTACCAATAGTAGAAGGGGGCATTACCATATCTCTAATACAGCTGGGACCAGCTGAGGGTTCTTCGTCAGATATAAAGTTAATCGTTCGACTATTTCTTCTTGTAAACTTGTAAGTATAAGTATAAAAGCCAGTGTAGTCTTATCCTGAGTTTTCCTTTAATTTTATTTATATGCGTATTATAAGCAGAAGGGGAAGCATGCGCCCAGCAGTGGATGCTATAGGCTAGATTAAATTAGAAGATGTGTCCCACTACGCTGGATTTTTGCAATGACAGTCGATTTTTCTATGTACCAATAGTAGAAGGGGGCATTACCATATCTCTAATACAGCTGAGACCAGCTGAGGGTTCTTCATCAGATACTTCAGACCTTCGATTTTTGACATCAAATGAAGCGACCCACCAAGTTGAATATTTTTTGTAAAGGCGGTATATGTCGATCTCTAATAGTTTGGTTGGGCTCTTGTGTTTCCTAATCAGGGTCACCAGGTACTCCAGATCTTCGATTATCCTAGTTTTTATAGTTTTCCCTTTATGTGGCCATTGAACCATAACTCTGTACCAAATTTCAGCTCTCTGAGTTTATGGGAAGTACTAGTTCTATTTTGATGATCATGAGTGAGTGAGTGAGTGAGTGAGTGAGTGAGTGTCATAAATGCGAAACTTTGCTTTCGCTTAACTTCGGAACTAAATGACCTACAGACTTGAAATTTTGGATTTTAAGTATGTGATTATAGCTTACTGGATGACGAAAATTTCTGCGTTCTAGTCTTATCCAGAGGTTCTAAAATAGGGGCCTGAAAATGCGGCGAAATGGTTCCAGTAAAGGATGGTACGGCAGTGTTTGCTTCGCGCTCGACTTGGCGGGGGCACTGCCGTGCCCCCAGATAAACACCTGTCATTTGTTACATTTGAAGTTATATAGGCATTCCATCCCATATGAAATAATTAATTATGGGATGGATGCCTATATAACTATAACAATGATAGAAGATATACAAATTTATATCTTCTATCATTTTGTAAATAACAATTGTTTTGATAAGATATCGATTACCTACTAATTTCACTTCGGTTCAATCTTTTACTGTGTTAATCACCGATATAGTTTCTTTGGACAGATATAGTTCATATATATGAGAATAATGATTGGAGAGGTGAATTCACAGTAAAACATATAAACAAACGTATCACTCGCTGGAGCGAGATGTATCCCATCTGCCAGTGATGTCTCATATTGTCGGTTCCGCAGCCGCATCAGCGGAGAACTTCTAACCTCGCAAAAATGACTACCAAAGTGGACATTACAGCCGTCCAAGCCACGCACGACCGGCAGGCTGGTGTCTATTTAGCACAAAGGGTGAGCTTCGCATTCAATGAGGCAATGCCGTCAGCCTACTAGATACCCTTCCGGCCATGCAAGACCTGCGTAAATTTTTTTTATTAATAAATATTTTTATCAATGAAATTCAGTATTTTATTTAGGTATAATCTCTTGTTATATAACTTGTTATATAAAATATATAGGTTTTTTATTGACATTGTATTAATTATTACATTATCACAGTTTTGTAAATAAGTACAAATAAACGATCTATCTATCTATCTACAATTTTATTAAACTAAGATAATACAGTTGAATATTCAAATGACACTCAACTATACGTTTTAATTGACATTGTATTCATTATTACATTATCAGAGTTTTATATAAGTACAATTAAACTAATATAATACAGTTGAATATTCAAATGAGACTCAGGGCACAATTAAATGAGTTAACTAACCATTTGAGTATTCCATGCTGCGTCGGCGATCTGCGGCCATCAGCTATTCAAAGCCCGTTTCGCCCATTAGTAACATAATATACAAAATAACTATACCTATTGTATATGAATACGTAGTAAAAGGGTTGAAGAGTAAAAGAAACCAGTATTTATTCTTAGAATATAATCTGCTTAAGAGGAATTACGTTCATCAAATATCCTTGATGTTATGAGGATTCGAAGATGAAGGATAGACAAATACAATTTCCAATGGTTATCCTATATAGAATTTTTTATGCACAACGGGTAAGTACTTGACCTCAATCACACCTGATGTTAAATGAGATGAGGGCGAAATAAAATAAACAAGAATATGATTTTTTATGATTTACGGGAGTGAATGCTGGATATGGCAAAAGAAGAATAAAAGTAGAATAAATGCAGTGGAAATGAGATCATTGAGAAGTATGAATGGAGTGACTTTGAAAGATAGAATCAGGAATAGTGTAATTAGGGAGTTAAGCAGTGTGAATGAAGACGTAGTGACAAAGATTGAAAAAGGTATGCTGAGATGGTTTGGACATGTGGAGAGGATGAATGAAAGAAAACTTACGAAAGAGATATACAAAGCGAATGTGGATGGTATCTATCCGCCCCAGGCTTCGCTGTGAAATAGCTTTATCGCGGATATGTTTCATTTGTGTATCCCGCTTGAACACTCACTTTATCGGGATAAAAAGTATCCTATGTTTTAATCCAGGGTATATTCTACCTATGTACATACCAAATTTAATCCAAATCCGTTGATCTGCTTCGCCGTGATTGAGCAACAAACAAACAAACATCCACACTTTCGCATTTATAATATTAGTTAGATCCATACATGGCTACATATATTACTGCCATAAACAGTGATCTTAGGCCCGTATTAATAAATGGTTCTTGAGATTGAAAATCGCGTCTCAGTCTCAAGACCATTTTTTCTGATGCTGTTTTAATATGCAACAGATTCTCAAGTGTCAACTTGAGGCCATGTCAATCTTGAGAACGGTTTATTAATACGGGCCTTAGTGCCATACAATTGTGGGCTGCGTCTTTTGGTCTTTTTGTAAACCCAACCAAATCGCAAGAACTTATTTAACTTGTTATCGGTAGAAGTCGTTTGAGGCCGAGAGTAATTCACATTCCAGGTATATACTTTAACGGAACTTGCATATCTTATAGTGACAAAGTTAAAAACCTCGGGTTCATCTTTGATGGCAATCTGTCGTGGTCACCTCACATAAACGACATGAGCAGGCGCATGCATTAGGCCTTCCACTTTCTCAAGCGACTTCAGAACTTCCTTACTTTGAAAACTAAAATTATGCTTTCACAAACTCTTCTTCTCCCCATACTCGACTACGCTGATTTCATAAGGAAGCTCAAAGTCACGCACCGAGCTATGGAGAGGGCGCTGCTGCGTTTCATTACGTTATCCAATCAGGAATGAAAAAATGTCACTGACAAACGGATTAGCAAGTTGAAGTGGCAGTAGGCAGGGCAAATAGTTCGTACACAGACGACTCGATATTGGTCGTAGAAAATCGCTGGAATTCTATATGAGTCCGGTGGCTGATTGTGATGACGATGAAAAAAGATTTTATTACGCCCGCCCTTCTTTTCGCCATAGTTGAGTAAAAAATTTAATGTACAAACCTTAGTGTGAGTTAAGGATCATTTTATTTGAGAGAAATTACTCAATTAGTAATTTCTCTCGTAGAAAGTAGTATATACTGAGATATAAGCAGAGATGTCACTATTACTGTCTGCACAGTCGACAATCTGAAAACCTAAAATCCTCAAAGTAGCTTTAAAGATGAAATGCTATACAGGTACACGAGTACTATCTCCTGATTTACTCGTACGCATGTTCCTATTTCTGTTGCAATAACAACAACAAAAACTTATCAGTACCATTTCAAACTGTAGCGTTTAGAGTAATTGTAAGGTGTTTGTAAATAATCGCACAGCGCATGCGATGATTAATGTTCGTATCGCGCAAACGCTTTTAATTATCGGTTATCACACGTTAATAGGTTATAATTGTTACCGTAATGGAGAGATATGCATTACTTACCGAGAGTACTTGTCTGTTTGAATCGATGTAATCAAAATCTGATTGTGAATATTGTTTTTCATATAATGCTGCAATTTATTACCCACTTATTTCGTCTATTGGTTGATTTATAATTAATGTGTTCCATGATTTTATAAAAGATCCTTGTTGACTACAGAAACATAAACACCGTTCTTCATATGACAAAAACGACTTAGTAAATATCAGTAATAAACTCCCAAAATAACACACCATGATGTCCTTTCCTCGGTTGTCACACCGTAAGGTATAAATTACCTTGGTCGCGACATGTGTCCACAAGGGTTGAGGCCATAATGAAGCTCATTAACGTCAGACCCTTTGACTTCGGGGCTATCGAGGTGCCGATTGTGAAACCGGTGAAGACTATAGTTAGGTAGGCTGAGCTGTATATACAACTACATTACTAATGAACGTCTTCCGACATTTTGTATGGTTTTTGTTAGTTGCTCAACCACGTTGAAACGGTAGTCCGTTTTGCTTTAAAGGACAATAGGCATGTCTTAGAATAGGATATAGGATAAGTGTTTATCCCAATAAAGCGAGTAGTTTCCGCGGGGTAACCATTACTCATAAAGTAAAGAAAGAAAATAAATTATTTACCACAACTAAGCACACACTGAAACAAACTACATAACAATTGTAGCCAAATACAAACAGGATACAAACGAATGCCACGCTGGCCAAGCCGTCGGTTAATATAAATTCAATATCTAAAGAGTTTTTTTTATACACAACGGGTTAGCACTTGACCTCAATCACACCTGATGTTAAGTGAAGATGAAGCCGAAATATTTGGGGAACTGGCTGTCTATATCTCTGACAACCAGAACACAACAATTCAGAGTAGATTCAGAAATACAACAATATCGTCACAGCTTAGATTATGGATGATGATAATGGTGCAATACCTATATATTTTTTAAGCAATTAAGTTACTTTTCCTTTGGGTAGGAGGTAAGTGTTTTTGAATAGAAATTGGCAGCCAACCAACGTAATTTTACCTAAGACAAATCTACATAGATCTCAATTCTTTTGTCCCTAGTTTTTATTAGAATATGAAGAAGACATATTAACGTAGATACATATTATTGTATAAAATGTGCAAATTTTAAAATTATACACAAGTTTCAAGTTACACTTCAAAAGTGACTGACAAGCTCTACGAATATTTTACCTAGGGAAACGTCTTCTGTCCGCGATACTTTGGGCTTAGTACCTCCTCTACAATACAAAAATATAGTTGTAACATATATATATAGGCTAAAAACCAGTGCTCAGCGATTTATAATAATAATAATAATAAATCAAATTAAATTAATTGTTACATTCCTATAATTTACATTTACTTGTTATGATACTATACACATATTATCATAATTTCATCATTATCATACATTATTTATTATTGAAATAGCATTGGAAAATTGTAATAAAACGTCAATTGATTTATGCCACTGTGTTTACTGAGACTGTCCCCAACACATGCACTCATTGTATTACCTAGTTAGTCATAGTCACCTCTGTTTTGGTTTCTTATATGTTGTGGTGTTTTTCTGTGTGTGGAAATTTTGGTTTAAATGGTTTCTGACTACATTTATATTTGTAGTCATTTTTGCCAAGCTGTCGGGAGCGGGCTACGGCTGCTCAAAAGATTCAGGAATCTACGGCACATTTATTCCATTTATAAATTCCGGTTTGTATTTTGGATTGGACGGAAGGTTCGTCTAATTAGGCAGCGGTTTCCTGTAGATTTGCCCCACCTGTCGGTACCTGGGCCTGACGTAGCTATCGCCGCCTCGCAACTAAAATTAATTACATCCAATTGATTAATACTCGCAGAAACCTGGCCCACGCCTAATTTGGGCAAGAAATTTTGCACCTTTTTATAGTTGACGTGCGATTTGTTAGCGAGTTATACGGACACACTGTCCAAGATCTAAATAATTTATTATCAAAAACTTTCGGGTTGTTTAGCTTCAACCAGGGCAAAGGAATATCAGTCGTTTATTTTACTGCAATGTGGCAATATAGACTCGTATCTAAATATTTTTATGGCAAATTACGAGTAAATTGGCAGCATTATGAATATAGTTATTGAATGCAGATTGTCTCTTGTATTGCATTTATATATATGTATACTGTGTTTTCAAATAAAATTAATAGAACACAATTTAGAGCTATATACTGCCATGTTAATTTATCTGAAAAATTAAATTATTCTTACCAATCAAATGTATTGTGGATGAAAGTCACAGTTTACTGTGGCCTATTTATTCGTACATTGTAAATGAATTTTTAAAGTGTTCGAAATATCAGAGATGGTCAAGTGTCCATACAATATATTCTGTCTTCATTTCCAAGGGCTCCCCAGTGTAAGGTTACCCGAGGCAGGTTCACTGCACCTTTGTTGCACTGGGCATCACTTTTTGTGCCGTCTCGAGCAACTCACCCGCTTATTTGCCATCATTAATCATTATTTCGGCCGAGCACTGGATCGGCGTAACTTCAGAATTTGAGAAAATAACCCTTTTTTGTATTTTCTGCATGCGACTTGGGAATATTTTAAAAGGAGATCGCTTAGAAATTGTAATTAACTGTGCGTACTTAGTATAAGATTACTGCTGTGAAGTGCTGTGTAAGGCCTCACATATGTGTGTTCCAAATATTAACATTGGAAAAACATACAAAGACAAAAGGCTAGGTTTTAATTAAGTTATTGTCATACAAAAGTTTATCATAAAATTCTTTTATTTAGATGACAAGAAGACATCAACGTGAACGAACTACTGCTCAGTTTAAAATTATTTCATGTTCGACATCCTTTATTGTCGAAACACGTACTTATTAGCTCTTACAATATTATTTAACGGGGATCCAGCTAGACTATGCTGGTACTTTTCTCTAATGCCGTAATCGTAACTAAGCAAAAATTTTATGATTTCATCCTCACTTTGTATGTTAACAAAATAAACAAATATTGAATTGTTTACAATTTAGTGCACACAAAATGAAGATTGATTATCACATTATTATGAAGATTATCACTTGAAGAATTTTTATTTGTTCTATCCTAACTCAACACCTTACACAGGCGTTTGATTCCAATTATTACTTTTAAGTTCTTCTTCATCGTTGGGTCAAAAGTTTCCATTTAATCACTTAGTATTCTGCAGCTTTTCCCATCCCCTCGCATACCTATTTATATGAACAGTTACTGACTCACTTTGTCCTTTAAAGATTTTCTCATCAATGAGCATAAGTAATACCAGTCAGTTTGCAATAGCGGGGTCCTCGGAGCGTGGCGGTCGCATGCCATACGCAGCAATATTTAAATTATAAATTATCCGTCTGGTATCGCTGGGTTTTTCAGAGTGTGTAAAATTAGTATCCAAGGTGTTGGTTGTTATGTTCCTGTCGTGTTGTGATACTGAGATATGTAATTTGTAAATTATAATGCACGAATAATTTCTTCAGTGTTATTTCCGTCTGCCATGGAGATAAGGAGCTATGGCATTTAGGTAATGTAAAGATTCGAAAATAGAGGCAATTTTTTTCATTGTAAAAATACAGATACAAAATAATACAACCCAGAATATAGTGGCTATTAGTAATCAACGTAGGATTAGTCCTACTATTACTACTACTAGAAGAAGATATAGAAAACATATTCATTCTAATATTGCTTTCTTTTGTGTATTATATTACTTTCCAAAACAGGTAATTTCAAATGTACTGTCCTTATACCCAAAGGTTGCCTGGAAGAGATCGCTTTTAGTGATAAGGTCGCCAAATTGTACTTTCTATTCTTACCACTTTTCTGAAACTGTATTTTCTTATCTGTTGTGCAATATAGTGTATTTGTATTGTATTGTATTGTATTGTAATTTTAGCATTATCACTTAGCTCTTTAAAATTAGGTATTAATGCACCATGATTCGTTTATATTTTATGTTTGCAAGATATTTTTTTAAAGCAAATAGATACTTGAAACTTTAAGTGAAATAGGATATTAAGGTAGAACAGAACATGACGGATGCGACAGTACAGGATGGGACAGAATATCACAGGACATGACAGAACAAGTCACACATATGGTTTACAAAATAGCGGTCGCGGGTTCGATTCGCAGCGGGGTATACGTTTAATATTCAGTATAATATCAGGAATTGAATTTCAAAAATATGTTAAATATCAATATGTAATATTATATGATGTAGATGTTCCAAATAAATAAATAAATACAAAGGAAACTTAGAAGGACAGAGAAATTTCTTAAAAAAAAAAAAGAAGAAATATTCCACACGAGCAGAGCCGCGGGCGGTGTCTAGTGCCGTAATAATAAATACATATTTATTTAAAGGTAAACAAAGCAATTCCTGTCTTTATTTAAACTGTTCTCCTGATTAGCGAGTCGATGGCAAAATCTGTTTAAAAGTTAGAACTTTTAAACAGATTTTGCCATTTTGTAGCATTAAAAAGAAATGGCCTTTTCAATGTTACAAACTTGGCAAAATCTGTCTTGAGTTCTGTTTTGAAATAATTATTTAATAGAACTTCAAAACAGATTTTAATAAAATAATCTATTATTTAATAGAACTTCAAAACAGATTTTGCCAAGTTTGTAACATTGAAAAGGCCATTTCTTTTCAATGCTACAAACAGACAAGAAAGTAGCATTGAATGTAAAAACAGATACAATCTCGCTTGAATACCTAGTGGCACCCACCACACAACATTTACCTAGAGCGCTCGTCTTTACAACCTTATATTTGAACTAATATCATTCTCTGAGAACTCGCTCCGACAATAAAGTGCACTGATGTAGATCTGTTGAGAATTCAGTACAGCGAATGCTCCTTTGCGTGGCGTTCTATGAGATACAATTGTTAGATTTTCATTACTTGATAAACATTAAGCACTACTTTGTGAGTAAGATGCTCAAATCAGTATTTGTAATTTTCACTAGTTGTGGTAGTATTTGATTTATCTTAGGTATTTTGTTTTATAAGCTTTCCGTTCCAAAATTTGCAAACCCTTTCTCAACCACTTGCTGGTATCTGATTGAGCTGAAATTTGGCAGATTTATGTAAGTTTGGTGATGATGGAGCATTCTCTGATGGCTAATAGCAAGATAGTCGAATTTGGGATAATTTGTATTGTTGTCATGAGCACTTTCCATTACCTACACATGATTACGAGGGTCTGAAGATTGAGCTAGAAGATTGTCACTGGAACTCCTTGATTTAGAACAATATGTGATAATCATGATAGAATATTAAAAGCTTGTTTTTAAATGTATTTTTAATGTAGAAACTGATTTATTGATAAGGTTTATTAAATTGTATGTATTACATAAAATTTCGCGTAACGTAATTTAAACTACATTATAGCGTTTATTTTGGCATTAAATTCATCAAGTATGTGTCTTTTCCTATCCACAGTTTAAGCTTCAGGTGAGTGTGACATACGCGGTATTGAAGTGGAGTGGTACATGGGGTTGCGGAGCGAGGGGCGGGTGTAACAGATGCGATGCATTGCCATGCTGCCGCGCCAGTTCTGCCAGCTAACAGGGGTGGATTTAGGCACACAGCCCCAGTAATATTATACTGTAAGCGGATTGGATCTATTGGCAAATATTTTTTGTATAATAATAATAATAATATAATATTTTTCTTCTTCGCAACCATACTTCAATATATAGGTATACAGGTGGTAATGGAGCTGGTGAGTACGTGTGAAGACTGGTGCCTGATCTGTGAGCCTGTGTTTCAGGTTACGAGTACCCCAGATGTACTTCCCGGATGTGCATCGTACTTATGATTTTAAAATAAGTAAATCTATCATTCAGTATGGTGGGTACTGAGATAATTAACAAATAACATTAACAATTAACAAAAATTACCAGGTAAGTGTCTGTATATTTGGTGTAGTGGTTAGAAACTCTGCTGCTATACCAAAAGGTTGCGGGTTCGAATCCCGCCAGGGGCATATGTTTGTATGATGAATACAGACATGTGTTCCCGAGTTATGGATGTTTTTCATTTATATATGTATTTATTTACAAAAAAAAATATATTTATGTAGTATATAAACCACCTGGTATCCACAACACAAGCCTATAGTTGCTTAAAGTGGAACTAGATGGCGCTGTGTGTATGTCCAAAGATATTTATTATTATTTATTATTATTATTATATGTTTGTGTGTATCATATTTCCTCCTAAAGCTGTCAAATAAATTTCCAGTCTATCTATAGTTTTAAAACTTTGAAATATCAATTAAAACTTTAGTACCTATACCGTGAATGGATTTAGCGGGTCAACATATTTGACAGACGATATGTTGAGCAAAACTGCGTTTATTTATCAAGTTTCTAACAAATACTCTTTATTACACAATCTAAAGTAATCACGTAAATAAATACAATATTTTATGAGCAAAAGCAATTAAAGCTAATGGCGATCTTTTTCAGGCAAACCGTTTTGGTAAATGATACAAGCTATTATAAAGTAATGTATAAGAGAGGTTGGTTTGCAATAATATTTAGTAACCATTTAAATATTTTGAAAGTTGTAACAGAATAGATTTTAGGTAACGTTAAAGATAAGGTAAGATAAAATAAGATATTTTTGATTAAAATAAATATGTATGCTATATAAATGTGTATAATTTTACAGTTTATCACAATCTTTACACATACACTACAGCTCTTCGTTTCTCCTTCAGCTGTTGAAATACAATTTTTGTAGTGTGCTTTACTTACATGGTGTTCATAATAGAGGAAATGCTCATTTACACGATCTTTCCCAACGACGCAGGGGATCCGCCTGTCTTACCTACATGAATTGTGTATAAAGCAGGATCGATTTATGTTCTCTCACACTTGAGGCCTTCAACTGCAATACCGTACCGTACTGTGATTAAACAAAACAAGAACAGAAGAAAAAATATTTTTTTCGTCCAAATACGTCCCTGTAACAAAACGCGAGGGAGCGTCGATGACAAAATACAAATTTTATTTTATTAAATTCAAAAAAGCCTTCAATGATTGATAGGAGCGCGCCCTCACGAGTCTCGGCCCGATGCCATAACTGCATAACTCTTGCTACTCAATAAAATGGTTCATTGATTCTGTCACGGAACTACATCTACTTGGGACCGGTGAAGGTAGAAAAAAGGTGAGTAAGCATTGTCGGGAGTCCTAATGCAGGCAAAGTTAACTAAACACAGCGAGTAATTGTATGAATTTTAAAAAATTGTGACTTTGTTAAGTATTCTTTTGTTATTTCTATGAATATGAGAATCGGAGTATAATACTGAAGTGTGACAAATGGATTATATTAGTAGTATTAAAGTTAAGTTCTAGTCATTATTCACAATTTTCCCTAAATTGTGAATATTGGTTTGCTTTGTGTACGCCCAGTCAATCTGTTCTTTAGCATGTACCTAGTGTGGCTGGAAGAAATCCCTATAAGGGATAAGTCCGCCTTTGTAATTAATTATAATTTAGGTAGTCATAGTAATTTTATAAATTTCATGAAGTACAATAATAACGTTTACAAACAAACAAACATGTGCTATAAATCTTTGTGAAGCGTGCTTCCAAGATAAGATGGATTGTGCATAATTTATGTATTCATAGTATCGCATATATTTGGTACATACTCTAAGGTTTAGCTGAGCCGACCTCAGGAACATAGCGGTTAGGTTTCTCTATTGTGATTAAAGTTTATTTCATAAACTTTTTTCCTTTTTTCATCTTCTTGACACAAACTCCTTTTTTTTTCTAGTTATATCCAGAGAAATTGTGGGTTTCTTGCGCCGCTTCTTTTAACACAGATGATTTCCTTTTCAGAAGCAGTGGTAGCTTGGAATTACTAACTGACCGAAAAATGTTTAAGCCCTATTTTTATTTCCAATAGATTTAAATCGACATTCAACAAATGATATCATGTATCTTACCTTGAAATAAATGCTTGAAGTTTGAAATACTTCAAAAGAGCCTTTTCATTATTTCTTACTAAATCAATACATTTCAATGCTCATACAATAATTTTGTTATCGTGCGATTCTACTATCGTCTAAATCTAGAACTCTCTCTGCTATCTACGGTATTTTTCTAGTAAACATCAAAACAATATTTTAAATTAAAAAGATAACTAAGCCACAGACAGTACAAATAAAGATATGTGGTTATTTCATCATCATCATCTTGCCCTGGTCCCAATTTATTTGGGGTCAACGCAGTACGTCTTTTTCCTCCAATCTCCTCTGTCAGCCGCTATCTTATCATTCACGCCCTTTTCGTTCATATCATTCCGCACACCATCCCTAGTTTCCGTGGTATTCCTTCTTCCCATTCATCGACATCCATATTTATCATATATAACCTTTATAATACCTATATATTATATACTGGGTATAGAGCCAATTCAAAAATCATTCATGTGGTATATTATTTTACATAAATATCTTATCTCTCTATTAGTGATAATCTTACCCTTATGAATATTTTGGACACTTAGACCAATCACCTAGTCCCAAACTAAGCAAAGCTTGTGCTATGGATACTAGATAACGGATAAACATATATAAATATTTATATAAAGATCCATGACTCGGGAATAAATGTTCGTATTCATCACACAAACATTTACCCCTCGCGGGATTCGAACCCACAACCGTTGGTTTCGCTGACAGGGTCACTATCCACTATACCAACTGGTCGTCTATAATTTATGTATGTGTTGTTTAATTGCAATAAGGATTAATAATAATATTCGCACTAGGTTAGCATTAGGGTAGTACCGCGTGGGATCATATCAATACTCATGGGTATGGTGTCTTCAAGGGCTGAGATTAGTTAAACGTAGTAGCGCTCGGACTATAGACCTAACAAACATACGCACATTGATTTTCTACAGTTTTAGGCCCGTATTTCAGAATGTTGCTAGATCTGCGTAGTTACATAAAACTGTCCCTTTGTAACTGTCCTCAAGCGGAGATATCTGCTTGACTAAAATTCTATAATATGGGCCTAAGTTCTTGTAAACGGTTATCAGAGACAATGTTGATATATTGTCAAATCAAGCTTTAGTTCGTTAAACGTAGAATGTTAAAAGTAAGGTGGATATATACAAAATTGTATGTTTATGTATGCCCATAAAAAGACTTCAATTCAATGTTTAAGTGCAGTAATACGTAATTTAAAGATATTATTAAAATAAACTGAGGTTAATGATGAGACGGTACTCGAAGAAATGAAGACATAAGAATAAACACATACATAATCAAGATTCGAATAACTATGATTTCAAACGCATATCTTATTTCAACATTAAAAATAGCTCATGATTATTGCTCCTCAATTCTCACATAGTTAATTTAAGTCTGTCTCATCAGTAATAATTTCAATGTTACACTCCTCTTCTATGTTGCGTGATACTTATTTTATTACCACAGTATAATCCACAGACGGTAACTCAAGAGACCTTTAACTTAACAATGGAATTACTGCTTACATGGAAAGTGTAATCTATTACTATTTTCTACGTGATAGATAACGATAAAAACAGGACGATATTTTGCCTAGACTGCGATTTGTCTAGAGTGAACAAACTACAATGTAGAAGGAAATATACATACAAACATAATATACACTGCTCCGACTTGAGTACGGTTTTTAATGTTAAAGATTAAACGAGGGGATGTTTTATGAAAATCGGTGAAGATCTAACACAGGTGGTTGGTATATTTGGATGATACATATTATAGTCTTTATCCATATACGGTAGCACTACTTTTTATGCTTTACGATGGTAAAACTGTGTGTTTTGTTGGGCATTTGAGTGGGTTTCTTGTTATACGTTAATTATCATAACATTGCCCATGTTAAGGACTTCCTTAAGGATTGTCTGTCACCCCAAGCGGTCCAGAGCTCTTTGTATCTACTTGTTTCTCCTAGTATTTCTCTGGTCTTTACCTTCCACCTTAGTGAAAGGTGATCCGACGCTATGCTTTTAATGGTCGCCGCTCAAGAACTTTGCCTCTTCAGATTACAATTCATGTATGTAATGTCGATAACTGTAGTCCTATACGTATTTAATTGTGACAAACTTTGTCATGTAGAAAGTCGTCGATCTTAGCTCTTGCATAGCCCGTAGAATGATTTTGAGCTTGACCAATGCAGCGGGTTCCCACGTTTCCTTTGGGTCGGTTGTCTTAAATTGAGTTACTGTTTGAATGCGTACTCATTGACTCTATGTTATTACGTAGATTAACAATAAAACCTGTTTTCCAGTACCGAGCGAAAAGGTAAATGTGAGCGCTGACCGCGCCAAGATATATCAGCGACAAGTGCCTGCGACTTGTTTACAAGAACGCGACATAATGGCCTCTCGGTATAAAATGTTAAGTTCCACCTTGATCCCGAATAACCGCTCCTTGTTGTGTTCAGAGCCGCCTGTCCAACAGGTTGAACCGGTACTGTCAGGTATAGGGGGTCACCTAGTAAAGTTCAATGATTGAATTTTGTAAAATAAATATTAAGATTTTTCTAGGTACTGTAAAGAATACCTATTACCTTACCTTCCTGTCTGAGAAAATTTAGTTTTTTAACATTTTTAGTACTCTAATCTCAGTTAGTCCCACATACATAAATTTTTTTATAAAAATTGCCCTTTTCCTTGCTGCCTGTATTATTTTTTGGCAATAAATGTCGATCCAAATATTTTTAAAAATCATGGGCAGTATTCTTAAAACCTTTTAGTTTAGCTCCATAAAGGTTACGAAGGAGCCGACAGAATATATCTATATCTAGGAAAAGTGATAGTGATTAATGGAATCAGGTGTTATTTTGCAAAAATTCATATACAAGGTATTTACAATTATAGTACTAATAGTTAAATAAATTTTTAAAACATCTGTTCATTGAAATGAATGTTCCGCCGATTTCAAGCGCCTCCGGCTCAAAGCAAACAATATAGGGTTTACGAATCGGAGGTCGCAGGTTCGATCCCCAGCGGGGTACTGTTTAGTAATCGGTTTGGTAAATGTTAGGGCATTTTAAATGTCTTCTGGCCACCTACCACTAATTTATTTTAGTCTGTCGCCAAACAGCAATGCTATTAGTATTGTTGTGTTCGCCGGTTGATAGATATAAGATAGCCTGTCCCCCAAATAAGTTCGGATTTCCGGGTCAGTATGCTTCCACCTTCGGCCTCATCTTCACTTAACATCAGGTGAGATTGCGGTCGAGTGCTAACCCCTTATACCTAAAAAAAAGATTGAATGAATTAACGATACAGAACGATTTTATTATTTTTGGATAGTAAGAAGTCTATGAGAAGTTACTGCTGCAGGTTTCTAAATCTTACTGGTCTACTTTAAAATAATCTAATACGTTTTTTGGTTGACATTTGCCTAATAACTATTGTGTGGTAATATTCAGTGGATATAATCTAATACAAAATGTGAAAGTCCCTAGCGAGTATGGCGCCGCATCAATTATGAGCATTCATACTCTCTCTCTACTAGTTCTACTCAACTCTACTAGTACTAGTTCCTTAATAAACAACTATGGAGTCTACAACTACCTAAACCCAAGGAAAACAGGATTAAACAGATTCAAACGTTATCTCAATACTGTTGGAGCAAACAATCTTTCTTAAGTGGAACATAACAAAACACCTCTCACACAGGCGGCGTACGGTTCGCTCTCCACTAGGGATGCTTCACACAGTTAATTTAAAATTCTCATTCGTATAAATATGGAGGGGTTGGGCTTGCGTTCTACTCAACTCTACTACTAGTTCTTAAATAAAAAACTAAGGAGCCTACAACTACCTAAACCCATGAAAAGCAGGATTAATCAGATTCAAACGATATCTCAATAGGGTTGGCGCAAACTATCGTTCTTAAGTGGAACATAACAGAACACCTCTCGCACCGGGGTACGGTCCGTTCTCCACTAGGGATGCTTTACACAGTTAATTTAAAATTCTCATTCGTATAAATAAGGAGGGGTAGCGCTTGCGTTTTATGGCTTACGTACAACGTGCGAATGCAATGTTTGTGAAGCTCTTCTGTGGTTGTGGACGAATTTTAATATCGTTAATTAGGTGCTGCAAACGTTTACGGGTATTCGTTGCTCGTTTATACCTCCTGCGTTTAGAATAATGTTTACATTTCGGAAGGTTCACCAATAAATCTAATACTAATGACACTTAAGATGATTAATTTGTGTTTATCGGATTTGAATGTTTTACTTATATGATGCAGATAGATGAAGAAATAAAACCGAATTGATGTTGGTAGTATTTGTATAGGGTTACCTAATTAAGTTTCAATGTTGCAGACTAATATAAAGTGCTAATATAAAGACCAAAAGGGGGGTCAAAAATATTCCAAAAGCATTTCGGTGTTCCAAACATTAAAAGATAAATGCTTAAATCAACATACACTGTTCACTAACGCCGTTAAAACGTGCAAGTCGTAGATGTTTTTTGGTGTAAAGTCCGTCTGTCGCTGTTTTCGATACCCACGGGAAGCGATGGGTTGAATTTATTCTTTTCACGTGCAGAAATCATACGGCACAGGAGATATTACTTAAATTAGAAAGGAGATCTATGAGAAAGACAAGAATCCAATAAGGGAGCAACGCATCTAATTTGCTCAGTAGAAAAAATAAGACACAGCGACAAACAAAGGCGTTGTTACCGAAATGGAGCGAAACTTTCTTACTAATTAATTTAATCCCTTCGAGCCGTAGCCCATTAGCCTAATTGAACTGCGGTGTACATGTCAATTCTTTGCTGCTACTCCTAAAAGTAACAGTCAACTGTAAACCTTAACAGTTTAATCTTAGCGTCCATTTGGATCGGTAAGCTTTGAATGAAGTTGGTACAATGTTAATGATATGAGGGCATACTTTGTTCCGTTTTGCATAAGTGTTGTGATGGACGTACTTATAGGTTTTAATGATGGACTTTTGGTGTTAGTTATAATTTTTGTACTGGTTTTAAAAATAAAGAAAGAGTGTCAATACATTTTTCAAATAATTATAAAATGATTGAACTGATCAGTCGTGCGATCGTTTTCGCAATCGTAATAGTAACTTTATAAATTTACATGCTTATGGCATTTGGTTTTCAATGCATTCTCTAACGTTAATACAAAAGAACAATTGTATATAATATGGAGTTATTATCGATATGCCTAGCTCGCCAAATATTTTGAATGTCTCGTGGGAATGCCTCAGTGATGTCAGTTTAGATCTGATCGATTTCGTAAAAATAACGGAAAAGGTTTAGTTTAGGTAATCATTTCTTACACATTTTTATATCCAGGGCCTACTTACCTAGCTAAGTCCTAAATACTTTCACCTTATTGACCAATAAAAGTTGTCCAAACGTTACAGGAAAATTGAAGAAAAATAATATAGACGTTAACGTCATTAAAGTGGTGGTATGTAGGTGCTGTTAACATAATAATATGTTATTGTCAAAGAAAAACAACATACTGAAGTGATTCGATTATCAAACATTGAAAGTAAACACTTGGATAGGTAATAACGGAAATGACAATGTAAACCATAGAATTACCCATTTAGGAAAATTATAACGAAAATCACGTCTCGGAATTTTCCATTAGAACACTGATTTAGATAGATTATTTTGCAGGATTTTTGTTATCATGTAAGGTTGTATTAGAAATAGGAATAGGTAACTATTCAGTTAGACACGTTTTAAAATTTCATTAAAAACCGGTTAAGTGTGAATATCGACTCTGAAGAAGCGACAAGGATTCCATCCCTTACATAAAGTGTTCTGGATACTTCGTAAGTTCCTTTTTCGAACCGCAAAACTAAGTTTGTGCATAAAAGTTTCTTGCGGGGTTTTTAGAAGAGATTATTTTGCATCTCCATAGAATACAACTATGCGTGACGCCCCGAGCCGCTTAAGTGTGGCGAAGGTTTTGTCACTGGGAATTTATTATTGGGCGAATGTTAATCTCCGATTTCTGAGATTTTACTGAGTACAATGACCTTATTATCGCATCCAACCCTAAGAGACTTTTCTTTCTTATTAGTAAGAGTATCGGACGGTGTAAAAAAATTATTTTGTGAAAATTATCATTGTTTGTAAAAATAGATTACTTTAACAGCTCCCATAGCATGACATCGTTTGTCGCGCGCGACACGGCGTGAGAGTGGGATAGTTGTATATTTCATCCAAACGAATGAGCAGGACAAATATCATTTCGCACGACATAAACGTTTATCTCGCCTGTATGCTCTTAGTGCTGTTAGGGTCAGTCTCCTAAGTTTTTTTGTAGTAACAATATTTCTGGTAGCTACCCTTCTGGCCCCATTCAACTTTATACCCTGTATATAAATATATAAATGAACAGTTTATAAAATCACTCTTATAAAAAGAGGTAGGTAAGCTGTATTTCTAAATAAATAAATGCCGACAAAGGCGAATAGATAACTTTTGTTTTAATGGCGGTACCGCAAAGGGTATGACAAAGTTCCGTGAAATGGGGTAAAACTAATTTCTCCTCGGACAGTGTAGCCCATGTGTCGACCAAGGTTTGATTCCCGGGGGAGTCACCGACGCGGACGGCTGTAATGTCACGCCTATTACTAGCCGATATATCTTCCGTTGACGTCAATATTTTTATTTTTGTACATTTGGGAGTTCATTATAGACATTATGACGACCCTTCACAATGTTATATATTCATATCGAAATATCCAGTATTATTTTGTGTTAAAAATGTACATGTATAGAATGTTATTTTCATTGTTCGGTCAATGGGTTAGTAGATACTTCATCAAAATTGCAGTATAATCCAAGTACAAACGATATTTTTCTTATTTCGAAAACTTTTGTATTTAAGCAAGCTTCGAGTACCATTCTTGCGTAGTATGCTCTACTTCATCTTGCTATATATTAATGTACAGTCAGGATCAAAATAGCAGCCATAATCCAAGTGCAAACGTATTTTTTATTTCAAAAACTTTTGTATTTAAGGCAAGTATTAGAGTACTATTTTTGCATAGTATGCTCTACTGCACATGAATTAAAGGTACTTCAGAAATTCAAAATGACTGCACTATTGACCCTGACTATACAATTAGACGATTAGAAATGTAGGCCATTTTAGAACCTTGTCACAATATTGACAACATTGAACGAACTCTGATATATGGGCGACAATAGTATATTCGTATAAAGGAAGATTTCTTCACTCTCTTTGACATGATTGATGTCCTTTATTATTTTGAATATTAAATCAATAAAATTAGAATTTATAAAAAAATAAGTTAATTATTTTATTTCATGCAATTTCAGGGTATCTACCTACCTAATTGTAGTGTGAACTATGGTTAGTTTTGTTTTAAGTTCGTCGTCTGTGCTGCCCCTTTTCACAAAGATATCTAAATATGAATCATAGGCAAAGCAGACTCTGCTTTGAGAATGAGGATTACATCAACACGTGCCCTCAGAACGCTCACTTAAAACAACAGTGGCACAATTTTTTTTCCTTTTGACATTGTTTAAATAGCAAAACATATATGCTGTATATATTTTGTGATCATGCTGTTGATTCTGTATGAATAAATAAAAATATCAAATTAATAAAAAAAAAATTGAATTCTAGCATCAAGTAGGGGAGACCGGGGCAAAGTCGTATAGCTAAGCATTGCAAGCCGTAGTTCATTAAGTACAAAACACAGACACATCAAATCAACGTTATTTATTACTTGGGCTCATAAGCTATATAATAATGTAAGTACTTTTCAAAAATTTCAATATAAAATGAAAATCGACAACAAAAAAAAAACCTCTAACTTTTCCGGTTTTGCCCCGTGATGTGGACAAAACCGTATACTATATACGATATTACCCGTCTACCCGAAAATCGTCTAAATTCTCCGACTCGTAACCAGTGCAGCCTTCATGTGCCCAGCCTTTGCAATCTATACATTGCACCCAACCGTCATTCATACGACTTGTGCCGTATTCTTCAAGACAGTACAAGCAAATGTTCTCATTTATCTGGATTTGCTTAATTTTGGCGCTTTTTTCAGATCGAATATCGGTTTTTTGTTCTTTGAAATGGTATTCAACTCATTTTTATATGGAGACGAAGTAATTTCAGCAGTTTCCCCTCTGCGACGGTCACTTTTTCTTTTGTCTTCTCTGTTTATTTTGGGAATTGGCATTATATCTGCACACGTCACAGTTTTTAACGTAGTCGACGTTAACGTCGCAGCTGATAGTGGTTTCGGCTCCGGTGTCGCAGCAGAAGTTGATATTTCTTGCTCCTGTTTAACAAGCAGTGCAGTAACCTTTAACGATCCAGTTCTAACGACAGGTGCAGTAGTCGACAAAGCATCAATGGACCAAGAAGTTGGCGAGGCATCAAACGGCTCAGCCGAAGCTAAAGGTATGTCTGTTGTTTCAGCTGCAGCAAAATCATATTCGCTAAATACGTTGCGATTTGTTGGAAAGATGCCTGTTTTGGAAAAACCAGACAATGCATTCTGCATCGAAGCTGACTTACAATAAGCTGCTCCAAAAAGTCTCGCAATTTGAAACTGTGTAACTACTCGCCCGGGATTATTTCGTAGCCACATAATTATAACACCATTGTCCCTAGCCTTCAAAATTAATGGGAGATTTTTTGTATGGGTCGAGTGTCCGTCCAGCAAAAGAAGAACAGGAGATTCTTTTTTGGGTTTCACTGATGATATGAAGTGATCTAACCATTGTACGAAAATGTCGCTTTGAACCCAGCCAATTGGATGACATACTGCTATTGTTGCTGGTGGAGCACCATCGAGAAGTTCTGCCTTCATACGGATACGAGGGAATATCAAAAGTGGAGGAACATAAAACCCTGAAGATGAGACACATAGGATAGCGGTGGTAAGTTGGCCTCTTTCCGCTGAACTCGCCGGACCGACCTGTTTCTTTCCTTTTAAGGCGATTATTCTGCTCTGTTTCTTAGGCACCGTTGTTAGACCTGTTTCATCCACGTTAAAAATATGAGTTGGCAAAAATTTGTATTTATCTATAAGTTCCTCAAGCAAGTCAAAGAATGAGTTTACGCTGACCATGTTAAATCCCATCGCTCTTGCAATGGATGTTGGCTCAGCAGCACGTAGAGATAAAGTACTGTGTCGCTTCATGAACCCAGCAAGCCAATCTTCTCCTGCTAGTTCGGTAGTATCATTAAAATTATTTGGAAGGTTGTTCATTTTTGCCAGCTGGTATGCTAAACGACGAAGGTCTTTATAAGTCAGGCCAAACAACCTTCTCTCCATCAACAAAACATGTTCATATAAGTCTTGTTCTTGTGTTATCGAAAACACAGGCTTAAATCTTCCTAGGCCTTTTCTTATTGAAGCTTCCAAATCGTTAGTCTCCTTGTATTTATTGACTCGGTCCTGCAATGTAGATTTTGGTACCTGGTAGGTTGCAGCAGCTTTTAAGTAGCCCATACTACCGTCAATTACAGCTTCAATGGCTAGTTTCATCTTATCTGAGTCCCAATTTTGTCTATTGGTTGATCTTACATATTTTCGCGGCATTTTTGAAGCATCTTAAAAATAAAAACCCAATATAACTTCATATGCTAATACCGAGGCAAAATCGTATATGGTACGGTTTTACCCCATACGGTTCTGACCCAATACTCGGTTTACAAACAATTCATTAAAGTACCTACTTCTGCCAAGCAAAGTTGCCGGTGAAATATTATTTAATTGCGTGAAATAGATACACTACAACATAGTTTATAGGCCACTTACTTGTATAACACGATCAAGATGCAATTCCTGATTAGATTTATTCAAAAATAACATCAGCACTATGAAAAAACAATAAAATGAATTATTACGAAAATCCTCGTGCCCGTAGCGACAAGTTTTCGTTGCTGAATCGTTCCGATTGGTTGACACCACTGACAGGCACGGGCGCGCGAAATTCAAATTATTGACGCGTATTGACGGGTCGTACGTTTTTACCCCGGTATACGGTTTTGGACGGGTCTCCCCTACATAAATTATGTAGTAGGCAGGTACTTTGTCACTGATAAATAAAAAAATCTCTTTAAGAGACTTGATCGCTTTTGTGATAAGACCACCTAATTGAGTTCTATAGTTATCATCAAAAAATATTGTAAATTATTTTGTACAATAAAGAGTATTAGTATTGTATTGTGATTTGAAAATAAACATTCTGTCCATCCACGTCAGTCGTATATACAGAGAACAAGAAACAGAAAATAATAATTATTAAATTAGTTTTGTAATAACTGTGTATACTTATATCTCCTTCCTTTCGGATACTACCGTAGTAAGTTGGTCAACTACTAAATACGCCTTTCATCAATTCCAGTCCTCGTGCTTGAGATGTGCGATCTCTGGGTCAGTCAGTCAGGACATTACCAAGGTGTAAGTTTTTTTTTATGCACAACGGGTTGGTACTTGACCTCAATCACACCTGATGTTAAGTGAAGATGAGGTCGAAGGTGGAAGCGTACTGACCCGGAAACCCCAACACATTTGGGGGACTGGCTATCTTATCTCTGACAACCGGAACACAACAATGCTTAACATTGCTGCTTGGCGGCAGATTTAGATAAGATGGTGGTAGCTAGCCAGGCGGACATTTAAAATGCCCTTCCACCAACTAAACCGAGTACTTAGAAATATGTACTCCGCTGGGGTTCGAACCCGCGACCTCCGAATCGTAAACCCAATGTTGTTTACATTGAGCCACGGAGGCGGTAAGGTAATTAGAATAAACAACCTGTATTCATTTCGTTTCGTAGTAAAAAGTATTGATTAATTGCAATTAATGTTTAAAGTGATCTTTTACATTCCCATAAAAAATATTATGAAAAATATGATATTACCAAAATAACTGTAAGTTTTTTGCCCGGTTACGGTGCCGTAATCGTTCGATATTTGTAGTAACCCAAGTCCATGCATCACAGAGGTCTACTGAAGGGTTGAAACTAGACAATCTTATAAAGTATCCCGACTTACACGTCAGCTCCCTCACGGGCCGGTCATCCGTTATTCAAATAAACCCTATTTTTATGGAAAACCTGCCCTTTCCGCATCAATATCAATTTCCAAGCGATTGTTGCAGAAATAAAAGGATGACCCTTCAGGGAACGCTCGGCCTGGGTTTACTCTATTAGAGGATCTTATAAGATGTAGAGATTTTATCCAACATTTTCCAAACTACTTTTGGACACAGACCCTTATATTTAATTTTACTATGTAAGTACCCGGACGTGTAAGGTGAAAAGGTAAAAATTATGTTATACTCTGTCATGGTTATAGAATTCTTGTTATTTTTTTTTTTCAAATTTTAAGGAGTTTTGTCACTACGTGACAATGTCACTCCGTTGTTACTTGACAGAAACACTTCTACAATATCAAAATATGCAACGATACATAAAATGTTGTAGGTAGGTATAGGTACAAAGAGATGGATAGAACTTAACCAATCTTCTGCGTCTACCCACCAGCAGAACTTTGTAAAGAGCCCTTGCCAACTCTGATAATGGAGCATATAGTCACACGTTACTGGACTGTCTTTCACAAAGCGCGCCATCACTCCCAATCCTCATCCTTCCTTCCTGATTATATTATATACGTTATATAAATTCCAACGTCACCAGGTAACATCAGTTATTTACTAAACTGATAGGTATAAAGAGTTTGTGGGAATTGACTTCTACTTTACATCGGGCGGCTTCCACACTATGATTACGGACGATTATGCCGTCACCGATCTTGCGTTCGGTCCCCACTTAGTATAATAAGCCTCGCTGAATCGAGGATCGAAATCGATGCTATTACATGTCTGGTTCCATTTATAATCAGTACATTACGTCCCGTCTCGGGTTCGCCTCGGTGCCGCCTACGGGCACTCTGTAATCGGTCAATTATCTATAATTTTCTACCATCAGTCTTTACCCGAAGCTAGCTAGATTCCTTCAGCCCTAGTAATGGTGCGTCGGGATCGATCTAATTGGTAAATTATGTATAGCCCTGAGGAGCTTCGTACTCGTTACTCCGATACAAAGCCTGTAAACATATATATTAAAAATAACTTAAAATGTTTAACTCTCGTTCGATTTCATAAACTATATAATGTGTGTGTGTGTATGTGTGTGTGAATGTACGAGTATGTTAATACGATTTCATTAAAGTTAAAAATATGATTATTATCTTTCTATAGGTATTCGATCCCTCTGTCTGTATATTCAATAGTAAAATATAAGAAATAGTAACTACCTAAAACACAATTGGAACGCAAAGAAAAAAAAACAGTTTGTCTACGCCAATTTGCTACCAACGAAACGGAAGACGCGTTTTACGTTTTGTTAACTACACTGCACCACACATACATACCTACACTCCATTCATACATACACTCACACATGCAATCTAACCAATCCCACCGTTCGTCATAACACACCTCCACATCATCAACCGTCACTAACACAAGAACAACTACCTACTACCTACTGCCACCACTGCACATCAAGTTTATATTCAATTTTCAATAAAACTATAGTAAAATTTATTACGATAGTTTTTCTCCTTGTTCCATCGTGAACACAGTTTTACGATTTAAAATGGAATATTACAAGAGGAAAAAAGTGAATTATATAAAGGCAGATGTGAGCAAGGAAATCCAAAGATATTGTATTAATATTTAAAACAAAAACAGGTTGGAGTTGAAACCGAGCCGCGGTGAGCATTCGATCCGCCCCCAACGGCTGCGTGCGCTTGCGTCTCTTTTTCTACCTTTTTTTTTGACCTTTAATAAACTTTTTCGTATTGGCTGTAAGAAAATTATAGCTTTTTAACTGAGACGGAATAAAATTTATAGCAGGTGGTATAGGCGTAGGTACCTCCTGGTAGATTATATAAGATATTGATCAGAGGCTATCGATCCTTTTGATTGGCCCGTCGTAATCCAATCCGATACTTACAGATCGTTGAGCATAAATGTTTATGTTAGACAGGTATACATTCAAACATTTGTTTTATTTATCTTATTATATGCATAATAAACCTGCTAGTACTATTAAATATTCTGTGTTCTGGTTAGGTATTTATATATGAATAGGCTACCTAGCCAGAATTACTAACAATTTCTGTAATAGCTAATGACTCACAAGGATGCTCAAAGCAAGAGGTAATCATTTTTGAGCAATCGTTTGCGATTGTAGTGATATTTAAAATTCAGTTTTCTTAAAATCTAATAAATCGGCTGGAAAACTAAAAAAACTAAACAGTAAGCGTGAAAGCGAAAAATCGTATTCGCTTCGGGCTACGATTGCGATAGCTGTCACTAAAAATAGACACCGCGGCATAGGATCGAATGACAAGAATAGCACGTTATATCTCTTTTAGTTCCTCTTCATTGTTTTTAAAACACACGAATATATAAAATAGCGTTTGCGAGTGAATATTTGCGGTCGCCTTAGCTATTGGTACGTTAGTACTATATTTATTAATTCTGTGCTATTGGTTCTAAAAATCTGTTGCGATGGCGACCGTAACAACCTATGCTATGTAAGTGGTCGTGGAAAATGAATGCGAAGTACAAAAATGTCTTGAGAAAATTTTTAAAATGATAAAACCCTGAAGCTAAGAACGCAACAAAAATATATTAGCACTTCAAAAAAGTATATATATTAAGGCATAACGCACTAGGATTTTGGAATTATTGATTTCCGGCACCATAAAAGAATAGAACCATCTCTCAGTGTCGCAAAAGGCGACTAAGGGACAAAATCCCTAAAGGTACCTACACCAAAAAACATCTATAGACTTGACCATTTAACGGTGATATGGGTGACAGGCGGTCATGTATGTATTCTATGTATTTCGAAGGGTGAACCTCGAATATTGTTTCAAGAATTAAACTTTTACTGATTGGAAAGCCCAAAATTTATCGTTGGGATATCCCTGACCAAAGGTCGTAACGTTATGTGAATTAAAATTAATATGAATCGAATTTATTTGAACGTGGGGTTCTATTATATTTATAAGTAGGTACCTACATACACCAGTTTCTTGTTAGTAGTTACTAGGTAACTATATATTGGTATCGTGTGAGAACTATTTTATAAGTGAACACAGTTTTTTTTTCGAATAGGGAGGTATGAATCAAAACGCGATCTCGCGTGCCTGGGGGGCGGGGCGTGCGATTACAAATTATTAAAATATCGTGTTCGGTGCTCGGCCGTTCCAGCTTTGCCGAAATTCGATCAAACACCCGACAATACAAGTTTTTGTACGAACAACGGTTCACTCAAATTAGAATTCTAATAAGATGTGT
The DNA here is from genome assembly GCA_949316235.1 of Oegoconia quadripuncta. NCBI lineage: Eukaryota > Metazoa > Arthropoda > Insecta > Lepidoptera > Autostichidae > Oegoconia > Oegoconia quadripuncta. The sequence continues at coordinate 8,047,426 of OX438754.1, forward strand.
ATTTAGATGGATTATAAATTATGTTTTGTACAGGCAGAATAGAAAGGATCGTGAGCACGGCAGTTATTGACCAGTGATGGGCAGCTACGTCATTGATATGAAGCTTCTATAAAATCTGCGATCGCCAACTCGCTTGCTATTAGGACAAAATGCTCTTATTGGAATGCGATGCAAATCGTAACATAGGAGAAGCTTATGTCCAACTGTGGACTGATGTGGGGTATATTAGTATAAGGTATATGGGTGCTTGGTGAACTCGAATAATAAATTCTGTAATATTTATTATTTTTAAACCCCGACGAAAAACTACAAATGTTATGTGTTTGACGGCGTTTTGTGTAGTCATAATCTTAGTGGTTTTGTAAATTTTACATTTTTTCGAATATTTTTACCATGTTTGATGAAAATCGGTTAAGCCGTTTCGAAGATAATTAGCTTTTAATGGTGGTTTGATGATACCTATAGTCACTTGTTTTCTTGGGGATTTTCCATGCCCCACAAACATAGAGATATAGGAAAATATTAACGATACGAAGCCAGCGTACCATAGTAGGTATTACTTTTGCGCCAGCTTGACAAATTAAACGTTCGCCAGGTGAGAATGAATGATACGAGTGTTCCAGTTCACGTGTTAACAACAATATTATTGTTTTAACACGTACGTTCCATTCTGTATATTAATGCGCTACGAAATGTCAGTGTAAAGGACTTCGGGCCTCCGGTTAATTTTGTTAGAATCAAATTAATGGTCACATTAGTACACGTCGAGAATTAAATGGGATTCGTGACACAATATTGACACGTTCGTCGGACTACGTTGGATTGTACGCTGTAAAAAAGGGTAAAAAAAACGAATTAAATGTATAAAATAAAAAGTTGGAACTATCAAGCAACGCATTTGTCTAGCGAGCGGCACTAACTCGATTAATACCAGCGTAGTAGAACTTTTGGGATCCTCAATTAACTGGGGTAACCGAAACACAAATTGTATCGCTAGGTACAAAGCCGAATGGGTGAGGTGCGGTGAGGAGATTCCTTTGTATTTTAGTGACAAACAGTAAAATAAGATATGTACTTAAACCTTCCTTTTTTCTTAGCGGTCTGCGCAAATTAAGATTCTGACAGTGGCCATCATCAATATCACCATATAAGTCAACTTCCTATCATCATCCAAACACATTATCTGTACGAATATTTTCGTGAAAGCCGGAATCCAACAAGAAATTGGATATCGTATACCATAAATAAATAGTTAGTACCATTTTCTTTGCAATCGAAGCCTAACACCGTCTAATTGAGGATATTTATAGTGTTTCAGACCATTATACTAAACAATTTTTGCTAGAACGGTCTATGAAATCGTCAAAAATTAATTTAATGCCTAATATATTTCAAGCTTCTAGCTTCTATCTTCCCTTCATCTTCTTCATGCTTAGCTTCATCTTCATTCTTCGTTGCTCTGTAATGAAATCCTACCACTTAAATTTGACTCATTTCCCGGTGTTCAATTGATCTGAAAATTTGCATATTCCTATATGCAATATAATTGTGTTATAAAGCTGGTCTGGTGATGGGACTGGAAGGTAGCCATGGGAATTCTGTCTATTGATAGTGCCCAGCCAGAAAACTTAAGTTCCTCGTCTTTGTGAGTATTAGAATAATATGTGATAATCAGGGTCTCATGATGGAGCATTAAACGTTTGTTTTTAAAGTATATTTCAAGTAGAACATTTTCTACGAAACAACTGATTATCATGACGATTTTAAAGTTATTCCCATAATAAAAGTTTTTGTGACGGTCTAATGGCAAAGTTGATATATAGGTATACTCCACTCTGTATAATGTTTATCCAAATTAAATGCGGAACCCTTACTTTACCCAACAAATCGCGGATGAGGTGTCACGACGACGGACGCTGTAACACATTCGTTACAAATTCCTGTCGGCGATTTGTTTTGGAAACCGTAAAAGACGGCTCATATGAAATTATTATGACACTATATCAAAATAATTAATACGTATGGAGGGGCAATATACAAAACAAAAGTTTTTTAGTGTTACATGTGTACGTTTTAATCAACAGTCCATTGAAGTCGATGGTAGACATAAGCCTCTTCCGAGGCGTGATTTCCATTGCCTTTTATAAGATATTTGAGCTAACCGGATTGGGCGTTTGATGATTTCTTTGGAAGCATCAACGACGCTGCTGCATCGCTGGTTTTATTCAAGATTCCTCAACTGCCTTTTAGTTAATCCTGATTTACAAAATAGGGGGTTTTCTATGAAGAGACGAGATGGTCCTATTTATTTTGTGCGGTACCATACAAAATTTATGTAACCGTATTTTTTTATTTTGTGATATATCTTTTTTATAGTAAAGAAACAGAGCTTTGTATGAGTAAAGTCTAGGAAATGTAATCATGGCCTCGCGTACGGTGAAATTGACGAGACAAAATGAGGAGTTGCGAAGATGACTAGATGCGAAAGTGACCAGTTGCGAATGAGTGACGAGTTTTCGGAATATGACGACTTGCTACGAATCTATCTTTGCCCCAGAAAACGTCACGAGGTGTGTACGCGTTTTGGATTTTCTAGAGCAGGTATTGATAGCGCCCTAACGGAACAATTTTTGTTCTAAATAACCCCATACAAACATTTTTGCCGAATATGTAATATTAATAAAATAATCTTTCTGTGAATTTTTGAAAATTTCAAAAGTCCTAGAACCGAAGTCAGTCCCTTTGAGGACTAGTATAAATGCACGTAAATGCCCAGTATAATCCTAATACGTAGGTATAACAGTCAATTCCATCACACTACTTATTACCGATTTCATGGACATGGTTCTGGATTGGGTACTGAATCTTATACCCTGAGTGTACCTGAATACTATTTTTGTAGTCGAACTTACATTCATACAACGAAATACAAAATACCAATAACATTATTATCAAAATTACCGCTATCCATTGAAGTTAATATTTCTGCTAAATATGGCGGCGAAATTAATTAATACTTCAGTTGGCGAGTTGGTATTTAACCTTAAAGTTCGCAATATACACAGGAAATTGAGAAACGATGGACGCGAGACCATTTTTTATGTACAATAAAAAATGACAGGTGATTACAGAGTTCACCTGACCCGCAAGAATGGCAAATTGCATCTTGATAAATGGTAATTTTATAGACAGGTAAACAGAGCACGGTGGACAATGAGTTATCATTACCATTAGCTAGCTATATGCTATATACGTGTATTTTGTATGTTGATATGTAATTTACTTAATTGATTGATATATAAATTATAATATACCAAATGTGAGAGTATGAGTGTTACACTTACATACATACATAACGTCACGACCATTATCCCAAATGGGGTCATCAGAGATCCCAAATTAATAGAGAATCGTGAATGTTGTTTCAATTATTAAACTCGTAATGTTTGCTATATGTATACTTAAATATGAGTACATAACGCATGGGTATGTATGTAATAGTCTCACTCATCTTTATTATTTTTAAAAGCAACAGTCAAATACACGGCGAGTTTATTTATAAAAATTAAAAATGGTTCGAAGGTTGGATCACTACCCACAACATCAATCAGCTGTTATCGAAGCGCACGGAAGCTCTCAGGCCAAGTTCTTAAAAACAAACTTGGCCAGACGCCGTGCATTATTTAAACGTACCATTTCGAGTCACTTTTGAACCCCTCACTTTTGAGCAGCTCATAGTAACTATTTCACATACATATTATGTACTATTTCCCCCAGATAACGAAATGTTTGCCGTTGTAGAATATTCCAAATTTCAAACCTGTCATTTTAATAAATCCTGAGATATGGACCATCAAAAAAGCAGATTTGGCACTCACTTTTAGACCACTTCCAGCAGATCTAGAGACTTGAATTTGGTTTGTTGCAAGTAGCTTAAGTGTACATACAGGGGAAAGTCAGAAATTAGTCAAGTGTGAGTCGAAACAACTGCAACCTTGTAGAGTAAATGTTTGACAATATTTCTCTATTCGCCCAATCAACATTGTCAATCGAAAATTTGGGTCCACTGGAAGAGACCTCAAGGGATAAGTCCGTCTTCCTACACTATTTTGATTCAATGTATTGTATGTGTTATTTTGTACAATAAAGCGTTTACAAACAAAGAAACAAATACACATGTGAAATCTTTATTTTTTTAAATCAAGAGAACAAGTATTATAATCTTAACATATTCTGTAATGTAATATTTAACAGAATTATTGTTCAACAATATAGATGTCACTGAAGTAATTTATTTTATTCTTGTGAAAGATATTAAAGGGAGGTAATGTATTTCGGTTTTAACTAAACACGGAAGTCTTGAATCTTGGCATATATCTAAATTTCAGCTTTAAATGACCGATGAATGGAACTTGGCCTCATCTTTACATTAAGGTTTTTCGTGGGATAATAATTTCAGAGTGCCTATAACAGATTTTCATTTTAAGAAGAGACAAATTTTGAAAAATTACTTGGGCCTGAGTTTTCTGTATAACCGGTTTCTGATAGTACTCGGTATATTGTATACTAATACATGGATAATCACTTGTAACCGATGAGTCGTATGGAATTCATGAGTTTTTTGATTCGTTGATAAATCTAATCTACTTGATCCTTTGTAACCTTTATCGCAAATGGGGTCACGAACCGCCTCCGTGGCTCAATGTAAACAACATTGGGTTTACGTTTCGGAGGTCGCGGGTTCGATCCCCAGCAGGGTACATGTTTAAGTAATCGATTTGGTTGGTGGTAGGGCATTATAAATGTCCGCCTGGCTAGCTACCACCATTTTATCTAAATCTGCCGCCAAGCAGCAATGTTAACAGCATTGTTGTGTTCCGGTTGTCAGAGATAAGATAGCCAGTCTTCCAAATGTGTTGGAGTTTGCGGGTCAGTACGCTTCCACCTTCGACCTCATCTTCACTTAACCTCAGGTGTGATTGAGGTCAAGTACCAACCCGTTGTGCATAAAAAAAATAATTAAATGATTAATACTTGATACAACATCCACGATTAATACCGAAAAGCACACGTGACAGGTGCTTCTGCTTCCGCATCGCCCAGTCTATAGATGGTTTTGGGTGGAAAGTCCCATCGTCGCCTTTTACAACACCCACCAAAAGAGACCGGTTGGTTTAAGTCTTTTAATGTGCCGAAAACGATATGGCACTTGTAATTTATACTAGTGCAATAATTGTATTGAATTAGTGGATCAACCATTATTGGCACATACCATACTACAAAGGCCAAGTCAAGAGTACCCTATACCGACGAGCATGTATGAACAACCTTATGAGAGTGAAGGAAGCAGAAGAGATGTGTCAGGATCGTAGCAAGTGGAAGTCTGTAGTCTCTGCCTACCCCTACGGGAAACAGGCGTGACATTATGTATGTATGTACCATACTACATAATAGATACCATGCAGCAAACTTAGGTTAGAGGCGTTATGATCATTATTTATCTTTACGGCCGGAGTGATCTTTACCAAGATGATCTATGCATATAACAAATTATGACTAACACTGACCAGACCGCGCAGCGACTAGATAGATGTCTTTTTTTTATGCACAACGCTTTCGTTCTTGACCTTAATCACACCTGATGTTAAGTGAAGATGAGGTCGAAGGTGGAAGTGTACTGGACCGGAAACTGCAACCCATTTGGGGCACTGGCTATCTTATTGCTGCTTGGCGGCAGATTTAGATGAGATGGTGGTAGCTAGCCAGGCGGATTTTAAAAGGCCCTACCACAAACCAAACCGAGTACTTAAACATGTACCCCGCTGGGGATCGAACCCGCGACTTCCGAATCGTAAACCTAATGTTGTTTACATTGAGCCACGGAGACGGTTAAAAATACCTTGGTAGCTAATCAAGAATTTTCGAAACTATTTCATACGCTTTTGTGGACTCCATATATGATGGAGGTTGGCGTAGTTTATGGGCGAAATGAAAATAAGACAGGAAGTCAAGTGTAACGGCAGAGAATACAAGTACCTAGGACTTTTCTCTCTGAGGAAGTTAAGGAAGTCAATATAATAATAATAGTACTTAATAATAATAAATATTACGAATACTTACACCAATCATCTAGTCCCAAACTAAGCAAAGCTTGTACTGTGGATACTAGATAACGGATAAGCATACTCAATATTGACATCGCAATATATGTACGAAAACTTAATGTAAGTACGTATGTAAGAATCAGGAATTTATTTAGAAATATAGTGAATTACAAAGGTATAAAAATATATTTGCTGATCATATCAGTCGCTTACACAAAGTCACTAAGTCATTCAAGGGACTATGTATATTATGTTTTTATAATAACGTTCCGGTAGACACTCAAAATTAGCCATTAAATAAATTTAAAATCACTATTAAGCGGAAAGTATGTGCGAAAGGCTGGTATAAAATTTCTGACTGTCGAGATTATAAGAATGCATGGACATGAACAGCTCGGCGATATCCAGTCTATTATTTTCTTTGTCGAATCTTAAATTGTAAAAATACTTATTTAAAAAGAGCAACACATGAGTTTCTTGCTCGTTCTTCACTGGTCTGCCTTGTGAATAAGCGATAATTGTATGTCACGACGTTTTTAAAAGTTATTTTTACTAAGTCACTAATAAATTATGGATTGTATGATCTGAAATAAAAAGATATTATTATTTCGAGAGGAGCTGTACATGTAGTAGCCTTTGAGTGATTCGAGTGAGAAAGAGTCGGGGGCGACATAGTCACAGTCTCTTGCAGCTGATTGGCTGTCGCTTGACAGCTGTCAACTTGACCGCCAATCGGCTTTAAATGATGTAGGCTATCTCGCACGCGACTCTATGTCTCTCGAGTCGCGCTAAGTTGTAATAGCCCTGGTGGTATCAGGGAAAGATTTTCTTATAAGATTATTTTCCAATAAGAAGATGGATGAGTGGAAGTCTACCACTGTACGTTTCTCAAGAAACTTCCTACCACGTACGACCACCCTGTGGAACGAACTTGCGGCAGCGGTATTCCCGAAAGAGTGCGACCTTCAAGACCTTGGAACCTTCAAGAAACGAGCCTACACCTACCTCAAAGGCCGGCAAGGCATCTGTGACCCTTTTAGTTTCCATCAGATGACCCGCATGCACGTTTGCCGAACTCTCATATGAAAAAAAAAATAAACAAAATTGTTGTGGTATTCTAATACACTATTCAAATTCATAATTTATAAGTCCCGATCCTTGAACACGTTGATTAGGTAGGTTCAAAGTATTCCAAATAAGAATTTTGATTAAAAAAATACTAATAATATATACAAAACCGCCTACTTGGCTCAGTGTAAACAACATACGGTTTACGAGTCGGACGGATGTCGCGGGTTTGATACCCAGCGGGGTAAATGTACTGGGTTTGGTTGGTGGTAGATTTGAAATGTCCGTTTGGTTAGCAACCACCACCTTATTTTAATCTGCCGTCAAACTTAATAGCATTATTTTGTTCCGGTTGTCAGAGATAAGATAGTCATTCCCCCAAATAATATAGGGTGTCCGGGTCAGTAGGCTTCCACTTCCGACCTAATCTCTACTGAACATCAGGTGATATTGAGGTCAAGAGCTAATCCGTTGTGCATGAAAACAATACCGAACATTTCGGCGAAATGGTACCGTTGTAGCACTCAAATTGTAGGCGGTTCGGTTTTTTTTTTATTATAATTTGTTTAAACAAGTTTTATTTTTAGTATATACTTTGGACCGACTCAATCACGTATTCAATGGATTTCGGAACTTAGGATTAGGACTTTGTATAAATTTTTTCTAGTCTATAATAATTATTAAGTATTTCGAAAAGTCACTACTCAAGTAAGATCTCTGTCATAACCCGTCATGACATGACAGTCCGGACTGTGAATGAAAGGAGTTTGAACGAGAAACAGAGCTGAAGCCCCTTTGTCTGAGTTTGAGACAGGCCCAGAAAAGGTGTCTGGATCCAGCCAAATTTCTTTATACGTTCCACTTCGGCTGATTACCTACCATCCAACATATTAGTCATCGGTAAGCAGACGTGTTGAAACATTGTTGGGTTCAGGCTGTGTGAGATAAGATAGTCTATTATCTACATTTTGTGATTAAGGCCAAGGCGCTATTGTATCTTTTTAAAAAGGTATATAAGATGCTGCCTTAATACACTAACATTTACGGAGCGAGGACGTGGGAGTACATGTTACCAAACATTTTAAATGATATTCCCAAGGAAATACATACAGATATATTTATAAATATAAAAAAATGTAAACAATCACTTAAAAAGTACTACATGGGTGGTGCTGGTGATACTGTAACTTGTAATAGACAGTAAGTGGTAAGCGATGAGGCTCAGTGTGTTGCGTATAAACCTTGAATAGGTTTCTGTGGTGCACTTTTGTATTGTGTTATATTGTTTCATATATAATGAATAAATAGAAAAAAAAAATAAAAAAAATAAATAATTCGGTGTGTAGAGGAAGGCGCTGACATACAGCACTCATCAATATGCGTCACACAGCGCGAGCATTAACCCTCTCCTAATGAGGTCGGACAGTTTAATAGAATTAAACGTCCCGGCGATCGACCACGGCAGTTATTACAGTGTTAAATATTCAACTATTGTATCCCTTCATGTATGTCGCTGTTAAAGATTAGGTGTTTTTACATGATTTTCTTGTTTTCTGAATAAATTGTGAAAATATAGATAGATCTTGGAGGTTGGATATTTTATGACTTATCTACTACCGACTGGTTTTTTTAAACTGAAAGTGAACGCTTTCATATTGCTTTAATTTATAAAAGTAGAAAGCATTCGAGACTAGGCTTGAAACCGGTTAATACTTTTTCCGAAAAACTTTTCCCTTGCAAGTTACTTTATATATTTCCTAAAGATTGATTTAGAGAACTACTTTTATCATAGCTATTATTATAAATTTATGAAAAACTCTCTAATAAATCGGTTAAAGTTACGTAGTAAAATTAACCGGAATCAAGAGATGTAAAAAAATCGGTCACTTGGGCTTTTTTTATTATATGATTATTTGTGCTTATTTTATTCTTAAGTTATAACATCATTTGGAAGAAAGAGCTCTTGATAGCATTTGGCCTGAGATAATTGAAGGATGCACTAGGATTTTGCAAAAGAATGATATCGCTTTTCCAGGTTAGTTACCAATTCAATAATTTGCAGAGATATAGAAGATCTGATATGATCATGCAATACCGTCTACTCGGAAGTTAAGATATCTTTTAAGGTTTATGAAATCACACATCAACACCGCATAGAAGTTCACCTGGATAGCCCATAGAAGTTATACCACGGCGCGATTTGTATCGCTTTCCATAAGAGTTTTGCCCTTAACAACGCGCAGAGCAAGCGAGTTGACGATTTTAAATTTTTTTGCCCATTCCGTAAAAACGACGCTGGAACCCGTCATTGGTGTAAACAGCATGCTGATGACACTCATCGCCTACACATCCACGTACCCATGGGAAGACTCCACTGCCAGTTACCCAGTTCCATACCTACCTGAGAACAAATCTCTGGGACTCATTGCCAAAGATACAAAGGCAAATCCATATGCAACGCTGCTATTACCTCGGGCATACTAAGCCGAAAGATCTATATTTTTTCGAAAACAAAATAACATTTCATATGATACGAGTACTGTCAGCTGATTGGTCACTTTTGTATGGTGAATTAAAAATTTATTTTTCAAAAGTAAATTTATTAAACATTGAAATGTGTACTCTCACACGATACCTAATACTAAGCTAGTACTAAGCGTGTACAAGAAAACGTTGCGAAAATGTTTCAGAATTTCCCAGAACTAGAGGCAGTTATTCGTGACCGACCATGTTATGCGGTCAGATACGAGGGGGGGTGAGTCAGGTGTGCGGAGGAGGTAGATCGCCAACGCGGGCGGCGCCATGCCGTTCTCACGCCTCTGAGGTCACGCCTCGCTTTGACCAGAGCCGCTCAGCATTACCTCTGAACCAAGATGCATTTGAATAATGGAATTGAGTTTAACGGTACAAAGATTCTCTATGCGATATTTCAATGGTTTATTCTCCGTAGAATTTATGTTATACCTATTGGCTTGCTAAGTTATTTTTAGAGCTTTAATAGTTTCCAATTAGAATATATTGCTGTTTCATTTAACAAATTACCATTATCAATGTGGTTCAACAGTCAAAAGAATTTGTGTCATAGGATAAAAGTATCACTTAAGAACTTCATTTTTTTACCTTAATATTAAAATTAGTGCTCATTCACAAAGCTGACTCCCCAGAGAACGAGCAAGAAATTCATAAGCTGTACTTTTTAAGTAGGTTTGGATTCGCCTAAACAAGGAAAAATACATACTATACTGTATTATTATGTTGATAGTATTGTTACCTCTATTTATATAGAGTCAGATATTCAACATTTAATTGAACTTCTATGTCGTATCAGACGTCATTTTCCACGGTTAGGTACTTTAGAAGATTTAATTTCCATTGGTCCGTGAGGAATCTCGCGACTTCTGGCAAAATACTCGTCAAAAACATTTAGGAATATATAATCATATTGTAGGGGTGTTTCATTCCTAAAGAATCGGCATATGAAATGGCGTGGTATCACAAAGCCGCTGTTATCCCCGTTGAGCGGCGCTTTTGTGAGCCTCTTGCCCGGGGTAAAGATAAACCTTAATGCGCGTACACATGTGACGTCACACACCTCTTTTTTGCTAGCTACTTTTTATGAAAGTATGGTCTATTGTGAGATGTGTGGTTAAATTTCAAAATGTTTGCGAAGTAGGTTTCACTATGGCAAAGGATGTGTGTGTGTGTTCTACTCGTTTTTAATTCACAACGTGGTTATCCCATTACCTCATGAATTACACTTGATGTTAAGTGATAATAAGGTCGACTCTTGGGGAACATTCGGGGTTATCTTATCGCAAACAATGCTATCAAAATTGCTGCTTGGCGATAGACTTAGATAAGATGGTGTTAGTTGGTGGCATTTATAAAGGCCTAGTCACCAACCAAACCGAGTACTAAACATTTACCCTACTAGGAAACGAACCATCGGACTCCTTTTTTTAAACGTTATGATGTTTTCATTGACTATCCTTATCAAACTTATAAACACGTCCGTCTATTATTTACGTTTGTCAGACGACCGATTGGTGTAGTGGATAGTGACTCTGTTAGCTAAACCAACGGTTAAGTGTTCGAATCCCGCAAGGGGTATTGTTTGTGTGATGAATACGAACATTTATTCCCGAATTATGGATGTTTATATAAATATTTATGTATGTTTATCCGTTATCTAGTATCCATAGTACAAGCTTTGCTTATAGTTTGGGATTAGATGATTGGTGTAAGTGTCCGAAATATTTGTTTGTTTATTTTATTTTGATGGTTGTTCAAATAAGCTTAGCAATAAATGAGTGGATAACTTGACAAGTACAAAAAAAAAAGGGATAATTTGCGCCTTCGATGTGTTCTCGCTTGAGTAAACGCAATTAATTGAGTTCATGAGCGTCAGAATTAACATAAACCAAGAGTTCAGGTTTCTAAACATTTGTCAAATGTACGACTCAAGGGTTAGACATTGGATGGGATCACGGATATTAGATATCCGACCCAGCTTTAGCCAGTGCCTCCGATGACTCGGCGAAATGCGCCGAAAAATAACACCTTCCCGCCCCCAATTCACACCGAAGCTTGTTGAAATGATTCAAATCAGAGATTTCAGGACGATACCCGATTGTATTATTCCGGTTTTCTAACCAAAAATCCAATTGTGGCCGGATCCCTTTCGAGAAAATTCGGAGTCCCGCTGAGATTGCCTGAATCGAACGCCTCTGTGGGAATGAATAACCGCGAATAATACGTTGTCATCCACCATTATTATCTCACAATGATACAGTGCTTTTGCGATAAAAATCTCGAATAACAATCGGCCAACTGGTCTACAATAATGATATTTTAAATAAATAAGATATCATGAGCAATTTACGTAATATTCAGCCATTAAAACAATTATTTGGAAGTCTTTGTTGCAATAAGTGGATTTGAAAAATGTTGTGTGATGGAAGGTCGACCGTAAAATAGCCGGCATTGAAAATAACTTTACAATAATAATTTTTCGTGTTCAATATAATAACTATATTTACATTTATGTCATTATTATAATATAATCTGTTGATCAAGGTCATCTTTTATTGATATAGGTAGGTGCTCGTTTTAATGCTGTAATGTTCATCCAAATTGTTGTGTTATAGATAATGTTGACTCTCCGTACATAATTGGAGTAATTGAATTTAAAAAAATATTAGAACAGTCCACTGACTGTTCTAAAGTGTCATTATTGGTGAGGATTGGTTAATTAATTGTCTTATGATATACGGCAACATATGCCGTGCCTTGAGGGAACCTTGTGGACGGATATTTGAGCATTGGTACCTACGCGATTCCATTAAAATTTAAATATTTATCAAAGACAAATAATTGAAAATAAAACTAATATTATAAACATATTAAACTCACATTAATATTCAAAATCCAAATGAGGCAAGGCGAGTTATCGATGTTTATATTTATAATATGTAGGTACTATATTTATCAACCCTCTGCTATTCATAATACAAGCCTAGTTGCTTAGTGTGGAAATAGATGGCGCTGCGTGGATGTGAAATATTTATTAAAAAAAAATGGCTCTCTAAAATTAGTAAAATTTGGTGTTGCGGGTGTCCATGGGCGGCAGTGATTGCTTTCCATCAGGTGACCCGCACGCTCGTTTGCCGCCCTCTCATATAAAAAAAAAATAAGTCCAGTTAGGCGGATAATTATTTATTAAGTTTTTCTCATGCTAGGTTCCTCACGATGTTTTTCTTCACCTTTATAAAGCTTGTCCACTGAGTATTGGCGCCTTACTTGCCATTCATCTACACCGAGCCATGATAAATGAGCTACAGTTTGCTCACCCCGATGACAACGTAGAGCTGCTTACGAATATTGGTGCCTGATTTCTATGTCATGTATTTAAGGAATAATTTTGTTTTTACACACATGGCCATCTAGTGCCATACTAAGCAACTAGGCTTGTATTATGGATACTAGATAGTTGATATATACCTACATTCGTAACTCGGGTACACATGTCCGTATTCATCATACAAACCGCTACACCAAACATGTCGTTATGAAAAACTCAATTTAATAATTTTTTTTAATTATCAAAAAAAAAGAATCGTAAAAAATAAGCCATAACTAGTAGCCTACAATTAAATAAAAGCGAAATCAAATAATAACGAGTCCAATATGATTTGTTTTTATAGAATTTGAAAACAAAGCTACAAACTAATGACTTGTGAGGCACAGGAACAGTGTCACTATACATGAGAGTTCTGTAAATTGCAGCTTACAAAATGTACTCGTACGGTTATTGGTGGTCGTCATTTCAAATGCTTTGTTTTAAACATAGCAAGGTACACTCTGGAAATCTATGGTGGAAGCCTCTGTTCCGCAGTGGACATCCTGTGGCTGATATGATGATGATGATGGGTATATTTACCTCTGAGATGTGAAAATTGTAAATAATTTGTTATAGCCCAGCCAGTACACGCTATCATCACTATACCCGCCGCGAAAACACAGAACAATGTCAATTGAGCTTACACTGAGATGATGACGTCACTAAACGTCACTCTGTCCCGGCCCCCCTATCACCCCGCGGTACCCCACTGGTCTCAGCAAGACAAAGATAACGAGCTCCAGATTTGTGTACCTACGGGAAATTTATGGGCGACTCACTAGAAATATTACGCGAGGACGCGGTGACGTAGCGATATGTCAGATGTCTCATGAAAATTGTTTTGATGTACTGATCGCTGTGTATGAGTGTCATCCGTAGCAAGCAATCAACTATAAGACTATTATTTAAAACTTTATGCTGTCGCTTCTTTGTGAAAAATTTATAAAATTTTTAGTAACCTATTTTTAGTTAAATTTATTAATTGTTGTTAGAATAAGAAATTCGTTTAGTTCTTTTTTATTGATCAGTTTGTTTGTCGGCTGTTGCAACCAAAAAAGTACCGTTTTTTGGCCAATTGTATTGAAATTAATAGGCCACATTTGTTATTTTTTATTTTTTTTATGTCCAACGGGTTAGGATTGGACTTTACATTTACTGAGGGTGGAAGCACGTCCACCCGGAACCCCCAACTTATTTGGGGACTGGCTATCTTATCTCAAACAGTCGAAATACAAAAATGCTATCAACATTACTGCTTGGCGGCAAACTTAGATAAGCTGTGCTGGTGGTAGCTGGCCAGGCGGACATTTAAAAATGGCCTACCGCCATCCGAATCAAGTGTTAAATACATATACTTACTTACCCCGTTAAGAATCGAACCCGCGCCCTCCGATTTGTAAACTGTTTGTCTATATTGTAACATTTCAGGTAAAAGAAGCCAATGTCTGTCAAACTTTGGTCAGCATTTACTAATTGTCTTATTACAATGTTACCTACATTATTTTTATAAGTTCCAAATTCTGAATTGTATTATTATTGTTGATGTGCAATAAAAACAACCCAGCAACAATAATGTTTTATTTTGAAATCAAATCAAATCAATTATTAAAATTTTGAGATATTCGTATCACAATATACCAATTTATATAATTATTATTTTATCCATTTTTACAATAAGGTTTTCGATGGGACATTTCTTACTTGGAAATAAATACTTGAAGTTTGAAGTTAAGAAATAAAGATAAAGATGGAGATGTGACTCTACAGAGGCCCAATGGAGTCCTTGTCTTAGTTACATCATAAGTAATTAAGTAACCACCAATTTCAAACTTATTTCAAGTGTACAATGCAGATATCTAAGTACAACCAATAAGCTTCCAACATGCAGTGTGTATCGGAGAACCTTCTACTGCCTGAATGGATGAGGAACAGGATGCGGTCGGAAGTGACGTCACAGTCGCTATCTGGCGCGCTGATTGCTCGTAAACCCGTCGCCTTGCTGATAACATTGGAGAAGTTATCAAAAATACTAAATATGTTGTCCTGGTCATAGTAACTTGATATTGGAGTTTGCCCCTGATTTTCCATGGCAGAATGGAATGAAATAGTTCATAATTCTACTAGCATCAGTTAGACGTGGAAATAGACGCGTTTTATAATCGAATAGACTAAATGCGAATTTGACAATAGGTTGTGATTGTAATTAATTCACTATACTTAAATGTAGTCTTTTAAGCTCAGGAGCATAAAAATGCTGCATGGAAATAGGCAGTTGCCCGTGGTCGTAATGTCACTATCTTTATCCCAAATGGGATATCCCAAACTTTAGCGTTTGGGTGATCCAAACATTAAAAGTGTAATGCTGTTTTTATGCACAACGTATTAGCACTTGACCTCAATCACACCTGATGTTAAGCGAACAACCCTTGAAACAACATCACCGTTCACCTTTTGAAATACACAGAAACACATGAGACGGGGGGATCATTGTTTTTTGGTAGAAAGTACTTAGCCGTCTTTTACGACACCCACGGGAAGAGACGAATGGGTTTTATTCTTTTCACGTGCTGAAACCATATAGTATTTAAAAAAATACAGACGTACGTAATAATTTTTCTAAATTCTACTAATCATGTCCTGATTTTAATTTGTACTATTAAATAATCTATGGTCCAATCGCCAGTTACTAAATCAAAGATCTCCATTAGGTATGTGAAGTTTATGGGTGAACCTATTGAGTCGAGGATGCCGTAATTAAATATTGCTTGATTATTTGGACATGCAAAAAGCCTTTCATGTTCATGCTTTATAAAATTTTCTTTACATAAGAAAAGAAAAGGAGTATTGCCAATTCTCCCTACGTTCCCCACAATGAGTTGCGTGCGCTCTGTGCCCCTATCTCCTCATTGTTTTAATTTCACTTGGATCACTAATTGCCGGGGACGGAGCATTTTAAATATTCCCCACAAACGTTTTTAACAACCACCTCATTGCATTTTAAAAGAAAGGATTATAATTTTCTTTTACCCTTTCTCGGTAGGCGGGGACTTTCCTTTATTAATTCAGTCACTTGTTTCGAGGAGATTTTGTGAAAGAAAATCCGAGTCTTAGAAAATTCTTAAAGAATATAAAAGAGATCGCTGTTTACATAGGCACTTGTTACAATTTTTTGGTATACGTAGGTACGGTGGATAGGCTGAAAGTTCGATGCTAATAATAGTTCGATGTAAAACTGTGGCACTGTTAATGAGATTGGGAATGGGGATTGTAAAAAAAAATAATTTCCGAAGTCATTTGTCATATAATTACGTAAGTATTGTATTTAGTCGGGAACCCTTTTCAGTTCTCCTGTCTCTCATATTACGTATATCGTTGATTTTTGTAACTGTAAGAAAAAAATAAACTATTTCAATTGTAAGTTCACTTAATATAGACACTGCAGTAGGTAACTACTAATAAAATTTGACAATACTGTCAATTATTTCGATTGCATGCTATATAGCCTGAAAAATAAAGCAAGGACCTTGAGTAATACAGGCGGCCGCAAGACCACCTTAACACTTCCAGTACGAGCATGTCTTGCTGTTTTAACATTCCCGGTAGCATCGCGAGGCCGGCTTACGCTGGTAGTGATACGTTCGTCGTGCTGTCGACTGTACCTATCCTTTGAGCTGTTTGATAACTATAATTTCGGTGCGCTACAATAAACCAACCATTTTAAATACAATTTCGTAAGCACTGCAGGAAACGTTCTCATTACACACACGCTCCAGACCATTATTGAAACCTATAATATCGTATAATATCAAAATAAATAGTATATACAGGGCGTCCCAAAGTTATGGGACATGAAGGGGAAGTACCTTAAATATCGTAGATAGTGAATTTTGCTCAAAGAAGACTTTATGTTATTTTTAAAAGTTAGTAATTCTGCATTCATAGATTTTCTAAAAATTATTTGCTTCGGCTGGGAATCGAACCGACTCAAATGTGAAAAAAAAAACACCCTACTTTTATGATGCCAATCGAAAGAATAGCTAAAAAATAATAACTCTGCCTAAGTAACATAGTATTTTAAAAGAAAGGAACAACGTGAAATTAATCATTTTAATCAAATAAAAAACATACATGAAACTGCCGTAGTCAATTAAGTAGGTATTTTTTTGTAAATTAATTAATTAAATGCTCAAAATGTGATCCCTCTTGTCTTACGCAAATCGCCAATCTTTTAATGAGCCCGCTGCCTGTTGATTTTCTAATCATTTTATGGTGAACACTCGATGTGATATGGCACAATTCTGTTTGCAACTCGCCTACGTTCTCGTATCGCTTTTTGTATAGCATATCTTTCACGTATCCCCAAAAGAAGAAATCACTTTAGCAATAAATAACTTTCTTGAAATTTGACTCAATCATTTTATGTTGTTCCTTTCTTTTAAAATACTATGTTACTTAGGCAGAGTTATTATTTTTTAGCTATTCTTTCGATTGGCATCATAAAAGTAGGGTGTTTTTTTTTTCACATTTAAGTCGGTTCGATTCCCAGCCGAAGCAAGTAATTTTTAGAAAATCTATGAATGCAGAATTACTAACTTTTAAAAATAACATAAAGTCTTCTTTGAGCAAAATTCACTATCTACAATATTTAAGGTACTTCCCCTTCATGTCCCATAACTTTGGGACGCCCTGTATACAATTCTGGGCCCTGTGTGCGGGCGGGGGCAGCGCGAAGGTGTGCGCTGTTTTTGTAGCCAAATGGCGAAATAATGACAGCGCAGCGCGCACGGGGCTTACCGTAGGGCTAGGGATGGGACCAATGTTTTAACGGTTATACGAACACGGTTTGAAAAATATATATACCTACATTTCATGGCATAAATAATGATCAACTTGAAATTTAAATTAATGTTTATACACAAAGCTGTCACCGTAGAGACAAATGAGAAAGAATATTTATTGATTGCTCTTTATAAAAGATATTAGTGTTAAAATTTCTACCTCGACAGAACAAAGACAAGAAATGTAAATCAAAAATCAAAATCAAAAATATTTTATTCAATGTAGGATACAAAAATATCACTTATTGAAAGTCAACATGTTATTAACAAATAGATAGCCGATGCTAAGCACTATATTCATGCTTTCTTATCGTCTAATTTTATAAAAGCCTTTTGCCCAATTGTTGTTTTTCAAAATTATTAAAACAGAAACTATGCAAGAGGTTTTTCAATTTTTATTGAGACATCTGATTAATTTTTAAATATAAGGCAAATTTTGAAGGTCTACCTCAACCTTATTATAACATTGTAGCAACCATCATACACATTACAACTTATGTCCGAATACTGACGCATTTCTTTAAGAGCCCCTTATATCATTCCGTCGCTTTGAATGTTAACGATAAGAAAGTGATAGCACAGCACAGTAAGCGTTTGATTAGTCGGGTGTTAGTAAAGAACGATGTGAACTGTAAGTTTATTTTTATAGCTTGTATTTAATTTTATTGTGCCACTATCTACCTTAAACGATTCCAGATTCTTTCTAACATGAGTTTTCGTAAATATATAATCAGTCAGATTATATGGATTTTCTTAAATATATACAGAAGAGATGTCCTTGAACCTATTTCATAAATCGCCCAAACTGATAGCTTCGCAGAACATAAATACAATTCATGTTATTTTTTCATAAATATAGGTATTTTAAAGCTTATTACGGGACACTAAAGGTTTTAAATTTAACTAAAATTAAAGAAAGCAAAAAAGAACAGCAGTATTTGTTTTATATTGTATTGTGGTGTGTAGTATTGTATTTTTTCGCCACGCCAATTTCATAGGTAAAGATCTAATATTATGTTGTAGTTATGCTGGAACTATTTAGCACCGTTAAGATCCTCTGTGTTTGTTTACGGTAACGTTTGTAGGTAAAGAGGAACCCATATAAGATTACAAACAATATTGTTTGTCTATCTATCAGCTCATTTATCATCATTAATCACATCATTAAAAGTTTTCCGAGAAAAGGGACCTTGTCAATGGTGGTGGTATATTAGGAAACCTCAGGGGCACGAGTCCCATTCGCACTTGACAGTATTTTTAACCATTTGAATATCCAGATGCATAATTCCGATCGAATTGCATTTGGAAGATCTGCTTGGCAGCCAAGACACTATAATCGATACTTACAAGGAATCGACAAATTAACGGTACGGTTGTATGAATTACGTACATTTTGTACGATAGAGCAAGGTTTCCTTTTCGCGAGATGCGGCTGTTTGGGGAGTTACGTGCCACGTGGACTTACCTTTAATGTTTTAGTGAATTAACCGCCTCCGTGGCTCGATGTAAACAACATTGGATTTACGATTCGGAGGTCGCGGGTTCGATCCCCAGCGGGGTACATGTTTAAGTAATTGGTTTGGTTGGTGGTAGGGCATTTTAAAATGTCCGCCTGGCTAGCTACCACCATCTCATCTAAATCTCCCGCCAAACCGTAATGTTAATAGCATTGTTGTGTTCCGGTTGTCAGAGATAAGATAGCCAGTCCACCAAATGTGTTGGGGTTGCCGGGTCAGTACGCTTCCACCTTCGACCTCATCTTCATTTAACATCAGGTGTGATTGAGATCAAGTATCTTCTTGCATCCCTATTCTAACTTGTTCGAGGGTACAGAATGAAACACAATAAAAGTTTTAATATTAAAATATCCATACACAAAATGTCTTCTGGCACTAGTTAATACATTTCGTCATAACAGCTAACATTCGGATATTCAACGGATAAAGTTTGGTTATTTAGTTCTCTTGCATCCCTACACTTACAGCCCTACCTCGCCGCATGCTAATACCAACCATGAATATTTATAACACTCTTTTCGAACAAAAAACAATACAATCCCAGAATAATCTAATTAGGTACAGAAGTCGAGATTTTTTATAATTACGGTTACGGAGTGTGAAGGTCACTTCTGCCTAAATCATATAAAAATCATTTAGATTTTATTTTATGACATACTTGGCATACAATACTTTGTTACAAAGTATGGTACCTGATATAAACGAGCTGGTGTATTATTTATTTGGAACAGTGGCATTATGGCTCAAGAGTAACAAATTAGTACGATTCGAACAATTATCCTGTATGTAATAAAAATTTGTTGTGTTCCACTTTGACTTGTAGTCAACTGTACCTAGAGATGGATTATCCAAATATAGTTAGTTTTAACGAAATTCAAAATCAGCGAAACTTATCGTATGACTATAACAGTTACGAGTACGTATAGATAACAATTGCAGGTAGGTGTCATTGTTAAAGTTCGCTGCTTGGGCAATAAAATGCGGAATGCGCCCATTTAGTGCAATGGCACTTGCATTTTGCAGTTGCAATTGGTACGGAGGGATACTACGAATACATTATATCATTTATAAAAGGGGACGGAGAGTTTGCTAAGGATTTAAAGTTTAAATTGCACAGTCTCTCTCTATCTTACAAACGTCACTCATGTTTCGAGCTTGATAGATGGGTGATTGTATCTACTTCCGCTTATTTAACTATCTTAACTGAGTTAGTCTACGAAAAGACAAGTCAGGCCTATTTGAAGGTTATAGTAACAATTCTGATAATTAGCCGTAAAATGTCTTTGCACAAACACACAGCGCCGTCTAGGTCCACAGAAAGCATCTAGGCTTGTGTTATGGATACTAGATGGTTGATGAACTACACAAATACATTTTATTTTGTAAATAAATACATGTATAAATGAAAAACATCCATAACTCGGGAACACATGCCTGCATTCATCATATAAACATATGCCCCTAGCGGGATTCGAACCCGCGACCATTTTTCTTTTTTTTCTTTTATAGTAGCAGAGTTCTAACCACTACAGCAAACAGGCCGTCGTCGTAAAATAACTAATTTGTTACTTTTTATTTAGCTTTTGTAGAACTCTATATTAAGTAAGTGTAATGTGTAATGCAGCGGAGTTAAACTCGCCTTTACATATTATTTTTAATACAATGCATATATTTGTAACAGTTGTGGTAACCGTAGAAGGTGAACCGTGGATTAAATTCATCCGTGGATAAAAGTATTAATATTTTAATATTTGGGTTCAATCTTTCCACACTTTAGTTTGGGATATCTCTGACTATATCCATTTGGAGTCATGACTGTATATACAAAAAAATATTTAAAATATGTATACCTAGTGTTTTAAAACAAAGTATGATTATTTCGTTTGAGCTATAATTTTATATCGCAGGCCATTCCTCTCGCAACACAGCGTAACTGACGGCAGTACTTAAATATCCCAAGTCAATCTTCAGAGATAAAACCTATTATTCTTCACATGGTCACACAGTGGGAGTTACGCATTATAATTGTAAATGAGCTATGACTACGCAAACCGCAAGAGAACTGCAACAATCAACAGCGGAACTAAAGCGATGATCCAAGGATGACCGACTTCGGTCTTACATGTAATAATATTTGGGCGAGCATTATTTATCATATACCTTAGGTAGGTACTGTTACTGGTTGATGTGATGTCAGTTTGGTACTTTAAAGAATGAGAATAAGGCGTGTTTTACTAAGAAGGATCCTCGTTTTTATTTCTTAAGATTCCTTGAAACCTCGAATTTTATCTTTAAAAATGAAATGACGTTACAGTAAACTACAGTAGTACAGTAAATGTAAAACGCAGTAGTATTTACATAGTAGACAACCTGTTTGGTGTAGTGGTTAGATACTCTGACCACTATGCCAAATCGTCGCGGGTTCGAATCCCGATAGGGGCATATGTATGTGTGATGAATACGGACATGTGTACCCGAGTTATGGATGTTTTCATTGTTATATGTATTTATTTACAAAAAAAAAATGAATTTGTGTAGTGTATCAACCATCTGGTATCCACAACACAAGCCTAGTTGCTTAGTGTGGCACTAGATGGCGCTGTCTGTATATGTCCAAGGATATTTTTTATATTTTTATATTTATTTATTTACAAAAGAAATGTATTTATGTAGTATATCAACCATCTGGTATCCACAACACAAGCCTATAGTTGCTTACTGTGGAACTAGATGGCGCTGTGTGTATGTCTAAGAATATTTATTTAATTATTCATAGGCCTTCTTTAATAAAAAACGGCATTCAGTTCGATGTAGTGGTATGAATTGACAATAAAAAGATTTCATCTTTATTATTAATCCTTTCGATCGGTACCTAACATTAAATAAAGGTTAAATCTTGATCTCCTACAGTTCAGTTACTGGCATTACGACCTATTTGGTGTAGTTTAGAAACCCAAACTGCTATTATAAAAGGTCGCGGGTTCGAATCCCGATAGGGGCATAGGTTTGTATGTTGAATACGGACGGATACATATTTACGTATAAAAAAGGTATTTGTGCATTATATCAAGTATCTGGTATCCATAATAAAATTCTAGTTACTTAGTGTGGATTTAGATGGAACTGTGTATATGTACATGTATATTTATTTATTCATCAGTAAGTAATAAAAATTTATAATACCTATATTTATACCTATACAAATTCTTGTTTATTTTTTTAGTTTGTACATTAATTTATGTAATCGTGTAAACTTTTAATTTGAAATGACAGCGGCCATACTATTTTTTATAGCCTTCGTAGTTTGTTATGTGAAATTCGAACAAAAAGAAAAATCGATTGTCATCATCAGATATAATAGGAGAGATGTTGGTAAAATATATATACATACTTATAAATATATATACAGACTGTTAAAATCTAACCCTTTTTTGGTTCGCTTGTCGGGTTAGATTTAGTCGTTATAAAAACACTTCTACTTAGTCCATTATTATTGATAATAAACAGTTCATCGGCACTATATTTTAAAGCACGTTGACATCAATCAGCCCTTGAAAAACTGAAAGAGAAATAAAAACACAATTTTAAATGCACATAATTTGAACGGCAAGCCGCGAGATAGCTAACAGACGGAAAATATTAAAGGGAACTTTACCTACATTTTTAAAGGAAGTTTTCTTTATCCGACGAATAAATCGAAGGTGGGAGGGAGAAGTTACCCGGCGGAAGTAGAAATCTGTTGTTTTATTCATGAAAAAATAAAGAAGGGAAAATGTGGAATGCCAAACAGTTTCTGTGCTCTCTAAAAGTTATTTAAACTAGCAAATCTTAAAGTTTTCGTCGTACTCCGAAGCAACTTTCCTTATAGCACGAACTTAAATCTTTTCAATGTCCCTCAAATTATTTTCATAATGTTACGGAGGTTTCTACACGAAATGGGGGAACGATCAATCAAAATCAACGGCGAGGCATCGCGAACGCGAACTAAACAAGTGAAGTTCGTGACAAATCCTCACGCACAGTATCCATTAAATAATGCAAATTTGTTGTAATCCCTACTCCGTGGAACAACTCAGAGCTCTTCGGGTAAAATATTTAATTTTCATAAAGTATACATTAGACGTACAAGTTGCGGTGCGGAGGGGGAACTAGAGTCTCCTCTCAGATATGCACGTCGAGATTTTGGCCAATTCCAGATACTTGGGGGCAAATTCAGACGTTAAGAGGGCTTATTCCGTCCAGTGGGGTCCTCATTGGATAAATTAAGATTTTTTTTTAATACCGAATAAATAAAAAAATCGCTTTGACCTGCACTCGAGAAGTCTATAAGCTAATAATAAATAATAAATTTACGGTTATTTTCTAGACTTTCAAATTATTGAGTCTCTTTTGACCATTTACAATTACTTATCTAACCTACTGTTCCTTAACGAAGTTCGTGGTTGACTGGAAGAAAACCCGCTGTGGGATAAGTCCGCCATTGTGCATAGTTTTATCTAAATTTGTTTTGTATTTAATTTCTTTTGTAAAATAAAACGTGAAATGAAAATCAAAGCGTGTTACCAATCAACTGTCAATAGTGGATTTATAACTGTGTGGCAAAAACTATATGCATTGAAATGTTTGAAATGTTCATTTTAAACTTAGAGTTATAGTTTTATAGAGTTAAAGTTTATAGAGTTTCATGGGGTTTCTGACATCGAAAGGTATTAAAATCAACGCATCTCTTCTTTCTAAACTTCTACGTGACTAAAGAATCAACATCATATAGGTACCATAAAGTCATACTTATAAGATCATAGACAGTTCATGAAAAAATTGATGCGAGTCTCGTAATAATCTGTGAACCCCAACCCACCTACCCAGGGAGGCAAGCGATTAGGGCAGATATTCCCATAAATTAGGACGCAAATCATATCTCAGGAGAAACCTTTGCTCAACAATGAACTTATGCAGATTAAGAAAATAATGTATAAGTCTTAAAAAGATAACAAAAAATGAGTGTCACTCAATGTATGAAACTTAATCCTCACTCAAGCGACCTACCCATGGTTAGTACATTTAATAACATCTCTCTTCTCTTCAATTTAAGAGCTATGCTCTTGTCGGTGGAGTTCTTTCCACACTTCTCTATACATTACGGCTTTTCTTTGACTTCCTGATACGACACGGCATTTACATTTTCCTTTACTTCTACCATGTATGTTCTTCTAGGCCTTCCTACATTAATAACATACCTAAGCTAAGCTATAATGATGGAGTCATTATAACAAGTTTTTTTTTGCATAAAACCAATATAAATTCGGCATTGGCTATTGTCTCGCAGTTCGATGCGAGCCCGACAGCAAATTTGCATATCACCGATATTATATCGTCACGCGAAAAACGTATCCCTTACGCCTGTGTACACATGAATGACGCGTGATGCTGCCGACCTTCCCTGACGTCATCCATCATTCGACGTGGCGCCTGCACCTAGACTCCTGACAGCCACGCGGCGGGCGGGGGGTGGCGGCAGTGTTGCTAGCTAATAAATTGAAAAAGCTTTAGAAAAAACTGTAACAACAATTTAGTATTTTGTATTTTTTCCAAAACTTTTGGACATATTGCTCGACTTGTTTACTTATTATTTACGATGTCCATTTGAAGGCGTTTCGGCGGTGGTGCTCAGATTAGATAATAGTTACTACGTCTGATAACAACTGGCCATCTTAAGATATATGGAATTTTATAGGCCTTCCTCGAAAGGTGTACTATTTGAAAAACTATGAACTAGATGCAGTTTGTTCCAGGTGCTACCAATAACATACAAACTTCTGACACAGATACTATAAATTAGTTTAATTTAAGGCTTAGTTTTAAATACTAAGTAAGATGTATTTTTAAATATTTGAAACATAGCAACAGCCTTATTTTTCCACTTTTCAGGCACAGCCTCCTGTTACTGGAGAGAAAAAAATTCTCAGTGTAACTTATTTTTGAATTTTAGACCCAGTGCTGTTTGGGGGATTTAAAAAAAATCAAAATCAAAAATATTTTATTCAATGTAGGATACCAAAATATCACTTATTGAAAGTCAACATGCTATTTTTCTTTTTTTAACTACATCGATTTGTGCCATCACCCGACTGGGCCACCTAATAGTGGTTTCAATACTGTTGGCTCTTAACCACTGCCACAGAAACACTCATATGAAAGTGCTACTAGTGGTCACAAATTGAAAGTTTGACCGAGCTAAACATTTCTAAACCTGATAGCGAAAACTACTCTTCACGTGCTTATAGAATTTAACAAGTATCATAAAATGGTAAGGACCCTTTACAATTTCATTTTAATCGCCCGAACGACTGTATTTCACAGACAAGTTTTGCATCGATTAAAATTTATATATGGCATCCCAATGAACCGCAGTGTTCGTTATTTATTTAGGTCTATTTTCGTTAATTATTATTATAATTTTAGCAACTTATCTACAGTCATCGGCATTGACGGACAACAGAATGTTCCTAAAAATATGTATAAATTATCCGAGTGTGGTAAGTATATCTGGTATGGAAGCGTAAAAACGAACTCAAGGTTTAGAAAATATTTTTTTATGCACAACGGTTTGGTACTTGACCTCAATAACACCTGATGTTAAGTGAAGATGATGTCGAAGGTGGAAGCGTACTGTTTACTGACTGAACTAATATTTTGTATTACGAGCCTCTCGAGCAGTGGTGGGCAAAGTAAGGCCCGCGGGACAGCTGCGGCCCCCAAAAGGATTTCATTCGGCCCGCCGCCGACGGTCCTTCGGAATTTGACTAATCTAATCGAACTAATATTATAAATGCGAAAGTTAAGATGTTTGTTTGTTTATTTGTTTGTTTGTTGCTCAATCAGGACGAAAGGGCTGGACGGATTTGGATGAAATTTGGCATATAGATAGAGAATACCCTGGATTAAGACATAGGATATTTATTATCCTGAGTAGTTCCCACGGGCGAAGCAAATAAAAAGTCAAATAAGTCCGCAATAAAGTTATTCCACGCATGCGAAGTCGTAAGCGAAGAGCTAGTGAATAATATATGACCCGCGATAATTATAATCGCATAAATGTTAAATTGTTAATGTTTTTATAATATGATTAAAAGATTTTAAAACACGCATTTTAACTATAGGTAATTATGGCCCTTCTCTGAAAAATCTTAAACTTTCTGGCCCCCTATGAAGAAAGTTTGCCCACCACTGCACTAGAGTCATGATTTAATATTACGCTCTGTGATATTTGTACATACATACATAAGCCTTATTCCAAATGCGGTTGTCAGAGATATGTCAGACATTAGTGCTTGGGTGTTCCTACCTGGGCATTAACTTGTTTATCCGTTTTTTTTATGCACAACGGATTGATACTTGACCTCAATCACACCTGATGTTAAGTGAAGATGAGGTCGAAGGTAGAAGCGTACTGACCCGGAAACCCTAACACATTTGGGGGACTGGCTATCTTATCTCTGACAACCGGAACACAACAATGCTATTAACATTGCTGCTTGGCGGCAGATTTAGATAAGTTGGTGGTAGCTAGCCAGACGGACATTTAAAATGCCCTACCACCAACCAAACCGAGTACTTAAACATGCTGGGGATCGAACCCGCGACCTCCGAATCGTAAACCCAATGTTGTTTACATTGACCCACCGAGGCGGTTAATCGTTAATTAACAGAGTTAACATTTCGGCTAACGCATTAACTTTTAAATTGTTAACACACTCGTTACCTTCCGTTAAACTTCAAATCCGTTAGTCGTTTATCCGGGTCGGGTGGCGATTCACACCACAAACGGTTCGCACCGCGGTGCGAAACGACCCATTCAATTTTTGAAGAGCCCCTTTCGCACCAGTGGTGTGAATCGCCACCTGCAAATTTTGAATGGGTCGATTCGCACCACAAGGTAAATGACCTTTGATTCGGAAGTTGATTCTGTTTCGGACTCATAATAAAATATTTCACCTAGGTAAATAGAAAAGTAGTAAGTAAAAATGTATAAATCATTTTTTTAACATAATAGATTGCTTTACTTTTATTATTATAAAGAAGTAAATATACTCAAAGTTAAAAATATTTTTTTTACTAAAAAATAAGCTTCTATGTATACTGGCTAGACTAGAGAATTACTACAATATAACCACAAAATAAATACAAAGTATTATTTATGATTATTTGTGATTATTTTAAGATTATCTATTTAACCTACAAAGATTTATCTATTTAGCCTACAAAGAATACATAGAAGCTTATTTTTTAGTAAAAAAAATATTTTTTCCTTCCTTATATAAACAATAAAGCGTATTTAATTGATTGATTCTTAACGTTGAGTATATTTACTTCTTTATAATAATAAAAGTAAAGCAATCTATTATGTTAAAAAAATGATTTATACATTTTTACTTACTACTTTTCTATTTACCTAGGTGAAATATTTTATTATGAGTCCGAAACAGAATCAACTTCCGAATCAAAGGTCATTTACCTTGTGGTGCGAATCGACCCGTTCAAAATTTGCAGGTGGCGATTCACACCACTGGTGCGAAAGGGGCTCTTCAAAAATTGAATGGGTCGTTTCGCACCGCGGTGCGAACCGTTTGTGGTGTGAATCGCCACCCGACCCGTATCCGGGTAGTACCTACTATTTACCAAAAAGATACCGTTGAACGTCTTTTTTCCACGAGTGAAGGTATTTTAACACCGAAACAAGCCACGCTTTCGGACGAGAACTTCAACAAATTAATGTTCAAGAAGGGGAATATCCATATTATGGCAGATGACTCAATTACACACTTCAATACACGTCGCTTCCAGAACTCTAACTAAGAGTTTTTTAGGTGAATCACTAACTAAATATATAAAATGCTATTTTTATCACGTGTTAACGGATTAACGATTAACGGATTAATGATTAACGTCAACTTGCGTTAAATCTTCTGAAATAATAATAATAAATATCCTTAGACATACACACAGCGCCATCTAGTTCCACAGTAAGCAACGATAGGTTTGTGTTGTGGATACCAGATGGTTGATATACTACATAAATATTTTTTTTTGTAAATAAATAGATACTTATTATAAATGAAAACATCCATAACTCGGGTACACATGTCCGTGTTCATCACACAAACAATATGCCCCTAGCGGGATTCGAACCCGCAACCTTTTGGTATATTGGTCAAAGTTGCTAACCACTACACCAAACAGGTCGTAATATAAAGTAAGTTAACTTGGTTAGTAACGGATTAGCGAATAACGAAGCTATTTGATTAACGGTGCCCTCTATCGAGTTCCAAACATTAGAGTTTAATGATTACATCCATGGTTCACCTTACAAAATATACATAATTGCACACGTGAGAGCCCATCGCCGTTAAAACGTGCAAATCTATGAATGATTTTTGGTGTAAAGTCCCTTAGTCGCTTTTTACGACACACTCTGGAAGAGACGGGTTAATTCTATTCTTTTTGCGTGCCGAAACAACAAAGCACTTTCTTGATTCAAAATATGTAGTTAGAATTATGATTTACCTTTTACCTACCTACTAATTTGCAAATTAGTTTCGTAGTCAAAGCGCATTTCTCCGGTTGGCCGCCGCCGAAGCCGTGGGCGAAACAATAATTGTAACTTTATAATTTACACCGTTTTAGTAACAAGTTTTTACAAATTGGTAACAACAAAATGCAACTAGTAACATTGAATGGAACATGTTCTCTCCTCAACTTTCAACCATCTTGTCTACATACTTAAAGCTCATTTTCCTATACCAACATTGATAAAAGGTGGAACACCACCCTAGCTAGGGAGGATCCCTGTCAAACGCTGCCGAAGAGTTTGACAGACGCGGGGCGCGGAGTATTTGACATGAAGGGGCTGGTTTGATACGGGGGTGAACTGACAGCGGGGGTGGGGGGTGAATTCTGCCCGGTCATGAATAGGCAATGGGTTCGCTTTATTTATAAAGATTGTTAGCCCGAACACGGGCTCAGTGAACTTCTGTTTGGAAATAAACACGTCACTAGTTGATGTGTTTGATGGTTATAGACCTATAAAGATTTAAGCAGGTAACCCCTACTGTTTATAAACAATTTGTTATATTATATTATTACATATGATTTAAAAACTACATAAAGTCTTGTTAATTTATGTATATTTATTCAAATAAATATTTTCATAAACTTGCCTTTTTTGTAATTTTCTTTAATCAATGATCTCTGAGGTCAAAAGCGACGTAGGACACTGTACATAAATGTTGGTTAAACGTGCATTGGTCTTTAGTTCATTCGGTAAGAATTATAAAAGTGAATAAAATCTATGGGATCTATTTGTTGGTAAAATGATTTTCGAAAACATGTTCGGGACTCATTAATATTCGTACACTATTTTACCTATATCAGAACTGCAGTCATATCCTATTGACCATTTAGTAATCGTTTTATTACATTACAATTCCAAAAGTAATAAAATTATTATAAACCTTCTTAAATTCCACCCGGCCTTCAATATAAACTGTCAAGTCCAATGTTTCAATGTTCAAAGTTTTTCGAAATGAATAGACCGATTCTTCTAGAAACATTTTCGAAATAACAAATTTAAACGAATATATTGCATTTTTCTGTTACTATAGAAAATTTAAAATCGATCTAATTTAGTTTCAATACTTTTTCAATTTTCAATAATTATTTAAAACGATGTCGCTACACAGTCAACAGTTCTGTGACACATTCTACCTACTTTCCTGTAATCACGAAGTTTGGTTTCATTTAATATTTACCCGACTGCCCAAGGAAGGAGGATAATGTTTTTCGAGTGTTAGATTTCTATGTAACCTCCTGTAGCTTAAGCGGCATGACCGATTACGAAGTGCATAGAATTGTTAGATTCGTTTTGATACCTGGAGTGTCATAGGATACATTTTATGGTAAAAAATCCAACATGGCGGCAGCGAAATACAAAATACGCTGTAGGGTTTTTCGTTTTTAAACCTTTATTATTTCAAATATGTTACACTGAAAAGATATCTAAAATAAAATCCATTTCCACGTTTTTGAACAACAATACAGTATCTTAAAATACTATATTAATATCTTCAGTTCAAAGCCATTTGCGGGCATTGGCAGGAAATAAGAGAGCGAATCGGCAGAGTTTATCACTGACAATTTAATTCAAGCAACCGCAACGCAACCCCTAGCATCTTGTTAGGGGGAATAAAATCCATAAAAGACACGACAGTGGCTGTATGAACTCGGAGCCAACGTCGAGTACGAAATTTGATTATTCCACGAGGTTGGCCTATCGCCAGCGTTTGACTATTTATCAAGAGCTCTCCGCGCCCGACGGTTTACAAGTATACTAATCATCGATGCTGGAACTATATAGAGTTGGTAAAATGTGTTGCGTATCATTTAATGTATGTGTGTGGCCAGTGAGCATATTATTAATTACCTTTTTCTGCCAGTTTAATTTCTGTACCATATGAATAATATGCAGGATCGACGCCGTTCTCGAGCGGCGATCACGCACCGGAAGACACAGCGTGGGCAGACCCCAATTGAGGTGGACCGACGATTTGGTAAAGATCGCGTCAAGCTGCTGGATGCGGACAGCGAAATACCGATCGTTATGGAGATCTTTGGGTTAGGCTTTTGTCCAGCAGTGGGCGTCTGTCTGCTGATATGATGATGATGAATATGGATATAACTTTATAAGGAAATTGAAAATTAATTCTAAATAATACCTATACAACAATCACAACCATGCAACCAAGTAACTGAACTAATATTTTAAAGGCGAAATCTTGAGTGTTAGTTTGTTTCTTGCTCAATCACGAAGAACGACTAAACCGATTTGGCTGAAATTGGGCAGACAGGTTGAGAATGTCTGGAAGAAGACATAGGATATTTTTACTACAAGTAAAAGATTCGCCAGGGATAACATACGAAGATTACTCTGGGATAAAGTAATATGTACTCGACACAAACTAATCAATGATAATAAAACTTTAACACGATGACTGCTGACCCAAAATTAGACATTAGCCACGTGTGCTCACCCGAGGCTACCACGCGGCTTCGGCGCACTGGCGTTCGGTTTAGAAAAACAACGTTACGACTGTGCTGAGAGCCGACGAGAGGGCTTCCCCACGGCTGTGCGCCCGAGCCCCCTCGCGGCTTCGCCACACGCCAGTGCGCCGATCGCTCCTCGCGGCTTCCACACGACAGTGCGCACCGACCGCCCTTCGCGGCTTCCACACAACAGTGCGCCCGAGCCCCCGCGCGTCGGCGGGAATGTTCATACATAGAATTTAAATGGATATCGTAAGTACATTATGCCTAACAGGTAAAATGACATCAATAACGTTTTTCAAATAAACGTGATAGGTCCAAAATTCGATTTTCCGGCTTGTAATTGTCATTTAACCACTTCTAGTTAAATTATATATTAAATTGCATAAACAAGTACCTACATAAAATTCTATTATGATTCTAGCTAGCAGTCTCTGTAATGTAAGGCTAGGTATATACGTAACGCAATGTTACTCAATAACTTGTAAAAGCTACTTAGCTGTGATAGTTTTCCTTTTAACTTCATTATATTTTTCCACGTATTTAAAACCAACTGTTTAGCTGGGAGGGAGGGGATACTTGACTCTAACAAAAATTATCGCTTTAAAACTTAATATTTCTTAAAAAAATCCCTGAATCGAAAAACTGTTGAAGATAACCTTCAATATTTTGACCGATCTGTCCCACGACGCCATACACTGTTGGGTACAAAATTAAAAGAAAATTAGCAGAGGTACTCCAAAAAAACTATTTTTCAAGATGTTACTACTTTGTCGACGTGTTAATATGCCAAATTACAGCTTTCTAGTACTAAGAGTCTCTGAACTAAGCCTCGAACAGACAGACAGACGGACATGACGAAACTTTATCATTCCGTTTTTTGCCTTTGTGTACTAAACTCTAAAAACATTCATTGAAATAAATTACTTAGGACGTACCTAAATTACAATTTTGGATGATTAGTTAATTTAGTAGTGTTGTATCAGCTCTATAACTATATGAAATGCAGTAAATTTTACGGAGTTGTTATAAAGGCATAACTTAATCGTGATAGTAAATCAAGTGTTGGGTTCAAATCTAAAATTCCACAAGAATAAGTGACTGTGAACCAGGATGCTGTGGGGAACATAGATTCGGTTAATATTTTTCTGAATAAATTTTTATCTATATTTATTTATTGTTTTTTTTTTTTTTTTTTTTTTATGCATAACGGGTTGGTACTTGACCTCAATCACACCTGATGTTAAGTGAAGATGAGGTCGAAGATGGAAGCGTACTGACCCGGAAACCACAACACATTTGGGGGGCTGGCTTGTATATAAATATACACAGATCAGAATAAACATTTATAATCATCTGAAGGACATCCACTGAAAAACATATACAAGGACAAGGACGACCTTGTTTATTTGTTTCAATGCTACCTTAATTTGAAATAACGAAAATATAACAACATTCGGCAAAAGGTCGGACGGTATGACGCTCGTGCCTTGGAAGTTGGGACGGTCCAAAGACCATACCAAAGTATGCGATGCAACCTGCATCGATACCCTTGCTCCTTCCCATCTTCCAAGTACAAGCGAAATAGCTGGTTCCGCTGCTGCCTCGGCAGAAAGCGTTAAACAGCGCAAATATGCCGGTCTCAGTTGAGATCACCTATTGGCGCCGTTTGGTGTAGAAATGTTTGGGCCATGGGGACCTGGTGCTCACACTCTTTTTAGAGAGTTATCTGAGCGTCTGGTTGATGCATCCCACGATTGGAGGGCTGGTCAATACTGCGAGGCAACTGAGTACCATTCCACCAACCAGGGATTTGCGGCTAATTTTTATTTGTGAATTTTCTTTAAATAAATTGTACAACATTTTGTTTTACTCATTAAATAAATAAATTAATTTCTAAATGTGAGTTAAATATTAAATAAATAATTATAAATTTATACAATGTGCAATTTTAGCTGTTTAGTCGACTGTGAAATCTGAATACATGCCATGCCAACCCTTGCTCGTCTAAAAATATGAATTTATCTGTCATCATCATGCTGGACAAAGACCTCCCCCAAAGATCTCCATAACGATCGGTCTTGCGCTGTTCGCATCCAGCGGCTTCGCGCGATCTTTACCAAATCATCCGTCCACCTCGTGGGGGGCCTGCCCACGCTGCCGCTGCATCTTCCGGTGCGTGGTCGCCACGCAAGAACCTTTCCGCCTCAACGGCCGTCGGTCCTACGAGTATTGTGCCTCGCCCACTGCCACTTAAGTTTGGTAACTCTTTGAGGTATATCAGTCACCTTGTTTCTCCTGCGGATCTCCTCATTTCTGATTCGATTACGCAGGGAGACTTCGAACATAGCTCTCTCCATTGCCCTTTGGGTGACCTTGAGCGTAATTATGACACCCATAGTGAGCGACCACGTTTCAGTTCCACATGTCATGGTCATGGTATTTGCGACGAGAAGACGTTACGTAACTTCGCAAACGGTGCCCAGCCGAATTGAATTCGATTTTATCTGTACTGGGAAATAATTCCGTAAGCTTGTTTATGCGGCTCGTGTTCGAAACTGTGATGATATTTCCAGTGGCCATGGACTTAAAGCTATGATCGTAAAGTTCCTAATTCCTTGGGATTCGTGTATCATTCACATGATATTGAGGTGCAAAATAGCGAAAACTGAAACAAGATTTGTAAATAACAGGAAATGTAGAGACTTTTGAGAAATAAATTCATGCACTACTTTCTTGTAATTGTCCATTATAATTCAGTTAGATACGCAATAGTTTTACATATAATTACGATATAAGAAATAATAATTAATACGACGTACCTAATGAATGACTAATGAAATTAATGAATGACAAATTACTTATCATTGATTAAGTAATTGAGGAATTTACTCGATTATTTCTTAATAGATCAGATTCTTTATTAGGTTGAATTGAATTTAAATCATCATAATAAATAAGACAACAATTTTATGTTTAATTTTTTAATTTATTACATGCCTGTTTTCCCACATAATGAAATTACCTTATAAGCGATATACAGGGTGAAATTTAATTCGTGTAATTCCTGTTTACTGGTGACTTCACACCTGATTACGAACAACTTTCCCCAAGGAACCATAGCCGCATACGATCAAAAAATTTTCGATTTAAACTATTCTGAAAACACCTTTAGTATGGAAGTCCAACAATTTCCGGCTGGATTCGGCTATGGTTCCTAGTAAAAATTTGTTCGTAATCAGGATTGGAGTCACCAGCCGAAAATTTCGAAAACGATTTCGATTTACGATTCGGAGGTCGCGGGTTCGATCCCCAGCGGGGTACATGTTTGAATATTCGGTTTGGTTGGTGGTAGGGCATTTTAAATATCCGCCTGATTAGCTACCACCATCTTATCTAAATCTGCCGCCAAGCAACAATGTTAATAGCATATTGTTGTGTTCCGGTTGTCAGAGATAAGATAGCCAGTCCCTCAAATGTGTTGGGGTTTCCGGGTCAGTACGCTTCCACCTTCGACCTCATCTTCACTTAACATCAGCTGTGATTGAGGTCAAGTACGAACCCGTCGTGCATAAAAAAAAAATTGTTGGGCTTCCATACTAAAGGTGGTCGCAGAATAGTTTACTTTGTATGAGTAATTGTTTTTAGACAAGTACTATATAGAACTTTCGTCACGTTAAAGTAGTAAAATCTTTACATTTTAATCACTGTAATTTGCATATGTTAAACGTTAAACTTATTTTTCAAGCATATAAGAACCTATTTAGCTAATTTTTAGTGCTAAAATCAAGATTGTGATTGAGTGACTCCATAGTGACTGTTGGTCATATCCGTCGGTCATCTCGTATAATTTCAATCAATCAATTTCGATTTCACCCTGTATATTTCAGACTCCCAAAGGACATTGACATTTAAAAAACCAGATTATTGTTAAAGCAAACATTAAAGTACCCCTTACCGTTTAGAATCGGGACAGGGCTGTTTCCGCGGCGCTCTATGATTTATGACTTGCGAGATTTCGCCTCGGGCCCGCGTTTCCTTCTATTGCCACATTCGGATTTGTGGTAACCTTTATGTCATGTACCTAATAGACAGAACTATTATGCAACCGATGATCACATTTAGTGGAGAATTGAATTTGGCAACTTTTACTGTGATACTTGCTACATTTTTAACCGAATTAAAAAAAAAGGGAGGTTCTCAATTCGACTGTATAATTTTTGTATGTTTGTCGTCAACTGTTAACCGATTTTGCTGGTCATTTTCTTTCGAGAGAGGTTTAATTTGGTTAAGATCAGATGATGCACTTCGGAGATAAAGAATGGAAGGTTGTAAGGATTGAAGTAGTATAGGTTGTTTTGCCTATTTTGGAGGACCAATTTTTATTGTGATTATTTTACTTTATACAATACAATACAAATACTCTTTATTGCGCAAAATAATTTACAATAATTTTTGATGATAACAATAGAACACAATTAGGCGGTCTTATCAGTAAAATCAGACAACCCACAGCCATGGGACATTTGTAGGTAGAAAAACATGTACATACATACAGGCGTGAGCCTTTATACGTACATTTCAATGATTAGGTAAATTAGTGACATGCTAATACCTCAAAGAACTTGGTGCTTATAAGCGCACTGTTACGTTGGCCATATAAACTCTCTTACACCAGAACTGTATGAGCTACTAAGGCCAGTATTTCAGAATGTTGCTCAAGCGTAGATCTGCGCTTGAGCATAGTTAGAAAGAGATGCCGTTATACAAGTTACATAAAGCTGTCCCTATTTAACTGTCCTCAAGCGGAGATCTCTGCTTATACCTAATAGGATTACTTTTGAGTCACAGTGTGATGCATTTGGTATGAATTCGTGGGTAGCAGCTAGTAATAATAAATATAATAATAAATCATTTATTCTCCAGACAATGAGGTCCACGTTTATTAGTACAAACACCTATAACTATGTTAATAAACAGTGGTAGGCATTTAAAATTTTAACATACCTATTATTCATTCAAATGTCGATTAAGAAATTAAAACATAAAATTCTTAATTTAATTAACTTAAGAACTGGAAGCTGCGCTTGAAATTTCAAGCCTGAAGCTCAGCGCATTCTAGTTCGTTAAATAACAATTGGGTTTCTGTGTTACGTTTGACTTGCAGCCGACTGTAAATAAACGGCGGCTTTCGTATCTTACCTTTCTCTTCTATTGTGTTAATGACTTTGTGAAGTAGGTATTTGCTTTCTGCAATTGGCAGTCTGCTCTTACAAACGCATCGGAAAATAAAATTTTAAAAACTTCTCAGTTTCCCTTTCTCCATAATGCTTAATAATATTATATATATCCCTCCTAATATCAATAAGGAGGGAGAGTTTAATAAAACAAAGACAACAACACGTCGACGCGGCCTCGGCGGCCGATCGCGTCTGTCAAATAATGATACTCATTTGTCAAACGCAATCGGGACAGCAGCGTTTGAGGGAACAATGTTCTTTGGGGAAGAAAATGTACTGAACATAGGTGGAAGTTATGAGAAAACGTCGTATGGCCAAAAGACGTCATAGTTTCAAGACCTTCTTATTATTTGCTTATATAAATAAACTATCTTGGTTAAGCCACTGAAACTGAATTGGATAGCCATTAAAACCCAGTGTGCATCAATATGAACAGACGTAGAGATCTTGTTGTCCCTTTTTTTGTGTCTTTTAAAATTTTACTGTAATAGTTTTCTCAAATAGTGATGTTTGACTATAAGAAATCAGGTTGCCATACTTTATAAATAAACAGAAGTAGGTAAATAAAATAATTAACTAAATATTGTTAGGTGTTTGGTTAGTTAGTGCAAGGTATTACTTTGCCAGATAGTTTCAACTACGTATTAGGTAGATATATACAATTAGGTATCAGGGGAATAGAATAGAACTTAAGGGTAGGTACTTATTATACATGATCTGCGCGGTTTAGTGTCCAGTTAATAATAATAATAAATATCCTTAGACATTCACACAGCGCCATCTTGTTCCACAGTAAGCAACTATAGGCTTGTGTTGTGGGTACCAGATGGTTAATATATACTACATAAATACATTATTATAAATGAAAACATCCATAACTCGGGTACACATGTCCGTATTCATTACACAAACATATGCTCCTAGCGGGACTCGAACCCGCAACCTTTTGGTATAGTGGCCAGAGTTGCTAACCACTACACCAAACAGGTCGCCCACAGTTGCAATGGACTTTAAATCCGAGACCGTAAAGTTCTTATATAGTCGTTTGGGGTTCACTGCGGATTCATATGTGAGCTTACGGCATAACATAGTAGTGGCGATTATGGCAAAAACCTTTTAAAATTAATATTTTTCTGTATTCTGTTTAACAAGCAAATTTTTAAAACTTGCTTGTTAAACAGAAAAAACTTTTAAAATTCTAATGGATATTTGAAATTGAATTAAAGACGGTAAGTACACGTGTTGTAATTGATAATGATTTTATTTACTTGTATGCAGCGGTAACAATTCATCTTAATAGCCCAGTAAAAATACATAATTTTTGTGGTGTTACTTTCTAAAACCTTAAACTTCTCGATTTTTTTTTTATGTACAACGGGTTAGCACTTGACCTCAATCACACCTGATGTTAAGTGAAGATGAGGCCGAAGGTGGAAGCGTACTGACCCGGAAACCCAAATATTTGGGGAACTGACTATCTTATCTCTGACAACCACGAACCAAACCGAGTACTAAACATATACCCCGCTGTGGATCGAACCCGCGACCTCCGATTCGTAAACCCTATGTTGTTTGAAAATAGTTACAGGAGTTCTAAATACCTATGCCCTATTTTTTTCCTTGCGTTAAATAAACGAATCCGGCATGTCAGTACCTATACGACAATATGTTGTGCTTCACGTAAATTATAGTCCAGTAAAGATATACTTTTACCTTCCTAGAATCTTAAAGGCCGTGATTTTTTTCACATGGATGGAGTACCTGTCAGTGATAGAATAAAAACGTTTTCTAACAAATTGGTAGCTTGCTTTAGATATAGTATAGGTATTTAGTAATAAAACATAGACTATTACATTAAAAATACCACTGTGAGATTCATTGCGTCGGGAAATATAGGTATAGGTAAGTGAAATAGAAGGTATTGGCGTAGGTAGTTTAATTTTTTTAGGGTTCCTGAAATTTATTTGGAACTCATATTTTCTCGAGGTTTTCTTTATTTATTTAATTTAATAATGTAATTATGTGGAATAACCTATAAACGCGACCATCAAATGACACAATTAAAGCTTTACTCGAAGATAGTTTTGAAAAAAATAAAATTAAACTACCTATGCCAATACCTTCTATTTCACTTGCCCAATATGCCTTATTTTTTTCCTTAAGGTAAAAAACGTCGTTCAGTATATCTGCGACATTGCAAGCTACTTCCATATAAACAAGGAACACGAGTACGAGTGGATTGCGTGGGTCCTCGTCTCGCTCTTCGGTCGATCCCATCATTTCTTTTATATTTTTTCATCAATGTCACATGTGACGCCAGAATGTCATTTTCATGCGACGTCGAAAAAAATGTTTATTAAGACTCCGGCATATGCCGCGATATTACAATTTTCCACTAGTGAAATATGGAAAGCGATTTTTTACGAGAAAATAACAAGGTGTGTATAGGCTAAGATTAAAAGTGCGAGAGGGTTGAGTTACGTCTTATTAAATTTTGTATATATAATAGCTTTGCAGCAGATGTTTGCTTAAATTGAACTTTTATGTTTAATTACGAACTCCTTGCCGCAAATACGTTTATGAAAATAATGTTTATAATATGTGTATAATATTGTATAACAATCTGCCTGACGAAATAAAATTAGTTAATGACAAAATGTTTAAAATTCGATTGATACAATGGCTTCAGGCAAAGTGTTTCTATGATGTTACGGAATATTTAACTTATCAGAATGGTATGTAAAGTGTCACAAATCATATTTTGCACATCTGCATGCAGATTGAATACATGATTCCTAAATTTCTTATCAGACCTTGTAAACTGTATTCTGGCAAATAAATAATTTCTTTCTTTCTTGATTTGGCTGGCATGTATTATAGTCCAGTAAAATACGTAATTTTTTTGGTGTAACTTCCTATAATCTTAAAGTTTCTGATTTTTTGTAGAATGATAGAAGAAAACCCATTACTAATAGAATAAAAATGTTTTCTAAGATTTTTGTAGCTAGTGAAGGTATTTAGTTATAAAACCTACAGTATTAATTTAAAGTTACCACTGAATTTCGTTGCGTTATAGAAGATGCTAAGATCTCCTTAAACAGTTTTCTAAATAAATAATCAATGGCTACTTTATATTTCCTAAAAATAGTTTAGCCGTGATATTTGTCCTGGGGGAAATTTTTGATAAATGTAAAGAAGTTAATGATCGATTTTTTTAAAATAGTTACAGGTGTTGTAAGTATATCTGAAGCAAGCTACCGATTTGTTAGAAAGCATTTTATGTGTATGTGTGTGTGTGTGTGTGTGTGTGTGTGTGTGTGTGTGTGTGTGTGTCTGTGTCTGTGTCTGTGTCTGTGTCTGTGCCTGTGCGTGTGCGTGCGCGTGTGCGTGTGCGTGTGCGTGTGCGTGTGTGTATAGAAAGTTAAAAGTTTTAAAAGGATATATCCTTACTGGACTATTACAGGTATTTATATTAAGAACATTTAGAAACATTCTGTTTTATTTTTTTATGCACGACGGGTTTGTACTAGACCTCAATCACACCTAATGTTAAGTGAAGATGAGGTCGAAGGTGGAAGCGTAGTGACCCGGAAACCCCAACACATTTGGGGGACTGGCTATCTTATCTCTGACAACCGGAACACAACAATGCTATTAACGTTGCTGCTCGGCGGCAGATTTAGATAAGATGTTGGTAGCTAGCCAGACGGACATTTAAAATGGCCTACCACCAACCAAACCGAGTACTTAAACATGTACCCAGCTGGGGATCGAACCCGCGACCTCCGAATCGTAAACCCAATGTTCTTTACATTCATAGATCCTGTGCTTCATCTTCGGCTACAACGCCACTTTCTGCCAGGTGAGACCCAATATTTCATAAAAACAAACTATACTCGAAGATACTAACTATAAACTAACATTCTATGGAACTTGCTATATAAACAAACCGCCATATTTAAATTGTCTCTGAATGATGAATTTGCTAGTGATGGGCAAGACTCTTACTTACTCCTTTACCATTTGTCAAACCACATCGAATAATAAAATACCGAAAGAAAAAATCAAGTAGGTACGAGAGAGATCTGAGATCGTCTTTTGTTTACATAGCAAGTTCCATAAAATGACACTTTACATCTAAGTATAGTTTACTGTTGCTGCATCATGTGAGCTACACTAGCATAGTCTAATATGCTACTGGCATGTGACACTATCACGTAATTCGCGGTATAACTATTCGGTGAGGGATGTGGATGCTAAGCGCGGGCGCGCGGGGCGACGCGGCAGATGTGCCACCGGTTGTGATTGTCTTGCCGCGATGATTGATGATCTCCGGCGCCGGCGGTTGCGGCTTAGGGCTGCCTCTTGAACTGTTCTGGAACAATATTATTTTTGGTTATTTATTATTGTCATATCTACAATGTTTTAACACTAATAGACCATGAACCAAACACAACATAATTTTTATTGTTAAGACTACTAATAAGTCCTATGTCCGTTAATGTGTTAAGTTGTGTCGTGTTAAGCAAATATCTTGTATTACTCTCTACATCAATATTAATAACGTATTTCAGTATTTCTTAATATACATCTAAGTACTTAAAGTTGACACGAACCTTCGTTCATGTAACACTGACCCACATAATTCTAACTTCAAAAATAATATCTTGTTCAATCTTTATATATTTGACAATGCGTGAGTAAACAAATTAAATGTACCCATGCAAGCGATTTTTTAAGTTTTTCTAATGTCAGAAACAGAAGCCTTATACATTCATCAGCCTATCC
This sequence comes from Oegoconia quadripuncta, assembly GCA_949316235.1. NCBI lineage: Eukaryota > Metazoa > Arthropoda > Insecta > Lepidoptera > Autostichidae > Oegoconia > Oegoconia quadripuncta. Next base: position 8,088,979 of record OX438754.1, read on the forward strand.
GCCCGTACATCACAGCCATTTTAAGGGTTCGTAGTCAACATGGAAGTATAGTTTTGCCATGTCCGTCTGTCGGTCCGAGGGTTAACTCAAACTCAACTCTTAGTACTGAAAGCTATAATTTGGCATACCTACTAATCACGCCGACAAAGAGGTAAAATTAAATCTTGATCGTATACTTACTTCACCAAACTAGGCAAATCCTGTACTATGGATAACTAGATAAATGATAAAATGTATTATTTAGGCATCCATAACTTGGGAATAAATCTTCATATCGTTACACACATATTTAACCCTAGCGTGTGATGAACCCGCGACCGTTGTTTCGCAGAGAGTGTCACTCATTATACCTACTAGAGAACCACCGGCCATGTGTGTGATAAAAAATATGTCATCAAATTTTGTGCCAGCCCTATCCGTACTATTCAACTCACGTTTATTCAATATAAGCAAACTCAGGCATAGGCCGCAGTAAAAGTAGGTACTCACTTTATCCAAATATTCTACATTCGTTTCGTCAACTGTGGCCCTTCTGTAGCTATGATTTCTAAACTGATATATACGAGTTCTACTGAATAACATACGGTATCGAGGTAGGTAGGTTGCCGTGTGGTTTCCGGTAGAGTATAAGGACCAAGCAAATACAACAAAGGATCGTGAGACCAGTATGGGCATATGCCCATGATACTGATATCAGTATCATTAGTGCGGAGCCTGCCCCGCGTGGGCAATTAGGGCAAATATTGTAGGTATTGGAAAGTGATATACATGTTGAATTTTACAAGTGGGCGTGCATGACCAATCCGAAACTACGAGGAATAGTGATAAGTACCTACTCAAAGGAGTCTCGGGCCCGATTTTGATGAAAACTAAAACTGCATCATTGGATTTTTGAAAAATTAATATTCCTAGCCAGGAATTGAACCCGTTGATGTTGAAAAAAACACACACTATATTATTACACCATTAGATGGTGTCGCTAATAAGGAACGTTTTCTGGGAAGTAATTACAAATTTTTATTATCTATTCCCGGTTAAAGGCCACAGTAAAAGAAAAAATGTAAACATTTTTTCATGGTTCCGCATACAGCATAGTAGAATAGGACCATGCCTCTATTCCCGTGATTATTGTAAAAGGCGTTTAAAGGAACGTGAGCATTGACTAGTAATGGGCTGCAACGTGATTATTAACAATAAAGATTCTTGGACATACACACAGCGCCATCTAGTTCCACACTAAACAACTAGGCTTGTATTATGGATACCAGATGGTTGATATACTACTCAGATACATTTTTTTTGTAAATAAATACATACCTATATTATGTCGGAAAAGGGGGCGGGGTTGCTAGCGACTGGCACGGTGGCAGCCTCGTGGTAAAACGTGGGTGATGTATGTCAAACCATTAAAGGTGAATAGGATATCAGAATGACAAGGGTTTTAACAGAACGAGGTAATGGTCTGCCACTGATGGAACACGGGTCCGATTACTTTAAATCAATTATGAACATGGAACCTGAAATGCTTACCGGTGAAACATTGCATGCCCGTCATGCCATCCGACTTGGCCCTCACATGCAACTCTCATTCCATGCTTAAATTCCATGACCAAATACTTATTAAGTATTTATACTAAAACTAACCGACCGTCCAAATTATGAATTCCATCGGTATCTACGACATACAAATGAAAAAATCCATAACTGTATTCATCATATAATAAAGATATGCAAAGGCATATCTTTATTAAAGGCGCTAAAGAGCGCGATTCGAACCCGCGACCTTTTGGTATAGCAGTCAGGGTGTCTAACCACTAGAGCGGGACAGTTGTATATTTCGTCCAAGCGAATGAGCAGGACAAATATTATCTCGCGCGCCGGTCATGCTCCTATTTTTTTTTGTAATCTATTGTAGAGCATCGCTCTGTTAGAAGCTTTATAATATTATTTAATTAAAATTATAAAATTGACTTAACACAAACCATTATCATTTAGAATTTTCCGAATTTTGTATAAATCATGATCTAGAAAAGTAGGCTTACAAATAAGTTGTTTATGATACTTCATCATGATTATTACATATATTGTTATAGTACAAAGACGAATAACATAAAGTCCATCAAGGGGTGCCAGTGGCGATCGTCTTTTTGGTAGTAGGGCATTTTAAATGTCCGCCTGGCTAGCTACCACCATCTTATCTAAATCTGCCGCCAAACAGCAGCTATTAGCATTGTTGTGTTCTGGTTGTAAGAGATAATATAGCCATTTCGCCAAATAAGATGGGGTTTCCAGGTCAACAAGCTTCCATCTTTAGCCTCATATCTTCACTTAACATCAGGTGTGATTGAGGTCAAGTATACTAAGTACAAGTACGTTGTTTGTTACGACCACAGTTGTTTCACATAGTTCGAGACAATCTAATTAATTTATCTCTTCGTTAATATTTAATGCCTTTTTACTACCTCAACATATATTTTTCTCAGAATTTTTTGCTCTACTAATAAAAAGTTACACTACTACAAAAGTTAGCGCTTTACTCTATGATAGTTTTGAAAAAGAAAAGTACCTATGCCAATACCTTCTATGTCATTTCACTTACCCAATTAAGCCCTATTTTTTTCTTACTGTAATAAAAATCATCCAGTACCTACTTATAATATTTTAATTTAGGATATTGAAAACACTACAATATAAAACATTAAATACGTGGTTCAGTGTTTTTCAAAATTCAACTCGAAAGGCGGTGATAGAGGGTGACCAAGTTTGTAGGAAATAATATCATTCTGATCAGATTTGGTTGAAACTTGGTATTTTGCTCTTCAGCACAGATAACATACCTACGTATTTCAGCGTTTTATCAAAAGTCATCCCCTCCCCTCAATTTTCCAAAACCTATTCTTAGCGAGTAGTTTTTTCTAAAATAGTGATAGGCACAATTCTTTTTTTAAATAGCCGGACACTTACGGCGATCATTTAGTCCTAAACTAAGCAAAATGTGTACTGTGGTTTACTAGATAACGGATAAACATACATAAATATTTATAAATACATTTTGCATTAAAAAAAAAAAAAACATTCCTGACTCGGAAATAAATGTTCATATTCATCACACTGACATTTACCCCTTCGGATTCGGGATTCGAACCCGCAACCGTTGGTTTCGTTGACATGGTCCATTACACCAATCGGTCGTTTCATATTAATACAAGGAATCTTGGCTGACTTCACAAAGTTGGTAAGTCCTTCAATGGCAATTTATACACTTCTATAATAACGTACTTGTATTATCGGCCTTTGATAATAAGACTAGTAAGCCAGCTCCGACAAAATATTGGTAAATGTCTTTTCACCATTCTCTGTGTGGTATGAGGCAACTGACGCCATCTATGGAATTTCATGTAAACTCACGTTCAGTAAGCGAAGGTAGGGTTCATACACAGACCAATTGGGTTCATATCATGATTCGTACGAGTTCCAAAATGTATTCATAAGACTTACTTGTAAGTTATTTTGGAAAATAATTTGTTTGGTACTATTTTATTTATTACTGGAGTTATAGAAATTGATTTGGTTTGTGTTGTAATATTTATATACCTGTAATAGTGTTGTGTAAATCTATGAAAGGTTTGTATCAAGGTACCAACGAAAGCCTTCTCGTACTTTTATTGTACAATTTTACACACGTCTTTAGCTAGATGGCATATAGCGTGGGCAAGAGAAAATGAGGCTTTGAAGATTAAAATATAATTTATTTACTTAAAATTAACACAGAAACACATCAGTTGACCAAATAATTAAGTTGTAATAAATAGTACTATGTATACGAGTATATATAAATAAATAGAGTTACACATCACAATGTGAGTATATTGCTAACAATCATCGCTGATATGAATGCTACGGATCCATGAAAAGTCCCAATTTTCATCTATGGCAGTAGTAGGTGGGACTACTGAAGAAGGGGCTGGTTCCTCTGGCTGTTGCATAGGCTCCTCCGTGATTCCTTGCATTTGCCCACTGTACTCATGCGGGTAGTGCTGCATCTGCACCTGGTATTGCCGGCATGGGGCTTGGAACTGCTCGTCTGGCACGTACGGGGGAGGGTAACAATTGTGTGGCATTGGTGTTATTGGAGCCATTTGCTGGATAGGTTGCGTCATCATTACGGGCATGTTGGTCATCGGTAGATCGGCAACTATAGAAGTCGCCGCTGGATATTGTTCAATGAAAACTCCTCCACGATTGAAAATATCAATATCAGAGGATGACTCCGTCGTCGTGACCTCACTATCCTCAAGGTTCTCAGCTCTGTCTTTCTTTTCCTTCATGCGCCGATTCTGGAACCATATCTTAATAGTGCGTTCGTTCAGGCGAAGTATTTCGGCCAGTTCTATGCGACGAGTGCGATCGAGATATCGGGTGCGGGTGTACTCTTGCTCGAGTTCCATCATTTGCGAACTAGTGAAGGCCGTTCTAATTCGTTTCGGCTTACGGACGCCGCCTATGGGTTTAGGCGCGTTCCAGTTATTCGTTCTAGGAACGAATCTATGATTTCTCATCGGATCGATCCAGCCATTCATGCAATTTAAGTTATTTGCGCTGGGCACACTATGATGAAGAGCACTGGAACCGCTAGAGGCAACAAGCCCATTATGGGATCTTGTTCCGTTTTGAATGTATAGCCCATTGTTGGTAGTTTCAGGTATGTAGTTGCCCACATAATGTGTTTGGTTTCCATTCAGGTTGTTAGCACTGTTATTGAACTTTTGACTGGAGAACACGGTGTCGGATCCATTGCCAGCTTCCAGTTGAAGCACGCTTTGTGCTGGTAATTGTAACTCGCTCCACTGAAGTGGCTGTAAAGAATGATAGAAATTATAATAATAAGCTTTAGATAATTAATATATTTTTTAACAACGGTAATACCCCTAAAATTTTTCATCGTGCATTCAACATCACTACTGGGCCTATAGAATGCTGGTTTTTCTTCCTCACAGTCGGGTTTCTTGTTAAAGTTTTTAATTATTTTTTATTCATTACGTATGTTGGTAATTCAGATACTATTATTAAGTGTGGTTGAAAGCTATGATTAGAACGGGGCATGGGTATCGTAAAAAGCGTCTGAAAGTTTCATAACGCCATCAACGCCTGCCCAGGACATAATGTTTGGGCTACATGTTCAGGTAAAAAGGATTATTTGAATGAGGTCTCATTCGTCGTGTAATAAATTGTTTTGAATGTATAATATAAATATTTCGGACACTTACACCAATCATCTAGTCCCAAACAAAGCAAAGCTTGTACTATGGATATTAGGTAACGGATAAACATAGGTACATAAATATTTATATAAACATCCGTGACTCTGGATTAAATGTTCGTATTCATCTCACAAACATTTACCCTTAGCGGGATTCGAACCCTCAACTATTGGTTTCGCTGACAGGGTACTATCCACTACACCAAAAAAGTATTTTTATGCAGAACGGGTTGGCACTTGACCTCAACCACACCTGATGTCAAGTGAAGATGAGGCCGCAGGTGGAAGTGTATTGATCCGGAAACGCCATCTTAGGTACCGTTAAAAATGTAATAAAAAGTTAAGGACTATTTACCTGTCTATTTTGAGATATAGGTACACTAGAAGTATTCGTCTCTTGGCTCCACTGGTTGTCACTGGTTTCGATGTAGTGCACCGATGACGCCGGGGACGGGGTGCAAATTTGCTCTGATGTGGACATAGTCAAAAGGTTCTGTGCACTATGAAAGCTCAATTCAAAATAATGTCATGCCGTAAACAAGGTCCCATTTTTATACATATTGACGCCGTTCTATTTCTCCGATTAGTCACACCGGTTGAAGAAAGTTTGACTCCGTAATTAGCTAATTAAAAAGTGTTTGTCGAAAAATTGATAATGTCGCCAATGCAAGCTTTTTAACTGTACGTAGTATTTGTTTGTGTCCAGGCACACTCCATGTTATTAGAATTGAGCGGAAATTGGAACATCTTAGGTAGTTTTGAAGAATATACAATTCATCCTAGTGATGGTCGTTAAATGGCAAATAGGTAATAGTGGTAGCCAATGCTACCTATAGGTATCCCAAATGGGGTGGGCAGAGATATTCCAAACATAAGCGTTTGGGTGATCCAAATATTAATAATTGTACACGTGAAAGGAGGTGAGCCCATTGTTGTTCAAACGTGCAAATCTATAGATATTTTTGGTGAGAGGTCTCTTACCCATGGTTCGAAATGGGTTAGTTCTATTCTACATTCGAGAAAATCAATTTTGTTTTTGAATTTGTTCTTTTTGGTATCTATTATAATGTGTTTGATGTGGTCAAGGCCTTACGACGTTGTGTTACGATTCAATTTATGGGGTACATTTGAATGTATTTGATCTCATACATTTACTTTTAATATGCGTATTAATCATAGGGGTGTGAGACAACACAAAGAAACATTAGATTCACCATGACATTAAAATTTAAATCGAACGGCGAAACGGATGAACGGATTTGGATGAAATTCGGTATATATGTAGAATAAACCCTGGATTGAGACATAGGATATTTTTTATCCCGATAAAGTGAGTAGTTCCCGTGGGATAAAAAAAAATCCGAGATAAAGGTATTTCACGCCGGCGAAGCCGCGGGCAGAAAGCGAGTAAGGAAATAAATTTGAAATAGTATTGTAGGCACATACTAACTGCAGTCTTTCACATATGAATAACTTGGTATGTGCCTACAATATTTAAAATTTATTTCCTGGATTTTCAATGTGAAAGACTGTAGTTATTTTGTCAACATATCTATCTAAAAATAACTTTTATTTACCTACCATCATAATTTAACACATAGGGTCCATTATATGAAACAAGTATATTTTTTTTATGGACTGAATGAGACCATAAAACTGAATCAGTTTTATTTGTTTGTAAACAATTTATTGTATAATATACATACTTAAATTCAAAACAAATTCACTTAAATCTTTGCACAAAGTTTTGTTATGGGAACAACTCTGAAACTGCAGTATCCATTGTTTTACCTACTTGATAAAAATTAATGAAACACCTTAACATTTATTGATAAGTGCTTCATAGGGCAGTGCCTAGAAAACTAAATTATAGTTTACGGCGCCTAAATCTTTATAGAGAAGTTAATGTAGTAGATGTCATGATAATTAAAATGTAATAATTGTATGTATTTGGTTAAGTACAATCTCTTAACTAACTATAATAAATAATGTAATAAATAATGTAATAAACAACTGGCCAAAACACGGTCGTAAGCTTAACTATCTACCTGAGCTAATAGTTTACCTGGTTGTCTGTAGGTATTTCATTTATTTAGCTAAGTACGAGCTATGACGACCTATTGGTGTAGTGGATAGTGACCCTGTCTCCGAACCCAACGGTTGCGGGTTCGAATCCCACGACGGGTAAATGTTTGTGTGATGAATATGAACATTTTATTCCTGAGTCATGGATGTTTATATAAATATTTATGTACGAGTATGTATATCCGTTATCTAGTATCCATAGTACATACAAGCTTTGCTTAGTTTGGGACTAGATGAATTTAAAATTTCAATGTAATATTAATAGTTACGTTTTCAAGTGATAATTTTATCCTATGAAATAAAATATTTTGATTTGATTTGATGATTGGTGTAAGTGTCCGAAATATCTATCTATCTATAGAGAGGGCGAGGCTCGTCCATCACGAATGAAGAAATCTGTAGAAGAACCTAAGTTACTGACTTATCAGCGGTTTAGGAAGCTGAAGTGGCAGTGGACAGATCACAGAACTCGAAGAACTGATGGCTGTTGGGGTATGAAAGTTCATGCGTGGAGACCAAGCAACGGCAAGCGCAGTACAAGGATGCCACAAGGTGGACCCGCGGATGACTTATCGAAGGTCGCGGGATTTCGCTGGATACAGGCCGCTTTCAACCGATCGCTCTGATCGAAGTCTACTGGGAAGATCTTTGTTCAGCAGTAGTGAATATGATGATGAAGTAGTTTAAAGTAGTTTTATCAAAACGATTACAGGAAGATCCAATTTTAATGTAGTTTTTGGAATAAAAGCCACTTTTAGTAAAAAAAAAAACGATTTTGTAGTCTCTCAGACAAGGTTATTTTACATTTCATATAATGAGAGCCTTAAAATTAAGAGCATTACACCTGGTGCTTCTTAGTTTGTCAGTATTTTCATTTATAGCGATTTTCAGTATCATGAAAAACGCGAGTAGTTTCACTGAACTAATCTGTATAGATATTTGGTACTAGTAGGTACTTTCTATTCAGTTATGTAAAAAGTGACTTATATAAACACAATAAATATTCTGATTTTATTTTCCATTTAGTGGTTGATAGCTGTAATTCAATTTCAGTGTTGAATATATACTTGAAGTTACTTTATTATACCGATCTAAGCCAGGCTTAAACTCGCCTAAAACAATAGTAAGTATTAAAAACATATAACCCGACAGCATATTTTGTATTTTGCAAATACCATGTTAGAGTTGTATCACATTGTATGCCTTTACGGCGGAACATAGCGCTCTAAGGATTTTGTAAGACCAAATACTACCTGTGATTCACAATAAATGTACTTTGACTTTAAGTTTTTTACCATAAAATGTATCTTACGATACTTGTTATCTTGCGTGATATTAATCACGCCGACAAAATGGTACAATAAAATCTTGAATAACATTTTTTTAGGGTAATTTCTATTGGTATTTTCTTTAATTTTCGTACCCCATCGTGTGGAGTGTCGTTGTATAGGTCGTTCAAAAATATTAGAGGTTATCTTAAACAGTTTTTGGATTTAGGGTTCCGTTCAAGAGATTTCAAGTGCTAAGTGTGTGAACGCAGTGGTACGTTAGTACTGTAATAATTCTGTGGCAGCGACGTAAATAATTGCTTTATCTATCTAAATGTTGTTAGTCTAGTGTCGTAGTTGTCCCTGTAAATGTGAAACGGTTGGTTTTGGATACGTGAAAAAATTCACGCCCATAGTATACAGGGCGTCCCAAAGTTATGGGACATGAAGGGGAAGTACCTTAAATATTGTAGATAGTGAATTTTGCTCAAAGAAGACTTTATGTTATTTTTAAAAGTTAGTAATTCTGCATTCATAGATTTTCTAAAAATTACTTGCTTCGGCTGGGAATCGAACCGACTTAAATGTGAAAAAAAAAACACCCTACTTTTATGATGCCAATCGAAAGAATAGCTAAAAAATAATAACTCTGCCTAAGTAACATAGTATTTTAAAAGAAAGGAACAACATAAAATGATTGAGTCAAATTTCAAGAAAGTTATTTATTGCCGACGCCTTCAAATTTTAAGGGATAAGATAAGAAACCATTCCGCGGCGGAGCAAGAAAACTTAATTTTCCAACAAGATGGAGCTCCGGCTCATAATAGTCGGAGAGCAGCAGATTTTCTAAATGAATGTTTTCCTACATGGATTGGTACAAATGGACCGATTAGATGGCCGGCCAGATCCCCGGACCTCACACCATTAGATTTCTTCTTTTGGGGATACGTGAAAGATATGCTATACAAAAAGCGATACGAGAACGTAGGCGAGTTGCAAACAGAATTGTGCCATATCACATCGAGTGTTCACCATAAAATGATTAGAAAATCAACAGGCAGCGGGCTCATTAAAAGATTGGCGATTTGCGTAAGACAAGAGGGATCACATTTTGAGCATTTAATTAATTAATTTACAAAAAAATACCTACTTAATTGACTACGGCAGTTTCATGTATGTTTTTTATTTGATTAAAATGATTAATTTCACGTTGTTCCTTTCTTTTAAAATACTATGTTACTTAGGCAGAGTTATTATTTTTTAGCTATTCTTTCGATTGGCATCATAAAAGTAGGGTGTTTTTTTTTTCACATTTGAGTCGGTTCGATTCCCAGCCGAAGCAAATAATTTTTAGAAAATCTATGAATGCAGAATTACTAACTTTTAAAAATAACATAAAGTCTTCTTTGAGCAAAATTCACTATCTACGATATTTAAGGTACTTCCCCTTCATGTCCCATAACTTTGGGACGCCCTGTATACAGTAGTAAAGTATTTGAATTACATTAATTCCTGTTAACTGGAGACGCCACTCTTGATTACGAACAACTTTCCCTAAGCAACCACAGTTGAGTTCAGCCGAAAATTGATGGAATTCCATACTAAATGTGGTTTCAGAATGTTTTACTATATAAATGGGTAATCGAAAATTTTTTGGATCGAATCCGGCTATGGTTCCTCGGGGAAAGTTTTTCGTAATTAAGAGTGGAGTCACCATTAAACAGGAGTTACACCAATTACCTTTCACTCTACATAATGAAGTTAAAAGGAAAACCATTACAGGTAAGTAGGTTTCACAAGTTAATGAGTAATAGTCGAAAAACTTATAAAATACGCTTTCCGTTGAAAATTATTTCTCAAACCAAAATCCCTAAGTCTAAGTTCTAAGTCCGTATATTGTGAGGGCTACTGCGGAACCCTACACTGCACGTGGCTCAACATGCACTTGGCCGGTTTTTTTTGTAATTACATGATCGATATTTTAATGTAAAAATTATATTTGAATATATGTGTATATTTTGGAATTTCATTAAAATTGGGTGAACGCGTAAGCTCGATGCGACTCAACACACGTTGCGTACATATATCCAGCCTTACGTACAGAAACTGTTAGCTAGAATCATAAAACTCTCCTATCACCCTTCCGCAGGCGAGTTAACTGATTTAGCTTGTATATGGAAGACAATGCATGCATCATTTTTATCACTTTATGGTATAAACTACGCCAACTTATAGGTACAGTATTAAACAAACTAATATGTGATACAAAAACACATGTCGAGGGCCATTTATTTTTAACCGATTCTAAAAAGGAGGACGAGGTTCTATGTTCGTCTTTATGTTTTTCTTTGTGTGATGCCTCATATTTTCGTCAAAGGTAAAGGGGCGATATTTTATTTGTTTGAAGAGTTTACCGCTAGAGTGATCTCATGCATATAAATTTGTTTAAGACTTGATGATGCACTTCGGGGATAGAGAAAGTAACCTTACTGAGGCCGGTTGTTTTGCCAATTTTTGGCGGTTCAATTATTGTAGGATTATTTTTCTTGATTATTTTTGATGATGTTTGTTTATTGATAATAATGCCTACGTTAACATGTAAACTTGTTATCTGATCGCTAATTAGTTTTTGTCGCAGACAAATGATGTTGACATCTATAGATTTGTGACCAAAAACACAATGCTAATTGTAAACATGTTTACGTGTTATCTTCACACTGATATTATAGTTTAATATATTTAGGTCTATCTGTCTGTAGTCTCCGTAGTTGATGTAATAGAATAAAAACCCGTCAAAATCAAGTGAGCAGATGATTATTATCATATACCTTGCCACAAATTAAATAAAGGTTATACATCGGAGGTCGCGGGTTCGGTACATGTTTAGTACTCGGTTTGGTTGGTGGTAGGGCATTTGATATGTCCGCCTGGCTAGCTGCCACCATCTTATCTAAATCTGTCGCCAAACAGCGTGTAATAGCATTGTTGTGTTCCGATTCTCAGAGATGGTTTATGGTTGGTGGTAGGGCATTTTAAATGTCCGCATGGCTCGCTACTACCATCTTATCTAAATCTGCCGCCAAGCAATAATGTTAATAGCATTGTTGTGTTACGGTTGTCAGAGATAAGATAGCCAGTCCCCCAAATGTGTTGGGGTTTCCGGGTCAGTACGCTTCCACCTTCGGCCTCATCTTCACTTAACATCAGGTGTGATTGAGGTCGAGTAGCAACCCGTTGTGCATGAAAAAAAAAAGAGATAAGATAGCCAGTTCCCCAAATATTTGGGTTTCCGGGTCAGTACGCTTGCACCTTCGGCCTCATCTTCATTTAACAACAGGTGTGATTGAGATCAACTACTAACCCGTTGTGCATAAAAAAAAAAGAAGTAGCCACCTGAAAGACAGTGTGTTTTAAGCAGCACGTGTAGGCCCAGTGCGCCTACACATGCGGGTAAATCGTATTCCGGCTCTCAGAGATAAGATAGCCAGTTCCCCAAATATTTGGGTTTCCGGATCAATACGCTTCCACCTTCGGCCTCATCTTCACTTAACATCAGATGTGATTGACGTAAACTACTAACCCGCTGTGCATAAAAAAAAAAGAAGTAGCCACCTGAAAGACAGTGTGTTTTAAGCCGCACGTGTAGGCCCAGTGGCCTACAAATGCGGGTAAATCGTATTACAGAATATCCAAGCCAAGTACTGATTTACCAATTTAAATAGTTATTGTTTAATATATAGGTCTTCCTAAAGGCATTTACTTAAGGCTTTGACATCAAAAAGATACAATATTTTGGTTTTATTTCAATACGTAAGAAATTTTTAGAACTTTTAGAACTCTTTTATCTATGACAGCAGAATGATTCGTTAACCCCTCTATTAAATATGTGTCTTTGGTGTGAATTATTTTCAAAAAAATGTCATTAAATTGACATTCAATAAGTTGTATGGATTTGGAAATGAAAGGGTTCACGCTCAGAATTTCTAGCTCGCTCACTTCTATTTTCAAACTGGGTATCTTATCTCAAGCAGACGGAACACAGCAACGCTACCTATGTACTACTAGATACCTATTATATTTTGGTTTTATTTCAGTACGTAAGATGCGTTTGGAACTTTGCATCAATCTAGGTATATTCCAACTCTTTATGAAATATATATTTTTGGTGTGATTTATATTCAAAATAATTTCATTAAATTGACATTCAATAAGTTGTATGGATTTGGAAATGGAAGGGCTCACGCTCAGAATATCTAGCTCGCTCGTTGCTCGCTTTCATTTACAAACTGGGTATCTTATCTCAAGCAGACGGAACACAGCAACGCTCCCTATGTATTACT